>CM057777.1:11251881-12503762 GCA_030064435.1 Trapa incisa
CGGTAAGTGGTTTTAAAATTTTAAGTTGTACTCATCATCCCAACATGGTATGATATTAGTAAACCCACTCGCCAGTTAATGCCGTGAATTCCACAAGACCAGTTCTTGGTATTCACGCGAACTTGTCCTTGTTGGCGTTCTCGGTACTTCATGTTCCTACACGATATGAACATCTTGGTTCATTATCCTTTCATTCATTCCAAACAAATGAGAAAGTCAAACTTTCATTTATTTGCAATTAGGTCTCTAAAGTTATTTCTCTTTAACTTTAAGTCCCAAATACCGGTTTTTGCTCAAATTGAGTCCTAAAACTTCTAAAATTTATCATAGGACCTCAATTTATTCCATTTCACAAAAAGGGGTTTAATTTCCCAAATTTCCAATTTCGTCCCACAACTTTTCCAAAATTACCATTTTGCCCTTCCTTTACAAAAATGGTAAATTTTGCCCCAAAAATTTTTAAATTCCTCAATCGGTCCTCCAACATTATTTTCATGCCCAATTGACCCTCAATTTCATCAAATTTCATTTTGATGCATTGAATTTAGAAAATCCTCAATTTTCCCCCAATTCCAACATCTTAACACATACGAATTTGATTTCATCAAATTGACCGATCAAACATTTCCAATTGTTGAAATTGAGTTTCTACATGTTCATACGATTCTTTAGAAATGTGAATCGCAAGTTTTAACACTGGGACGAGCTCAAACTGAGCTTCTCCGGAAAATGAACTATAGAGACAGAAAGCTTTGATTACTCACCGGTGAAGGCACGACGGTCCGAGCTTTCGATCTGGGCAGATAGCTCTCATCCTGAGGTTCATCCTAGAATCAAGAATCACATCAATTGATGTGGAATTGGATTAGAATTTCATCATTGAAATTCGGTCGACTCTTCATCTACCACTGATCAAAAATTGTAAAGGGGAGTCGAATTGGCTTACCTTTCGGTCCTAATTCGACCGTGGAAAGGCTGAGTAAGTGTTGGAAGGGCTTGGTATGGCCTGAGGAGGACTTGAAATGGCCGATTTCAGCTTGGCTGAAATAGGGCAGCTTCGGTCTGCCAAAGCTGCTTGACTATTCCATCATGCCGGCGCTTCTCCAACAATTCTCGGATTAACTGGAGTTTGCTATCAGATAGTTGTCTTCTCCTCGTTTATAAAGAGCTCGACCTCTCCTTTCAAGGTTAAGAAAAATGTTTAAGTTGAAACTCTCGTTCGAGCTTCACCGGGAAATGGAGCAGTAGAGAGAGACAAGTGTTCAGGTGTGAGGAGAATGAATGGGGATGACCTCTTTATATAGGTGTAAAATCGTGTATTAAATGGGAGAGATGTATTATTAGTATTAATATTGCCATAAATTAATGGTATTAATTCTAATAATTTAATTTTGGTATTAAATTATTTGTATTGATTCAAATACATTAAATTAGTTATTAAATTATTGGTATTAATTACAATAATTAAATATATTTTAATTTATGGCTATTTATGATAAGGTGTACTCACACTACTCTCGGGCAAGCACGCTTAACTTCAAAGTTCTTATGCATTCTTGTTCACCTAAACCAATTTGGTTTTTCTCTTCTAACTTATCTTAAATTTCTTTTCCAAGGTTTAATGAACCCTTTGGATCACTCGAAAGTTGTAAATTTCCAAATTTGCCCGTTCAGAAATGATCGGGTTTGTTAACCGATTTTGAATCCTCATTTGGTTTGACCTGTTCTTTTCCCGATTTTCCTTAGCTCAGAAGGGCGGGTTTCACATTGGTTTTCCCGCGAAAAGTGTCGATTCTTTTCCCGATTTACTTGGTCCAAGACGACGGGTTTCACATGGCACCCTCTAATTGGCTATTTTATATATGTCATATTTTTGTCCTGATGCACAGTGCCATTGCCACTTCTCAGCCCCTGATTGATTGGGGTCATCCAACGTGGCATTGTGTCAACCTCTGATTGCTCGGTCATTTCTCCAACATCCCTATCAGATGTTGACATGGTATCTTTGCCACATGTTAGCTCCTCATTGATCTGTATTTGCTGACTAGGCCTTTCAGACATTGACCATTGATCGAGACACGTGTTGCTCTGCTATTGGTTGGTTGTAGCTGAGGTGGATTTCCCTCGTATGATTGTTGACCAAGGACACATGTCACGCCTTAATTGGCTCGTGCTTTCAGGCTCTGACTGAGCGGCTAACAGGGCATGCTTCCCCATGTGTCGCACACTAATTGGTTACTCCAGCTAACTAGACGCTGCCAAGTCCGCGATCCGTTGACCGGTCCAGTTCGTCCAGGTTCGGTGATCCAAATAGTAAACGGGCCGGTTTAGGCTGAATTTGACCAATTTTCTAAAAATTAAAAATTTCTAAATTCACCTTAATTAATTTTATATCCAATGGTGGCTTCAATTTTCCAATTTGATATTTTTATACCACCTAGAAAAATGAATCTTTTAACCCGTTCTTCACTGTTCAACCCAATTCACATCGGTTCGATCTGATTTGGGTCTAGTTTACCTTGAACCAGTCCAATTTTCATTCCCAATCCACTTAATTAATAAACCCCACCCTTTTTATTTAAGGAAAATTAGGAAAAGAGCCGGTAAAACCGAGTAAGAAAATTGAACCGGTTCACAAACCCGATCATTTGGGAAGGGGCAATTTAGAAATTTATAACTCCCTAGTGATCCAAATGGTTCAAAAATCCTTGGAAAAGAACCTTAGGACAAATTGGAATAGAAAACCAGACCAGTTTAGATGAAACAGATCCAACTGGATTGAATAGGTTTATGAACCGAGGCGATTCAGAACTGGAACCAATAGAGATAGGGAAAATCAGGAAATTTATGGACCTCGAGTGACCCAAAGAGTTCCAAAAGTCATGTAAATGGACGTTAGAATGAATTGGAGATGAAAACCAAACCAGTTCAAGTGAGTCAGATCTGAACCGGATTGAACCGGTTTGGACCTATTTGAACCACTATTGAACCGAATTCTAAATTTATTTTTCTAGGTGGCTTAAAAAATTCAAATTTGAGATTTGAGGTATTGGATAGAAAATAAATTTAGATAAATTTAGAAATTTTTAGATTTGAAAAATTCTATCGAATGGGAGGTGAACTGGCTAGTTTAAGGTTTAAACCCAGTTTGGACCGATCCGATCCGGTTCGGAATAGTGTAGTCTTCTTCCTTCAGATGACAGCACTATTCGCTTGCTCACACAGCACCGATGAAGCTGAAAAGTCTCCGGCCAGGAAGTTTTAGGCAATGAATGACCACCATTAAGGCGCCAATCGGATGGCCAAGAAGTCTCTGAGCTTCCTATATAAAGAGTCCCTCCCCATTTATCCTCTCCACAGCTAAAAACTCCACTCTCTCTCAACAACTCCATTTTCCAGTGAAGCTCAAACCATAGCTTTGACTTAAGCCCTTTTTTGAGCCAAACAAAGTGAGGTCAAGTTCTTTAGAACCATGGAGAATTCAGCTACACGCCTGTAGTCTCTGTTTGCTTCAAGGATCGCCCAGGAAGCAATGACTTGATGAAACAGTGAAGCACCTCCATTGGACCAAAGCTGCCCTGTTTCGGCCAAACTGAAATCGACCATTTTGATACCTCCTCAAGCCAAAATAAGCCCTCCCACAGCTGAATTAGAGCGGAATGGTATGCCAATTTGGCTCCTATCTTCAATTTCCAACCGGTGCTGGAGTGAGAACTGACAGATGTTTGATGCAATTCTTAATTCTAGGATGAACGTTAGGATGAGAGCTATCTACCAAGATCAAAAGCTCGGACCATGCCCTGACAATGAGTAATTGAAACATTCTCTCTCTATAGTTTGTTTTCTAACGAAACTTCATTCAAGCTTGTTCCGACATTAAAAATTACGATTCAAAGTGCTATTGAATCATATGAAGATGTAGGATCTCAATTTTAAGTTCAATTTCAACAATTAGTAATGTTTGATCGATCAATTTGATCAAATCAAATTCGGCTGTGTTAAGGAGTTGAAATTGGGGGGGGGGGGGGGGGGGTGAGGGATTGGGGATTTTTGAAATTCACAGGACCAAAATGTAATTTTATAAAATTGAGGGTCAATTGGGCATGATAAGAATGTTAGAGGGCCAATTGAGAAATTTTAGAATTTTGGGGGTAAAACTTACCATTTTTGTAAAGGAAGGGCAAAATGGTAATTTTGGAAAATTTGGGGACCAAATTGGAAATTTGGGAAATTAAACAACTTTTTGTGAAATTGAATAAATTGATGTCCCAAGGTGAATTTTAAAAGTTTCGGGACTTAAATTGAGGAAAAATCGGCATTAGGGACTTACAGTTAAAGAAAAATAACTTTAGGAACCTAATTAAAAATAAATAAAAAGTTTGGTTTTCTCATTCATTTGGAATGAATGAAGGCTATTAGGCTAAGGGATAATTAACAAGGATGTTCATGTCATGTAGGAACATGAAGTACAAGGAACGCCAGCAAGGACAAGCTTGTGTGAATACAAAGAATCGATCGAGTGGAATTCAAGAATGCCTTACTCTTTACAATTTGTAACAAGGGAAAACCCTTAAATAAACCGGGAGAGTGGCAGGTTGATCACGGGGATCGATCAAATTGGGTCTAGGTGTGACAACTTGAGTGATATCTGAGCATGTTTCCTCGAATACATCAAGACAAGAAAATATAGTAACTAATAGGATTCATCTTAAAATTTTTAGATGGCTTCCAGGAAAGGAACCAATAAAACTAGGAATGACTCTATTCAATATCATGTCCTCATAGGAAGACAACCCTAGAAGCTTCCCAATGCCTAAGATATGGTAGAAGTCTCAAAAGACCAAATGAGTAAGTATCCAAGGGGATGGTGCTAGGACCTATTGAGGGCACAACTCAAAGTATGAAGGAAGCCAAGCATGAAGCTAAATGCCAGCAAAGGGCATATAACCTTACCTATGAGGATGCTTATCAAGAATCTCGTAGCTCCCTATTTATTTTGTGACCATTTCCTGTAATAGGGCCAAAACTCCCAACATATTGTACTTCTCTAGTAATAAAGTACTCAAAATTCGTAAAATCCTATCTTTTAATGAAGTGATCTTGCTAGGAAGATGGTCCCAAGAATAGTTAACTAGCAAACCCCCTTCACCATAAAAATTAGTGAGAATCCCATTCAAGTTAAGTAAGTTGAATTAGGGAATTAAGAAATATAGGAGGACTCCTAGAGGGATCATTTGGCAAAGAAGACTTAACAAGAAAACTCTCAAGGTAGGACAGAGATGCACCAAACTACCAGTAAACCCTAGAAAGGCCCCACAATACATGAAGGAAAGGAGGAATTGCACAGTCCATGCAAGGGAATAACCTATTATAAATGTGAACAATGGGAACAGTACGTGAAGAAGTACCCAACCTGTCATAAGTGTAAGGTTATAGGACAGGTAAAAGAAGGACTGTTCCACACCTCATACATTTATGGCAATACCTTCTCAAAGGTTACGAAAGACATAAAGTACTGGTGACCAAAACAATGCAACAGGTTAAGTAAGCAGTTCACAAAGAGTTCAAGAAATGACAAGGTAAAAACCAAATTTAAACTTCTTCTTAAGAAGGTCAAGCGAAGAAAGATACTATAAGAATGGAGGTAAGAAAGTATATCTAGAACACCCTCATAAGAGGAAAACGTAGAAAAACATCATCTGGAAACTCTAGGAGTATGACACAATAAGAGTGAAAAGGAGAAGAAATATGCTATGCAAGGAAACTTTAGAGGGATGCACACGACTAAGTACCCTTGAAGGAATCATTGATGGGCAGATGGACATAAAGTGGAGTACAAGAAACCAACACTTAATAAGGAAACTTTTCAATGGAAGGAGGTATTGTGATGGCCTAGTGTGACCTATTTGGAGAGAGCAGAAGAACCAAATAACAATTCCTGGAGAACTAAGTAGAAAGAAGAAACTAGTACAACGGGGATGGTCAAAGAGAATAAACAAAACCCTAAGAAAGGATGGGAAGTAGTAAAGACTACACTCTGTGAAGGACAATAGGATGGGCATGATGGACGAGTGATATAGCTACCCATACAATTATACAAGAAAAATAGTAAGAAAGAGATAGTTAAAGAACTAGACTTCGCGAGAACCATGTATTCAAACCGCGACAAAAAAGGGAGAAGTGAAAAAGGCCTAAACATTGGAAAATAAGGACGAAGGAAAATCATTAAAGAATGCAATGGCCAAAAACTGGATTTACAATTAAAAGTCTTGAGATGGTTAAGTGAGCCTCATGAAGGATGATCAAGAGATTTTGAATCTAGGAGGATGTGAGCCCTCCTTAAAAGGAAATAAGTTAATGGGTAAATAGGAGGTTAGCATTGAAAGATGGTGTGACAAATAAGAATGAGTGGACTACCCATAATAAGGTAATAAAGGAAAGAACATCCGAGAATCGTTGGGAAAGCAAGCCCTCCAAATAAGATGTGTATAAGACGGAATCACCACAATTGGTAAGACGGGTCATAGTCCACACATGCATATGAAGCCTAAAGAGTGGACGATTGAGAATAGTGTGGAATGCATAGAATAAAACCAATAATCGGATGTATCCCAAGTAAGGAATAAGGGATGAAACATAAGTTGTGGATACAGAAGGAACCAAAGCAGACAAATGCCCTAACATAGCTATGGGTGCAATGAACCCTACAAGGAATGATAAGAAGATTAAGCATGTAACTCCTAAGATGGAAATCTCTATTGTGAGGGACAGTAGAGAACGAAATCGGAAGAAGGGAAACTTCCCAAGAAAGGAATCGACACATAGATCGAAAGCGATTGTTGTAAGAATGAAGAATCATGAAATTATTAAGAGTAAGTATAAGTGAATTTTGGAATAAGGAAAAATCCTTAGATAAAGAAGGGCAAGGACTTAAGAGGGAAGGAATCATAGCTTGTCGGTAAATTATTGGAAAAATCCAATCATTGGATCCAAAAAGACTCAAAAAGAAAGTTGAGAAAGGACGAGTGGGTCAGGAAAACCGACACAGTTGTGTAAGTTGATTTAATAATGGTGAAGGAAGTCAAGGAATACTAGCAGAAGAAAAGAGGGATGAAGTTACACAATCCCTGAGAGGCCAAAAAATTGGGAATAACGCTAAAGGATGTGTTCTAGAAATCTAATGGATATAGAGACAAGATCTAGAAAATGTCATGCTGTAAGGGGGCATGTAAACCCAGTAGTCCCGAGGAAAACATGACTCAAAATAAAGAAAAGTCAATTAGTAAACATGACAAGGTCAAACATAAAATTTGGACTGAAATTGTAATGAACAATGGATGAAGGAAGAGTAAAAATAGGACGAAATAGTGATAACAAGCAAACCCATGAAAACATGTATGTAATGTTCTAAAGGACATCGAGCTAAGGGTTTCAACGACCAAGAGGTTAACTAGACACGGGAATGGTTAGCTATCTTGGAATTCCCAATCTTGAGTATTAGACCTCAAAGGAAAAATGTTTCTCTAAGCAAAGAAAGATGTGAATCTAAGGATATACCCTTAAGTAAGATATGTATAGGTATGATAAACTCCATGGAGGGAGCAAATAATATAAATGAATAGAAATTCCTTTAGTGAATGATGTAAAAAGGGTTAATTGAAAGAATAACACAAGAGTTTGCATGTTAAGCAAATACCAAATGGACATCAAAGGAATCGGTTCCCCACGCAAGGTTCCAAATTAAGTTTTGGGGACAAAACTCTTAAAAGGAGGGGAAAATTGTAAAGCCTGCCCTTTTTAGTTAAGGAAAATCAGGAAAAGAACCAGTCAAACCGAGTAAGAAAACTAAACTAGTTCACAAACACAACCCGATCATTTGGGAACATGCAATGTGGAAATTTACAACTCCTGGGTGATTCAAAGGGTTCATAAAACCTTTTAAAAGAACCTTAGGACAAATTGGAAGAGAAACTAGACCAGTTTAGATGAACTGGATCCAACTATATTGAACCTCTTTATGAACCAGAACCAATGAGAAAGAGAAAATTAGGAAATTTATGGACCTCAAGTGACCCAAAGAGTCCCAAAAGTCATGGAAATGGACTTGAGAACGAATTGCAGATGAAAACCAAACCGATTCAAGTGAGTAGGGTCTGAACTGCATTGAACCGGTTTGGACCGATTTGAAACACTATTGAACCAGATTCTAAATTCATTTTTCTAGGTGGCTTAAAAAATTCAAATTTGAGATTTGAGGCAACCATTGGATAGAAAATGAATTTTGATTAATTTAGAAATTTTTATATTTGAAAAATTCAGTCGAATGGCGGGTGAACTAGCCGGTTTAAGCTTTGAACCCGGTTCGGACTGGTCCGGTCCAGTTTGGAACAGTGTCTTTTGGTTATCCTACTTGAATAATCCATATTCGTAATCCTTTTGTTGAAGTGTCCTTCCTTTAGGAACTTTCGAAACTTATAACTTTTCCCATTTATAGCTTCCTATCTGAGAGGCATGTCTTTCTCATAATTATATGAGTCTTCCCAAGATTTCGTTTGCGTTATCATTACACAATTAATGACCCTTTCTTTAATTAGTCAAATTATTTCATTTTTTTGGATATGTGTGTCCTTACGACAATAAGGTGCTCTCACTAATATACTTCTCGAATATTTTCCTGACAAATGTTCACTTTTACCATTCGTGGGGATCATGGAATTTTTTACCATTATTAACATTGGGTAAAATTCCTATGAATATGACCCCTAAATGTTCAATAATTGTTTCTCTATCACATTGTCATGCCTCGACCCAGTTTGGTCGGATCCCCGAGAGCAATCCCCACTCCCTTTGGGCCATTAAGGGTTCCACCCTTTTCTATACCGCGAGGAGTAAGGCATCCTTTTTCCAGTCTTTCCTAGAATATCATTATACAAAACTGAATATTTTAAAACAGACATACATGTCTTAAAGTTCCCATACAGGAGGATCTTTAAAGTTGATTTTTCCTCGGTTACCTGAAAGGGGTAAAAGGGAGGGGGTGAGTTCTACAATTCAGTGAGCGGGTGTTGGGAGTGAGTTTTCAAAATAGCTTTAGTTTATCCAAACCATGTCGAGGTTATCATTTTCTTTAAAAAAGGATTTTCCTTAGGGTAGAAGTGGATGTACTTCTTCCCTAGGTCAAAGTGGGCATTCTAGACATTCGACCCTCATACCCTAATGCCACTTCGTGTGTGTATGAGACGGAGACCTCAACTTGACCCTACCCGGGTCTCATCGCAAGAAGCTCCTAAAGCTTCTTAATTGAATGGCATGACAAATTGCCCTTATCACCCCCATGTCGGAGCTCTGGTTCGAGCTTCACCAGAAAATGGAGAAGTTGACAGAGAATGGTGATTTGAGGTGTGTGGAGGATGAATGGAGAGTAGCTCTTCATATATAGGGAGCTCGGGGACCCTCTACACCATAACTTTAGATTTTGGTCGAGCTTATCCTCACTCTAAAATAGCCTAATCGAAGCCATTTTTCCTTCACCGACGTTATCCATTTTTTGCATTAATGAACAGTGATGTCATACTAAGGAAGAAGACGACACTCTTTCGAACAAGACCAGAACGGTCCCACCGGGTTCAATGCGTAAATCAGCTAGTTCAGGCTCGATTCAACCTCTCTTCTCAAAATTAAAATTTTCTAAATTCATTCCCTATCTAATGGTGGCTTCAATTCACCAATTTGATCATCTTAAGCCACCAAGAAAAATGAATTTAAGAACCAGTTCAAGTATGGTTTAAACCAGTTCAATCTAGTTAAGGTTCGGTTCGCCCTAAACCGGTTTGGTTTTCTCTTCCCATTTGTCCCAAGTTTCTATTCCATGATTTGTATCACTCTTTGAATCAGTTGGGATTTGTGAATGTCACAATTTACCCATTCCTTATTAGTTATGGTTTGTGAATTGGCTCGTTTTGCTCATTCGAAATGATGGGTTCTTTTCCCGATTTTATTAACTATAAAGGGATGTGGTTTCCAACTCTCCCCTCCTTTTAGGGGTTTTGTCCCCAAAACAATTTACATGTCAAATAACTGAGGGTAACCATCCCTCATCACACTCTCAGTTTCCCACGTCTCCTCTTGCATGAGTCTGTTCTACAAAAGAACCTTGACCATTGGTAAGTCAGGTTCTCTTCTAACTTTGGTGGAGGTCAGTCCAGCACATGACTAGGATTGGGCTGATACATCTGGAGTATCGAGATATGGAATACATCATGTATTCTTTGTAAGTTAGGAGGCAGTTCTAATTAATAGGCCATTGGGCCTATCTTTTGGACTACGGTGTAGGGACCAATGTTCCAAGGTTTTAGTTTCCCTCATTGTAGGAACCAAAGTATTTCCCTCCATGTGGATACCTAGAGAAACACTTGGTCTCCCACTTCAAATTCTAAGTCCCATCTTCGATGGTCCGCATAGCTCTTCTATCTATTAGTCCTCTATTAATTCAATCCCTTCTAGCCTCCTTTCTCCCACCTCTTCCCAAAATAAGGGGGTACAACATGGTTGTCCATAAAGGGCCTCATAAGGAGCCATTTGGATACTGGCTTGATAACTGTTATTATAGGTAAACTTCATTAGGCACAAGTATTCTTGCCAACCCTTATTCATGGTGAGTACGCATGCTCGTAGCATGTCCTCCATAGTCTAGAATGTCTGCTCAGACTGTCAATCAGTATGAGGATGAAATGTCGTACTCATGTGGGGCTTGGTCCCCAAGGCATTTTGCAAATTAGGCAGAGAATCTCAAGGTAAATCTAGGGTCTCTATCCAACACAATGATTATTGGGACACCATGGAGTCTCACAATTTCCCTCATGTATAACACTACTAATTGTTCCACTGAATTTGTCATTCTTATTGGTAAGAAGTGAGTGGACTTGGTCAATCTATCAACAATGACCTAAATGACATCTTGTAAACCCCTCTCCTAAAGATAATGAAACCGGGGAAAGAGCCGGTCAACCCGAGTGAGAAAAATCGAACCGGTTCATGAAATCCAACCATTAGAGAATGGGTAAATTGGGAAATTTACAAATCCGGAGTGGCCTATAGAGTCATAAAAACCATGGAAAGGGACTTTGGGACAAATTGGGAGAGAAAACCAGACTGGTTCAGGTGAACCGGTTCTGAACCGATTTGAACAATCATTCAATAGGTTGCAAAATTTATTTTTCTAAATGCTTAAAATATTCAATTTGAGGAATTGAGGCCACCATTAGTTAAAGAATGAATTTAGATGAATTAAGAAAATTTTAATTTTGAAAAACTCGATTAAATTGGGCCTGAACCGACCATTTTAAGCATTGAAACCTATTCGGATCAGTCTGGTCTGATTTGCAATAGTGTCATCTTCTTCATTCAGATGATAGCACTGTTCACTCGTTGGAAAAATGAACAGTGCCGGCGAAGGTGTAAAGTCTCCGTTCAAGGCATTTTAGGTCATCAATTAGCACCATTAAGGTGCCAATCGGATAGCTAGAGAGTCCCCAAGCTCCCTATATAAAGAGCTCCTCTCCACTCATTCTCCTCACACCTGAAAACTCCAATCCCTCTCAAGTACTCAATTTTCTAGTGAAGCTTGAACCAGAGCTCTAACATTGGGGTTTTTCTAAGCCTTAGAAGGCAAGGTCGGGTTCCTTACATTTGGGGAGAAGTCAGCTACCTGACGATAGTCTCCATTCAATCCAAGGACCGCCGGTGAAGCATCGACGTAATCAAACACTGAAGCAGCTCTAGCGCACCGAAGCTGCCCTATACCGGCCGAGCTGAAATTGTCGAATTCAGCCCTTCTCAAGCCAAACCAAATTTGAAAAGTTGGTGACCAAATTAGAAATTTGGGAAACTTGAACACCTAAAGTGATTTTGAGTAAATTGAGGACCAAATGAGTTTAGGAAGTTTCAGGACTCAATTTGGTAAGCATTTGTATGAGGGACCCAAAGTCAAGGAAAAAAACTTTAGGGACCTAAATGCAATTAACTGAAAATTTTGGGCATTTTTGTTCATACGTAAGAAATGGAGGCTATCATGCCAAATATTAATAGATAAAGGATGTCCAAATTGTGTAGGAACACGAAGGATCAGAACGACGACAAGGATAATCTAGCGTGGAGGAAAAAGCTGACTAAGAAGGAATACACTACGATTATCACGTGAGTGGGTTTATTCGCATCATACCCGGTTAGGATGATGAGCACATTGAAAATAAAAAACCAATTCTATGTGGAATTTTGACATCACACCCGATTGGAGTGATGTGAGAAATATGCACAAAAACTACTTATCGGTTGTAAGTACATCATAACTAGTTGATATGATAGACTTCCTGGTAGAAAACCCGCTTACCGGTTGTAAGTGAAGATATCATCACACCCGGTTGGTATGATGAATGAAAAGTTTATTTTGTCAAAAGTGTTCTCCCTTGACTGTGTGCCAATGCTTAAAAATTTTGGGAGACCTTCTTGATGAGAGCTAGAAGAGCTTAGATAGGCAAGAGGCCTCAGTTTTGGAACTTGATGGCTAAAATGCCTAGTTTTGGAAAATCACGTATAGTGAGCCCAAGGCCACTTGGCATGAGTAGGAGCTCATAAACAAACATGATTTATTTATGCCATGAAAATTCTAAATGAATGGAATGTGTGATTTTGCCAAGGTACCAAGATAGGACCAATATACTCCATAGACTGGCATCAATACTTCAGGACCAGGTCGACGAACCGATCTAGATAAACAGTTGCAGGTCGGGTTGAGGGTCGAGGTCGTTGGACCAGTGTTACTAAAGATAAATGGCATTGTAGAAAAATTATAGTTTGTGTATGCACTTAAGGTTTAGGAACATTAAGATGCCCAAGAGGGGTAGTGATGCAGCTTAAGGGCTCCTAGACGACATGGTGGAGATAAGGGCAATTTGTCGTGCCAATAGTCTGCGAAGCTCGACATAGCTTCATGCGCATGAGACCGGGTGGGGTCGGGATGACATCTTCATCCTCATATGGGAACAAAGTATTTTTTGGTCTAAGGGTAGGACGTTAGAGACATTCACTCAAACTCCGGGTATAAGTCAAAGACTTCTATCAGGGTGGATGGTAAATACTCTCCGATTCACAAGTGGGTGCAGTCAACATAACTGCATCTTATGAATATGTGTGTACCCTTCCTAATGAAGGGCGTGTGTTGTTTGTGAAACACACCTAATATGGAAATGGGAAAAAGTTTATGAAAACTTTGGAAAGGATTTGAGAATCCTTTTAAAAAGAAATGTTAAAACCTTGGAATAAGGTTTGGAAAAGAAATTTTGAATGAAAATGTCATCATTGGCAAGGTAAAGGTTTTGAAAACCAGAATTTGAGAAAAGAATATTTTTAAAGAAAATAAAGAGTTTTGCACACTCTGATTAAAGATATTTTGGTTTATGAAGACTCTCTCCCAACACCCATTCAATGAGTTGTCGAACTCACCCCCTCCCTTTACCCCTTTTCAGGTAACCAAGGGAAAACAAACATAGAAAACTTTCCTGTAGCTGAACTTGCAAGACATGTATGTAAGATTTAATGTACTCAATTTTCATTAATGCTATTACAGGAAAGATACAAGTGAAAAGGATGCCTTACTTCTCACAGTTTAGATAAGGGGAAGCTCTTAATAAATCAAAGGAGTGGTGGGTTGCTCACGGGGATCCGACCAAACCGGGTCGGAGCATGACAACTTGAGTAGTATCAAAACCTATTTCCTCGAATATATTATTAAGACTATATAACATAGTAACTAATATGAATAAATTTTAAAATTTTAGATGGCTCCCAAGAGAGGAACCAAGAGAACAAGAGCCATAGTTTTTTATACTGCCCAACAACCCCTTCATATCTAAACTCCACGAGAAACTAAAACAGTTCCACCTAGACTAAGCTCGGAACACCGGAGATTGTACAAGGAATTCACTCAAGTATTTGGATGCCCTAACTAGGACACCAACTATCGAGCTGAGCCCGAGGAAGTACAATCTCATCCCATCATGTTAACGTTTCTCCTCCAGTTGACATCTAGAGATACCTCAAAACCCTCTGACAATTAGGATGTAAACCATTCATATGATAGAAGGATGTTGGAGCTACTATGGATTGGCTAGACAACATCAAGAAACTCATGGTGATAGTTAAGATTTCATCAGAAGAAATGGTAATCGTGGCAGAGTTTTTCCTTGAAGCCAGTGCGAAGAGGTGGTGGGATAATGTGAGAAGCTTACATGCTACCACACCCACCTAGGAGTAATTAGAGGAGAGGAATTCAAATGAATACGTAGCTCTGCATCTGATCAACGAGAAAAAACAAGAACTCTCCCAACTCCGACAAGGATCCCACACCATCTCGGAGTATGAGACTAGATTTAATGAGCTAAAACCTTTTTCTTCAGATTTAGCTGGACAGGCAGATATTTTCCAACGGTTCATGGATGGTCTCAATATGGACATACGAGACCGGATGGGAGTACTAGGACACCCCCATGGATTTGATAGCAACCATCAACATGGCTAATGAGTGTGAGCATTTGGTACAGACAAGACTTCGTTGGATAGAGCAAGCCGACCAAAAGGAAGATTGAGGATAAAATAGCCAGAGAAGTCAAAGGGAGCTTGGTGGGCAAAGATAGGGGACAATATTGGGGCCTTGTAGGCAAAATGACGGTTATCATGACCAAAGGGAGACAAGTACATCCAAACATAAGAGAAATCCCTATTGCCCTAGGTGTCGAAAAAACCATGAAGGTTCGTGTCGAGCATGCTTCAAATGCGGAAAGTTCGAACACTTTTCAAAGAGTTGTCCTGCCCTTTAAGGTAATACACGATGAAGTAACCATCAACCAACTCAAGGGAACCTAAGGACACTAGATGAAGAATAAGACATAGCTACTACATCAAGGGTACAAACTAGAGTATACAACCTCACCTAGGAGGAATCATGAAATGATCCTAGTACCATAGCTAGTACATACCATAGCTCCCCTAGACAAATATAGCCAAACCCTTGTAATTCTCTATCATTACAATAAATAAAAGTTCCATTTCCTACAAAAATAAACTTGTGATGAGATACAAGTAAAAGAAAAGGACAAATCCACCCAACCTCCAAAGAAAGGGAAATAGAAAGGATGGCATCTAAATATGTTAGGAAAGTAAATTTAAGGTTAGGTGCCCTCAAGGGCGAATAAAAAGAAATTTTGGGAAAGAAAGGGAAAGATTCTCCCAAGGAAGGAAACCCTGGGAGGTATACATGTCCTGACTGAGAAGTACTGGACCAAGTGATGAAGGATGAGGAAGTGAAGAGCATGCTGAGGTGAAAGAACCAAGGGAAGCATACTAGGAGGACCCAAGGAGTAAGTTAAACCCAAGGAATGAGTAAGTAGGTATATAGCTTCAAAGGACACTGTGATAAGTAAGAATGGGTGGGCTAACCATAATAATGAAATAAAGGAAAGAACATCTGAAAAACCGTAGAGAAGTAGGTCCTCTAATTCAGAAGTGGTTAAGGGGAAACAATCAATGACATCAAGACTAGTCGTGGCCCACACTCGCTCAATAGAGCTCAAAGAGTGGATGGTTGGACATAAAATAGAGTGCTAGGAACCAACCTCTCAGCGGGAGTTCCTCAAAGAGAGGATAAGGAATAAAAAGGAGATGCAGGGCAGGGAAGGATAAAGAGTTGACAATAATACCGACCTCAAAAGTGTGTAAGAAAGGAAAGAAGGAAAAGCCTTCAAGTAGCGTTAGGGAGGTTGAACCAGGACGGGAGTCCCTAGGTAGAAGGATAAATGTAGGAAGTGAGACCTTAAAAAGGGAAGTTCTAAAGCTAAGGAATGCCATATGGATCATATGAGCTTAACCTAACAAAAGGAACCTCATAAAGAACCACAAGTGGATGAGAGTATATTGGGACGACCAAGGAGAATAAATGAGACCCTTAGAAGTACTAGGAAGTAGTGGAGACTGCACTTTAAAGAAGGGTAATAGGATGGGCATAGTGTTGAGAACACGAAATCCTTGAGTAGGAAAATGATCAGAGATGCCTTGGATAGGAAAATAAAGGGTGAACTGAGAAAATTAAGGTCGGTGAATGATAAAAGGTGGGAAAAAGCACTAATTCAAAAGGGTGTAAGAATGTGAATGAAGGAAACCTTCAAGGAGTAATAAGAAATTTGAACATACAGCGCCAAAAGGGGGGAAATCTCTACTTTGAAGGACATAGTAGAGAATGAAAATCATTAAAGGAGAACTCTCCAAATAAATAAAAAATCCTTGAGTAAATGATGTCACCAGAAATGAAGAAAGACATATGGAAATCCAATGATTGGCATAAGAAAGACCCAATAAGGAAGTTGGGAAAGGACGAGTGGGTAAGGAAAGCTAACATAGTTGTGTAAGACATTTTGTCAAGGCATGAATGATGATTGGATAACGGTGAAGGTAGTTAAGGAATACTACCTGATGAAAAGAGGGATGAAGTTATACAATCCCTAAATTGTTGGAAAGTTGGGAATAACCCTAAAGGAGGTGTCATAGAAGTCTAATGGACAGAGACAAGTTCTGGAACATGTCATGTCGTAAAGGACATGTAAGCACCAACAGTCAAGAGGAAAATGTGACTCAAGTAAGGAAGAGTCAATTAGTAAGCATGACAAGGTCAAACACAATGTAGACTGAAGTTGTAATAAATAATGGAGAAAGATGTGAACCTAATGATATACCCTTAAACTCATAGGTAAGACATGCTTAGCTAGAATAAGCTCCATGAAATGAGTAAGCAATGGAAAGGAAAGGAAAACTCCTTAAGGGCGTGCTATAAAGGGGCTAAATGAAAATAATCAAAGTGTGAGCATGTCAAACAAACTCCAAGTTGACATCAAGGGAAGTTAATTTCTATGTAAAGAATGTTGAATAAGGTTTGGGGACAAAACTCCTAAAAGGTGGGGAGAGTTGTAAACCCCGTCTCATAAAGACAATGAAACCAGGTAAAGAACCGGTTAACCTAAGTGAGAAAAACTGAAACGGTTCACAAAACCCAACCGTTAGAGAAGGGCTAATTGGGAAATTTACAAATATCGACTGACCAATATAGTCATAAAAACCATGGAAAGGGACTTTGGGACTGATTGGGAGAGAAAACCAAACCGGTTCAGGTGAACCAGTTTGAACGATCATTGAACCAATTAATAATTTCATATTTCTAGGTGGCTTAAAATATTCAATTTGAGGAATTGAAGCCACCATTGGATAGGGAATGAATTTAGATGAATTTATAAATATTTAATTTTGAAAACCTTGATCAAATTGGGCCTGAATGTGCCAGTTTAATCATTGAACTATGTTCGGAACGGTCCGGTCCAGTTTGGAACAGTGTCATATTCTTCCTTAACATGACAGCACTGTTCACTCGCTGGAAAAATGAACATCACTGACGAAGGTGAAACATCTCCATTCAGGGCATTTCAGGCCAACAATGAGCACCATTAAGGTTGTAATCGGACGGCCATAGTCCCCAAGCTCCCTATATAAAGAGCTACTCTCCATTCATTCTCCTCACACCTAAAAACTCCACTCTCTCACAACTACTTTGTTTTATGGTGAAGTTCGAACCAGAGCTCAGACATTGGGGCTTTTTTGAGCCATAGAAGGCAAGGTCGGTTTCCATAGATTCAGAGAGAAGTTAGCTCCCTGACGGCAGTCTCCATTCGATCCGAGGACTACTGGAGAAGCACTGATGTAATCAAACAGTGAAGCATCTCCAATAGACTGAACCTGCCCTATTTTGGCTGAGCTGAAATTGGCCAAATGCAGCCCTCCTCGTGCAAACCAAGCCCTTCCAACCTCCCACAACCCTTAGACGGCCTCAACTGAGTTGAAAGGTAAGCCAATTCATCCCTTCTCAATCGTTGCAGATAAACTACAGAATTTCACTAAAAAAAATTCTCGCTCAATTCGAGGTCAATTGTAGAAATTCTTGATCCTAGAAGATACCTTAGGAAGAGAGCTATCTTCCCCGATAGAGAGATCAGACCGTCACACCTCCGATGGTAAGTTTTTGAAGCTTTCTCTCTATAAGTTCAGTTTTCCAGTGAAGCTCCATTTGAGCTCAATCTAAACCTAAATGACGCGGTTCAATGCTCAATTGAATCATATGGAAGTGTAGGAACTGATTCATACCTTCAATTGGAACAATTAACCCTTATTTAATGGTCAATTTTATGAAATCAAATTCAGCTAGTTTGAAATGGGGGAAATGGGGGAAAGTTTTGGGGAAATTTGGGGATTTCGTAAAATTGAGGGACCAAAATGTAATTTCCCCAAATTGAGGGTCAATTGTCCATGAAAAGGATGTTGGATGTTGGTCGATTTTTTAAAATAATTGGGGTCAAATTGCCATTTTTGTAAAGTATGAGCAAAATGGTAATTTTTGAAATGTTGGGGACCAAATTTGAAATTTGGGAAACTTGAACCCCTTAAGTGATTTTGGGTAAATTGGGGACCCAAAATGAGTGTTGGAAGTTTTGAAACATAATGTGGGGAAACGTTTGCATTAGGGACCTAAAGACAAGTAAAAACCTTTAGGGACGTAAATGCAATTAATTAAATTTTTTGGGCATTTTCGTTCATACATAAAAAAAAATGGAGGCTATCATGCCAAATATTAATAGATAAAGGATGTCCAAATTTTGTAGGAACACGAAGGATCGGAACGCCGACAAGGATAAGCTAGCGTCGAGAAAAAAGTCGACTAAGAAGGAATACACTACGATTATCACGTGAGTGTGTTTATTCACATCATACCCGGTTAGGATGATGAGCATATTGTAAATGAAAAACCACTTTGATGTGGAATTTTAATTTCACTCTAGATTGGAGTGATGTGAGAACTTTGCGGAAAATCTACTTATCGGTTGTAAGTAGATCATACTTGGTTGGTATGATGGACTTATTGGAAGGAAGTAGAAAACTCGCTTACCGGTTGTAAGCAGAGATATCATCACACCCGGTTGATGTGATGAATGGAAAGTTTATTTTGTTAGAAGTGTTCTATTGTGTGCCAATGCTTAAAAATTTTGGGAGACCTTCTGACAAGAGCTAGAACAGCTCAAATAGGCTAAAGACCTCGGTTTTGGAACTTGAAGGCTAAAATGCCCAGTTTTGGAAAATCACGTACAGTGGGCTCAAGGTCAGTTAGCACGAGTAGTAGCTCGTAAACAAACATGATCTATTTATGCCATGAAAATTCTAAATAAATGGAATGTGTGATTTTGCCATGGTACCAAGATAGGACCGTTATACTGGATGGACTGGCAGTAGTGCATCAGGACTAGGTTGACGGACTCGTCTAGACAAACAGCTGCAGATCGGATTGAGGGTTGGAGTCGTTAGATTAGTGGCACCAAAGATAAATGGAATTATGGAAAAATTATTATTTGTGCTGCACTTGAGGTTCGGGACCATTAAGATGCCCAAGAGGGGTGGGTAGTGATGCGTACTAAGGGCTATTGGACGACATGGTGAAGATAAGGGCAGTTTGTCATGCCAGCAGTCAGGGAAGCTCGATGTAGCTTCATGCGCATGAGATCGGGGTGGGGTCAGGATGAGGTCTCCATCCTCATATGGACATGAAGTATTTTGGGTATGAGGGTAGGACGCTGGATATATTCACTTAGACTCTTCGTAGAAGTCAGGGACTTTTATCAGGGTGGATGGTAAAGACACTTAGATCTACAAGTGGGTGCAGTCGATGTAACTGCACTTCGTGAATATGTGTGTACCATTCCTGATGAATAGCATGTGTTGTTTGTGAAACACACCTAATATGGAAATGGGAAGATGTTATGAAAACCTTGGAAAGGATTTGAGAATCCTTGGAAAAAGAAATGGTAAAACCATGGCAGGGTAAAGGTTTTGAAAACCAAAATTTGATGAAAGAATATTCTTAAAGAAAATAAGGAGTTTGGCACACTCCGATTAAAGATATTTTGGTTTATTAAGACTCTCTCCCAACACCCATTCACTGAGTTGTTGACATCACCCCTTTCTTTACCCCATTTCAGGTAACCAAGGGAAAACAAACTTAAGGAACTTTCTTGTAGTCGAACCTGCAATACAAGTATGTAAGGCTTAATGTATTCAGTTTTGATTAATGCTATTCTAGCAAAGATTCATGTGAAAAGGATGCCTTACTCCTCCATGTTTAGAGAAGGGGAAACTCTTAATAAACCGGGGGAGTGGCAGGTTACTCATGGGGATCCAACCAAACCGAGTTGGGGCATGACACGTCTCCTCCCTTCCTAGTCATAGGTAGTGCAGTAACAAAATCCATACTAATGTGTTCCCATTTCCACTCGGGGATTGGTAAGAGTTGTAGTAGTGCTAAAGGTTTTTAGTGTTCAGCTTTAATCTACTATTAGGATAAGTATCGGGCTACAGATTTCGTAATATCCCTCTTTATCCCTCTCCACCAATAACCTTATTTAAGGGTGCGGTACTTCTTGGTACTTCCCGGATGCATCACATAGACAGAGTCATGTGCCTCTTCTTAGATTAATCACTTAAGTTCCTTATCTTTTGGCACACACACTCTACCCCTTATAGGTTAGCACTCCATCGCCTCAAAGGTTGTAGTCCAGTTCCATCCCTTCGTTGACCGAATCCAAATGGGGTTGGAGTTCCTTATCCCCTTTTTGCTGGAGCATTATTTGCTCCATTATGCTGGGTCTTACCCCTACATCAACCGTTAAGCATTTTTCTCTCTTGTCCACCTTAAAGTCCATTTCCATTCTTCCTAGTTTATGCAATAAGGGTAAGTAGCTTGTCTTTATCTACGCCGTCTCGATTTGATACTTGCAACTTAGAGCATCTGCCACTACATTGGCCTTACTGGGGTGATATTACATCACAAGGTCATAATCCTTCACTAACTCCAGCCATCTCCTTTGGCGGACATTCAACTCCTTTTAAGTCAGGAAGTACTTCAGACTCTTGTGATTGGTATATATCCTACACTTAACCCCATATAGGTAGTGTCGCTAAATCTTGAAGGCAAACACTATTGCGGCTAACTCTAAGTCGTGTGTAGGGTAGTTTTGCTCATGTACCTTTAGTTGTCGTGGGGCGTAGGTGATAACCTTTCCTTGTTGCATTAATACACACCTGAGTCCCAGTCCATATGGGTCATCATTATAGATGGTATACTCCCTTGCACTTGGGTCAAGCAGAGAGAGTACGAGTGTCATTGTTAAATGAGTCTTCAACTCTTGGAAGGATTTCTCACAACTTTCATCCCACTTATACTCCACTCCTTTCCTTGTGAGACGAGTCAAAGGGGCAGTTATCTTAGAGAAATCCTACAAAATTCATCTGTAATATCCTGCCAACCCAAGAAACCGCGTATCTTTGAGGGATTCTTGGGTGCCTTCCAATAGGATATGGCTTCTACCTTTGCTAGGTCTACATTGACTCCATCTTTTGACACTATGTGCCCTAAAAACCCTACCTCCTACAACTAGAAGTCACACTTGGACAATTTCACATATAAGCAATTATTTTGTAGTGTCTCCAAGGTGATAGTCAAATGTTCTTCGTGCTCTAGCCTAGTCCATGATTATATAAGTATGTCATCTATAAATACTATCACAAACTTGTCCAAGTGTGGCTGGAACACTCGGTTCATTAAATCCATGAAAGCTACAAGGGCATTCGATAGGCCAAAAGGCATCACCCTAAACTCATAGTGTTCATTTCAAGATTGAAAGGTGGTCTTAGGGATATCTTCCTCTCAGATCTTGAGTTGGTGGTATCGTGACCGAAGGACTATATTGGAGAAGTAGGCTACTCCTTTTAGTTGGTCGAACATGTCATTGATCCGTGGAAGTGGATACTTATTCTTTATGGTGACCTGGTCCAACTTTTGATATTCTTTGCACAGCCTCATGCTTCCGTCCTTTTTTTATGAATAGGACTAGTGCACCTTATGGTGACTGACTAGTTGTGTGAAACCCTTTTCCAAAAGTTCGTCCAACTGCTCCTTCAACTCTTTTAACTCTGCTAGAGATTGCGATAAGGGTCTTAGGATATGGGATGTGTTCCAGGGATTACCTCTATGTAAAATTCCAGTTGTTGGCTTGGGGGTAATCTGAGTAATTCTTATGGAAATACGTCCAGGTAGTGTTCAACTATTGGGATGCCTTCTGTCCCTTCTCCTCTAACTTCTCATTGATGATCATTGCCAAAAAAGCTTTACAACAATTATGTATCATCTTTTGAGCTCTTATATGTGGCACTATTTGTACTTCTCCCTTCCTCCTGTCTCCTTGAAAAGATAGTTTGAGTGTTTCAGGAGTGTGGAAAGTTATTACTTTCTTCCCACAGTCCATCTAGGCTTGGTGGGTACTTAACCAATCCATTCCCAATATTATTTCTACCTCCCTTTGTGGTTATGGGATCAAATCCACCTCTAGTTTAACTCCTCCAATCATGATCTCACATCCCTTCAACAGTTTGTCCTTATCTAGTCCTTCTCCTAAGGGTGTGAGGACGTGGAGACTTTGTTCTAGGGGAAGAACTGGGATTAGATCTTCCTTGATGAAGGATCCCTTTGCTCCCGAGTCAAAGTGGGCGTAGAAATTTTTCCACCACAACTGTATGTATCTTGAGTGAATAAATGCATAGTTTAGAAGGAAATAATTAAATGAAAATGAAATTACAGGTTTTGTTTAAATCTTAGTTAGGGAAGTTTTGTGAAGTACCCGTTATAGCACTAGGGTCTTTTCTAGCCTCATCTTGGATGAGGTTGTATACCCTAGCTGGTACCCTAGTCAAGCAGAGTCCTTGGGTTCCCTTGGGGTGGTCCAAGCATGTTTCATTGCTTATTCACCCTAAGAGTGGGGCATTCCATTGCAAAGTGCCCAACCTGCCCACATGTGAAATAGGACGAACAGGCTCCCTCATGTTAACTTTAGCATCTAGGACAATGAGGGTTTCCTTGTGGTAAGGTGGGGATCATTCTCCGATGAGGTGGTGGCACGTCCTTCCTCTTTTTGAAACCTACCCTGTTTCCCCATCTTGGACCATTTTGCTCTTTCCGCCCTCCATGATGGCCTTGGCCCTTATCCTCCTTCCAGTTAGCCTGCTCTAACTAGTGACGTTGAGTCTGCAATAGATGATCACAATCATGAGCCATATTGATTATGGCTACCAGATCCATGGGGCGTCCTAGCACTTCCACCCAATCTCGTATGTCCAAGTTGAGACCATCCATTAATCGTTGGCATATATCCCTAGATCCATCTAGATCAAGGGCAAAGAGTTTTAACTCATTAAACTTAGTTTCATACTTCGAGATAGAGTTAAGCCCTTGTCGAAGACGGATAAAATCTTGCTTCTTCTCATTAATTAGATGTTGAGCTAGGTACTCCTTTGTGTACCTCCCCTCAAATTGTTCCCAGGTGAGGTGGTGGTACGCAGGCTTTTGACATTGTCCCACCACCTTTTTGCACTAGCCTCTAGGAAATATTCTACTAGGATCACCATATCTTCTCGTGAAATCCTGACTATCCCCATGAATTTCTTAATGTTGGTCAACCAGTCCATAGCAGCTCCAACATCCTTCTCTCCTAGGAAAGGCTTACATCCTAGTTGAAGGAGAGTTTTGAGGTATTTAGGGATGTCAATTGGAAGAGGGATGTTAGCAGGAGCAGGATGAGTTTGTACTTCATCATACTCAACTAGAGAGTTGGTGTCCACCTTAGGGGCGAGGTTAGCTCATCCAAACACTAGAGGTGAACTCCTCGTATAGTCTCTGATGTTATGAGCATAATCCAGGTGGAACTGTTTTGGCTTCTCGGGGAGTTTCCAAGAGTAGGGATTGTCGGGCAATGTTAGAAACTACAGGACTTGGTTTCTTGGTTCCTCTCTTGGGGGCCATCTGAAATTTTAAAATTTATTGCTCTTAGTTATTAGCTTATATAGTCTTGATAATGTATTCAAGGAAGTAGGCTCTGATACCACTCAAGTTGTCATGCCCTGATCCGGTTTGGTTGGATCCCCATGAGCAACCCACTACTCCTTTTGGTCCTTTAAGGGTTTCACCCTTTCTAAACCGCGAGGAGTAAGGCATCCTTTTACCTGTCTTTCTTGGAATAACATTATACAAAATTGAGTATTTTAAAATTAACATACCTATCTCACAGGGGGTCTTTAAGATTGGTTTTCCCTTGGTTACCCTAAAAGGGGTAAAAGGGAGGAGGTGAAGTCTACAACTCAGTTAGTGGGTGTTGGGAGTGAGTTTTGAAGAAATCAACTTTGTTCAAATTGGGCCAATATTTTAATTTCCTTTAAGAAGGGTCTTTCCTCAAATTTTGTTTTACCCATTACCATATTAGGTATGTTTCACAAACAAAACAAGAAGGGTACACACATTCGTAGGTGGAACTCATCTACTACACCCACTTGTGGCTCGGAGCGTCATCACTGGCCACCAAGATTGAAGCCCGTCCACTTCTACCATGTGTCTGAGTGAATGTTCACAACATCCAACCCTCTGACCCGAATACCACTCCAAGTTCGTATGAGAATAGAGATCTCATCCGAACCCCACCCCGGTCTCATGCACAAGGAGCTACTCCAAGCTTTCCGACTAAGTGGCACAACGAACTGCCCTTATCTGCACCTTGTCGTCCAATAGCCCTTTGGACCCATCACTACCCCTCTTGGGTGTCTTTATGGTCCTGTATCATAGGTGCATGCACAAACAATAATTTTTTTCATATATGACCATTATCTTTGGTGCCACTGGTCCAACAACCTTGACCATCAACCCGACTTGTAGCTATTTGTCTAGGCCTATCCGTCAACCTAACCATGATGCACTACAGCTAGTCCATTGAGTATTGTCGATCTAGACTTGGTACCATGGCAAAATCACACAACCATATCATTAGAAATTTCATGGCTTTCTTAATCAAGTTTGTTTATGAGCTCCTGCTCGTGCTAATTGGCATTGGGCCCACTGCATGTGATTTTCCAAAATCGGACATTTAGCCCCCATGAGTTAAAAAACCGAGGTGTAAATCCCGCACTTTAGAGTTAAGGAAAACCGGGAAAAGAACCGGTCAAACCAAGTAAGAAAACCGAGCCGCTTTACAAACCCAATCATTTGGGAACAAGCAATTTGGAAATTTACAAGATCCCGGTGATCAAAAGGGATCATTAAACCTTTTGAAAGAAACTTAAGACAAATTAGAAGAGAACAACCAAATTGGTTCAGGTGAATGAGAATTCAAAAGAACTCTAAAGTTTAGCGTGCTTGCTTAAGAGTAGTGTGAGGATGGGTGACCTCCTGGGAAGTATGATTTATATTTTGTAACCTGAAATTTCAGTCAAAAAATTTTTATGGGCACGCCTTATCATAAATAGCCATAAATTAATATATTTAATTATTGGAATTAATACAAATAATTTAATACCAAAATTAAATTATTAGAATTAATACCAATAATTTATGGCAATATTAATACTATTAATAAATCTCTCCCATTTAATACACGATTTTTACACCTATATAAAGAGGTCATCCCCATTCATTTTCCTCACACCTGAACACTTCTCTCTCTCTCTACTGCTCCATTTCCCGGTGAAGCTCGAACCAGAGCTTCGACTTGAACAATTTTCTTAACCTCAGAAGGAGAGGTTGGGCTCTTTAGAGCCGAGGAGAAGACAGCTATCTGATAGCAAACTCTAGTCAATCCGAGAATCATTAGAGAAGCACCGACATGATGGAACAGTGAAGCAGCTCCGACGGATCAAAGCTACCCTATTTCGGCCAAGGTAAAATCGTCCATTTTTAGCCCTCCTCTGGCCAAGCCAAGCCTTCCCAACACTACCTCAGCCCTCCCACGACCGAATTAGGACTGAAAGGTAAGCCAATTCGGCTCCCCTCTGCAATTTTCGGCCGGTGCTAGAGAGAGAACCGATAGAATTTCAATGATGAAATTCTAACTCAATTCGGTATCAATTGATGTGATTCTTAATTCTAAGATGAACCTCAGGATGAGAGCTATCTGCCCAGATCAAAAGCTCGAACAGTCGTGCCCTCACCGGTGAGTAATCGAAGCTTTTTCTCTCTATAGTCCGCTTTCTGGCGAAGCTCCATTTGAGCTCATTCTGGCATCAAAACTTGCGATTCAAAGTGCTACTGAATTGTAAGAGGATGGAGAAACTCAATTTTAACTTCAATTTTAACAATTGGAGGTGTTTGATTGGTCAATTTGATGAAATCAAATTTGGCTGTGCTAAGAAGATGAAATTGGGGGAAATTTTGGGGAAAATTAGGGATTTTCGAAATTCAAAGGACCAAAATAAAATTTTATGAAATCGAGGATCAATTGGGCATGAAAATAATGTTAGAGGACCAATTGAGGAATTTTGGAATTTTTGGGGAAAAACTTACCATTTTTGTAAAGGAAGGGCAAAATGGTAATTTTGGAAAAGTTGGGGGACCAAATTGGAAATTTGGGAAATTAAATCCCTTTTTGTGAAATTGAATAAATTGAGGTCCCAATATAAATTTTAAATGTTTCGGGACTCAATTTCAGGAAAAACCTGTATTTGGGGACTTAAAGTTAAAGAGAAATAATTTCAGGGACCTAATTGCAAATAACTAAAAAGTTTGGGTTTTCTCATTCATTGGAAATGAATGAAGGTTGTTAAGTCGAATAATAGTAAACAATGATGTTCATATAGTGTAGGAACACGAAGTACCAGGAATGCCAGCATGGACGAGCTTGCGTGAATACAAAGAACCGATCTAGTGGAATTTACTACGTTAATGGGTGAGTGGGTTTACTAACATCATACCCGGTTGGGATGATTAGCAAACCTTAAAGATAAAAACCACTTACCGGTTGTGAGTGGGTTTACTATATATCATACCCAGTTGGGAATGATAAGTACCTCGGTATAAAAACCCATTGTTTAGTGGTATTTTAATTACCACCACTTAGAGAAAGTGATGTGAAAATTTTGCAGAAAAACCACTTACCGATTGTAAGTAGATCATACCTGGTTGGTATGATGAGACTTCCTCTAAGGAAGTTGAAAACCCATTCATCGGTTATGAATGGAGATGTTCTTATACCGGTTGGTTTAATGGACAGTGAAAATGTATTTTTGTCGGAAGTGTTCTTCCCTGACCGTGTGTCAATACTTAAAATATTTGGGAGACCTTCTTGACGGGAGCTCGAATAGCTCTTATAGGCTGGGGGCCTCGGTTTTGGAACTTGAGGACTAAATGCCCGATTTTGAAAATCTTGTACAGTGGGCCCAAGGTCAGTTGGCACGAGCAGGAGCTTGTAAACGAACATGATGTATGTGTCATAAAACTTAATAAGTGAATTGTTTGGACATGGTACCAAGATAGGACCGACATGCTCAGTCAACTAGCGGTAGTGCGACATGATAGGTCGACGGGCGAGTCAAGACAAACAACTGCGAGTTGAGTTGAGAGTCAGGGCCATTGGACCAGTGGCACCATAGATTACATGGCAATATGAGAAAATATTGTTTGTGCATGCACTGTGAGTATGGGATCATCAAGATGCCCATGAGGGGTAGTGATGTGTCCTAAGGGCACTGGACGACCTGGTGGCTATAAGGGCAGTTTGTCGTTCTAGGTGTCTATGCAAAATTTGGAGTAGCACCAAGCGCATGAGTTCAAGGATCTGGGTGGCAGGAAAAGTCACTCCGAAGGCACTAGCGGGTTCAGTAGTGATACTGACTTGCGAATGTGTGTAACCTTCATGATGAAGGATGTGTGTTGGGTGATGACACACTGTGGTAACTAGGAAATGATGGAAAAACCCAAATTTTTAAATGAAGGGATTTTTGAAAAAGAAAGGAGCCTGGCACACTCCATATAAATATTTCTTTCTTAAAAGTTAGAAGTAGACCTTTGAAAACCCATTCACTGAGTAATCGTACTCACCCCCTCCCTTATATCCCTTTTAGGAAATCCCAAAAAGCCTACCCATAAAGACCATCAACTAAGACACCTGTAAGACAGGTATGTAAAGTTTAAAATTTCATATAGTTTTGATTATGCTATTCTAGGAAAAGGTGTAGGTTAAAGGACATCTTACTCTTTACGGTTTGCAATAAGGGGAAACCCTTTAATAAACCAGGAGAGTGGCGGATTGATCACGGGGATCCGACCAAACTTGGTCGGGGCGTGACACGAGGTCCCTGTCCTATCTATGTTATTCTATCTTCTGTCAAGAGGGTCATCCAAATAGTACAAGTAGTGGTACATAGTCAAGGGAGAACACGTTTGACAAAAAGTATATTTTCAACTTCATCACACCAACCGAGTGTGATGATATCCCTATTTACAACCTATAAGCGGATTTCTCCTTTTCTCAAGGAATTTCCTCATACCAATAGGGTATGATTAGCTCTAATTATGACCAGTAATTAGGTTTTAGCATAAACTACTCATCACACCAACCAGGTATGATGTTAAAAATCACACTCTCAAGTGGTTTTTCATTTCTAAAGTGCTTACCATCCTAATCGGGTATGATGTAATTAAGCCCACTCGCCCAATGATTGTGATGTATTTGTCTCTAGTCGGTTTCCAACTCCACGCTAGCTTATCCTTGTTGGCATTCCAGTCTCTCGTGTTCCTACATGATTTGGGCATCTTTATCATATTAAGGATTGGCATAACATCCATTGTTTTCTCACGTAAGAGAGTCTAGGCTCAAAATTATTAATTAATTGCACTTTAGGTCCCTAATGACAACCTTTCCATAAATTGAGTCCCAACGCTTCTAAAATTCCCTTTGAATCCTCAATTTACTCAAAATTGTATAAGGGCCTCAAGTTTTCCAAATTTCCAATTTGGTCCCCAACTTTTCAAAATTTACAATTTTGCCCCAACTTTCCAAAAATGGAAATTTGACCCTAAATGTTCCAAATATTGACCAACATGTCCCTCAACATCTTTCTCATGGCCAATTGGCCTTCAATTTTGGGAAATTGCAAAGTGATCACTCAATTTTCAGAAACTCCCAATTTTCCCCAAAATTCTCCCCCAATTTCTTCCCATCAAACTAACCAAATTTGATTTCTTCAAATTGGCCATTCAATCGGGGTTAATTGCTCTAATTATAGGTATGGATCAGTTCATACACTTCCATAAGATTCAATTGAGCTTTGAATCACTTCATTTGGGTTCAAATTGAGCTCAAACGTAGAATCGTCGAAAAAATGCTCATTGAGAGAGAAAGCTTTGAAAGCTTACTAATGGAGGTGCGACGTTTTTAGCTTTTAATCGAGGAAGGTAGCACTTGTACTGAGGTTCCTTCTAGGATTAAGAATCACTACAATTGAAGTCAAATCAAAGGTAAATTTAGTTAGTGAAATTCGACACTTTCTCTCTCTAACCCCGATCTGCAATGACTGAGAAGAGCCAAATTGGCTTACCTTTCAGCTCTGTTAAGGTCGTATGAGGGTTGTGGGGATGTTGGGAAGGCATGGTTTGGCCGAAGGAGGGCTGAATTTGGCTGAATTTAGCCCGGCCAAAATAGGGTAGCTTCAGTCGATCGGAGCTACTTCACTATTTTATTCTGTCAGCGCTTTTCTAGCAGTGCTCGATTCGAAAGAAAGATACTATCAGGAAGATGACTTCCCCTAGAGTCTGTAGGACCTAACCTTGCCTTCTGATGCTGAGAAAAATGCTTATATCAGAGATATGGTTCGAGCTTCACTGGAAAATGGAGCAATTGAGAGTGAATAGAGATTTTAGGTGTGTGGAGGATGAATGTAGAGGAGCTCTTTATATAAGGAGCTCGGGGACTATCTAACCGACAACTTTCCATTTTGGTCAAGCTTATCCATGCCCTAAAATGACCTGATCAGAGTTATTTTTCCATCATCAGCATTATCCATTTTTTGTATTAATGAACAGTATTGTCATCCTAAGGATGAAGATGACACTGTTCCAGACAGGAATAGACTGGTCCGATCGGGTTCAATGCGTAAATTGGTCGGTTTAGGCCTGATTCGACCAATTTTTTCAAAATTAAAAATTTCTAAATTTATCTAAATTCATTCTCTATCTAATGGTGGCTTCAATTTCCCAATTTGATCATTTTGATCTGTAAAGAAAAATGAATTTAGGAACCGGTTCAAGTATAGTTTAAACCAATTCAATCTGGTTCAGGTCCAATTCTCCTTAAACCCGTATGGTTTTCTCTTCCCATTTATCCCAAGATTCTTTTCCATGATTTATATGACTCTTTGAGTCACTCGAAATATTTTAATTCCCCAATTTACCCTTTCCTTATCAGTTATGGTTTGTGAACCGGTTGGGTTTCCTCTTTCGAAATGACCGGTACTTTTTCTGATTTTATTAACTATAAAGGGATGGGGTTTACATAGGGTAAGCTAGTAGCCAACCTAGTAGTATGACCTGGCCTGGTGGACTAAATATGGGCTCTACAAAAGAAAGACAAGGAGCTCTATCCCCACTAGGATCGAAATGAGGACAGCCCAACACAAGACATCGCAGTTAGGAGCAATAGAGTGATGACCTTCAAAGGAATGGTCTGGGTGCCAATCAACCGGGAATTAAAAAAGGAGATACTGGAGGAAGCACACGGCTCAATGTACGCTATGCATCCGAGTAGCACCAAGATGTACTGCACCCTAAAATATGGATACTGGTGGAAGGGAATGAAGAAAGACATCGTCGAGTACATGGCAAGATGATTGTCGTGTCAACAAATTAAGGTCGAACACCATAAACCCTCCAGACTACTATAACCTCTCCTAATTCCGAAGTGGAAATGGGAGCATATCACCATGGATTTCATGATCGGGCTACTAGTACCAAGAAGGGATGCCATATGGGTTATCGTGGATCAATTGACCAAGTTCGCACATTTCTAACCCATCCGAGTAACATACCTAATAGAAAAGCTCGCTACCCTTTACGTGGGGGAGATTGAACAACTCCACGGAGTCCCAATAAGTATAGTATTGGACAGGACCCAAGGTTCACCTCTCGGTTTTGGGCCACCCTGCAAGCTGCCCTGGGAACTAGACTCCACATGAGCACAACTGTTTCCCCTCAGACAAATGGACAATTAGAATGAACCATCTAAACTTTAGAAGACGTGCTTCGGGCATGTGTTCTGACAATGAAAAGGAATTGGGAGGATTCATGTGTCTCATGGAATTTGCATATAACAACAACTACTAGGCCAACATCCAAATGGCATCCTACGAAGCATTCTACGGACGACCTTATTGCACGCCCCTGTTTTGGGAGGAGGTAGGAGAAAGAAAACTCGAGTAAGTCAAGTTGATATAGGACCCGTCATAAAAGATCTGAATAATAAGGAGCCGTCTCAAGACAACCTTGGGTAGGTAGAAAAGTTATGCCAACCACCGGAGGAAGGATCTAGATACCCATTATAAGAAAAACCCACCGGAGGCAAAAAAGTTATGCAACCTAGGGTAATGTTCGGATCCTTGATCGACATGAGAAAAACCTTCAGAATAAGAGTATTCCCATTGTAAGAATGCTCTGGCAAAATGGTCAAGTTGAGGAAGAAATGTGAGAGGTTGATTCAACAATAAGGGGTAGATACCCACAACTATTTAATATATAACAGTTTCCCAAATTTCTAATTTGGTCCCCAATTTTTCAAACATTACCATTTTACCCCTACTTTAAAAAAATGGCAATTTGACCCCCAATAAATTCCAAACATTGATCAATTGGTTCTCCAACATATTTTTCATGGCCAATTGGCTCTCAACTTTAGGAAATTGCACTTTGGTCCCTCAATTTTATGAAATTCCCAAATTTTCCCAATTTTCCCCCTTTCATAGTGGCCGAATTTGATTTTATCAAATTGGCCATTCAATCAGAGTGAATTGATCCAATTAAAGGTATGGATCAGTTCCTACACTTCCACACGATCCAATGGAGCTTTGAATCACATTATTTGGGTCCGAATTGAGCTCAAATGGAGGTTCGCCGGAAAACTACGTCAGAGGTGCAGCGGTTTGAGTTTTCGATCAGGGGAGAAAACTCTTGTCCTAAGGATTCTCCTAGGATCAAGAATTGCAACAATTCATGTCAAATTGACTGTGAATTTGGTTAGTGAAGTTTTATCATTTCTCTCTCTAACGCTAATCGAAATTTACAAACAAGAGTCGAATTGTCTTACCTTTCAGTTCTAATTCGGCCGTGTGAGGGATGTGGAGGTGTCGAGAGAGCTTTGTTTTGTCTGAGGAGGGCTCAATTTGACCATTTTTAGCATGACTGAAATAGGGCAACTTCAGTCTGCTAGAGGTGCTTCACTGTTTAATTACACTAGTCCTTCTCTAGTGATCTTCGGATCGAATGGTGACCACCGTCGTGTAGCCGACTTCTTCTCGAGTCTAAGGAACCTGATGTTGCCTTCTTTGGCTCAAAAAAATTCCAATGCTGGAGCTTTGGTTCAAGCTTCATCAAACCTTAGAGCAGTAGAGGGAGAGAGGAGTTTTTTGGTGTGAGAAGAAGGAATGGAGATGAGCTCTTTATATAGGGAGCTCGAGGACTCTCTGGCCATCCGATTGGCACCTTTGTGGCAATCATTCGTGGCCAAAAATGCTCTGAATGGAGACTTTTCATCTTCATCGGTGCTGTTAGCTTTTCCGGCAAGTGAATGATGTCGTTGTTTACACGAAGAAGACGACACTGTTCCGAACCGGACCGGACCGGTCCGAATTGGGTTCAATGCTTAAACCGGCCAGTTCATGCTCGATTTGACTGAGTTTTTCAAAATAAAAAATTTTTAAATTCATCTAAATTCATTCTCTATCCAATGGTGGCTTCAATTATCCAATTTAATTTTTTAAGCCACCTAGTGGCTTCATCTAAATTCAGTTCAATAGTGGTTCAAATTGGTTCTATCTAGTTCAGGTCCAGTTCACCTAAACCGGCTTGGTTTTCTCTTCCAATTCATCCCAAAGTCCTTTTCCATGAATTTTGTGACTCTTTAGATCACTTGAGATTTGTAAATTTCCTTATTTTCCCTTTCTCTATCAGTTGGGGTTCGTGAATCAGTTTGGTTCTTTCTCTTGGTTTTGACCGATTCTTTCCCCGGTTTTCTTATCTCGGAGGGGCAGGGTTTACAACTCTCCCCTTCTTTTAGGAGGTTTGTCCCCAAAACTAAATCAGCATTTTTCACTCTGGGATAAACTTCCCTTAATGTTAACTTAGACATGTTAACACTTTGGTCGTTCTTTCACTTAGACCAGTTTAAATTACGTGATTAAGGAATTTCTTTTCCTTTACATTGTTTACTTGTCCATGAGTCCAAAGCTATATCCCTAGGTTCACATCTTATTTTACTTACAGCAAAATTCTTCCCCTTGAGGTTCTTACTCAAGATTTTAGGATTGGCAGTTCCAAAATGCCCAATTGTTCTTGTGTCTAGTAATTCTCTTCATTGTTGAATCCCTTTGATTTGTGTTCTTTCCAGCATTATGTACTTGTTTTTACAAGTTTCGGTGTTATTACCCCTTCATCCTATTTTGACCCTTCCTTTATCCGTCATTTATTACAAATTTGGTCAAAATTATGTATGACATCGTCATGCTTACCAACTGACTATTCCTTACTTGAGTCACATTTTTCCTCGAGACTGTTAGGCTTACATGCCCCTTACAACATGACTATTCCTTTCTTTGGAGAGTAATCCTTTTATAGTTTTCATTCTCTACTATTTCCTTCAAAGTAGAGACTTCCCCTTTCGTTGCTATATGTTCGAATTTCTTACTACTCCTTGAAGGTTTCCTTCCTTCGCATTCTTAAACCTTTTTGAATTAGGGCTTTTGACCATCTTTAATCATTCACCGACCTTAATTTCCCAATTCACCCTTTATTTTCCTACCTTAGGTATCTCCGATCGTCAGGTCTTATTTCGTGTACTCAACACTATGCTCATCCTATTGCCCATCTTTAGAGTGTAGTCTCCACTACTTCCCGGTACTTCTTAGGGTCTTGTTTATTCTCATTAACCATCTTGTTGCTACTAGTTGCTTCCTTCTGCTAGGTTACTTGGAAATCCTAATTTGGCTTCTTTGCTCTTCCAAACCAGGTTACATTTGACCGTCCCGATATAACCTCAACCACTTGTGGTTCTTTATGAGGTTCCTTATGTCAGATTAAGCCTCTTATGATCCATCTGGCGGTTCTTTAGCTTCGGGTTAAGGCCTCATTTCCTACTTTTATCATTCTAACTAGATACTCCGTCCTAGTTTAACCTCCCTAACGCACCTCAGAGGTTTTTCCTTCTTTCCTTTCTTACATCCTTCTGAGGTTAGTATTGTTCTTTGCTCTTTACCCTTTCCTATCCTCCATCTCTTTTTTGTTCCTTATCCTCTCTTCAAGGAACTCCTGCTAATAGTTTGGTTCATATCACTCTATTTTGTGTCCAACCATCCACTCCTTGGGCTCTATTAAGCGAGTGTGGGCCATGACTAGTCTTAATGTCATTGGTTGTTTCCCCTTAACCACTTCCAAATTATAGAGCTTACTTCTCCAAGGTTTATATTTATGTTCTTTCATTTATTTTCTTATTATGGGTATCCCACCTCATTCTTACATGTCACAACATCCTTTTATGCTATTTTCCTACTTACCTATTCCTTGGGGTAACTTTCTCGTTGGGTCCTCCTAGTATACTTCCCTCGGTTCTTTCACTTCAATATGCACTTCATTTCCTCATCCTTTGTTATTTGGTCCATTACTTCTCAGTTGGGATATATATGCCTCCCAAAGGTTTCCTTTCTTGGAAAGGGTTCAGGCACTATTTGCTTCAAGACCTCTTTGTGTGAGACTTACTAAACCCTCCTTATGGCTTGAATGTGACCACCATTTCATTTTCGGCCATTTATTTCTTCAAAGATTTCTTCCTGAGTAAGATTGGGATCAATAGCTGGAATTATGGGCCTTGTAATATTATCCCTTCGAGCTTCTATAGGGGTGGAGGTATTCTTATTCGAAGGTATCGCTTTGATTCCTTGCGGTGTGGGACAGTCATTTGCTATGTATCCCACCCTCCTACACTCATAACAAATCCTCTCGAGTCTTGTCCTCCGTAATGTTGGGCATCTTCTTATGTAGTATCCTCATTACCAACATCTATAACAGGTCATCTCATTGCGTGGATCTTTGTGGTTCCTCCAATATTTTAAGCATTATGGGGCCTTTCTAAGGGATTCCGAGTGGTTCGGTGCTTTCCCGTCCATGAGCCCAAACACCTTGGAGGTTGTCTTGTCGAGTCCTCTTTGACCCAGGCTTACTCCAAGAGTCCTCCTATACTTCTGGTCCATTTCCTCCTTTGGGATGGGGTTCTCCCTAGTTTTTGGGGTGGCTAAGGTAGTGCGAGTTTTGTTGGCTACTTTTTTTGGGGGCTATCTGAAAATTTTTAAAATTATTCATATTAGTTACTATGTTATATAGTCTTGATAATGTATTTGAGGAAACAGACTATGATACCACTCAAGTTGTCATGCTTCGACCTAGTTTCATCAGATTCTTATGAGCAACCCGCCACTCTCCTGGTTTATTAAGGGTTTTCCCCTTCTCTAAACCGTGAGGATTAAGGTGTCCTTTTTACATGTACCTTTCCTGGAATAACATTAATAAAAACTACATATAATACCCTTACATACCAGTCTTGCAGGTTCAGCTATCGGAACGTATTTAAGTAGATTTTTCTTGGGTTACCTGAAAGGGGTAAAGGGAGGTGTGAGTTCAACAACTCAGTAAATGGATGTTGGGAGAGAGTTTTTATAATTATAACATCTTTAATCGGAGTGTGCCAAACTCCTTATTTCTTTCAAAAATATCATTTTCCTTATGTTCCTAGTTATTCAAAACCATTTTCTTCATTATCCACAATCAGTGTGTTTAACAATCAACACACACCCTTCATCTTGAAGGGATCACGCATTCGCAGGGTAGCCTATCCACTACACCCACTTGTGGCGTCAAAGCGACTTTACCAACCACCTAGATAGAAGCTCATCCATTTCTACCCTAGGAATTAGTGGATGTCAGTGACATCCGACTATAAGACCCGAAATCAACTTTGAGTAAGTATGAGGATAGAGACCTCATCTCGACCCCACCCTGGTCTCATGTGCATGAAGCTACATCGAGCTTCCTTGACTGCTAGCACGACAAACTGCCTTATCACCACCGTGTTGACCAGTAGCCCCTAGGATACATCACTGCCCCTCTTGGGCATCTTGATGATCTCGAATCTCGAGTGCATGCACAAAGAAAGTTTTTCCATAAAGCCATTTATCTTGGGTGCCATTGGTCCAACGGCCCTAACCCTCAACTCGACCTGCAGCTATTTGTCTAGACCGGTCCGTCAACCTAGTCATGTCACACTGCTGCCAATCCATCAAGTATGTCGGTCCTGTCTTGGTACCAAGGCCAAATAACATAATCATTCATTTAGAAGTTTTCAAGGCATATCAACATATTTGTTTGCGAGCTCCTACTTGTGCCAACTAGCCTTGGGCCCATTGTACGAGATTTTCAAAATTGGCAATTTTATCCCCCAAGTTCCAAAACTGACAATCCTCGGATCAAATGGTGACCACCGTCGTATAGCTGACTTCTCCCCAAGTTTAAGCAACCCGACCTTGCCTTCTTTGGCTCAAAAAAACCCCAATGTCAGAGCTTTGGTTCAAGCTTCACTGGAAATTGGAGTAGTAGAGGAAGAGAGGAGTTTTCTGGTGTGAGGAGAAGGAATGGAGAGGAGCTCTTTATATAGGGAGCTCGAGAACACTCTGGCCGTCCGATTGGCACCTTTATGGCGATCATTCACCGCCAAAAATGCCCTAAATGGAGACTTTTTATCTTTGTCAGCAGTGTTAGCTTTTCCAATGAGTGAACAATGTCGTCGTCTCGAGGAAGAACACAACACTGTTCCAAACTGGACCAGACAGGTCCGAATTGGGTTCAATGCTTAAACCGGCTGGTTTAGGCCCAATTCGACCGAATTTTTCAAAATTAAAATTTTCTAAATTCATTATCTATCCAATGGTGGCTTCAATTCTCCAATTTGAAGTCTTTGAGCCACTTTGAAAAATGATTTTACAAACTAGTTTAATAGTGGTTCAATTACTACATTATCGAGTGAGTGGGATTTTTTTTATATCATACCTGATTGGGATGATAAGCACCACAAAAATAAAAACCTACTACTAAGTGGAATTTTAAACATCACACTTGAATGGAGTGATGTGGAAATTTCACAAAAAAAACTACTTACCGGTTGTAAGTAGATCATACCCAGTTGGTATCATGAACTTCCTAGAAGGAACTAGTAAACTCGTTGATCGATTATGAGCTGAGATGTCCTCACACCCAGTTGGTATGATGGACGGTTAAAAGATTATTTTGTCTGAAGTGCTCTCCCCTGACTGTGTGCCACTGCTTAAACTTTTTGGGAGACCTTCTTGACGGGAGCTTGAATAGCTCAGATAGGTCAGAGGCCTCGGTTTTGGAACTTAGGACTAATATGCCTAAATTTTGAAAATCTCATACAATGGGCCCAAGGCCAGTTGGCATGAGCAGGAGCTCGTAAACAAACATGAGTTTAAACCATGAAAACTATAAATGAATGATATGTTTGGCCATGGTACTAAGACAAGACCGACATACTCGATGGACTAGCGGTAGTGCAACATGACAGGTCAACAGACCATTCGAGACAAACATCTGCATGTCGAGTTGAGGGTCGGGGCCGTTGGACCAGTGGCACCAAAGGTTAAATGGCTTATGAGGAAAAATGTTGTTTTGTGCATGAATTGAGGCATGGGACCTTCAAGATGCCCAAGGGGGGTAGTTATGCGTCTTAGGTGCTACTGGACGACCTGGTGGAGATAAGGGCAGTTTGTCGTGCGAGCAATCAGGGAAGCTCAACGTAGCTTCATGCGTATGAGCCCGGGGTGGGGTCGGGATGAGGTCTCTATGCTCACACGAACACGGAGTTTTCTTTATAGGATTGAGGGTCAGATGTCGCGTACATCCACTCATTCTCATGATAGAAGTGGACGGGCTTCTATCTAGGTTGCTGGTAAAGTCGCTCTGACGCCACAAGTGTGTGCACTGGACGTGCTTCCCAGTGAATGTGTGTTTACTTCATGATGAAGGGCATGTGTTGGTTGATAAACACACCGTTTGTGGTTATTGATGAGAAATGGCTTTGAAAACAAAAATTTTGAGGAAACCAAAATCTATTTTACTAAAACTTTATTTTTTTTAAATTTTCCATTCACTGAGTTGTATAAACTCACCCACCCTTTTTATCCATTTTGAAGAAATAAAGAAATGACTAGGGATAACTCTAGCGTTACCCTTGGTCATGTTTGCTTAATTATTTTAAGTTGCATTTTTATAGATATATGTTATTCCAAGGAAAAGGGTTGAGAATTATGTCTGGCTCCTCTTGAGTTAAAAAAGGGGAAACCCCACTCAAACCAAGAGAGTGGTGCATTGTTCATAGTTATTTGTCTAAACTGGGTCTGGGTATGACAATTATAAACCTCGTGCTTTCATAATAAGAAAAACCAGGAAAATAATCGGTCATTTTCAAATAGAAAACCAATTCAGTTTATAAATCGTGATTGATATAGAAAGGGCAAACCGTTAAATTTATGGATCCCGAGTGACCTAAAGTGTTACAAAAGCCATGAGAAAGGACTTTAGAATTAATTGGAGGTGAAAACCAAACCGGTTCAGGTGAATCAGACCTAAACCGGATCGAACCGATTTGACCCACATTCGCACCGATTTCTAAATTTATTTTTCTAGGTGGCTTAGAAATTTCAATTTGGAGAATTGAGGCCACTATTTGATAGGGAATGAATTTAGAAATTTTAATTTTGTAAAACTCAGTCGAATCAAGCCTGAACTGACCAATTTAAGCGTTGAACCTAGTTCGGACCGGTCTGCTCATATTCGGAATAGTGTCATCTTCTTCCTTTATATGACAGCACTGTTCACTCATCGGAAAATCGAGCAGCACTGGCGAAGATGAAAAGTCTCTGGCCAAGGAGTTTCAAGCAATCAATGACTGCTATAAAGGTGCAAATCGAATGGCCAAGAAGTCCCCGAGCTTCCTATATAAAGAGCCCCACCTCATTCATCCTCCTCACACCTAAAAAAAATTTACTCTCTCCCTACTGCAACATTTTTCGGTGAAATTTGAACTAGAGCTTTGACTTGGGTAGGTTTATTTGATTCAGGGAGAAGTCAGCTACCCAACAGTAGTCTCCATTTGCTCTGAGGGTCACCAAAGAAATGTCGATGTGATAGAACAGTGAAGTAACTCCGGTAGACCGAAGCTGCCTTGTTTCGGTGAAGCTAAAAATGGCCAATCCATGATATTCTCAAGCCAAACCATGCTTCTCCAATACTTCCACAACCCTCCTACATCTGAATTAGATCGAAAAGGTAAGCCAATTTGGCTCCCCTCTGTAAATTTTGATCAGTGCTAGAGAGAGAACTCGCGAAACCTCACTGACCAAATTGATGCAATTCTTAATCATAGGAGGCACCTCAGGACGAGAGCTATCTGCCCAGATCGAAAACCCAGGTCACCGCACCCCCGACAATAAGCTTTTAAAGATTTCTCTCTCTAAGTCCAATTTTCCGACGAAGCTCCGTTTGAGCTAATTCCAACATCAATTAATGTGTTTCAAAGTGCAATTGAATCGTGTGGATGTGTAGGAACTCAAATCCACCTTTAATTTCAACAATTAACTTCGATTGATCAGTTAATTTGATGGTATCATATCTGGTCAGGTTAAAAGGTTAAAATTTGGGGAAATTTTGGGAATTTCAAAATTTTGTGGGACTAAGTGCAATGTCCTAAAATTGAGGGCCAATTGGGTATGGAAAAGATGTTGGAGAACCAATTGATCAATTTTTGGAATTATTGGTATCAATTTTACATTTTTGTAAAGTAGGGGCAAAATGGTAATTTTTGAAAAGTTAGGGACCAAATTGGAAATTTGGGAAACTTTAAATCCTTTTTTGTAAATTTGAATAAATTGAGGTCCCAAAGTAAATTTTTAAGGTTTCGGTACTCAATTTGGGGGAAAATTGGATTAAATTTTTATGGTTTCGATACTTAATTTGGGAAAAAATTGGTATTAGGGACCTAAAGTTAAAGAAAAAGAACTTTATTGACCAAATTTCAATTACTTCAAAAGTTTTCGTATATTATTCATTAATGATAAATGAAGGCTATCAGGACAAAGGATAATGAACAAGGATGTTCATATCATATAGGAACATAAAGTACCGGGAAAGCTAGCCAAGACAAGCTCGTGTGGAGGCAAAGAGTCGGTTAAGAGGAATTCACTACATTCACGGGTGAGTGGGAATTTTCACATCATACCCGATTGGGATGATACGTACCTCGGAACTTAAAACCCACTATTATGTGGAATTTTTAACATCACACCAGGATGGGGTGATGTGGAAATTACGCGGAAAAACTAGTTATCGATTGTAAGTAGATCATTCCCGGTTGGTATGATAGACTTCTCGGAAAGAAGTGGAAAACTCGTTTACAGATTGTAAGAGGAGATGTCATCACACCCAGTTGGTGTGATAGACAAATGAAAAGATTATTTTGTCGGAAGTGCTCCCGCCTGACTGTGTGCTACTACTTAAACTTTTTGGTAGACCTTCTTGATGGGAGCTCGAATAGATCAGATAGGTTAGATGCCTCTGTTTTGGAACTTGGGGGCTAAAATGCCTGATTTTGAAAATCTCGTACAGTGGATCCAAGGCCAATTGGCACAAGTAAGAGCTCGTAAACAAACATGAGATTAAGCCATGAAAACTTTAATGAATGTTGTGTTTGGCCATGGTACCAAGACAGGACCGACATACTCGATGGACTAGTGGTAGTGCCATAATACAGGTCGATAGACCAATCGAGGCAAACAGCTACAGGTTGAGTTGAGGGTCAAGGCCGTTGGAATAGTGGCACCAAAGATTGAATGGCTTATCAGGAAATCTATTGTTTTATGCATACACTGAGGTTCGGGACCATCAAGATGCCCAAGAGGGGTAGTGATGCGTCCTAGGAGCTACTGGACGACATGGTGGTGATAATGGTAGTTTGTCATACCAACAATCAAGGAAGCTTGACGTAGCTTCATGCGCACGAGACCAGGGTGGGGTCGGGATGAGGTCTCTGTCCTCATACGAACATGTAGTTTCTTTTCGGGTTTGAGGGTCGGATGTCGCATACATCCACTCATTCCTAGGGTAGAAGTGGACGGACTTCTATCTAGGTGGCCGGTAAATTCACTCCGACGCCACAAGTGGGTGCAGTGGACGGGCTATCCTACGAATGTGTGATCACTTCATGATGAAGGGCATGTGTTGATTGTTAAACACGCCGATTGTGGTAAATTGATGGGTAATGGTTTTGAAAACCAAGAAAATGGAGGAAGAAAGGATTTTAAAATAAGGAGTCTGGCACACTCCAATAAAAAAATATTTGTTTAGAAACTCATGTTTCAAATATCCATTCACTAAGTTGTCGAACTCACCCACTCCCTTTACCCATTTTTAGGTAATAAAGGGAAAAACCCACCTACAAACATCCCACTAGCTTTACTTGCAGGATAGGTATGTAAATTTAATTTATTGCAGTTTTGATTAATGTAATTCTAGGAAAGGTACACGTAGAAAGGACGCCTTACTCCTCATGATTTGGAAGGGGAAAACCCTTAATAAACTGGAAAAGTGGTGGGTTGCTAATGGGGATCCGACCAAACCGGGTCGGGGCGTGACATATACTTTGGTGCTTAATTCAATTTAAGTTATCATTTAAGTGCTCTAAAACATTTTATCTTTCCTTTAGGTCCATACACTGCTAATGAACCTAATTTTGGTCCCTATTATTATGAAAATTACAAATAGGTCCTTAAAGTTTCCAAAAATTGAATTCTAATCCCTCTACTTTTTTTTATTTTAAAGAAGACTAATTACTCTTCCAAAAATCATATATCGGTCCCACATAATCTTCCCTAAGTCTACACAATCACTTTTCGGCTAGCCTTGGCCGAAGCAATGTTGATTTAGCCATGATCTTAAGCTCGCTGTAATTTAAACAAAGAATCGAGTTTTTGCCTGAAACTCACTGAAGATGTAACAGCGAGGGTTGAGGGTAGTAGGGTTGTGTAGTTGACTCTTACATGAGTTTGTGGACACCTAGATCTCAATCTGAAGTGGTCAGAGTTGGCTGAAATGTTTGATTTTTAGAAAAGTGTTAATAGTGAAGGGTTGACAGAGGTTCTCAGATTTTTCATGGTTATGAGGCTTATCTATAGCTCAAATGACCAATGTGGTTAGCAAGAGGAGACTTAGAGGTTTCTCCAGAAAATGATTGGGTCATAGTTGGTTGTCTGAGAGGTTGGAAGGGGTCACAAAAGCTCTTGCTCTAATTATGGCCGATAAAGTAAGGTTATTATTTTGTTGGCTTGTGGTAGGGAGAGGGAATGTCGATGGTCGAGAAGGGTGGAGTTTGAAAGTTGACTTTCGCCCTATTCTAAGGACACCTAGATCACTCATCTATGTGTCCAAAAGTGAAATTGGAAATTTCTGGTTCTAAGGTCACCAAAAATTGGTGGTGTTTGGCTTTCAAGGAGAATTTCGATGATCCACAAGCAAGGGGAGGGTTGACCCTCATATAGGGAGGTCGAGTACTGAGTTGTCTAGTCGACCATGTGCATATTCTATCATATGGGATTCCATAGACCCTCCTTTATCCTTTTTTTATCTTCTTGGGAGATATTTTGGTTGATCTCCCCTAACACTGGGTTATTTCCTGATTTTATCCAAATCCAGGTCGGGGTAGTTAGGCAAAAAAGATGACACACGGAGGTACATATGTGTAGCACGTGTGTGTGCATGGTGTGGCATATCAATCAGTTCACACTATAGTGAACTAATTTCGGGTGAATTTCTCGGTCGATTATTCCAAGTATGGCCTTTCCTTGGCCAGTTGACCCCTAGTTTTGTCTGTCCTTGGCTCAAACTAAACAATGTAATCTTCTTCCTCAGGATAACAGCAATGTTCACTCGCCGAGAAATTGAAGTAGCACCGGCGAAGAAGAAACATTTCCGACATGCCACTTTTCTGAACAAAACAAGGTGAGGTCAGGTTCTTTAGAACCGGGAAGAAATCAGCTACACACCTGTAGTCTCCGTTTGCTCCGAGGGTCACCGTAGAAGTGCCGACGTGATGGAATACTAAAGCAGCTCTGGCAAACCAAAGCTGCCTGTTTCGGCCAAGCTGAAATCAGCCATTTCAAGCCCTCCTCAAGCCAAACCAAGCCGTTCCAACATTCCTCAGCCCTCCCACGGCCAAATTAGGACTGAAAGGTAAGCCAATTTGGCTCCCCTCTACAATTTTTGGTCGGTGCTAGAGAGAGAACCAGTAGAATTTCAATGATGAAATTCTAACTCAATTCGGTATCAATTTATGTGATTCTTGATTCTAGAATAAACTTCAAAACAAGAGCTATCTGCCCAGTTCGAAAGCTCGGACCACCGTGCCCTCACAGGTGAGTAATCGAAGCTTTCTCTCTCTACAGTCTATTTTCCGACGAAGCTCCATTTGAGCTCGTTCTGGCATTAAAACTCGCGATTCAAAGTTCAATGGAATCGTATGTACATGGAGAAACTCAACAATTAGAGGTATTTGATCGGTCAATCAGATTAAATCAAATTCGACTGTGTTAAAGAGTTGGAATTGGGGGAAATTAGGGGTTTTTTGAAAATTCGAGGGACTGAAATGCAATTTCCTAAAATTGAGGGTCAATTGGGCATGATAAAATTGTTAGAGGACCAATTGAGAAATTTTGGAATTTTTGGGCTAAAATTTACCATTTTTGTAAAAGAAGGGCAAAATGGAAATTTTGGAAAAGTTGGGGGACCAAATTAGAAATTTGGAAATTTTAAACCCTTTTTGTGAAATGGAATAAATTGAGGTCCTTTGATAAATTTTAAAATTTTTGAGACTCAATTTGAGGAAAAACTGACATTAGGGACCTAATCGCAAATAAATGAAAGTTTGACTTTCTCATTCATTTGGAATGAATGAAGGCTATTAGGCCGAAGGATAATGAACCAAGATGTTCATATCGTGTAGGAACATGAAGTACTGGGAACGCCAGCAAGGACAAGCTCGCGTGAATACAAAGAATCGATCTATGGAATTCACTACATTAACGGGTGAGTGGGTTTACTAACGTCATACCCGGTTGGGATGATGAGCACAACTTAAAGTTAAAAACCACTTACCAGTCATGAGTGGGATTTTATATCATACCCAATTGGGGATGATAAGCACATCACAATAAAAACCTACTACTATGTGCTATTTTAAACATCACAACTTAGAGAAAGGATATGAAAACCATGCGAAAAAACTACTTACCGGTTGTAAGTTGATCATACCCGGTTGGTATGATGAAACTTACTCGAAGGAAGTTGAAAACCCGTTCATCGGTTATGAACGGAGATGTCCTTATACTATGGCAGTATAAGGGATAGTGAACATATTTTTGTTGGAAGTGCTCTCCCTTGACTGTGTGCTAATACTTAAACAATTTGGGAGACCTTCTTGACGGGAGCTCGAATAGATCTTATAGGTCAGGGGCCTCGGTTTTGGAACTTGGGGGCTATTATGCCCAGTTTTGAAAATCTCAAACAAGTGGGCCATAGGCTAGTGGGCCCTCGCGGGAGCTCGTAAACAAAGATGAAATATGTGCCATAAAACTTTAATAAGGAAGAATTGATTTCGGGATTGAGGGTCGGATATTGTGAACATCTACTCATTCTTAGGGTAGAATTGGACGTACTTCTATCTGGGTGGCAGGAAAGTCGCTCCGAAGCCACAAGTGTGTTGAGTGGACGTACTGACCTGCGAATAAGTGTTTAACCTTCATGATGAAGGATGTGTGATGGGTGATGACACACCATGATTAAATAAGAAATGGTGATAAAACCCGATATTTCAAATGAAATGGTTTTAAAAGAAAGTAGTCTAGCACACTCCAAAATTTATCTTTTTTCCTAAAGATAAAATGTTTTGAAAACCCATTCACTGAGTAGTCGTACTCACCCCCTCCCTTATATCCCTTTCAGGAGATTTCGGAAAGCCTACCATTAAAGACCATCAACTAAGACACCTGTGAGATATGTATGATAAATCTAAATTATTATACAATTTTTATTTATGATATTTTAGGAAAAAGTGCAGTTAAAGGACTCCTTACTTTTTACGGTTTATAATAAGGGGAAACCCTATAATAAACTAGGAGAGTGGCGGGTTGATCATGGGGATCCAACCAAACTGGGTCGGGGTGTGACAACTAGAATGGTATCAAAGCTTGTTTCCTCGAATACATAATCAATACTAGAAAATACAGTAACTAATAGGATTTATCTTAAAATTTTCAAATGACTCCCAAGAGAGGAAACAAGAAAACTAGGGATGACTCTGCTCAGTATCCTGTCCTCGTAGGAGGACAACCCTAGAATCTTCCCAAATGCTTAAGGCATGGTAGAAATCTCCAAAGACCAAGTGGAGAAGTATCCCAGAGAATGTGCTAGGACCTATTGAGGGCACAACTCTAAGTATAAAGGCGGCCAAGCGTGAATCTACAAACATTAGCAAAGGGTGTATAACCTTACCTACATGTTTATCAAGAACCCTATAGCTCATTATTTTGTGACCACTTTCTACAATAGGGATAATTGTACTCCTCAATTAATAAAGTACTCCAAATTCCTAAAAACCTTGTCTATCAAAGGATGTAATCTTATTAGGAAGATAGCCCAAGAAAAGTACCCAAACAAAAGACACCATGGATATCAAGGAGATTATTATGCAAAGAAGGCATGAAAAAAGAATCGTCATGGTAAGGAGTCTAGGAGAACTTTGGGGTAACTAATCAAGGAACAGCCTATTATAAGGTACAAAGGAAATAGGGCATGAAATGAATTACCATCCCACACCACTAGGATTTAGAATAATACTTTCCAAGGAAGACGCCCTCACAAATATAGGAAATCTGAAAGGATACAACTCATAGTTTCAACCACAAACAAGAGGAATCTCTTCAAAATCTTAGTGAAGTGGTAAGAAGGAAAAAGGGGTAAAGATAGGACCTCAATAAAACCACAAACAGAACAAAAGATAGCTGAAGAGAATTCCCCCTTAAAAAATAAAATTCAAACAATTTAGGAGCAAAAAAAGGAGTAGTTAAGCCTTTCACATAATGGTCAGGAAATCTTGAAACAAGGAAAAAATTTTAAACTCTCCCTAAAAGAAATAGACATGTACTGTGGTATTTATAGGGATGAGGATAGAGAACCAAATATATAACTGCAAAAATTTCAGGAGAAAGGGAAAGAATCCTACCAAGTAGGGAAACCCTCAGAAAGACATGTATCCCAATTAAGAAGAAATGGAACCAACCAATATGGAAAGAACGATAAGTTCACAAATGAAATATTGGTTGAGTTGGAAAGATCGACTACCAAGAAAAGTACACATGAGATCCTAAGAAGTAAGTTAAACAAAAAGAAAGAATATATGAGGAATATTGAAGAACTAAGCCCTCAATTAAGAAATCAATTAGGGAAAACGACCACTGACACTAGTACGGGTTGTTGTCCATGCTCACATAATGAAGTCTAAAGAGTGGACGGCTGAGCATAGTATGAAGTACACGAAATAAGACTAATAAGTTCCCCAAATGAAGAATAAGGGTCGAAATGGAATTTTAAGATGGGGAAAGATTCTAAGCAAGAAAATGCTACAATATAGAAGGAAAAGTAAGGAAGTGGAGGAAGAAACCATCAAGGAATAGTAAGAAGGTTGAGCATATAGCTCCTCGGATAAAAGTCTCTACCTTGAGGGACATAGTGGAGTATGAACCCGTAAAAAGAGAACTACTTGAACAAAACAATAGACAAATAGACCAAAAGGGGTCAAATGGGAATATTGAGCTAAGAAATGATTATGAACAAGTAAGAGTGGATTAAGGCCAAGGAAAATCCTTCAGTAAAGAATGTCATTGGGAACGAGGATGGACCTAAGAAAGGATGAACCCCAGCTTGTCGGTAAATTATTGGAAAATCCAATCAATTGGAACCGGAAAGACTCAATATGGAAGTTGAGAAAGGATGAATGTGTAAGGAAAAACCAACATAGTTGTGTAAGTTGAGTTAATAACAGTGAAGGTAGTCGAGGAATACTACCAGAAGAAAAGAGGGATGAAGTTATACAATTCCTAAGAGATTGAAAAATTAGGAATAACCTTGAAGGAGGAGTTTTAGAGATCTAATGGACATAGAGACAAGAACTAGAAAATATTGTGATGTAAGGGATAGGAAAACCCAACAATCATGAGGAAAACATGACTCAAAATAAGTAAGAGTCAGTTGGTAAGCTTGACAAAGTCAAACATAAAATTTGGACTGGTTTGTAAGAAGCAACAGGTGAAGGAAGAGTCGAAATGGGACAAAAAGGTGATGATAAGGAAATTCGTGAAAATAAGTACGTAATGCTCTAAAGGAAGTCGAGCTGAGGGTTTCAACGACTAAGCAGTTAACTAGACATGGAAATGGTTAGTTATCTTGGAATTCTCAATCTTGAGTACAAAATCTCAAAGGAAAGAATGTTACTCTAAGCAAAGAAAGAGATAAATCGAAGAATATACCCTGAAGTAAGGTATGTCTAGTTATGATAAACTCCATGGAGGGAGTAAATAATATAAAGGAAAAAAAATACCATATGTGAAGGATGTAAAAAGGACTAATTGAAAGAAAAAGAGAAGAGTTTGCATGTTAAGCAAACACCAAAGGGACATCAAAAGAAATGATTACTCATGCAAGGTTGATAATTACATTTTGGGGATAAAACTCCTAAAAGTTGGGGAGAGCTGTAAACTCCACCCTTTTGAGCTATGGAAAATCGGGAAAAGAATCGGTTAAACCGAGTGAGAAAACTGAACCGGTTCATAAGCTTATTATAAGGAAATGGGTAATTTGGAAATTTACAACTCTCAGGTGAATCAACGGGTTCATAAAACCTAGGAAAAGAACCTTAGGACAAATTGGAAGAAAAAAAACTAGACCAGATTTGTAAACCCAGCATTTTTTAGTTAAGAAAAACAGGGAAAAGAACCGGTCAAACCGAGTAAGAAAACCGAGCCGGTTTACATTTGAGAACATGCAATATGGAAATTTACAACTTACGGGTGATCTAAAGGGTTTATTAAACCTTGGAAAAGAAATTTAAGAAACTTTAGAAAACAAAAATCAAATTGGTTCAAGTGAACCAGATTTTATAAAAACTTCAAAGTTAAGCATGCTTTCCCGAGAGTAGTGTGAGGAATTTTTATGTACGCCTTATCATAAATAACCATAAATTAATATATATTCAATTATTTTAATTAATACCAATAATTTAATACTTAAATTAAATTATTAGAATTAATACAAATAATTTAATACCGAAATTAAATTATTGGAATTAATACCAATAATTTATGGCAATATTAATACTAGTAATAAATCTCACCCATTTAATACACAAGTTTTACGCCTATATAAAGAGGTCATCCCCATTTCATTCTCCTCACACCTGAACACTTCTCTCTCTTTATACTGCTCCATTTCCCGGTAAAGCTCGAACCAGACCTTCGACTTGAACAAAGGTCAGGCTCTTTAGAACCGAAGAGAAGACAGCTATCTGATAGCAAACTCTAGTCAATCCAAGAATCGTTGGAGAGGCGCCGACATGATGGAATAGTGAAGCAACTCCGGCGGACCGAAGCTGCACTATTTCGGCCAAGTTGAAATCGGCCATTTCAAGCCCTCCCAACACTTCCTCAGCCTTTCCACGGCCGAATTAGGACCGAAAGGTAAGCCAATTTGGCTCCCCTTTACAATTTTCGATCGGTGCTAGAGAGAGAGTTGACCGAATTTCAATGACGAAATTCTAATCCAATTCTGCATCAATTGATGCAATTCTTGATTCTAGGATGAACCTCAGGACGAGACCTATCTGCCCAGATCGAAAGCTTAGACCATTGTGCCTTCATCGGTGAGTAATCGAAGCTTTCTCTCTCTACAGTCTATTTTCTGGAGAAGCTCCGTTTGAGCTCGTTTCGGCGTTAAAATCTACGATTCAAAGTTTCTTAGAATCGTATGAACATGCAGTAACTCAATTTCAACTCCAATTTCAATAATTAGAAGTGTTTCATCGGACAATTTGATGAAATCAAATTCGGTAGTGTTGAGTTGAAATTGGGGGGAAATTTGGGGATTTTCGAAATTCAAAGGGCCAAAATACAATTTTATGAAATTGAGGGTCAATTGGGCATGAAAATAACGTTGGAGGACCAATTGAGGAATTTTGGAATTTTTGGGGCAGAACTTACCATTTTCGTAAAAGAAGGGCAAAATGGTAATTTTGGAAAAATTGGGGGACCAAATTGGAAATTTGGGAAATTAAACCCCTTCTTGGTGAAATTGAATAAATTGAGATGTCAGGATAAATTTTAAAAGTTACGGGACTCAATTTGAGGAAAAACCAACATTAGGGACTTAAAGTTAAAGAGAAATAACTTTAGGGACCTAATTGCAAATAACTAAAAGTTTGGGTGTTCTCATTCATTGGAAATGAATGAAGGCTGTTATGCTGAATAATAATGAACATGGTTGTTCATATCGTGTAGGAACTTGAAATACCGGGAATGCCAGCAAGGACAAGCTCGCGTGAATACAAAGAACCAGTCTAGTGGAATTCACGGCATTAACAGGTGAGTGGGTTTACTAACATCATACTCGGTTGGGATGATGAACACAACTTAAAGATAAAAACCACTTACCAGTTGTGAGTGGAAATTTTATATCATACCCGGTAGGGGATGATAAGTACCTCGGTATAAAAACACACTATTTAGTGGTATTTTAATCATCACCACTTAGAGAAAGTGATGTGAAAATTATGCGAAAAAAACTACTTACCGATTGTAAGTAGATCATACCCAGTTGGTATGATGAGACTTCCTCGAAGGAAGTTGAAAACCCGTTCATCAGTTTTGATCGAAGATGTCCTTATATCGGTTGGTATAATGGATAGTGACAACCTATTTTGTCGGAAGTGTTCTCCCCTGACTGTGTGCCAATGCTTAAACTATTTGGGAGACCTTCTCAACGGGAGCTCAAATAGCTCTGATAGGCCAGGGGCCTTGGTTTTTTAACTTGGGGGCTAAATACCCGATTTTGAAAATCTCGTATAGTGGGCCTAAGGCCAGTTGGCACGAGCAGGAGCTCGTAAACGAACATGATATATGTGCCATAAAACTTAATAAGTGAATTGTTTGGCCATGGTACTAAGATAGGACTGACATGCTCAGTCAACTAGCGGCAGCGTGACATGATAGATCAACGGACTAGTTAAGACAAACAGCTGTGGGTTGTGTTGAGAGTCGGAGCCGTTGGACTAATGGCCCCACAGATTACATGGCAATATAAGAAAACATTGTTTATGCAAGCACTGTGAGTACGGGATCATCAAGACGCCCATCAGGGGTAGTGATGCATCCTAAGGGCACTGGACGACCTGGTGGCTATAAGGGCAGTTCGTCGTTTCAGGTGTCTGTGTGAAATCTAGAGTAGCACAAAGCACATGAGACCAGGGTGGGGACAGGATGAGGTCTATGTTCTCATATGGACACGAAGAAGTAATTTCAGGATTGTGGGTCGGATGTCACGTACATCCAATCATTCCCAGGGTAGAAGTGGTGGTACTTCTATCCGGGTGGTAGGAAAAGTCGTTCCGAAGCCACTAGCGGGTTAAGTAGTGATACTGACATGCGAATGTGTGTAACCTTCATGATGAAGGATGTGTGTTGGGTGATGACACACCGGTAACTAAGAAATAATGGAAAAACCCAAATTTTTAAATGAAGGGATTTTTGAAAAGAAAGGAGTTTGGCACACTCCATATAAATATTTTTTCTTAAAAGTTAAAAGTAGACCTTTAAAAACCCATTCACTGAGTAGTCGTACTCACCCCCTCCCTTATATCCCTTTCAGCAAATCCCAGAAAGCCTACCCTTAAAGACCATCAACTAAGATGCATGTAAGACAGGTATATAAAGTTTTAAATTTCATGCAGTTTTGATTATGCTATTCCAGGAAAAAGGTGCAGGTTAAAGGACGTCTTACTCTTTATGGTTTACAATAAGAAGAAACCCTTTAATAAATTGGGAGAGTGGCAGGTTGATCACGGGGATCCGACCAAACCGGGTTGGGGCGTGACAGGTTTAGATGATCCGGATTCAATTGGATTGAACCGGTTTATGAACCGAGTTAGTTCATGATCTGGAACCTATAGAGAAAGGGAAAACAGGGAAATTTATAGATTCCTTGTGACCCAAAGAGATTTTTAAACCTTGGGAAGGAACCTTGGAAAAATGTGGAAGAGAAAAACTAGACTGGTTCCAGTGAACCGGACTCGAACCGTATAAAACCAGTTTAAGAGCCGAGTCAATTTATGAACCAGAATCGATAAAGAGATTGTAAACCGGAAATCTTATGGACCCTAAGTGACCTAAGGAGTCACAAAAATCATGGTAATGGACTTGTGAAGGAATTGGGGATGAAAACCAAACCGGTTCAGGTGAACCAGATTTAAACTGGTTTGAATCACTATTGAACCGGATGTTAAATTCATTTTTCTAGGTGGTTTAAAATTTTCAAATTTGAGATTTGAGACCACCATTGGATAGAAAATGAATTTAAATGAATTTAGAAATTTTTAGATATGAAAAGCTCGGTCAAATGGGGGGGGTGAACCGGCCAGTTTAAGCTTTGAACCCGGTTCGGACCAGACCGTTCTGGTTCGGAACAGTGTCATCTTCTTCCTTAGGATGATATCACTATTCACTCACCGGGAAATCGAAGCATCGTTGGCGAAGAAGAAACATTTCCATTTGGTTCATTTCAGGCCATCAATGGTTGTCATCAATGTGCCAAACGGACAGCCAACGGGTCCCCGAGCTCCCTATATTAAGAGCCCCTCCCCATTCATCTTCTCCACAGCTTAAAACTCCATTCTCTCTCAACTGCTCCATTTTCTGATGAAGCTTGAACTAGAGCTCCGATATAGGCACTTTTCTGAGCCAAACAAGGTGAGGTCGGGTACTCTAGAATCGGGGAGGAGTCTGCTACATGCCTGTAGTCTCCGTTTGCTCTGAGGGTCGCCGAAGAAGCATCAGCATGAGGGAACAATGAAGCAACTCCGACGGACTGAAGCTGCCTTATTTCGGTTGAGCTGAAATCAGCCATTTCAAGCCCTCCTCATGCCAAACCAAGCCCTTCCAACACTTCCTCAATCCTCCCACGACTGAATTAGGACTGAAAGGAAAGCCAATTCGGCTCCCCTCTACAATTTCGGGTCAGTGTTAGAGAAAGAACCGGCAGAATTTCAATGATGAAATTCTAACTCAATTCAGTATCAATTGATTCTAGAATGAACCTCAGGATGAGAGCTATCTGACCAGATCGAAAGCTCGGACCGATGTGCCCTTACAGGTGAGTAATCAGAGGTTTCTCTATCTATAGTCTGTTTTCCGATGAAGCTCCGTTTGAGCTCGTTCTGGCATTAAAACTCTCAATTGAATGTTCTATGGAATCGTATAAACATTGAGAAACTCAACTTCAACTTCAATTTCAACAATTACAGTTGTTTGATCAGTCCATTAGATGAAATCAAATTCATCTGTGTTAAAGAGTTGGGATTAGGGGAAAATTGGGGGAAATTCGAGATTTTCAAAAATTTGAGGGGTAGTGATGCATCCTAAGGGCCTTGGACGACCCGGTGAGTATAAGAGCAGTTCGTCGTACCAGTTGACCGTGTGAAATTTGGAGTAGCACTAAGTGCATGAGACCGGGGTGGAGATGGGATGAGGTCTCTGTTCTCATACGAACATGAAGAATTGATATCAGCATTGAGGGTCGGATATCATGAACATCCACTCATTCTTAGGGTAGAAGTGGACGTACTTCTATCTGGGTGGCCTAAAAAGTCACTCCGAAGCCACAAGTGGGTTCAGTGGACGTACTGACCTGTGAATGTGTGTTTAACCTTCATGATGAAGGATGTGTGTTGGGTGATGACACACCGTGATTAAATAAGGAAATGCTGATAAAACCTGAGATTTCAATTTAAACTGTTTTGAAAGAAAGAAGTCTGGCACACTCCAAAATTTATCTTTTTCCTAAAGGTAAAAAGTTTTGAAAACCCATTCACTGAGTAGTCGTGCTCACCCCCTCCCTTATATCCCTTTCAGTAGATTTCGGAAAGCCTACCCTTAAAGACCATCAACTAAGACGCCTGTGAGACAAGTATGATAAATCTAAATTATTATACAGTTTTGATTTATGTTATTACAGGAAAAGGTGCAGCTTAAAGGACGCCTTACTCTTTACGATTTATAATAAGAGGAAACCCTTTAATAAAATAGGAGAGTGGCAGGTTGATCACAGGGATCCGACCAAATCGGGTCGGGGCATGACAAATGGCTATGTGGAAAAATTATTGTTTGTCCATGCACTTGAGATTCGAGACTATTAAGACACACAAGAGTGGTAGTGATGCGTCCTAAGGGTTACTTGACCACATGGTGGAGATAAGGGTAGTTTGTCATGCCATTAGTCGGAAAGCTCGACATAGCTTCTTGTGCATGAGACCGAGGTGGGGTCAGGGTGAGGTCATCATCCTCAAATGGACACAAAATATTTTGGGTCTGAGGGTTGGACGTCAAAGACATTCACTCAGGCTTCGGGTAGAAGTTAGGGACTTCTATCAGGGTGGATGATAAAGATGCTCCGATCCACTAGTGGGTGCAATTGTCGTAACTCCATCTCGTGAATGTGTGTGTACCCTTCCTGAAAAAAGGGCATGTGTTATTTTGATAAACACATCTAATGGGAAAGTGATAAAAATATTAAGAAAACCTTGGAAAGGATTTGCAAATCCATGGAAAAGGAAATGGTAAAACCTTAGAATAAGGTTTGGAAAAGAAATTAAAATCCTTTTTAAAGGAAATGACACAATTGGCAAGGTAAAGGTTTTGAAACTCAAACTTTGAGGAAAAACCTTCTTCTTAAAGAAATGATAACTTTGGTGTGACTATTTTTAAAACTCACTCCCAACACTCGCTCACTGAGTTGTAGAACTTGCCCCCTCCCTTTTACCCATTTCTGGTCACCAAGGGAAAACCAAATTTAAAGAGCTCCCTATAAGGGAACTGTAAAGACAGGTATGTCTGTTTAAATGATTTTCAGTTTTGTATAATGTTATTCCAAGAAAAACGGGAAAAAGGATGCCTTACTCATTGCGGTTTAGAAAAGGGTGAAACCCTTCATGAACCAAAGGGAGTGGCTAGTTGCTCATGGAGATCCGACCAATTCGGGCCGGGGCATGACATCAACAATATGAACCTAAGACAAAATCCGAAGAGACAGAAAATAACATGTTGAATTGGTTAGAATCATTAAGAGAAGATGGTGATAGTGCGTATTGTCTCTCATAATACCCCGATATAGGATCGAAAGTGAAACTACTTAAAATATACCTAAGTATGTAAAGTCCACCGATTGTAAATCCTTCAAATAAAAGAAGGATGTTGTTAAAACAATGAATAACTCGAGAAACCGGAAGGATGAATGAGCATCCTAGGAAATTCGGTGACCAAAGTGGTCAATGTGGCTAAGTTGCTATGATAACCATAGCAAGGTTTAAAGGCCATGGTCCAAAGAATAGTATGCCTAAGAGACCTGAACTAGAGGAAGGTTACTGAGGAGAAAGAAATATGACCAAACTTTGTGAGAAGTCACTAAGAACACAAAGGAAAATTATGGGAATGACTCAAGACCTTAAATAAAGGTAAGGTCCTTCTTTAAATATGCATGCAAGGGAAGGATACCCATATATGAGTTAACATTTCCAGCACCATGGGATAAATGACACGAGGTATTGTGGTCATAAGGCAGAGAATGCCGTGAAACTACAAAGTGAAAATTGCATTAGGGGAGAATAAGAGAGAGACTACACCTTGGTACCCAAGAAATGTGATGGTACCATTGATAAAGAGATTGACTACTATTAAGGAATGTAACATACTTGTGCGGGGAACGAACCCAAACTTAAGGGTCATAGTGAGGATGCTTGAAAATAATGAAAATGCAAGCTCTGGTAGAAACTTGAGATGGGACATGATAGGGGGAAACCCCTATGTGCAGTAAAAAATGTCAATGGTAGGGCATAGAAAATAGCACGAGGAAGTTAAGGCACACTAAGATAGGTCTGGGAGTAAAGCGAAAAATAAATTGTCAATATCATGGATGGTTAAGGAAACTCTTAGACCAAGTGCATAGACGAGGCCCACCAAGTAGTATTGAAATGTGTGATGGTAACAAGGTTCACAAGAGAAAGGTGTAGTAAAGTATTTGGAGTAGCATGAGGCTCGACTTACGAATATGAGTGAGTAAGGAAACGTAAGAAGGCATATATGACTACGAGTAAGGAGACTTGTCTCTCTCTACATGGGCAGAGGTAAGACCTTAAATAGACCAAAGAGGATTAGAAATCTTAGTACAAGGGGGATAAAGAATCAATGATACAAACCAACAAAAGCAAATTCGATGGAAAGAAAGGTCGGGAGTCGTTAGAGAAGTACAATCGATTGAGGAGATATGGCATTTTACCCCTAGTAGCTACATGCCATACCAATATAAGAAGTGAAACACCTCTTGGAAGAGGATTAAGTTTGAGTGGATGGGTAAAGTGGTTATAAAGAATCACAAGTGACCTAATAGAGTAACTCGGAGGTTTGAAAAGTGTACCGAGGAAGAGTAATGGCATAGTGAAAAATGCCCTTATGCAAAATTATAGCAAGGGAATCACCAAAAGACCAATAGGAAATGAGGGGTAAATTGCCCAATGTTAAGGGATGTTAATGAAAGATGAAAAACCAAATATGAATATTATAATTATAGTCATTTGATGTAGGCATCACTCAAGGAATTAAATGGATTCTTGTGGAAAATGGCAATCAATTGTCAAGAGGTAAGAATAATTCATCTAAAGCCAAAGAGAGATGGGGATGAATGAAGCTCTAAAAAGAATGAAGAAATGAACGGGACTCATGAGAACTCTAGTATTAAGGCTCGAAGTAAATGAGTGAGGAATAATAAACAACTCTAAACATGAGACGTGTGTAACAACAAATGAGGGAATTGTTCAAGGAAAGTGCATGTATGGGATGAAAAAAAGGTCGGTGAGTAAATCTCACTTTAGAGTAAGACCTTGAATGACATAAGTGTGATGTGATGGCTACAAAGTAGGTTTAATGGGCCAAGCGCCCGAGAAGTTTGAAACATTCCATGTTGTTGTGGAATAAAAAAAAATGGAGACCTAATGACCTTGAGTGTCCAAGAATATGGCAAGTATCATTGGAAATTAACTAACACCCATGTACCATCGATAACCAAGTTATGGTAAGGGGTATTCGCCAAGGGGTGTGCGGGGAAAATGCAAGTTTGCATTATAAAAGTCTAGAAGGATCTAGGTTGGACTATGGTCACTATAATGGACCATGGTCCGCACTTTAAACTCATGTAAGGTATCATCCTAGAAACTAGGGTACTTCCGAGAAAGTTCCCAACAAAATTCGGTGAATAAGTAATGAGGATGATACTTAATCCTCAAGAAGGATCAGAAAGGGGTAGAAACCTCAAGTGACATTACTCGAGTGGGAAACACTATAAGTACCCAACAAGTTAACGTACCAGAGTCATTGAAATGAGAAAAGAATATGTAACCCCACATAAACAAATGGGGCATGGTAAGGAGGAAAGTGATAGATGCATAATGCAAAATTTTTAAAAATATTATACTTATGGAAATGGGATGTCCACAAGTGATGAGTCAAATGAAAGGCTCCACTTAAAGATGAATACTGGAAAGTCAGGAGAAGTGTCTCAATAATGAAAGCTTGTATATAAAGAATATTAGTGAGATAATGCCTAAGTCAGATCTCATGGAGGCTAGGACTTTAAAATGGAGGAAAACTTAAGAAAACAATATAAAAAATAGACTAGATGAGTGTTGGATTGTTAGGACATGATAGGACGGTTATAGCAAAAGGAGATAAGGGAAATGTTCTCTAACTTGAGACAATTATAGGTAATTATCATCCATGAGATTGATTAGACCGTAAAGGAAGAATAAAAGGAAAAACACCCATAATTGTTAAGTACAAAATAGTAATTATGTGGGTAAGTTACAAGGTTATGCAATTACCTAGGATATTAGTATTATCCTGAAATATTCATGGATATTAAAATGTAATGAATGGGAGAGTACATGGGTTACCAAGAGGGTGATCTGAAATTTAGGATGATTAATAGGAACCTCAAATAATAACAACTCTAGAATGAGTCTTATAGGGAATGGAATAGGTTCCAAAAGGACGTAAGAAAAAAAAGTGAAGAAAATAAAATGAAAAAAAATAGGAAAATGAGAAAATATTGGGAGAAAAGAAAAAAATAGGAAAAGAAAATAAAAGAATAGAAGAAAAGTTTCGTCGAGTGTAGATAAATGGCGGGTCTAAGTAGAATAAAAAGATGGGACAAGAGTGAGGTTTGTATATTAACGAGAATGGAATACGGTAAAAATACTCGATGGTAAAAAAATCGTATGAATTTGAGTAAATGAAAAAATTGAATGAGATAAAAGATAAAAATCCTCCTCAACCAATGATTTAGTATTGAGGACTAAACTCCTAAAAGGAGAGGAGGAATTGTATCACATGAACTACTAAAAATGATATGATGGGTGCATTGAATTGAAAATGGTCAGAGTAAGGACCATACTCAATATGATATTGAATTAGGGACGAGAGTGCCCTATGAATATGATTCTTATGATTTATTTCTCTATTGAGATACCGGTATAGGAGGGGGCGCTGGCAGGACACATATTGAGGTAATGTGGGTTTCAAAGGGATATTGGAAAGGAAGGATAAGGGGAGATGTTGTGAATTCTTTTAGATTTCTCATAATTCTTCCAAATAGGAAAGGTCGAGAGTGCTAACATCTAAGGAGAATTAAAAAGAGGGATAAGGGGAGATGTTGCGAATTCTTCAAAATTTCACAAGACATACGGGTACCGTCCCAGTACACTGCTAAGACTAGAAATGGTAGAACTAACTCGCATGTCTAAGGGCATATGCTAACGAGTGGAGGATGTTATGTGGCCATGACTCCAAATGCAAAGACATCCAACTGAGAGACGACACTTGTGGGGCATCGGCTGTGGTAGAGCGTGCGAGGCTCCCACACTCTCAGCTTACCGGTTTTGGTATTATTAGATACACTCATATGCGTGAATATGGCCGAATTGCCCATGTGTTTTATGGGTCATGAGTCGCCTATATGTGTGGGTCATGAGTAGCCCATGTGTTAAAGCCATGAGTTTCCCATGCATGTGTGGGACTTGATTTCTCGTTGATTGGTTTCATGCTTTGATATAATGTGTTTACTTGTAGGAAAAATTGGGAAACTCATAAATACTTTACCGTAAGGTAGGCTACGATTATGGGTGGCCCGAGATGTGAGTCTCACGAGGGAAGATAAACAATGATAAGTACATTTGTATTAAGAAACCCGAAAAGGGAAATTGTGTTATGTGGTTTTAAGGGGGGTGTCTGAGTCATAAGCCAAGTAGTGGCCCGGCATCAATGCCCCATTCACAAAGTTGTGAGCTCACCACCTCCCCCAAATAATTGTTGGTAAAAGCTGAGGAAACTTGAGGCAAAATGGGGAGCACGTCCACACAAATGCAACTCAAGGTAGACCTATTGACTAGCATACGAAGGTTACAATTTACTACTTATCAATTTTTATATTCCCGGGTTGTTGTTAAACCATTTTGGAGCACCATGCTAGAAAGAAAAGTTTCAAATTTTCATTGAAAAACAAAGAAGTATTTTTTATTCTAAGCCTTAATCCCTTCGATTTTACTTGGGTGAAGGATCCCACCAATGTAACATTGAGTGGATTAATGAGTTGATAGGACCGCTAGCCGATACATCGAGTCGGTGCATGATAGCTTTCTGGTGGTATCAGTGTCTGTGATTTCAAAACAAGAGATTTCAAAAATTAAACATTTTGGGGTCGATGGAAAATTGGGAATAACATTGACAATGCCTTTTGTTTATAACAAAAAAAAACTTTCTTAAGGAATGAAGTACTCAAAAATACATACAAGAAAAGTGAAAATATTACCGAAGCATTAGTAAAAGGCTACCATGAGAGGTATAACTAACGAACGGCTAGATATCCCAATGGGTTGCATCGTAGATATCGGTGTCCACATGGCTCAAGAAGCCAGGGATAGGGACAGGTGGTAATGCCGGTGAGAAATGGAGTTTCGGCTAAGGTAACCCAACAATAAGAATATACTTTAACAGGATGAACCTAAGACATAACTCAAAGAAATAAAAAATAACATGTTCAAATGGTTAAAATCATTAAGAATAGATGTTGATAATGCATACTCCCTCTAAGAATACCCTGATATAGGATTGGAAGGGAAACTACTTAAAATATACCTAAGTATGTAAAGTCCACCATTTAGTCGGGACAGTAAATCCTTCAAATAAGAGGAGGATATTGTCAATACAATGAAAAACTTGAGAAACTGGAAGGATGAATGAGAGTACTAGGAAAGTCAGTGACCAAAGTAGTCAATGTGGCTAAGTTGCTATGAGAACCATAGCAAGGTTTAAAGACAGTAGTCCAAAGGATAGTATGCCTAAGTGACCTGGACTAGCAGAAGGTTACCGGAGAGAAAGAAATATGACCAAACTTAGTGAGAAGTTAGTAAGAACATAAAGGAAAATAATGGGAATGACTCAAGACCTTAACTAAAGGTAAGGTTCTTCTTTAATTATGCATGCAAGGGAAGGATACCCATATATGAGAAACTTATGGTGTGGAAACCTTGACTAAATGGTAGAAAACTTTGAAATGGAACAAAGTATGGTTTTGTACCCAACCTATTGAATAAGGTTGGTTGCTTAAGATCTAAGAAGTGGTAAGTCCCTATAACCCCTAAATGCATGGAGGTTTCCAACATAAGTATATGTTTGGACTCGAAGGGCAAATAGGGCAGATGTGATACACACCGTTGGTATAAAATCCTTGTAGTAAGGATGGTTATTTTAAGAGAGGTTAGAGGCCAATCGCATCACAAGTAAATTTGCTAAGGGATGAATGCTCTAATGTGAGAAATTGTACAAGGGAGATTGTACAATACACATTTGATTAGAATCTACAAGGGCATCCTTGAGGAAATGATAGAGTAAATGAATATTACGAGGGATAGCTACCCAAATAAAGTCAAAAAGAATATGAGGGGAAGGGGAGTAATAAAACTACTCGAAGGAGTTAACTTTAAGTAGAAAATGATAACATTTCCAGCACCATGGGATAAATGACACACGGAATTGTGGTCATAAGTAGGAGAACGCCATGAAACTACAAAGTGAAAATCGCATTTAGTGTGAATAAGAGAGAGACTACACATTGGTACCCACAAAATGTGGTGGTACCATTGATAAATAGCTTTATTACTACTAAGGAATGTAACCTAGCTATGTTACATTCAGGTATAGGTGAACAAACTAAAACTTAAGGGTCGTAGTGAGGATGCTTGAAGGTAAATGAAAATGCAAGCTCTAGTAAATATTGAAGAATGCAACAGGTAGCAACCTAGGATGGGGCATGAGAGTGGCAACCCTTATGTGCAGTAAAGAATACCAATAGTAGGGGATAATCTATAGAATGAGAAAGTTAAGGCACACTAAGATAGGTCTACGAGAATGCCAATGGTCCTTTAAATTTTCAAAGATTTAAAATTTGTTCCTTATTTCAATTTAAGCTATTATTTAAGCAATCTAAACCATTTTATCTTTCTTCTAGATCCCTACAATTCTAATAAACCTCATTCAAGTCCCCATTATGACGAAAATTACAAATATGTTCATAAACTTTCTACAAATTGCATTTCAATCCCTCTACATTAATCTCTTTAAAACGAGCCCAATTACTCTTCCAAAAATCACATCAATGTCCCTCATAATCTTCCCTAAGTCACCAAAATCACCCTCCCACTAGCCTTCTCTGGAACAATGCCGATCTGAACATGATAAGAAGATCGATGTAATTTAAACACAAAATTGGGTTTTGGCCGAAAACTCATAGAAGAGGTAACGGGGAGGGTCAAGTATAGTAGGGTTGTCACGCCCCGACCAGTTTGGTCGGATCCCCGTGATCAACCCGCCACGCTCTCAGTTTATTAAAGGATTTCCCCTTATTATAAACCGTAAAGTGTAAAGCATCCTTTAACCTGCACCTTTTCCTGAAATAGCATAATGAAAACTGAATGAAATTTAAAACTTTAAATACATGTCCTACAGGCATCTTAGTTGACAGTCTTTAAGGGGAGGCTTTCTGGGATTTCCTGAAAGGGATATAAGGGAGGGGGTGAGTACGACTACTCAGTGAATGGGTTTTTAAAAGCTTTTGAATTTTAAGAAAAACATTTATATGGAGTGTGCTAGACTCCTTTGTTTTCAAAAATCCCTTCATTTAAAAATTCGGGTTTTTCCACCATTTCTTATTTACCACGGTGTGTCATCACCCAACACACATCCTTCATCATGAAGGTTACACACATTCGCAATTCAATATCACTACTGATCCCGCTAGTGGCTTCGGAGTGACATTTCCTGTCATCCGGATAGAAATACGACCACTTCTACCCTAGGAATGAGTGGATGTACCTGACATCCGACCCATAATCTCGAAATCACTTCTTCGTGTCCGTATGAGGACAGAGACCTCATCCTGTCCCCACCCCAATGTAAACCCGCACATTTGAGTTAAGGATAACCTGGAAAAGAACCGATCAAACCGAATAAGAAAACTAAGTCGGTTTACATTTGGGAATAAGCAATATGGAAATTTAAAACTTTCGGGTGATACAAAGGGTTCACTAAACCTTGGAAAAGAAAATAAAGAAAACCTAGAAAACAAAAACCAAATTGGTTTAGCTGAACTAGATTTCATAAAAACTTCAAAGTTAAGCGTGCTTGCTTGAGAGTAGTGTGAGGATGGGTGACTTCCTAGGAAGTATCATTTTTTTGTAACCCAAAATTTCGGTCAAAAATTTTTATGCGAACGTACGCCTTATCATAAATAGCCATAAATTAACATATATTTAATTATTATAATTAATACCAATAATTTAATACCTAAATTAAATTATTGGAATTAATACAAATAATTTAATACAGAAATTAAATTATTGGAATTAATATCGAAATTAAATTATTGGAATTAATACCAATAATTTATGGCAATATTAATACTAGTAATAAATCTCTCCCATTTAATACACGGGTTTTACGCCTATATAAAGAGGTCATCCCCATTTCATTCTCCTCACACCTTAACACTTCTCTCTCTCTCTCTACTGCTCCATTACCCGGTAAAGCTCGAACCAGAGATTCGACTTGAACAAAGGTCGGGCTCTTTAGAATCGGGGAGAAGACAGCTATCTGATAGCAAACTCCAGTCAATCCGAGAATCGTTGGAGAAGCGTCGACATGATGGAATACTGAAGCAACTCCGGCAGACCGAAACTGCCCTATTTCGGCCAAGCTGAAATCGGCCATTTCAAGCCCTCCTCAGGCCAAACCAAGCCCTCCCAACACTTCCTCATCCTTTTCACGGCCGAATTAGGGCCGCAAGGTAAGCCAATTTGGCTCCCCCTTACAATTTTCGATCGGTGCTAGAGAGAGAGTTGACCAAATTTCAATAACAAAATTCTAATCCAATTCCGTATCAATTGATGCACTAATTGATTCTAGGATGAACCTCAAGACGAGACCTATCTGCCTAGATCGAAAGCTCGGACCGATGTGCCTTCACCGGTGAGTAATCGAAGCTTTCTCTATCTACAGTCTATTTTTCGGCGAAGCTCCGTTTGGGCTCGTTCTGACGTTAAAATCTACGATTCAAAGTTTCTTAGAATCGTATGAACATGCAGGAACTTAATTTCAACTCCAATTTCAATAATTAGAAGTGTTTGATCGGTCAATTTGATGAAATTAAATTCGGTAGTGTTGAAGAGTTAAAATTGGGGGAAATTTTGGGGAATTTCAAACTTGAAAGGGCCAAAATACAATTTTATGAAATTGAGGGTCAATTGGGCATGAAAATAATGTTGGAGGACCAATTTGAGAAATTTTGAAATTTTTGGGGCAAAACATACCATTTTTGTAAAAGAAGGGCAAAATGGTAATTTTGGAAAAATTGGGGGACCAAATTGGAAATTTGGGAAATTAAACCCCTTCTTGGTGAAATTGAATAAATTGAGGTCCCAGGATAAATTTTAAAAGTTACGGGACTTAAAGTTAAAGAGAAATAACTTTAGGGACCTAATTGCAAATAACTAAAAGTTTGGGTTTTCTCATTCATTAATGAATGAAGGCTGTTATGCCGAGTAATAATGAACAAGGTTGTTCATATCGTGTAGTAACGTTAAATACCGAGAATGCCAACAAGGATAAGCTCGCGTGAATACAAAGAACCAGTCTAGTGGAAATCACGACATTAACGAGTGAGTGGGTTTACTAACATCATACCCGGTTGGGATGATGAGCACAACTTAAAGATATAAACCACTTACCAGTTGTGAGTGGGTTTACGAACATCATAGCCAATTGGGATGATGAGCACACCTTATAATTTAAAAACCACTTACCGGTTGTGAGTGGGTTTACTAATATCATACCCAGTTGGGATGATGAGCACAACCTAAAGATAAAAACCACTTACTGGTTGTGAGTGGAAATTTTATGTCATACCCAGTAGGGAATGATAAGTACCTCGGTATAAAAACTCACTATTTAGTGGTATTTTAATCATCACCACTTAGAGAAAGTGATGTGAAAATTATGCGGAAAAACTACTTAGCGATTGTAAGTAGATCATACTCGGTTGGTATGATGAGACTTCCTCGAAGGAAGTTGAAAACCCGTTCATCGGTTATGAACAGAGATCTCCTTATACCGATTGGTATAATGGACAATGAAAACCTATTTTGTCGGAAGTGTTCTCCCCTGATTGTGTGCCAATGCTTAAACTATTTGGGAGACCTTCTTGACGGGAGCTCGAATAGCTCTTATAGGCCGGGGGCCTCAATTTTGGAACTTGTGGGCTAGAATGCCCAGTTTTTTGAAAATCTCGTACAGTGGGCCCAAGGCCAGTTGGCACGAGCAGGAGCTCGTAAACGAACATGATATATGTGCCATAAAACTTAATAAGTGAATTGTTTGGCCATGGTACCAAGATAGGACCAACATGCTCAGTCAACTACCGGTAGTGCGACATGAGAGGTCGATGGACCAGTCAATACAAACAATTGCGGGTTGAGTTGAGAGTCGGGGTCGTTGGACCAGTGGCACCACAGATTACATGGCTTGATAAGAAAACATTGTTTGTGCATGCACTGTGAGTACGGGATTATCTAGACGCCCATGAGGGGTAGTGATGCGTCGTAAGGGCACTGGACGACCGGGTGGTTATAAGGGCAATTCGTCATTCCAAGTGTCTGTGCAAAATTTGGAGTAGCACCAAGCGCATGAGACCGGGGTGGAGACAGGTTGAGGTCTCTGCCCTCATACGGACACGAAAAAGTGATTTCCAGTGCCCTTAGGACACATCACTACCACCCATGGGCGTCTTGATGATCTCGTACTCACAGTGCATGCACAAACAATGTTGTCTCATATTGCCATGTAATATTTGGTGCCACTAGTCTAACGGCTCCAACTCTCAACTTAACTCGCAGCTGTTTGTCTTGACTAGTCCGTCGACCTGTCATGTCGCACTACCACTAGTTGACTGAGCATGTCGGTCCTATCTTGGTACCATGGCCAAACAATTCACTTATTAAGTTTTATGGCACATATATCATGTTTGTTTATGAGCTCCTGCTCATGCCAATTGGCCTTGGGCCCACTGTACGAGATTTTTAAAATCGGGCATTTAGCCCCCAAATTCCAAAATCGAGGAACCCGGCCTATCAGAGCTATTTGAGCTCCCGTCGAGAAGGTCTCCCAAATTGTTTAAGCATTGGCACACAGTCAGGGGAGAGCACTTCTGACAAAACATATGTTTTCTCTATCCATTATACTGCCCGTTATAAGGACACCTCCATTCATAACCGATGAACAGGTTTTCAACTTCCTTCGAGAAAGTCTCATCATACCAACCGGGTATGATCTACTTACAATCGATAAGTAGTTTTTTCGCATGATTTTAACATCACTTTCTCTAAGTAGTGATGTTTAAAATACCACTAAATAGTGGGTTTTCATACCGAGGTAATTATCATTTCCAACCAGGTATGAAATAAAATTTCCACTCACAACCGGTAAGTGGATTTAAAATTTTAAGTTGTGCTCATCATCTCAACCGGGTATGATGTTAGTAAACCCACTCACCTGTTAATACCGTGAATTCCACTAGACCGGTTCTTGATATTCACGCGAGCTTGTCCTTGCTGGCGTTCCCGATACTTCATGTTCCTACATGATATGAACATCTCGGTTCATTATCCATCGACCTAATAGCCTTCATTCATTCCAAATGAATGAGAAAACTAAACTTTTATTTATTTGCAATTAGGTCCCTAAAGTTATTTTTCCTTAAGTATCAAATGCCGGTTTTTCCTCAAATTGAGTCCCGAAACTTCTAAAATTTATCATAGGACCTCAATTTATTCCATTTCACAAAAAGGGGTTTAATTTCCCTAATTTCCAATTCGGTCCCCCAACTTTTCCAAAATTACCATTTTTCCCTTCCTTTACAAAAATAGTAAATCTTTCCCCAAAAATATCAAAATTCTTCAGTTGGTCTTCCAACATTATTTTCATGCCCAATTAACCCTCAATTTCATAAATTTTCATTTTGGTCCTTTGAATTTTAAAAATCCCCAATTTTCCCTCAATTCAAACTTCTTAACACAGCTGAATTTTATTTTATCAAATTGACCCATCAAACATTTCCAATGGTTGAAATTGAGTTTCTACATGTTCATACGATTCTTTAGAAATGTGAATCACAAATTTTAATGTCGGGACGAGCACAAACGGAGCTTCGCTGGAAAATGAACTATAGAGAGAGAAAGCTTCGATTACTCACCGATGAAGGCACGGCGGTCCGAGCTTTCGATCTGGGGAGATAGCTCTCATTCTGAGGTATATTCTAGAATTAAGAATTGCATCAATTAATGTGAAATTGGATTATAATTTCGTCATTGAAATTTGGTCGGCTCTCTCTCTCTAGCATCGATCAAAAATTGTAAAGGGGAGCTGAATTGGCTTACCATTCGGTCTGAATTCGGTCGTGGAAAGGCTGAGGAAGTGTTGGAAGGGCTTGAAATGGCCGATTTTAGCTTGGCCGAAATAGGGCAGCTTCGGTTCGCCGGAGCTGCTTCACTAATCCATCATGTCAGCGCTTCTCCAATGATTATCGGATTGACTCGAGTTTTCTATTAGATAGCTGTCTTCTCTCCGGTTATAAAGAGCTCGACCTCTCCTTCCGAGGCTAAGAAAAATGTTTAAGTCAAAACTCTGGTTTGAGCTTCACCAGGAAATGGAGCAGTTGAGAGGGGGAGAGAAGCGTTCAAGTGTGAGGAGAATGAATGGTGATGACCTCTTTATATAGGTGTATTAAATGGGAGAGATTTATTACTGGTATTAATATTGACATAAATTATTGGTATTAATTTCAATGATTTAATTTTGGTATTAAATTATTTGTATTAATTCCTATAATTTAATTTACGTATTAAATTATTTGTATTAATTATAATAATTAAATATATATTATGGCCATTTATGATAAGGCGTACGTTCGCATAAAAATTTTTGACCCAAATACCCGTCCTCACACTACTCTCAAGTAAGCACGCTTAATTTCAAAGTTCTTATGAAATCTCGTTCACCTAAACCAATTTGGTTTTTGTCTTTTATTTTGTCTTAAGTTTCTTTTCCAAGGTTTAATGAACTCTTTGGATCACTCGAGAGTTGTAAATTCCCAAATTGCCCTTTCAGAAATGATTGAGTTTGTGAACAGGTTCTGAATCCTCACATGGTTTGACCGGTTCTTTTCCCTATTTTCCTTAGCTCAAAAGGGTGGGTTTTACAACTCTCCCCTCCTTTTAGGAGTTTTGTCCCCAAAACTTAGTTAACATCCTTGCATGAGCAATCAATTCTTTTGATGCCCCTTTGGTGTTTGCTTAAGATAAAAACTTTTCTCTCGTCCTTGAAATTAGTCCCTTTTACAACCTTCACTTAAGAAATTCCTTTTCCTTAATATTATTTACTCCCTCCACGGAGTTTTTCATAACTAGACATACCTTACCTCAGGGTATGTTCTTAGATTTTATCTCTCTCTTTGCTTAGAACAACATTCTTCCCCTTGAGGTCCTATACTCAAGATTGGGAATTCCAAGATAACTAACCATTTTTGTATCTAGTTAACCGCTTGATCATTGAAACCCTTAGCTCGTCGTCCTATAGAGCATTTCGTACTTATTTCCATGGATTTCTTTATCACCACCTTTTCGTCCCATTTTGACTCTTCCTCCATTCGTTGTCTATTATAACTTCGGTCCAAATTGTTATATTTGACCTCGTCATGCTTATTAGCCGACTCTTCCTTACTTTGAATCATATTCTCCTCGGGTTGTTGGGCTTACATGCCCTTACAGCATGGCATTTTCTAGGACCCATCTTTGTCCATTTGATTTCTAGAACATCTCCTCAAGTGTCTCTCTTAGATTTTAGACCTTTCAGGGATCGTATAACTTCATTTCTCTTTTCTTTTGATAGTATTCCTCAACTATCCTTTTTTGTTACCATTATTAACTCCACTTACTCAATTATGTTGGTTCTCCTTACCCACTCATTCCTTTTCGACTTCCTTATTGATTATTTCCTGTTCCAATTAATTAAATCCCCAGATGTTTTACCGACATGCTGGGTTTCATCCTTTCTTAGATCTATTATCATTCCCAATTATATCCTCTACTCAAGGGTTTTCCTTTGGACTTAATCCCCTCTGATTTGTTCACAACCATTTCACAATTCTTTATTTTTCTGGTCCAATCGTCTGTTTAGCTGTATCACTCATTTTTCATGCCCATCCTATTGTCCATCATAGAGTGTAGTCTTTACTACATCTCATTCCTTCTTAGGGTTTTGTTTATTTTATTTGGCTGTCTATCGTTATTATTTTCCCTCTTTCTACTTGGTTCTTCTGTTCCCTCCAAACAGGTCAGCTTGGGCCATTACGATACTTCCTTCCTTGGAAAAATTTCCTAATTAAGGGTTGATTCCTTTCACTCCACATTGTGTCCATCCGCCCATCAATAATTTCTTTAGTTTAATTTCCTTCTTAGGACCTCATTTTCCCTTGATACTCGACTTTTCCATCTCAACCAACATTTCATTTGTGAGCTTATCATTCTTTCTATTTTGGTTGGTTCCATTTCCTCTCAATTGGGATACACATGTCTTTTCGGGGCTTCCTTCCTTTGTAGAATTCTTTCCCTTTCTCCGGACATTCCTTTTTACATTTGCTCTAGGGGATTTCTACTCTTGATGTTGTCTTCTCCTGTTTACCTTTACTCCTCAAGTCTTGCATGACATCTTTTATACTCTATCTGCATCCTCATTCATACCTAATACTTGTCTATTTCCTTAGGGAGCATACAAATCTTCCTTGTTTCAAGATTTCTTCATCATTATGTGCGAAGCTTGCCTATTTCTTTCTTGGCTTGAGTTTGGTTGTTAATTTGGTCTTTTGGTCCCTTTAAGGATTTCTTTCATCCTTCTCTTTCAGAGTATTTGACCTTTTTGCCTCTCTTCCTTGTCGGAACTTACATCATGGTTCTTCTGTGTATTAGCTGGTTAACTGCCCCACCTCCACTAGTCCCTTGGTTTAGGTCTTCTTAGGGCAGTTGTCTTCTCGAGTACTTCTATCCTTAACGTCATCTCACTGACCTTTTTAGGGTGTAGTCCTTTCTACTTCCCGGTCTTCCTTAGGTATGTTGGTCAGAGACTTCGATTTTTTACTTTTCTGCTTTTTCCAAAAGAGGTATTACTTTAAAATTATATCACTTTTCCAAAGCAGGTTAGTCTTGGCCTTTGATACTTCATTCCTTCAAGTAGTTTTTAATGAGGGGTTGGCTCCTTGCACATCTGCCAACCAATGATTCCTTTTCATAGCTTATTCCTTCTCTTCTTCACTCTCATTGTGTCATTCCCTAGAGTTTCGGGGGACGTTTTTCTATGTTTGCCCCTTATGAGAGAGTTCTAAGTATGCTTCTCATGTACCTTATCCCTATTCATGAGGTATCCTTCTCAGTTTGACCTTCTTAAGAAGTTTTTGTATTCACCTCGTCTTTTCTTGACCTCTTTTCGAATTGTTTATGTAACCTGCTCCATGGTATCGGTCTCTAATCATTCATGTCCTTCGTGACCTTTGAGGAGGTATTGCCTTGAATCTATGAGGTGTGGAACACCCCTTCTTTCCTTACACCTATAATAGTTCAACTTGGTACTTATCCTTTAGTAGGGTTGGGCATCTCTTCAGGTAATGTCCCATCGTTATTCCCTTACATGGATTGTTGTGGTTCTTCCTTTTCTTTGAGTGGGGCTTTTTTCAGGGTTACTATTGGTTTGGTGCTTTACCATTCTTAAGTCTGATCACTTTGACAATTTTCTAGCTAAATCACCTTTGCTAAGGGTCATGGTTAGAGTCCTCCTAGGTTTCCAGATTCATCTTCCATCACTGGGATGCGACTCTTCCTTAGTTTCTAGGATAGTGTGGGTTTGTTTTATTTTCCTTAGGCCATATTCCTAGTAAGATCACATCCTCAGAAGATAGAGTTTTGGGGAATTTGAATATTTTATTAACATGGGGATACAAAAGGTTGGGCTCTCAGCCCTATCATAGAAAATGGTCACAAATTACCTAGGGAGCTATGGAATTTTTTATAAGCATCCTTCTTTATACTTAGGTTTGTGCCATCAATAGGTCCTTGCACCATTCTCCAGGATGCTTCCCCATTTGGTCTTTCGACATTTCTACTAGGTCACAGGCATTTGGGAAGGTTCTAAGGTTGTCTCCCTACGAAGGTAGGGTTTTGAGTATAGCCCTTCCAAGTTTTCTTGGTTCCTCTCATGGGAGCCATCTGAAAATTTTAGGATAAATCCTATTAGTTACTATATTTTCTAGTCTCGATTATGTATTCGAGGAAACAGGCTCCGATACCACTCTAATTCTCATGCCCCGACCTAGTTTGGTCGGATCCCCGTGATCAACCTGCCACTCTCCCGGTTTATTAAAGGATTTCCCCTTATTGTAAACAGTAAAGAGTAAGGTGTCCTTTAACCTACACCTTTTCCTGGAATAGCATAATCAAAACTGCATTAAATTTAAAACTTTACATACCTGTCTTACAGGCATCTTAGTTGACGGTCTTTAAGGGGAGGCTTTCCAGGATTTCTTGAAAGGGATATAAGGGAGGGGGTGAGTACGACTACTCAGTGAATGGGTTTTTAAAAGCTTTTGACTTTTAAGAAAAACATTTATATGGAGTGTGCCATACTCCTTTGTTTTAAAAAATCCCTTCAATTAAAAATTCGGGTTTTTCCACCATTTCTTATTTACCACGGTGTGTCATCACCCAACACACATCCTTCATCATGAAGGTTATACACATTCGCAAGTCAGTATCACTACTGATCCCGCTAGTGGCTTCGGAGCGACTTTCCTGCCACCCGGATAGAAGTACGACCACTTCTACCCTGGGAATGAGTGGATGTACGTGACATCCGACCCACAATTCCGAAATCACTTTTTCCTATCCGTATGAGGACAGAAACCTCATCCTATCCCCACCCCAGTCTCATGCACTTGGAGCTACTCCAAATTTCACACAGACACCTGGAACGACGAACTGCCCTTATAGCCACCAGGTCGTCTAGTGCCCTTAGGACGCATCCCTACCCCTCATGGGCGTCTTGATGATCTCGTACTCATAGTGCATGCACAAACAATGTTTTCTCATACTGCCATGTAATCTATGGTGCCACTAGTCTAACGGCCCCGACTCTCAACTCAACCCGCAGCAATTTGTGTTGACTAGTCCATCGACCTGTCATGTCGCACTGCCGCTAATTGACTGAGCATGTCGATCCTATCTTAGCACCATGGCCAAACAATTCACTTATTAAGTTTTATGGCACATATATCATGTTTGTTTACGAGCTCCTGCTCATGCCAACTAGCCTTGGGCCCACTGTACGAGATTTTCAAAATCGGGCATTTAGCCCCCAAGTTCCAAAATCGAGGCCCCCAGCCTATTAGAGCTATTCGAGCTCCCATCGAAAAGGTCTCCCAAATTTTTTAAGCATTGGCACATAATTAGGGGAGAGCACTTTCGACAAAACATATGTTTTCTCTATCCATTATACTGCCTAGTATAAGGACACCTCCGTTCATAACCGATCAACGGGTTTTCAACTTCCTTCTAGAAAGTTTCATCATACCAACCAGGTATGATCTACTTACAACCGGTAAATAGTTTTTTCGCATGATTTTAACATCACTTCCTCTAAGTAGTGATGTTTAAAATACCACTAAATAGTGGGTTTTCATACCGAGGTAATTATCATTCCCAACCAGGTATGAAATAAAATTTTCACTCACAACTGGTAAGTGGATTTAAAATTTTAAGTTGTGCTCATCATTCCAATCGGGTATTATGTTAGTAAACCCACTCACCCGTTAATACTGTGAATTCCATTAGACTGGTTCTTGATATTCACACGACCTTATCCTTGCTTGCATTCCCGATACTTCGTGTTCCTACACGATACGAACATCTTGGTTCATTATCCTTCAGCCTAATCGCCTTCATTCATTCCAAATGAATGAAAAAGTCAAACTTTAATTTATTTGCAATTAGGTATATAAAGTTATTTCTCTTTAACTTTAAGTCCCAAATGCCGGTTTTTCCTCAAATTGAGTCTCGAAACTTCTAAAATTTATCATAGGACCTCAATTTATTCCATTTCACAAAAAGGGGTTTAATTTCCCAAATTTCCAATTTGGTCCCCTAACTTTTCCAAAATTACCATTTTGCCCTTCCTTTACAAAAATGGTAAATTTTGCCCCAGAAATTTCAAAATTCCTCAATTGGTCCTCCAACATTATTTTCATGCCCAATTGACCCTTAATTTTATAAAATTTCATTTTGATCCTTTGAATTTCAAAAATGCCCAATTTTCCCCCAATTCCAACTTCTTAACACAGCCGAATTTAATTTTATCAAATTAACCCATCAAACATTTCCAATTGTAGAAATTGAAGTTGAAATTGAGTTTCTACATGTTCATACGATTCTTTAGAAATGTGAATCGCAAGTTTTGACAATGGGACGAGCTCAAATGGAGATTCGCTGGAAAATGAACTATAGGGAGAGAAAGCTTTGATTACTCACCGGTAAAGGCATGGCGGTCCCAGCTTTTAATCTGGGCAGATAGCTCTTGTCCTGAGGTTCATCCTATAATTAAGAATCACATCAATTGATGCGGAATTGGATTAGAATTTTGTCATTAAAATTTGGTCAGCTCTCTCTCTAGCACCGATCAAACATTGTAAAGGGGAGCCGAATTGGCTTACCTTTCAGTCCTAATTCGGCCGTGGAAAGGCTGAGGAAGTGTTGGGAGGGCTTCAAATGGCCGATTTTAGCTTGGCCGAAATAGGGCAGCTTCGGTCTGCCGGAGCTGCTTCACTATTTCATCATGTCGGCGCTTCTCCAACGATTCTCGGATTGACTCAAGTTTACTATCAGATAGTTGTCTTCTCTCCGGTTCTAAAGAGCTCGACCTCTCCTTCTGAGGTCACCCATCCTCACATTACTCTCAAGTAAGCACGCTTAACTTCAAAGTTGTTATGGAATCTCGTTCACTTGAACCAATTTGGTTTTTGTCTTAAGTTTCTTTTCCAAGGTTTAATGAACTCTTTGGATCACCCGAGAGTTGTAAATTCCCAAATTGTTCGTTCAGAAATGATCGGGTTTGTGAACCGATTCTGAATCCTCACTTGGTTTGACCGGTTCTTTTCCCTGTTTTCCTTAGCTCAAAAGGGCGGGTTTTACCAGGGTGATGTAGCTGACTCTTCCATGAGTCTCTAGACACCTGAATGTCAGTCCACGGTGATCGAAGCTACCTAAAATGTCCGATTTTTAGAGAGGTGTCAACAGTGAAGGGTTAACAAAGGTTCTCAGAATTTTTGTTGTGAGGTGGCTTAGCTATACCCCGAATGACCATATGGTTGGCAAGAGGAGATCAAGGGGTTTCTCTAAAAAATGATTGGGTCGTAGTTGGACGTTTGAGAAGTAGAGAGGGGTCCCCAAAACTGTTGCTCTATTTTTTTCCAATGGAACAATGTTACAATTTTTTTTTATATTGTAGCCACGAGAAGGAGTATTGATGGCCAAGAGGGGTGGGATTCGAAAGCTAACTCTCACGTAGTTCTAAGGACACCTAGAGAACTAAGCTTGGTAGCTAGAAGTGAAAATGGAAATCTTTGGTTTGAAGGTCATCGGAAATTTGAGGTGTTTGGCTTTTAGAGAGAATTTTGATTATCCTCTAGCAAAGAGAGGGTTGACCCTTATATATAGAGTTCGAGGACTAAGTTGTCTGGTCAGCCATGTGCATAGCTCAGGAAATGGGACTTCATAGACCCTCCTTTATCCTTTGTATCTTCTTGGAAGAAAAGTTAGTTGATCTACCTTTACATCTAGGTTATTTCCAGGTTTTATTCGAATTTGGATTGGGGCAGTCAGGCAAAGAAGATGACAATGAGGCATCTTTGAGGTGTCAAGTGATGGAAATGAGAGTCGTAGTGTCTCTCATACTCTAGCTCCTAGTCTAGCATTGGTCGAATGGCCATCCATTCTGGATGGAATAATGCTTATGAGTTTAGGGGCATGAGTGTCCCTTGTTTATCTTGTTTGCCTAAGTTGTTAGGATTGGGACATGGGTCGAGATAACCCAGGACTGTCGCCCAAGCGGAGGCCATAGTATTGTGTTGGACCACATCTCTTATTTGAAGTGTGTGAATTAGGTACGTGAATACCCAATATAAATGAGACCCAAAATACCCTAGCCATAAGATAGAATCGGGTTGGATGACCTGAGAATTTTTCTCAAAGGGGAGGAAGTAAACCACAGGACTCATATGGGAGATATGAGGTGTAGAGTAGATCTTGTATCCTAGGTGGTTTATGGGAAAGGTGTGGGTCATAAGCCATGTTGTCACGCCCCGACCCTATTTGGTCAGCTCCCCATGAACAACCAGCCACTCTCCTGGTTTATTAAAGGGTTTCCCCTTATTATAGACCGTAAAGAGTAAGGCATCCTTTAAACCTGCACATTTTCATAGAATAACATAAATCAAAACTGCACAATATTTTAACTCCACCATACCTGTCTCACAGGCGTCTTATTTGATGGTCTTTAATAGACTTTCCAGAATTTCCTAAAAGGGATATAAGGGAGGGGGTGTGTACAACGACTCAATGAATAGGTTATCAAAACTTTTAACTTTTAGGAAAAGAATTGTATTGGAGTGTGCTAGACTCCTTTCTTTAAAAAAAATCCTTTCATTTCAAATCTTGATTTTTACCCCCATTTCCTTATTTAACCACAATGTGTAATCACCCAACACACATCCTTCATCATGAAGGTCAAACACACATTCTCAGATCAACACGTCCACTAAACCCACCTGTGGCTTCGAAGCGACTTTACCGGTCACCCAAATAGAAGTACGTCCACTTCTACCCTAAGAATGAGTGGATGTTTGCGACATCCAACACTCGATCCTGAAATCAATTCTTCATGTCCGTACAATGATAGAGACCTCATCTCGTCCCCACCCTAGTCTCATGCGCTTGGTGCTACTCCAAATTTCGCACGGTCACCTAGTACGACGAACTGCCCTTATACTCACCGGGTCGTCCAGGGCCCTTAGAACGCATCACTACCCCTCATGGGCATCTTTAAGGTCTCGTACTCATAGTGCATGCACAAACAATATTTTCTTATCTATGGTGTCATTAGTCCAACAGCCCCGACCTTCAGCTCCACCTACAACTATTTGTCTTGACTGGTCTGGAGACCGGTCATGTTTCTCTGCTACTAGTTGAACGAGTATGTCGGTCCCACCTTGGTACCACGACCAAACAATTCATTTATTAAAGTTTTATAACACATATCTCATATTTTTTTATGAGCTCTTGTTCGTGCCCACTCGCCTATGGCCCACTGTTCGAGATTTTTAAAACCGGGCATAATAGCCCCCATGTTTTAAAACCAAGGCCCCCGGCCTATAAGAGCTATTCGAGCTTCCATCAAGAAGGTCTACCAAATAGTTTAAGCATTGGCACATAGTCAAGTGAGAGCACTTCCAACAAAATATATTTTCAACTGTCCAATATACCGACTGGGTATAAGGACATTTCTGCTCATAACCAATGAACGGGTTTTCAACTTCCTTCAAGGAAGTTTTATCACACCAACTAGGTATGATTTACTTACCATCGGTAAGTAGTTTTTTCGTATGGTTTTCACATCACTCTTCTAAGTTGTGATGTTTAAAATACCACATAGTAGTGGGTTTTCATTCCGATATACTTATCATTCCCAACCGGGTATGATATAAAATCCCACTCACAACTGGAAAATGGTTTTTAACTTTAAGTTGTGATCATCATCCCAACCGGGTATGACGTTAGTAAACCCACTCACCCATTAATGCAGGGAATTCCACTAGAGTGGTTTTTTGTATTCATGCGAGCTTGTCCTTGTTGGCGTTCCCGATAATTCATGTTCCTACACGATATGAACATCTTGGTTCATTATTCTTTGGCCTAATAGCCTTCATTCATTCAGAATAAATGAGAAAATCAAACTTTTATTTATTTGCAATTAGATCCCTAAAGTTATTTCTCTTTCACTTTAAGTTCCTAATGCCAGTTTATACTCAAATAGAGTCCCGAAACTTTTAAAATGTATCATAGGACCTCAATTTATTCCAGAGGTGGTCTTTATATAGAAAGCTCGGGGACTTCTTGGCCATCCAATTTACACCTTTATTATAGGCATTGATGGTCAGAAACATATTGAAGGGAGACATTTCCTCTTCGTCGGCGCTGCTTTGATTTTCCAGCAAGTGAACAGTGCTATCATTTGGAGGAAGAAGATGACACTCTCCTGAACCGAACCGGACCGGTCCGAACTAGGTTCGAAGCTTAAACTGGCCGATTCACCCCTCATTCGACTGAGTTTTTCAAATATAAAAATTTCTAAATTCATTTTCTATCCAATGGTGGCCTCAAATCTCAAATTTGAATTATTTAAGCCACCTAGAAAAAATGAATTTAGGATTCGATTCAATAGTAGTTCAAACCGGTCCGAACCGGTTCAGATCTAATTCACTTGAACCGGTTTAGTTTTCATCCTCAACTCCTTCACAAGTCCATTTCCATGACTTTTGTAACTCGTTAGGTCACTTAGGGTCCATAAAATTCCTGGTTTACCATCTTTCTATCGATTCCGGTTCATAAACTAGCTTGGTCCTTAAACCGGTTTAATCCGGTTTGGGTCCGGTTCACCCGAACTAATTTGGTTTTTCTCTCCCACTTTGTTCTAATGTTCCTTCCCAAGGTTTATAATCTCTTTGGATCACAACGAATCCATAAATTTCTTGGTTTACCCATTCTCTATCGGTTCCGGTTCATGAATCAACTCAGCTCATAAACCGGTTCTATCCAGTTGGATCCGGTTCATCTAAATTAGACTGGTTTCTCTCTTCCAATTTGTCCTAAGGTTCTTTTCCATGGTTTTAGGAACCCTTTGATTCACCCAAGAGTTAAAATTTTCAAATTGCCCATTTCCTGATAATCGGGTTTGTGAACCAGTTCGGTTTCCTCACTCAGTTTGACTGGTTCTTTTCTCAGTTTTTCCTTAGCTCAAAAGGGCAGGGTTTATAGTCGTGCCCCTAACGATAAGCTTTCGAAGCATTGTCTCTCTAAGCCTAGTTTTTTGGTTAAGCTGTTTTGGAGCTCATTCCAACACCAAATCGTGCGATTCAAAGTGCAATTGAATCGTATAAAGGTATAGAAACTCCAGTTTAACTTCAATTTTAACAATTAAACTCATTTGATTGGTCAATTTGATGAAATCAAATTTGGCAGAGTTAGAAATTTGGGGAAATTTGGGGGAAAATTGGGGAAATTTGGGAATTTCAAAAATTAGAGGGACTAAGGTGCAATTTCATAAAATTGAGGACCAATTGGGCATGATAAAGATGTAGGAGGGCCAATTGGGCAATTTTTGGAATTTTTGGGGAAAAACTTACTATTTTTGTAAAGTAAGGGCAAAATGGTAATTTTGGAAAAGTTGGAGGACCAAATTGGAAATTTGGGAAATTAAACCCTTTTTGTGAATTTGAATAAATTAAGGCCCTAAAATGAATTTTAAAAGTTTGGGGACTTAATTTGAGGAGAAACCAGCATTTGGGAACTTAAAGTTAAAGAAAAATAACTTTAGGGACATAATTGCAAATAAAGGAAAAGTTGGGTTTCTCATTCACTTGGGATAAATGATGGCTATTAGGCCAAAGAATAATGAACAAAAATGTTCATATCGTGTAGGAATACGAAGTACCGAGAACGCCAACTAAGACTAGTTCGAGTAAGGACAACAAGCCGGCTAAGAGGAATTTCACTACACAATCGGGTGAGTACGATTTTTATATCATACCCAGTTGGGATGATAAGCACCTTGAAAATGAAAACTCACTGTTAAGTGGTATTTTAAACATCACACCTAAGAGGAATGATGTGAAAATTATGCTAAAAAACTACTTATCAGTTGTAAGTAGATCATACCCGATTAGTATGATGAAACTTACTCAAAGGAAGTGGAAAATCCATTTACCGGTTATAAGCAGAGATGTCCTCATACTCGGTTGGTATAATAGACAATTGAAAAGTATATTTTGTCAGAAGTGCTCTCCCCTAACTGTGTGTCACTACTTAAACATTTTGGGAGACCTTCTTGATGGGAGCTCGAATAGCTCTATTAGGCCAGAGGCCTCAGTTTTAGAACTTTGGGGCTAATATGCCCAATTTTGAAAATCTTGAATAGTGGGCCCTAGGTCAGTTGGAACGAGCAGGAGCTCGTAAACAAACATGATTTATATGCCATGAAAACTTAAGTAAATGAATTGTTTGGTCATGGTACCAAGACAGGACCGACAAACTCAGTCAACTAGCGGTAGTGCAACATGACAGGTCTCTGAACTAGTAAGGACAAGCAGCTATAGGTCGAGTTGAGGGTCAAGGCCGTTGGACTAGTGGCACCACAGATTATAGGGCATCATGTGAAAAAAATGTTGATTGTGCATGCACTATATTTGCGGGACCTTCAAGATGCCCAAGGGGGGTATTGATGCGTCCCAAGGCTCTTGACGACCTGGTGGATATAAGGGCAGTTTGTCATACTAGAAATCTTGCAAAGCTCGAAGTAGTTTCAAGGGCATGAGACCGAGGTGGGGTCAAGATGAGGTTTTTGTCCTTATACGGACATGGAGATTTATTACAAGATTGAGGGTCAGATGTCGCGAACATCCACTCATTTTTAGGGTAGAAGTGGACGTGCTTCTATCTAGGTGGCCGGTAAAGTCGCTCCGACGCCACAAGTGGGTTCAGTGGATGGGCTAGCCTACGATTTTGTGTTTTACCTTCATAATGAAGGATTGTGTGTTGGGTGATGACACACCGTGGTTAATAAGAAATGGTGGTAAAAACTGAAATTTGAAATGAAAGCTTTTTAAAAGAGAATAAGGAGTCTGGCACACTCCGAATCAAACATTTTTCCTAAAATATAAATTTTGAAAATCCATTCACTGAGTCGTTGTACTCACCCCCTCCCTTATAACCCTTTCAGGTAACCCCGAAAAGCCTACCCCAAAGACCATCAGCTAATATGCCTGTAAGACAAGTATGATCAGTTTAAAATTATATGTAGTTTGGATTTATGTTATTCCAAGAAAGGTGCATGTTTAAAGGATGCCTTACTCTTCACGATTTATAAATAAGGGGCAACCTTTAGTAAATCATGAGAGTGACGGGTTGATCACGGGGATCCAACCAAACCGGGTTAGGGCGTGACATCATTCCCTCCCCCGAACCATGTTACAAGTAAACCTAATCACTCAAACAAATGATGAGGAGCTTACGCTAGAGGTACCCTACTACTTAGGTAATTACAAGACCTGCACACAGAGTACTACTTATCATTTTACTATTTTTCCCGAGGTTTGTAATGATGAACAAGAAATTTGGGCTCATGTTGCATTTCATATTTATAAAAAAAATTAAAATTTATGCTGCTTTTAAAAAGGAGTTTAAGGGTCTAAGCTTGGGTTCTGACGGTCTTACTCTGGTAAAAGATCCCACCTTTGTAATATCGAGGGAATTGGCGAGGGGTTTCACAGGTTCTCGGCCGAAGGTTCCGAGTCGGGGTGTGATAGTTACAATGTGGGATCTGATCAAAATCGGGGTTTTCTAAGTTATTCTCTTTCTCATGTTGCAAAGAATGTTTTTGTCAAAAAGTGGATGGAGGGCTTGCATAGTGTCGAGTCACGAATTGTCAAGTTGGGCAAAAGGGACGACACGCCTGCACACTTCGTGATACCCTAACCGGTTCAAATTGTAGCGAACCAATTTTTGACAAATTAATCGGCTGATTCAACCAATTTCGATATTTTCATCATTAGTTCACCTTTAATTTGGACGGTTTTTTGCCTAGATTAAATTTTTAAAAATTATTAATTCAATTTACTATTGATTAAGCTAATAACGTGCATATTTCAATTTAATTTTTTCATTTTAAAAATCGAGAGGTTTTACTACTACGGATCTATTCAACCAGTTTTGGCTAATCTTCAGCAGGTTTACCATTGGTTTGCGTGTGTCCCTATCTAATTTTATAAAAATCTTTGCTCATATTTGTCTATTGATTGGCTCGAAATTCTTATTTTTTTTAGTCCGTTTATAACCACTAAATTTTAGGGTAGTTTACTTAAATGGATTGGCTCTCGATTATACTATATGCACTTAGGATTTATTCGATACTCCATCACAAATTGCATCGGTCTTTGAAGTTTTGGAGTGAATTTTCCCTTTTGGAGTTTGGGATGTTTAAGGATTTTACCCTAATTTGATTTTCAAATTTTTTATTTTTCTGATTTATTCGTTTTAATTTTTCGATTCGAATTTTTTAATATTATATCTAATGAAAATTATTGAATTATAATTTATTGATGATAATTCCATGTAAAAAATGAGCGTTACAATTTATAAATACAATAAAACTAAATGTTGTTAAAGTAATGGAGATGTGAACGGGTGGTGACCAAAAGTTAATGAAGATGTGGATTCATGATTTGTACTAGATTTATGGATAAGTGGATTGAGGATTTGATGAATGGTTAATAAAATAAATCATAACATTAAAGAAAGCTGAGTCTCTTCTCTTCTTCAAGCATCGATCCCCCACCCCTTAGGACATGCCTCTTTAACCCCTGGACGTGGATGTTCACGAAGTAATGCTTCCAGTTTATACTGTGCAAGTCCAGCGGAAAGGCCTCGAGTTCATTTGGGGACATCTCCATCATCAACTTTTGTGTATTCCCGTTGTAGAACCTGTGGGCATTCAATCACAATCAATAGATTGCTTTGAAATATTTGACTATTTTTAAATTGTTTTGCACTTATATATTAAAATTGTCCAACTTTTTGCACCTAAGTGGTGCTATTCCCAAATTTCATTACCATCCTTTGTAGAAGGCGTACGGTTGAAATAACTTTGCCATGTATACGAGACTCTCCACAGTTCTCTTGCATGTGACATGAATCTTGCTAAGTGTTTTAGGGTTCGACGAAGCCGCTTCTTCTCCTAGTCCCATCTTCTCCGACACCTCGTGTTGTATGTAGGCCGAGAATTCGGCGAGAGAGCTGAAGAACTTAATCCCCTCTATAGAGACATCGTGGCCTTTGGAGTCCTTCAAAGGATAACGCTTATAGTAATCGCACAAGAATCTGAGCATCTCGCCAATCTCGAGAGGATTTATCACTGATGACGAGATCTGATACACGTTAACGTTCGAATCGAATTGGCTCCCGTGCTTTGCCATTACGGACACCATCGTGTTCACCACCATATCGAGAGGAACCTGAACAAGAATTTCTTGTCAGTATAATGTTGCTATATTGGGTTAGTTGGACCACAACTCTGGCTTGCTTCACTTATCTCATTAATAGGTGGATTTAATAACTAGTTAAGAATTAGTTAAATTCGATATAATTGGGCTCATTCTCAACTCCGAGTATGATATCATTTTTTTTTTCAAAAATAAGAAGATTGGCTAATTACTTACAATGTCTATCCGTGCCTCTGGGTCAGCTAGATAGCCCGGAAGGAGACCTTTGCCATAGCATATTATTAATGGGTCCAACATTCTGATATTTTTGTGAAAACAAAAAGTTATTTGTTAGAGGGAAAGAAACGAAACTTTATTTTGTGAAAACAAAATAATTGTCATCATCTCACGTTATATAGCATAGTCAACGGTTTGACACTTCAACTTACTATTAAACAGTATGGAGGATCCACAAGATAACTACCTATTTCCTTGGATCCAGCCGGGGAAAGGCTCCCTATAGGTGCTTTCGATGATGCTTGGGCGGATGATGGCAACGGGGATGTGGCGCTTGTAGCTGCTTATCATCATCTCCCCCATCGCCTTAGTGAACACGTACGTGTCTTGCCACCCGAACATTCTCGCCCTGATTAGCCATCAAATGACCCAGAGATTCCACACATTAATTGAAACATCCCTAGTAAAGGTTCTTTTTTAGTATTATTAAGAGGCAGCCTCAATCAGGTCACATGGGAACAGCTATATGATGAAAACTTTGTTGGTAGCTTGTTTTATTATATGAAAGCAATTTGAGTACCTGTTCAGACCCAGCTCTCTCATCCCACGCTCTAACTAATCTTTGGCGAGATCTTGGGCCATCTGAGACGCCAACTTGATCTCAGCATGGACGTCTAGTTGAGGCAGTGAAGAAGCCTGCAGATCATCGGTCCCCGAGGTTGTGGTAGTCCTCTTCTCTCCAGCTATGCTTTGTCCCATGAAGAATGGCTTCTCCATCACAACCCCTTGCCTCTCGCCATTCACATATGCTACCAGTGGATTTCATGTACAAAACGTTACCGTTACCAAATATTGTATAAGTATAATACTATAGAGCATGATCTCTATTTCTAATACTTTCAGCTTCTATGTACGTACCCGTTGACACATGCAAGAACAGCCGCAACTTCTTGCATCTCAAGGCAAAGCATAGAACCCGGAAGGGTCCTTGCGTGTTTATGTTCAGCGATACGTCATATCTGCATGTCCATGGAGATCATTTAATTCAACTTGTTATCAAAAGAGTGTATGGCCTTGATATTGCCAGCTTATGCACCATATTTGCGGTTCACAAACCTCTCATGAAATTTCGTGTTTGCAGCCGAGTTCACGATCACGTCAATTTCTTCGAACATTCGGGCAGCTAGTTTATTGTTGGTTATCCCTAGATTAGGCTTGCACATGTTACCTACCACGGGAACTAGCTTGCTCATCATGAAATCTTCGTAGTTATCTCCATGCAGTTCCTTCAGCCGCTTGAAGAGTGCACAATGAACAATCTGCGCCAGAAAGTTTTCAACCCCCTTATACTAACAGCAAAATTACGGGTAATTAGAATGATTATTTCTACCCCTTACATTCTTCTATTTGATTATGCAACTAGGAAAAAAATTACTCCAATTTCATTCAGATGGTTGGATCGCTCGGGTCAGACTAGTACTAGGATTATCAAATTTGTCATTCATTTGGGACCCAAGATGTAGTTAACGAGTCTATAACACATATTTTTAGTGCATAATATTTTAAAATATCACATTCAATGTCAAAGGATTAGTCCCTTTACAATATTAAATTATATTATGAAGTTCCATAAATAATAATACCACATGGCATGATGTGTACGATGATGACATTTTCAAGATATTAAACACTTTAACTATAATATCGGTTAAAGTTGCACCATGTTTTTTTTTTCTGAACTTCAATTTCATAAATGGTTGTATTTATACCTCAGTCATGACCCTATTAAGAGCTTTTTCTTTGTCGTTGGCCTTCACTAAGACGAAGATTTTTCTTGTATTTGGAGCCTCTCTCAAAATCTTCTCCACAAAAGCTGTCACAGTGAAACCAAATTTGACCTTATTTAAATCCTTTGTATCCTTATGATATGGTTTTTTTTTTTAATTTCTGAATGAAAAGCATTTGCATGAAAGCGATATGTACATACGTTTTACCTTTTGCAAGTAAGCCGGTAGCACCGGTGATAAAGTAGGTCTTGCCCTCAAGAAATTTCAGTATCCCAATACCTTCAGCCGAGTCCTTGGCAGCGTCAGGTGCAACAACAGCTGACGCCATGGCAGAAGACATGCAGTCGGGCCGAGGAAAAAATGTGTTTTGAGGGAGTCCCTAGAGGGAACGACGGACAGCACAGTCCTCGTGAATTCTGATCTCCTTTAGAATGCACAGATGGGTGGGGTTTGAGGTTCAAAGGTGCGGGGAGAAGCTGGTTCATTATATACTGCTTAAGAAAGTGATTAGGGAGGTGTTTAAGGTGTAATTTTGTAAATACGTAGTAAGAGGTTATGATTTTGATTCATTTTATCCCTTCTAGCATATCATATGACTCTTATATAATGGAAACAAATGTACACTTTTGAGTGTTTAATTATTCAACATATCTTATTCATTATCTAATAATTAATTTTAATATTAAAATTAAAATTTTATGTTAATATCTCATTTAATATAAAATTTAATTCTTTTATCAAAATTTAATATCTACCATTAATATCATCATCAGAAATTATCAGTCACACACTAGGTAATGCCGTAGCAATTTGATGGTCCTAAGTTATAAAATCATTCTTCCCTAGAGTGAAATAGACATAATTTTAGATATCTAATATTATATATATAATCATTTTTCCATTAAGTAAATTTAATAATAGACTCATTATTTCACCATTTTGAAATGCTTGGTAGATTATAGGTATAATAAAAGTGAAAAAATGTTTATGGATAAATAATTTAATAAATTATATAATAGATTATATTATTTATATGTTCAAAATAATGTAAAGATAAAAATAAAAAATATATAATATAATAATAAATAATAAAATTATATTATATATTATAATTATGTAAAATACTAATATTATATTTTAACACTTACTCTTAAAATAAAAATAATTAACATAAAATATTTATAACTTAAACTAATAAATGTTAACTCAATTTTATCTAAACCGAAATGGTTTTTTATTTTATTTTGATAGTATATATTAATAAAAAAAACTGTTTTCTATTCTATTTTCATAATCTATATCAAATAAAATTCATTTTCTATTCTTTTTGAGTATTAGGTGGATTCCCACAAACAAAAATTATTTTTTATTTCACGGACATAACATAGCAGCTTCTTCATAAATTAAAAAATTGAACTTGACTTGAGTTATAATATGTAGATAGTAAATATGTGGTATTTTACAACAAAATTATTTGATGAAAACTGTATCTATATTAGAGGAGAAAATATTAAAATATAAGATTGGTAGCATATAATTTAAGGGAACAACTATTTATTAATAAATTATTTAATGAATTAAGTAATAAATTTGTCTCGTTCATATAAGTTAAATATAAAAATAAATAATATATAATATATAATATAATATTAATTAATAAAATTATATTATATATATTATAACTAAATAAAATAACATAATAACTATCTATTATAATATTTCAATAATTATGATCAAATAAATACATCTATATATTAAATATATTTATATATAGATCAAATAAGTGCCTTGAATATTAATAAAATACACATTAAATTTACTTCATTTAATGTGTAAATTGAATAATGTTGGAGATAATTAGAAATCATCATTTACTAGATTGAATAATGTGAGATATGTGCAAAAAAAAAATAGTGTTGACCACTATGGCTCAAAAAATAATAATATTTAAGATCAGTAGATAGAATTGTCCTTCTGGCAAGGTCCTGTCAAATTCAATTGAATGCAATATAAAAAGAAAAAAATGTAAAAAAAGGAAGAAAAGATTCTCAAGATACTATGTATAATTTATGGATATATATTAAGGAAAATTATGAACTTACTATTGAATGGCAGCTCACTTCCAAGTTTATGATCACATTTAACTGAGACTTCCTGCTAAAATAAAATAAAACTTCATAAGAGAGGATTATAGCAAGAACAGAGTGGTCCTTTGAAAAAAAAACTATTTTTCCTAACATCGCTATTTTAACATGTTTGAAATCAGATGAGTGATCCCCTATTATAATTGTTTGGGTTGAGAATATTATATTATATTTAATAAAATGAAGAACTATTACATATTTAAATGTATGAAACGGATGTATTACATGTAATTTATAAATTTTAATTAAAAATGAGCTCAAATCATTATTAGCTCACAATATATTTTTATATTTTATAAATGTCAACAAGTTTACATCCGAACCAATACTAAAAACTAGATTTGTGTTTTATCCAAATATGAGAAAAAATACTAAAATTGAGATAGTTATTTTTAATTATTTATATCAAAAAATCATATATAAATAGTAAAAAATTATAAATAAATGATTTTAAATTACACTCGATTAATGTATATTGAAAATATAATTTTAAATAAAATAGAAAATTATTTTAAGTTTATAAAATTATAATAATTTTACTATTTATAATTAATTAATTTTAAATAAATATCAACTCAATTATCCATTAATAATATATTCTCACCCACCGTTTATATTTGATGAGTAGTGCAATTAATCTCTAGCTCTGCCAGCTCCTTTCATTTGTTTCGGGAGACTCATCGTAGATGCAAAAATCTTCCTTAGGTTTTTTTTGAAGGAATCTAGATCTCTAATTTCTTAAGATCTCTCTCCAAAGAGAATCCCTAATAGGAAAGTACTAAAAACAACACCACAATCTTCTTTCTCCTATTTCCCTATTTGCTACCTTACACTATTTTAGAAGTCAATTGAAAATGTATTCGTTGTGAATCACATATTCATTTATTTAGATTGATCTTATTGTTTTCTTATTTTATTTTCATATTTAATCCTAGTTATTCTGCACTAAAAAAAATATATTTAATCATAAATGTTAACATTTATGGATTTTGAAAAGATTAGGATTGCAATCCATCATTTACAAAATTGAATAATGTTGTCCTTCTTCTGGCCAGCTGAGATATAATTGTCCTTGTGAGCAGACCTGCCAAACTGAATTAAATGCAGAAAAGAAAAACGTGAAAAATGAAGAGTATCTATAAGAGGTTACATATAATTTATTGATATATAGACTAAAAAAATAACTTAAAACTATTATAGCCATTTTAAAAATAGTACGATAAAATATTAATATCTTATTCTTCATTTAAGTGATACGTTGTCATGAAATGAGTAAATGAAAAATGTATTTAAAATAATAATAATATATATATATATAAATGGTTAATTTTAACTACTAAGGCAAATAATAATATAATGAGATCAATTAACCATATTTTTTTTGTTTTCCTTATAAATTTTATAATGGTATATTTGAATAATATTTTAATATATATATATATATCTATATCTTTCGTAATTAGTTAGAGATTTTAAAAATATTTTAGAAGAAAAAATAGTTATTTCTTAATTTGAATAATTGTATATTTTATTCGAGTAAGATTATTTTTTTCTTGTGTATACAATAATTTTTGAAGGAATTGAAGTTGATGAAGAAAAAATTAAGTAATTTAAGATTAATTAATACCTAATTTATTAAGTTATTTGAGAATTTTTCATGAATTAACTAATTTTTATTAGTATTTTATCATAATTTTAATAGTTAAACTATACTCTTATATATTATAAAAATAATGTTTCATAAAAATATGGTTGAATAAGAAAATAAATAAAATGTAAGTTAATGAATGTCAATTTACTTATATGACCTAATTTACTAAAATATTGAAAATTGAGTTTAATATGTAAATATGAATAGGTGTTATAGGTATAAAAGACCATCAATGGCCTATTTACGTGAGAAGTTAGGAAGGCTCAATTGAGATTGAGTTATTTGTTATAAAGCAAACTAGCGAAATATGAGATAATTATCTATGACAAAAAAATGGTGATTAAGATGAATCTCCCAGTCCCTAAATGGCAATATCTGTCTGAATGAATAATGCAAATTGGGTGGAGTTGATTATGATATATATATATAAATAAGTAATGGAGAAATTAAAATTTTGAATGCAAATCATTTTCAACCGGTGAAATAATTTGAATTCAAGTAATGTTTCAACTTTAATTCTATAAATATTATTATCAAATTAATAAATATTATATAACATTGATATTATTATATAAGCCCAAGTTTCTAAATTAGGAATAAATATGAGCATCATATTTAACTAAAAAAATACTCATTATTAAGTCTTGTGGATACAAAATTATAGTGAGTTTTTTTTTTATGTTTTTCTTTCTCTCTATAAAAATATTAAGCATATCAATTTATTTATACTTTTAACAGATTTATCACAATGCATTCTTATGATTCTTTTGAGGAGATTGTGCTACCAAATGTCTTATTTCTGACTCTATTCACTTGAAACAAAATTTGACCTCTATCTTATTCACTTAAAAGTTGTGATATTTTTTTTATATTTAGTCTTGTGATGAGTATATTTGTTAGATTAATATTAGTTTTGAATAATGTAATAACCGGAAACTTACTTTATTAATAAAAATAGATTAAGATAATGTATATATATTATTTTTATTATATGTTAGGCTAAAATAAAAGTTTAAGAATTTGCTGTGTAGTCGAGTATTATTTTAAGCTATATAAGCACATCTATAGATTAAAGATTATTATTCAATGGAGTAAATTTATTAATAAACCTATGATTGGATGATTGTCCATAAATTAGATTCTCAGGTAATTTTATAGACCAAATAGGTTTTTAATCCGTTCAATTAATTCTTTCCTACAAAAACATCCATTCAATTAATTAATTTTTATCTCAAATAAGTTAAAATATATAGATTAAATACGTATCTATTTACATTAAATATAAATTTTTGCACATTAAATATCTTTTTTTTATTAATCAATTAAATTTATGAGATATGTATATGTTATATGAATTCACAATTATGCACCTAATATGTTTTTCCCAATAAAAATGTTAAAATTTTATGGTTTCTAACAAGATAGAGAGTTCAGCAAAAAAAACAAGATAGAGAAGGTTTAGTTCCAAAAAAACAAGATAGAGATTACTTGAGCCAAAGGAGAAAGATTAAGGAGACATGAAATTGAATTGATAACTCCACTCCAAAAATAAAATTTAGAATTTTTATAAAAAATGTTAAAATTGGAATATTTTTCCATTTTCATAATTGCTAATATATTCTTACTTTAGTTGAGTTGATGTAAAAATATAGATATTGAATAATTGAATTACTCTTAAAAGCATAAATATTAGTTAAAAACTAACAAATGATATGTTTTAATTTATTTTGATACAATTACAGTACAAGTTACAAACTTTTAGTATCTTTATTTTTTTAATATATAAAAAGGAGAAGTTAGTATGGACAATTTTAGGGCGCAACTTAGCAATGTCTGGATATTTTTTTGCACAATGCAATGTCTGGATTATTAGCACTTACCAAGAGTATAATATAGATTTTCAGATTTGGGTTAAAATGTCGCCACATTCCTATGCAGTAAGCAAGATTTAAATCAATAACTTTTTTTTGCTCTATAAATCAAGAACTTGAACTCCTCTTCAGGGTGTGTGGCATGGCATCTTCACTTTCTTCTAGGTTGTACTTCTCATCCACCCCTCTCATAACTGAAATCAATGGTACTTTATACAAAATTTCTTCAATATTAATGACATGGACAAGATAATTACTTCTTGGGTGCATTCAAATTATAAATCAATGTCATTTTATATTTTATTAAATTAAATATGTGATTACAAATGATGATATATTTCAGATATACTCAGTAGGACGAAAAAGAGTACGCTCAAGTGTATGTTATTATCGTGTGTTGTACAATTGTCCTTGCACCAGGTCATGTCAAAATCAATTAAATGGCGAAAAAGAGTAATCTTGAAGAGCAGTAGACTTTTATCTTTTATATAAATATAGATGGTCCAAGTGTATGTTATTATCGTGTCGTACAATTGTCCTTGCATCAGCTCATGTCAAAATCAATTAAATGCAACATGAAAAGTAAAAAGAAAAATGTGAAAAAGGGTTATAGAAGCCGTAACATATAATTTATGGAGTTTATGGAGATGTCAAGAAAACTCTGAACTTCAAGACAATGGCACCATTTCAACATTATTACCATAAATTATAGACACCTTATTTATGGTGGTAGGTTGGATGGGTTGTTTAGATGTTGTATATTTTAAAAATTTTATAATAAGACTGAATGCTTAAATCGGTATAAAATAAGTAAATGAAAAATTGCATTTAAAAAAATTATAAGTAGTCATTTATGCATTTTGAATTAACTAATACTCACCTATCAATTTAATGGAATTAATGAATCATAAATTGCATAAAAAATATGGTTCATTACTTCTAAATTTTTATGAGCCTTTTATTCATAAACTTATAAAAAAGAACGTTCTACTTAAATGGTACGGTCTGTTGAAGGACAATAGAAGTGCATTCAAAGTAATGAAATACAAGCTAATTAGTTTTCCCGCCCTAAATTTCCCAAAGTATTTGAAACTAACTTTAATGCATCATGCATAACTAATAAGTTGTGGTCTATTGATCCCACTCACATGTCAAGGAACTTAAAAACAATGGAACCATTGCAAAGTTGTGGTTTACAAATTATACCATACCAAGAATAATGCAATAAATAAAAACATGTTTCACAAATAAATATAGATTAAGAATGTTTGGATTAAAAGGTTAAATTGTATGGAGGTGAAGTGAAATGATATATTTGAAGATGTTAAAATTTTTTAATACTATGTCATTTGAATGTAAATAAAATAAGATAAATGATTATTAATTAAAAAATTAGAAATATAAATTTATTATTTTAATTAAATTAAATAATTTATTAACTAGTATATATAATTAAATTATATTAAATAAATTTTTTATTTATAATATTTATATAAAATATTAGTAATATATAAATATATTTAAATTATATAAAAATAAAAATAAAAATAAATAAAATAAATAATATAAACCATAAACAAGTGTATTAAAATAATATAATAACTATAATACCCCAATTTTAGGTAATGTACTCGTGTAAATAAAGGATTAGAGTGATTTGAATGTGATTATCCCACCTTACAAAACTCTCAATTTTTTTTAATAAATTAGTAATTTTTCCACCGTTTCAAATCTATGCAAATCCAAATTTCTCTAAATCTCTCCATTTAAATCTAACATAAATTAACTTCCGACCTGGTGTTTTATGAAGTGGGGCCAAAATAAACTTCTATTTATGACCGGTAAAATACACGTCACTTATATTTATTTAGGGCTTAAAAAACTTACAAAACTAGATTTTTTATGATATGCTAAACTAAGAAAAAAATTATAATTTTTTCCACATATAAGGACTAGTTTCATTAAGTCAACCTCATAATAAAGGACCCATGGGAGTTAATCACTTACAAAAATATGAGAGTCTTGCTCTAAATAGTATTCCAGTCAATTGATAATTTAATATATATTTTAGGTGTATGTCATATCATCGCATAAATTTGCAACTCTATTCACTAAATTATGTATGAATAAAGTAAAAGCTCGTAACAATGAGCGAATCTCCTTTATTTAAGAAGTGATATGCCAAGATGAAGACGATCTCACTTTTAACAATTATTCATAGAAAATAGGTGAGTCTTTCTCTAATGTTATTGTAGTATTTTTTAAAATGTTTAAGTAGTGACACATAGTTAGTGCTTTTGTCAAAATACTTTTCAACTGTCCGTCATACCAACCGAGTATGAGGACATCTCCCCTTATAATCGATGAATGGGTTTTCCACTTTGAGAAAATTTCATCATACAAACCATGTATGATCTACTTATAACATGTTAGTAGTTTTTCCATGTGATTTTTACATCACTACTCTCAGGGGTGATGTTTAAAATACCACTTAGAAGTGGAATTTTTTTTCGAGGTTCTTATCATCTTAACCGGATATGATAAAAATCTCACTCACCCGATCGTATAGTGAAATTTCTCTTAGCCGACTTGTTGTCCTTACTCGAACTTGTCTTAGCTGGCGTTTTCGGTACTTTGTGTTCCTACACGATATGAACATTTTTGTTCATTATTCTTTGGTCTAATAGCCCTCACTCATCCCAAATGAATGAGAAACCCAACTTTTCTTTTATTTGTAATTAGGTCCCTAAAGTTATTTTTCTTTAACTTTAAGTCCCCAAATGCCGATTTTTCCTCAAATTGAGTCCCGAAACTTTTAAAATTCATCTTATAACATCAATTTATTCAAATTCACAAAAAGGGGTTTAATTTCCTAAATTTCCAATTTGGTCCCCTCCAAATGAAGTTTACAGGCGTGTAGTTGATTTCTCCCCAGTTCTAAAGAACCCGACCTCACCTTGTTTGACTCAGAAAAATGCCCAAGTCGGAGCTCTAGTTCAAGTTTCACCGAAAATTAGAGTAGTTGAGAGAGAATGGAGTTTTCAGATGTGGAGATGGTGAATCAGGAGGGGCTCTTTATATAGGAAGCTCGAGGACTTCCTCGTTGTCAGATTGGCTTCTTAATGGCAGTAATTCATTGTCTGAAACTCCCTAGCTGGAGGCTTTTCATCTTTGCACGGCGCTACATGATTTTCCAACGTGTGAATAGTACTGTCATCTGAAGGAAGAAGATGACACTGTTCTGAACCGGACCGTACCGGTTCAAATTGGGTTAAATGATTAAACCGGCCGGTTCACCTCCAATTCGACCGAATTTTTTATATCTAAAAATTTTTAAATTAATCTAAATTCATTTTCTATCCAATGGTGGCCTCACATCTCAAATTTTAATTTTTTAAGGCACCTAGAAAAATGAATTTATCATACGGTTCAATAGTGGTTCAAACCGATTCAATCATGTTTGGATCTAGTTCACCTGAATCGGTTTGGTTTTCATCTCCAATTCATTCTTAAGTCCATTTCCATGTCTTTTAGGACTCTTTGGGTCACTCGAGGTCCATCAATTTTCCGGTTTACCCTTTCTCTATTGGTTCCGGTTTGTAGATCGACTCGGTTTTCAATTTGAAAATTACCGGTTCTTTCCCCAGTTTTCTTATTATCAAAGGATGGGGTTTACATTCATCCTATTAGGGAAGTCCGATAGGAGTATGGATGGAAATCAACTAGTTCATCGGAGCCCTCAGACCATGAATCCTAAAACTATTCGGAGGCTAACTCCCGACCTATGACTCCAAGGGATTAGGAAGTAGTGAAAAAGAAAAAGAAAAACAAATCCTTGCAATAAGCCAAGTACAACAATAAACTACCTCTTTTAATGAATAAAGACTATTTTCTTTATTTAAAAGTGAGTGTTCTCTGATAACGATTAATAGATTGGGGTAAACCAATCATGACTGAGTAAATGGAGCGAAGGCCACCTAAGGAGGAAGACTATCCCTAAGATAGCCTAAATAGTTCCCCCACAAGAACCAGGAAACTCCAAGTAACAAGGCAACAAGACAAAGGACTAGGAAGGAATTTCCAAGAGTCTACTTAGGAAGAGAGTCACCAAAAAGGATATACCCTAAACAAAGGTAGGAAGAAGGGAAAGAGTGTGTTCATAAGGACTCTAGTATAATGGAAGATTCAAAGAAAGGGATAAATTTGGGAAAGGAAACATTAAAAGATGCAGAAAGAGTGGAGGAAAGCCTAAGGACCATATGGGATTAAGAAAGCCCCCATACAAGAGTTAGGAAACCAAGAGGAATTGGGTTGGCTCTAAGAACCAATAGTATGAGAGATAACCAAGAGGAGAGGTAAGGTACAAGAACCCCAAAAATGGTGAACGCGAAAAAACCTCTTCAGGTAACTCTAGGATAAGACATGGTAAGAGGGAAGAGGAAAGAAATGTGCTAGGAAAGAGGACCCTGGAGGAATGTATAAGTACCCTTGAAAGAACCCTTGATAGGTAGATAGATATAATGTAAAGTGCTAAGAACCCACCGACAATCAATAACTCCTCGAACGAAGGATACAAAACAAAAAGGAATAAAGGGCAGATAACCATACTGATGTTGGAAGGGTATACACAAGGAAAGATGGAAAGGCCCACATGGAGCATTAGGGAGGTTGAATGCATAAGTTCCAAGACAGAAGTCCATAAGAAAAAGGATGAAGGTAGAAAGTGAGACCATGAGAAGAAAAATTTCCAAGCTAAGGAATTGAAGGGTGGATCATAAGAAGTATAACCCGAAATAAGGGAACTAAGAAGGGGCATAAGTAGTTAAGGATGTCTCTCAATGATAGGTGTGACTTGCTTTGGAAAAAGAAGAGTAGTCAAGTGGGAGACAACGAAAAATAACAAAATGATCAAGGAAAATAAACGACGCCCTATGAAGGACTAGAAAATAGTAAGGACTACACCCAAAAAATGACAATTGTTCCAAGACAAGTGACCAAGGTGAATAGTAGGGATGAAGTAGTTAACAAACTAACCCTCTAGAAGACCATAAATTTGACATTAGCAAGGAAGGGAAAGGTGTAAAGGTCAAAATATTGGAAAGGAAGAACGAGGAAATTATTGAATAAATAAATGCCCGGGAACAAATCGACGACTAAACCCAAGCCACGAAAGGGATTAAGTAAGCTCTCAGGAGGGGACGAAACAACTTCGAAAGGGAAAAAGACCGAGAACCTTTCACCAATAGGAATAAAAATCGTAGTGAATAACAAGTAGGGATAAAGAAAAGGATAAGGGATGTGCTAGCAAAACTCTCCAAAGTAAAGATGAGTCGGATGGGATGACATCAAGGAGGTTAAGAGGTCAACTTAAAGATAGATAATCAAGAAGATGAAGGAAAGATGAAATACAAAGGAAAGAGGAGGAAGCCTACCAAGGAAGGAAGCCCTGAAGAGGCATACATATTCCAACGGAGAAGTAATGAACCCAACTAAAGTGGAATAGAGGAGGAAAGTTTCAAATAGAATGCAAGTTGTGAATAAAAGACCAGTTACAAAGGAAGTTTACCCAAAACCCAAGGTGTAAGTTAAAACTCAAGGAATGGGTAGAGAAGGAGATGACATCAAAATATGTCGTATATATAAGAAAGGGATGGATTGCCCATATTAAAGGCATAGAGGAAGGACTAATTGAGAAACCTTGGGAGAAATAAGACTCAAATTAAGAAGTGGATAATTAAGATGATCATAGACATCAAGACGTGTCGTGGTCCACATGCACTTAATGGAGCCTAAAGGATGACGATTGGGCATAGTGTAGAATACATGAAATAAGACCCAAAACTAGAAGTGCATTGGATAGGGGATAAGGGATGAAATGGAATCTTAAGACAACAGAGGATTAAAAACGGGCATATGTCCCAAAATAAAGAAAGTGTAGGGGTGAAAAAGGAAGATGCTTTCAAGGAATAAGTAAGAAGATCAAAGGTATAGCCTTAAAATGGAAAGTTTTACCTTGAAGGACATAGTAGAGAAAGGAAACCCTAAAAGGGAGACCTCACCCAAAACAAGGAAACATTATGTATACTGGAAAAAGGGTCAACTCGGAATGAGAGATGGGGAATGGTCATAAGTAAGCAAGAAAGGAGGGAGGAAAGGAAATCATTGAGAAAAATATGCCAGTGTAAATGAGGAAGGACATGAGTGGGAAAGAATTCCAATGTATTGGTAAGCTGGAAAAATTGACGGTTGGAACCAGGGAGAAACCATAGGAAAGTTGGTAAAGATTGAGTAGATAAAGGGAACCGACACAATTATGATATTAAAGGACAATTAGACTACATAGGAAGTAGTTGGGAAACATTACCAAGTAGTAGGAAGGAACGAAGCCCTACAACTTCTAAACAGGTGGAAGGGCATAATTCATTATCAATTATACACATTCTGGAAACCATAAGGGGCAAAGAAAATTCTAGAATAGATCATACTATAAGAAACATGTAGTGCCAACAATTCCAAGCAAGGTGTCTCAAGTAAGACTGTGTTCGATGGTCCAACCTAAGAAATGGAACCAGAATCATGGTAAACTAAACATGGATGAAGGATCAAATAAGATAAGAGAGAAAGAATATTAAAACCCTGGGATTAAGGATGAAGAGTCATAAAAGATACTAAATTAAGAGCATCAAAAATCTAGGAAATGAGGGGAAAGTAGGGACAATCGAATGTATATGGAACATTCAACCCAATGACATGAATAAGAACCATTAAGAAGAAAAGTTTTACCTTGAGTGGAGTAAGAAAGAGACCTAAGGAAGTACCTAGGGATGGGTAATTTGGACATGACTGACATGATACACTTTGTGGAGTGAGTGGAAGAGATAAATGAAGAAAGACTTCTCAAGTACGTGGCTAAAGGACTAGATGAAAGGAGTAACCCAAGAGATAACATATAGAGCAAACCCTAAGAGGACAACAAGGAAAGTCACTTCTAATGTAAATGATGGCTGACTTAAGTTTTGGAGAAAAAACCCCTAAAAAGAGGGGAGAGTTGTAAACACTGTCCTTTTTATAGATAAGAAAACTGTGAAAAGAACCAATCGTTCCAAAAGAGAAAACTAAGTCGGTTCATGAACCACAACCGATAGGGAAAGGGTAAATTAGGAAATTTAAAAATCCCAAGTGACTCAAAGAGTTATAAAAATCATGGAAAAGAACCTCGAGACAAATTGGAAGGGAAAACCAGACCGGTTCAAGTGAATCGGATTGAACCGGTTTGAACCATACTTGAACTGGTTGATAAATTCATTTTTCTAGGTCGCTTAAAATATTAAAATTAGGGAATTGAAGCCACCATTAGATAGATAATGAATTTAAGTAAATTTTAAAAATTTTAATTTTGAGAAAACCGGTCAAATCAAGCATGAACTGGCTGATTTATGCGTTGAACCTGGTCAGACCGGTCTCGTTTAATCTGGTCTAGTTCAAAATAGTGTCATCTTCTTTCTCTAAATGACATCACTGTTCATTCAATGTAGAAATGGATAACGCTGGTGAAGCTTAAATTGCTCTGATCAGGCCGTTTTAGGGCGAGGATAAGCTCAACCAAAATAGAAAGTGGTCGGGCAAAGGGTCCCCGAGCTCTCTATATAAAGAGCTCCTCTCCATTCATCCTACACACACCTCATATCACCATTCTCTCTCAATTGCACTAGTTTGTCAGCCTCAAGAGGCAAGGTCAGGTTCTAAAGACTATGGAGGAAGTTATCAACTTGACAGCGACCTTCGTTCAACTCGAGGACTGCTAGAAAAGTGTTGGCAGAATTAAGCAATGAAGCAGCTCCGAAGGATCGAAGCTGTCCTATTTTGGTAGTTCGGCTAAATTCAGCCCTCCTCTGGCTAAACCAAGCCCTCCCAACAACCCCTCGACCCTCACATGACCGCAACAGAGCTGAAAGGTAAGCCAATTCAGCCCTCGTCTATCATTTTCGATCAGAGTTAGAGAGATAAAGTGCGAAACTTCACTAATAAAATTCTCCCTTGATTCGATGTCAATTGTAGCAATTCTTGATCCCTGGAGGAACCTCAAAATGAGAGCTACCTACCTGGAGCGAGTGCTTGAACCGCTGTACCTCCGACGGTAAGCTTTTGAAGCTTTCTCTCTCTATGAATGATTTTCTGATGAAGCTTCGTTTGAGCTCGTTTTGGCCTCAATTCATACGATTCAAAGCTCAATTGAGTCATATGAAAGTGTAGGAACTAATTTATACCTCCAATTGAAGCAATTAACCCTAATGGAATCTCTAATTTGAAGAAATCAAATTCGGTCAATTTGAAAGGGGAAATTGGGGGAAACATTTTAGGGACAATTGGGGATTACGAAAAATTGAGGGACTTCTTTGCAATTTTCCAAAATTACCATTTTTGGAAAGTAGGGGCAAAATTGTAATTTTTGAAAATTTGGGGACCAAATTGGAAATTTGGAAAACTTGAGCCTCTTATACAATTTTGAGTAAAATGAGGACTCAAAGGGAATTTTGGAAATCTTGGGACTCAAATTGGGCAAAAGTTGGCATTAGGGACCTAAAGTTAAAAGAAATGAACTTTAGGGACCTAAGTGCAATTAATTGTTAAGTTGTGAGCCTAGGTTTTTATGCCAACCCGCAATTGATAAGGCTGTCCAAATTGTGTAAGGACAAGTGTGACCGGAATGCAAGCAAGAGAAAGCTCGCGTAGACTTGGAAAATCAACTGAGGATGAACACGTCACGGTTATCAGGTGAGTGGGCATATTTACCTCATATCTAGTCGGGATGGTGAGCACTTTAAAAATGAAAAACCACTTGTAAGTGGGATTTTAACACCATACCCGAATGGGGCGATGGGCAAATTAAGCTAAAACCTACTTACCAGTTGTAAGTAGAGGAAATCATACCCAATTTATATGATGGACTTCCTTGAAGGAAGAAGAAACACGCTTGCTGGTTGTAAGCGGAGCTGTCATCACACTTGGTTGGTGGGATGAAGTGAAAATATATTTTTGTTAGAAGTATTCTCCACTGACTGTGTGGCAATGCTTAAACTATTTGGGAGACTTCTTGATGAGAGCTAGAACAACTTAGATAGGCCAAAGTCCTCGGTTTTTTTAACTTGTGGGGTTGAATGCCCTATTTTTGGAAAATCATGTGCAGTGGGCCCAAGGCCAGTGGGCACGAGCACGTGCTCGTAAACAAACTTGAATTGAGAAAAGTCATGAAATTTCTAATGAAATTGTTGTGTTATTTCATCATCGTACCAAGTTACGACCGATAGTACTCGATGGACTGGCAGCAGTTTGTCAAGGCTAGGTTGACATACCGGCCTAGATAAACAGCTGTAGGTCAAGTTGAGGGTCGGGCTGTTGGACCAGCAACACTAAAGATAAATGTCTATATAGGAAAACTATTGTTTTATGCATGCACTTGAGGTACAGTACCATCAAGATGCCCAAGAGGGGTAGTGATGGGACCTAAGGGCAACTGGATGACATGGAGGTGATAAAGGCAGTTCGTCTTGCCAGTTAATCAGGAAGCTCGGAGTAGCTTCTTGCACATGAGACCGGGGTGGGGTCGGGATGGGGTATCTATCCTCATATGGACTCGGAGTGACATTTGGATCTGAGGATCGGATGTTGAGAACATCCACTCAGACCCAGGGTAGAAGTGGACGTACTTCTATCTTGGTGGTCGGTAAAGACGCTTCGAGCCACAAGTGGGTGCAGTGGACGGGTTGCACCTGCAAATGTGTGTACTCTTCCTGATGAAGGGCGTGTGTTGTATGCAAAACACATCTAATATGTTAATGGGAAAAAGGTTTTGAAAACCGAATATGAGGAAAGATCCTTTTTAATGAAAATCTTGAAACACTTTGAACAAATCTATTTCTTGAAAACTCACTCCCAACACCCACTAACTGAGTTGTAGAGCTTATCCCCTCTTTTATACACCTTTTCAGGAGTAAGGAAACCTGACCAAAGAAAACATGAGGATGTACCCTCCATCATGTATGCTTAATGTGCCTTTAATCTTGCATGTTTATTGATTTATGCTATTCCAGGGAACAAATTTTAAATTATGCATGGCTCCTCTTAATTAAAAGAAGGGGGAAACCCCTCTTAAACCAATGGAACGCCGGGTTGATCACAGGGATCCGATCAGTCATGTCTCAACCCGATTTTGTAAGATCCCCATGATCAACCCGCCACTCTCCCAGTTTATTTAGGGTTACCCCTTCTTTTAAACCGTGAGGAGTAAGGCATGCTTTTAAACCGTGAGGAGTAAGTCGTGCTTTTAAACCTGTACCTTTCCTGGAATAACATAAAATTTTAAACTTATCATACCTGCCTCACAGGTATGTTAACATGTGGTCTTTGGGTAGGCTTTCCCCATGATTACCTGAAAGGGGTATAAGGGAGGGGGTGAGTTCAACGACTTAGTGAATGTGTGTTTTAAAATATGACTTTCAGAAAATAGCTTGAATTGGAGTGTGCTAGACTCCTTATTTTTCCTTTAAAACCTTTCATTCTCAAATCTCAGATTTTCACAGCCATTTCTCATCACAACAGTGTGTTTATCACCCTAGTCTCATGCGCATGAAGCTACGTCGAGCTTCCAAGACTACGGGGACAACTAACTGCTCTTATCTCCACTATGTTATCCATTAGCCCTAGGACACATCACTACCCCTCTCTGGCATCTTGAAGGTCCTGTAAACTCAGTGAATGCACAAATCAATAGTTTTCCACATAAGCCATTTAATCTGTGGTGCCATTGGTCCAACGACCCCGACCCTCAAATCGACTTGCATCTGTTTGTCTCGAATAGTTCGTAGACCTGTCATGTCGCATTGCCGCCAATCCATCGAGTATGTCGGTCCTATCTTGGTACCATGGTCAAACAAATCATTCATTTAAAGTTTTCATGGCTTATAATCATGTTTGTTTACGAGCTCCTGCCTGCGCCAATTGACCTAAGGCCCACTATACGAGATTTTCAAAATCGGGCATAATAGCCCCCAAGTTCCAAAATCGAGGCCTCCGACCTATTTGAGCTATTCAAGCTCCCGTCAAGAATGTCTCCCGAAAGTTTTAAGCAGTGGCACCTAGTAAGGGGAGGGCACTTTTGACAAAATAAACTTTTAATCTGTCAATCACACTAACCAGGTTTGAGGACATCTCTGCTTATAACCGATAAGCGAGTTTTCTACTTTCTTCCAAGAAGATCATCATACCAGCTAGGTATGATCTACTTACAATCGGTAAGTTATTTTTCCGCGTAATTTCTGGATCACTACTATCAAGTGTGATGGTTAAAATACCACTTAATAGTGGGTTTGCATTTCTGAGGTGCTTATCATCCCAATTGGGTATGATATTAAATCCCACTCAACCAATTGTGCAATGAATTCCTCTTATTTGGCCTTTTTCCACCATGCGAGCTTGTACTTATTGGTGTTCTCGGTACTTTGTATTCCTACATAATATGAACATCCTTATTCATTATCATTTGGTCTATTAGCATTCATTCACCATGAATGAATAAAATACTCAAACTTTTCGATTTATTGTAATTAGGTCCCTAAAGTTCTTTTTCTTTAACTTTTGGTTCCTAATGCCAATTTTCCACCAAATTGTGTCCCGAAACTTCTAAATTTCACCTTAGGACCTTAATTTATTCAAAATCACAAAGGGGTTCAAGTTTCCCAAATTTCCAATTTGGTCCCCAATTTTTTCCAAAATTACCATTTTCCCCTTACTTTACAAAAATGGTAAGTTTCACCCCAAAAATTCCAAAAATTGGCCAATTGGTCCTCCAACATCTTTATCATGCCCAATCGACTCTTAATTTTATGCACTTTAGTCCCTCTAATTTTTGAAATTCCCAAAATTTCTCCAAAATTTCCCCCAATTTAAACATTCTAACACAACTAAATTTGATTTCATCAAATTGACCAATCAAATGAGTTTAATTATTGAAATTGAAGTTAGATTGGAGTTCCTAAACCTTCATACAATTCAATTACACTTTGAATAGCACGATTTGATGCTTGAATGAGCTCAAACAAAGCTTCGCCAGAAAACTAGTCTTAGAGAGAGAAATCTTCGAAAGCTTACCATCATGGGTGCGACTGTAAATCCCACACTTTTGAGTTAAGGAAAACCAGGAAGAGAACCGGTCAAACCGAATAAGAAAATCAAGCCGGTTTACACTTGGGAACAAGCAATATGGAAATTTACAAGTTACGGGTGATCCAAAGGGTTCATTAAACCTTGGAAAAGAAACTTATGACAAATTAGAAAATAAAATACCAATAATTTAATACAAATAATTTAATACCAAAATTAAATTATTGGAATTAATACCAATAATTTATGGCAATATTAATACTAGTAATAAATCTCTCCCATTTAATACACGGTTTTACACCTATATAAAGAGGTCATCCCCATTCATTCTCCTTACACCCGAACACTTCTCTCTCTCTCTCTACTGCTCCATTTCCTGGTGAAGCTCGAACTAGAGCTTCGACTTGAACAAAGGTCGAGCTCTTTAGAACCGGGGAGAAGATAGCTATCTGGCAGCAAACTCCAGTCAACCCGAGAATCGTTGGAGAAGCGCCGGCATGATGGAATAGTGAAGTAGCTGCAGCAGACCAAAGCTGCCCTATTTCGGCCAAGCTGAAATCGGCCATTTCAAGCCCTCCTCAGGCCAAACCAAGCCTTCCCAACACTTCCTCAGCCCTCCCACGGCTGAATTACGACTAAAAGGTGAACTAATTCGGCTCCCCTCTACAATTTCTGGTCGGTGCTAGAGAGAGAACCAGCAGAATTTCAATAATTAAATTCTAACTCAATTCGGCATCAATTGATGCACTTCTTGATTCTAGGATGAACCTGAAGATGAGAGCTATCTGCCTAGATCAAAAGCTCAGACTATCGTGCCCTCACCGGTGAGAAATCGAAGCTTTCTCTCTCTACAGTATATTTTATGGCAAAGCTCTGTTTGAGCTCGTTCCTGCATTAAAATCTACGATTCAAAGTTTGTTAGAATCGTATAAACATGCAAGAACTCAATTTCAGCTCCAATTTCAACAATTAGAAGTGTTTGATTGGTCAATTTGATAAAATCAAATTTGGTAGTGTTGAAGAGTTGAAGTTGGGGATTTTCAAAATTGAAATGGCCAAAATGCAATTTTATGATATTGAGGGTCAATTGGGCATGAAAATAATGTTGGAGGATCAATTGAGGAATTTTGGAATTTTTGGGGCAAAACTTACCATTTTTATAAAGGAAGGGAAAAATGGTAATTTTAGAAAAATAGGGGGACCAAATTGGAAATTTGGGAAATTAAACCCCTTTTTGGTGAAATTGAATAAATTGAAGTCCCTAGATAAATTTTAAAAGTTATGGGACTCAATTTGAGGAAAAATCGAGATTTAGGACTTAAAGTTAAAGAGAAATAACTTTAGGGACCTAATTGGAAATAACTAAAAGTTTGGGTTTTACCATTCATTGGAAATGAATGAAGGCTGTTATGTCGAGTAATAATGAACAAGAATGTTCATATCATGTAGGAACGCGAAATGCCGAGAACGCCAGCATGGACGAGCTCGTGTGAATACAAAGAACTGGTCAAGTGGAATTCACTGCGTTAATAGGTGAGTGGGTTTACTAACATAATACCCGGTTGGGATGATGAGCACAACTTCAAATTTTAAAACCACTTACCGGTTGTGAGTGAAAATTTTATATCATACCCAGTTGGGAATGATAAGTACCTCAGTATGAAAACCCACTATTTAGTGGTATTTTAAACATCACTACTTAGAGGAAGTGATGTGAAAATCATGCGGAAAAACTACTTACCGGTTGTAAGTAGATCATACCCGGTTGGTTTGATGAGACTTCTTTGGAGGAAGTTGAAAACCCGTTCATCGGTTATGAACGGAGGTATCCTTATACCTGGCAGTATAATGGATAGGTAAAATATATGTTTTGTCGGAAGTGCTCTCCCCTGACTGTATGCCAATGCTTAAACAATCCGAAAGACTTTCTCGACGGGAGCTCGAATATCTCTGATAGGCCAGGGGCCTCGGTTTTGGAACTTGGGGGCTAAATGCCCGATTTTGAAAATCTTGTACAGTGGGCCCAAGGCCAATTGGCACGAGTAGAAGTTCGTAAACAAACATGATATATGTGCCATAAAACTTTATAAGTGAATTGTTTGGCCATGGTACCAAGATAGGACCGACATACTCAGTCAACTAGCGGCAGTGTGACATGACAGGTCGATGGACCAGTTAAGACAAACAACTGCGGGTTGAGTTGAGAGTCGGGGCCATTGGACTAGTGGCACCACAGATTACATGGCAATATGAGAAAACATTGTTTGTGCATGCACTATGAGTATGAGATCATCAAGACGCCCATGAGAGGTAGTGATGCATCCTAAGGGTACTGGACGACCTGGTGGCTATAAGGGCAGTTCGTCGTTCCAGGTGTCTGTGCAAAATTTGGAGTAGCACCAAGCGCATGAGATCGGGGTGGGGACAGGATGAGGTCTCTGTTCTCATACGGACACGAAGAAGTGATTTCGGGATTGTAGGTTGGATGTCACGTACATCCACTCATTCCCAGGGTAGAAGTGGTCGTACTTCTATCCGGGTGGCAGGAAAAGTCACTCCGAAGCCACCAGCAGGTTCATTAGTGATACTGACTTGTGAATGTGTGTAACCTTCATGATGAAGGATGTGTGTTTGGTGATTACACACCGTGGTAAATAAGAAATGGTGGAAAACCCCGAATTTTTAAATGAAGGGATTTTTGAAAACAAAGGAGTCTGGCACACTCCATATAAATGTTTTTCCTTAAAAGTCAAAAGCTTTTAAAAACCCATTCAGTGAGTAGTCGTACTTACACCCTCCCTTATATCCCTTTCAGGAAATCCCGAAAAGCCTCCCCTTAAAGACCGTCAACTAAGATGCATGTAAGATAGGTATGTAAAGTTTTAAAATTCATGCAGTCTTGATTATGCTATTCGAGGAAAAGGTGCTAGTTAAAGGACACCTTACTGTTTACAGTTTATAATAAGGGGAAATCCTTTAATAAACAGGGAAAGTGGCGGGTTGATCATGAGGATCCAACCAAATTGGGTCGGGGTATGATAGCGACGGTCCGAGCTTTCAATCTAGGATGATAGCTCTTATCCTGAGGTTTCTCCTATGATCAAGAATTGTATCAATTGATGCCTAATTAAGCATGTAGTCATTGAAAATCTGTTGATTCACTCTCTAGCACAGATCAGAATTTACAAAGGGGAGCAAAATTGGCTTACCTTTCTACTCTAATTCAACTACAGGAGGGCTCGAGGTGTCGGGAGGGCTTGGTTTGGCTTGAGAAGGGCTCGAATTTGCCGATTTCAGCACGACTAATATAGGATAGCTTTGGTCTACCGGAGCTACTTCATTATTCTATCACGCTAGCGGTTCTTCGGCGACCCTCGGACCAAATGGAGACTACATGCGTGTAGCTGACTTCTTCTCGAATCTAAAGAACACGACCATGCCTTCTTTGGCTCAGAAAAATGCCCAAGTCAGAGCTCTGGTTTGAGCTTCACTAAAAAATGGACCAGTAGAGTGAGAGATGAGTTTTTAAGTGTGAGGAGGATGAATGAGGATGGGCTCTTTTTATAGGAAGCTCGGGGACTTCTTGGGTATCCAATTGGCACCTTAATGGTGGTCATTCATTGCTGAAACTCCCAGGACAGAGATTTTTCATCTTCACTAGCGCTGTTAGATTTTTCGGTAAGTGAACAGTGCTGTCGTTTGAAGGAAGAAGATGACACTATTCCAAACTGGACCGAACCAGTCTAAACCAGGTTTAAAGCTTAAACTGGCCGGTTCAGGCTCGATTCGATCAAATTTTTTAGAATTAAAAATTTTTAAATTTATATAAATTCACTCTCTATCTAATGGTAGCCTCAATTCTCTAATTTAAATTTTCTAAGCCACCTAGGAAAATGAATATAGCATCTGGTTCAATAGTAGTTCAAACCTCTCCAAACTAGTTCAATCCAATTTGGATCTGGTTCACCAAAACTGGTTTGGTTTTCACCTCCAATTCATACTAAAGTCCTTTTTCATGACTTTTGTAACTCTTTAGGTCACTCGGGATCCATCAATTTCTCGGTTTGCCCTTTCTCTATTGGTTCCGATTCATGAACCGACGTAGTTCATAAACCGGTTAAATTTGGCTCAGATCTAGTTCTCCTGAACTGTTCTGATTTTCTCTCCCAAATTGTCCTAAGGTCCTTTTCCAAGGTTTTATGTATCCTTTGGGTCACTCGGGAGTTGTAAATTTTCCAAATTGCCTATTCTTTGATGATCAAGTTTGTGAACCGGTTTAGTGTTTCTCACTTGGTTTGATCTATTTTTTTCCCAGTTTTTCTAAACTCTAAAGGGTGGGGTTTACACGACCAAATCGGGTCGAGGAGTGACAATCCTATACATGTACTTTAAACTCTGGCCAGTCTTCTATTTGATTCTGATTTGATCCACCAAAGTGGGTCCAACCCTTATGTTCCCCAACAAACATGGGGTTTCTTCTTTTGTGTCTAGAGATACGCATAGTTTATTTAGTTGCAATAGCACATGTAAATAAACTAACCTCATGTGAGCTAGACGCACCTTGTGCTTTCGCCTTAAGGTGTCCACTACAACATCTGGCTTTCCTAGTTGGGGTACTCTATGATCAGGTCATAGTCCTTGATTAGTTCCAGCCATCACCTCTACCTTAGGTTCAATTCCTTTTGAGTCATAAGATATTAGAGGCTCTTGTAACCGGTGAAGATCCAACATGTTATCCCATACACGTATTTCCTACCAACTCCAAGTCATGAGTTGGGTAGTTCTCCTCGTGTTTCTTTAAATGTCTTGTTGCATATGAGATTACCTTTCCTCATTGCATCATCACACATCCTAGCTCATGTCATGTCACATCCATATACACTTTATTCTCCCTTGTTCATATCTGGGAGAGCAAGTACATGGGTCTATGTGAGTCTCTTCATGAGTTCCTAAAATATTGTCTCACACTTCAGGTCCCTCACACAACTAGAGTGTCATTGGGGGGTTGTTCATTTTGTCTTGGCACTGGTAATTTGTGCTAGGAACACTTCACACCCCTTATGCATCATCCTCTAGGCCTTTAAACTAGATACGTGATAAGACTTAGTTGGGATCTTCTCCCCTTGGAACACCACCTCCTTGGCATTCCCAACTCTAAGCGTCCCAACTTTGCTTTTTTAATCTAGCTTGGCCCGGTGGGTGGATAACCAATCCATTTCGAGGATAAGATCTACTTTCTTCAAGGGTAGGGGAATCAAATCAACTCTAAAGAACTCCCCTTCCACAGTCACCTTGAACCCCGTAGGACGATATCCTTTATAACCATTTTGCCCAACGACGTGTATATCATTAGTCATTGGTTTAATGGTAATGGTACTTGTGGAATTATGGATATTAACTCTTTTAGTGCAAGCCTGATCTTCTCCCGAATATATAAGAACAAAGGCCCTTGTGCCATTCACTTGTACGAATCCTAAGATAATACCAAAAGTACTTTAATATTCAGGATTTTTATCAAGGTTTGATCTTTAAAACTTTGTACCGTGGCCTTTATGGCTAACATTCATTCTATGTAGGTGGTGTTGCCTTAATACCATATCCAAAAACACAAAAACACATGGCGGGAAGATCACGGGTTTTAGGAAGTACCTACAAGAACTTTATTTTGGTTCCCAGGTACTTCCACCAAGCATTTAGCTAGTTCCGCACCTTGGGTGTTATTTAGTTGGGCCTAAATCTCAGAGTATGACGGAGGTCATCTTGTCGTATCCCGACTGGTGTCATCTTATTAATTGACCAATTAGTCCTCCAACATCTTTATCATGCCCGTTTGGCTCTCAATTTTATGAAATTGCATTTAAGTCCCTCGGATTTTCAAAATCCCCAAAATTTCCCCCAATTTCAAACTTCCAAATCAGCCGAATTTGATTTTATCAAATTGACTGATCAAATAAGTTTAATTGTTGAAATTGAAGTTATATTGGAGTTCCTACACCTCCATATGATTCAATTGCACTTTGAATCGCACGATTTGATGCTGGAATGAGCTCAAACGAAGCTTCACTGGAAAATTGAACGTAGAGAGAGAAAGCTCCGAAAGCTTACCATCGGTGGTACAATAGTCTAAGCTTTCAATCCTAAATAGCTCTCGTCTTAAGGTTTCTTATAGGATCCAGAATCACATCAATTGATGTTGAATTGAGGGAGAATTTGGTCAGTAAAGTTTCGCCGGTTCTCTCTCTAGTATTGATAGGAAATTACAAAGGGGATCCAAATTGGCTTACCTTTTAGCCCTAATTCAGCTGTATGAGGGTTGTGGAAGTGTTGAGAGGACTTGAATTGGCTTTTTTTAGCTCGACTGAAATAGGGCAGCTTCGGTCCGCCATAGTTGCTTCATTATTTTATCACACCAGTGTTTCTCTAGCGACCCTCGGAGCAAATGGAGACAACCATTGGGTAGTTGACTTCTCCCTGAATATAATGAACCCAATCTCACCTTCTTTAGCTCAGACAAATGCCCAAGTCAGAGCTCTAGTACGAGCTTCACCAAAAAATTGAGTAGTAGGGAAAGAGTGGAGTTTTCAGGTGTGAGGAGGATGAGTGAGGAGGGGCTCTTTATACAGGAAGCTCGGGGACTTCTTGGCCATCTGATTGATACCTTAATGGTAGTCATTCATTGCCTGAAACTCCCTAGTCAGAGACTTTTCATCTTCACCGGCGCTGCTCGATTTTTCGGCGAGTGAATAGTGTTGTCATCTTAAGGAAGAAGATGACACTGTTTCGAACCAGGTTCAAAGTTTAAACCGGTCGGTTCTGGCCCGATTTGACCGAGTTTTTCAAAATTAAAAATTTTTAAATTTATCTGAATTCATTCTCTATCCAATGATGGCCTCAATTCTCTAATTTGAATTTTTTATGCCTCCTAGAAAAGTAAATTTAACATCCGATTCAATAGTGGTTCAAATCAGTCCAAACCTGTTCAATTTGGTTCAGATCCGGTTTACCTTAACTGGTTTGGTTTTCATCCCCAATTCATCCTAAAGTCATTTTTCATGACTTTTGAGACTCTTTAGGTGTCACGCCCCAACCTAGTTTGGTCGGATCCCCGTCATCAACCCACCACTCTCCCGATTTATTAAAGGGTTACCCCTTATTATAAACCATAAAGAGTAAGGAGTCCTTTAAAACTGCACTTTTTCTTGGAATAACATAAATTAAAATTGCATAATATTTTAAATTTATCATACCTATCTCACAGGCGTATCTATGTTAATGGTCTTTAAGGGTAGGCTTTCCGGAATTTCCTAAAAGGGATATAAGGAAGGGGGTGAGTACAACTACTCACTGAATGGGTTTTTAAAACTTTTAACTTTACGAAAAAAGATTTGTATTGGAGTGTGCCAGACTCCTTTCTTTAAAAAATCCTTTCATTTTAAAATCTCGGGTTTTACCACCATTTCCTTATTTAATCACGGTGTGTTATCACCTAACACACACCCGTCATCATGAAGGTCAAACACACATTCACAGGCCAGTATGTCCACTGAACCCACTTGCGGCGTCGGAGTGACTTTACCGGCCACCTAGATAGAAGTACGCCCACTTCTACCCTAAGAATGAGTGGATGTACATGACATCTGACCCTCAATCCTGAAATCAATTCTCCATGTCTATATGAGGATAGAGACCTCATCCCATCCCCGCCCCGGTCTCATGCGCTTAGTGCTACTCCAAAGTTCGCACGATCACCTAGTACGACGAACTACCCTTATACTCATTGGGTTGTCCAGGGCCCTTTGGACACATCACTACCCCTCTTGGGCATCTTGATGGTCCCGTAATCACAGTGCATGTAAAAATAGTATTTTTATATCATGTCATATAATCTGTGGTGCCGCTGGTCCAACGGCCCCGACCCTTAACTCAATCCGCAGCTGTTTGTCTTGACTGGTCTAAAGACCTGTAATGTCGCACTGCCACTAGTTGACTGAATATGTCGGTCTTATCTTGGTACCATGGCCAAACAATTCATTTATTAGAGTTTTATGGCACATATCTCATGTTTGTTTATGAGCTTTTGCTTGTGCCCACTGGCCTATGGCCCACTTGTTTGAGATTTTCAAAACCGGGCATAATAGCCCCCAAGTTCTGAAACTGAGACCCCCAACCTATAAGAGCTATTCGAGCTCCTGTCAGTAAGGTCTCCCAAATCGTTTAAGGATTGGCGCACAATCAGGTGCTTCACTGTTCGATCACGTCGATGCTTCTCCGATGACTCTCAGAACGAGTGGATGTCACCACCGTGTAGCTGACTTCTTCCCGGTTCTAAGGAACCCGACCTCGCCTTCTTTGGCTCCGAAATGACCCAATATCGGACATCTGTTTTGAGCTTCATGAAAAAACTAAGCAGCTAAGAGAGAGAGAGCTTTTTAGTGTTGAGAGGATGAATGGAGTGGGGCTCTTTATATAGGGAGCTTAGGGACTCGTCGGCCGTCTGTTTGGCACCTTTATAATAGACATTAATTGCCTGAAACATTTTGAATGGAGACGTTTCTTCTTCGCCAGCACTGCTTCGATTTTCTGGCTAGTGAACAGTGCTTTCATCTAAAGGAAGAAGACGATGCTGTTCCGAACTAGACCAGACCAGTCTGAACCGGGTTCAAAGCTTAAACCGGTTGGTTCACCCCTCATTTGACCAAAATTTTCAAATCTAAAAATTTTTAAATTCATCTAAATTCATTTTCTATCCAATGGTGGCTTCAAATCTCAAATTTTAATGCTATAAGCCACCTAGAAAATTAAATTTAAAATCTAGTTAAATATTGGATTAAACCGGTCCAAACTAGTTCACTACGGTTTGGATCCGATTCACCTGAACCCGTTTGGTTTTCATCTCCAATTGCTTCTCAAATCTATTTCCATGACTTTTGGGACTCTTTGGGTCACTTGGGATCCAAAAATTTCACAGTTTACCCTTTCTCTATTGATTCCGGTTCATGAGTCGACTCGGTTCATAAACTGGTTCTATCCAGTTCGAACCTGGTTTACTTGAACTGATCCGGTTTTTCTTCCCTATTTCATCCTAAGGTTCTTTTTCAAAGTTTAATAATAATTTTGTGTCACATGGGAGTTGTAAATTCTCAATTTGCCCGTTTCCAAATAATCAAGCTTGTTGACTGATTTAGTTTTAAAATTTGAAACTGGCTGGTTCTTTCTCAGTTCCTCACTATCAAAGGACATAGTTTACATTAGGTCACTTGGGATCCATAAATTTCCTAATTTGCCCTTTCTCTATCAGTTGGGCTCGTGCACCGGTTTAGTTTTCTCACCCGGGTGGGTTGGTTCTTTCCCCGATTTTCTCATCCTAAAGGAGCAGGGTTTACAACTCTCCCATCCTTTTAGGAGTTTTGTCCCCAAAACTAAATCATCATTCTTTTTTTTTTTCATTCCGGGATAAACTTCCCTAAATTTCAACTTGGACATGTTAACACTTTGGTTATTCTTTCACTTAGCACACTTTAAATCACACACTTAAGGAATTTCTTTTCCTTTACATTGTTTACTCCTTCTATTGAGTTTTATCATAAATAATGTGTCTTGCCCGCGAGTCCAAAGGTATATCCCTAGGTTCACATCTCCCTTACTTAGGGAAAAATTCTTCCTTTTGAGGTTCTTACTTAAGAATTCAGGATTGGGAGTTCCAAGATGCCCAATTTTTTCTTTATCTAGTTATTCTCTTCATCGTTGAAACCCTTAGCTCGACGTTCTTCCGAGCATTACATACTTGTTTTCATAGGTTTCGGTGTTATTATCTGTAAACCCCGCACATTTGAGTTAAGGAAAACCGGGAAAAGAACCGGTCAAATCGAATAAGAAAAACCAAACCGGTTTACATTTGGGAATAAGTAATATGAAAATTTACAACTTTCGGTTGATCCAAAGGATTTATTCAACATTGGAAAAGAAATTTAAGACAAACTAGAAAACGAAAACCAAATTGGTTCAGGTGAACTAGATTCTATAAAAACTTCAAAGTTAAGTGTGCTTACTTGAGAGTAGTGTGAGGATGGGTGACCTCCTGAGAAGTGTGATTTTTTGTAACCCGAAATTTCGGTCAAAAATTTTTATGCGAATAACCATCAATTAATATATATTTAATTATTGAAATTAATACCAATAATTTAATACCTAAATTAAATTATTGGAATTAATACCAATAATTTATGGCAATATTAATACTAGTAATAAATCTCGCCTATTTAATACACGGATTTTACGACTATATAAAGAGGTCATCCCCATTTCATTCTCCTCACACCTGAACACTTCTCTCTCTCTCCTGCTCCATTTCCCAGTAAAACTCGAACCAGAGCTTCGACTTGAACAAAAGTCGGGCTCTTTAGAATTGGGGAGAAGACACTATCTGATAGCAAACTCCAGTCAATCCGAGAATCGTTGGAGAAGTGCTGACATGATGGAATAGTGAAGCAACTCCGGCGGACCGAAGTTGCCCTATTTCAGCCAAGTTGGAATCGGCTATTTCAAGCCCTCCTCAGGCCAAACCAAGCCCTCCCAACACTTCCTCAGCCTTTCCACGGCCGAATTAGGACCGAAAGGTAAGCCAATTCGACTCCCCATTATAATTTTCGATCGGTGCTAGAGAGAGAATCGACCGAATTTCAATGATGAAATTCTAATCCAATTCTGTATCAATTGATACAATACTTGATTATAGGATGAACCTCAGGACGAGACCTATCTGCCCAGATCGAAAGCTTGGACTGTCGTGCCTTCACCGGTGAGTAATCGAAGCTTTCTCTCTCTACAGTCTGTTTTCCGGAAAAGCTCCGTTTGAGCTCGTTCCGACGTTAAAATCTGCGATTCAAAGTTTCTTAGAATAATATGAACATACAAGAACTCAATTTCAACTCCAATTTCAATAATTAGAAGTGTTTGATCGGTTAATTTGATAAAATCAAATTCGGGAGTGTTGAAGAGTTGAAATTGGGGGAAAATTTGGGGATTTTCGAAATTCAAAGGGGCCAAAATACAATTTTATGAAATTGAGGGTCAATTGGACATGAAAATAATGTTGGAGGATCAATTGAGGAATTTTGGAAAATTTGGGGAAAAACTTACCATTTTTGTGAAAGAAGGGCAAAATGGTAATTTTGGAAAAATTGGGGAACCAAATTGGAAATTTGAAAAATTAAACCCCTTTTTGGTGAAATTGAATAAATTGAGGTCCCACGATAAATTTTAAAAGTTACGGGACTCAATTTGAGGAAAAGCCAACATTAGGGACTTAAAGTTAAAGAGAAATAACTTTAGGGACCTAATTGCAAATAACTAAAAGTTTGGGTTTTCTCATTCATTAATGAATGAAGGCTGTTATGCCGAGTAATAATGAACAAGGTTGTTCATATCGTGTAGGAACGTTAAATACCGGGAATGCCAACAAGGACAAGCTCGCGTGAGTACAAAGAACTAGTCTAGTGGAAATCACAACATTAACGAGTGAGTGGGTTTACTAACATCATACCCGGTTGGGGATGATAAGTGCCTCGATATAAAAACCCACTGTTTAGTGGTATTTTAATCATCACTACTTAGAGAAAGTGATGTGAAAAAAACTACTTACGGGTTATAAGTAGATCATACCCGGTTGGTATGATGAGAATTTCTCGAAGGAAGTTGAAAACCCATTGATCAGTTATGAACGGAGATGTCCTTATACCGGTCGGTATGATGGACAGTAAAAACCTATTTTTGTCGAAAGTGCTCTCCCCTAACTGTGTGCCAATGCGTAAACAATTTGGGAGACCTTCTTGACGGGAGCTCGAATAGCTCTAATAGGTCGGGGGCCTCGATTTTGGAACTTGGGGGCTAAATGCCCGATTTTGAAAATCTCGTACAGTGGGCCCATGGCCAGTTGGCACGAGTAGGAGCTTGTAAATGAACATGATATATGTGCCATAAAACTTAATAAGTGAATTGTTTGGCCATGGTACCAAGATAGGACTTACATGCTCAGTCAACTAACGGCAGTGCGACATGACAGGTCGACGGACCAGTCAAGACAAACAGCTGCGGGTTGAGTTGAGAGTCGGGGCCGTTGGACTAGTGGCACCACAGATTACATGGCAATATAAGAAAACATTGTTTGTGCATGCACTATGAGTACGAGATCATCAAGACGCCCATGAGGGGGTAGTGATGCGTCTTAAGGGTACTGGACGACCTGGTGGCTATAAGGGTAGTTCGTCGTTCGAGGTGTCTGTGCGAAATCTAGAGTAGCACAAAGTGCATGAGACCGGGGTGGGGACAGGATGAGGTCTCTGTCCTCATACGGACATGAAGAAGTGATTTCGGGATTGTGGGTAGGATGTCACATACATCCACTCATGCCCAAGGTAGAAGTAGTCGTACTTCTATCCGGGTGGCAGGAAAAGTCGCTCCGAAGCCACTAGTGGGTTCAGTAGTGATACTGACTTGCGAATGTGTGTAACCTTCATGATGAAGGATGTGTGTTGGGTGATGACACACCGTGGTAACTAAGAAATAATGGAAAAAAAACACAAATTTTTAAATGATGGGATTTTTGAAAATAAAGGAGTCTAGCACAGTCCATATAAATTTTTAAATGTTTTTCACTGAGTAGTCGTACTCACCCCCTCCCTTATATCCCTTTTAGGAAATCCCGGAAAGCCTCCCCTTAAAGACCGTCAACTAAGATGCCTATAAGACAGTTATGTAAAGTTTTAAATTTCATACAGTTTTGATTATGCTATTCCAAGAAAAAGGTGCAAGTTAAAGGACGCCTTACTCTTTACAGTTTATGATAAGGGGAAACCTTTTAATAAACCAGGAGAGTGGCGGGTTGATCACGGGGATCCGACCAAACCGGGTCGGGGCGTGACATTATCCCTTCGTCCCAATTTGACCCTTCCTTCATCCATCATTGATTACAACTTTGGTCAAAATTATGTTTGACCTTGTCATGCTTACCAATTGACTCTTTCTTACTCGAGTCACATTTTACTCAGTACTGTTGGTGCTTACATGTCCCTTACAATATGACATATTCCAAAACATATCTTTTTCCATTAGACTTCTATAACACCTCCTTGAGTTACATTCTTAGCTTTACAACCTTTCAGGGATCGTAGAACTTTATCACTCTTTTTGTTGGTAGTATTCATCAACTACCTTTATCTTTATCCTCTCATCCATCTTGCATTCGATGTCATGTCTCACATAACTATATCGATTTCTCTTACCTACTTGTCCTTTTTCAACTTCTTTATTGGGTCTTTCCGATTCCAATCATTGGTTTTCCGGATAACTTACAAACATGCAAGGATTCTTCCCTTCTTAGGTCCTTCCTCATCTTAAAATTCCATTTCATTCTTTATTCCTCATCTAAGGAACTTCCTATTATTTGTCTTATTTCGTGTACTCCATCATGTGCCCAGTCGTCTACTCTTTATGCGAGTGTGGACCACAAACCGTCTTTATATTAGTGGTTGTTTCCCTTAATCACTTCTTAATTGGAGGGCTTGCTTCTCCAAGGTTTCCCAGATGTTATTTCCTCTATTTCCTTATCATGGGCAATCCACCCCTTTCTTACTTGTACGACATCTTTTGATCTTATCTTTTGACGGGAACAGGGTGTTGAGAAAAGTCAGTCCTAGTTTTCTTGGTTCCTATTTTGGGAGCCATCTGAAAATTTTGAAACTTTCTCTTAGTTACTATGTTATATAGTTTTGATAATGTATTCAAGGAAATAGGCTCTGATACCACTCAAGTTGTCACACCCCGACCTGGTTTGGTCGGATCCTCGTGAGCAACCTGTCACTCTCCCAGTTTATTAATGGTTTTTCCCTTCTTTAACTTGGGAGGAGTAAGATGTCATTTAAACCTGTACTTTCCTAGAATAACATAAATCAAAACTGCATGAAATTTTAACTTTACATACATATCTTGTAGGTGTGACTAATAGGAGGTCTTTAGGTAAGTTTCCCTTGGTTACCTGAAAAGGGATATAAGGGAGGTGGTGAGTTCAACTACTCAGTGAATGGGTGTTTAATGTTTGACTTTTAGAAAAATTTTTGAATTGGAGTGTGCCAGACTCCTTATTTTCCTTTAAAACAATTCATCCTCAAAATCTCAATTTTCAAAGTCATTTCTCAATCCTCAATCATAACCGGTGTGTTTATCAACCAACACACACCATTCATCATGAAGGGAACACACATTCGTAGGGCAGCACATCTACTACACCCACTTGTGGCGTCAGAGTGACTGTACCGGCCACTTAGATAGAAGCACATCCACTTCTACCCTAAAAATGAGTGGATGTACGCGACATCCGACCCTCAATCCCATAAAGAAAACTTTTTGTTCGTATGAGGACAGAGACCTCATCTCGACCCCACCCCGGTTTCATGCGCATGAAGCTACGTCGAGCTTCCCTGACTGCAGGCACAACAATCTGCCCTTATCTCCACCATGTTGTCTAGTAGCCCCTAGGACACATCACTACCCCTCTAGACTGTATTGAAGGTCCCGTACCTAAGTGCATGCACAAAATGACAGTTTTCCACATAAGCCATTTAATTTATGGTGCCACTGGTCTAATGGCCCCGACCCTTAACTCGGCCTGCAACTGTTTCTCTTGACTGATCTGTCGACCTGTCATGTCGCACTACCGCCTGTCCATTGAGTATGTCAGTCCTGTCTTGGTACCATGGCCAAACATATCATTCATTTAAAGTTTTCATGTCTTAAACTCTTGTTTGTGGGCCCACTGTATGATATTTTCAAAACCGGGCATAGTAGCTGCTAAGTTCCAAAACCGAGGCCTTCGATGTATCTGAGTTATTCGAGCTCCCGTCAAGAAAGTCTCCCAAAAAGTTTAAGCAGTGGCACACAGTCAAGGGAGAGAACTTCTGACAAAACAATCTTTTCATCTGTCCTTCTCACCAAGCGGGTGTGAGGACATCTCCGCTTATAACTGATAAGCGGGTTTTCTACTTCCTTCTAGGAAGTTCATCATACCAACCGGGTATGATCTACTTACAACCGGTAAGTAGTTTTTCCACATAATTTCCACATCACTCCTCTGAGGTGTGATGGTTAAAATTCCACTTAGTAGTGGGTTTTTATTTCTGGAGTGCTTGTTATCCAAATCGGGTATGATATAAAAATCTCACTCACCCGATAGTGTAGTGAATTTTCTCTTAATCGACTTATTGCCTTCACGCAAACTTGCCTTAGCTGGCATTCCTGGTACTTCGTGTTCCTACACGATATGAACATCTTTGTTCATTATCCTTTGGCCTAATATCCTTTATTCATTGCGAATGAATGAAATACCCAAACTTTTCATTTATTTGCAATTAGGTCCCTAAAGTTCTTTTTCTTTAACTTTAGGTCCCTAATTCCAAAATTTCCCCAAATTGAGTACCGAAACTTCTAAAATTCACTTCGGGACCTCAAATTATTCAAAATCACAGAAAGGGATTCAAGTTTTCCAAATTTCCAATTTGGTCCCCAACTTTTCCAAAATTACCATTTTGCCTCTACTTTACAAAAATGGTAAGTTTCACCCCAAAAATTCCAAAAAAAGACCTATTGGTCCTCCAACATCTTTATTATGCTCAATTGGCCCTCAATTTTATGAAATTGCACTTTAGTCCCTCGATTTTTCGAAATCCCCAATTTCCCCCAATTTCAACCTTCCGACTCAACCGAATTTTATTTAATCAAATTGACCAATCAAATGGGTTTAATTGTTGAAATTGAAGTTAGATTGGAGTTCCTGCACCTTCATACGATTTAATTACACTTTGAATCGCATGATTTGACGCTTGAACGAGCTCAAACGGAACTTCGCCAAAAAACTGAATGTAGAGAGAGAGCTTCGAAAGCTTACTATCGGGGGTGCAGCGGTCCGAGCTTTCGATTTGGGCAGATAGCTCTTATCTTGAGGTTCCTCCTAGGATCAAGAATAGCATCAATTGATACCAAATTGAGGGAGAATTTGGTCAGTGAAGTTTCGCCAGTTCTCTCTATAGCACTGATCGGAAATTATAGAGGGGAGCTAAATTAACTTACCTTTCAGCTCTAATTCAGCTGTACGAGAGCTGTGGAAGTGTTGAGAGGGCTTGGTTTATCCTTAGGAGGGCTCTAATTGGCCATTTTCAGCTTGGATGAAACATGGCAGCTTGAGTTCGCCGAAGCTACTTAACTGTTCTATCACGTCGGCATTTCTCTGGCGACCCTCAGAGCAAATGGAGACTACCATTGGGTAGCTAAATTCTCCCCGAATCTAATGAACCCGACCTCGCCTTCTTTGGCTTAGAAAAATGCCCAATAGGGAGAGAGTGGAGTTTCATGTATGAGGAGGATGAATGAGGATGGGCTCTTTATATAAGAAGATCGGGGACTTCTTGGCCATCCGATTGGTGCCTTAATAGCAGCCATTCATTGCCTAAAACTCCCTAGCCAGAGACTTTTCATCTTCACTAGTGCTGCTTGATTTTCTGGCAAGTGAACAGTGTTGTCATATGAAGGAAGAAGACGATACTGTTCCGAACTGGATCGGAGTAGTCTAATCCAGGTTCAAAGCTTAAACTGATCAGTTCAGGCTTGATTCGACTGATTTTTCAAAATTAAAAAATTTAAAATTCATCTAAATTCATTCTTTATCCAATGATGGCCTCAATTCTCCAATTTGATTTTTCAAGCTACCTAGCAAAATAAATTTAGCATCTGGTTTAATAGTGGTTCAAACTAGTCCAAACCGGTTCAATTTAGTTCAAATCCAGTTCACCTAAACCGATTTGATTTTCATCTCCAATTCATCCTAAAGTTCTTTTTCATGACTTTTGTGACTCTTTAGGTCACTTGGGATACAAAAATTTCTTGGTTTGCCCTTTCTCTATCGGTTGGGGTTCGTGAACCGGTTTGGTTTTCTCACTTGGGTTGACTGATTCTTTCCCCGATTTTCTCATCCTAAAGGAGCGGGGTTTACAGTTCATTTATTATCAATTAGGCCTCCAAAGTTTTTCATTTTCACTCTTTGTGGTTCCCAATTTCTCTCTATTTCACTTCAAATCATAAACTTTTCATAAATTGCATTTTCGCACCCAATATTCCAGAAATCCCCAATTCACCCAAATTTTCCCAAAAATTGCACTTTAGCCCTCTGAATTCTCATTTCCTCATATTGGCCCCTTAAACTTGATTAATTTTCCATTAACATGTTGCTAATCGCTCGCTCCTTACACCTCTCTACGATCATCATGGTCTTTGAACAACCTCAATTAATCCATTTTCAAACGGAGCTTCATCAGAAATGTTTTCTAGAGAGAGAGCTCTGTTTTCTTACGGGTGAGGGGGCGGTGGTGAGAGCTCTGGATAGGGGTGGCTGGTGCTCTTCGTGCGGATTCTCCCAGGATGAACCTTGGGTCAATTGGTTGCATGAGCATAGAGAATTCAAAGAGAGAAGTTTTAATGTTTCATTTTCTACAACTTCACTGTTCTAGCGAAATGGGGTGATAATGGCTTACCTCGAAGGTTCCTAGAGGTCGAGGATTGGTCGTGAGAAGCTATGGAACCATTGGCCTGGTCACCTGAGGTCGGAGGTTGTGAAACCCATTCCTCCGGACCAAGTAAATCAGGGAAAGAACTGACAGTTTTGATAAAACCAAGCCGAAAAAGGAACAAAAAATGATAAATAAGTGTTAAAATGGGAAATTGGAAAATCCCAAGTGACAAAAAAATCATAAAAACCATGAGGAATAACTGGGAAGTGGAATTGATGAGAGAATCGAACCAGTTTGAGGTGAACAAGACCCAAACTAAGATGAACCATAGTGAACCAGTTGAATGATTCATTTTTCTAGGTGGCTTAAAAATGTCAATTTGGTAAATTGAGGCCACCATTAGATAGAAAATGAATTTAGAAATATTTAATTTTCAGAAAACTAGTCGAATCGGGTCCGAATAGACCAAATTTTGAATTTGGTCATTGAACCCGGCCGGACTAGACCGGACACTGAACTGGTCAACGGTCAACAACACCCAGTGAGCAGCCACACAAGCACGAGCAGCCAATGGCAGGCTGCCACATGTCCATTCAATGGTTAACGGATGATGTCATGCCCCAACCCGGCTTGGTTGGATCCGCATGATTAACCTACCACTCTCTCGATTTACTAAGGGTTGGCCCTTATTTATAAATTGTGAAGAGTAAGGCATCCTTTAAACCTGCACCTTTCCTGGGATAAACATTAATCAAAATTGTACAAAATTTTAAAATTGATCATACCTGCCTTACAGGTGTGTTAGCTAGTGATCTTTAGGGTAAATTTCCAGGGTTACCTAAAAGGGATATAAGGGAGGGGGTGTTTATAACGACTTAGTGAATAGGTTTTCAAAATTTAACTTTTTAGAAAAATATTTGATTTAGAGTGTGTCAGACTCCTTATTTTCTTTTAAAGACCTTTCATTCTAATTTTTGGTTTTTATAACCATTTCTTATTACCGCTGTGTGTAATCACCCAACACACATCCTTCATCATGAAGGTAAAACACACAATCACAGACCAGCCCGTCCATTGAACCCACTTGTGGCATCGGAGCGGCTTCACTGGCCACCAAAGATAGAAGTATGTCAACTTCTACCCTGAGAATGAGTGGATGTTCACGACATTCGACCCTCAATCCCGTAATAAATCTCCATGTCTGTATGAGGACAGAGACCTCATCTTGTCCCTACCCGATCTCATGTGCTTGAAGCTAATCTGAGATTTGCAAGACTTCTAGTACAACTAACTGCCCTTATATCCACCAGGTCATCCAAAGCCCTAGGATGCATCATTACCCCTCTTGGGCATTTTGAAGGTCTCGTAACACAGTGCATGCACAATCAATAGTTTTTCACATAATGCCATATAATCAGTAGTACCACTGATCCAACGGCTTCGAACATCAACTCGACCTGCAGCTGTTTGTCTTAACTAGTATGGAGACCTGTCATGTCATACTATGGCTAGTTGACCAAGTATGTCAATCTTGTCTCGGTACCATGGCCAAACAAGTCATTACTTAAGTTTTCATGGCATATTCATCATGTTTGATTACGAGCTCCTGCTCGTGCCAACTAGCATAGGGCCCATTGTTCGAGATTTTAAAAAATCGGGCATATTAGCCCCTAAGTTCCAAAACCGAGGCCTCTAGCCTATAATAGCTATTCTATAAACCCCACTCTTTGGAATTAAGGAAAACTAGGAAAAGAACTAGTCAAACAGAGTGAGAAAACTGAACCGGTTCACAAACCGATCATTAGAGAATGGGCAATTTGGGAAATTTCAACTCCCAAATGACCCAAAGGATTCATAAAACCTTGGAAAAGAACCTTAGAACAAATTGGAAGAGAAAAACTAGAACGGTTCAAATGAACTAGATCTAACAAGATTAAATCGGTTTATGAATCGAAACCAAGAGAGAAAGGGCAAACCGGGAAATTTATGAATCTTGAGTGACCTAAGGAGTCATAAAAGTCATGAAAAATGACTTTAGGATGAATTGGAGATGAAAACCAAATTGGTTTCGGTGAACCAAATTCGAACCAAATTGAATCGGTTTGGACTGATTTTAACCACTATTGAACTGGATGCTAAATTCTTTTTTCTAGGTGGCTTAAAAAATTCAAATTTGAGATTTGGTGCCATTAGTGGATAGAAAATGAATTTAGATGAATTTAGAAATTTTTAGATTTGAGAAATTTGGTCGAATTGAGGGCGAACTGACCGGTTTAAGCTTTAAACCCGATTCAAAGCGGTCTCATTTGTTTTAGAACAGTATCCTCTTCTTCCTTGAGATGACCGCATTGTTCACTCGCTGAAAAATTGCACAGCACCGTCAAAGCTAAAAAGTCTCTAGCTAGGGAGTTTCAGACAATAAATGACTACCATTAAGGTGCCAATCAGATGGCCAAGAAGTCCCTGAGCTTCCTATATAAAGAGCCCCTCCTCATTCATCCTCTACACACCTGAAAACTCTATTTTCTCTGAGCTGCTCCAATTTTCGGTGAAGCTCAAACAAGAGCTTTGACTTGGGCACTTTTCTAACCTAAACAAGGTGAGGTTAGGTTCTATGGATTTGGGGAGAAGTCAACTACACTTGTGTAGTCTCCAATTTCTCCGAGAGTCACCGATGAAGTGCCGACGTGATCGAACAGTGAAGCAGCTCTGGCAGACCGAAGCTGCGATATTTTGGTTGAGCTAAAATTGGACAATTTGAGCCCTTCTCAGGCCAAACCAAGCCCTCCTAACACCTCCACAGCCCTTCTACAGTTGAATTAGAGTTGAAAGGTAAGACAATTCAGCTTTCATCTTTAATTTTCGACCAGTGCCAGAGAGAGAACCGATAGAACTTTGATGATAAAATTCTCACTCAATTGATGCAATTGTTGATCCTAGGATGAACCTCAAGACAAGAGCTATCTACCAAGATCGAAAGCATGGACTATCGCGCCCCTGATGGTAATATTTTGAAGCTTTCTCTCTTAAGTCCAGTTTTCCAATCAAGCTCTATTTGAGATCATTCCGACACCAAATCGTGCAATTCAAAGTACAATTAACTTGTATGAAGGTGTAGGAACTCCAATTTAACTTCAATTTCAACAATTAAACTCATTTGATCAGTCCATTTGATAAAATCAAATTCGACTTATTTGGAAGTTTGAAATTGGGGGAAATTTTGGGGATTTCAAAAATTCAAGTAACTAAAGTGCAATTTCATATAATTAAGAGCCAATTGGGCATGATAAAGATGTTGGAGGACCAATTGGTCAATTTTTTTGAATTTTTGGGGGTAAAACTTACCATTTTTTTAATGTAGGGGAAAAATGGTAATTTTGGAAAAGTTGGGGGACCAAATTGGAAATTTGGGAAATTTAACCACTTTTTGTAAAATTAAATAAATTAAGGTCCCAAAGTGAATTTTTTAAAAAGTTTCGGGACTCAATTTGATGAAAAATCAACGTTAGGGACTTAAAGTTAAAGACAAATAACTTTAGGGACCTAATTGCAAATAAAGGAAAGGTTTGGTTTTCTTAATCTATTGGGATGAATGAGGACTATTAGGCCAAAGAATAATGAACAAGAATGTTCATATCATGTAGGAACACAAAGTACCAAGAACACCAGCTAAGATGAGTTTGAGAAAGGACAACAAGCCAACTAAGAGGAATTTCACTGCACATCGGGTAGTTGAGATTTTTATATTATACCCGGTTGGGATGATAAGTACCTTAAAAATGAAAACCCACTGCTAAGTGGTATTTTAAACATTACACCTGAGAGGAGTGATGTTAAAATCACGTGAAAAAAACTACTTACTAGATGTAAGTAGATCGTACCCAGTTTGTATGATGAAACTTCGTCGAAGGAAGTGGAAAACTCGTTAATCGGTTATGAGTGGAGATGTCCTCATACTCGGTTGATATGATGGACAAATGAAACTTTTATTTTGTCAGAAGTGCTCTCCCCTGACTATGTGCCACTGCTTAAACATTTTGGGAGACTTTCTTGACGGGAGCTCGAATAGCTTTGTTGGGCTGGAGGCTTCTGTTCTGGAACTTGGGGGCTATTATGCCCAAATTTTGAAAATCTCGAACAGTGGGCCCTAGGCTAGTTTGCATGAGTAGGAGCTCATAAACAAACATGATTTATATGCCATGAAAACTTAAGTAATTTAATTGTTTAGGCATGGTACCAAGATAGGACCGACATACTCAGTCAACTAGCGGTAGTGCAACATGACATATCTTTGGACTAGTCAAGATAAACAACTGGAGGTTGCATTGTGGGTTGGAGCTATTGGACCAGTGGTACCACAGATTATATGGCATCATGTGAAAATGTTGATTGTGCATGCACTGTGTTTATGGGACCTTCAAGATGCCTAAGAGGTGTAGTGATGTGTCATAGGGCCCTGGATGACCTGGTGGATATAATGGCAGTTTGTCGTACCAGAAGCCTTATGATGCTCTACGTAGGTTCATGCGCATGAGACCGAGGTGGAGTCAGGATGAGGTCTCTGTCCTCACACGGACACAGAGATTTATTACGGTATTGAGGGTGACATTAGAGCTTAAAGGTAAGCCAATTCGGCTCTCCACTATAATTTTTTACCGATGCTAGAGAGAGAACCAACAGAACTTCTATGATGAAATTCTCACTCAATTCGGCATCAATTGATGCAATTCTTGATCATATGATGAACATCAGGACGAGAGCTATCTACCCAGATTGAAAGCTCGGATCGTCGCGCCCCCAACGGTAATCTTTCAAAGCTTTCTCACTCTAAGTCCAGTTTTCCGATGGAGCTCTGTTTGAGCTCATTCCGACACCAAATTGTGCGATTGAAAGTGATATTGAATCGTATGAAGGTGTAGGAACTCTAATGTAGTTTCAATTTCAACAGTTAAACTCATTTGATCAGTCAATTCGATGAAATCAAATTCAACAGAGTTAGAAGGTTGAAATTGGAGGTAATTTGGGAATTTTGAAAATTAGAGGGACTAAAGTGCAATTTCATAAAATTGAGCACCAATTGGGCATGATAAGGATGTTGGAGGATCAATAGGGCAATTTTGGAATTTTTGGGGCAAAACTTACCATTTTTGTAAAGTAGGGGCAAAATGGTAATTTTGGAAAACTTGGGGAACCAAATTGGACATTTGGGAAATTTAACCCCCTTTTGTGAAATTGAATAAATTGAGGTCCCAAAGTAATTTTTTAAAAAGTTTTAGGACTCAATTTGATGAAAAATTGGCGTTAGGGACTTAGAGTTAAAGAAAAATAACTTTATTGACCTAATTGCAAATAAAGGAAAAGGTTGATTTTCTCATTCATTTGGGATGAATGAGGAATGTTAGGCCAACGAATAATGAACAAGAACGTTCATATCGTGTAGGAACACGATGTACCAAAAATGCTAACTAAGACGAGTTCGAGTAAGGACAACAAGCCGACTAAGAGGAATTTCACTGCAATGTCGGGTGAGTGGGATTTTTATATAATACCCGATTGGGATGGTGAGTACCTCGAAAATAAAAACCCACTGCTAAGTGGTATTTTAAACATCACACCTAAGAGGAGTGATGTGAAAATCACGTGGAAAAAACTAATTACTAGTTGTAAATATATCATACCCAGTTGGAATGATGAAACTTTCTCAAGGAAGTGGAAAACCCGTTCATGAGTTATGAGTGGAGATGTCCTTATACTCGGTTGATATGATGGACAGTTGAAAATTTTATTTTGTCGAAATTGCTCTCCGATGACTGTATGGCACTGCTTAAACATTTTGGTAGACCTTCTTGACGGGAGCTCGAATAGCTCTATTAGGCCAGAGGCCTCGATTTTGGAACTTCACGGCTATTATGCCCAAATTTTGAAAATCTCGAACAGTGGGCCCTAGGCTGGTTGGCACGAGCAGGAGCTCTAAACAAACACGATTTATATGCCATTAAAACTTAAGTAATTGGATTATTTGGCCATGGTACCAAGACAAGACCAACATACTCAGTCAACTTGCGGCAGTGCGACATGATAGGTCTTCGGACTAGTCAAGACAAATAGCTCCAGGTTGAGTTGAGGGTCAAGGCCATTGGACTTGTGGCACCACAGATTATATGGTATCATGTGAAAATGTTAATTGTGCATGCACTTTATTTACGAGTCCTTCAAGAAGCCCAAGAGGGGTACCAGAAGCCTTGCGAAGCTCGGTGTAGCTTCAAGCACATGAGATCAGGGTGGGATCGGGAAGAGGTCTCTATCCTCATACGGACACGAAGACTTATAATGGGATTGAGGGTCGGATGTCACGAACATCCACTCATTCTCAGTGTAGAAGTGGACGTGCTTCTATCTAGGTGGCCGATAAAGTCGCTCCGACACCACAATTGGGTTCAGTGGACGTACTGGCCTGCGATTGTGTGTTTGACCTTCATGATGAAGAATGTGTGTTGGGTGATGACACATTGTGGTTAATAAGAAATGGTGATACAAATTGAAATTTGAAATGATAGGTTTTAAAAGAAAATAAGGAGTCTGGCACACTCTAAATCAAACATTTTTCCTAAAAATTAAAATTTGAAAACCCATTCACTGAGTCGTTATACTCATCCCCCTCCCTTATATCCCTTTTAGGAAATCCCGGAAAGCCTACCCCAAGGACCATCAACTAATACGCCTGTGAGATAGGTATGATTAGTTTAAAATTTTATGTAGTTTTGATTTATTTTATTCCATGAAAGGTGTAGGTTTAATGGACGCCTTACTCTTCACAATTTATAAACAAGGGGCAACCCTTAATAAATCGAGAGAGTGGCAGGTTGATCACGGGGATCCGACCAATCCAGGTCGGGGCGTGACAACTTGAGTGGTATCAGAGCCTGTTTCCTTGAATACATAATTAAGACTAGAAAATATAGTAACTAATAGGATTGATCTTAAAATTTTCAGATTGTTCCTAGGAGAGTAACCAAGAATACTAGGAATGACTCTACTCAATACCTTGTCCTCGTAGGAAGACAACCCTGGAAGCATCCTAATGCCCGAGACATAGTAGAAGCCCAAATGACCAAATGGGGAAGTATCCAGTACCACCAAGGAGTACGATACTAGGACATGTTAGGATCACAATTCTGTGTACAAAGAGAGTCAAACCAAAGCCAGGAATGCCTGTATGGATGTATACTCTTACCAAGAGGATACTTACCAAGAAAACTGTAGCTTACTATCTACTCAGTGACTATTTTTTATTGTAATAGTGCTAAAACCCCAACATTTTTGTGTCCCTCTATTAATGAAGTACTCAAACTTCTTAAAATTCTATCTCCCAATGATGTGATCTTGCTAGGAAGATGGACCCAAGGAAAGTAACCAAACAAACCTACACTACTATAGAAACTAGGGAAGAATTCCATTTCAGTTAAAGAAATTGAATCAAGGAATTAAGAAACCTAGGAGAACTCTTAGAATGACCCTTTAGCAAAGGAGGCTTAGCAAGAAAACTATCAAGGTGTTTAGACTCAAGGACGGTGAAGCACCAAACCATCAGCAACCCTAGAAAGGCCCCACAATACTCGAAGTAAGGGAGGAACCACACTGATTCATGCCTAGGAATAACCATTTCATATGTGAAAGATGGGGAAACTACATGAAGAATTACCCAACCCTACTAAAGACAAACACCAAGACAATCTGTTATAGGTGTAGGAAAGATAGGACAGGTAAAGAAGAACTATCCCACACCTCAGAGATTTAGAGCAATACTTTCTGAAAAGTCACGAAAGATAGGACGGGTTGGTGACTATAACCATGAGGCAGTTAACGTTTTGCAAAGAGGTCAAGAAATGGCGAGGTAAAGCAAAATTTAAACTCCTTAAGAAGAACAAATAAAGAGTTATATCACAAGAATAGAGGTAAGGTACATTGAAAGTACACCTAGAACTCCCTTAGGTGGGACAAACATGGAAAATGTTCTCCAGAAACTCCAAGGTAGGACATAGTGAAGAAGAGAAGAAATACACTATGAAAAGAGAACATTGGAAGGATGCATAAGACTAAGTACCCCTTGAAGGGATCATTAATAGGTGGATGGTCATGACGTGGAGCGCAAGGAATCCACCCTTAATTAAGAAGTTTTCCAAGGAAGGATGCATCGGGATGACCCACCGTGGCCTGCTTGGAGAGAAACAGAAGAGCCAAATAATGATTCCTGGAGAACCTAGTAGAAAGGAGGCAGTTAATGAATTAGTCTTTGTGAGAACCATGGAATTAAACCACGACAAAGAAGAGAGAAGTGAAAAGGCCATAACATTGGAAAAATCCTCAAAGAAATCAATAGCCAAGACTGGATTTACAATTTAAAAGTTTTGAGACGGTTAAGTGAGCCTCATGAAGGATGATCAAGAGATTTTGTAAACTAGGTGAATGTGAGCTCTCCCCAAAAAGAAATAGATATGTACTGGGGTACGAGTGATAATGAGGATGGAGTATGAAGGACGTATCCATTGGATCTCAAGAGTAAAGGTAAGCATGAAAGAATAGCATCAAGAGACATCATTTAAAGTTAGTTGCCTTCAAAGATGAATTATGGGAGAAAAGGGTAAGAATCCTCCTAAATGAGGAGGAAATGGAACCAGGTGATGAGAGATGAGGAGACAAATTTGCAAATAAAATGCATGTTAAGGTCAAAGGAACCCATGGAAACATATTAAGAGAATCTAAGGAGTAAAGTTAAACTCAAGAAAAGGGTAAGTCGGAAGATAACATTAAAAGATGTCGTACGAGTAAGAAATGGGTGGACTGCCCATAATAAGGGAATAGAGTAAAGCACATCTAAGAAATCTTGGAGAGGTAAGTCCTCCAGTTAAGAAATGGGAATTTTAAGATAATGGAAGATTAATGATGGGTAAATACCCAATATAAAATGGAGTGTGAAGAATGGTAGAAAGAAATATTCAAGGAATGGTAAGAAGGTTGATCATGTAGCTCTTACGGATAAAATCTCTACTTGAGGGATATAGTAGAGAATGAATCCGTAAGAAGGGAACTCCCTAGACAAAGAAATTGACACATAGACCAAAAGGGGCAGCTCGAAATAATGAATCGTGAAATGGTCATGAGCGAGTAAGAGTGGATTTAGGAAAAAGGAAAAGTCCTTAAATAAAGAATGCCACTAAAGAAGAGAAAGGACATAACAAGGGAAGAATCCTCTTAGGTCGGTAAGTCATCAGGAAACCCAACGATTGGAATAAAAAAGATCCAATAAAGAAGTTGGGAAAGGATGAGTAGGTAAGAGAAATCGATACGGTTATGTGAGAAATGATTTCAAAGGCATGATGGAAGAGAGGATAATGGTAAAAGGTAGTCGAGGAATACTATCAAAAGAAAAAGAGGGATGAAGTTATATGATCCCTAAAAGGTCGGAAAGCTAAGAACGACCCTCAAGGAGATGTTCTAGAAAATGTCATGTTGTAAGGGGCATGTAAGCCTAGCTGTCCTGAGGAGAATATGACTCAAAATAAGGAAGAGTCAACCAGTAAGCATGACAGGGTAAAATATAAAAATTTGGACAGAAGTTATAATAAACAATAAAGAAAACCGTGAAAACAAATACATAACGCTCGAAAGAACATCGAGCTAAGGGTTTCAACTACCAAGAGAATAATTACACACATGAATAGTTGGGTATTTTGGAACTCCCAATCCTGAAATCCTGGGCAAGTACACTTAAGAGGAAAAATCTTGCCCTAAGTAGAGGAGGAAGTGGACATCAAAGGAAATTAATCCATATGTGAAATATGTGGATTATATTTTGGGGAAAAAACTCCTAAAATGAGGGGAGAGTTGTATACCCCACTCTTTGGAATTAAGGAAAACCAGGAAAAAGAACCAGTCAAATAGAGTGAGAAAATTGAATCAGTTCACAAACTGATCATTAGAGAACGGGCAATTTGGGAAATTTCAACTCTTGAGTGACCTAAAGGATTCATAAAACCTTGGAAAAGAACCTTAGAATAAATTGGAAGAGAAAAACCACACTAGTTCAGATGAACTGGATCTATCAGGATTGAACCGGTTTATGAATCGATCTGGTTTATGAACCGGAACCAATAGAGAAAGGGCAAGCCAAGAAATTTATGGATCCCGAGTGACCAAAAGAGTCACAAAAGTCATGACTTTAGGATGAATTGGAGATGAAAACCAAACGGTTAAGGTGAAACGGATCTGAATCGGATTGAACCAGTTTGGATTGGTTTGAACCACTATTAAACTAGATGCAAAATTCATTTTTCTAGGTGGCTTAAAAAATTCAAATTTGAGATTTCAGGCCACCATTGGATAGAAAATGAATTTAGAAATTTTTAGATTTGAAAAATTCGGTCGAATTGAGGGTGAACCGGCTGGTTTAAGTTTTGAACCCTGTTCGAACCGATCCAATTTGGTACAGTGCGTCTTCTTCCTTCAAATGTCAACACTGTTCACTTGCTAGATAATCGTGCAGATTCGGCAAAGCTAAAAGTCTCCGACCAAGGAGTTTCAGGCAATGGATGACCACCATTAAGGCACCAATCAGATGGCCAAAAAGTCCCCGAGCTTCCTATATAAAGAGCTTCGACTTTAGCACTTTACTAAGCCAATCAAGGCGAGGTCGGGTTCTATGGATTCGGGGAGAAGTCATCTACACACATGTAGTCTCCATTTTCTCGGAAGGTCACCAGAGAAGCGTCAGCATGATCGAACAGTAAAGCAGCTCTAGTTGACCGAAGTTGCCCTGTTTTGGTCGAGCTAAAATTGGCTAATCCGAGCCTTCTCAGGCCAAATCAAGCCCTCCCAACACCTCCACACCCTTCTATAATTGAATTAGAGCTGAAAGGTAAGCCAATTGGGCTCCCCTTTGTAATTTTCAACTGGTGCTTGAGAGAGAACTTACAGAATTTCGATGAAAAAATTCTCCCTCAATTCGACATAAATTGATGCAATTCTTGATCCTAGGATGAACATCAGTATGAAGGCTATTTGCCCAAATTGAAAGCTCAGAAAGCCGCGGCACCAACGATAAGCTTTCAAAGCTTTCTCTCTCTAAGTATAGTTTTCCAGCGTAGCTCCGTTTCAACTTATTCTAGCACCAAATCATGCGATTCAAAGTGCAATTGAATTGTATGAAGGGGTAGGAACTCCAATCTAACTTCAATTTCAACAATTAAACTCATTTGATGAAATCAAATTTGGCAGTGTTATAAGGTTGAGATTGGGCAAAAAATTAGGGGAAATTTGGGAATTTCGAATATTGGAGGGACTAAAGTGCAATTTCAAAAACTTGAGGACCAATTGGGCATGATAAGGATGTTGGAGGATCGATTAGGCAATTTTGGAAATTTTGGGGCAAAATGGTAATTTTGGAAAAGTTGGGGGACCAAATTGGAAATTTGGGAAATTTAAACCCTTTTTGTGAAATTTAATAAATTGAGGTCCCAAAGTGAATTTTTTAAAAGTTTTGAGACTCAATTTGAGGAAAAACCGACATTAGGGACTTAAAGTTAAAGAAAAGTAACTTTAGGGACCTTATTGAAAATAAAGGAAAAGGTTGGTTTTCTCATTCATTTGGGATGAATGAGGACTGTTAGGTCAAATAATATTGAACAACAACGTTCATATCGTGTAGGAATACAAAGTACCAAGAAGGCTAGCTAATACGAGTTCGAGTAAGGACAACAAGCCGACTAAGAGGAATTTCACTACATTGTTGGGTGAGTGAGATTTTTATATCATATCCAGTTGGGATGATAAGTACCTCGAAAAATGAAAACCCACTGCTAAGTGGTATTTTAAACAACATACCTGAGCGGAGTGATGTGAAAATAACATGGAAAAAACTACTTACTATTTGTAAGTAGATCATACTCGATTGGTGTGATGAAACTTTCTCAAAGGAAGTGGAAAACTCGTTCATTGATTATAAGCGGAGATGTTCTCATATTCGATTGGTATGATGGGCAGTTGAAAATTTATTTTATCAGAAGTGCTCTACTCTGACTGTGTGCCACTACTTAAACATTTTGTGCGACCTTCTTGACAGGAGCTTGAATAGCTCTATTAGGCAGGAGGCCTTGATTTTGGAACTTAGGGGCTATAATGCCGAAATTTTGAAAATTTCTAACAGTGGGCCCTAGGCTGCTTGGCACGAGCAGGAGCTTGTATACAAACATGATTTATATGTCATGATAACTTATGTAATTGAATTGTTTGGCCATGGTACCAAGACAGGACTGACATACTCAGTCAACTAGCGGAAGTGCGACATGATAGGTCTTTGAACTAGTCAAGACAAATAGTTGTAAGTTGAGTTGAGGGTCGGGGCCATTGGACCAGTGGCACCACATATTATATGGTATCATGTGAAAATGTTGATTGTGTATGCACTGTGTTTACGGGACCTCCAAGACGCTTAAGAGGGATAGTGATGTGTCCTAGGGCCCTAGACGACGTGGTGGATATAAGGGTAGCTAGTTGTATCAGAAGCCTTGCGAAGCTTGACATAGCTTCAAGCGCATGAGACTGGGGTGGGGTCAGGATGAGGTCTCTGTCCTCATATGAACATAGAGATTCATTATAGGATTGATGGTCGGATGTCGCGAACATCCACTCATTCTCAAGGTAGAAGTGGACGTGCTTCTATCTAGGTGGCTGGTAAAGTTGCTTCGACACAACAAGTGGGTTCAGTGGACATACTGGCCTACGATTGTGTGTTTGACTTTCATGATGAATGATGTGTGTTGGGTGATGACACACCATGGTTTATAAGAAATGGTGATATAAATCAAAATTTGAAATGAAATGTTTTAAAAGAAAATAAGTAGTCTAGCATAGTCCAAATAAAACATTTTTCCTAAAAATTAAAATTTGAAAACCCATTCACTGAGTCGTTGGACTCACCCCCTACCTTATATCCATTTTAGGAAATTCTAGAAAGCCTACCCCAAGGACCATCAACTAATACGCCTGTGAGACAGGTTTGATCATTTTAAAATTTTATGCAGTTTTCATTAATGTTATTTCAAGAAAGGTGTAGGTTTAAAGGATACCTTAGTATTAACGGTTTATAAACAAGGAGCAACCCTTAATGAATCGGGAGAGTGGCGGGTTGATCACGGGGATTCGACCAAACCAGGCTGGGGCATGACATATTCAAGCTCCCATCGAGAAGGTCTCCCAAAATGTTTAAGCAGTGGCACACAATCAGGCGAGAGCACTTCCAAGAAAATATACTTTTCAACTGTCCATCATACCAACTGAATATGAGGACATCTCCGCTCATAACTGATGAACGGGTTTTCCACTTCATTTAAGGAAGTTTCATTATACCAACCGGGTATGATCTACTTACACCCGATAAGTAGATTTTCCGCTTGATTTCTATATCACTCCTCTCAAATGTGATGATTAAAATACCACTTAACAGTGGGTTTTCATTTTCAAGGTTCTTATCATCCCAACCGGTTATGATATTAAATTCCCACTCACCCGTTAATGTAGTAAATTCCTCTCAACCGGTTCATTGAATTCACACAAGCTTGTCCTTGCTGGCGTTCCTACATGATATGAACATCCTTGTTCATTATCCCTCTGCCCAATAGCCTTCATTTATTCTAAATGAATGAGAAAACCAAACTTTTCATTTATTTACAATTCGGTCCCTAAAATTATTTTTCTTTAACTTTAAGTTCCTAATGTTAGTTTTTCCTCAAATTGAGTCTCAAAACTTTTAAAATTCACATTGGGGCCTCAATTTATTCAATTTCACAAAAAGGGGTTAAATTTCCCAAATTTCCAATTTGGTCCCCTAACTTTTCGGAAATTACCATTTTGCCCCTATTTTACAAAATGGTAAGTTTTGCCTGAAAAATTCCAAAATTGCCCAATTGATCCTGCAACATCCTTATCATGCCTAATTGGTCCTCAATTTTATGAAATTGCTCTTTAGTCCCCCAATTTCAACCTTCTAATTCTGCCAAATTTGATTCGATCAAATTGATCGATCAAATGAGTTTAATTTTTGAAATTGAAGTTACATTGGAGTTTCTACACCTTAATACGATTCAATTGCACTTTGAATCGTGCGATTTAGTGCCAAAATGAGCTAAAATGGAGCTCTGCTGGAAAATTGGACTTAGAGAGAGAAAGCTTCGAAAGCTTACAGTCAAGGGCGCAGTGGTCCGACCTTTCGATCTAGGCAGATAACTCATCAAAGTTCTGCCGGTTCTCTCTCTAGCACCAGTACAAAATTAAAGAGGGGAACTTAATTGGCTTACCGTTAAGCTCTAATTCAACTATAGGAGGATTGTAGAGGTGTGTGTGTGTGTGTGTGGAGGGGGGGGGGGGGCTTGGTTTGGCCTGAGAAGGGCTCGAATTAGCCGATTTCAGCTCATCCAAAATAGGGCAGCTTCTGTCCGCTATAGCTGCTTCATTGTTCGATCACGCTAGCACTTCTCCGATTACCCTCGGATCAAACGGAGACTACAGGCGTGTAGCTGACTTCTCCCCAAATCCAAAGAACCTGATCTTGCCTTGTTTGGCTCAAAAAGGTGCCCAAGTTGGAGCTCTTATTTGAGCTTCATTGAAAATTGGACCAATCGAGAGAGATTGAAGTTTTCAAGTGTGGAGAGGATGAATGAGGAGGGACTCTTTATATAGGGATCTCAAGGACTTCTTGGCCGTCCAATTGGCACCTTAATGGCGGTCATTCATTCCCTAAGACTCCCTGGCCAGACACTTTTTAGGTTCGTCAGTGCTGCTCGATTTTTTGGTGAGTGAACATTGCTGTCATCTGAAGGAAGAAGATGACACTGTTCCGAACTGGACCGAACCGAGTACAAAGCTTAAACCGGTTGGTTCACCCTCGATTCAATCAAAATTTTCAAATTTAAAAATTCATCTAAATTCATTCTATATCCATCGGTGGCCTCAAATCTCAAATTTGAATTTTCTAAGCCACCTAGAAAAATGAATTTAGCATCCAGTTTAATAGTGGTTCAAAACGGTCCAAACCGGTTCAATCCAGTTCAGGTCCGGTTCACCTGAACTAGTTTGGTTTTCATCTCCAATTCATTCGTTAAGCCTTTTTCCATGACTTTTGAAACTCTTTGGGTCACTTAAGATCCATAAATTTCCCGGTTTGTCATTTCTCTATTGGTTCCGGTTTATAGACCGACTTGATTTTCAAATTGTTATTAACCAGTTCTTTCCCCAATTTTCTTATTATCAAAGGACATGGTTTACAACTCTCCCCTCATTTTAGGGGTTTTGTCCCCAAAACAGTTACATGCTAAATAATTGAGGGTAGCTATCTCTCATTACACTTTCAGTTTCCCATGTCTCTTACTGCATAGGTCTGTTCTGCCACAGAACCTTGACAATAGGAATCCTCTTATTCCTTAAATTCTTGTCCCTCTAGTCGATGATTTGTACCGGTCCTGTTTGATAGGTCAGGTTCTCTTCTAGCTCTAATGAAGGTCAGTCCAATACATGACTAGGATTAGGCTGATACTTTTGAAGCACAGAGATGTGGAATACATCGTGTATTCTCTGCAGGTCTGGAGGTAGTTCCAATTTATAGGCCACTAGTCCTATCATTTGAATGATGGAATATGGACCAATATACCTTGGTTTCAACTTTCCTCTTTGCTCAAACCTAAGTATTCCCCTCCATGGCGACACCTTGAGAAATACTTGATCTCCCACCTCAAACTCTAGATCTTTCCTTCGATTGTCCGCATAACTATTTTGCCTGTCTTGTGTGGTCTTAAGATGACTCCTGATTAGTTTTACCTTTTTTGTGGCATCCTCGATTAGTTCTACCCTTTCTAGCCTTCTTTCCCCCACTTCTTCTCAAAATAGAGGGTTATGACATGGTCGTCCATGAAGCGCTTTATAGGGAGCCATCTGAATACTAGCATGATAACTATTATTGTAAGCAAATTCCATCAGGCACAAGTATTCTTCCCAACCTTTGTTCATGGTGAGTACACACACTCTTAGCATGTCCTCCAAGGTTTGGATGGTTCACTCAAACTGCCCTTCTGTCTAAGGATGAAATGACGTGCTCATGTGGAGCTTGGTTCCTATAGCACATTGTAATCTTGGCCAAAACCTTGAAGTAAATCTTGGATCTCTATCTGACATTATACTCCATGGAACACCATGGAGTCTCACTATTTCCCTAATGTATAAGACGACTAGTTGTTCCACTGTGTCCGTCACTCTTATAGTAAGAAAATAAGTTGATTTGATCCCTCTATCCACGATGACCCAAATCGCATCTCGACCCTTTCTTGTCACCTGTAGTCCTATGAAAAAGTCCATGGTGATGTGCTCCCATTTCCACTCTGGAATTGGTAAGGGTTGTAGCAGTCCTGACGGTTTCTAATGCTCCGCTTTTATCTACTGATAGGACAAGCATCGAGCTACATATTATGTAGTGTGCCTCTTCATACCTTTCCACCAATATCCTTGTTTAAGGGTGCGGTACATTTTGGTACTGCCCGGATGCATAACATATACCAAATCGTGTGCCTCTTCTAGAATTAACCTCTTTAGTTCCTTACTTTGAGACACACATACCCTACCCTTTAGGTCAACACTCCATCGCTTCGCAAGTCATAGTCCACTTTAATTTCTCTATTAACTGGATCCAAGTAGAGTTGAAGCTCCTTATTCATCTTTTGTTGAGCCTAGATCTGCTTCGTTAGACTGGGTTTCACTACCACATTAGCCACTAGGCACCTTTTCCGCTTGTCCATTTTCAAGTCTATCTCCATTCTTTCCAATTGTTGCAATAGGGGTATGCAACTCGTCTTTACTTGAGTTGCCTCAGTTTGGTACTTGCAACTCAAGGTATCTGCTATTACATTTGCCTTTCCGAGGTGATATTCTATCATAAATTCATAATCCTTAACCAATTCCATCAATCTCCTCTAGTGAAGATTCACCTCTTTTTGAGTTAGAAAGTACTTAAGACTCTTGTGATATGTGTATATCCTACAGTTAACCCCGTAAAGGTAGTGTCGCCATATCTTTAAGGCAAACACTATTGCAGCTAATTCCAGGTCATGAGTTGGGTAGTTTCTTTCATGTACCTTAAGTTGTTGCAAGGCCTAAGCGATAACTTCCCTTGTTGCATCAAGACACATTCGAGTCCTTGTCCGAATGCATCACTATAGATGGTGTACTCTCCTGCATTAGGGTCAGGTAAGGTGAGTACTAGTGTGGTTGTCAATTGAGTCTTTAACTCCAAGAAAGACTTCTCACAGCTTTTATCCCATTTATACTTTACTCCTTTCCTGGTGAGTTGAGTTAGAGGGGCTGATATCTTAGAAAAGTTTTGCACGAACTGTCTATAGTATCTTGCCAAACCTAAGAAACTTCTTATTTCTATAGGATTCCTTGGAGCCTTCCAATCAAATATGGCTTCCACCATGGCTGGATCTACTTTAACTCCATCCTTGGATACGATATGCCCTAAGAATCCTACCTTCTACAGCCATAACTCACACTTGGAGAATTTTGCATATAATTGGTTTTCCTTTAATATCTCCAAGGTGGCTGCCAAATGCTCTTCATGTTCTGACCTGGTTCGTGAGTATATTAGGATGTCATCTATGAATACTATCACGATCTTGTTCAATTGTGGTTGGAACATACGGTTCATCAAGTCCATGAAGGTTGTAGGGGCATTCGTCAATCCTAAGGGCATCACTCTAAACTCATAATGTCCATATCTAGATTGGAATGTCGTCTTAGGGATGTCCTCTTCTCGAATCCTGAGTTGATGATAGCCCGACTTGTCACGCCCCGACCCAGTTTGATCGTATCCCTATGATCAACCCGCCACTCTCCCGATTTATTAAAGGATTTCCCCTTATTGTAAACCGTAAAGAGTAAGACGTCCTTTAACCTGCACATTTTCCTGGAATAGCATATTCAAAACTGCATGAAATTTAAAACTTTACATACCTGTCTTACAAGCATCTTAGTTGATAGTCTTTAAGGGGAGGCCTTCCGGGATTTCCTGAAAAGGATATAACGGAGGGGGTGAGTACGACTACTCAGTGAATGGGTTTTTAAAAGCTTTTGACTTTTAAGAAAAACATTTATATGAAGTGTGCTAGACTTCTTTGTTTAAAAAAATCCATTCATGTAAAAATTTGGGGTTTTCCACCATTTCTTATTTACCACGGTGTGTCATTACCCAACACACATCCTTCATCATGAAGGTTACACACATTCACAAGTTAGTATCACTACTGAACACACTAGTGGCTTCGGAGCAACTTTTCCTGCCACTCGGATACAAGTACGACCACTTCTACCCTGGGAATGAGTGGATGCACGTGACATCCGACCCACAATCCCGAAATCACTTCTTCATGTCCGTATGAGGACAGAAACCTCATCCTGTCCCCACCCCAGTCTCATGCGCTTGGTGCTACTCTAGATTTTGCACAAACACCTGGAACGACAAACTGCCCTTATAGCCACCAAGTCGTCCAGTGCCCTTAGGGCGCATCACTACCCCTCATGGGCGTCTTGATGATCCTGTACTCACAATGCATGCACAAACAATGTTTTCTCATATTTCCTTGTAATATGTGGTGCCACTGGTCTAGCGGCCCCGACTCTCAACTCAACCCGTAGTTGTTTGTCTTGACTGGTCTATTGACCTATCATGTCGCACTGCCGCTAGTTGACTAAGCATGTCGGTCCAATCTTGGTACCATGGCCAAACAATTCACTTATTAAGTTTTATGACACATATATCATGTTTGTTTACGAGCTCCTGCTCGTGCCAACTGGCCTTGGGCCCACTGTACGAGATTTTCAAAATTGGGCATTTAGCCCCCAAGTTCCAAAACGAGGCCCCTAGCCTATCAGAGCTATTCGAGCTCCCGTCGAGAAGGTCTCCCAAATTGTTTAAGCATTGGCACACAGTTAGGGGAGAGCACTTCCAACAAAACATATGTTTTCTCTATCCATTATACTGCCCGGTATAAGGACACCTCCGTTCATAACCGATGAACAGGTTTTCAACTTCCTTCGAGGAGGTCTCATCATACCAACTGGGTATGAACAAGTAGTTTTTCCGCATGGTTTTCACATCACTTCCTCTAAGTAGTGATGTTTAAAATACCACTTAATAGTGGGTTTTCATGCCGAGGTACTTATCATTCCCAATCGGGTATGATATAAAATTTTCACTCACAACCGATAAGTGGTTTTTAATTTAATGTTGTGTTCATCATCCCAAGCGGGTATGATGTTAGTAAACCCACTCACCCATTAACGTAGTGAATTCCACTTGACCGGTTCTTTGTATTCACGCGAGCTCGTCCATGCTAGCGTTCCTATATGATATGAACATCCTTGTTCATTATTACTCGGAATAAAAGCCTTCATTCATTTCCAATGAATGAGAAAACCCAAACTTTTAGTTATTTGCAATTAGGTTCCTAAAGTTATTTCTCTTTAACTTTAAGTCCCAAATCTCGGTTTTTCCACAAATTAAGTCCCATAACTTTTAAAATTTATCTTGGGACTTCAATTTATTCAATTTCACCCAAAAGGGGTTTAATTTCCCAAATTTCCAATTTGGTCCCCCATTTTTTTCCAAAATTACCATTTTGCCCTTCCTTTACAAAAATGGTAAGTTTTGCCCCAAAAATCCCAAAATTCCTCAATTGATCCTCCAACATTATTTTCATGCCCAATTGACCCTCAATTTCATAAAATTGCATTTTGGTCATTTGAATTTCGAAAATCCCCAATTTTTTCCCCAATTTCAACTCTTCAACACTACTAAATTTGATTTCATCAAATTGACCGATCAAACATTTCTAATTGTTGAAATTGGAGTTGAAATTGAGTTCCTGCATGTTCATATGATTCTAAGAAACTTTGAATCGTAGATTTGTCGGAATGAGCTCAAACGGAGCTTTGTCGGAAAATAGACTGTAGAGAGAGAAAGCTTCGATTTCTCACCGGTGAGGGCACGACAGTCTGAGCTTTCGATCTAGGCAGATAGCTCTCATCTTGAGGTTCATTCTAGAATCAAGAATCTCATCAATTGATGTCGAATTAAGTTAGAATTTCATTATTGAAATTCTGCCGGTTCTCTCTCTAGCACCGACCGGAAATTACAGAGGGGAGACGAATTGGTTTACCTTTCAGTCATAATTCGGCCGTGGGAGGGCTAAGGAAGTGTTGGAAAGGTTTGGTTTGGCTTGAGGAGGGCTTGAAATGGCCAATTTGAGCTTGGCCAAAATAGGGCAGCTTCGGTCCGCTGGAGCTGTTTCACTATTCCATCATGCCAACGCTTCTCCAACAATTCTTGGATTGACTGGAGTTTGCTACCAGATAGCTATCTTCTCCTCGGTTCTAAAGAGCCCAACCTTTGTTCAAGTCGAAGCTCTAGTTCGAGCTTCACCGAGAAATGGAGTAGTAGAGAGAGAGAGAGAGAGAAGTGTTCATGTGTGAGGAGAATGAATGGGGATAACCTCTTTATATAGGTGTAAAACTATGTATTAAATAGGAGTGATTTATTACTAGTATTAATATTGCCATAAATTATTAGTATTAATTCCAATAATTTAATTTCGGTATTAAATTATTTGTATTAATTCCAATAATTTAATTTGGGTATTAAATTATTGGTATTAATTACAATAATTAAATATATATTAATTAAATAAAATTTACAACCGTTCGCATAAAAATTTTTCACCGAAATTTCGGGTTACAAAAAAATTCTTACTTCCTAGGAGGTCACCCATCCTCACACTACTCTCGGACAAGCATGCTTAACTTTAAAGTTCTTATGGAATCTAGTTCACCTGAACCAATTTGCTTTTTATTTTCTAATTTGTCTTAAGTTTCTTTTCCAAGGTTTAATGAACCCTTTGGATCACCCGAAAGTTGTAAATTTCCATATTGCTTGTTCCTAAATGTAAACCGGCTCGGTTTTCTTATTCGGTTTGACCAGTTCTTTTCTCGGTTTTCCTTAACTCAAAAGTGCAGGGTTTACACGATGGAAGGTCTATTTTAGAGAAGTAAGCTGCTCCTTTTAATTGATCAAATATATCATCTATCCTTAGAAGTGGGTATTGATTCTTGATGGTGACCTGGTTCAGCTTTCTATAGTCTATGCATAGTCTCATACTTCTGTCCTTTTTCTTTATGAATAGGACAGGAGCACCCCATGGAGACTGACTAGGACGTATGAAATCTTTCTCTAATAAGACGTTTAATTGTTCCTTCAATTCCTTCAACTTTGTTGGAGCCATACGATATGGAGCTTGGGATATGGGGCTTGTTCCTAGGAATATTTCTATGGCGTAGTCCACTTGCCGACTTAGAGGTAGTCCAAGTAGCTCTTCTAGAAATACCTTTGGGTAGTGTCTAACTACCAGAATGTCTTCTAGCCTTATTTCTTCAGACTTTTCGTTACGACCATGGCCAGGAAAGCTATACATTTTTTTTGTATCATCTTTTGGGCTTTCAGATAAGACACCATTTGTACTTCACTTTTCCTTCTATCTCCCTGGAACTTTAATCCTTTCGTCTTGGGAGTGTGGAAGGTAACCGTCTTCTTTCCACAATCCATTCTCGCCTGATGGTTACTCAGCCGATCCATCCCAAGGATTACTTCAACCTCTTTTAAGGGTAATGGGATCAAGTTAGCTTCAAGTTTGATTCCTCCAATCTTTATCTCACATCCTTTTAATTGTTTATTCATATTTAAACCTTCTCCTAAAGGTGTAAGGATATTAAGACTTTATTCTAGTGGAGTGAGTTCTAGGGGTACTCTTGAACTCAACTCTTCCTTGATGAAGGATCTATCAGCTCCAAAGTCAAAGAGGGCATAGACTTGTTGCCCCCATAGTTGTATATATCCTGATCAAAGAAGCATATAGTTTAGAAGAAAGTTTCCTTTATTAATAAAAAAATCTTCAGTTTACATGATTCTCTTGAACTAATTTGGAGGGTTTTGGGGTGTACCCGCTACAGTGCTAGGGTCTCTTCTAGCCTCTTCCTAGGTGATGTTGTATACCGTAGCTGGTACTCGTGTTGTAGAGTCTGACCTAGGGTTCCTAGGATTCCCTTGAGATGGTCCAAGAGTATTCCTTTGCTTGTTCTCCCTGAGAGTGGGATAGTCCTTTGCAAAGTGTCCCACTTGTCCGCATGCAAAGCAGGTAAAGCATGCTCCCTCATAGTTCTTTTGACACTTTGGACAGCGGGGGTTTCCTTGAGGTAAGGTGGGGACTGCTCTAGGGAGAGGTGGTGGCATGTCCCTTCTCCTTTGAAATGCCATTCTATTCCCCCATTTTGGACCGTTATGCTCCTTCTGTCCTTCTTGATGGTATGGACCCTTATCATTATTTCGGGTCATTTGCTCCATCTGACGACGACGGGTCTGCACTAGTCACTCACATTTGTGCACTGCTTATGGCTGTCAGATCCGTGGGGCATCCTAGTACTCCCATACGGTCTTGAATGTCCATATTGAGACTGTCCACAAACCTCAAGCATATGTCTGCCGGCCTAGCTAGGTTAGGAACAAAGGGTCTTAACTCGTTGAATTTTATCTCATACTCCGATTTGGAGTTAAGCCCTTACCGGAGCCAGATGAACTTCTGCTTCTTCTCATTTATCAAACGGGGTGCCAAGTACTCCCCCTAGTACTGCTCCTCAAACTATTCCCAAGTGGGGACAGTGGTTTGTAGGTTTCATGCATTGTCCCACCATCGTTTGGTGCTTCCCTCCAGGAAGAATTCTATCAAGATCACCATATTCTCTGGTGGTATCCTAAAGATCCCCATCAGCTTCTTAATGTTTGTCAGCCAATCCATGGCAGCTCCAGCATCCTTTTCTCTGAGGAAGGGTTTACACCCCAGTTGCCGGAGAGTATTGAGGTTTCTAGGAATGTCTATTGGAGGGGGATGGTTAATAGGGGAAAGATGGGATTGCACTTCCTCTGGTTCAACCTGAGAATTGGTGTTTGCCTTAGGGATAAGGTTAGGTTGTCCAAATACATGGGTGAACTAGTACAATCTTTGGTGATCTGTGCTGAGTCCAGGAGGAGTTTTTTGGGCTTCTTTGGGAGTTTCTACAAGTTGGGGTGGTTGGGCAGTGTTGGAGAGTGCAGCCCTAGTTCTCTTGGTTCCTTTCTTCGGAACCATATTAATAAGATCAATCCTATTAATTACTATATTTTCTAGTCTTAAGTATGTATTCAAGGAAATAGGCTCTAATACCACTCAAGTTGTCATGCCCTGACCCGGTTTGGTCAGATCCCTGTGATCAACCCGCTACTCTCCCGGTTTACTAAGGATTGCCCCTTATTTTTAAACCGTGAGAAGTATGACATCCTTTAAACCTGCACCTTTCCTGTAATAAACATAAATCAAAACTGCACAAAATTTTAAAATTTATCATACCTGCCATAAAGGTGTGTTAGCTAGTGATCTTTGGGGTAAGATTTTCAGGGTTACCTAAAAGGGATATAAGGGAAGGGGTGAGTACAACAACTCAGTGAATGGGTTTTTAAAATTTAACTTTTAGGAAAAATATTTGATCCGGAGTGTGCCAGACTTCTTATTTTCTTTTAAAAACCTTTCATTCTCATTTTTTTTTATTTTTATAACCATTTCTTATTACCATAGTGTGTCATTACCAAACACACATCCTTCTTCATGAAGGTAAAACACACAATCGTAGGCCATCCCATCCATTGAACCTACTTGTGGCGTCGAAGCGACTTCACTGGCCACCTAGATAGAAGTATGTCAACTTCTACCCTGAGAATGAGTGGATGTTCTCAAAATCCGACCCTCAATCCGGTAACAAATCTCAGTATCCGTGTGAGTATAGAGACCTCATTCTGTCCCCACCCCAGTCTCATGCGCTTGAAGTTACTTTAAGCTCTGCAAGACTTCTGGTACGACTAACTGCACTTATATCCACCAGGTCGTCCAAAGCCCTGGGACGCATCACTACTGCTCTTGGGCATCTTGAAGATCCCATAACACAATGCATGCACAATCAACAGTTTTTCACATAGTGCCATATAATTTGTGGTGCCACTGGTCCAATGGCCACAACCCTGACTTGACCTGCAACTATTTGTCTTGACTAGTCCGGAGACCTATCATGTCACACTGTCATTAGTTGATTGAGAATGTCGGTCTTGTCTCGGTACCATGGCCAAACAACTCATTACTTACAATTTCATGGCATATTCACCATGTTTGTTTACGAGCTCCTGCTCATGCCAACTGGCCTAGGGTCCACTGTTCGAGATTTTAAAAAATCGGGCATATTAGCCCCCAAGTTCCAAAATCGAGGTCTCCGACCTAACAGAGCTATTCGAGCTCCCGTCGAGAAGGTCTCCCAAAATGTTTAAGTAGTGGCACACAGTCAGGGGAGAGCACTTCCGACAAAATATACTTTACAACTATCCATCATACCAACCGAGTATGAGGACATCTCCGCTCATAACCGATGAACGGGTTTTCAACTTCCTTTGAGTAAGTTTCATCATACCAACCAGGTATGATCTACTTACAACCATTAAGTAGTTTTTTCACTTGATTTCCACATCACTCCTCTTAGGTGTGATTATTAAAATACCACTTAACAATGGGTTTTCATTTTCAAGGTGCTTATCATCCCAACCGGGTATGATATTAAATTCCCACTCACCCATTAATGCAGTGAATTCCTCTCGACCGGTTCTTTGTATTCACGCGAGCATGTCCTTGCTGGAGTTCCTGGTACTTCATGTTCCTACATGATATGAACATCCTTGTTCATTTTCCCTCGGCCTAATAGGCTTCATTCATTCCAAATGAATGAGAAAACCAAACTTTTCGTTTATTTGTAATTAGGTATCTAAAGTTATTTTTCTTTAACTTTAAGTCCCTAATGCCGGTTTTTCCTCAAATTGAGTATCGAAACTTTTAAAATTCACCTTGGGACCTCAATTTATTCAATTTCACAAAAAGGGGCTCAATTTCCAAAATTTCCAAATTGGTCCCCCAACTTTTTCAAAATTACCATTTTGCCCCTACTTTACAAAAATGGTAAGTTTTGCCCCCAAAAATTCTAAAATTTCCAAATTGGTCCTCCAACATCTTTATCATGCCCAATTGGTCCTCAATTTTATGAAATTGCACTTTAGTCCCTTGAATTTTTGAAATTCCCAAAATTTCCCCTAATTCCCTCCCCAATTTCAACCTTCTAACTCAGCCAAATTTGATTTCATCAATATGACCGATCAAGTGGTTTTAATTAATGAAATTGAAGTTAGATTAGAGTTCCTACACCTTCATATGATTCAATTGCACTTTGAATCGAATGATTTGGTGTCAGAATGAGCTCAAATAGAGCTTCATTAGAAAACTGGACTTAGAGAGAGAAAGCTTGTGAAGCTTACCGTCGGGGGTGAGGCGATCCGAGCTTTCAATCTAGGCAGGTAGCTCTTGTCCTGAGATTACTCCTAGGATCAAGAATTGCATAAATTGATGCCAAATTGAGTGAGAATTTTATTATCAAATGTTTGTCGTTCTCTCTAGCACCAGTCAAAAATTATAGAGGGGAGCCGAATTTACTTGCCTTTCAACTCTAATTTAGCTGTAGGAGGACTGTGGAGGTGTTGGGAGGGCTTTGTTTGGCTGAGAAGTGTTCAAATTGGTCAATTTCAACTTGACTAAAATAGGTCAGCTTTGGTCCACCGGAGCTGCTTCACTGTTCGATCACGCCGGTATTTCTCTGACGACCCTCGGAGCAAACGGAGACTACATGCGTGTAGTTGACTTCTCCCTGAATCCAAAGCACCCAAGCTCACCTTGTTTGGCTTAGAAAAGTGCCTAAGTCGGAGCTCTAGTTTGAGCTTTGCCAAAAATTGGACAAGTTGAGAGAGAATGGAGTTTTCAGGTGTGTAATTGTTGAGTGAGGAGGGGCTCTTTATATAGGGAGCTCAAGAACTTCTTGGCCATCTGATTGACACCTTAATGATGGTCATTCATTGCCTGAAACTCCCTGACCAGAGAATTTTCAGCTTCACCAGCACTGCTCAATTTTTCAGTGAGTGAATAGTGTTGTCATCTAAAGGAAGAAGAGGACACTGTTCCGAACCAGGCCAGACCGGTTTAAACGGGTTCAAATATTAAACAGGCTGGTTCACCCCCAATTTGATCGAATTTTTCAAATTTTAAAATTTCTAAATTTAGTTACTATCCAATGGTGGCCTCAAATCTCAAATTTGAATTTTCTAAGCTACCTAAAAAAATGAATTTAGCATCTAGTTCAATAGTGGTTCAAACCGATCCAAAACAGTTTAGATCCAGTTCACCTAAACCAGTTTGGTTTTCATCTCCAATTCATTCCTTAAGCCCTTTTCCATGACTTTTGGGACTTTTTGGGTCACTCGAGATCCATAAATTTCTCGGTTTGTCCTTTCTCTATCGGTTCTAGTTTGTAGCCGACTCGATTTTCAAATTGAAAATGACTGGTTCTTTCCCCGGTTTTCTTATTATCAAAGGATGGGGTTTATAGATGAACAGTCAGCATGCCACACAGACACGGGCAGCCAATGGGAGGCTACCACATGTCTGGTTAACGGGTCAACGACTGATATGGCGGCTGAGTTGGACCTCCATGTCAGAAAAACTAGCCAATCACAACGCTCTATGTGGCATGCCCGCCACGTCATCATCTTCAACCTCCAGCCATTGACAGAGAGAAGAGAGAAGAGAGAGAGGCTGGAAAAGCTGGAGTCTCCAACGACTCAGAAATCTCTATGATTAGGTCGCCGTAGGTCGAGTTGGAGACCAAGTCTTACGCCGGCCGGCAACGTGAACAGTTGTCGAGCTCCCTATATAAAGAGTGCCCTTTCATTCATCCTCAACATCCCACAATCAAAGCTTTCTCTCTCTAAACTAAATTTTTCGACGAAGCTCCGTTTAAGCTCATTTCCGAGCCAAATCGAGGGATTCAAATCTTGGAATGAGAAGAAAAACAAAGAGAAGAAGATTAAAATCAAGAATGTGGGCAATTAACTAAGTTTTGGGGGTCAATTGAACCAAAATATGATTTGGGGACTAAATTGCAAATTTGAGAAATTGGGAAATTTGGTGATTTTTGAAAAATTGGGGTCTGAATTGCAATTTATGAAAATTAGGGGCATTTTCATGAAATTAACTTCCAATTAGGGCCCAATTGGGCAATTGGATGAATGGATGACCAATAGGCAATTTTTGAAAGTTCAAGGACCAATTGGTAATTTTTGGGAAATTAAGACCAATTGGTAATTTTGGAAAAGTTAAGGCCACGTGGGGAAAAATTGGAAGTCCTAGGGACTTAACTATTAATGAAGATTAGGGATCAAAATGTAAAGTTATAAACTTTGAAGGACCTAATTGTAATTAAATCATAGTGTAAGGACATATGCATAAATATTAGAAAGTATAAGGTCCCTTATATCAATTCTCCTGATATGGATACTCGAACCATGTAGGCACGAGTCATACAAGTACCGGTACCAAGGAGCACATTGAAGATTGGAAATTCAACTAGGACGAATCCGTCACAATACCAGGTGAGTGGGATTTTCAGCATCATACCTGGTTGGGGGTGATGAGAACTGTTTTAAAGTTTGAAAAATCACTTTTCTAGGAACAGACTCCCCTAACTGTGTGAAACTACTTAAACATTTTGGGAGACGTTCCTGATGGGAGAGGGAATTGCTCTGATATGCTCAAAGCCTCAGATTTGAAAATGATAGGGCCAAAGGCCTAGATTTGGAAAACTTGTGAAGTGGGCCTAAGGCCAGTGTGCATGGGTTGGACCCGTAGACAAACATGAATTATAGGAACAATGAAAACTCTTAGAAAAATTGGAATTGTTGTGTGCTTTGCCATGGGGCCAAGACAGGATTGACAAGGCACGATGGGCTAGTGGCAGTGCACCCAAACCAGGTCGACTGGTAGTCCAGGCAAACAGCTGTAGGCTAGGTTGAGTGTCACGGTTGTTGGATCGTTGGCACCAAAGAGCATGGTTATTGAATCAAAACTATTGTATGCAAGCATAAGGAATCTTAGAACATCTAGACACCCGGGAGGGGTAGTAGATGGGTCCCAATGGTTATTGGATGACCTGAATGCAATAAGGATGGGTCTGTCATGCTAGTCAGTCATGAAGTTCTGATAGCTTCTTGCGCACTAAGACTGAGGCCTGAGGGGAAATGAGGTCTCGTCCCACATAGCGGACATGATGAAGTACTGATATCGAAGCCAGAGGGTTAAATGAGATCTCATCCCACCAAGCGGACATGATGAGGGTTTGAGGGTCAAAATATTGATGTCTAGTCAAACTCGGGATAGAGGTAGTGCACCTCTATTTGGGTAGATGGTAAAGATGCATCGAACCACAAGTGGAATAGTGGGGGACTGTTCTACGAATGTGTGATCCATTTCTATGATAGAAAGGGCATGTCAATGCTTGCTAAAACACCTCCCAAGAAAGGAGAAGTGCTCAAGAAAAGATTACAATAAATTAAAAGCATAAAACTTGTTGATAGACTGATTGTTTTGAAAACTCGCTTCCCTACCCCCACTAACTAAGTTGTAGAAACTCGCCCCCTCCCATTAAACTTTTTCAGGAGAAACACCTCGCTACGATGAGCCGAGACTAGAAGAGAAAGCAAAGGGCACTACCATCAAGTAACTTTTATGTTTTGTAAACTTTGTTATGGAAAATAGGTACTCCAATGCCTTTACTTTCCTTGGACTATTTGGTAAAAATACTATATTAGTATGTGGAAGGGTGGTGGGTTGATCATAGGACTCCTACCAAACTAGGTTGGGGCGTGACAACTTAAGTGGTGTCAGAGTAAGGTTTTCCAAACAAAGCTTTGAAACTAAAAGCCCTAGAACCCTAACCCATAGTAAAAATCCTATGAAATAGATATGACCACTCCGAGAGAAACCGAACAAACCCACGATGTTGCAGCCACCTCAGAACCACGAAGAAATCCTGCCCTGCGTGAGGAAATTAGCTTGGGAACTCTAGAGCCTAGGAGGACCCAATCCATGAGACCAAGGATGTCTCTTAAGCCAAGGAGGCTTTATGAAGAATTCATCAAGGTATTCGGGGAACCTTGCTTTGTGCTTAGGAATGGGGATTGTTCCATAAGAAGTACACACCTGAGGATGATGAAACATGGAGGCCCCCAGCGAGCAAAGAGAAAAACTTCCCAAAGCCCGAGGTGGAGAAAAAGCAATATAGGTCCACGCAAGGAAGTAACTTGCTACAATTGTGGATAGAAGGGACACTACGTCTAGAAGTGCCCAATACCACTAAGGAATGTGGTACCCACTCTTGGAAGCACTGCCTCCACAAGCATAGAAGGACATGAAGAAAGGAAAAGAGGGCAGAAGAAGCCTCTCCACCACGTAATTACCGAAGGATCCATGTAGGAACTAGTGTAGGGATAACCATTTATAGATGTGGAGGAATAGGACACGGGGTGAGAAGATGTCCCACGCCACAAGGATGAATGGCAATACCTCCTCAACTATTGGAGCGCGAGAGGATGGAAGACGGGAGGCAGCCCCGGAAGCCACAACTCCAAATGAAGATTTCAAACCCTCCCTAGAGAGAGTTCCTCAAAATTCTAGCATAGAACTTCCCGACCTTTATTGTACCCATCTCCCTTAGAGGGGAGAGGTTCCCAAGTGTACTGTATTCAATTCCCAAGAAATATGATTTTAAATTCTCATAAAATTTTGTTGCCCTAACTCATTATGAGTCCAATCAAAATCTCATGCCCCAAGACAAATAACGAATGAGAAGGTCAAACCTAAATCAGAAAATAACTCCTTTAAAAGAGGTCAAGATACTCCAACATCCCTGAAAGAGGCAAGCCTATGTAAGAGGACCATGCATAGGGCTAAACCCAAAGAACGGGCGAATGAGGAGACAATAGAAAGGGAGACAACAACCCCCTTTGGGATAGGAAAGGTAACCATGACCAAGAAACAAAGAAAAGATTTTCCGAGAAGAGAGGAACCTTGGAAGATGTATGCCCACTAACTAAAGAACAACGAACCCCAAACTAGTTTCTAACCCCACCAACTTAAGGAAACTTAGGATCAGACGACGAGGCATAATTGAGAGTGCGCAAGACGAGGATGAGAACTAGAAGTTCCTCGGGTAGGAGCATGAAGTTAAGGATGTCAAAGTGTAACCTGCTTTGGAAAAGTAGAGGAGCCAAGTAGGGTTACCAACCCACCTAGCGAAAGTAGACAACTAGTATGTCACACCCTGACTCGGTTTTGTCGAGGTTCTGTGATCAACCCACCACCCTTCCTTGTACTAATAGTCTAAAGAAGATAAAGGCGTTGGATTACCTGTTTTCCATAATAAAGTTTACTAAACATAAAAGTTACCTGATGGGGATACCATTGGCCTCTTCTCTAGCTTAGACTCGTCGTGGCAAGGTGTTTCTCCTGAAAAAGGTTAATGGGAAGGGGTGAGTTTGACAACTCAGTGAGTGGGGAAAATCTTTTATGAAGGTTCAATTCAACAATTTCAATTATTTGATATTTCAGTAGTTTGCTACTTAGGTTTCTCAATTCACATCAACAACTACCCTCCTTATCATAAGAGGGATCACACATCGACCGTGCCACTTGTGGAATGGAATGCCTTTACTGTCCACCCAGATAGAGGGATACTGCCTCTACCCAGAGTTTGAGTGGACATCAATAGTCTGACACATCAAACTCCAATACTTCACAGTGTTCTCTTAGTAGGATGAGACCTCATTTGCCCTACTGCCTTGGTCTTCATGCATAGGAAGCCACTTGGCTTCAGGACCTACTGAACAACAGAACCGCCCTTCTACACCATTGGTTGTCCTGTAGTCCTTAGGCTACATCACTACCTCATGTTAGGTGTCCTGATGGCCCAAACATCACAGTGCATGCACAATCAACAGTGCTTTTTTAAATTATAACCTTTATCTTTATCCCTCGAGCACAACGGTCTGTCGGCTTGGCTTCGACCCACATGTATTGGCGCAACAGGTTCGACGAGTTGGCTTTGGTAGGACAGTGGGTCAGCTCAACAAGCTTGACAACTCCTTCAAATGACAGCACTGTTCACTTGCTAGAAAATTGAGCAGCACCAGTGAAGCGGAAAAGTCTACAGCCAAGGACTTTTAGGCAACGAATGACTACCATTAAGGCGCCAATCGAATGGCCAAGAAGTTCCCAAGCTTCCTATATAAAGAGTTCCTCCTCATTCATCCTCTCTACACCTAAAAACTCCATTCTCTCTAAACTGCTCCAATTTCCAATGAAGCTCAAACCAGAGCTCCCATATAGAGTCTTTTCTAAGCCAAAGAAGGCATGCTTAGGTTCTTTGGACTTGAGGAGAAGTCAGCTACATGCCTGTAGTTTCCATTTGCTATGAGAGTCATCGGAGAAACACTAGCGGGATAGAATAGTGAAGTAGCTTTGGCGGTCTAAAGCTACCCTATTTTGGTCGAGCTTAAATTGGCCAATTTGAGCCTTCTTAGGCCAAACCAAGCCCTCCAAACACCTCCATAGTCCTCCTACAGCTAAATTAGACCTCAAAGGTAAGCAAATTTGGCTCCCATGTAAATTCTGATCGATGCTAGAGAGAGAACCGACATAACTTTGATGATTAAATTCTCACTCAATTCTACATCAATTAATCCAATTCTTAATCCTAGGAGAAAAATCAAGACAAGAGCTATATGCCTAGATTGAAAGCTCAGACCACCACGCCCCTGACGATAAGCTTTCAAAGCTTTTTCTCTCTAAGTTCAGTTTTCCGGTGAAGCTCCATTTGAGCTCATTCCGGCATCAAATCATGTGATTCAAATTGCAATTGAATCGTATGAAGGTATAGGAACTCTAATCTAACTTCAATTTCAAAAACTAAACTAATTTGATCCGTCAATTTGATGAAATCAAATTCGACTGAGTTAGAAGGTTGAAATTGGAGGGAAATTTGGTGATTTCAAAAATTCGAGGGACTAATGTGAAATTTCATAAAAATTGAGGTCCAATTGGGGATGATAAATATGTTGGGGGACCAATTGGGCAATCTTGGAATTTTTACGGCAAAACTTACCATTTTTTAAAGTAGGGGCAAAATGGTAATTTTGAAAAAGTTGGGGACCAAATTGGAAATTTGGGAAACTTAAATCCCTTTATGTGATTTTGAATAAATTGAGGTCCCGAGGTGAATTTTAGAAATTTTGGGTCTCAATTTGAGGGAAAAATTGCATTAGGGACCTAAAGTTAAAGAAAAAGAACTTTAGGGACCTAATTGCAATAAATCAAAAAGTTTGAGGATTTCATCCATGCATAATGAATGAAGGCTATTAGGCAAAGGGATAATGAACAAGGATGTTCATATCATGTAGGAAGATGAAGTACTAGGAACACCAACAAGGACAAGCTCGCGTGAAGACAAAGAACTGGTCGAAAGGAATTCATAGCATTAACAAGTGAGTGGGATATTTAATATCATGCCCAGTTGGGATGATAAGCACATCGAAAATAAAAAAAAACCACTGTTAAATGGTATTTTAACCATCACACCTAAGAGGAGTGATGTGAAAATCACGTAGAAAAACTACTTAGCGGTTGTAAGTAGATCATACCTAGTTGGTACGATGAAACTTCCTAGAATGAAGAGGAAAACCCGCTTATCGATTATAAGCGGAGATGTCCTCATACTCGGTAGGTGTGATGGACGACTGAAAAGTTTATTTTGTCGGAAGTTCTCTCCCCTGACTATGTGTCACTACTTATACATTTTGGGAGACCATATTGACAGGAGCTCAAATAGCTCAGTTAGGGCGGAGGCCTCGGTTTTGGAACTTGTGAGCTAATATGCCTGATTTTGAAAATCTCGAATTGTGGGCCCTAGGCTAGTTGGCACAAGTAGGAGCTCGTAAAAAAACATGATTTTAAGCCATAAAACTTAAATGAATAAATTGATTGGCCATGGTACCAAGACAAGACCAACATACTCGATGAACTGACGGTAGTGCAACATGATAGGTCGACGGACCAATCAAGACAAACAGCTGCAGGTCGAGTTGAGGGTCGGGGCCGTTGGACCAATTGCACCAAAGATTAAATGGCTTTTGAGGGAAACTTTATTTGTGCACACTTGAGGTTCGGGACCATTAAAATGACCAAGAGGGGTGGTGATACGTCTTAAGGGTTGTTGGATGACATGGTGGCGATAAGGGAAAAGAGAAGCTATTGGGATTGTGTTTCTCATCATACCAGTTGGTCATGGAGTTTTATGTTTGTACTCCATGGAGTTTCTATGTTTGAACTCCTCGAAGTTCATATGTTTGGGGCTTGCTGAAGCTTCAACGTTTGAGTTTCATGGGCACGAGATCGGGATATGGTGTCTGTCCTCATATGGATATGAAGTTTTATTTACAGGATTGATGGTCTGATGTTGCGTACATCCACTCATTCTTAGGGTAGAAGTGGATGTGCTTCTATCTAGGTAGTCGGTAAAGTCACTATGATGCCACTCGATGAACTGACGGTAGTGTGACATGATAGGTTGATGGACCAGTTAAGACAAATAACTACAGGTCGAGTTGAGTTGTAATAATTTGAATCAAGGGGATGTTTGGTACGGGGTAGTGTTGGTTTTAAGGGCTACTGGATAACAAGGTTGGTACAAGGGAAGCTATGTTGTTCCATTATGTCATGAAGCTCTATGAGCATCATGGGCATTGAGACTGAGGGGAAGTAGGATGAGGTCTTGTCCCTCAAAAGCAGACATAAGTATCGAAAATGTCTAGGGTTTAGGCATTGGTGCTCACACAGAAAATGGTTGAGGTTTTAGCCTAGCACCAATGTGGTAGAGGTTGTAGGCTCTCACCAAGGTGGACGATAAAGGTGCTTTGGGCCACAAGTAGGACAGATTGAGGTTGTACCCTCATAGGTTCAATTATGTGAATGCTTGATCCCATTGATAAGAAAGGGTGTTTGATTTATTGTTTGTCCAATATAAACCTATGGGAAATTAACCATAAATAAATCACGAGAAATTATTACGGGTAGAAATGAATCTATTTTGAGCTTATGAGAAACAAGTAGTTGATTTATCTAAGAAATCTTTTCTAAATAATAAGACAAGTTGTATCTTGTTTATTGGGTTATTTCAAACACCTTTAGCTTTAAGGAAAGGAAAAATCCTTGTACTTTTGAGCACATCGTGACTGAGTAATAAACTCACCCCTCTCCCTAAACCCCTTTTAGGAAAGGTTTCAATCCAAGAGAAAGAACATCTCAACAATTAAGTCAATTACTAAGTAGAGGTGATATATTCCCTTGAGTTCGCTTGTAAATATTTTTATGGAAAACATTCATGTTTTGAGCCATTATCCTACCTTAGCAAATATGGTAGAAATGTTGTTTTAGTACAGGAAGGGTTGACGGGTTGATCACAGGGTTCTCACCAAACTGGGTTTGGGTGTGACATTTACCATTTTGCTCCCGAACATTCGAAAATAACTTTACACATTTCCATTTATCTCAAAATCACCCCAAATCCACTTAGGAAACTCCTAAGGACATTTTCCATAGTTTTCCCATATTTACAATTTGGTTCCCAAGCATTCCATAATTGCATTTTGCAGCCAAGGTCCAGGCAAAACTTTCTGTGGTGGCAGTCGGCCAAGTGGTCGCTGGAGGTGGGAGAATTTGGTCATTGACTTACCAGCTATCAAGTTAAACCTGACAGACCCGACAGTGGTTTTGCCTCTTCCTGGTCAATTTCCTCCATGCTGAAGGTCAACACTTGCGATGGAGATGTAGAGGAGAGGTAAACGGTCACTTTGGCATCGGTGGCTACAGGAGAGGGTCGGAGGACGGAGAATTTGACCCTATAAGGCCACTTGGGGCGAGCAGAAGTTTTGTCGTGGATCGGAGACGGTGGAAATGACCTTCATGCAACATTTTTCAACCACTAACAAATTAGCACCTAGCCACATACCTCAAGAGATATCAATTAGTGGCATTTTGACATAAAGATCACCTCATTTTGTGCTTGAACGAGAGAGAATTTCATGTTTTCCCCATAAGTGCTTTTATTGAAATCTAATAACAGGAAATCTAACTTTAAAATCAAAATTTTATAATTTATGGTGGAGTTAATGCAATTAACTTTGTAAGGAGACCACTAGCTCAATATCTACTGATTTCTATATTTTTGTGCGTGCAATTTGATCAAGAATTGATGAATTATAGTGGCATTTATGATTATGTGTGGCCAAAATTTATGTTGGAGGGAAGGAGGGCCCCATGGGTGAGTCATTCGAGTTGGGTCAAGTCAACTAAGCTTCCCTTCTTTTCTTTATTTTTTTTAAATTAAATTAACCTTTCACCCTTGATGGCATTTGTAGAACTCATCCTCTCAACATAAGGAACCGGAAAGGGGACCGGAAAACTTTGAGGGAAAAATTGAGGGTCAAAGAGGGTCGAGATTGCTAAACAAGGGTCAAAACGGGAAATTGGAAAATCCCAATTAGCCAATAAATGCCAAAAAAATCATAGAAAGGAACCATGAATGAAATTGGGTGTGAAAACTAGACCTCAACTAGATTGAACCAGATTGAACCGCATAGAATCTGTTCATAAATTCATTTTTCTAGATTGCTAAAAAAATATCAAATTGAAAAATTAAAGCCACCATTAGATAGAAAATGAATTTACATGAATTTAGAAATTTTTAATTTTAAGAAAACCGGTCAAATCAGGCCTGAACCGGCCGATTTTTGATTTTGGATCACCGAACCCGATCGAACCGGACCGATTAATGGTTCAGCCATTCAACGGACCGCTGCCAGGTCAGCGCCCTATTAACAGGTAAGATCAATCAATGTGTGACATGTGGAAAAGCACACCCAGTCAACCACATAGTCAGTGCTGACCAATCAGAGTGTGATACGTGTCCTTAGTCAACAATCAAATGAGGAAAATCTATGTTTGAGATGAGCGACCAATAGGAGAGTGACACGTGTCCCGATCAACGGTCAATGTCAAAAAGGCTCGTCAACAAAGACTGACCAATGAGGAGCTGACATGTGGCAAGAGTGTCATATCAGCATCCGACAAGGATATTAGAGAAATGACCAGCCAATTAGAGGTCGACACATAGCAGTGCCAAATCGGATGACCTCAGCTAATAAGAGGCTAACACGTGGTAGTGGCGCTGTGCGCCAGGAGGGAAATCTCACCCATTTAAATTAGCCAATTAGAGGATGCCATGTGACATGGTCAATGGTCAATAAAAATTCGGTGAGCAACTAAGTATGAAGGAGTAGCCAATGGGAGGCTGACACATGTCTGGTCAATGGGTCAAAGGTTGACTAGGCTGTTCAGTATGAAGCTGTGTCAGCAAAGCCAGCTAATCACAAAGAGCCATGTGGCAAGTCTGCACATACAAAGCTCACACGCGTGGCACATTGTGATCTTCCTCCTTAGTTGGCAGATAAAAAAGAAAGAGAGAGAGGGGCAATCTTTCAGCGAACCAAAAACTCTTCTAACTTGACTATCGGCGGTTGAGTCTAGGGTTGATTCCTATGCCGGTTGGTAGTCCTGTCAGTTGCCAAGCTCCCTATATAAAGAGAACCCCTCCACTTGTCTTCCCCATCCCACAAATGAGCGAAGAAGGAGAAGTGCTCTATTTTCTAGCAAGACAAAAACCATAGCTCCGACGAGGGCTTTTTTTGCCATCGCAGAAGGTGCATTCAGACTCTTTGGAACCAGAGAGAAGTCCCCTACCTTTCTGCCACCTCCTTTTAGTCTGAGGACCATCAGAGAAGGGTCGGAAAGGTCGCACAGTATCGTCGCTTCGGTGGTCCCAAAATTGCTAAAAATTTTGCGTTGAGCTCCAGCCACCTCCACTCTCTTACGACCCAACCTAACCTCCCACTACTCTCCTTGACCAACCCTCGACCTCTAGGAACTATCGAGGCAAGCCAATTTTGGCTCATTCCAACGGAAGAGTAAAATTGTAGTGAACGGAACACCTATAAATCTCTCTTAAAATTCGCTGCACTAGGCACCCAATTAAACCAAGAATTGATCCTAGAAGGACCCCAAGGAGGAGCACTAGCCACCTCTATCTTGATCTCACACCGCTGCCCCCTAGCTAGAAAGAAAATTGAGCTTTCTCTCTCTAGAAAACTTTTACGGAAAAGTTATATTTAAGATAAAAAAAAGGGTCAATTGAAGTCGTTCAAAGGCTAGGATGATCATAGGGGGAAAGAGAAAATGATTAATAGCTAGTTAGGGGGCAATTAACTAAGTTTAACTGGTTAATTTGATGAAACCAAGTCTCAGGATAAAAAGTGGATGACTTGGGGAAGAAATTGGAGGACCAATGTGCAAATTTCTAAAATTAGAAGGCCAATTAGCTATTTTGAGGAAATTGGGGGAGCAATTGGTCATTTTACAAAATTTGGGGTCAAATTGGTAACTTTTGGAAAGTTTGGGGCAATATGGTAATTTTGGAAAATTGGTAGCCAAATTTTAATTAAAGGAAAATTGAGGACTTGGGTGGAAATAAGAAGAAATTAAGGACCAAATTGAGGATTAATTAGGAAATTGGGGGCCTAAAGGTGAAGTTATGAACTTTAGGGATCTAAATGCAATTAAGGCAAAAGTATGGACCTACATGTAAATGCATGAAGGTAGGAGGTCCTTTCAGCCAATTTTACTTAGGTGGATAATCGAACCGTGTAGGACTGGTTGTTCAATGATTGGTGCTGAGGAGCACATCGCTGGCTGAGGCACAGTCTAGACAAACCCGACATCATCACCTATTGAGTGGGATTTTTGACATCATACCTAGTTGGGGTGATGAACACGTCTTCAATTTAAAAATCGTTTTCCAGAAATAATCTCCCCTAATTGTGTGAACATGCTTAAACTCTTTGGGAGGTATTTCTAATGAGAGTTGGAATTACTCTAATGGCCCAAGGCCTCGATTTTGAAACAGACTCATTGGGCTAGTAACCACTCAGCCGAAGCCGGGTCAGCAAAATCGTTGAGCTAGTAGTAATGGATCTGAGGCTGGATTGTCAGGCCCATTGTGCTAGACCATTAAAATGCCCAAGAGGGGTAGTGATACATCCTAAGGGCTGCAGGATGACATGGTGGCGATAAGGGAAAAGAGAAGCTATTGGGTTTGTGTTTCTCGTCATACCAGTTGGTCATGGAGTTTTGTGTTTGTACCCCATGGAGTTTCTATGTTTGGACTCCTTAAAGCTACTGTGTTTGGGGCTTCCTGAAGCTTCTATGTTTGAGTTTCATGCGCATGAGACCGGGATATGGTCTATGTCCTCTTATGGACATGAAGTTTTATTTACAGAATTGATGGTATGATGTCACGTACATCCACTCATTCTTAGGGTAGAAGTGGATGTGCTTCTATCTAGGTGGTCGGTAAAGTCGCTCTGATGCCACAAGCGGGTACAGTGGACGGGTTGGCATGCGACTGTGTGTTCCCTTCATAATGAAGGGCGTCTGTTGGTTTATAAATACACCGGTTATGATTGAGGATTGAGTAATGGCTACGAAACCGAGATTTTGAGGATGAATTATTTTAAAAGAAAATAAGGAGTCTGGCACACTCCAATTCAAATATTTTTCCTAAAAGTCAAACTTTAAACACCCATTCACTGAGTCGTTGAACTCACACCCTCCCTTATATACCTTTTCAGGTAACCAAGGGAAACCTACCTAAAGATCTCATGTTAGTCACACATGTAAGACAGGTATATAAAGTTAAAATTTCATTTAGTTTTAATTTATTTTATTCCAAGATAGGTACAGATTTAAAAAATGCCTTACTCCGCTCAGGTTAAAGAAGGAAAAACTCATAATAAACCAGGCTAGTGGTGGGTTGCTCACGGGGATCCAACCAAACCGGGTTGGGGCGTGACAACTTAAGTAGTATAAGAGCCTATTTCCTTGAATGTATTATCAAGACTAGAGAACATATTAACTAATAGGAATAATTTTAAAATTTTTAGATGGATCCCAAGAGAGGAACCAAGAGAACTAGAGACGCAGTCTACAACGTTGCCCAACCAACCCTTCCTATGGAAACTCCCCGAAGAGCCCAGACAACCCCACCTGGATTAAGCTCAAAACATCAAAGATTGTACGAGGGGTTCACCCGAGTGTTTGGATGGCCTAACCTCACTCCTGAGGTGGACACCAACCCTCGAACTGATCTTGAGGAAGTATAATTTCATCCCCCTCCTACTAACGTTCCTCCTCTAATGGACATTCCCAAATACCTCAAAAACCTCTAACAATTAGGATGTAAACCATTCCTAGGAGAAAATGATGTGGGGACTGCTATGGACTAGCTAGCTAGCATCAAGAAACTCATGGGGATAGTCAGGATTACACCAGAGGATATGGTGATCCTGGTAGAGTTTTTCTTGGAAGCTAGTGCAAAAAGGTGGTGGGATAACGTCAGAAGCTTGCATGCCACCACCTCCACATGGGAGCAATTCGTGGAAAGATATATGGAGGAATACCTAGCTCCACATCTAATCAACAAGAAGAAACAAGACTTCCTCCAACTCCGACAAGGTCTTAACTTTATCTTAAAGTATGAAACCAAGTTTAACGAGTTAAGACCCTTTGCCCCCGACCTAGTCGGACCTGCGGATGTTTGCAAATGATTTATGGACGGTCTTAATATGGACATATGGGACCCAATGTGAGTACTAGGATGCCCCACATATTCAGCTATTATCATCAGCATGGCCCATGAATGTGAGCGTCTAGTACATATGAGACACCGTTGGGTAGAACAGACCAATAGGAAAGAGGAAGGAGGCCAGGATAGCCAAAGAAGACAAAAGGACATAGGTGGAATGAAATGGAGAACAATAATGGGGTTCCCTAGGACAATGGAAGGTTATCATACACAAAGGGAGACAAATACAGCCCCGCCAAGAAGAAGCCTCTCACACCCCGACCCGATTTGGTCGGATCCCCATGATCAACCCGCCACTCTCCCGGTTTTAAAGGGTTTCCCCTTATTATAAACCATAAAGAGTAAGTCATCCTTTAAACCTGCACCATTTCTTGGAATAGAATAATCAAAACTGTATGAAATTTTAAACTTTACATACATGTCTTACAGGCATCTTAGCTGATGGTCTTTAAGGGTAGGCTTTCTGAAATCTCCTAAAAGGGATATAAGGGAGTGGGTGAGTACAACTACTCAGTGAATGGGTTTTCAAAAGTCTACTTTTAACTTAAACAATTATTATTGGAGTGTGCCAAACTCCTTTCTTTCAAAAATCCCTTTATTCAAAAATTCGAGTTTTTCCATCATTTCTTATTTATCATGGCGTGTCATCACCCAACACACATCCTTCATCATGAAGGTTATACACATTCGCAGGTTAGCACGATCACTGAACCCACTAATGGCTTCAGAGTGACTTTACTGGCCACCCGGATAGAAGCACAACCACTTCTACCCTAGGAATGAGTGGATGTACGCGACATCCGACCCTCAATCCTAAAATCGATTCTTTGTGTCCATATAAGGACAGAGACCTCATCCTATCCCCACCCTGGTCTCATGCACTTGGTGCTACTCCAAATTTCACACAGACACTTGGAACGACGATCTGCCCTTATACTCATTGGGTCGCCCAGGGCCCTTAGGACACATCACTACCCCTCATGGGTGTCTTGATGATCTCGTACTCATAGTGCATGCAAAAACAAAGTTTTCTTAAATTGCCATGTAATATGTGGTGTCATTTGTCCCAACGGACCCGACTCTCAACTCAACCCGCAGTTGTTTGTCTTGACTGGTCTGTCAACCTATCATGTCGCACTACCGCTAGTTGACTGAGCATGTTGGTCCTATCTTGGTACCATGGCCAAACAATTCACTTATTAAGTTTTACGGCACATACATCATGTTCGTTTATGAGCTCATGCTCGTGCCAACTAGCCTTGGGCCCACTGTACGAGATTTTTTTTTTAAATCGGGCATATTAGCCCCCAAGTTCCAAAACTGAGGCCCCCAACCTATAATAGCTATACGAGCTCCCATCAAGAAGGTCTCCTAAATAGTTTAAGCATTGGCCTTATTATCATTCCTTGTAGGGTCCTAATTCGGCTGTGGAAGGGCTGAGGAAGTGTTGGGAGGGCTTGGTTTGGCCTGAGGAGCTGCTTCATTGTTCTATCATGTCGACGCTTCTCCAACGATTCTCGGATTGACTGGAGTTTGCTATCAGATAGCTAACTTCTCCACGATTCTAAACAGCCCGACCTCTCCTTCCGAGGTTAAGAAAAATATTCAAGTCGAAGCTCTGATTTGAGCTTCACTAGGAAATGGAGCAGTAGAGAGAGAGAGAGAGGTGTTCAGGTGTGAGGAGAATGAATGAGGATGAACTCTTTATATAGGTGTAAAACCGTGTATTAAATGGGAGAGATTTATTACTAGTATTAATATTACCATAAATTATTGGTATTAATTCTCATAATTTAATTTAGGTATTAAATTATTTGTATTAATTATGATCATGTTCTCATAAAAAATTTTTACCCTAGGAGGTCACCCATCCTCACACTACTCTCAAACAAGCACACGTAACTTCAAAGTTCTTATGGGATCTCGTTCACTTGAACCAATTTGGTTTTTCTCTTTTAATTTGTCTTAAGTTTCTTTTCCAAGGTTTAATGAACCCTTTAGATCACCCGAAAGTTGTAAATTTCCAAATTGCTTGTTCCCAAATGATCGAGTTTGTAAATCGGCTCAATTTTCTTACTCGGTTTGACCGGTTCTTTTCCTGATTTTCCTTAACTCAAAAGTGCAGGGTTTACAAAGCCTCTATTGTTCCAAGGGCTAGAAAAACCATGAAGAACCATGCCGAATATGCTACGAATGTAGATAGCCTAGCCACTTTGCGAAGAACTGCCCAGCCCTTCATGGTAATACACAACGGAGTACCCACCTACCACTTCAAGGAAACTCAAGGGCACTAGACAGAGGGCAAGACATCACCACTACATCGAGGGTCCCAACCAGAGTATACAACCTCACCTAAGAAGAAACACGGGAAGACCCTAGTACCGTAGTTAGTACTTACCAAAATTTCCTTGATTAAATATAGCTAAAAATTGTAATTCGTTATCATCATAATGAAAGTTATATTTCCTACAAAGATAAAATTGTGATACAAGTAGGAGAAAATACAAAGGACGTACCCACAAAATTTCAAGGAGGAAATGGGAAAGGATGGCATCTAAGTATGTCAATTTGAGGATAGATACACTCAAGGACACTTAGAATTTCGGAAGAAAAGGGGAAGAATACTACCAAGGAAGGAAACCCTAGGGAATCATACATATCCTAACAAGGAGGTAATAGAACCAAGTGATGAGGGATAAGGAGATGAGTTTACAAAGGAAGTGCATGCTGAGGTGAAAGAATTAAAGAAGGCATGCTAGGATGATCCAAGAAAGTAAGTAACCCAAGGGAACAATTAGATAGCTTGGAACTCTCAATCTTGAAATTTTGAGCAAGAACCCTCAAGAGAAAGAATTATGCCCTAAGCAGAGGAGGAAGTGAACCTAAGGATATCCCTTTGGACTTGTGGGTAATACATGCCTAGTTATGATAAACTCCAAGAAGTGAGTAAACAACATAAAGGAAAAGACATTCCTTAAGTGCGTGATTCAAAAGGGCTAAGTGAAAGAACAACCAAAGTGTTGGTATGTCAAGCAAATCCCGAGTTAACATTAAGAGAAATTATTTTTTATGCAAAGGATGTTGATTTAGTTTTGGGGAAAAAACTCCTAAAAGGAGGGGAGACTTGTAAACCCCATCCCTTTAAAACAAGGAAACCAGGGAAAGAACCGGTCAACCCAAGTGAGAAAAACCAAACCAATTCATAAACCCGATCATCAGAGAATGGGCAATTTGGGAAATTTGAAACTCTTGAGTGACCTAAAGGGTTTATAAAACCTTGAAAGAATTTAGGATGAATTGGAGATGAAAACCAAATCGGTTTAGGTGAACCAGATCCAAACTGAATTGAACTGATTTGGAACAGTTTGAACCACTATTGAACCAGATGTTAAATTCATTTTTCTAGGTGGCTTAGAAAATTCAAATTTGAGATTTGGGGCCACCATTGGATAGATAATGAATTTATAAATTTTTAATTTTGAAAAACTCGATTGAATCGGGCCTGAACCGGCCGGTTTAAGCTTTGAACCCGGTTCGGACCGGTCCGGTTTGGTTTGGAACAGTGTCTTCTTCCTTCAAATGACAGCATTGTTCACTCACCGGAAAATTGAGCAGCGCCGATGATGCTGAAGAGCAATGAATGACCACCATTAAGGCGCCAATCGGACGACCAAGAAGTCTTCGAGCTTCCTATATAAAGAGCCCCTCCTCATTCATCCTCTCTATAACTGAAAACTCTATTCTCTCTAAACTACTCCAATTTTTGATGAAGCTCGAACCAGAGCTCCCATATAGGGTCTTTTCTAAGCCAAAGAAGGCGTGGTTGGGTTCTTTGGATTTGCAGAGAAGTCAACTACATGCCTATAGTCTCCATTTGCTCCAAGAGTCTCCGGAGAAACGTCGGCATGATAGAATAGTGAAGCAGCTCCGACGAACCGAAGCTGTCCTATTTTGGTCGAGCTGAAATCAGCTAATTCAAGCCTTTCTTAGGCCAAACCAAGCCCTCCCAACACCTCCATAGTCCTCCTACAACTGAATTAGAGCTGAAAGGCAAGCCAATTTAGCTACCCTCTGTAAATTTTAATCAGTGCTAGAGAGAGAACTAGCAAAACTTAGATGACTAAATTTTCACTCAATTTGGCATAAATTGATGCAATTTTTTATCTTAGGAGTAACCTCAGGACAAGAGCTATCTACCCAGATTGAAAGCTTGGACTGCTGCGTCCCCAACAGTAAGCTTTCGAAGCTTTCTCTCCCTAAGTTCAATTTTCAAGCATAGCTCCGTTTGAGCTCCTTCCTGCATCAAATCGTGTGATTCAAAGTGCAATTGAATCGTATGAAGGTATAGAAACTCCAATCTAACTTCAATTTCAATAATTAAACTCATTTGATCTGTCAATTTGATTAAATCAAATTCGGCTGAGTTAGAAGGATGAAATTGGGGGGAAATTTGGGGATTTCAAAAATTTGAGGGACTAAAGTGCAATTTCATAAAATTGAGGGCCAATTGGGAATGATAAAGATGTTAGAGGATCAATTGGACAATTTTGGAATTTTTACGGCAAAACTTACCATTTTTGTAGAGTAGGGGCAAAATGGTAATTTTGGAAAAGTTGGGGACCAAATTGGAAATTTTGGAAACTTGAACCCCTTTATGTGATTTTTAATAAATTGAGATCACAATGTGAATTTTAGAAATTTCAAGTCTCAATTTGAGGGGAAAACGGCATTAGGGACCTAAAGTTAAAGAAAAATAACTTTAGAGACCTAATTGCAATAAATCAAAAAGTTTGAGCATTTCATCCTTGCACGATGAATGAAGGCTATTAGGCCAAGTGATAATGAACAAGGATGTTCATATAATGTAGGAACACAAAATATTGGGAACGCCAGCAAGTACAAGCTCACGTGAAGACAAAGAACTGGTTGAGAGGAATTCATTGCATTAACAAGTGAGTGGGATATTTAATATCATACCCAGTTGGGATGATAAGCACATCGGAAATAAAAACCCACTGCTAAATGGTATTTTAACCATCACACCTAAGAGGAGTGATGTGAAAATCACGCAGAAAAGCTACTTAGCAGTTGTAAGTAGATCATACCTAGTTGGTACAATGAAACTTCCTAGAATGAAGAGGAAAACCCGCTTATCGGTTATAAGTGGAGATGTCCTCATACTCGGTAGGTGTGATGGATGACTGAAAAGTTTATTTTTTCGGAAGTTCTCTCCCCTGACTATGTGCCACTACTTAAACATTTTGGGAGATCATATTGATGGGAGCTCAAATAGTTCAGTTAGGGTGGAGGCCTCAGTTTTGGAACTTGTGGACTAATATGCCCGATTTTGAAAATCTCGAATAATGGATCCTAAGCTAATTGGCACAAGTAGGAGCTCTTAAAAAAACATGATTTTAAGCCATAAAATGTAAATGAATAAATTGATTGGTCATGGTACTAAGATAGGACAAAAGTACTCGAGAAACTAGCGGCACTACGACATGACAGGTCGACGGACCAGTCGAGACAAACAACTGCAGGTCAAGTTGAGGGTCGGGGTCGTTGGGCTAGTGGCACCAAAGATTAAATGGCTTTTGAGGAAAACTTTGTTTGTGCATGCACTTGAGGTTTGAGACCATTAAGATGCCCAAGAGGGGTAGTGATGTGTCCTAAGGGGTTGTTGGATGACATGGTGGCGATAAGGGAAAAGAGAAGCTACTAGATTTGTGTTTCTCGTCATACCAGTTAGTCATGGAGTTTTGTGTTTGTACTTCATGGAGTTTCTGTGTTTGGACTCCTCAAAGCTACTATGTTTGGGGCTTCCTGAAGCTTTTGTGTTTGAGTTTCATACACATGAGACCGGGATATGGTCCCTATGCTCATATGGATACAAAGTTTTATTTATGGGATTGAGGGTTGGATGTCGCATACATCCACTCATTCTCGGGGTAGAAATGGACGTGCTTCTATCTAGGTGTCGGCAAAGTTGCTCTGACGCCACAAGCGGGTAGAGTGGATGGGCTGGCCTACAACTGTGTGTTCCCTTCATGATGAAGGGTATTTGTTGGTTGATAAACACACCAGTTATAATTGAGGATTGAGTAATGGTTATGAATCCGAGATTTTGATGATGAATTATTTTAAAAAAATAAGGAGTCTGGCATACTCCAATTCAAATATTTTCCCTAAAAGTCAAACTTTAAACACCCATTCACTGAGTGGTTGAACTCACCCCCTCCCTTATATCCCTTTTCAGGCAACCAAGGGAAACCTACCCAAAGACCTCCTGTTAGTCACACCTACAAGACAGGTATGTAAAGTTAAAATTTCATGTAATTTTAATTTATGTTATTCCAAGAAAGGTACAGGTTTAAAGAACACCTTACTCATCTCAGGTTAAAGAAGGGAAAACCCTTAATAAACTAGGATAGTGGCGGGTTGCTCACAGGGATCTGACCAAACTGGGTCGGGGCATGACAGTAAAGGTGCTCCGGTCCACCAGTAGAATGGTCAGGGACCGTTTTGTGAACGTGTGATCCCTTCTATGATAGGAGGGTGGTTATTGATCATGTGAACAAAGAAATTTGAGAAGAAACGGTTGAAATATCAAACATTCAAAAATGCTGAATTGAACGTTTCCTAAAAGATTTTCCCTCACTCACTGAGTTATCAAACTTACCCCTTCCCTCTAAACATTTTTTCAGGAAGGAACGCAACTACACCTACCTCTTCCTCCCCGGTCCCCAACCCAGGTATATAGACTTAAAAAGTTTCAGATTTGTTTAATGTTGTTCGGGGAAAACATAACAAGTACTACGCTTGACTCTTATTGATCTCCTAGAGGAGCCTTTCTTCAAGGTCCCAAGAGTGGCGGGTTGTTCACTAGACCTCGACCAAATCAGGTCAGTGCGTGACAATGATAATATTACATGAACATTTCTTTTGTACCCACATGAAAAGTGATGTTGAGAAAATCTATTTTCGACGTATTACATATAAGGAGTATAAGTTTAGGCAACAACCTCATGGCATGTATACTACTCTTCCAATTCATAGTGTATATTGGATTGATATTTTCATGGATTTTATTATAGGATTATCAAGTACTAAGAGGGGGAGGGATTTTGAGTTTGTGGTAGTTAATCAGTTTTTAAAAATAACACAGCTACTCAGCTTCTCGACCTACTAAACGATGAAATCACCCTTATGCACACTGGGTCATCCAACAATCCTTAGGCTCCATCACTACTTCATGCCAGGTGTCTTGATGGCCCAAACATCATAGTGCATGCACAATCAATAGTCTATTTGAATTATAGCCTTTATCTTTGGCCCTCTATCGCAATGGTCTGTCAGCTTGGCTTCGGCCCAGATGTACTAGCCCAACAGATTTGATGACCTAGCTTTGATAGAGTAGCGGTTCGGCCTAACAAGCTCGATAACTCAGCTTGGCTCGATAGGTAGAATACAAAGTTCCTATTATTCAAATCTTTTAGCATCATTCATCACATATTCGTTATGGATGGGTCCACGCCCATGTCTATTAGCCTTGGACCCACTTTCACGAGATTTCCAAAACATGGCCTTGAGTCCACTTCTTTTTAAAAACTATGGGCTTGGGCCTATTGTGACATTATATTCCGCCAAAATAATATTTTTAGCTTGGTTCACACAATTAGGAGTGAATATATTCTTAAAACGTTTTACTTAATAAAAGATAAAAAATTTCAAGTACTATTGCATCATTGGTCTAATCAATACCAAGATCAGAAATCACACGCACCTTTCATTCTAGGACATATTCATCCAAGAGGAATACTTAGTGCGCGTGATTCCTTCTACACGATTTTCTACACCATCGTGTGTGAATGTTTTTCGTGCACTAGGTAAATATGAAGATAAGAACTTTTCGTTATAAGTTATTTCTCATGTAGCTGCATGCATATATTAATGTTATACTTGTAAACCTCAATAAGCGTGAAATTTGATTTAAATATTATTTCAATACTACTTGTCTCCACCTTCTACTTCCTAATTCTCTCAATATCTTCCTCTTTTGGCTCATTAATTTCAAATGCCATACTTTTATCAAATTCTTATCTTTTCCTTCTTGACTTTACTGATAATCTATAGCATGATGAACTTTCAATCTATTATATTTTGTTGTATTGCAAGGGTAGAGTTAAGTATAACAAGACTACCGAGATTGTATGAAAAATTTAACCGATTCTTTCGTTTCCTTGGGTCACTGGCCATCCGCCGGGAGTTTCGGGTTTAATACCGATATTTTAGCAACAAATCCAATAAATCTAAGTGTGGTCCTTGGTGTATTGATCTTTTTTGGAAAGGGAGTGTGTGCGAGTTGTTTATTTCAAGAATAGGCTGGACCCAACCAGCTGCACTTTTTTTTTTCATGTTAACTAGCACAAAATAAAAAGTGCATGATCCCGCGAATTCCTTCTGAATAAATTAAGTTAATTAATAAATTAATAAATCATATTTAAGAACCATAGCTTTTCGTGATTCATTGGTATTTATGGGCTCACTTGATCTCCAAATTTCCAACCTCTTTATTTATTTTGCAAAAGCATATGTTTATGTACAACAGTAAAGATATCTATCCCCAGGTAATCCCTCTCTAGCTGAAGTATAGAAAACTTCTATGGGATGAAGTCTCCATTAAAATAAAAGATGCCCCATTAAAATAACCTTAAAACATTTCAGTTTCAAGGATAACACTCATCACGATAAGCTTTAGACGAGACCTATTCTTTAGGACTTCTTTCAAAAGGCCAAATAAAATATCAATTGCTAAAGTTCTTTTATGGGCTTCATCAAGGAAAAGCTTTAGACGAGACCTATTCTTTAGGACTTCTTTCAAAAGGCCGAATAAAATATCAATTGCTAACGTTCTTTCATGGGCTTCATCGAGGAAGATAACCTTGTAGTATTCTATTAATGGATTTGTTATAGCCTCTCTTAATAGCATTCCATTAAGACAGTTCTTGCATTACTGCAGTCTTTAAAACGAATGTTATTACTTCTCCAATTGTGACATTCATCTCTTCTACAACACGTTGAGAAACAGACATAACTGTCACTCTTACTGTCACTCTTCGGGGCTGTGTACATGCAATCATCATTTTCTTTCGCTTATTAGGAGTTTCAATATCCACAACCTCTAGGACAAACTGAGGTATCTGAATGGTTTACCACTACCCGTCTCCCCAGCCAGGATAAGAGACTGGTTCCCCTTCAGAAGTTGCAGGAACTCTTACTTCTACTGCCTCATGAGAAGCAATTTTTTTTCTCCAATATCTCGCAATACCTTAGTATGTTCTACCATTCCAACAGTTGTTAAGGATGGTACCGTTGCTGCCACCTTCAGTAAAGCCTTCATTCGATTTTCTGATCTTGTTGGAGGTGACAGAGGCATCGCCCACCCAATACACTCCTAGCATATTTGCTAGTGCACGGAAACTTCACCACATATTTCACCTATCCGCATGTATTTGAATCTTGCCCAAATTCTATTCGCTCCCAACTAATCCATGCAAACTAATCAACACAAAATAAAGTTTCTTTTCTTTTTATCATTAGACCAAAATTCTAGATTAGAGGAGTTGCACTGGTATTACGAGGAGTTGCGTTGGTATTACTTCCGCGGGGTCTCTTCTGATACCACATCTCCAACAAGGTCCCCTTTTTCTCCTTCCCACAAGTCCTTTGTAGCATCCGGTCACCTTTGCTCTCGCTCTCATCTTCTAAGCTCAGTTCACTTTTTGAAGTTATTAGAATGTCTATTTTAGGAAAAGAGAACATACCTTTGATGGTTTTCACAGAAAATCAAGCAATGGGGAGGAGGAGAGGGAGTGACATTTAGGGTTTGTAAAAATGAGAAAATACTAGAATTTTATTATAAAATGATATTTATAGGAAGGTTCAATTGCGGCGGATTATTCCCCACTCATTATTTATTTATACTTATTTAGAATTTAAAATATGACTTATATTATTTATAATTAATATACCTCTATTCAATTAAATATATATTTATATATACATATTTATATTTTTTAATTTCTCTTTTACAACTTTATATATATTTAATAAATATTTATTTTTAAATTATTTATTTACTCCTAATTTCTCAAATTTAATTTTGTTCCTTTAAGTTATTCAAACCGGTTAAATTAGTTATAATTAGTTAAATAAATTATGTTCATTTATATCAAATCCAAAATTAGATCAATCAAATTTTAAGTTTAAAAATACAAATTCGAAGAAATTTATGATTGATTTTTTAAAAAAAATTTTGCTGTTATAATTTCTACCCACATTTTTAGAAGTTTTTTTCTTAAAACTTTTAATATATGTTTCTAATTTCTATAGTTATTCTATGCATTCCATTCATTTACTCGTGATTGCATTTTTTTTATGAGGGTAATCATATCCATTGATAATTGATATTCCATTATCCATATTTTACTTTTCGGGTCAAATGTTCTTGTAATACTCTATTACATTTTAAGTTAATAAATATTTACTATTTAGAGTCTATTTTATTCATATGTACTCTTTTGGTATGGGTTAACCAACTATATCACCACTCCTTTTTTAGTATTGTTTAATACTTCTTATCTTTCATTTCATATTCTTTATAATAGGCATTTTATATCATTCCCACATTTTTATTAATTAGTTGGCCTAATAAGGGTATAACTGTTTGTCCCAAAAAATATTGGCCATTATTTGTATTGGTTTTTATAATCTCAAAGTCATTCACTATATTTTATGTTATTGAGTACTCATATATAAGATATACTTTCTCATTGTTCGACCGATTATCTATTGGTAAAATTATAAGGTTAGCTCTTATTACCAACATGGGTGCATTTATTGATATGAGTATTGTTCATGTGCTCCATTAGCATTAGTATCATACTTAGTCATTATTGACTAATTTTTCCATTGTTTGACTTCTTTGGAGTACTAACTTACTCCACTTCCTATGGAGTCAATCCATTTTCTTTCAACTTGCTCTTCATTTCGAGTGAATTTACACTAACTCTTGTCACCAAAGAGACTTGCGTCAAGAGTTGTCCTTATAATCATTATTAGAGATCCAAACTCAAGATAGATATTTGGGTTTCTACGTTTCTCCTTTGGCATGCCATCACTATTCTTTTCCCCTCCTTGGCATACTCTCCTGGGCAATACATGCTTCTCGATTTTGTTAGAGAAGAGGTTTGTCCAAAAGTTTTGTCCCTATTTCACAATTTACTCTGTGAATATTTTTACATAGTTTATTATGATAATATTTATGATTCATCACTTGACATCATTTTTCTCTAATGACGTCCTTTATTATTATTTCACCGATACTCATCCAGGGTATCAAGAGGGTGGTGCTCGTGAGTTTATCTTGCACACTTCTTGCCTTGTTCTCACTCCATGACATTTTCTTTAGTGTTATGATCTGATTTTCATCCCTTATTGTTCTCTCCCGACATTCTCAAGTCGGTAACTATTTGTGACTTTACTCTTTAAGGCCATTATTATCTAAGATCTTAAACTCAGATATTATCTCAAGAGTGACTTTTCCTTTCCAATACATGATATTCCATTAAGGCTTTGTAAATCCTTTCAAAAGATGCTTCTTCGATTTCTCCTCGAAATCTTTGTACTACATCCTTTAGTACTTCCTAAAATGTTCTTGTGGAGGCTTTTCAATTTATATTTCCCCAACATTCTTGAGTTGGTATTCCATCTGAACATTTTCCACAAGGTCGATCCTATACTAAGGTCATGGATAGCTCCATTCAATAAGAGTAGCCCTGATTGAAAGATAAGGCTATTGGGATCTTTGGGTGATGACAAGTGTAAGTCTTACACAGTACTTTCCCAGTGCTTTTGCTTTTTAGAAATATTTTCATTTCTCCAAAAACCAAGTTAGAAAAATGTTTTACTCTAATACCACTTAAGTTGTCATACTCTAACCGAGTTTCCTCGGTCAGACCTGCAAACAACCATCGCATTCTCCCGATTTTACAACGATGGGCACCTCATCATCGTAAAACCGTTAGGGTGCAAAGCTTAAAACAAAACATATCAAATTATTTTCCAAATTAATAAATTGAACATTTGGAAAGTAAATGTGTACTACCTCTACCCGGAGTTTGAGTGGTCATCAATAGTCTGACACATCAAACCCCGATTACTTCACCATGTCTGCTTAGTGGGATGAGCCCTCATTTCCCCTACTACCTTAGTCTCCATGCGTAGGAAGCTACTCGACTTCTCAACCTACTGAACGATGAAAATGCCCTTATGCACCCTGGGTCGTCCCTCAGTCCTTAAGCTCTATCACTACCTCATGCAAGGTGTCCTGATGGCCCTAACATCACAGTGCATGCACAATCAACAATATTTTTGAACTATAGCCTTTATTTTTGGCCCTCTAGCACAACGGTATGTCGGCTTGGCTTTGGCCCACGCGTATTGGCCCAATAAGTTTGATGACCTGGCATCAACAGAGTAGCGGTTCGGTTTAACAAGCTTGACAACTTAGCTTGGCTCGATGGGAGCACACAAATTTCCCATTATTAAAATCTTTTAGCATCATTCATCACATATTCGTTCTGGACGGGTCCACGATCATATACATATGCCTTGGCCCCCCTTTCACGAGATGTCTAAAACATGGCCTTGGACCCACTTTTTTTTAAAATTGTGGCCTTGGGCCCATTGGGACATTATAATCTTCGTACATAATATATTCCTCCAAATAATATTTTTAGCTTGGTTCAAACAATAAAGGGAAAATATATTCTCAAAATATTTTACTTAATAAAATATTAAAAATTTCGATTACTATTGCATTATCGGTCCAATCACTACCAATGTCAAAAATCCCACTTACCTTTCATCCGAGGATATGTTCTTCCCGAAGGGATCCTGAGTGCACATGGTTTCTCCTGCACCATCGTGTGTGAATGTTCTCTATACACTCGATAAATATTAAGATAAGAACTTTCCATTAAAAGTCATTTCTCATGCAGTTACATACATATATCAGCGCTGTGCTGATAGAACTCAATATTTCCTGCCTCCGCCTTCTACTCCCTAATTCTCTCAACATCTTACTCTTTTAGCTCATTAATTTCAAATGCCACACTTTCATCAATTTCTTGTCCTTTGTCTTCTTGACTTTGCTGATAATCTATACCATCCTCATACTTTCAATCTATTATCTTTTGTTGTATTATAGGGAATGATAATCTATACCATCCTCATACTTTCAATCTATTATCTTTTGTTGTATTATAGGGAAAGAGTTGAGTATGATGGGAATGCCTTTACGAGGGCCACTTGATCCCCAAATTTCTAACCTCTTTATTGATCTTACTACAAGCATCCTCTATTTTTTCTTCACCAATAAGCAAAACAAGTATATTATATGGGCCTCAAGCATATGTATATGTACAACAGTATGGATAGCAGCCTCCAGGTAATCCCTCTCTAGCTAAAGTATAGAAGACTTCATCGGATGAAGTCTCCATTAAAATGAGAGGTGCCCATTAAAATAACATTGAAACTTTTTAGTTTCAAGGATAAAACTCATCACGACAACTTTCAGATCAGGCCTATTCTTTAGGACTTCTTTCAAAAGACCAAATAAAATATCAGCGGCTAAAGTTCTTTCAAGGACTTTATCGAGGATGATAATCATGTAGCGTTCTATTAATGGATATGTCATAGCCTCTCTTAATAGCATTCCATCAATGCGATATTCTAAGACAGTTCTTCCACTACTGCAGTCTTCAAAACGAATGTGATAACCTTCTTCTCCAATTGTGACATCAATCTCTTCTGCAACACCCCTAGAAACAGAAATAACTGCCACTCTTCAGGGCTGTGTACATGCGATCATCATTTTCTTCTGAGTGGTTTACCACTACCCGTCTCCCGGCCAAGATGAGTGTCTGGTTCCCCTTCAGAACTTGTAGGAACTCTTCCTTCTACCACCTCGCGAGAAGCGACTTCTTTTCTCCAATATCTCGTAATACCTCGCCAAGTATGTTCTAAAATTCCAACGGTTGGTAAGGCTGCTACCGTTGCTGTCGCCATCAGAAATGCCTTTGTTCGACTTTCTAATCTTGGAGGTGATAGAGGCATCGCCCACCCGATACACTCCTTACATATTTTCCAGTACACGGAAAACTCCACCACATATTTCACTTGTCCGCCTCTATCCAAATCTCACCCAGGTTCCATTTGATCCCCTCGAATCAATCCATGCAAACTAATCAGCACAAAATAAAGTTTTTTTTCCTTTTTATCATCAGATCAAACTTCTATATTAAAGGAGTTGCACTGGTATTTCTTCCCTAGGGTCTCTACTGACACCTACTGACACCTTCGGACAAGTTCTCTAACATGTCCTCTATAGCATCCCTTTTTGAAGGTATTGGAATGTCTATTTTAGGAAAAGAGAACCTGCCTTCGATGGTTTTTACACCAAAGGCAGCTCCTCTAAAGGCATAATTGATCATAAGTTTGCTGGATAGTGTTTGATATAGTCCTCCTAGATCTCATGTGGTGTATACCAATTTTTCTACAGAACTGCAAGCTTAAGAAGCTCCAAATAAGTATGCTAGTTCTTCCCAACAAGTTGTTGATCCATAGCCTGCATCTTTTTGTTTTACTAGCATAGCCTACATCTTTTTGTTTTAGAAAAGCCCACAACAAATAATTATATACATCAAGCATCCGATAGTAGCTACAATTTTCCCTAAGACAATGCAGCATATGTAAGCATCCTCCAAGTAGCCACCTTTACAGAGTGTTTGGATCATGGGTATGCAAAACGTTCTCTTCACTTTAATATTTCTCTCATCAATTGACCTTCAAGTTTCCATGGCAAACAAAGTGTTAGTTCTTTGTGCACAATGCTTAAGAATAAGACCGAAATTATCAGCTCTTGAAGAATGCATAATTTGAATAGTCTTTGGAGCAAATCTAAAGCTTTGGTTCTCTTACCCTTGTCAAGGACCTTCACGATCTCCATATGCATCACAAGTGAAACCCTTTTCTTCTTGCGATTTAAATTGTGATCTCTTGATAGAGTTGAGATACATTAATATTGTTTCAAATTCCCAGCTACAATTCTCGATCCACGCTTCAGATGCATCACCATCTGAATTGAGTAATTTTCGAACTCGCGAATATTTCCTGTTGTACATGGGGAATTGATAACAAATCCAAACAACACTGGTAGCTGAACTCTACTTGAGCTCTTTCCTCTATAACCCTCCTGATGCTCTTCTGATGCTGCAAGGCTCCACTTTTTCTTAAAAACTTCATTCTTCTCGTTAAATAATACCTCTCCCAGAAAGATATTGGTTCATATTTTGGAGTTGGCCTAAACCAACGAGTAATAGGGAAAGAGAGTGAAATGACTAAAATATAGATGTCACCGAAAGCGAGAGAGAAGGAAAGAATACTGCCTCACAACGGATTTGTATGGCCTCAACCGCTTCGGACGGCGGTAGGGGAAGTCGAAGAGGGCGTTGAGCTACCGCGAGAGGAGCTCCGTCAAGATGAGGTTGAGAGAAAGAACGAGCGATTGTAAAGGGAGTGACATTTAGGGTTTGTAAAATGAGAAAAATGATAGGAGTTTATTATAAATGGGTATTTATAGGAAGGTCCAATTTTGATGAGTTAGGTCTACTTATTATTTATTTATATTTATTTAGAATTTAAAATAAAATTTATATTATTTATAATTAATATCCCTCCATCCAACTAAATATATATATACATATTTATATTTGTTAATTTCTCTTTTAAAACTTTATATATATATATATATTTAATAAATATTTATTTCTAAAATATTTATTTACTTCTAATTACTCGAATTTAACTTCGTTCTTTTAAGTTATTTAAACTGGTTAAATTAGTTATAATCGATTAAATAAATTAGGTTTGTCTATATTAAATTCAAAATTAGATCAATCGAATTTTATGTTTGAAACAAAAAAATAAATTCCGAAGAAATTTATGATTGATTTTTTTAAAAAAATATTGGTGTTACAAAAATTATTTTCTGCTTATTGTTAATGTCAACAAACTTCTAGCCAATAAATCATTTTTGTCACACTTCGATGCTATTTGGATGGTTAGACCAATATAAAACTCACCACAACTCTCACTACTATTACATCATTAGTTACCATAATAGTTCAAACAAGTTAAATTCAACCTTTCCAGTGTTTCCCTAAAACAATATTATCAAAATTACAGACTCCAATTCCCATGTCTCTTCCTCTATTTGGTTACTTCACCAAAGTACCTTCACTATGGAAATTTTCTTATTATGGAGATTTATTTCTTGACGATCAACGATGTGTAGATGTTCCACTTCATAGGTTGGATTTTCTTCTAACTCTAGTAGGGGACTTGTCATTACATGACTGGGGCCGGGCTCGTACTTGCTTAGGACTAATATGTGGAATACATCATGTATTCTATGAACTCTAGTGGTAACCCCAGTTGATAAGCGACCGGTCCTGTTCTTCGGATAATTGTGTAGGGGCTTATATACCTTGGTTTCAATTTCCCTATTTGTTGAAATCTCAGAATTCCTCTCCAAGGTGATACCTTTAGGAACACTTTATCCCCTACTTCAAACTCCAATTCTTTCCGTCCCCAGTCTACGTAGCTCTTTTGCATATCTTGGGTGGCTTTAAGTCGATTCTTTATCAACTTGATCTTCTTCATTGTATCCTCGACCAGTTCATTCTTTTCCAGTGTTCTTTCTCTTACATCATCCCAAAATAAAGGTGTATGACATGGTCTACTGTACATGGCATCATACAGTTTCATTTGTATGTTGGCTTTATAACTATTATTGTAGGCAAACTCCATAAGGCATAAATACTCCTCCCACTTTCGATTCATAGTTAGGACACATGATCAAATCTTGTCTTCCAATGTTTGGATTGTACGCTCTGATTGTCCATTGGTTTATGGGTGGAATGCTTTACTCAAATGGAGTTTTATCCCTATGGATTCTTGTAGACTAGGCTAGAATCTTGACGTAAACCTTGTTTCTTTGTCAGATACTATCCTCATTGGAATCCCTTGTAACCTCATGATTTCCTCCATATACAGCTTTGCCAACCTTTTGATTAAATTGGTTACCCGTATAGGTAGGAAATTGACTGATTTAGTTAATCGATCCATGATTAGCCATATGGCGCCGTGTCCCCTTCGTGTCACAGGTAGTCTCATCACAAAATCCGTAGTGATATTCTTCCATTTCCATTCAGGGATGGATAAGGTTTGCAGTACTCCTGAAGGTTTCTAATATTCTGCTTTGATTTGCTAGCAAGACAAACATCTCGACATGTAAGTAGCTATGCCCCTTTTCATGCCCTTTCACCAATATTCTTTCTTTTGAGTTTTGCACATCTTCATATTTCCTAGGTGCATAGCGTATACCGAAACATGAGCCTTTTCTAATATTAACTTTCTTAGTTCCTCCATGTTTGGTACACATTGTCACACTCCGATCCGGTTTGTTCAAAATCCCATTATCAACACGTCACTCCTTTTGGCCTATGTTTTCCCAAGACCGCGAGGAGTCAAGCATATTTTCTGACCTTATTTCCTGGAATAGCATTACACAAAACTCAATATCTTAAAGAAAATCTTAACATACATGATTTAAGGCTTGTCCTTTAGGTTTCTTTATGGGGTGTCTTATTTCCTGAAAAAATAATTTAAAGGGAGGAGATGAGTTTCTACAACTCAATGAGCATGTATTAGGGTAAAGTTGATGTGATCAACTTCGGGTAAATGGAAAGGATGAATTGGGGGGAAAGTTTGGGAAAATTTTGAGGATTTCAAAAATTGAGGGACCTGTGTGCATTTTTTCTAAAATTGAAGGTCAATTGGAAAAGTAGAGGAACTTGGAAGGCCAATTGGTCATTTTTGGAAAAATTGGGGCCAATCATTATATTTAGAAAGTTAAGGAATCAATTGGAAATTTTGGAAAAGTTGAGTCCCAATTGATGATTTTTGACAATTAAGGGCCCAAGAGGGATATTGGAAATTCTAGGTTCTTAATTGAAATTAATTGAGCATTATGGACATAAAGTCAAAGATTATGTACTTCAGGGACCTAATAGTAACAAGGCAAGAGTTTGGGCATAATTATAAATACATGGAAATAGGAGGCCTTTCATGCCAAACCTTTCCTCATGAGCATGTCCGAACCCTGTAGGGACATATTGGACAAGAACGTGTGCAAGGGAGCACGACAAGATTTGGAAGTCTGACTGGAACCCGATTGGGTTGATGCACACCTTTTTGCAATTAAAAAACCACTATGAGTGGTATTTTCCAACATTATACCCAATTTGGGTGATGAACACTTTTGCTAAATTAGAAACCGCTATGAGTGGAGGTTTTTGACATCATACTCGGTTAGGGTAATGAATACCCTTTTTTAAAAGTTAAAACCATTTTCCAGAAAGGATCTCCTCTAATTGTGTGCAATTTCTTAAAATTTTTGGGTGACTTTACTAATGAGAGTTGGGATAGCTCCAATAGGATGGAGCCCTCAGTTTTTGAACTTATAGGGCCTAAGGCCCAATTTTGAAAAACTCATGAAGTGGGCCTAAGGCCAATGGGCACGGGTTGGAGCCCGTAGACAAATATAAACCTCGTACTTTAGAGATAAGAAAATTGGGAAAAGAATAGGTTAATTCAAATGAGAAAACCAAGCTAGTTCATGAACCTTAACCGATAGATAAAGGGTAAAATGGGAAAATGGAAAGTGGTCGGGGGTAGAGGGTCCCCGAGCTCCCTATATAAAGAGCTCCTCTCGATTCATCATCCACACACCCCAAATCTCCATTCTCTCCTAGCTGCTCCATTTTTCGGTGAAGCTCGAACCATTGCTATGATATAGGCCTTTTTCTCAGCCTTAGAAGGCAAGGTCAGGTCCTATAGACTCCGGGGGAAGTTAGCTACCTGACATCAACTTCCTTTTGACATGAGGACCGTTATAGAAGCACCGGCTGAATCAAACAGTGAAGTAGCATTGAAGGATCAAAGTTGCCCAATTTTGGCTAAGCTGAATTCAGCCAAATTTAGCCCTCCTCCCACTAAACCAAGCCTCCTTGACACCCCTATGTCCCTCACACGGCCACGACCGAGCTGAAAGGTAAGCCAATTCGACCCTCCTTTGTCATGGCTAGTTGAAGTTAGATAGAGAAAATGTTGAACTTTATTGATGGAATTCTCCCTCGATTTGATATCTATTGTAGCAATTCTTGATCCTAGAAAAAACCTCAGGATGAGAGCTACCTTCCCAGATAGAGAGCTCGGACCGTTGCACCTCCAATGGTAAGCTTTCGAGCTTTCTCTCTCTATGAATGATTTTTTGGCGAAGCTCCGTTTGAGCTCATTTCGGACTCAAATCATTCTATTCAAAGCTCAATTGAATCATATGGAAGTATAGGAACTGAATTATACCTCTAATTGAATGGCCAATTTGAAGAAATCAAATTCGATCAGTTTGAATGGGAGAAATTGGGGAAAAGTTTTGGAGAAAATTGAGGGACCTCTTTGCAATTTCCCAAAATTGAAGGCCAATTGGTCATAAGAAAGATGTTGAGGGATCAATTGGTTAATTTTGGAACATTTGGGGTCAAATTGCCATTTTTTGGAAAGTAGGGGCAAAATTATAATTTTTGAAAAATTGGGAACCAAATTGAAAATTTAGAAAAATTGAGGCCCTTATACAATTTTGAGTAAAATGAGGATATAAAGAGAATTTTGGAAGTTGTGGGACTCAATTTGGAAAAAAGTTAGCATTACAGACCTAAAATTAAGGAAAATGAACTTTAGGGACCTCCCACTCTTGGTCTACGTCCGACTCTCTCTCTCTACATCCCTCTCTCTCTCTTCCTTTCTTCCTTTAAGACCCTAAAACACTAAAAACCATAAACAACCCCTAAAAACTATAAAAATATCTAAAAACTTAAAAACTGTAAAAAAAAAAACCCAAAAATCTCTAAACAAACCACAAAAGCCTAAAAAGGCTAAAAATCCTAACACCCAAAAACCATAAAAAAAACATAAAGCACTAAAAAAACCCTAAAAAAACTCTAAAAAATATTAAAAACCTAAAACCCAAAAAATACTTAAAACCCATAAATAAACACTTTAAAAACCCTAATAACCACTAAAAATCCCTAAAAACCCTAAACAACAATAAAAAACAAAAAAAACCCCAAAAAAACCTTTAAAAACCTTACACATCCTTAAAGGACTAAAAAACCATAAAAACACAAAAACCCATAAAAAACAATAAAAACAACCTCTAAAAACCATAAAACCGTAAAAACATAAAAACCCCTAAAACTGTAAAATGCCTAAAAAACCTAATATCCCTAAAAAAAACCCTAAAACCCTAAAAAGGCTAAAAATCCAAAAACCATAAAAAAACTCAAAAAACTAAAAAACTATAAAAAAAACCCTAAAAAACCAAAAAACCCAATAAAACCCCTAAATAAAACCTTAAAAACCCTTTAAAAACCTAATAAAACTTAAAAAACATAATAACCCCTAAAAACAAAAACAAAACTCTAAAAATACTGTTAAAAACTTTAGAAAAAACCCTAAAAACATAAACAACACTAAAACACCCATAAAAATCCTAAAAAACCATAAAAATAAAAAAAAACCATAAACACCTAAAAACTATAAAAAAATCCCTAAAAACTCTAAAAATTCTAAAAAACCTTCTCCCTCATCTCCCCTCCCTCCATCCTCCCCCTCTCGCACAACCTCAAACTTTCTCTCTGTTCCCTTTCTCCCTCTCTCTACGTCTTTATCCCCCTCTCTTTTCCTTTATTCCTTTAAAATCCTAAAACACTAAAAAACATAAACAACCCCTAAAAACCCTAAAAATCATAAAAAAAATCTAAAAAACCCCTAAAATCTCTAAAAAAAACCCAAAACCCTAAAAAGGCTAAAAATCCTAAAACCATAAAACAATAAACAAAACCCTAAAAAAAACTCTAATAAATCTAAAACCCAAAAAAACACTTAAAAACCATAAATAAACCCTTTAAAAACCCTAATAAACCAAAAAAATCCTAAAAACCCTTAAAAACCCTAAAACCCCTAACAACCCTAAAAACTTTAATAACCCCTAAAAACCCAAATAAAACCCTAAAAATACTTTAAAAAGCTTAAAAAGCCCCTAAAAACAAAAAACCCTAAAACCCCAAAAACCAAAACAACCCTATAAACACTAAAAAATCCCTAAAACCCTAAAAATCCTTAAAAAAATCCTAATAACTATAAAAATTAAAAAACCCATAAAAACCTAAAAAAACACTAAAAAAACCCTAAATAAACCTCTCTTATCCCCTCCCTCCCCCTCCCCTTTTCGCTCTACCTCTAACTTTATCTCTCTTCCCTTTCTCCATCTCTCTACATCTCTCACCCCCGATCTCTCTTTAAAACCCAAAAACACTAAAAACCATAAACAACCTCTAAAAAACCCTAAAATCCCTAAAAAAAACCTAAAACCCTAAAAAGGATAAAAATCCTAAAACCCTAAAGACCATAAAACACTAAAAAAATTCAAAAGCCCTAAAAATATAAAAAAAAAACTCTAAAAACCCTAAAAACCTATAACCTCTAAAAAAACCCATAAAGAAACCCTAAAAAGTAAAACAAATCCAAAAGAAACACTAAAAACACTAAGAAAACCCTAAAAACTCTAAAACACCCAATAAAATACTTAAAAACTCTAAAATACCTATAAAACCCTAAAAACTCCAAAAAAACAATAAAAACCCTAAAAACCTAAAACCCCAAAAAATCATAAAACACAAAAAAACCATAAAAACCCTAAAACACCCTAAAACACCCTATAAACCCCTAAAAACTCTAAAAAAAATCCTAAAAACTTAAAACCCACCAAAACCATAAAACTCCTAAAACACAAAAAAACCATGAAAACCCTAAAACACCCTAAAAGGGTTTTGAGTGTTTTTAGGTGTTTTTAAGGGTTTTTTTTAGGGCTTTTTAGGCTTTTAATGGTTTTTGGGATACTTACAGGGTTTATAAGGGTATTTAGGGATTTTTTTTGGAGTTTTTAGGATTTTTTTAGTGTTTTTGATAATATGATCCCACATTGGATAAAATAGAGAAGTGTCATGAATTTATAAGGTTGGATGTGTTCCACCACTTACTAGTTAGAAGGGTGACAGAGATATAGAGAGGTTGAGAGAGCTAGAGAGAGGGAGAGATAAATGAGTTTCTCACATTATCGACCCACATTAAATAAAATAATAAAATAGAGAAATGTTATGAATTTTGAACGTTGAAAATGTTTCATTACTTAATATAGTTCTTAAGAAATGGGTTAGAACCCTTATAGACCCATAATATTATCTCATAGGAGTGAGTGAGATAGATAGAGCGCAAGAGATAGTAAGAGAGGGAGAGGTAGAGAGGTAGAAAGGAAGAGAGAGAGAGGGAGAGATAGATGAAGAGGGAAAAGGGAGGAGAGATATAGAGTGAGCTAAATACCCTAAAAGAACGCTAAAAACACTTTAAAACCCTTAAAAACTAAAAAACCCCTTAAAAACCCTAAGAAAATCTTAAAAATCCTAAACAACAATAAAAAAAAACCTTAAAAACTCTACATATCGCTAAAACCCAAAAACACCTAAAAAACCATAAAAACAATAAAAAAAACCCTAAAAACTCTAAAAAATTAAAAACTCCTAAAACCCTAAAATACCTATAAAAACCTAAAATCCCAAAAAAAAACCCAAATACCCTAAAAAGGCTAAAAATCCTAAAACCATAAAAAAAACTCAAAAACCCTGAAAAACCTTATAACCTTTTAAACCCTAAAAAACCCAACATAAAACCTTAAAAACCCTTAAAAAAAGCTAAAAAGCCCTACAAACCCAAATAATTGCTAAAAACCCAATCCAAACTCTAAAAAAATCTAAAAAACTTTAGAAAAAACCCTAAAGACCCTAAAACACTAAATGTCCTAAAAATGCATTAAAAACCATAAAAATAAAAAAAACCATAAACATCTAAAAACTATTAAAAAACCCTAAAAATCCCTAAAAACCTCTAAAAACTCTTAAAAACCATAAAACACTTAAAAACTCTAAAAACCCTAAAACACTGAAAACCATAAAACCCATAAACAACACCTAAAAATCATAAAAAACATAAAAAAACCTTAAAATTCATAAAACAAATCTAAAACCCTATAAAGGCTAAAAATCCTAAAACCCTAAAGACCATAAATCACTAAAAAAACTCAAAAGCCCTAAAAAACTAAAAAAACTCTAAAAAAACCCTAAAAACCTAAAACCCCTAAAAAACCCTAAAAATCTAAAACCCCTAAAAAACCCTAAAAAAACTAAGAAAACCCTAAAAACCCTAAAGTACACAATAAAATACTTATAAAACCCTAAAACACCATATAAAACCCTAAAAACCTAAAACCCCAAAAAATCATAAAAAACAAAAAACCATAAAAAATCTAAAACACCCTAAAACACTAAACAACAATAAAAAAATTAAAAAAAACCCCCAAAACCTTAAAAAACCTAAAAACACTAAAAAGGCCACTAAAAACCTAAAACCCCTAAAAACCACTTAAAAACCCTTAAATCCCCTAAATAAACACATCGAAAACCCTAATAACCCCAAAAACCGTAGAAATCCTAAAAAAACCTAAAAAATCCTTAAAAACCCTAATAACCCCTAAAAACCCAAAAAATACTCTAAAAAACTTTTAAAAAACCCTAAAAACCTAAAACCCCAAAACACCTAAACAACCCTAAAACCCTAAAAAACCCTAAAAACCCTAAAAATAAAAATAAAACATAAACCCCCTAAAAACATAAAAAAACTCAAAAAACCCCTAAGAACTCTTAAAAACCCTAAAAGTCCTTAAAAACTCTAAAATAAACCCTAAAAGACCTTCTCTCTCTTCTCCACCTCCCTCCATCCTCCCTCTCTAGCTCTACCCACGACTTTCTCTCTCTTCCCTTTCTTCCTCTCTCTACATCTCTCTCCCTCCTCTCTCCCCCTCTCTCTTCCTTTCTCCCTTCTAAACCATAAAACACTAAAAACCACAAAAACTATAAACAACCCCTAAAAATCATAAAAAACCAAAAAACTTAAAAATCGTAAAAAACCTAAAAACCACTAAATTCCCATAAAAACCTAAAAACACTAAAACCTTAAAAATCCTAAAAAACCAAAATCCATAATTAACCATAAAACAACTAAAAAACACTAAAAAAAACCCTAGGAATCCTAAAAACCCTAATAAATCCTTAAAAACTGTAATAATCCCTAAAAACAAAAAACCCAAAAAATACTCTAATAACTAAAAAAACATAAAAAAACCCTAAAACCCTAAAAAAACTTTAATAACCCTAAAAACCATAAACAACATAAAAAACCATAAAACCCTAAAACACCTAAAAACCATTAAAGAAACCCTAAAGAACTCTAAATAACCCCCTAAAAACTCTAAATAACACTAAACAACCCTTAAAACCCTATAAACCAAAATAAAACCCTAAAAACTCCAAAAGATAGAGGGAAAGAGGGGGAAAGGTTTTTTAGGGTTTTTTTTTAAGGTTTTATGTATTTTAGGGTTGTTTAATGTTGTTTAGTGCTTTTTAGGGGTTTTAGGGTTTTATGGTTTTTTTTATTTTTAGATTATTTATGTTTTTTTTAGGATTTTTAGGGTTTGCATGGTTTTTTATTAGGTTTTTAGGGCTTTTAGGGTTTCTTTAGGTGTTTTAAGGTTTTTTATTTTTTTATTGTTTTTTTAGAGTTTTTAGTGTTTTATAGGGTATTTTAGTGGATTTAAGGGTTTTATAGGGCGTTTTATGGGTTTTTCAAGTGTTTTAAAGGGTGGTTTAGGGTTTTTATGGTTTTTTGAGTTTTTAGGGTTTTTGAGGTTTTTGAGTGTTTTTAGGGATTTTTGAGGGTTTTGGGGGTTTTTGAAGGCTTTTTAGGCTTTTAAGGATTTTTAGGATACATATAGGGTTTTCAAGGGTATTTAGTGTTTTTTAGGTGTTTTTAGGATTTTTTATGGTTTTTGATAATATGATCCCATTTGTATAAAATAGAGAAGTGTTGTGATTTTATAAAGTTGGATGTGTTCCACTACTTACCAGTCATAAGAAATGAGCTCAACCCCATATTGGACCATAATATTATATCATATTATAAAGAGAGTCAATTGAGATAGAGGGAGAGAGAGAAAAAGAGAGAGATATAAAAAGGTTGAGAGATGTAGAGAGAGGGAAAGACAAATGGGTTCCTCACATTATCGACCCACATTAGATAAAATAGAGAAAATTTATGGATTTTTAAGGTTAAAAGTGTTCCATTACTTTGTATTGGTCATAAGTAATGGGTTGGAACCCTTATCGACCCATAATATTATCTCACATGAGTGAGTGAGATAGAGAGAGCACAAGAGATAGTAAGAGAGAGAGAGAGACAAAGAGACAAAGAGAGACAAAGAGCGAGATAGACAATAAGAGGTGAGGGGTAGAGAGATGGAGAGATAGATGTAAAAGGGAAAAGGAGGAGAGAGATGGAGAGAGCTCTAAAAAACCCTAAAAATTTTAAAAGATCTACAAAAACCTTAAAACCCCAAAAAACCCTAAAAATACTGAAAAACACCTAAAAATCCTCAAAAACACTAAAAACTCAAAACCCCCCAAAAAACCACTAAAATTACTTAAGAAAAACCTGAAAATCCTAAACAACAATAAAAAAACCCAAAAAACCTTAAAAAACCGTACATATCCTTAAAATACTAAAAAACCTAAAAAACCATAAAAAAAACTACAAAACATAAAAACAATTAAAAAACCCTAAAAACTTAAAAACACATAAACCCTAAAATACCTAAAAATCCCTAAAGTGTCCAAAAAAAACCCTAAAATGGCTAAAAATCCAAAAACCATAAAAAACTCAAAACCCTAAACAACTCTAAAAAAGCTAAAAACATAAAACCCCTAAAAACCCCTTAAAAACCCTTAAAAACTCTAAATAAAAATTTAAAAAGTCCTTTAAAAACCCTAAAAATCTTAAAAAACCCTAAAAACCCTAAAAATAAAAATAAAATCCATAAAACCCCTAAAAACCTAAAAAAACACTAAAAAAACCCTAAAAGACCTTCTCTCTCTTATCCCCTCCCTCCCTCCTCCACCTTTGCACTACCTCTAACTTTCTCACTCTTCCCTTTCTCACTCTCTCTACATCTCTCTCCCTTGCTCCCTCCCCCTCTCTCCTCCTTTCACCCTTTAAAACCCTAAAACAATAAAAACCATAAACAACCACCCAAAAAAACTAAAAAAACCCCCCTAAAATCCATAAAAAAAACCTAAAACCTTAAAAAGGCTAAAAATCCTAAAACCCTAAAGACCATAAAACACTAAAAAACTAAAAAGCCCTAAAAAACTAAAAAAAAACTCTAAAAACCCTAAAACCTAAAACCCCTAAAAACACTAAGAAAACCCTAAAAACCCTAAAGCACTCAATAAAATACTTAAAAAAACCTAATACACCCTATAAAACATTTAAAACTCTAAAAAACACTAAAAACCTATACCCAAAAAACCATAAAAAATCATAAAACACAAAAAAACCATAAAATTGTTAAACCCTAAACAACCATAAAAAACATTAAAAAAATCCCAAAAACCTTACATGTCCTTAAAAACCTAAAAATCCCAAAAAAACCATAACACCCACCCCCCTCCAAAAAAAAAACCTTAAAAACACTAAAAACACCTAAAACCCAAAAATACATAAAAAAACCTTAAAATCCATAAAAAAACCCCTAAAATCCTAAAAAGGCTAAAAATCCTAAAACTCTAAAAATAATAAAAAACCCTAAAAAACCACTAAAAACCTAAAATAGCGTTTTAGGGGTCTTTAGTGTTTTTAGGGTTTTTAGGGTTTTTGAGGGCTTTTTAGGCTTTTAAAATTTTGGTTTGGATACTTACAGGGTTTTTAAGGGTATTTAGGCTTTTTTAGGTGTTTTTAGGATTTTTTTAGGGTTTTTGATAATATGATCCTACATTGGATAAAATAAAGATGTTGTGATTTTATAAGATTAGATGTGTTCCACTACTTATGAGTCATAAGAAATGAGCCTGACCTCATATTGGACCATAATATTATATCATATTATAGAGAGAGTCATTTGAGATAGAGGGAGAGAGGGAGAGGGAGATATAGAGGGAGAGGGAGAAATGAGCCTGACCTCATATTGTATCTCAATTTTAATTCAAACATGGGTTTGATTCACACTCCATGTTCTAAGAAATATTTATCATCCAAAAAGAGGAAAAAATAGAGTCTTTGTCTAAAGAAATGCGTTGAGAAAGGACAGATGTATAGAACCTTTCAACGAGATAGTGCTTTTTCAACTCTCTCAAAATGGAATCTATTCCAAACATATATGCTATGGTTCCTTACCTCAACAGGGAACAAATATCTCAATTTGATATAGTCATTTCCTAAGTTCGTCGTAAACTTTGTTCGGTCGGGGTCGGCCAGAATAGTGCCAATCATATTTTAATGTATTATGTAAATTGAATGAGCATGAGTAAGGTCAATTCCAAAAACTCACCAAAGATGACACCTTGATTGTTGGCACTAGTGAATTTTGAAAGATGATTCCATAAGGAGTCAGTGGCAACTTCAACCACCTCAATTAGAGGTTTAGGCAATCTGCAATGCTCCTTTTAGTCAACTCTATTATTTCTTAAGAAATATACACTTACCCAAATAATGTGAGGCTAGTGGCAATCGAATGTTAGAGCTACTAGAGTCTACTGAATTTTTCTCAACTGCCAAGGTCGTCAGAATTCACTCGCAAAATAGAAGCTCTATTTTCGGCTTGCATGAGTTTGGTATTATGCTATCTCACTAGCATCTATAGAGGGAGAGTTGAAGGTTGAGAGGGTGGCAATGGAAAGCTTACCCTCATAACTTTTTGGGATACCATGATCATTAGAAGTGGTGGTCGGATGGATGCATAATGCTCTCCATAAGTAAGCTCACCAGAAACTGGAGCTCCTCAAGTTTTAGAGAGAATTCTAAAACAAAACTGACTTGGAGACATCCAAGTTTTATATGGATGGATTCTAGATTTGCGTGGCTATCTATCCATAGCTTCCTTGCATCATTCCATAGCATGAGGTTTTCCAAGTTTGTTCCCAAGTAGGAGAGCTAGCAGTTGGGTGAAGAAGATGACACATGCGCACATGCGTGCACCTGATGTGGCACGCCGACCACTTTGCACTATAATGAACAGATGTTTGACAAATTTCTTGACCATTTTAGTTGTTTCTTACTTAGTTCTCCCCTTTTTCGAACAATTATTGGCCCAATAAAAATACCTAAAAATTGTTCATTCAATTTTCTATTGAATGGACTCAAGAACCGCCCCATTCCAATTTGTTTAACCCTCTCTAAAAATTGGGGGGTTTTGTGAGCTAACTTAACCCAAACCCCGTTCAAACCGATTTTTCCCATGTCTTTCCCAATCCTTGATTTCAGAACTTGGGATGTTTTCTAAGATCTATTATGACCATGCTCATCACCTTAAGACTCCTGTTCGAACCATTTTCTTAGCTTGGTTTGATTCGAGATCCCGGTTCATGTCTTCTTCCTTAGTTTAATGTCATTTTCTATTTCAGTTTAGCTTGGTTTCCAATTCAAGATTTCCTGGTGTCCCATAATTCCTCTTTAAAATCGAGGGCTTTTTGCTATAAGTTAGTATGATCCCAATTTGAACCGATTTTCATTATGACCTTTCTTGATCCTTGATTTCTAATCAAAGGATATTCTTTGAGGATAATTTTGTGAACTTATCCATTGTCCAAGTTTAGGATCTAAACTAGTTTCTAATTCGAATCGATTCCAAATCTCATTTCTAAGGCTTTCATTCATGGTTCAATATCTGTTTTCAATCCAATTGGGTCTAAATCTCGGTTTTGAAAATTTTGGTGTCACAACTTCTCCCCTCCTTAAAAGTTTTGTCCTTAAAACTTGTACTTACTGGGGGAAAAGGATTTCCTCCTATAACCTAATAGACTCTTTCAATTTCCTCGAATTCACATGGTCATAACACCATTGTGTATTCTTATTGTCTTACATTCATATTTTTTTGCCAACCTCCTTTTAGTCTAATTTTTAATTGGGCTTAGCATCATCATATATATCGGTCTCAGGGTAACCCCTTTCTCCCAATACGTCCCTTATGTAATATCATGTCCTTTCCAATAAGACTACTTCTAGAGTCATTATCATTAGAGGTTCATAACAGTCAGCCTAAATTGCAGATCATACCTCTTGAATACTTGTATACTCTCTTATTTATGACATCTAAATCTCCATGGATATCTTTGCTTACCACGAAGACCCATGATCTTTTCATAACTTGCAACTTACCCACATAAGTATTATTTTATACTTAAACATTATATGTGTTCCCTCTTTTTCAATATCCTATTTATCACAACTGCAAATCTCAATACTTCTCCAACTCATATCACAACACTTATTCCAAAAGTGTATACTTGATATTATGTGTCTAATGGTATAACTTCCTCAACTATATCTTGTTGTACAAGTCTACACAATGATACTAACTCTAAGATGCTTACTACTCTAATGCATCTTATCTCACTGTGTTGGCTTTACGCAACACAAATAAAAAAGTGACCATTTATCTTTCCAAAAACTTTCTTTTTTACCAACATAATACCTTTCACTTGTTTCACTCACAATTCGTGCCTCTCATATATCTCCTTGGTTTCTAATATGCCTCATAGATTATAATAACATGTACATGTCTAAAGGTCGAGAATATTGACCTAGTGTCCCTTTGGCATAATTGTTCCATTATGGTGCAATAATCTAAATTCTCTTTTAGACAATATTTCATCTTCGAAATTCATTATAATACTTACATACATTTTCTCACAACATTCTGGTTATGGCAGCACTTTACTTATCATCAAAGGGTGGTTCTCTTTTTGTTTCACGTGACTCTCAATTATTATATGCCATAAGGCCATTCATAGATATTGTCTCACTAGTATCCTTATCTACTAATTCTCAATCTTGAGACAACTATTATTTAGTTAACAATCCTCACACTTGGGCAGAGCCTTTCAATCCACCAATTAGTTGTTGTTGTCCATTTTCCAAAAGATCAAATAAAAAATGTAAGGTCTCTTTCTAGCAACTCTCTTCTTATCATTCCTCATCCATCCATGCGGGATTCTATCTCCTTACTTCATTCAATTACTCTTGTACCTTAACTTGATGGGTACTTATAGATTTTTCACTCGAGTCGTGCCACTTAAGGCATCAACTCCTTTTTTTACCTTTTTCGAGTATTTAAGAAGTCACCCTCCTTACTTGTACACAAAAATCTATCTAGGATTTCTTTAGTAGGACACTAATTTCTTGAATGATACCTTACATCCCCTTATAAAAATCTTAATATGGTGCATCCTGGTTACCATAATCCCATCTAGTTCCTTCTAGATTTACGAAGTCCTTTACACATTTTTACACATGTGCACCTTGGTGTATATCTCATTTGTCATGTCCCGTCCCGGTTTGGTCGGATCCCCGTGATCAACCTGCCACTCTCCCGATTTACTAAAGGGTTTCCCCTTATATTATAAATCGTAAAGAGTAAGGCATTCTTTAGACCTGCACCTTTTTCCATGAATATCATAAATCAAATATGCATAGTAATTTAAATTAATCGTACCTGTCTTTCTGGTATTTAATTGCACAAGTCTTTTAAGGTTCAGCTTTTTGGGACTTCCTAAAAGGGGTATAAGCAAGGGGGTGAGTACAACTACTCAGTGAATGGGATTCAAATCTTTTGACTTTCAAGAAAAATATTTATATGGAGTGTGCTATACTCCTTTCTTTTCAAAAATCCCTTCATTTAAAAAAAATTTGGGTTTTTCCATTATTTCTTAGTTACCGGTGTCACGCCCTGACCCGGTTTGGTCGGATCCCCGTGATCAACCCGCCACTCTCCCGGTTTATTAAATGATTTCCCCTTATTGTAAACCGTAAAGAGTAAGGCGTCCTTTAACCTGCACATTTTCCTGGAATAGCATAATCAAAATTGCATGAAATTTAAAACTTTACATACCTGTCTTACAGGCAGCTTAGTTGACGGTTTTTAAGGGAAGGCTTTCCGATTTTTCCTGAAAGGGATATAAGGGAGGGGATGAGTACGACTACTCAGTGAATGGGTTTTTAAAATGTCTACTTTTAACTTTTAAGTAAATTATTTATATGGAGTGTGCCAGACTCCTTTATTTTCAAAAATCCCTTCATTTAAAAATTCAGGTTTTTCCACCATTTATTATTTACCACGGTGTGTCATCACCCAACATACATCCTTCATCATGAAGGTTACACACATTCGCAAGTTAGTATCACTACTGAACCCGCTAGTGGCTTCTGAGCGACTTTTCCTGCCACCCGGATAGAAGTACGACCACTTCTACCCCTGAGAATGAGTGGATGTACATGACATCTAACACACAATCCCGTAATCACTACTTCATGTCCGTATGAGGATAGAGACCTCATCCTATCCCCACCCCAGTCTCATGAGCTTGGTGCTACTCTAAATTTCGCACAGACACATGGAACGACAAACTGCTTTATAGCCACCAGGTCGTCCAGTGCCCTTAGTACGTATCGCTACCCCTCATGGACGTCTTGATGATTCCGTACTCACAGTGCATGCACAAACAATGTTTTCTCATATTGCCATGTAATCTTTGGTGCCACTAGTCTAACGGCCCCGACTCTCAACTCAACCCGCAGTTATTTGTCTTGACTGGTCCGTCGACCTATCATGTCGCACTACCGCTAGTTGACAGAGCATGTTGGTCCTATCTTGTACCATGGCCAAACAATTCACGTATTAAGTTTTATGGCACATATATCATGTTTGTTTACGAGCACCTGCTTGTGTCAACTGGCCTTGGGCCCACTGTACGAGATTTTCAAAATTGGGCATTTAGCCCCCAATTTCCAAAACCGAGGCCCCTGGCCTATCAGAGCTATTCGAGCTCCCATCGAGAAGGTCTCCCAAATTGTTTAAGCATTGGCACACAGTCAGGGGAGAGCACTTCCGACAAAACATATGTTTTCTCTATCCATTATACCACCTGGGTATAAGGACACCTCTGTTCATAACCGATGAACGGGTTTACAACTTCCTTCTAGGAAGTCTCATCATACCAACCGGGTATGATCTACTTACAAATGGTAAGTATTTTTTTCCGCATGATTTTCATATCACTTCCTCTAAGTAGTGATATTTAAAATACCACTTAATAGTGAGTTTTCATACCGAGGTACTTATCATTCCCAACCGGGAATGATATAAAATTTCCAGTCACAACCGGTAAGTGGTTTTTAAATTTTAAGGGGTGCTCATCATCCCAACTGGGTATGATGTTAGTAAACCCACTCACCTGTTAATGCTGTGAATTCCACTAGACCGGTTCTTTGTATTCACGTGAGCTTGTCCTTGCTGGTGTTCTCGGTATTTCACGTTCCTACACTATATGAACAACCTTGTTCGTTATTACTCAGCATAACAGCCTTCATTCATTTCCAATGAATGAGAAAACCCAAACTTTTAGTTATTTGCAATTACATCCCTAAAGTTATTTCTCTTTAACTTTAAGTCCCAAATATCGATTTTTCCTCAAATTGAGTCCCGTAACCTTTAAAATTTATATTGGGACCTCAATTTATTCAATTTCACCAAAAAGGGGTTTAATTTCCCAAATTTCCAATTTGGTCCCCCAATTTTTCAAAAATTACCATTTTGCCCTTCCTTTAAAAAAATGGTAAGTTTTTCCACAAAAATTCCAAAATTCCTCAATTAGTCCTCCAACATTATTTTCATGCTCAATTGACCCTCAATTTCATAAAATTACATTTTGGCCCTTTGAATTTCGAAAATCCCCAATTTTCCCCCAATTTCAACTCTTCAACACTACCGAATTTGATTTCATCAAATTGACCGAACAAACACTTCTAATTGTTGAAATTGAGTTCCTGCATGTTCATACGATTCTAAGAAAGTTTGAATCGTAGATTTTAATGTCGGAATGAGGTCAAACGGAGCTTCGCTGAAAAATAAACTATAGAGAGAGAAAGCTTCAATTTCTCATCGATGAGGGCACGACGTTCCGAGCTTTCAATCTTGGTGGATAGCTCTTATCTTGAGGTTCATCCTAGAATCAAAAATCACATCAATTGATGCCGAATTGAATAGAATTTCAATATTGAAATTCTGTCGGTTCTCTCTCTAGCATTGATCAGAAATTATAGAGGGGAGCCAAATTGGCTTATCTTTCAGTCGTAATTCGGCCGTGGGAGTGTTGAGGGAGTGTTGGGAAGGCTTGGTTTGGCCTGAGGAGGGCTCGAAATGGCCAATTTCAACTCGGCCGAAATAGGGCAGCTTTGTTCCACCTGAGCTGCTTCACTGTTCCATCATGTCGACACTTCTCTAGTGATTCTCGGATTTACTGGCGATGCGGGACAGTTTTTTCACTTTGTGTCCTATTCCCCTCTAGGTTAACTTGATTCCTGTCCTTTGTAGAGTTAGGCTCTTCTCCACGCAGTGTCCCTATCATTTGTGCTTGTAATTACATGAACATAAGTGGATCCTCCTGGCATTTTCTTGGGAATTATTAGTTTTGGAGCTCCATCGTCCTTAAGTTTGGAAAATTCTTGGGAAGAGTTTTTTTTTGAGTCTTCCTTGAAGATCACATCATTTGAGGGATAAGGTTTTTAGGAATTTGGAGTACTTCATTAATAGAGTAGTACAGTATGTTGGGGGTTTTTTGGCCCTATTATAGAAAATGGTCACCAAATAACTAGGGAGCTACGAGATTCTTGATAAGCATCATACTATGTAAGGTTATATGCCCCCTTTTATGGCTTCACATTTGGCATCATTTATACTTAGAGTTGTGACCTCAATAGGTCCTGTCACCATTCTCTGGGATGCTTCCTCATTTGCTCTTTTGAGATTCCTGCCATACTTCAGGCATTTGGGAAGCTTCTAGGGTTGTCTTCCTACGAAGATAAGGTGTTGAGTAGAGCCATTCCTAGTTTTCTTAATTCCTCTCCAGGGAGCCATTTGAAAATTTTAGGATAAATCCTATTAGTCACAATATTTTATAATCTTGATTATGTATTTGAGAAAATAGGCTCTGATACCACTCTAGTTGTCACACCCCGACCCGGTTTGGTCGGATCCCGATGATCAACCCGCCACTCTCCCGGTTTATTAAAGGATTTCCCCTTATTGTAAACTGTAAAGAGTAAGGCGTCCTTTAACCTGCACATTTACCTGGAATAGCATAATCAAAATTGCATGAAATTTAAAACTTTACATACCTATCTTACAGGCATCTTAGTTGACGATTTTTAAGGGGAGGCTTTCCGATTTTTCCTGAAAGGGATATAAGGGAGGGGATGAGTACGACTACTCAATGAATGGGTTTTTAAAATGTCTACTTTTAACTTTTAAGAAAAATATTTATATGGAGTGTGTCACACTCCTTTGTTTTCAAAAATACCTTCATTTAAAAATTCAGGTTTTTCCACCATTTCTTATTTACCACGGTGTGTCATCACTCAACACACATCCTTCATCATGAAGGTTACACACATTCACAAGTCAATATCACTATTGAACCCGCTAGTGGCTTCGGAGCGACTTTTCCTGCCACCCGGATAGAAGTACAACCACTTCTACCCGGGGAATGAGTGGATGTACGTGACATCCAACCGACAATCTCGAAATCACTTCTTCGTGTTCGTATGAGGATAGAGACCTCATCTCGTCCCCACCCCGGTCTCATGCGCTTGGTGCCACTCCAAATTTCGCACAGACACCTGGAACGACGATCTGCCCTTATACTCACCGGGTCGTCCAGGGCCCTTAGGACACATCACTACCCCTCATTGGCATCTTGATGATCCCATACTCATAGTGCATGCACAAACAATGTTTCCTTATCAAGCCATGTAATATGTGGTGCCACTGGTGCAATGACCCCGACTCTTAACTCAACCCACAGTTGTTTGTCTTGACTGGTCTATCGACCTGTCATGTCGCACTACCGCTAGTTAACAGAGCATGTCGGTCCTACCTTGGTACCATGGCCAAACAATTCACTTATTAAGTTTTATGGTACATATATCATGTTCGTTTCTGAGCACCTGCTCGTGTCAACTGGCCTTGGACACATTGTACGAGATTTTCAAAATTGGGCATTTAGCCCCCAAGTTCCAAAACCGAGGCCCCTGACCTTTCAGAGATATTCGAGCTCCCATCGAGAAGGTTTTCCAAATTGTTTCAGCATTGGCACACAGTCAAGGGAGAGCCCTTCCGACAAAACATATGTTTTCTCTATTCATTATACCACCCGGGTATAAGGACACCTCCGTTCATAACCGATGAATGGGTTTTCAACTTCCTTCGAGGAAGTCTCATCATACCAACCGGGTATGATCTACTTACAAACGGTAAGTAGTTTTTTCACACGATTTGTAAATCACTTCCTCTAAGTAGTGATGTTTAAAATACCACTTAATAGTGGGTTTTCATACCGAGGTACTTATCATTCCCAACCGGGTATGATATAAAATTTCCACTCACAACCGGTAAGTGGTTTTTATCTTTAAGTTGTGCTCATCATCCGAACCGAGTATGATGTTAGTAAACCCACTCACTCGTTAATGTCGTGAATTCTACTAGACTGGTTCTTTGTATTCACGCGAGCTTGTCCTTGTTGGCATTCCCGATATTTCGCGTTCCTACACGATATGAACAACCTTGTTCATTATTACTCGGCATAACAGCCTTCATTCATTTCCAATGAATGAGAAAACCCAAACTTTTAGTTATTTGCAATTAGGTCCCTAAAGTTATTTTTCTTTAACTTGAAGTCCCTAATGTCGGTTTTTCCTCAAATTGAGTCTCGTAACTTTTAAAATTTATCCTGGGACCTCAATTTATTCAATTTCACCAAAAAGGGGTTTAATTTCCCAAATTTCTTATTTGGTCCCCCAATTTTTCCAAAATTACCATTTCGCCCTTCCTTTAAAAAATGGTAAGTTTTGCCCCAAAAATTCTAAAATTCCTCAATTGGTCCTCCAACATTATTTTGATGCCCAATTGACCCTCAATTTCATAAAATTATATTTTGGCCCTTTGAATTTCGAAAATCCCAAAATTTTCCCCCAGTTTCAACTCTTCAACACTACCGAATTTGATTTCATCAAATTAACCGAACAAACACTTCTAATTGTTTAAATTGGAGTTTAAATTGAGTTCCTGCATGTTCATACGATTCTAAGAAAGTTTGAACCGTAGATTTTAATGCCAAAACGAGCTCAAACGGAGCTTTGCCAAAAAATAAACTATAGAGAGAGAAAGCTTCGATTTCTCACCGATGAGGGCACGACGGTCTGAGCTTTCGAGCTAGGCGGATAGCTCTCATCTTGAGGTTCATCCTAGAATCAAGAATTGCATCAACTGATGCCAAATTGAGTTAGAATTTCATATTGAAATTATGTCGGTTCTCTCTCTAGCACCAAACGGAAATTGTAGAGGGGAGCCGAATTGGCTCACCTTTCAGTCGTAATTCGGCCGTGGGAGGGCTAAGGGTGTGTTGAGAAGGCTTGGTTTGGCATGAGTAGGGCTCGAAATGGCCAATTTCAACTCCGCCGAAATAGGGCAGCTTCGGTCCATCGAAGCTGCTTTACTATTCCATCATGTCGGCGCTTCTCTAGTGATTCTTGGATTGACTAGTGTCACGCCCCGACCCGGTTTGGTTGGATCCCCATGAACAACCCGCCAGCCTCCCGGTTTTTTAAAGGGTTTCCCCTTATTATAATAAGTAAAGAGTAAGGGATCTTTTAATGCTGCACCATTTCCTAGAATAGCATAATCAAAATTGCATGAAATTTAAACTTTACATACCTATCTTACAGGCATCTTAGTTGATGGTCTTTCAAGGTAGGCTTTCCTGAAAGGGATATAAGGGAGGGGGTGAGTACGACTACTCAATGAATGGGTTTTTAAAGATCTACTTTTAACTTTTAAGAAAAACATTTATATGGAGTGTGTCATACTCCTTTCTTTTCAAAAATATCCCTTCATTTAAAAATTTGGGTTTTTCCATTATTTCTTAGTTACCGGTGTGTCATCACCCAACACACATCCTTCATCATGAAGGTTACATACATTCGCATGTCAGTATCACTACTGAACCCACTAGTGGCTTCAGAGCAACTTTTCCTGCCACCCGGATAGAAGTGCAACCACTTCTACCCTGGGAATGAGTGGATGTATGTGATATCCGACCCACAATCCTAAAATCACTTCTTCGTGTTCGTATGAGGATAGATACCTCATCCCGTCCCCACCCTAGTCTCATGCGCTTGGTGCCACTCCAAATTTCGCACAGACACCTGGAACGACGATCTGCCCTTATACTCACCGGGTCATCCAGGGCCCTTAGGACACATCACAACCCCTCATGGGCGTCTTGATGATCCCGTACTCATAGTGCATGCACAAATAATGTTTTCTTATCAAGCCATGTAATATATGGTGCGACTGGTCCAATGGGCTCGACTATCAAGTCAACCCGCAATTGTTTGTCTTGACTGGTCCGTCGACCTGTCATGTCGCACTGCTTCTAGTTGACTGAGTATGTCAGTCCTATTTTGTTACAATGGCCAAAAAATTCACTTTATTAAGTTTTATGGCACGTATATCATGTTCATTTACGAGCTCCTGCTTGTGCCAATAGGCCTTGGGCCCACTGTACAAGATTTTCAAAAATCTGGGCATTCTAGCGCTCAAGTTCCAAAACTGAGGCCCCGACATATAAGAGCTATTCGAGCTCCCGTCAAGAAGGTCTCCCAAATAGTTTAAGCATTGACACATAGTTAGGGGAGAACACTTCTGACAAAATAGGTTTTTACTGTCCATTATACTGATAGGTATAAGGACATCTCCGTTCATAACCAATGAACGGGTTTTCAACTTCCTTCGAGGAAGTCTCATCTTACCAACCGGGTATGATCTACTTACATCCGGTAATTAGTTTTTCCGCATAATTTTCACATAACTTTCTCTAAGTGGTGATGATTAAAATACCACTAAATAGTGAGTTTTTATATCGAGGTACTTATCATCCCCTACCGGGTATAAAATAATATTTCCACTCACAACCGGTAAGTGGTTTTTATCTTTAAGTTGTGCTTATCATCCCAACCGGGTATGATGTTAGTAAACCCACTCACTCGTTAATGTCGTGAATTCCACTAGACTGGTTCTTTGTATTCACACGAGATTGTCCTTGCTGGCGTTCCCAATATTTCACGTTCCTACACGATATGAACAACCTTGTTCATTATTACTTGGCATAACAGCCTTCATTCATTTCCAATGAATGAGAAAAGCCAAACTTTTAGTTATTTGCAATTAGGTCCCTAAAGTTATTTTTCTTTAACTTTAAGTCCCTAATGTCGGTTTTTCCTCAAATTGAGTCCCGTAACTTTTAAAATTTATCCTGGGAACTCAATTTATTCAATTTCATCAAAATGGGTTTAATTTCCCAAATTTCCAATTTGGTCCCCTAATTTTTCCAAAATTACCATTTTGCCCTTCTTTTACAAAAATTAAGTTTTGCCTCAAAAATTCCAAAAATCCTCAATTGGTCCTCCAACATTATTTTCATGCCCAATTGACCCTCAATTTCATAAAATTGTATTTTGGCCCTTTGAATTTCGAAAATCCCCAAATTTTCCCCCAATTTCAACTCTTCAACACTACCGAATTTGATTTCATCAAATTGATCGATCAAACACTTCTCATTATTGAAATTGGAGTTGAAATTGAGTTTCTGCATGTTCATATGATTCTAAGAAACTTTAAATTGCAGATTTTAACGCCGGAACGAGCTTAAACGGAACTTTGTCGGAAAACAGACTGTAGAGAGAGAAAGCTTCGATTACTCACCGGTGAAGGCACGACGGTTCGAGCTTTCGATCTGGGCAGATAGGTCTCTTCCTGAGGTTCATCCTAGAATCAAGAATTGCATCAATTGATGCGGAATTGGATTAGAATTTCATCATTGAAATTCAGTCAACTCTCTCTCTAGCACCGATCGAAAATTGTAAAGTGGAGTCGAATTGGCTTACCTTTCGGTCCTAATTCGACCGTGGAAAGGCTGAGGAAGTGTGGGGAGGACTTGGTTTGGCCTGAGGAGGGTTTGAAATAGCCAATTTCAGCTTGGCTGAAATAGGGCAGCACGATCCGCTGGAGTTGCTTCACTATTCCATCATCTCGCCGCTTCTCCAACGATTCTTGGATTGACTGGAGTTTGCTATTAGATAGTTGTCTTCTCCCTTATTCTAAAGAGCTTGACCTTTGTTCAAGTCAAAGCTCTGGTTCGAGCTTTACCAAGAAATGGAGCAGTAGAGAGAGAGAGAAGTGTTCAATTGTGAGGAGAATGAAATGGGGATGACTTCTTTATATAGGCGTAAAACCCGTGTATTAAATGGTCGAGATTTATTACTAGTATTAATATTGCCATAAATTATTGGTATTAAATCCAATAATTTAATTTCGGTATTAATTCTAATAATTTAATTTTGGTATTAAATTATTTCTATTAATTTCAATAATTTAATTTAGGTATTAAATTATTGATATTAATTACAATAATTAAATATATATTAATTTATGGTTATTTATGATAAGGTGTACATAAAAAATTTTGACCGAAATTTCGGGTTATAAAAAAATTCATACTTCCCAAGAGGTTACCCATCCTCACACTACTCTTGGGCAAGCACGCTTAATTTCAAAGTTCTTATGTAATCTTGTTCACCTAAACCAATTTGGTTTTTATTTTCTAAATTTTCTTAAATTTCTTTTCTAATGTTTAATGAACCCTTTAGATCATATGGAAGTTGTAAATTTCGATATTGCGTGTTCTCAAATGTAAACTACCTCGGTTTTCTTACTTGGTTTGACTAGTTCTTTTACTGGTTTTCCTTAACTCAAAAGTGCGGGGTTTACAACTAGAGTTTGCTATCAGATAGCTGACTTCTCCCCGATTCTAAAGAGCCCAACCTCTCCTTTCGAGGTTAAGAAAAATGTTGAAGTCGAAGCTCTGGTTTAAGCTTCACTAGGAAATGGAGCAGTAGAGAGAGAGAGAGAGAGAAGTGTTCGGATGTAAGGAGAATGAATGGGGATGACCTCTTTATATAGGCCTAAAACCCATGTATTAAATGGGAGAGATTTATTACTAGTATTAATATTGTCATAAATTATTGGTATTAATTCCAATAATTTAATTTCAGTATTAAATTATTTATATCAATTCTAATAATTTAATTTGGGTATTAATTATAATAATTAAATATATATTAATTTATAACTATTTATGATAAGTCGTACGTTCAAAAATTTTTTACCGAAATTTTGGGTTACAAAAAAAAAAATTCATACTTCCTAGGAGGTCACCTATCCTCAAACTACTCTTGAGCAAGCACGCTTAACTTTAAAGTTCTTATGAAATCTAGTTCACCTAAACCAATTTGGTTTTTATTTTCTAATTTATCTTTAGTTTCTTTTCCGAGGTTTAATCAACCCTTTGGATCACTCGGAAGTTGTAAATTTCCAAATTGCTTGTTCCCAAATGATCGGGTTTGTAAATCGTCTCGATTTTCTTACTCGATTTTACAGGTTCTTTTCCTGATTTTCCTTAACTCAAAAGTGCGGGGTTTACAATCGGTGTGTCATCACCCAACACACATCCTTCATCATGAATGTTACACACATTCACAAGTCAGTATCACTACTGAACCCGCTAGTGGCTTCAAAGCGACTTTTCCTGCCACCCGGATAGAAGTACAACGAATAAGTGGATGTACGCGACTTCCGACCCACAATCTTGAAATCACTTCTTTGTGTCCGTATGAGGACAGAGACCTCATCCCGTCCCCACCCCGGTCTCATGCGCTTGGTGCTACTCCAAGTTTTGCACAAACACCTGGAACGACGATCTGCCCTTATACTCACCGGGCCATCCAAAGCCCTTAGGACACATCACTACCCCTCATGGGCATCCTAATGATCCTGTACTCATAGTGCATGCACAAACAAAGTTTTCTTAAATTACCATGTAATATGTGGTTTGATTTGTCCTAACGGTCCCGACCTTCAACTCAACCTATAGCTGTTTGTCTTGACTGGTCCGGAGACCGGTCATGTCGCACTGCTACTAGTTGACTGAGTACGTCAGACCTGCCTTGGTACCATGACCAAACAATTCACTTATTAAGTTTTACTGGCACATATATAAATATATCATGTTCTTTTACGGGCTCCTGCTCATGTCCATTGTCCTATGGCCCACTATTCGAGTTTTTAAAAAACAGTCATATTAGCCCTCAGGTTCCAAAACCAAGGCCCTCGGCCTATGAGAGCTATTCTAGCTCCCGTCGAGAAGGACTCCCAAATAGTTTAAGCATGGGCACACAGTTAGGAGAGAACAATTCTGACAAAATAGATTTTCACTGTCCATTATACCAACTGGTATAAGAACATCTCCGTTCATAATCGATGAACGAGTTTTCAACTTCTTTCGAGGAAATCTCATCATACCAACTGGGTATGATCTACTTACAACCGGTAAGTAGTTTTTCCTTATAATTTTCACATCACTCTCTCTAAGTGGTGATGATCAAAATACCACTAAACAGTGGGTTTTTATACCGAGGTATTTATCATCCCCAACCGGGTATGATATATAATCCCACTCACCCGATAGTGCAATGAAATTCCACTTAGTCGGGTTCAGTCCTTAGCAAGCTGGACCTCGACTGGTGTTCCTGATGTCTTGTTCTTCGACACGAAATGAACATAATTGTTTATTATTCTTTGGCCTAATAGCCCTCATTCGTTCCAAATGAATGAGAAAACCCAACTTTACATATATTTGCAATTAGGTCCCTAAAGTTAATTTTCATTAACTTTAAGTCCCTATTGTTGGGTTTTTCCTAAATTCTTGTCCTAAAACATTTAAAATTTATCTTAGGACCTCAAATCATTTGATTTCACACAAAGGGGTTTAATTTCCGAAATTTCCAATTTGTTCCTTCAATTTTTCCAAAATTACCATTTTGCACCTTCTTTTGAAAAATGGTAAATTTTTCCCCAAAAATTCTAAAATTTCTCAATTGGCCCTCTAATATTCTTATCATGACCAATTGACCCTCAATTTTAGAAAATTACATTTTGGTCCTTCAAATTTTTGAAAATCCCCAAATTTCCCCAAATTTCAACTCTTCAACACTACCAAATTTGATTTCATCAAATTGATCGATCAAATACCTCTAATTATTGAAATTGGAGTTGAAATTGAGTTCATACATGTCCATACTATTCTAAGAAACTTTGAATCGTAGATTTTAACGCCGGAACGAGCTCAAACGGAGCTTCACTAGAAAACATACTGTAGAGAGAGAAAGTTTCGATTTCTCACCGGTGAGGGCGCAGTGGTTATAGCTTTCTATCTGGGCAAGTAGCTCTCCTGCAGAGGTTCTTCCTAGGATCAAGAATAACATCAATTGATGTCGAATTGGATTAGAATTTCTTCATTGAAATTCGATCAACTCTCTCTCTAACAACGATCTGAAATTGTAAAGGGGAGCCGAATTAGCTTACCTTTCGGTCCTAATTCGGCCGTGAAAGGGTTAAGGAGGTGTCAGGAGAGCTTGGTTTGGCCTGAGGAGGGCTCGAATTGGCCAATTTCAGCTTGGTCGAAATAGGGCAGCTTCGGTCCACTAGAGCTGCTTCACTGTTCCATGATGTCGGCGCTTTTCCAACGATTCTCGGATTGATTGGAGTTTTCTATCAGATAACTGACTTATCCCTAGTTCTAAAGAGCCTGAGCTCTCCTTACAAAGTTAAGAAAAATGTTCAAGTCGAAGCTCTAGTTTGAGCTTCACTGGGAAATGGAGTGGTAGAGAGAGAAGTGTTCGGGCGTGAGAAGAATGAATGGGGATGACCTCTTTATATAAGTGTAAATTCGTGTATTAAATGGGAGAGATTTATTAATAGTACTATTATTTCCATAAATTATTGGTCTTAATTCCAATAATTTAATTTAGGAATTAAATTATTTGTATTAATTCTAATAATTTAATTTAGGTATTAAATTATTTGTATTAATTCTAATAATTTAATTTAGGTATTAAATTATTGGTATTAATTACAATAATTAAATATATATTAATTTATGGCTATTAATGATAAGGCGTACGTTTGCATAAAATTTTTTTACCAAAATTTTGGGTTACAAAAAAATTCATACTTCCTAGGAGGTCACCCATCCTCGCACTACTCTTAGGCAAGCACGCTTAACTTCACAATTCTTACAAGATCTCATTCACCTGAACCAATTTAGTTTTTCTCTTCTAATTTATCTTAATTTTCTTTTCCAAGGTTTAATGAACCCTTTGGATCACCGGAAGTTGTAAATTTCCAAATTGCTTATTCCCAAATGATCGGGTTTCTAAACTGGCTCAGCTTTCTTACTTGTTTTGACCAATTCTTTTCCTGGTTTTCCTTAACTCAAAGGTGCGGGTTTTACATCATTACCATTACTTGGTCATCTATGGTACATAGGTGTCATTGCCTCTCATTCTGCACCCAATTAATCGTACCTCATGTCATGGTATGTTATATCCAGACGTGGTCCGATGTCTTAATCCAAGTTAGATTCCTTAATGACCTTCGAGTCCTCATCCAAATTTGCCACTTGCCTTAGCAGTCCCGGTTATATGGTTACAAGTATCTTATGACTATAGTTGCTCATCATACCTTACTTGTTTTGTTTAAGCCTTAATGCTCGAACTCTAATGAGAGAAGTTTGTTACCTCATTCTCCTTAGAACGTTGTTTATTCATATCTCTCTTGTGTTTTAGAGGAAATATTCTCATATCTTGACAATTTATTGTCATGGTATCTTAGGAATCTATTTGATTGCCTAAGTGATGCCTATATCATGTGATCGTAAGTGTGATGTTCACTTTATGTACTACTTTCTTCCACACATCTAGAAACATTGGGAAATTTATCCCACATTGCATATTTGCCTTTGGCAATTTCCTCACTATAAATTAGCATAAGGGCATTTCTCAATATGTCCAAACCATTCTTTCGTACACTAGTCTAACTCCCAAAGTATTACGTAAGGTCATTTGTTGTTTTCATACCTATCTTCTAAAACTTAATTAATCCCCATTATTTCAAAATGGGTTAATATTTATTTCTCTAAAACCACCTTAGTTCATCCAACTTAGGATTTCGTTCTTTCATATAAGAGGTATTCCACTCCTTATATTGGTATGGCATGTACCTATTAATGGTGAAAATGGCATATTCACTCTACTTGTCGTACTTCTATTGTGACTCATGACCTTCCTTTCCATAGGCCTTTATTATGTCCATTAGTTTCATCCATTCTTCATTCATCTTATACAAGGATTCCATACCTTGCTTTTCCTTTAGGAGGCCTCACCTTGATCTACGTCGAGTTTCTTTTCTCATAGTCATACATCTTTCAATGTTTTCTTACTAACACATAATCGTGCATCATAGGGTTTTCCCCTCCTTTGGGGCAAGTAATTTCGACGCCTTATTTCTTACGTCCATAATTTGAGCCTCACACTCGTTACTCTAAATATTTTTGTGCATCCTTTCTTTTGTGTAGTATGTTACCAAACCCATTCAAGTAATACTTTGCAAACCACATCCGCGCACTTATTCCAAGAGTTTCCTTTCTTATACACCATCCATAATTCTAGCAAAAGGGTTGTCAAATTAGTTGCATACATGTCTTGATCTGCCTTGACTTCCTCATGCAATAGGTTATGCCCTACTGTTGGCACCCTTTATTGCACATGTGGATTTCCCTATTGTGTCATATGTTGGGTCATTACCCCTAAGCATTTTCTAATATCCGTGAGTGCTTATATTATCATTTTCCCTTCAAGTATGATCACTACAGCCCTAGGTTGGATGTTTGTTGCACATACTTAATTATATCATGTATATGTTACCTTCCTTGATAGTGGTCAACCTCTAATAAATTGTACTTCCACATTCCTTCAGTACCAAGGTTGACACTTTCTTATTTGTCCATCTTGTAGTTCATACCTTCTAGTTTCATAGTGTTCCCCACCTTATGACTATGATATATCGTGTCATTTATCCCATGCTACTAGATATCTTACCATTTCCAACTTATGGTTAACTTTTTTTAGGACATTTATGATATTTCCTTTTCCCATCAAATCCTTTCCAATTTATTCAGGAGACTATCCTTCATACCATATACTATCCGATCATTTTCATGAGGATGTTCTCATAGATTTTTACTCAAATGAGTATTGCACATTTTTCCACATGCACTTTCTCACATTAGAGCATTTCGTCCTTTAGCTCTATTGCTTATGAGGCAACAAGCCTCTATCTTTAAGGTAAACAGCCTTAACCAAAGATATACTAGCGGTGTTTGACGTATCAACACTATTTACCCACCAGGTCCAATTGTATACTTATGTTGGTACCCTATGGGCATTTTAGGTGTTATTGTAACTCATCACTTCTCATGTTTTTACCATCCAACCCTATCCAATAGTCTCATATAAAATAGGTACTTTGTTTCTTTCCAAAGTATATTTATTATCATTTTGTCAGGGCTTCTATCCTATAGTTTTTTTTATATATAGGTATCCATCCCTTACTTGCTTAATTAAGAAAGAACCTAACCTTAGTTAAGATTCTAAGTGATATTCGTGGTTTCCTTTCCAACCTTACTAGCTTCTCATCAAGTTAGGTTATTTTACTTTCTCCTGATACCCTTTACTAGGCTGGGTTACAGACGTACTATCATTTGGGACATTGCCCTAAACCTTGACTTGGTTCTTATATCAACTCAGCGACATTGACCATCATGGTCACTGACCTTCCAAGGATGCTCACACGTCTTTATGGTTTCTTAAGTCATTCATTTGTGGTGAATGCATCCTCATATTCTCTAAGGGATTCTTGTCCAAAATCTAATAGAAGACTCCATGTACTTACGTACATTTAATTAGTGTCAATCTCTATCCCATATTGGGGTGTTCCTAGAGGCAGTAGGCTCTCTTAGCATATCCTCTTAATAGTTTCAATTGTATCCACATATTACTTCCCATCTCTTAGGGGTATATCATAGGTTACATGTATATTTGAGGCATATTCTTAAATCTTGGGTTTTCTTATATGAAATATCATTCCTCATAGGCTTTACTAGCTATCACCATCTCTGACTCGTCAAGACGTGTGGCCCAACAATTCTATGGTGTGACTCAATGGGATATCTAACCATCTATCAGTTATTTTAAATCTTGGGCTTTCTTAAAATAATGAATTTCAAATGAAATTGATTCAATTGGAAATTTTAAATTAAGAACTGAATCAGATCAAGATAAATCAAACTTGAACCAGATTGAAACGGACTGAACCAAAAGGAACTGGATCAAGTCAATCTCAATTTGAGTGATCTCAAAATCACCCATGATCGAACCAAGCCTCCCCAACCATTCCTAGTTGATCCCACCTCTTCCCCGCACTGTCGTGGTAAGTCTCCACTATCACTATTCGGAATATTTGAGTTTTAGTAAGTTTTTACTTAAAACTTACCCAATTAAATTTTTACATGTAACACCATCAATTGAGGCACCACTTATTTTTGGAAGCATCCACTAGATGAGAGCTAGATTCCAGTACTGAGAACTCTAGATGTCGAGCCTACATCAGTAAAAAAAAATCAAATCTTTCTCTCTCTAGAAATATTTTCCTCTAATGCTCAGTTTTCCGTCATTTCTAGGCCAAATTACAAGAATTAAAGCTTAAAATGAACGTGGAGACATAGGAAAGATTATTAGTATCATTATTGGACCAAATTAAGGAGGTTTAAGCTCAGTTTTATGAAGAACAAGTTTTGGGGACAAATTTTTATAATTTTGAAAGTTTGAGGACTAAGTTGTAATTTTTAGAAGGTTGGGGACTAAGATTGAAATAGTGATAAATTAAGAACTCAAATATAAATAAAGAAAGATTAGGGACCTAAAGGAAACATTTAGAAATCATAGGGACTTGATTGGAAATAAGGTGTAACTCATGGATCTACATGTAAATTTTAAATCCCATCCTCTTGAAATAAGGAAGTGAAAAAGAGAACCAGAGGATTTTAAAGGAAAAACGGGGACAAAAGTGAACTAGAATTGGTAAATAAGAGCCAAAACAAGAAATTGGAAAATCCCTAGTAGCCAATAAGTACCCAAAGGTCATGAAGGGGAACCATGAATGGAATAGGAGGGGAAAATCAGACTGGTTCAGGGTGAACCAAGCATGAACCAGATAAAATCGGATTGAACCGTGAATTACTAGTTTAAAGATTGATTTTTCTAGATGATATAAAAATGTCAAAATGGGAAATTGAATTTACCACTAGGTAGAAAATGAATTTAGAGGAATTTAGAAATTTTTAGATTTTAGAAAATCGATCGAATAGGGCCTACACCGGCTGATTTTTTATTTTGGGTCACCGAACTCGGTTTGATCGAACTAGTCAATGGACCACTTGCCAGGTCAGCATCCAGTAAGCCGACGTGACCAATCAACCACTCGGTCAATGCTTGGAAGTGCTGACAAATTAGAACATAACACGTGTCCCCGGTCAACGGTCAAATTCAAGTCATTGACGACCGACCAAATAAGAGAGCGACATGTGTCCTCCATCAACAGACAACTAAGGAGAAGTCACGTCAGCCAAGCTGACCAATGAGGACCTAACATGTGGTAAAGGTGCTACATCAGTGGTCAAGTAGGACATTGGAAAAATGGTCGACCAATTAGAGGTTAACACGTGGTAGAGCCACGTCGAACAATTTCAGCCAATCAAAGGCTGACACATGGTATTATCACATTACTCTAGGAGAGAAATTCAATTTATTCAAATCATCCAAACAAAGGATGTCATGTGTCACGGTCAACGACTAGTTGAGTTTGGTCAGCAACCACATTGGAATGAATGATCAATGGGAGGTCGCCATGTGGCCAGTCAATGAGTCAAAGGGTGACTCGAATGCTTAGTGGGAAGGCACATTAGCAGAACCAGCCAATCATAATGTGCCATGTGGTAGCTCGCACACACAACATAGAGTCATCTTCAACCTTGGGCATATGAAAGGATAAGATCGATGGAGGGCGGCTGAGTCTCTAGCGGCCGAAAACACCTCAGGAGTGACCGTGAATAGGCAAGTGTAAGGCCAAGTCTTAGGTAGATTGGTAGCCATGTCTATTGCTGAGCTCCTCCCCATTCGTCCTCTCCATCTCGTAAATGATCAAAGAAGACAAGGTGCTCCATTTTCCAATGAGGCATGAACCAGAGCTCTAAAAAGGGCCTTTTTTGCAACTTGAGAAGGCACAGTCGAGTTCTCCAGAACTGGGAATGTCACGCCTCGACCTGGTTTAGTCGGATCCCCGTGATCAACCCGCCACTCTCTCGATTTACTAAGGGTTGCCCCTTGTTTATAAACCGAGAAGAGTAAGGTGTCCTTTAAACCTGCACCTTTCCTAGAAAAACATAAATCAAAACTACAAATAATTTTATATTAATCATACCTATCTCACAGGTGTATTAAAGGGTGGCCTTTGGGGTAAGCTTTCTTGGGTTACCTAAAAGGGATATAAGGAAGGGGGTGAGTACAACGACTCAGTGAATGGGTTTTCAAAATTTATCTTTTAGGAGAAATGTTTGATTCGGAGTGTGCCAAAGTCCTTATTCTCTTTAAAAACATTTTATTTCAAATTTTGGTTTTTATCACCATTTCTTAATAATTAAGGTGTGACATCACCCAACACACATCCTTCATCGTGAAGGTCAAACACACAATCATAGGCCAGCACGTCCACTGAACCCACTTGTGGCGCCGGAGCAACTTTACTGGCCACCTAGATAAAAGCACGTCCAATTCTACCCTCAGAATAAGTGGATGTTTGCGACATCCAAACCTCAATCCAGTAACAATTCTTCATGTTCATGTGAGGATAGAGACCTCATCCTAACCACACCCCGGTCTCATGCACTTGAAGCTACGTCGAGCTTCGAAAGGCTTCTAGTACGATTAACTGCCCTTATATCCACCAGATCGCCCAGGGCCCTAGAACGCATCACTACCCCTCTTGGGCATCTTGAAGGACTCGTAAACACTGTGCATGCATAATCAACATTTTTCACATGATTCCATATAATCTGTAGTGCCACTGGTCCAACAGCCCCGACCCTCAACTCGACCTAAAACTGTTTGTCTTGACTGACCCAGAAACTTGTCATCTCGCACTGCCGCTAGTTGACTAAGTATGTCGGTCCTGTTTTGGTACCATGGCCAAAGAATTCATTTACTTAAGTTTTCATGGCATATAAATCATGTTTGTTTACGAGCTCCTACTCATGCCAATTGGTCTAGGACGCACTGTTCAAGATTTCCAAACTTGGGCATATTAGCCCCTAAGTTCCAAAATCGAGGCCTCTGGCCTAATAGATCTTTTCGTGCTCCCGTCAAGAAGGTCTCCCAAATTGTTTAAGCAGTGGCACACAGTTAGGGGAGAGCACTTCCGACAAAAATATATTTTTCAACTGTCCATCATACCAATCGAGTATGAGGACATCTCCTCTATAACTAATGAATGGGTTTTCCACTTCCTTCGATGAAGTTTTATCATACCAACCGAGTATGATCTACTTACAACCGGTAAGTAGTTTTTCCACGTGATTTTCATATCACTCCTCTCAGGTGTGATGTTTAAAATACCACTTAGCAGTGAGTTTAATTTTTGAGGTGCTTATCATCCCAACTGGGTATGATATAAAAATCCCACTCATCGGATATTGTAGTGAAATTCCTCTTAGCCGACTTGTTGTCCTTACTCGAACTCGTCTTAGTTGGCGTTCTTGATACTTCAAGTTCCTACACGATATGGACGTTCTTGTTCATTATTATTTGGCCTAACAACCCTCATTCACCCCAAATGAAAGAGAAAATCAAACTTTTCCATTATTTTCAATTATTTCCCTAAAGTTATTTTTCTTTAACTTTAAGTCCCTAATGCCAGTTTTTCCTCAAATTAAGTCATGAAACTTTTAAAATTGATCTTAGGACCTCAATTTATTCAAATTCTCAAAATGGGGTTAAATTTCACAAATTTCCAATTTGGTCCCCCAACTTTTCCAAAATTACCATTTTGCCCCTACTTTACAAAAATGGTAAGATTTGCCCAAAAATTCCAAAAATTTCCTAATTGGTCCTTCAACATCTTTATCATGCCCAATTGGTCTTCAATTTTATGAAATCGCACTTTAGTCCCTCTAATTTTTGAAATTCCCAAACTTCCCCCAATTTTTCTTCCAATTTCAACCTTCTAACACTGCCGAATTTGATTTCATCAAATTGACAGATCAAACGAGTTTAATTGTTGAAATTGAAGTTTCTACATGTTCATATGATTCAATTGCATTTTGAATCAAACAATTTGGTGCAGGAATAATCTCAAATGGAGCTTCACCGAAAAATTGGACTTTGAAAGCTTACCGTTGGGGGTGCGGCGGTCCGAGCTTTTGATCTAGAGAGATAGCTCGTGTCCTGAGGTTCCTCCTAAGATCAAGAATTGCATTAATTGATGCCAAATTGAGTGAGAATTTCATCATTGAAGTTATATCAGTTCTCTCTCTAGCACCGGTCTAAAATTTCAGTGGGGAGCCGAATTAGCTTAACTTTTAGCTCTAATTTAGTTGTAGGAGGGTTGTGAAGGTGTTGGGAGGGCTCGGTTTGGCTTTAGAAGGGCACAAATTGGTCAATTTCAGCTCAGCCAAAGTAGGGCAGCTTCAGTTCGTCGGAGCTGCTTCACTGTTCTATCATGCCGACGTTTCTCCGTGACTCTTAGAGCAAATAAAGACTACATGCGTGTAGCTGACTTCTCCCCGGTTCTAAAGAACCTGACCTTGCCTTGTTTGTCTTAGAAAAGTGCCCAATTTGAAGCTCTGGTTTGAGCTTCACCAAAAATTGGAGCAGTTGAGAAAGAATGGAGTTTTCAAGTGTGGAGATGATGAATGAGGAGGGGTTCCTTATATAGAAAGCTCGGGGACTTTGTGGTCGTCCGATTGGCACCTTAATAGCAGTCATTCATTGCTTTAAACTCCTTAGTCGGAGACTTTTCAGCTTCGCCAGCGTTGTGCGATTTTCCGATAAGTGAACAATGCTGTCATCAGAAGGAAAAAGATGACACTGTTCCAAATTGCACCGAACCAGTCTGATCTGAATTCAAAGCTTAAATCGCCTGGTTCACTCTTGATTTGACCATAATTTTCAAATCTAAAAATTTTTAAATTCATCTAAATTCATTTTCTATTTAATTGTGGCATCAAATCTCAAATTTGAATTTTCTAAGCTACCTCAAATCTCAAATTTTCCGGTTTGCTCTTTCTCTATCGGTTCCAGTTCATGAACCGACTCAATTCATAAACCGGTTCAATCCAGTTGGATCCGGTTCATGTGAACCGGTCTAGTTTTTCTCTTCCAATTTGCCCTAATGTACTTTCCCAAGACTTTATGAACCCTTTGGGTCACTTAGGAGTTGAAATTTCCCAAATGGCCCGTTCTATGATGATCAGGTTTATGAACCGGTTCGATGTTTCTCCCTTGGTTTGACCGGTTCGATGTTTCTCCCTTGGTTTGACCGGTTCGATGTTTCTCCCTTGGTTTGACCGGTTCTTTTCCTAATTTTCCTTATCTCAAAAGGGCGGGCTTTACAACTCTACCCTCCTTTTAGGAGTTTTTTCCCCAAAACTTAACCAGTATATTCCACATCGGGAATAATTTACCTTATTGTCTACTTGGGTTTGCTTGACATGCTGACACTTCGATTGCTCATTCACTTAGTCCCCAGAATCATTCATTTAAGGAATTTCGTTTCATATATAATGCATACTCCTTCCATGGAGTTATAAAATTGAGGCATGTCTAGCTCATTAATCCTAATGTATATCCTTAGGTTCTCATCCCCCTTTACTTAGGGTAAGGTTCTTCCTTTTCGGGTTCTTACTCAAGATTTCAGGATTGGGAGTTCCAAGGTACCCAATTGTTCCTTTGTCTTGTTACTCTCTTCATCGTTGAAACCTTTAGCTCAACGTTCTTTCAAGCATTACATACTTATTTTCATAGGTTACAATGTTATTATTCCTTCACCCCAATTGGACCCATCCTTCATCCATCATTGATTACAGTTTTGGTCAAAATTTATGTTTGACATGGTTATACTTACTGACTCTTTCTTACTTGAGTCACATTTTGTTCGAGACTGTTAGTGGTTATATGTCCCTTACAACATGATATAATCTAGAACCTGTCTTTGTCCATTAGATTTCTATAACACTTCTTTGAGGGTTGTTTGCAAGTTATAACCTTTCAGGGATCGTATAACTTCATCCCTCTTTTGTTTAGTAATATTCCTTGACTACCTTTACCATTATCCAATCAACTTACATAACTGTGTTGATTTTCCTTACCCACTCATCCTTTCCCAACTTCCTTATTGGGTCTTTCCAGTACCAATCATTTAGGCGTTGACTACAACTGGCCTTGATACCAGTGGTCATTAACTATAGTCACTTCTTAACTGGGAGTATTTCCTCTCCATGATTTCTTAGATGTATTTTATTCTATTCCTCTTTTTATGTGCAGTCCTCTCCTTTCTTACTCGTACATCATCTTTTGATGATATCTTCTGACTTACCCATTCCTTGGGTTTAATTTACTTCTTAGGCCCTCATGAGTACTTTTCCTTGGTACTTGATCTTTTTGTCTCAACCAACATTTCATTTGTGAGCTTATCTTTCTTTCCATTTTGGTTGGTTCCATTTCCTCTTAGTTGGGATACATATGCCTTTACGAGGCTTCCTTCCTTGGTAGGATTCTTTCCCTTTGTTCCAAAATTCCTTTTTCATTTGTTCCTTGGAAGTATCTAATCATTAAATGACATCCTTTGATGTCGTCCTTCCCATACACCCTTTTTGGGAAATCTAGCGGTACATCCTTGTACCATTTCCTTAATTCTACCTGTATCTTGCACAAGTTTTCTTACTTGGGAAAAGTTCAGACATGGTTTGTTTCAAGACCTCTTTTTGCAAGGCTTACTTAATCTTCTCCTAGCTTTGAGTTTGATCGTCAATATGGTCTTGGCAATTGATCTCTTTAAGGATTTCCTCCATCCTTCTTTTCCAAATATTTGGCCTTTCCATCTTTCCTTTCTTTACTAGAGTTTAATCTAGGACCTCACAAGGGTTGGTTTGTTACTTGTCCCACCCTTACTATTTTCCTTGTCTAATTATCTTGAGACAGTTGTCTCTCAAGTCTTCTTGTCCTTAATGACCATTCTATTGCCCTTAGGGTGTAGTCCTTACTACTACCCAGTCCTCCTTAGGGCATTTTTATTCTCCTTGACTATCTTATTATTACGGTCTGCTTACTTTCTCTACATTGGTACGAAACTCCAATTTGACTTCTCTACTTTTTCCAAAGCAGGTCAACTTATCAACCCAAAAAATACCATTCATCGTCAAATGCCTGGTTTGTCTTCTTTTGCTGAGGCACTTCCTTCCTTACTCCTAGAAGGCTGGAAATTTTAGGAAGGATTCTCTTCAGGAAACCTTTGTTCTATTTGCGATTTATTGAGGTCCCACCTAAAGTCTTTTTTCCTTCTTGCCACTACGCTAGATTCTTGAAGAGCTTCCTCCTGGATGTAGTTAAAATTCCGAACAGGAGTTTTGTTTCTAGAGATGGTATCCTTTTAGATTCCTATAGCTATGAGGGTGCTATCCTTGGAAATTATTGTTCTAAATCCTTGTGGTGTGGTCCTATTTCCCTTACAACTTGTAATAGGTCATTTTCTTGTCTAGTTGTTACTTCAAGTGTTCTATTAGACTCCTTAATTACCTTGATGGTTTTCTTGTCGTGCTTTCTTTGCCTAATAATTCCCTTGATTCATTCCTTTATTTGGGATGGGAATCTCCCTGGTCTCCGTGGTGTCTAGTATAACGTGGGTTTGTTTGTTTACCTATCTTGGGCAATCTTCATATAGCTTGAGGAGCAAGGTCACATTATTTTTTAGAGACATAGTTTTCAGTAACTTGGAGTTCTTTATTATTGGAGAGGTAGTATAATAGGTTGGGCTCTTAGCCCCATTACAAAAAATGCCTACGGAATAGATGGAAAGATATTGAGTTCTTGACAAGCATCTATCTTAGTAAGGTTATACGCCCTTGATGGCGTTCCTGGCCTTAGGCTTGGCTTCCTTCTTACTTAGGATTATGACCTCAACATATCCTGGCACCATCCTTCTGGATACTTCCCACTAATGTCTCTTGATTCTTTGGGACTTCTTGGGTATTTTAGGGTGATCTCCCTATTGGGACAGAGAGATTGGTGGCATTAGTAACGCTGGTCCTAGTTTTCTTGGTTACTCTCCTGAAAGCCATCTAAAAATTTTAAAATCATTCCTATTAGTAACTATCTTTTCTAGTCTTGATTATGTATTCGAAGAAACATGCTTTAATACCACTCAAGTTGTCATGCCTCGACCCGGTTTTGTCCAATCCCCGTGATCAACCCACCACACTCCCGGTTTAGTAAGGTTTTCCCCTTGTTTAAAAACTGTGAAGAGTAAGGAATCCATTAAACATGCACCTTTCTTGGAATAACATAAATCAAAACTGTAAAAAAAAAAAGTTTATATTTATCATACCTGTCTCACAGGCGTATTAGTGGGTGGCCTTTGGGGTAAGCTTTCTAGGGCTACTTGAAAGGGATAGAAGGGAGGGGGTGAATACAACGACTTAGTGAATGGGTTTACAAAATTTATATTTTAGGAGAAATGTTTGATTCACAGTGTGCCAAACTCCTTATTCTCTTTTAAAAAAAACCTTTTATTTCAAATTTTGGTTTTTATCACCATTTCTTATTAATCACATTGTGTCATCACCCAACATATATCCTTCATTATGAAAGTCAAACACACAATCGCAAGCCAGCCCGTCCACTGAACCCACTTATGGCGTCGAAGCGACTTTATTTGCCACCTAGATAAAAGCATGTCCACTTCTACCCTGAGAATGAGTGGATGTTTGCAACATTCGACCCTCAATCCCATAACAATTCTCTGTGTCCATATGAGGACAGATACCTCATCCTAACCCCACCCTAGTTTCATGCGCTTGAAGCTACGTTGAGCTTCACAAGGCTTCTGGTACGACTAATTGCCCCTATATCCACCTGGTCATCCAAGGCCCTAGGACGCATCACTATCCCTCTTGGGCATCTTGAAGGTCCCAAAAACACAGTGCATGCACAATCAATATTTTTCACATGATGTCATATAATCTATGGTGCCATTGCTCCAATGACCCTAGCCATCAACTCGACCTGCAGCTGTTTGTCTTGACTAGTCTGGAGACCTGTCATGTCACACTACCGCTAGTTGACTAAGTATGTTGGTCCTGTCTTGGTACCATGGCCAAACAATTCATTTACTTAAGTTTTCATGGCATATAAATCATGTTTGTTTACGAGCTCCTACTTGTGCCAATTGGCCTAGGGCCCACTATTTGAGATTTTTAAAATTGGGCATATTAGCCACTAAGTTCCAAAACCGATGCCTCTGGCCTAACCGAGCTATTCGAGCTCCCATCAAGAAGGTCTCCTAAATTGTTTAAGAAACAACACACAGTTAGGGGAGAGCACTTCCAACAAAAATATATTTTTTATCTGTCCATCATAACAACCGAGTATGAGGACATCTCTGCTCATAACCGATGAACGGGTTTTCCACTTCCTTCGAGGAAATTTCATCATACCAAACATGTATGATCTACTTACAATCGGTAAATAGTTTTTTCGTGTGATTTTCACATCACTACTCTCAAGTGTGATGTTTAAATTATCACTTAGCAGTGAGTTTTTATTTTCTAGGTGCTTATCATCCCAACCGGGTATGATATAAAAAACCCACTCACACGATAGTGTAGTGAAATTACTCTTAGCAGGCTTGTTGTCCTTACTCGAACTCGTTTTAGTTGGTGTTCTTGATACTTTATGTTCCTATACGATATGAATGTTCTTGTTACTTATTCTTTGGCCTAACAGCCCTCATTCATCACAAATGAATAAGAAAATCAAACTTTTTCTTTGTTTTCAATTAGGTCCCTAAAGTTATTTTTCTTTAACTTTAAGTCCCTAATGCTAGTTTTTCCTCGAATTAAGTCTCGAATCTTTTAAAATTGATCTTAGGACCACAATTTGTTCAGATTCTCAAAAAGGGGTTAAATTTTCCCAATTTCCAATTTGGTCCCCCAACTAAGCCCCACCTTAGGGACAAACCCCACTTGGATTCCGAGTCTCAGACCAATCCCAACCCCCTTCTACACCTATTCCACCCCTCCTCGACATCCCCAGATACTTGAAGACCCTCCAACAATTAGGATGTAAGCCCTTGTATGGAGAGAAGGAGGCTGGGGCCACCATGGAATGGTTGGTGAGCCTCAAAAAGTTCATGGATATCATCAGGATACCCCATAGGAGAGGGTGACACTGGTTGAATATTTCCTCGAGTCCAGCACGAAAAGATGGTGGGACAATGCTAGAAGCCTGTTCCTGACCCCAACTACCTAGGAAGAGTTTAAAGGGAGATACTTGGAAGAACTCACCTCATCAATGAAAAGAAGGTGGAATTCTTCCAACTTCTCCAAGGAACCCGCACGGTCTCGGAATATGAGACCAGGTTCAATGAGCTATGACCCTTCGCCCTCGACCTAGCAGGATCAGCCGACCTCTATTAGAAGTTTATTGATGGTCTTAATATGGATATAAGAGACCAAATTGGGGTTTTGGGATGCCCCACTAACCTAGTTGCCATATTAGGCATGGCCCATGAATGCGAGTGGTTAGTCCAGACAAGGTGCCGGCGGATGGAAATGGGGGGATGTAGGTAGGACTTACGAGAGGGCAGCCGAAGAGGCCCGAGGGAACCGAGTCAGCCCCGATGTAGGAACCCACCAAGATTCCCCTTGGGGAGGAGGGCCATCATGGTCATAAAGAAATGGATGCACTCCCTCTGAAAAGAAGCCCCTATTGCCCTCGGTGCTAGAGGAACCATGAAGGAGCATGTGCAACATGCTACGAGTGCGGACAGCCCGGGTACTACATCAGGAGTTGCCCAAGGACTCGGGAAAATGCCCCATGAAACGCCCCACCACCACCACCCAGGAACCCGAGGGCAAACAACAGGGGATGGGAAGTGCCCACAAGATTTCCAGCCAAGGTCTACAACTAGACCCAAGAAGAAGCCCGGAAGGACCCAAGCATGGTGGCTGGTACGTCCTAACAGTCCTCCTCATAAGTCGAGTCTGTAGCCAAAGTCCTGTAGTCCCCTTTTTGGAATTAATAAAATGCATTTCCTGAATATTTTCATTAATTTCCACTCAGGCTTCATCCAAGTATTTGGAAAGGCAAGATACACCTTCTTTGACTAAGGAAAGTCTAGTCTCGGAACTTCCAAAGGAAACCTCCCATCTCTGGCCACCCCTCCACATCCTCACCCCACTAGGAGAAACCATAGAAAGACACACATACATTAAAGCCTGCAAAATATGAATAACAACCTTGGAAGCTGACTTGATTCCTCTTCCGCTACAAGAAGTAGAAATCATTTTAGGGATAGACTGGCTAAGCACGCATCAAGCCCAAGTAGACTATGGGAAAAAGAGGATAACCTTCCATGACTCGGGAAAAGAAGAAGCTGTATTTGAAAGAAACAGGGGAAGGGTCAGAATACTTCTGGTGTCCTGTATGGAAGTTTAAGACTTGCTATGGAAAGGATGTAAGGTATTCCTCGCACTGATCACTTGCAAGGACACACCAGAGAGGGGTCTAGCAAAGATTCCAGTGGTCAACTATTATCCAGAAGTTTTCCTGGAGGAATTACCTGGTTTACCCCCAGATCGCCAACTACAATTTGTAATTGAGGTAGTGCTAGGCACTCACCCTATATCCCAAGCACCCTACCGTATGGTGCCTACGGAACTCAAGGAGCTAAAAGATTAGTTGGACGAACTTTTAGAGAAAGGATTCATATGCCCAAGCCAGTCCCCGTGGGGTGCTCCCATGCTATTCGTAAGGAAGAAAGACAGATGTATGGGACTTTGCATCGATTACCAAAAACTGAACCAGGTGATGATTAAGAATAAGTACCCTCTCTCTAGGATAGACGACTTATTTGATCAACTCAAAGGGGCTGCCTACTTCTTCAAGATCAACCTAAGGTCAAGATATCACCAACTAAAGATTCGTGAAGAGGACATACAGAAAACTGCTTTCCGATCATGGAATGGGCATTATGAGTTTAGGGTAATGCCCTTCGGACTAACCAATTGATGAACTAGGTGTTCCAACTATATATAGACAAGTTCGTGATCGTATTCATAAATGATATTATCATTTACTCCCAAACTAAAGAGGAGCATGGGACACACCTGGAGATAACCTTGAGTACCTTGCGAGAAAACTAGTTGTACGCCAAATTCTCTAAGTGCGAGTTCTAGCTTCAAGAAGTTGTCTTCCTAGGCCATATAGTGTCCATAGAAGGAGTAAAGTTGGATCTGGCCAAAATAGAGACCATATCAAACTAGAAAGCCCCAACTAACCCGACAAAAATTTGTAGCTTCCTCGGCCTCGTCGGATACTACCAAAAATTTGTGGAGGAATTCTCCAAAATAGCAGCTCCCTTGACTCGCCTCACGAGGAAATGAATGGACTACAAGTGGGATGCCAAGCGCGAAGTGTCCTTCCAAGAACTCAAAACTCGACTCACGACTGCTCTAGTATTGGCCTTACCCGGCATTGATGCTGGGGAATACATGGTGTATAGCGATGCATCCGGACAAGGACTAGGATGTGTCCTGATGCAACAAGGAAAGGTTATCACCTATACCTCATGACAGCTGAAGCCCCATGGGAAAAATTACCCCACCCACGACCTCAACTGGCCATAATAGTGTTCGCCCTCAAAATATGGTGCCACTATTTGTACGAGGTAAAGTGTCGTATCTATACCGATCATAAGAGCCTGAAATACTTCCTAACCCAAAAGGAGCTCAACCTGTGATAGAGAAGATGCTTAGAGCTTGTAAAGGACTATGACATGACCATCGAGTACCACAAGAATAAGGACAACATAGTGGCAGACGCAATTAGCCACAAATACCACACGGAAGTGGCCTTCGTTAGTGTCAGCTATCTGCCCTTACTAAGCCAACTGCAGAATTTAAGGGTGGACCTCTGTGTGGACAAGGGCCAAGGTAACCTAGTAGCCAGCCTAATAGTACGACCAGTCTATTGGACCAAATACATGCTTTACAAAAAGAAGACGAGGAACTCCATCTCCATTAGGAGCTAAACGAGAACAACTTGGCACTAGACATCCTAGTCAGGAGCGATGGGGTAATGACCTTCAAAGGGAGAGTTTGGGTACCAAATAACTGGGAATTAAAGAAGGGAATACTATAACAAGCCCATGACTTGATGTATGCTATGCATCCAGGCAGTACGAAAATATATCACACCCTAAAATAGGGATATTGGTGGAAGGGAATGAAGAGGGACATCGCAGAGCGTGTGGCTAGATGCCTATCATGTTAGCAAATTAAGGTTGAATATCGGAAACCCTCCAGATTACTACAACATCTTTTGATCCCAAAATGGAAATGGGAGCACATCACCACGGATTTTGTGGCCGGACTACCGACAACTAGAAGGGGCTAGGATGCCATATGGGTAATTGTGGATCAACTAACCAAATCTTCACATTTACTACCCACACGGGTGAGAGACCCAATAGGAAAGCTCGCCGCCCTAAATGTGGGGGAGATCATATGACTCCACAGAGTACCAATAAGCATAGTATCAGACCGAGACCCATGGTTCACCTCTCGATTGTGGCCCAGCCTCCAAGCAACACTGAGGACCAGACTCCACATAAGCATAGCTTTTCACCCCAGATGGATGGGCAGTTTGAACAGACTATCTAGACTCTAAAAGACTATAGGTGTGTGTTCTAACTTTGAAGTGAAATTTGGAGGACCATCTATGCCTCATGGAATTTGCGTATAACAACAGCTACTAGGCCAACATCCAGATGGCGCCCTACAAAGCCCTCTATGGACAACCTTGCCACACGCCCTTGTTTTGGGAAGAAGTAGGAGAAAGAAAACTCGAAAAGGTAGAGTTGATTGAAGATGCATCGGAAAAGATCTAGATCATAAGGAGCCGACTCAAGGCAGCCTAGGATAGGCTGAAAAGTAATGCCGACAACTGGAGAAAGGACCTAGAATTTGAGGTTGGGTATAGAGTATTCCTAAAGTTGTCACCTTGGAAAGGGATACTTTGGTTTCAACAAAGAGGAAAGTTGAAACCCAGGTACATTGACCCATACACCATCCATCGTAGGGTTGGACTTGTAGCCTACCAATTGGAGTTGCCTCCACACCTATAGAGGATCCACGACATCTTCCATGTGTCCCTACTAAGAAAGTACGAACTCGATCCCATCCACAGACTAGATGAGCCGCCACCAAAAATCGAGGAAGACCTGACCTACTAAGTAGAACCTGTCTGGATCCTCGACCGGCATGAGAAGAACCTTCGAAACAAGATTATTCCTATGGTGAGGATACTCTGGAAAAATTGCCAAGTAGCGGAAGAGACATAGGAGGTCGAGTCAACAATAAGGGACAAATACCGTAATTGTTTGATTTTGATGACGAAACTCCTAAAAGACGAGGAGAGTTGTAAAACCCGTCCAATTGGACCAAATGAAACATGAAAAAGAACCGGTATATGTTTATACATGAAGAACCGAGTCGTTTAATGAATGAAAAATACTTAATGTGGGAAATTAGAAAATGCCAAGTGACCAAAATTTCAGAAAAACATCAAGGAAGAACCGAGAAGTGGAATTGAAGAGAAAACTGAACTGGTTTAGGGAGAACTAGACCTGAACCAGATTGAACCGGCAGGAACCATAGTGAACTAGCTTACAAATTCATTTTTCTATGTGGCTTTAAAATGTCAAATTGGAACATTAAGACCACCATTAGATAGAAAATGGATTTAAAAATTTTTAAATTTGAGAAAACTGGTCGAACTGGGTCCGAATCGGCTGATTTTTGAATTTCGGACTGCAAACCTAGTTGGACCCACGTCAATAGCCGTGTAGACATAGTAAGCCAATGGGAGGCTGTCACGTGTCCGGTCAATGGCAAGTTGGCGCCCTATTAGCATGCCACGTAGACATGAGCAGACAATGTGAGGCTACCACGTGTCCAATCAATTGGTCAACGGCTGACAAGGCTACCAAGTTGGCATTCCATGTTAGAAAAATTCACCAATCACAGCACACCACATGGCATGACCACCATGTCATCATCTTCAACCTTCAGACACTAACAAATAAGAGAGAGAGAGAGAGGGAGTCGCTGAAAAAGTAGGAGTCTTTGGCGACTCGAAAAATGATCCGGTCATGTCTCTAGCGGCTGAGTCGGAGGCCGAGTCTTACATCGATAGGTAGCCAAGCTCCTTATATAAAGAGCACCCTCTCATTCAGTCTCAGCATCCCACAATCGGGCGAAAAAGAAGAAAAGTGAGTTTTTCAGTGAGCTGCAAACTAAAGCTCTATCGACGAAACTTTTCTTAACCTCTAAAGCCACATTGGGTGTCTTTGGAATAAAGAGGAAGTTCTCTACCCAACCACACCTTCCATTCGGCTTGAGAGCCACCGAGGAGGAGGGAGGAAGCTCGAACAGTACTGCCACTCCTCGACCGAAAACCAGCTAGCCTCCTACCGCCAACTTCGAGCCTTCCCTCTACCAACCAGACCACCTAAGCCCAATGTCACGCCCCGACTCGATTTGGTCAGATCCTTATGATCAACCTGCCACTCTCTTGGATTATTATAGGGTTTCTTCTTATTATAAACTGTAAAGAGTAATGCGTTCTTTAAACCTGCACCTTTCCTAGAATAACATAAATCAAATTGCATAAAATTTTAAATTTATCATACATGTCTCACATGTGTATTAGTTGATGGTCTTTGAGGGTAGGCTTTCCGAAATTTCCTAAAAAGGGATATGAAGGAGGGGGTGAGTACAACTAGTTAGTGAATGGGTTTTCAAAATTTAACCTTTAGGAAAATGATTTGTTTAGAGTGTGTTAGACTCCTTATTTCCTTTCAAAAAATCCTTTTATTTCAAATCTATTATTTTATCACAATTTCTTATTAATTATGATGCGTCATCACCCAACACACATCATTCATCATGAAGGTCAATCACACAATCATAAGCCAATACATCCACTGAACCCATTGTGGCATCAGAGTGACTTTACCGGCCACCTAAATAGAAGCACGCCCACTTCTACCCTGAGAATGAGTGGATGTACGCGACATCCAACCCTCAATCCTAAAATCAATTCTCTGTGTCCATATAAGGACAGAGACCTCATCCTTATGCCACCCTGGTCTCGTGCGCTTGAAGCTACGTCGAGCTTCGCAAGGTCACCTGGTCCGACGAACTGCCCTTATACCCACCAGGTCATCCAAGGTGCTAGGACACATCACTACCCCTATTGGGTATGTTGATGGTCCCATAATCACAGTGCATGCACAATCAGTATTTTTACATCATGCCATATATATTTGTGGTGCCACTGTTCCAACGACCCCGACCCTCAACTCAACCTGCAGTTCTTTGTCTTGACTAGTCCGTTGACCTATCACATCGCACTACCGCTAGTTGACTGAGTATGTTGGTCTTGTCCTGGAACCTTCAATAAACAATTCAATTAATCAAGTTTTCATGGCATATAATTAATGTTTGTTTACGAGCTCCTACTCTTGCCAATTGGCCATTGGCCCATTATGCAAGATTTTCAAAAATTGGGCATAATGGCCTCCAAGTTCCAAAACCGGGGCCTCCGGCTTATCAGAGCTATTCGAGCTCCCGTCAAGAAGGTCTCCCAAATCGTTTAAGCAGTGGCACATAGTCAGGGGAGAGTACTTCTGATAAAAAAATATTTTCAACTATCCATCATACCAATCGAGTATGAGGATATCTTCGCTAATAATCGATGAATGAGTTTTCCACCTCCTTCGAGGAAGTTTCATCATATCAACTGAGTATGATCTACTTACACCCATAAGTAGTTTTTTCGTGTCATTTTCACATCACTCCTCTAAGTTGTGATGTTTAAAATGCCACTAAGTAGTGGGTTTTCATTTTCGAGGTACTTGTCATCCCAATCGGGTATGATATTAAAATCCCACTCACTCGATTATGCAGTGAAACTCCTGTTAGTAGGCTGCTTGTCCTTACTCGAACTTGTCTTAGCTAGCGTTCTCGGTACTTCTTGTTCCTACAAGATATGAACGTTCTTGTTCATTATTGTTTGGCCTAATAACCCTCATTCATCCAAATTGAATGAGAAAACCAATTTTTCCTTTATTTGTAATTAGGTGTCTAAAGTTATTTTTCTTTAACTTTAAGTCCCTAATGCCGATTTTTCCTCAAATTAAGTCACAAAGCTTTTAAAATTTCTCTTATGACCTCAACTTATTCAAATTCACAAAAAGGGGCTTAAATTCTAAAATTTGCACTTTGGTCCCCTACTTTTTACAAAATTATAATTTTGCCCTTCCTTTAAAAAAATGGTAAGTTTTACGCCAAAAATTTAAATTTTCTCAATTGGCCCTCTAACATTCTTATCATGCCCTATTGATCCTCAATTTTATAAAATTGCATTTAGGTTCTTCAAATTTTCAAAAATCCGTAATTTTCCCGAATTTTCCCCCAAATTTCAAATTCCTAACATAGCCAAATTTGATTTCATCAAATTGACTAATCAAGCACTTCTAATTGTTGAAATTGAAGTTAGATAGGAGTTCCTACACATTCATACGATTCAATTACACTTTGAATCACACGATTTGGTGCTAGAATGAACTCAAACGGAGCTCCGCTGGAAAACTGGACTTAGAGAGAGAAAGCTTCGAAAGCTTACTGTCGGGAGCGCGACGGTCTGAGCTTTCAATCTGGGCAGATAGCTCTCGTCCTGAGGTTCATCCTAAGATCAAGAATTGCATCAATTGATGCCAAATTGAGTTAGAATTTCATCATTAAAGTTTTGTCAGTTCTCTCCCTAGCATTGGTCAAAATTTGCAGAGGAGAGGCGAATTGTCTTGCCTTTCATCTCTAATTCAACTATACGAGGGGCTGTGAAGCTGTTGGGAAGGCTTGGTATGGCCTAAGGAGGGCTCAAATTGGTCGATTTCAGCTCAGGTCAGCTTCGGTCCGTTGGAGTTGTTTCACTGTTCGATCACTCCGGCATTTCTCCGGCGACTCTCAGAGTAAATGGAGACTACAAGAGTGTAGCTAACTTCTCCCCAATTCTAAAGAACCCAACCTCGCCTTGTTTGGCTTAGAAAAGTGCCCAAGTCAGAAATCTAGTTTGAGCTTCACTAGAAAATAGAGCTATTGAGAGAGAGTGGAGTTTTCTTGTGTGAAGAGAATGAATGTGGAGGGGCTTCTTATATATGATGCTCAGGAACTTCTTGGCCGTCAGATTGGAGCCTTATAGGCGGTCATTCATTGCATGAAACTCCCTGGATGAAGACTTTTCAGGTTCACCAAAATTGTGCAATTTTTCGGTGAGTGAACAGTGCTATCATCTGAAGGAAGAAGACGATACTGTTCTGAATCAGACAGCACTAGACCGAACCGGGTTCAAAGCTTAAATCGACCGGTTCACCCCCCATTCGACCAAAATTTTTAAATCTAAAAATTTCTAAATTCATTTTCTATCCAATAGTGGCCTCAAATCTCAAAATTTAATTTTTTAAGCCACATAGAAAAATGAATCTATCATCCGGTTCAATAGTGGTTCAAACCAGTTCAATCCGGTTCGGATCTGGTTCACCTGAACCGATTTGGTTTTCATTTCCAATTCATTCTCAAGTCCCTTTCCATGACTTTTGGGACTCTTTGGGTCACTCATGATCCATAAATTTCCCGATTTTTCGTTTTCTCTATCAGTTCTGCTTCATGAACCGACTTGGTTCTTAAACCGGTTCAATCTAGTTGGATCTGGTTCATCTGAACCGGTATGGTTTCTCTCTTCCAATTTATCCTAAGATGTTTTTTCAAGATCTTATGAACCCTTTGGATCAACTGAGAGTTATAATTTTTCAAATTGCCCGTTCCCAAATGATCGGGTTTGTGAACTGGTTTGGTTTTCTAACTCGGTTTGACCAGTTCTTTTCCTGATTTTCCTTAACTCCAAAGAGCGGGGTTTACAACTCTCCCCTCCTTTTAGGAGTTTTATCCCAAAAACTTAATTCGCAACCTTGCATGAGGAACCAATTGCTTTGACATCCATTTGGTATTTGCTTAACATGCAAACTCTTCTCTTGTTCTTTCAATTAACCCTTTTTACATCATTCATTGAAGGAATTTCTTTTCCTTTTTATTATTTCTCCGTCCATGGAGTTTATCATACCTAAACATATCTTACTTAAGGGTATATCCTTAAATTCACATCTTTCTTTGCTTAAAGCAACATTTTTCCCTTTGAGATCTCGTACTCAGGATTGGAAATTCCAAGATACCTAACCATTCCGTGTCTAGTTAATCTCTTGGTCATTGAAACCCTTAGCTCGATGTTCTTTAGAACATTACATACCTGTTTTCACAGGTTTACTTGTTATCACATTTTTGTCCTATTTCGACTCTTCCTTCGTCCGTTGTTCATAACAATTTCAGTCCAAATTTTATGTTTTACCTTGTCATGCTTACCAACTGACTCTTCCTTATTTTGAGTCATGTTTTCCTCAGGACTGTTGGGTTTACATGCTTCCTTACAGCATGACATTTTCTAGATCTTGTCTCTATGTCCTTTAGATTTCCAAAACACCTCCTTTAGGGTTATTCCCAATTTTCCAACCTCTTAGGGATTGTATAACTTCATCCCTCTTTTCTTTTGGTAGTATTCTTCGACTACCTACACCATTATCAAATCAACTTACACAACTCTATCAGTTTTCCTTACCCATTCATCCTTTCTCAACTTCCTTATTGAGTCTTTCCGGTTCCCATTATTGGGTTTTCCAATAATTTACCGACAAGTTGGGATTCTTTCCTTCTTAAGTTCTTGTCTTCTGTATCCAAGGATTTTTCTTTTTTTCTTAATCCACTTTTACTTACTCATAATCATTTCATGATTCTTCATTCTAAAATAATCACTTTCGATCTATGTGTTAATTCCTTTGCTTGGGAAGGTTCCCTTCTTCTAATTTCATTCTCTACTATGTCCCTCATAGTAGAGATTTCCATCTTAGGAGTTACATGCTCAACCTTCTTATCATTCTTGTAGGATTCTTTTTCTCTTTCTTCGCACCCCTATCTATTTTAGGGCATTTCTATGCTTTGGATCCTTCTCTAACCACAACTTTTGTTTCATCTGTTATTCCTTACTTGGGATACTTCCGATTATTGGTTTTATTGCGTGCATTCCACACTATGCTCTACCGTCCACTCTTTAGGCTTCATATGCGTGTGTGGACTATGACTCGTCTTACCAATTGTGGTTATTCCTCCTTAGCCATATCTTATTTGGAGGGCTTACTTTCCCAATGTTTCTCGGACATTCTTTCCTTTATTACCTTAGTATGGGTAGTCCACTCATTCTTACTTGTCACAGCATCATTTGATGCTAACTTCATATTTACCTATTAACTTATTTCCTTTTAAGGAGGGTTCATATCCTCCTTGTTTCAAAATCTATTGATCGTCCTTTGTGAGGCTCACTTAACCGTCTTAAGACTTTTAAATTATAAATTTGGGTTTGGCCATTAATTTCTTTAAGGGTTTTCCTTTGTCCTTCTTTTTCAATGTTTTGGCCCTTTTCACTTCTCCCTTATTTGCCACAGTTTAAATCTATGGTTCTCTTGAAGTCCAGTTCTTTAACGGTCTCCTTCTTACTATTTTTCTTGTCTAATTGTTTGGGTAGTTGTATCACTCGTCCTTCATGCCCATCCTATTGTCCTCCATATAGTGTAGCCTTTTACTACTTCCCAGCCTTTCGTACGGATTTGTTTGTTCTCTTTGACCATCCCGTTGCTACTGGTTTCTTCTTTCAAATGGTTCTCCTGGAATTCTTATTTGGTTCTTCTACTCTCTCCAAACAGGCCACACTGGGTGTAAACCCAGTCCTTTAGTAATGAGAAAAACCGGGAAAGAACCAGTCCATGTGATCTTTAAACCGAATTGGTCTACAAGCCCGACTATTAGAGGACGAGAAAATTTGAAAATTTCTAACTCCCATGTGACTCCAAAATATTCATAAACTTGGGAAAAGAACCCTAGGATGATATGAGGAAGAAAGACCAAATCAGTTCAAGAGAGTCGGGTCCGAACCGGAGAGAATCGGTTAATGAACCGAGTTTATTCATGAACCGGAGCCAATAGAGAATGGGTAAACCAGGAAGCTTATGGATCCCTTGTGATTCAAAGAGAACTTATAAACCTTAGGAAAGAACCTTAGAACAATGTGGGAGAGAAAAACCATATTGGTTCAAGTGAACCAGACCCGAATCGGATTGAACCGGTTTAAGAACCGAGCTGGTTTATGAACCGAAATTGATAAAGAGATGATAAACCGGAAATCTTATGGACCCTAAGTGACCTATGGAGTCACAAAAGTCATGAAAATGGACTAGAGGAAGAATTGGAAAGGAAAACAAAACCGGTTCAGGTGAACCGTACCCAAACTGGATTGAACCGGTTTGAGTCACTATTGAACCAGATGCTAAATTCATTTTTCTATGTGGCTTAAAATTTTCAAATTTGAGATTTGAGACCACCATTGGATAGAGAATTAATTTAGAAATTTATAGATTTGAAAAACTCGGTTGAATGGGGGATGAACCGACCAGTTTAAACTTGAACCCGGTTCGGATCGGTCCGACCGGTTCGAAATAGTTTCATCTTCTTCCTCAGGATGATATCACTGTTCACTCACCGGGAAACTGAAGAACCACTGGTGAAGAAGAAACACTTCCGTTTGGTACGTTTCAGGTCTTCAATTCCTATTATAACGGTGTCAAACGGACGGCCAACAGTTCCCCGAGATCCTTATATAAAGAGCCCCTCTGCATTTGTCCTCTCCACACCTAAAAAGCTCACTCTCTCTCAGTTACTTAGTTTTCTAGTGAAAGTCAAACTAGAGCTCTGATATAGGGTCAATTCTGAGCCAAAGAAGGCAAGGTCAGGTTCATTAGAACCGGGGAAAAGTCAACTACATAGTGGTGGCGTCCGTTCATCCTGAGAGTCGTCGGAGAAGTGCCGACGTGATCGAAAAGTGAAGCTACTCCGACGGACCAAAGCTACCCTGTTTCGGCCGAGTTGAAATCAACCAATTCGAGCCCTACTCAGGCCAAACCAAGCTCTCCTGACACCTCCTCAACCCTTCCATGGCCAAATTAGGACCAAAAGGTAAGCCAATATATGTAAAGTTGGGTTTTCTCATTCATTTGGAATGAATGAGGGCTATTAGGCCAAAGAATAATGAACAATTATGTTCATTTCGTGCAGGAGAATGAAACATCCAGAACACCAGTTGAGGTCCAGCTTGCTATGAACGGTACCCGACTAAGTGGAATTTCATTGCACTATCGGGTGAGTGGGATTATATATTATACTCGATTGGGGATGATAAGTACCTCGGTATAAAAATCCACTATTTAGTGGTATTTTAATTATCACCACATAGAGAGAGTGATGTGAAAATTATGCGGAAAAACTACTTACCGGTTGTAAGTACATCATACTCGGTTAGTATGATGAGACTTCCTCGAAGGAAGTTGAAAACCTATTCATCGATTATGAATGGAGATGTCCTTATACCGATCGGTATAATGGACAGTGAAAACCTATTTTTTCGAAAGTGTTCTCCCCTGACTGTGTGCCAATGCTTAAACTATTTGGGAGACCTTCTCGATGGGAGCTCGAATAGCTCTCATAGACTGGGGGCCTCAGTTTTGAAACTTGAGGGGCTAATATGCCCTGTTTTTGAAAAACTCGAACAGTGGGCCATAGGCCAATGGACACGAGTAGGAGCTCATAAACGAACATGATATATATGTGCCATTAAACCTTAATAAGTGAATTTTTTGGTCATGGTACCAAGGCAGGTTTGACATACTCAGACAACCAGTAGCAGTATGACATGACTGGTCTCCGAACTAGTCAAAACAAACAGCTACCTGTTGAGTTGAAAGTCGGGACTGTTGGGACTAATGGCACCACATATTACATGGAAATTTAAGAAAACTTTGTTTGTGCATGCACTATGAGTACGAGATCATCAAGACGCCCATGAAGGGTAGTGATGTGTCCTAACGGCCCTAGACGACCTAGTGAGTATAAGGGCAAATCATCATTCTAGGTGACTGTACGAAATTTGGAGTAGCACCAAGTGCATGAGATTGGGGTGGGGACGGGATGAGGTCTTTGTCCTCATATGGATATGAAGAAGCGATTTTGGGATTGAGGGTCAGATGTCACATACATCCACTCATTCCCAGGGTAGAAGTGGTCGTGCTTCTATCCAGGTGGCCGATAAAGTCGCTCCGAAGCCACTAGTGGGTTCAATAGTCGTACTGACCTACGAATGTGTGTAACCTTCATAATGAAGGATGTGTGTTCGGTGATGACACACCGTGTTAACTAAGAAATGATGGAAAAACCCGTATTTTTAATGAAGGGATTTTGAAAAGAAAGGAGTCTGGCACACGACATATAAATATTTGTCTTGAAAGTCAAAAGATTTGAAACCCATTCACTGAGTAGTTGTACTCACTCCCCTCGCTTATACCCCTTTTAGGAAGTCTCGGAAAACCCATTCTTAAAAGACTTGCACAATTAAACGCCTGCAAGACAGGTACGATCAATTTAAATTACTATGTAGTTTTGATTTATGATATTCCTGTAAAAAGGTGCAGGTTTAAAGAACGCCTTACTCTTTATTGTTTATAATAGAAGGGGAAACCCTTTAATAAACCGAGAGAGTGGTGGGTTGATCATGGGGATCTGACCAAACCGGGTCGGGGCATGACAACTAGAGTGGTATTAAAGTCTATTTCCTCGAATACACAGTCAAGACTAGAAAATATAGTAACTAATAGGACTATTTTAAGTTTGGCAAAAATGGCTCCAAAGAAAGGAAGAAAGAGAACTAGGGTTGCCGTCTCCAACACCACCTGGCACCCCTACTGGTAGAAACTCCTAGATATATCAGTCCATATCCCATCATTCAAAGGATAGGACCAATAGCTTATAAATTAGAAATGCCTCCTAATCTGTAGAGAATACATGATGTATACCACATTTCAGTACTTCGAAAATATATGTCTGATCCTAGTCACGTACTGGAACGACCTCCAATGGAACTGAAAGAGAACCTGACTTATCAGACAGAGCCAGTACAAATCATCGACCATAGAGACAAGAATTTGACAAATAAGAAAATTCCTATGGTCAAGGTGTTGTGGCAGCACGGACCTGTGCAGGAAGAGACATGGGAAACCGAGTCTATGGTGAGGGATAATTATCCTCAATTATTTAACGTATAATTGTTTTGAGGACAAAACCCCTAAAAGGAGGGGAGAGTTGTAAACACTGTCATTTAGTAATGAGAAAAACCGGGAAAGAACCAGTTACTGTGATCTTTAAACCAAATTGGTCTACAAGCCCGACTATTAGAGGACGAGAAAATTCAAAAATTTCTAACTCCCATGTGACTCAAAAATATTCATAAACTTGGGAAAAGAACCATAGGAAGATATGAGGAAGAATGACCAAAGCAGTTCAAGAGAGCCGGGTCCGAACAGGAGAGAACCGGTTTATGAACCGAGTTGATTCATGAACTGGAGCTAATAGAGAATGGGTAAACCAGGAAACTTATGGATCCCTTGTGATTCAAAGAGAACTTATAAACCTTGGTAAAGAACCTTAGAACAATGTGGGAGAGAAAAACCAGATCGGTTCAGGTGAACCACACACAAACCGGATTGAACTGATTTAAGAACCGAGTTGGTTTATGAACCGGAATTGATAAAAAGATGATAAACTGGGAATCTTATGGACCCTAAGTGACCTATGGAGTTACAAAAGTCATGAAAATGGACTAGAGGAGGAATTGGAAAGGAAAACAAAACTGGTTCAGGTGAACCGGACCTAAACCGGATTAAACCAGTTTGGACCGATTTGAATCACTATTGAACCGAATGCTAAATTCATTTTTCTATGTGGCTTAAAATTTTCAAATTTGAGATTAGAGACCACATTGAATAGAGAATGAATTTAGTGAATTTAGAAATTTTTAGATTTGAAAAACTCGGTCAAATGGGGGGTGAACCGGCCAGTTTAAGCTTGAACCTGGTTCGGAATGGTCTAGTCCGGTTTGGAACAGTGTCATCTTCTTCCTCAGGATGACATCACTATTCACTCACCGGGAAACTGATGAAATGCCGATGAAGAAGAAATGCTTCCGTTTGGTACGTTTTAGGTCTTCAATTCTTGTCATAACGGTGCCAAACGGATGGCCAATGGGTCCCCGAGCACCCTATATAAAGAGCCCCTCTCCATTCGTCCTCTCCACAATTGAAAAGCTCACTCTCTCAGTTGCTTAGTTTTCCAGTGAAGCTCAAACCAGAGCTTCGATATATGGTCATTTCTGAGCCAAAGAAGGCGAGGTTGGGTTCATTATAACCGGGGAGAAGTCAGCTACACAGTGGTGGTATCCGTTCATCCTGAGAGTCACCGAAGAAGTGTCGGCGTGATCAAATAGTGAAGCAGCTCTGGTGGACTGAAGTTGTCCTCAGGCCAAACCATGCCCTCCCAACACTTCCTCAGCCCTTCCATGACCGAATTAGGATGGAATGGTAAGCCAATTTTGCTCCCCTTTGCAATTTCTTATCAGTGTTAGAGAGAGAGTCAACCGAACTTGAACTTAGATTGAGTTCTTACACCTTCATACAATTTAATTGTACTTTTAATCGTGTGATTTGGTGCTGGAATGAGCTCAAACGAAGCTCCACTGTAAAACTGGACTTAGAGAGAGAAAGCTTCGTAAGCTTACCGTCGAGGGTGCAGCGACCTGAGCTTTCAATCTAGGTAGATAGCTCTCGTCCTAAGGTTCATCCTAGGATCAAGAATTGCATCAATCGATGCCAAATTGAGTTAGAATTTCATCATCGAAGTTCTATCGATTCTCTCTCTAGCACCTATCAGAATTTGCAGAGGGGAGTCGAATTGGCTTACCTTTTAGCTCTAATTCAGCTATAGGAGAGTTATTAAGGTGTTGGGAAGGCTTGGTTTGGCCTGAGGAGGACTCAAATTGGCCAATTTCAGCTCTGCCGAAACAAGGCAGCTTCGGTCTGCCAAAGTTGCTTCACTGTTTGATCATGCCGGCATTTCTCCGGCGACCCTTGGAGCATACAGAGACTATAGGCGTGTAGCTGACTTTCCCCAGTTCTAAAGAACCCGACCTCACATTGTTTGGCTCAAAAAAGTGCCCAAGTGAGAACTCTAGATTGAGCTTCACCAAAAATGGGGCTGTTGAGAGAGAGTGAAATTTTCAGGAGTAAAGATAATTAATGGGGAGAGGGTCTTTATATATGAAGCTTGTGGATTACTTGGCAGTTCAATTGGTACCTTAATGGCGGTCATTCATTGCCTGACACTCACTGGCTGGAGACTTTTCACTTCGCTGGCGCTGAGTGATTTTTCGACGAGTGAACATGCTATCATCTGAAGGAAGAAGACAACACTGTTCCGAACCGGACCAGACCGATCCAAACCGGGTTTAAAGCTTAAACGGGCCGGTTCACCCCCCATTTGACCAAAATTTTCAAATCTAAAAATTTCTAAATTTATCTAAATTCATTTTCTATATAATGGTGGCCTCAAATCTCAAATTTGAATTTTTTTTAAGCTACCTAAAAATGAATCTAGCATCCGGTTCATTAGTGGTTCAAATCGGTTCAATCCGGTTTGGATCCGGTTCACTTGAACTGGTATGGTTTTCATCTCCAATTCATTCTCAAGTCCATTTCCATGACTTTTGGGACTCTTTGGGTCACTCGGGATCCATAAATTTCCCAGTTTGCCCTTTCTCTATCGATTCTGGTTCATGAACTGACTCGGTCATAAACTGGTTCAATCCAGTTGGATCTGGTTTATCTAAACCGGTCTAGTTTCTCTCTTCCAATTTGTCTTAAGGTTTTTTTACAAGGTTTGATGAACCCTTTGGATCACCTAGGAGTTGTAATTTTCCAAATTGCCCATTACCAAATGATTGGGTTTCTAAACCGGTTCGGTTTTCTCACTCAGTTTGACCCGTTCGTTTCCTGGTTTTCCTAAACTCCAAAGAGTGGGGTTTACACCCAACCTAGAGTTGGCCCGGCCTCCCCTCGAGCTAAGAAGGTAAGCTTCTCTGCCACCCTTCACTGTAAAACACTATGCACACCGAATTCTGCAAAAACATTAACACTAAAATTTGCACTGCTCAAGTCATCAATTGAAGCGGGGTTTGATCCAGTAAGGATTCCCACGATGAGAGCAACACGGTGGTAACCCATGCTTTGACATCCAACCCTCACCGATAAGATACTGAAGCTTTCTCTTTCTAGACTGCATTTTCTAGTGAAGCTCCATATGAGCTCATTTCTAGGCCAAATTGAGCGATTCAAACCTTAAAATGATGATAAAAATCTCATACGAGATTATTTAAATCAAGAACGAGGACAATTAACCATGTTTTAGGGGTCAATTGAACAAAATTATGATTCGGGACCAAAATGCAAATGTTGAAATGTTTGGGCAAATTGGGGATTTTTTGAAATTTGGGGGCCAAATGGAAAATTGACAAAATTGAGGGTCTTTTTATGCAATCCCATTCCAATTTAAGGTCCATTGGATGAATTGGATCAAATGGAGGACCAATTTTTAAAATTTGAAAAGTTGGAGTCAAATTACAATTTTCTTAAAGTTTGGGGCTAAATGGTAGTTTTGGAAAATAGAGAAACCCAAGGGTAGTATTGATAAAATTAAGGACCAGAAGGAATAACTAAAAAATCTGGGGGCCGAATAAAGAAAAAAGTGGGCAATTAAGGACATAGAGATAAACGCACAAACCTCGGGTACTAAAGTGCAATTAAGGCCAAATATGAAGGCCTATACGCAAATACACCAAGAAGTGTGATTCCTTAGTTCAATATCCTAATCAGGACATATGTGCCATGTAGGGACCGACTGTGTAAACCCCGCACTTTTGAGTTAAGGAAAAACCGAGAAAAGAACCGATCAAACCGTGTAAGAAAACTGAGCCGGTTTACAAACCCGATCATATGGGAACAAGCAATTTGGAAATTTAAAACTTCCGAGTGATCCAAAGGGTTCATTATATCTTGGAAAAGAAACTTAAGACAAAATACAGGAGGAAAACCAAATTGGTTTAGGTGAACAAGATCCCATAAAAACTTTGAAGTTAAGAGTGCTTGCTTAAGAGTAGTGTGAGGATGGGTGACCTCTTGAGATGTATGATTTTTTTTTAACCTGAAATTTTGGTAAAAAAATTTTAAGCGTAAGATCATAAATGGCCATAAATTAATATATATTTAATTATTATAATTAATACAAATACTTTAATACCTAAATTAAATTATTGAAATTAATACAAATAATTTAATACCGAAATTAAATTATTGGAATTAATACCAATAATTATGTATATATTAATACTAGTAATAAATCTCTCTCATTTAATACACGATTTTACACCTATATAAAGAGGTCATCCCCATTCATTCTCCTCACACCTGAACACTTCTCTCTCTCTCTCTCTCTACTGCTCCATTTCCTGGTGAAGCTCAAACCAGAGTTTCGACTTGAATATTTTTCTTAACCTTAGAAGGAGAGGTCGGGCTCTTTTAAAACGAGGAGAAGTCAACTATCTGGTCAAAAACTCTAGTCAATCCGAGAATCACTAGAGAAGCACTAACATGATGGAATAGTGAAGCAACTCCAGTGGACCGAAGTAGCCCTATTTCAGCAGAGTTGAAATTGGCCATTTCGAGCCCTCCTCAGGCCAAACCAAGCCTTTCCAACACTTCCTCAACCCTCCCACGGCAGAATTATAACTAAAAGGTAAGCCAATTCGGCACCCCTTTGCAATTTCCGATCGGTGCTAGAGAGAGAACCGAGAGAATTTAAATAATAAAATTCTAACTCAATTTGGCATCAATTGATGCGATTCTTGATTCTAGGATGAACATCAAGATAAGAGCTATCTACCTAAATCGAAAGCTCGGACCGCCATGCCCTCACCGGTGAGAAATCGAAGCTTTCTTTATCTACAGTCTATTTTCCGGCAAAGCTCCATTTGAGCTCATTCCGGCATTAAAATTTATTATTCAAAGTTTCCTAGAATCGTATGAACACGCAGGAACTCAATTTCAACTCTAATTTCAACAATTAGAAGTGTTTGATCGTTTCATTTGATGAAATCAAATTCGGTAGTGTTGAAGTGTTGAAATTGGGGAAAAATTGGGGATTTTCGAAATTCGAAGGACCAAAATGCAATTTTATGTAAGAGGTTCAATTGGGCATGCAAATAATGTTGGAGGACAAATTGAGGAATTTTGGAATTTTTGGGGCAAAACTTGCCATTTTTGTAAAGGAAGGGCAAAATGGTAATTTTGGAAAAATTGGGGGACCAAATTGGAAATTTAGGAAATTAAACCCCTTTTTGGTGAAATTGAAGAAATTGTGGTCCCAAGATAAATTTTAAAAGTTACGGGAATCAATTTGAGTAAAAACCGACATTAGGGACTTAAAGTTAAAGAAAAATAACTTTAGGGACCTAATTACAAATAATTAAAAGTTTGGGTTTTCTAATTCATTTGAAATGAATGAAGGCTGTTATGCAAAGTAATAATGAACAAGGATGTTCATATCATGTAGGAACGTTAAATATCGAGAATACCAGCATGGACAAGCTCGCGTGAATACAAAGAACCAGTTTAGTGGAATTCACTGAATTAACGGGTGTGTGGGTTTACTAACATCATACCCGGTTGGGATGATGAGCACAACTTAAAATTTGAAAACCACTTACCGGTTCTAAGTGAAAATTTTATATCATACCCGGTTGGGAATGATATGTACCTCGGAAAGAAAAACCCACTATTTTGTGGTATTTTAAACATCACTACTTAGAGGAAGTGAAGTGAAAATCATGCGGAAAAACTACTTACCAGTTGTAACTAGATCATACCCGATTGGTATGATGAGACTTCCTCGAAAGAAGTTGAAAACCCGTTCATCGGTTATGAATGGAGTTGTCCATATACCGTGTGGTATAATGGATAGAGGAAACATACGTTTTGTCAGAAGTACTCTCCCCTGACTGTGTGCCAATGCTTAAACAATTTGAGAGACCATCTCGATGGGAGCTCGAATAGCTCTGATAGGCCGGGGGCCTCGGTTTTGGAACTTGGGGGCTAAATGCCCAATTTTGAAAATCTTGTACAGTGGGCCCAAGGCTAGTTGGCATGAGTAGAAGCTCGTAAACGAACATGATATAAGTGCCATAACACTTAATAAGTGAATTGTTTGGCCATGGTACCAAGATAGGACCGACATGATCAGTCAACTAGCGGCAGTGCGACATGATAGGTCGACAGACTAGTCAAGACAAACAACTGCAGGTTGAGTTGAGAGTCAGGGCTGTTGGACCAGTGGCACCACAGATTACATGGCAATATGAGAAAACATTCTTTGTGCATGCACTATGAGTACGGGATCATCAAGATGCCCATGAGAGGTAGTGATGCATCCTAAGGGCACTAGACGACCTGGTGGCTATAAGGGCAGTTTTTCGTTCCAGGAGTCTGTGCGAAATGTGGATTAGCACCAAGCGCATGAGACCGGGGTGGGGACAGGATGAGGTCTCTATCCTCATATGGACAAGAAGAAGTGATTCGGGATTGTGGGTCGGATGTCATGTACATCTACTCATTCCCAGGGTAGAAGTGGTCGTACTTCTATCTGGGTGGTAGGAAAAGTCGCTCCAAAGCCACTAGCGGGTTCAGTAGTGATATTGACTTGCGAATATGTGTAACCTTCATGATGAAGGATGTGTGTTGGGTGATGACACACCGGTAACTATGAAATGGTGGAAAAACCCAAATTTTTAAACCATGGGATTTTTTAAAAAGAAAAGAGTCTGGCACACTCCAATAATAATTATTTTCTTAAAAGACAAAAGCTTTTAAAAACCCATTCACTGAGTAGTTGTACTCACCCCCTCCCTTATATTCCTTTTAGGAAATCCCGGAAAGCCTACCCTTAAAAACCGTCAACTAAGATACCTGTAAGACAGGTATGTAAAGTTTTAAATTTCATGCAGTTTTCATTATTCTATTCTAGGAAAAGGTGCAAGTTAAAGGACGCCTTACTCTTTATGGTATACAATAATGGGAAACCCTTTACTAAACCGGGAGAGTGGTAGGTTGATAATGGGGATCTGACCAAACTGGGTTGGGGCATGACAACTAGAGTCGTATCAGAGCATGTTTCCTCGAATACATAATCAAGACTAGAAAATGTAGTAACTAATAGGATTTATCCTAAAATTTTCAGATGGCTTCCAGGAGAGGAACCAAGAAAACTTGGAAGGGCTCTACTCAAAACCCTACCTTCATAGGGAGACAACCCTATAAGCTTCCCAAATGCCTGAGACTTGGCAGAAATGTCAAAAGGCCAAATGGGGAAGCATCCTGGATAATGGTGCTAGGACTTGTTGATGGCACAACCCTAAGTATAAAGGAGGATGCATATCAAGAATTTCAAAGCTCTCTAGTTAATTTGTGACCATTTTCTGTGATAGGGCTAAGAGCCCAACCTTTTGTATCCCCATGTTAATAAAAGATTCAAATTCCCCAAAACTCTATCTTCTGAGGATGTGACCTTACTAGGAATATGGCTTAAGAAAAATAAAACAAACCCACATTATCCTAGAAACTAAGGAAGAGTCGCATCCCAGTGATGGAAGATGAATTAGGAAACCCATGAGGACTCTTACCATAACCCTTAGCAAAGGTGATTCAGCTAGAAAACTGTCAAAGTGGTTAGACTCAAGAATGTAAAGCACCAAACCAATAGTAATCCTGGAAAAAGTCCCACTCGAAGGAAAGGAAGAACCACAACAATCCATGTAAGGGAATAATGATGGGATATTACCTGAAGAGATGCCCAACCCTACTAAAGGACAAGTACCAAGTTGAACTATTATAGGTGTAAGGAAAGAAGGGGTGTTCCACACCTCGTAGATTCAGGGAAATACCTCATCAAAGGTTACGAAGGACATGATGGATTGGAGACCGATACCATGGAGCGGGTTACATAAATGATTCAAAAAGAGGTCAAGAAAAGATGAGGTGAATACAAAAACTTCTTAAGAAGGTCAAACCAAGAAGGATACCTCATGAATAGGGATAAGGTACATGAGAAGCATACTTAGAACCCTCTCATAAGGGGCAAACACATAAAAATGTCCCCTGAAACTCTAGGGAATGATACAGTGAGAGTGAAGAAGAGAAGAAATACGCTGTGAAAAGGAATCATTGGTTGGTAGATGTGAAAGGAGACAACCCCTCATTAGAAACTATTAAAAGGAAGGAAGTATCAGAGGCCAAGACTAACCTGCTTTGGAAAAGTGATATAATTTTAAAGTACTACCTCTTTTGGAAAAAGTAGAAAAGTCAAAAATCGAAGTGTCTGACCAACATACCTAAGGAAGACCAAGAAGTAGAAAGGACTACACCCTAAAAAGGTCAGTGAGATGACGTTAAGAACAGGAGTACTCGAGAAGACAACTACCCTAAGAAGACCTAAACCAAGGGACTAGTGGAGACGGGGCAGTTAACCAGCTAATACGCGGAAGAACCATCATGTAAGTTCTGACAAGGAAGAGAGGTGGAAAGGTCAATTACTTTGAAAGAGAAGGATGAAAGAAATCCTTAAAGGGACCAAAAGGCCAAATTAACAACCAATCTCCAGCCAAGAAAGAAATAGGCAAGCTCCTCACATAATGATCAAGAAATCTTGAAACAAGGAAGATTTGTATGCTCCCTAAGGAAATAGACTGGTATTGGGTATGAATGAGGATGTAGATAAAGTATAAAAGATGTCCTGGAAGACATGAGGAGTAAAGGTAAATAGGAGAAGAAAACATCAAGAGTAGAAATCCCCTTGAGCAAATGTAAAAAGTAATGTCTGGAGAAAGGGAAAGAATTCTACAAAGGAAGAAAGCCCCAAAAAGACATGTGTATCCCAATTGAGAGGAAATGGAACCAACCGAATAGAAGGAACGATAAGCTCATAAATGAAATGTTGGTTGAGATGGAAAAGTCAAGTACCAAGGAAAAATGAGGTCCTAAGAAGGAAATTAAACTAAAGGAATTATTGATGGGTTGATCGACACAATGTGGAGTGAAAGGAACTAACCCTTAATTAGAAAATGTTTCCAAGGAAGGAAGTATTGTAATGGCCGAGGCTGACCTAATTGGAGGGAACAAGAGAACCAAGTAGAAAGAGGAAAACTAATAATGACAGACAACCAAATAGAATAAACAAAACCCTAAGAAGGAATGAGATGTAGTAAAGACTACATTCTATGATGGACAATAGGATGGGCATGAAGAATAAGTGATATAGCTGCCCAAACGATTGGACCAGAAAAATAAAGAATTGTGAAATGGTTGCAAACAAATTAGAGGGGATTAAGGCCAAAGGAAAACCCTTGAGTAGACGATATGATTGGGAATGATGATGGATCTAAGAAAGGACGAAACCCAATATATCAGTAAAACATCTGGGAATTTAATTAATTAGAACCGGAAATACTCAATAAGGAAGTCGAAAAGGAACGAGTGGGTAAGGAGAACCAACACAATTGAGTAAGTGGAGTTAATAATGGTAAAAAAAAGGATAGTTGAGGAATACTATCAAAAGAAAAGAGGAATGAAGTTATACGATCCTTGAAAGGTCTAAAAGTTAAGAGAGACACTTTAGGAGATGTTCTAGAAATCAAATGGACAGAGACTGGTCCTAGAAAATGCCATGTTGTAAGGGCATGTAAGCCCAACAACCCGAGGAGAATATGACTCAAAGTAAGGAAGAGTCGGCTAATGAGCATGACGAGGTCAAATATAACAATTTTGACCTATGTTATAATAGACAATGAATGGAGGAAGAGTCGAAATAGGATGAAAAGGTGGTGATAAAGAAATCCGTGGAAATAAGTATGAAATGCTCTATAAGACGACGAGCTAAGTGTTTCAATGATCAAGCAGTTAACTAGACACAAAAATGGTTAGTTATCTTGGAATTCCCAATCTTGAGTACAGGACCTCAAGGGGAAAAATGTTGCTCTAAGCAAAGAGAGAGATAAAATCTAAGAACATACCCTAAGGTAAGGTATGTCTAGTTATGAAAAACTCCATGGAGGGAGTAAATATTATTAACGAAAAGGAATTTCTTAAGTGAAGGTTGTAAAAGGGACTAATTTCAAGGACGAGAGAAAAGTTTGTATCTTAAGCAAACACCAAAGGGGCATCAAAGGAAATGATTGCTCATGCAAGGATGTTAACTAAGTTTTGGGGACAAAATTTCTAAAAGGAGTGGAGAGTTGTAAACCCCGCACTTTTGAGTTAAGGAAAAACCGGGAAAAGAACCGATCAAACCGAGTAAGAAAACCGAGCCGGTTTACAAACCCGATCATATGGGAACAAGCAATTTGGAACTTTACAACTTCCGAGTGATCCAAAGGGTTCATTAAATCTTGGAAAAGAAACTTAAGACAAAACAAAGGAGAAAAACCAAATTGGTTTAGGTGAATAAGATCCCATAAGAACTTTGAAGTTAAGCATGATTGCTCAAGAGTAGTGTGATGATGGATGACCTCCAGGGAAGTATAATTTTTTTTTTATAACCCGAATTTTTGGTAAAAACATTTTATGCCAATGTACGATCAAAATGGCTATAAATTAATATATATTTAATTATTGTAATTAATACCAATAATTTAATGCCTAAATTAAATTATTGGAATTAATACAAATAATTTAACACCTAAATTAAATTATTGGAATTAATACAAATAATTTAATACCGAAATTAAATTATTGAAATTAATTACAATAATATATGTCAATATTAATACTAGTAAGAAATCTCTCCCATTTAATAAACGATTTTACACTTATATAAAGAGGTCATCCCCATTCATTCTCCTCACACCTGAACACTTCTCTCTCTCTCTATTGCTTTATTTCCCGGTGAAGCTCAAACTAGAGTTTCGACTTGAACATTTTTCTTAACCTCAGAAGTACAGGTCGGGATCTTTAGAACTGGAGAGAAGTCAACTATCTAATAGAAAACTCCAGTCAATCCGATAATCACTCGAGAAGCGCCAACATGATGGAATAATGAAGAAGCTCCGGTGGACGGAAGTTGCCCTATTTCGACCGAGTTGAAATTGGCCCTTTTGAGCCCTCCTCAGGCCAAACCAAGCCTTCCCAAAACTTCCTCAGCCCTCCCACAGTTGAATTATGACTGAAAGGTAAGCTAATTCGGCTACCCTTTATAATTTTTGGTCGATGCTAGAGAGAGAACCGGTAGAATTTCAATAATAAAATTCTAACTCAATTCAACATCAATTGATGTGATTCTTGATTCTAGGATGAACCTCAAGATGAGAGCTATCTACTTAGATTGAAAGCTCGGACGTCGTGCCTTCACCGGTGAGAAATCGAAGCTTTCTCTCTCTACGGTCTATTTTCCGGCGAAGCTCCGTTTAAGCTCGATCCAGCGTTAAAATCTACGATTCAAAGTTTTTTAGAATTGTATGAACATGCAGGAACTCAATTTCAACTCTAATTTCAACAATTAGAAGTGTTTGATCATTTCATTTGATGAAATCAAATTCGGTAGTGTTGAAGAGTTGAAATTTGGGATTTTTGAAATTCGAAGGACCAAAATGTAATTTTATGAAATTGAAGGTCAATTGGGCATGCAAATAATGTTAGAGGACCAATTGAGGAATTTTGGAATTTCTGGGGCAAAACTTACCATTTTTGTAAAGGAAGGGCAAAATGGTAATTTTTGAAAAATTGGGGGACCAAATTGGAAATTTGGGAAATTAAACCCCTTTTTGGTGAAATTGAATAAATTGAGGTCCCAAGATAAATTTTAAAAGTTACGGGACTCAATTTGAGGAAAAACCGACATTAGGGACTTAAAGTTAAAGAGAAATAACTTTTGATCATACCCGGTTGGTATGATGAGACTTCCTCGAAGGAAGTTGATAACCCATTCATCAGTTATGAACGAAGGTGTCCTTTTACCGTGTGGTATAATTGATAGAGGAAACATATGTTTTTTCGGAAGTACTCTCCCCTGACTGTGTGCCAATGCATAAACAATTTGGGAGACATTTTTGACAGGGGCTCAAATAGCTCTGATAGTTCGGGGGCCTCAATTTTGGAACTTTGGGGCTAAATGCCCAATTTTGAAAATCTCGTACAGTGGGCCCAAGGCCAGTTGGCATGAGCAGAAGCTCGTAAACAACCATGTTATATGTGCCATAAAACTTAATAAGTGAATTTTTTGGCCATGGTACCAAGATAGGACCGACATGCTCAGTCAACTAGCGGTAGTGCGACATGATAGGTCGACGGACCAGTCAAGACAAACAACTGTAGGTTCAGTTGAGAGTCGGGGCCGTTGGACTAGTGGCACCACAAATTACATGGGAATATGAGAAAATATTGTTTGTGCATGCACTATGAGTACAGGATCATCAAGACTCCCATGAGGTGTAGTGATGCGTCCTAAGGGCACTAGACGACCTGGTGGCTATAAGGGCAGTTCATCGTTCCAGGTGTATGTGCGAAATGTGTAGTAGCACCAAGCGCATGAGACCAGGGTGGGGATAAGATGAGGTCTCTGTCCTCATACGAACATGAAGAAGTGATTTCGGGATTGTGGGTCAGATGTCACGTACATCCACTCATTCCTAGGGTAAAAGTGGTCGTACTTCTATCTGGGTGGTAGGAAAAGTTGCTCTGAAGCCACTAGCAGGTTCAGTAGTGATACTAATTTGCGAATATGTGTAAACTTCATGATGAAGTATGTGTGTTGGGTGATGACACATTGGTAACTAAGAAATGGTGGAAAACGCCCAATTTTTAAACGAATGGATTTTTGAAAAAGAAAGGAGTCTAGCACACTCCAATAATAATTATTTTCTTAAAAGTCAAAAGCTTTTAAAAACCCATTCACTGAGTAGTTGTACTCACCTCCTGCCTTATATCCCTTTCAGGAAATCCGGGAAAGCCTACCCTTAAAGACCGTCAGCTAAGATGCCTGTAAGAAAGGTATGTAAAGTTTTAAATTTCATGCAGTTTTGATTATTCTATTCTAGGAAAAGGTGAAAGTTAAAGGACGCCTTACTCTTTACTGTATACAATAAGGGGAAACCCTTTAATAAATCGAAAGAGTGGTGGGTTGATCACGGGGATCCGACCAAACCGGGTCGGGGCGTGACAGACTGTTTGAGCGCTTGCTTCCTCAAGACAAACCGTGAGGCCAGATTCCTCCGGCAAGACCCTGCCAAAATCACCGTGTTAGTGGGAACCGCTATGACGTCCATTCCGGTTGGGATGATGGTTTAAGCTTTGAAAAACTATTTTCTAGTAATTAACATCCCCTGTTTAGGTGACTCTACTTAAAATATTTGGGAGCTAATTCTGAGCTTAGGCTCAAGATGCTTGTGGGCCCAAGGCCGGTGGATACGGGCATGGACCTGTCCAAAATAGACATGGGATACATGACGCTAAAAGTCCTGAAAAATGAGAACTTGTGTGATACCCATCGTGCCATGCTGAGTTATCAAGCTTCTTAGGTCAAACCACTGCTCTGCCGAAGCTAGGTCATCGAATCTGTTGGGCCAGTATGCAGGGTGGGATCGAAGCCAAGCTGATAGACCATTGTGCGAGAGTGCCAAAGATAATGGCAATAATTCAAAAAGCTTGTTGATTGTGCATGCACCATGATGTTCGGGCCATCAGGACATCTAGCATGAGGTAGTGATGGAATCCAAGAACTATTGGATGACCTAGGGGGCATAAGGGCAGTGCCGTCATTTAGTAGGTCACGAAGCTAAGGAGCTTCCTACGCATGGAGACTGAGGTAGTAGGGGGTGAGGTCTCATCTCATTGAGCATACATGGTGGTGAAACATGAGTTTAGGGTCGGACTATTGATGTTTACACAAACTCTGGATAGAGGCAATATCCCTCTATCAGGGTGGACGGTAAAGACACTTCGATCCACAAGTGGCGCGGTCAAGAACCGTTCTATGAATTGTGATCCCTCTTATTATAGGAGGGTGGTTGTTGATTTGTGAAACCCAGAAGAAATAATTTGAATTATCAAATAATTGAAATTGCTAAATTAAGACATAAGGAAAGCCCACTCACTGAGTTGTCGAACTCACCCCCTTCCTTTAAACATTTTCAAGAAAAAATGCAATTGCGCTAGTTTTTCCCCTCAGACCCAAAACCAGCTACACAAATTTAAAAGTTTCAGTTTTGTTAAATGTTATCTAAGGAAAGCATGACAGGTAGTACGCATGACTCTCTTGACCCTAGAGGAGCCCCTCCTTGAGGCTCGAGAGAGTGGTGGGTTGTCCATCAAACCCTGGCCAAACCGGGCTGGCATGTGACAATAGCTTTCTTCATGAGGTATCTTCTAGGATCATGAATTCCTACAATTGACCTTTAATCGACAGAGAATTTCATCAGTGAAATTATGCAGCTTCTCTCTCTAACTCCGACCTGCAATGAATGAGGAGGGTCGAATTGGCTTACCTTTCAGCTTAGTTGAGGTCATCTAAAGGTTGTGGGGATGTTGGGAGAGCTTGGTTTGGCCGAAGGAGGTCTCAATTCAACAGTTTTGATCTCAGTCAAAATTGGGCAGCTACAATCCACCGGAGCTGCTTCACTATTTGATTACATCGGCGCTTCTCTAGCAATCCTCGAATTGAATGGAGACTACCATCGGGTAGCTAACTTCTCCCCGAACATAAGGAACCCTACCTCACCTACTAAGGCTAATAAAAACCTTAATATCGGAGCTCTGGTTCAAGCTTCGCCAAAAAATTGAGTAGTTGATAGAGAGTGGAGTTTTCATATGTGAGGAGAAGAAATGGAGAGGAGCTCTTTATATAGGGAGCTCTGGGACTCTCTAGACGTCTGATTGGCGTCTTTATGGCGCTCATTTATGACCTGAAATGCCCTGAACAGAGACTTTTTACCTACGCCAGCGTTGTTCATTTTTTTGGTGAGTGAACAGAGTTGTCATCTTAAGGAAGAAGATGATACTATTGCGAACCGGACTAGACCGGTCTGAACCAGGTTCAATTCTTAAACCGGGCGGTTCAGGCCCAATTTGACCGAGTTTTTCAAAATTAAAAATTTCTAAATTCATTCTCTATTCAATGGTGGCTTCAATTCCTCAATTTTAATATTTTAAGCCACCTAGAATACTAAATTTAGCAACTGGTTTAATGATGGTACAAACTGGTCCAAACCGGTTTAATCTAATTTAGATCCAGTTCACCTGAACTGGTTTGGTTTTCTCTTCCAATTTGTCCCAAAGTCACTTTCCATGATTTTTATGACTCTTTGGGTCCCTCGGGATGTGTAAATTTCCCAATTAGCCCTTCCTCTAACAGTTGGGGTACGTGAACCGGTTTAGTTGATCCCCTTCGGTCCATTCTTACTAGCTTGTGTGCATTTCACGATTATTTATTCTGAGTTGATTCCTTTCGGTCTATGTGTCAATTACTTTATTTGGGAAGTTCCCTTCTTACGATTTTGTTCTCTACTATGTGCCTCAAAGTAGGGACTTTCACCGTTGGAGCTATACGTTCAACTTTCTCAACATTTCTTGCAAGTTCCCTTTTCATCATCTCTTCACACCTTTTATATTGGGGCATCTACCCACTTTCAATCCTTCATTGTATTAAAGTCTCCATTTCATTTCTTATTGCCTATCCAAGAGTTTCCTACTATTTGTCTAATTTCTTGTATTCCATCCTATGCTCAGCCGTCTACTCTTTTGAGCTCCATTAGGCAATCTTGGATCACAGCCAACTTGATGTCGGTGGTCATTTCTCTTATTCACTTCTAAAGTGGAGAGCTTACCTTTCTGATGTTTATCAGGTGTTCTTTCCTCTATTCCTTTGTTATGGGTAGTCCACCCCTTTCCTATTTGTCACGACGTCCTCTGTTGCTATCTTCCTACTTACTTGTTTCTTGGGTTTAACTCACTCCTTGGGTCCTCCTAGTATGCTTCCCTTGGTTCTTTCACCTCAGCATGCTCTTCATTTTTTCATCCTTCATCACTTGGTCCATTACTTCTTAGTCGAGACATGTATGCCTCCCAAGGGTTTCCTTCCTTGGGAGAATCATTCACCTTATTTCCCAAAATTCCTTTTTTATTCGCCCTTTAGGGCATCTAACCTTAGATTTACTTTCCTGACATCTTCAGATGCCATCCTTCCTGTTTCCCTTTCTTTGGAGATTGGGTGGATATGTCCTTAAAATTTTCTTTTATTTGTATCTCATCACAAGTTTATTGTTATAGGAAATGGAACTTTTATTTATTGTTATGATAGTGAATTACAATGTTTTGGCTATATTTATCTAGGGGAGCTATGGTAAGTACTAGCTATGGTACTAGATCATTCCCTACTTCCTCTTGGGTGATGTTGTATACTCTGGTTGGTAACCTCGACATAGTGGCTATGTATTATTCTCCATCTAGTACCCTTAGGTTCCCTTGAGGTGGTTGATAGATACTTCATCATGTATTACCTCGAAGGGCTAGATAACTCTTTGCAAAGTGTCCGAGTTGTCCACATTTGAAGCATGTTCAACATGACCCTTCATGGTTTTTCCGACACCTAGGGCAATAGGGGTTTCTCCTATGTGGGGTTGTACTTGCCTCCCTTTGGGCATGATAACCGTCATTTCTCGTAAAGGGCCCCATTCTTGTCCCCCCATCATTGCCCATTAGGCTCACTTTGACTTCTCTTGCAAGTTTGTCCTCCCTCTTCCTTTTGGCCGGCTTGATCTATCTGGCAGCATCTTGTTTGTACCACACAGTCACACTCATGGACCATGCTGATGATGGCAGCCAAATCTATGGAGCATCCTAGTACTTCCATCTAGTCTCGTATGTCTATGCTAAGACTGTACACGAACTATTGGTAGATATCTACCAGTTCGGCTAAATCTGGAGCAAAAGGTCTTAGCTCATTAAATCTAGTCTCATACTTAGAGATGGTGTGGGATCCTTGTCGAAGTCGGGAGAGTTCTTGTTTCTTCTTTTTGATCAGATACGGAGCTAAGTATTCCTCTAAATACATATCCTCAAATTGCTCTCAAGTGGTTGTGGTGGCATGCAAGCTTCTGACATTATCCCACCACCTCTTTGCACTAGCTTCCAGGAAAAACTCTATCAAGATTACCATATCTTCTAATGAAATGTGACTATCTCCATGAGTTTCTTGATGCTGGCTATCCGGTCCATAGCAGCTCTAGCATACTTCTCTCCTAGGAATGGCTTACATCCTAGTTGTCGGAGATTTTTGAGGTATTTGGGGATGTCAACAAGAGGAGGAACGTTAAGAGAGGGGGATGAGATTGTACTTCCTCGGGCTCACCTCGAGAGTTACTGTCCTAGTTAGGTCGTCCAAACACTCGAGTGAATTCCTCATACAATCTCTAGTGTTCTAAGCTTAGTCTAGGTGGAACTGTCTAGTTTTCTCGGGGACTTTCTACAGGAAGGGGTTGTTGGGTAGTGTTAGGAAAAGTGGCTCTTATTCTCTTGGTTCCTCTCATGGGAGCCCTCTGAAATTTTAAAATTTATTCCTATTAGTTCCTATGTTATAAAGTCTTAATAATGTATTCACGGAAACAGGCTCTAATAGCACTCAAGTTGTCATGCCTTGATCTGGTTTGGTCAAATCTCCGTGAGCAATCCGCCACTCACATGGTTTATTAAGAGTTTCCCCTTCTATAAACCGTGAGAAGTAAGGCATCCTTTCACCTGTATCTTTCCTTGAATAACATTAATTAAAATTGAATACATTAAATCTTACATAGTTGTCTCGCAAGTTCGGCTACAGGAAATTCTTTAAGGTTATTTTCCCTTGGTTACCTGAAAAGGGGTAAAGGGAGGGGGTGAGTTTGACAACTCAGTGAATGGGTGTTGGGTGAGAATTTTCACGAAAATAACTTTAATCGGAGTGTGCCAAACTCTTCATTTCCTTTAAAAAAATTATTTCCTCAATTTCTGATTTTGAAAACCTTTTTCTCAAGGTTTACCAATTCTTTTCCAAGGATTCTCAAATCCTTTCTAAGGTTTTCAAAACCTTTTTCCCATTTCCATATTAGGTTTGTTTCACAAACAACACACGTTTTTCATCAGGAAGGGTACACACATATTCATGAGATACAGTTACGCCTACTGCACCCACTTGTGGATCGGAGCATCTTTACCATCCATACTGATAGAAGTCTCTAACTTCTATCGAGAGTATGAGGGAACATCTTCGATATTCAACCCTTAGACCCAAAAATACTTTGTGTCCATATGAGGATGGAGACCTCATCCCGACAACACCCCGGTCTCATGCGCATGAAGCTATGTTGACCTTCACTAACTACTGGCATGACAAACTACCTTTTTCTCCACCATGTTGTCCAATAGCCCCTAGGACGCTTCACTACCCCTCTTGGGCGTCTTGATGGTCCCGAACCTCAAGTGTTTGCATAAACAATAATTTCTCCACAATGCCATTTATCGTTGGTGCCACTGGTCCAACGGCCTCGACTCTCAACTCAACCTGCAACAGTTTGTCTAGACCGGTCCGTCGACCTAGCCCTGACACATTGCCACCAGTTGATCGAATAGGTCGGTTCTATCTTGGTACCATGGCTAAATCACACATTCCATTCATTTAGAATTTTCATAGAATAAATATCACATGTCTTTTTACAAGCTCCTGCTCATGCCAACTAGCCTTGGGCCCACTATACGTAATTTTCCAAAATCGGGCATATTATCCCTCCAGTTCCAAAACCGAGGCCTCTTGCCTATCTGAGCTATTCTAGCTCTTGTCAAGAAGATCTCCAAAAATTTTTAAGCATTGGCACACAGTCAGGTATGAACGACTAGGATCAAAATTTACAGTTAATTACACGTAGGTCCCTAAACTTTATTTTCCTTAACTTTAGGTCCCTAATGCCAACTTTTCCCAAAATTGAGTCACAAAACCTCCAAAAATTCACTTTTTGTCCTTGATTTATTCAAAATTGTTTAAGGGGCGCAAGTTTCCCAAATTTCCAATTTGTTCCACAACTTTTCAAAAATTACCATTTTGCCCCTACTTAACAAAAATGACAATTTGACCCCAATTATTTTAAAAAATTGACAAATTGGTCCTCCAACATCTTTTTCATGGCCTCAATTTTGGAAAATTGTAATTTGGACCCTCAATTTTACAAAATTTCCAAATTTCCTCTTTTAAACTAACCAAGTTTGATTTCATCATATTGACCCTTCAATCGGGGTTAATTGCTCCAATTGAAGGAATGGATCAGTTCCTACACTTCCATACGATTAAATTGAGCTTTGAACCACATCATTTGGGTCCAAATTGAGCTCAAACGAAGCTTCGCTAGAAAATTGAATGTAGAGAGAGAAAGCTTCGAAAGCTTATCGTCGGAGGTGCGATGGTCCAATCTCTCTATTGGGGAAGATAGATCTCTTCCTGAGGTATCTTCTAGGATCAAGAATTCCTACAATTGACATCAAATTGAGGGAGAATTTTATCAGTGAAATTCTGAAGTGTCTCTCTAACTCCGACCTACAATCATTAAGGAGGGGCTTCCTTCCTTGGTAGGATTCTTTGTCTTTCCCCTGACATTCTTTTCTTAGATTTGCTCTAGGGGATTTCTACCCTTAAATGACATCCCTTGATGTCATCATCTCCTATTTACCTTTACTCCTCAAATCTTGTAGGCACATCTTTTATGCTTTATCTGCATCCTTATTCGTACCTAGTACCTATCTATTTCTTTAGGGAGCATACAAATCTTCCTTGTTTCAGGATCATTATGGGAGAGGCTTGCCTATTCCTTTCTTGGCTTGAGTTTAGTTGTTAATTGGCCTTTGGTCCTTTTAAGGATTTCTTCCATCCTTCTTTTCCCAAGTATTTGACCTTTCTGCCTCTCTCTTCTTTGTCAGAACCTACATTATGGCTTTCCCGAGTATTTGTTCGTTAACTGCTTTGCCTCCATTTGTTTGGTCTAAGTTTCTTAGGGCAGCTGTTTCTCGAGTCCTCCTATCCTTAACATCCATCTCACTAACCTTTTTAGGGTGTAGTCCTTATTAGGGTGTCATTTATTATCCTTGACCCTATTTGGCTTCATTACTTTTTCCAAGGTGATTCATTCCAATACATCCCGTTATTTGGCTCTATTACTTTTCCAAGGCAGGTCATAATTGGCCTCCAATACATCCTTCCATCAAGTAGTTTCTAACGATGCATCAGTGCCTTGCACGTCATGTTATGTCCATCTGCCAATCCAATGATTCCTTCAAGGTACTTAGTTGTATGCATCCCTCCAGAGTTCCATTTCCCAACGTATTCCTTCTCTTCTTCACTCTCATTGTGCCCTTCTCTAGAGTTTCCAGAGGACATTTCTCTGTGTTTGTCCCTTATGAGAGGGTTCTAGATATACTTCCCATGTACCTTATCCCTACTCTTGAGGTATCTTCATCAGGTTGACTTTCTTAAGAAGAAATCTAAATTTTGCATTTACCTCATCATTTCTTGACCTCTTGGTGAACCGCTTACTTAACCAGCTCCATGGTTTCAGTCTCCAGTCCTTTGTGGCCTTTGAGGAGTTATTGCCCTGAATTTATGAGGTGTGAAACAACCCTTCTTTCCTTACACCTATAATAGTTTATCTTGGTACTTGTCCTTAGTAGGGTTGGGCACTTCTTCAGGTAATGTCTCAATCGTTCATACTTGTAATAGGTTATTCCTTTACATGGATTGTTGTGGTCCCTTCTTTCCTTCGAGTAGGGCATTTCTAGGGTTACTATTGGTTTGGTGCTCTATCGTTCTTTGGGTCTGATCGCTTTGAAAATTTTCTTACTGAATCTCCTTGCTAAAGGGTCATGGTAAGAGTCTTCCTAGGTTTCTTAATTCCCTGATTCATCTTGCATAACCGGGATGTAACTTTTCCTTAGCTTCCAGGATAGTGTGGGTTTGCTTTATTTTCCTTAGGCCATATTCCCAACACGATTGCATCATCAGGAGAGAGAGTTTTGAGAATTTAAGTATTTTATTAATAGGGGGATACAAAAGATTAGGCTTTCAGCCCTATCATAGGAAATGGTTGCAAAATAACTAAGGAGCTATGGAATTCTTGATAAACGTCTTCCTCCATACTTAGAGTTGTGCCACCAATAGGTCCTAGCACCATTCTCCAGGATACTTCCCCATTTGGTCTTTTGACATTTCAGCCTGGTCTCAAGCATTTGGGAAGCTTCTAGGGTTGTCTCCCTATGGAGGTAGGGTGTTGAGTAGAGCCATTCCAAATTTTCTTGGTTCCTCTCTTAGGAGCCATCTGAAAATTTTAGAATAAATCCTATTAGATACTATATTTTCTAATCTTGATTATGTATTCGAGGAAATAGGCTCTGATACCACTTTAGTTGTCACGGCCCGACCCGGTTTGGTTAGATCCTTGTGAACAACCTACCACTCTCTCGGTTTATTAAAGGGTTTTCCCTTATTATAATCCGTAAGGAGTAATGCGTCCTTTAAACCTGCACCATTTCCTGGAATAGTATAATCAAAACTGCATAAAATTTTAAACTTTACATACCTGTCTTACAAGCATCTTAGTTGATTGTCTTTCAGGGTAGGCTTTCTAGGATTTCCTGAAAGGGATATAAGGGAGGGGGTGAGTACGACAGCTCAGTGAATGGGTTTTTAAAGGTATACTTTTAACTTTTAAGAAAAACATTTATATGGAGTGTGGCTGACTCCTTTCTTTTCAAAAATCCATTCATTTAAAATTTTGCGGTTTTTCCATTATTTCTTAGTTACCAGCATGTCATCACCCAACACACATCCTTCATCATGAAGGTTACACATATTCACAAGTCAGTATCACTACTGAACCCGCTAGTGGCTTCAAAGCGACTTTTCATGCCACACGGATAGAAATACGACCACTTCTACCCTGGGAATGAGTGGATGTACGCGACATCCGACCCACAATCCCAAAATCATTTATTCATGTTTGTATGAGGATAGAGACCTCATCCTATCCCCACCCCGGTCTCATTCACTTGATGCTACTCCAGATTTCGCACAGACACAATCAGGGGAGAATACTTTTGACAAAATATGTTTTCAACTGTCCATCATATCAACCGAGTATGAGGACATATCCGCTCATAACCAATGAACGGGTTTTCCACTTCCATTGAGAAAGTTTCATCATACCAACTGGGTATGATCTACTTACAACTATTAAGTAGCTTTTCCGCGTGATTTTCACATCACTACTCGAAGTTGTGATATTTAAAATACCACAAAGTAGTGGGTTTTCATTTCGAGAAACTTACCATTCCCAACCGGGTATGATATAAAATTCTACTCACTACCGGTAAGTGGTTTTTAACTTTAAGTTGTGCTTATCATCCTAACTGGGTATGACGTTAGTAAGCCCACACACAGTTACTTCTAATTTAGAGAAAGTATTCATCATCCCAACTGTGTATGATGTAAATAACCCACTCACCCATTAATGCAGTGAATTCCACTAGATCGGTTCATTGTATTCACGCAAGCTTGTCCTTGTTGGTGTTCCCAGTTCCTCGTATTCCTACATGATATGAACATGTCAGTTCATTATCCCTCAGCCTAATAGCATTCATTCATTCCAAATAAATGAGAAAACTAAACTTTTATTTATTTGTAATTAGGTCTCTAATGTTATTTTTTTTTAACTTTAAGGCCCTAATGCGGGTTTTTCCTCAAATTGAGTCCCAAATCAGTTAAAATTTTTCTTAGGACCTCAATTTATTCAAATTCACAAAAAGGGGTTTAATTTCCCAATTTTCCAATTTGGTCCCCCAACTTTTCCAAAATTAATATTTTGCCTTCCTTTACAAAAATGGTAAGTTTCACCCCAAAAATTCTAAAATTCCTCAATTGGCCCTCTAACATTTTTATCATACGCAATTGACCGTCAATTTTATAAAATTGCATCTTGGTTCTTCGAATTTTCGAAAATACCCAATTTCAGCTCCTTAACACAGCCAAATTTGATTTCAACAAATTGACCGATCCAAGACATCTAATTATTGAAATTGAAGTTAAAATATAGATCCTACAACTTCGTACGATTCAATAGCACATTGAATCACAAATTTTGATGACAGGACGAGCTTAAATGGAGCTTCGTCGAAAAATAGACTATAGAGAGAGAAAGCTTCAATCACTCACCGTTGGGGGCATGGCGATCCGAGCTTTCGATTTGGGCAGATAGCTCTCATCCTGAGTTTCATCCCAAAATAAAGAATTGCATTAATTGATGTCGAATTGAGTTAGAATTTCATCATTAAAATTCTGTTGGTTCTCTCTCTAGCACCGGCCAGAAATTGTAGAGGGGAACCGAATTGGCTTACCTTTCAGTCATAATTTGGTCGTGGAAGGGCTGAGGAATTGTTTGGAGGGCTTGGTTTGGCTTGAGGAGGGCTCCAATTGGCCAATTTCAGCTCAGCTGAAACAGGGCAGCTTCGGTCTATCAAAGTTGCTTCACTGTTCCATCATGCTGGTGCTTCTCCGGCGAACCTCGGAGCAAATGGAGAGTACAGGCATGTAGCTGACTTCTCCCCAGTTCTACAGAACCGGACCTCACCTTCTTTGTTTCAAAAATGACCCTATATCGGAGCTAACTAAGCAGCTGAGAAAGAGTGAGTTTTTCAGGTGTGGAGAGGATGAATGGGGAAGAGCTCTTTATACAGGAAGCTCGAGGACTTCTTGATCGTCCGATTAGCACCTTAATGGCAATCATTCATTGCCTAAAACTCCTTGGTCGAAGACTTTTCAGCTTCATTGGCGCTACGTGATTTTTTGGCGAGTGAACAGTTCTATCATCTGAAGGAAGAAGATGACATTGTTCTGAACCAGGTTCAAAGCTTAAACCGGTCGGTTCACCCCCCCATTCAACCGAGTTTTTCAAATTTAAAAATTTCTAAATTCATATAAATTCAATTTCTATCGAATGGTGGCCTCAAATCTTAAATTTTAATTTTTTAAGCCACCTAGAAAAATGAATTTAGAATTCAGTTCAATAGTGATTCAAACCGGTCTAAATTGGTTCAACCTGGTTTGGATCCGGTTCACCATAACCAGTTTAGTTTTCGTCTTCAATTCTCGCTAAAGTCCTTTTTCATGACTTTTATGACTCCTTAGGTCACTTAGGGTCCATAAATTTCTCGATTTACCATCTCTCTATCGGTTCTGGTTCATAAACCGACTCGGTTCTTAAATCAGTTTAATTAGTTCAGGTCTGGTTCACCAGAACTGGTTGGTTTTTCTCTCCCACTTTATTCTAAGGTTCCTTCCCAAGGTTTATAAATCTCTTTAGGTCACAAGAGAGTTGAAATTTCTCTAATTTTCTCATTCCCCAATAAACAGATTTGTGAACCAGTTCGATGCTTCTCACTCGGTTTGACCGGTTCTTTTCTTGGTTTTTCCTTAACTCAAAAGGGTGGGGTTTACAACTCTCCCCTCCTCTTAGGAGTTTTGTCCCCAAAACTTAACCAATATATTCCAAATCAGGAATAGTTTCCCTTAATGTTAACTTGGGTTTTCTTGACATGGTAACACTTTAATTACTCTTTCACTTAGTCCTCATAATCATTTATCTATGGAATTTCTTTTTCATTTGTCATGCTTACTCATTCCATGAAGTTATAATAATGAGGCATGTCTAGCTCATTAGTCCAAATGTATATTCTTAGGTTCGCATCTCCCTTTATTTTGGGTAAGGTTCTTCCTTTTGAGGTTCTTACTCAAGATTTCATGATTGGGAGTTCCAAGGTGCCCAATCATTCCCTTGTCTAGTTATTCTCTTCATCGTTGAAACCCCTAGCTCGACGTTCTTTCGATCATTACGTACTTGTTTTCACAGGTTTTGTGTTATTATTCTTTCATCCCAATTTGACTCATCCTTCATCCGTCATTAATTACAACTTCAGTCCAATTTATTTTGACCTCATTATGTTTACTAACTGACACCTTCTACTCGAGTTATATTTTACTCGAGATTGTTGGTGCTTATATGTAAACCCCACCCTTTTGAGTTATGGAAAACCAGGAAAAGCACCGGTGAAACTGAGTAACAAAACTGAACAGGTTCACAAACCCGATTATTGGGGAATGGGAAAATTAGAGAAATTTCAACTCCCTTGTCACACAAAGAGATTTATAAACCTTGGTAAGAAACCTTTGAACAAAGTGGGAGAGAAAAACTAGACTAGTTCGAGTGAACTGGACCAAAACCAAATAAAACCGGTTTAAGAACCGAGCTAGTTTAAGAACCGAGTCGGTTTATGAACCAAAACCAATAGAGAGATGGTAAACCGAGAATTTTATCCACCCTAAGTGACCTAAGGAGTCATAAAAGTCAGGAAAAAGGACTTTGGGGTGAATTGGAGATGAAAACCAAACCGGTTTAGGTGAACTGGATTGAACCAATTTGAACCACTATTTAACTAAATTAAAAATTCATTTTTCTAGGTGGCTTAAATAATTCAAATTTGAGATTTGAGGCCACCATTGGATAGAAAATAAATTTAGAAATTTTTTTTGAAAAACTCGGTTGAATGCGGCGTGAACCGGTCGATTTAAGCATCGAACCCAGTTCAGAACAATGTCATCTTCTTCCTTCAGATGAAAGCACTATTCACTCGCCAAAAAATTAAAGCATGTCATAAAGTTGCCAAAAGGAAGGCTGACAAGTCCCCGAGCTCCCTATATAAAGAGCCCCTCTCCATCCATCCTCTCCACACCTGAAAAGCTCACTCTATCTTAGTTGCTTAGTTTTCTAATGAAGCTAGAACCAAAGCTCCGATATAGGGTCATTTCTGAGCCAAAGAAGGCAAGGTCGGGTTCTTCAGAACTGGGGAGAACTCAGCTACACACCTGTAGTCTTCGTTTGCTCCGAGGGTCAACGAAGAAGCGTCGATGTCATAGAAGAGTGAAGCAGCTTTGGCGGACCGAAGCTGCCCTATTTCGGCCTAGTTGAAATCGGCCATTTTGAGCCCTCCTCAGGACAAATCAAGCCCTCTCAACACTTCCTCATCCCTCCCACAGTAGAATTAGGACTGAAAGGTAAGCCAATTCAACTCCCCTCTAGAATTTCCAGCCGATGCTATAGAGAGACCAACAGAATTTCAATGATGAAATTCTAACACAACTTGGCATCAATTGATGCAATTCTTGATTATAGGATGAACATCGGGATGAGAGCTATCTGCCCAGATCAAAAGCTTGGATCGTCGTGCCTCCGATGGTGAGTAATCGAAACTTTCTCTCTCTATAGTCCATTTTCTAGTGAAACTTCATTTGAGCTCGTTGCAACATTAAAACTTGCAATTCAAATTGCTAGAAATCGTACGAACATGTAGAAACTCAATTTCAACAATGGGAAGTGTTTGATCAGTCAATTTGAAGAAATCAAATTCGGTTGTGTTAAGAAGTTGGAATTGGGGAAATTTGGGGATTTTTGAAAATTCGATGGACCGAAATGCAATTTACTAAAATTGAGGTTCAATTGGGCATGTTAAAAATTTTAGAAGGCCAATAGAGGAATTTTAGAATTTTTGGGGTAAAATTTACCATTTTTGTAAAGGAAGAGCAAAATGGTAATTTTGGAAAAATTGGGGGGACCAAATTGGTAATTTGGGAAATTAGACCCCTTTTTGTGAAATGGAATAAATTGAGGTCCTATGATTAATTTTAAAAGTTTCAGGATTTAATTTGAGGGAAAATCGGCATTAGGTACTTAAAGTTAAAGAGAAATAACTTTAGGGACCTAATTGCAAATAAATGAAAGTTTGATTTTCTAATTCATTTGGAATGAATGAAGGCTATTAGGCCGAACGATAATGAACTGAGATATTCATATCATGTAGGAACACGAAGTACTAGGAATGCCAGCAAGGACAATTTCGAATGAATACCAAAAAATAGGTATAGTGGAATTCACAACATTAACAGGTGAGTGGGATTTTATATCATACCCGGTTGGGGATGATAAGTACCTCGAAATGAAAATCCACTACCAAGTTGTATTCTAAACATCACAACTTAAAGGAGTGATGTGAAAATCTTGCAGAAAAACTACTTATTGGTTGTAAGTAGATCGTACGCAGTTGGTATGATGAAACTTCCTCGAAGGAAGTTGAAAAACCGTTCATTGGTTATGAGTAGAGATGTCATTTTACCCGGTCGGTATAATGGACAGTTGAAAATATATTTTTGTCGGAAGTGCTCTCCCCTAACTGTGTGACAATGCTTAAGTGATTTGGGCGACCTTCTTGATAGGAGCTTGAATAGCTCTTATAGGTCGGGGACATCAGTTTTGGAACTTGGGGTCTATTATGCCCGGTTTTAAAAATCTTGAACAAGTAACCCATAGGCTAGTGGACACAAGCTGGAGCTCATAAACAAACATGAGATATGTGCCATAAAACTTTAATAAATGAATTGTTGTCCATGGTACCATGACAGGACCAACATAATCAATCAACTATTGGCAGTGTGACATGACAAGTCTACAAACCAGTCATGACAAACAGATGCAGATTGAGTTGAGGGTCGGGGCCGTTAGACCAGTGGCACCACATATTATATGGTATAATAAGAAAATATTGTTTGTGTATGCACTATGATTATAGGATCATCAAGGCTCCCATGAGGGGTAGTGATGTGTCCTAAGGGCCCTGGACGACCCGGTGAGTATAAGGGCAGTTCGTCGTACTAGGCGACCGTGCGAAATTTGGTGTAGCACTAAGCACATGAGACCGGGGTGAGGATGGGATGAGGTCTCTGTCCTCATACGAACATGGAGAATTGATTTCAGGATTGAGGGTTAGATGTCACATACATCTACTCATTCTTAGGGTAGAAGTGAACGTGCTTCTATCTAGCTAGTTGGTAAAGTCGCTCTGACGCCACAAGTGGGTTTAGTGGACAAGCTGGCCTGTGAATGTGTGTTTGACCTTCATGATGAAGGATATGTGTTGGGTGATGACACACCGTGATTAATAAGGAAATGGTGGTAAAAACCGAGATTTGATATGAAAGGATTTTTTAAAGAAAGGAATCTGGCACACTCCAATACAAGTCTTTTTCCTAAAAGTTAAGAGTTTTGAAAAACACACTCACCCCCTCCCTTATATTCCTTTCATTAAATTTCGAAAAGCCTACCCTTAAATACCATCAACTAAGACGCCTGTGAGACAGGTACGATAAATTTAAAATATTATGTAGTTTTGATTTATGTTATTCCAGGAAAAGGTGCATGTTTAAAGGACGCCTTACTCTTTACAGTTTATAATAAGGGGAAACCCTTTAATAAATTGGGAGAGTGGTAGGTTGTTCATTGTGATCCGACCAAACTAGGTCGGAGCATGATAATTAGAGTGGTATTAGAGCCTATTTCCTCGAATACATAATCAAGACTAGAAAATATATTAACTAATATGATTTATCTTAAAATTTTTAGATGGCTCCCAGAAGAGAAACCAAGAAAACTAGGAATGACTTTATTCAATACCTTGTCCTCATAGGAAGACAACCCTAGAAGCTTCCCAATGCCTGAGGTATGGTAAAAGTTTGAAAGGCCAAATAAGGAAGTATCTAAGAGGATGGTGCGAGGATCTATTGAGGGCATAACTCTAAGTATAAAGGAAGCCAAGCGTGAAGCCATAAACGCTAGCAAAGGTGTATATAACCTTAAATAAGAGGACACTTATCAAGAATCTCACAGCTCCCTAGTTATTTTGTGATCATTTTTGGTAATAGGGCCAAAACACCCAACATACTATACTCCTCTATTAATGAAGTACTCCAAATTCCTAAAAACCATGTCCCTCAAATGATGTGATCTTCAAGGAAGATGACCCCAAAGAAAGTGACCAAATATGCTTGTACTACCATAGAAGCTAAGGAGAATCCTATCCAAGTTAAGGAAATTGAATTAGGAAATCGAGAAATCTAGAAGGACTCTTAGAGTGATCAATTGACAAAGAAGACTCCAAAAGAAAAACTCTCGAGGTATTTAGACTCAAGGACAAAGGAGCACCAAAACTAACAATTCCCTAGAGAAATGCCAGGAGGAACCACTTATGTTTACGTAATTACAAACATGAATAATAGGGACACTGCATGGAGAAGTGCCCAACCCTACTAAGGATAGGAATCAACTTAACCTATAGGGGAATAAAACATAAAGTGAAAAACTGTCCCACACCGCTAGGAATCAGGACAATATTTTCTAAGAATAATGCCTCCACAGCTATAGGAAACCCGAAAGGATACCATCCTTAGAAATACAACACCTGCTCAGAACAACAATTACATCCAAGAGTAAGCTCTTCAATATTCTAGCATAATGGTAGGAAGAAAAAGAAAAGGGACTAAAGGTAGGACCTCGATAAAGCACAAATAGAATAAAGAGAACTATCCCTTGAAAGAAGAAAATTTTAATTATGGGGAGCAAAGAAGGGAGAGCAACCACAAGAGAAGACAAAACGAACATTGGACAACAAATGGGATGTATTGGGATTACAGGAATGAATCACCTTGGAAAAAGCAATGAAGCCAAATAGAAATTTTGGACCAACATGACTAAAGAAATCAAGTTGTTACAACAAGATAGTAAAAAAGAATAAATGACATTGTCACGCCCTGACCCGGTTTGGTCGGATCCCCGTGAACAACCCGCCACTCTCCCGGTTTATTAAAGGGTTTCCCCTTATTATAATCCATAAAGAGTAAGGTGTCCTTTAAACCTGCACCATTTCGTAGAATAGCATAATCAAAACTGCATGAAATTTTAAACTTTACATACCTATCTTACAGGCAACTACTCATAAAGAGTAAGGTCTTTCAAGGTAGGCTTTCCGGGATTTCCTGAAAGGGATATAAGGGAGGGGGTGAGTACAACTACTCAGAGAATGGGTTTTCAAAGGTCTACTTTTAACTTTTAAGAAAAATATTTATATGGAGTGTGCTAGACTCCTTTCCTTTCAAAAATCACTTCATTTAAAAATTTGGATTTTTCCATTATTTCTTAGTTACCGGTGTGTAATCACCCAACACACATCCTTCATCATGAAGGTTACACATATTCGCAAGTCAGTATCACTACTGAACCCGCTAGTGGCTTCGGAGCGACTTTTCCTACCACCCGGATAGAAGTACGACCGCTTCTACCCTAGGAATGAGTGGATGTACGCGACATCCGACCCACAATCCCGAAATCACTTCTTTGTGTCTGTATGAGGACAAAGACCTCATCTTGTCCCCACCCTGGTCTCATGCGCTTGGTGCTACTCCAGATTTCGCACAGACACCTGGAACGACGAACTACCCTTATAGCCACCAGATCGTCCAGTGCCCTTAGGACGCATCACTACCCCTCATGGGCGTCTTAATGATCCTGTACTCACAGTGCATGCATAAACAATGTTATCTTATATTGCCACATAATCTGTAGTGCCACTGGTCCAATGGCTTCGACTCAACTCAACTCGTAGTTGTTTGTCTCGACTGGTCCGTCGACTTGTCATATTGCACTACCGCTAGTTGACTGAGCATATCGGTCCTATCTTGGTACCCTAGCCAAACAATTCACTTATTAAGTTTTATCGCACATATATCATGTTCGTTTACGAGCTCCTGTTCGTGTCAACTAGCCTTGGGCCCACTGTACGAGATTTTCAAAATTGGGCATTTAGCCCCCAAGTTCCAAAATCGAGGCCCCCAGCCTATCAGAGCTATTCGAGCTCCCGTCGAAAATTGTTTAAGCATTGGCACACAGTCAGGGGTGAGCACTTCTGACAAAACATACGTTTTCTCTATCCATTATACTCGTGTATTAAATGGGATGACCTCTTTATATAGGTGTAAAACCGCGTATTAAATGGGAGAGATTTATTACTAGTATTAATATTGCCATAAATTATTGGTATTAATTCCAATAATTTAATTTCAATATTAAATTATTTGTATTAATTCCAATAATTTAGTTTGGGTATTAAATTATTGGTATTAATTACAATAATTAAATATATATTAATTTATGGCTATTTATGATAAGCCGTACGTTGGCATAAAAATTTTTGACCGAAATTTCGGTTTACAAAAAAAATCATACTTCCCAAGAGGTCACTTATCCTCACACTACTCTCGAGCAAGCACGCTTAACTTTAAAGTTCTTATAAAATCTAGTTCACCTGAACCAATTTGGTTTTTGTTTTCTAATTTGTCTTAAGTTTCTTTTCCCTTTGGCTCACCTGAAAGTTGTAAATTTCCATATTGCTTATTCCCAAATGTAAACCTCGGTTTTCTCATTCAGTTTGACCAGTTCTTTTCCCGATTTTTCTTAACTCAAAAGTGCGGGATTTACAGACATCCTAAGGAAGACCGGGAGGTAGAAAGGACTACAGCCTAAAAAGGTCAGTGAGATGGATGTTAAGGACAGAAGGACTCGAGAAACAACTGCCCTAAGAAACTTAGAACAAAGGAATGGTGGAGACAAGGCAGTTAACGAACTATTACATGGGAAAGCCATAATTTGATTTCCAACAAAGAAGAGAGAGGCGAAAAGGCCAAATACTCAGGAAAAGAAGGATGAAAGAAATCCTTAAAAGGACCAAAGGCTAAATTAACAACTAAGCTCAAGCCAAGAAAGGAATAGGCAAGCCTCTCACATAATTGTCAATCTTGAAACAAGGAAGATTTGAACGCTCCCTAAAGAAATACACTATGAAAGTAAACTTTGGAGGGATGCATATGACTAACTACCCTTAAAGGAATTATTGATGGGCGAATGGACATAATGTGGAGCACAAGGAACCAACCCTTAATTAGGAAATGTTTCAATGGAAGGATATATTGAAGGCCAATTATGACCTGCTTTGGAAGAGTAATAGAGCAAAATAACAATTCCAGGAGAACTAAGTAGAATTTAGTAGCAATGAGATCATCAAAGAGAATCCTAAGAAAGGTTGAGATATAGTAAAGACTACACTCTATGAAGAACAAAAGGATGGGCATGAAGGACAAATGATATAATTGCCCAGATGATTGGATCAGAAAAATAGTGAGAAGGAGGTAGTTAAAGAATTGGTATTCGAGAGAACCATGGATTTAAACCACGATAAAGGAGGGAGAAGTGAAAAGGCCAAATCATTGGAAAAGAAGAATGAAGGAAAAAAAGAAATCAATGACCAAACTGGAATTATAATTTAAAGTCTTGAGACGGTTAAGTAAACCTCTCGAAGGGTAATCAAGGGATTTTGAAAGTAGGTTGATGTGAGCTCTAGACATGTGATAAGGTACGAGTGAGAATGAGGACGGAGTATGAAAAACGTATCCGTAGGATCTCAAGAGTAAAGGTAAGTATACAACAATAACATCAAGGGACATCATTTAAAGTTAGGTGTCTTCAAAGATGTATGGAAAAGAAATTACAGGAGAAAAAGGTAAGAATCCTCCCAAATAAGGAAATCCTAAGAAATGATACATGACGTAATAAAGAAGAAATGGAACCAGGTGATGAGAGGTGAGGAGACGAATTCTCAAATAAAATGCATTCTAAGGTAAAAGAAACCCAAGGAGGCATATTAAGAGATGTTGTGGCAAGAAAGAATGAGTGGACTATCCATAATAAGGTAAGGAAGGAAAGAACGTCTAAGAAACGTTGGGAAAGTAAGCCCTCCAAATAATATGTGGTTTTGGAGGAAAAATCGTAATTGGTAAGACATGTCGTAGTCCACACAAGTATAATGAAGCCTAAAGAGTGGACGACTGAGCATAGTATGAAGTACATAAAATAAAATTAATAAGTTCCTCAAATAAAGAATAAGGGACGAAATGGAATTTTAAGATGGAAAAGGATTCTATGCAGGCAAATGCCACAGTATAGAAGGAAAGTAAGGAAAACGGAGGAAGAAACCTTCAAGGAATGGTAAGAAGGTTGAGCTAGTAGCTCCTAGAACGAAAGTCTCTACCTTGAGGGACATATTAGAGAATAAAATCATAAAAAGGAAACTCCCCGAACAAAACAATAGACTGAAAAGGGTCAAACGGGAATAATGAACTATGAAATGATTACAAACAAGTGAGAATGGATTAAAGCCAAAGGAAATCCTTGAATAAAGGATGATATTTGGAATGAGGATGGACCTAAGAAAGGATGAATCCCAGCATGTCATTAAAACATCTAGAAATCAAATAATTGGAACCGGAATGACTTAATAAGGAAGATGAAAAAGGACAAGTGGGTAAGGAGAAACGACACAGTTTTGTAAGTTGATGTGGACAATGGTAAAGATAGTCAAGGAATACTACCAAAAGAAAAGAGGGATGAAGTTATAAAATCCCTAAGAGGTTGGAAAGTTAGGAATAATGCTAAAGGAGGTGTTCTAGAAATCTAACGGACATAGAGACAAGATCTAGAAAATGTCATGATGTAAAGGACAGGTAAACCCAACAGTCCCGAGGAAAACATGTCACGCCCCGACCCAATTTGGTCGGATCACCGTGATCAACCCACCACACTCCCGATTTATTAAAGAGTTTCCTCTTATTGTAAACCATAAAGAGTAAGGCATCATTTAACTTGCACCTTTTTCCTTGAATAACATAATCAAAACTACATGAAATTTAAAACTTTACATACCTGTATTACAGGCATCTTAGTTGACGGTCTTTAAGGGTAGGCTTTCCGGGATTTCTTAAAAGGGATATAAGGGAGGGGGTGAGTACGACTACTAAGTGAATGGGTTTTTAAAAAATTTTTACTTTTAAGAAAATAATTATTATTGGAGTGTACCAGACTCCTTTCTTTTTCAAAAATCCCTTCGTTTAAAAAATTGGGTTTTTCCACCATTTCTTAGTTACTGGTGTGTAAGTGACCACTTCTACCCTAGGAATGAGTGGATGTACGTGACATCCGACCCACAATCCCGAAATAACTTCTTCATGTCCATTGAGGACAGAGACCTCATCCCGTCCCCACCCCGGTCTCATGCGCTTGGTGCTACTCCAAATTTCGCATAGACACTTGGAACGACGTTCTGCCCTTATACTCACCAAGTCGTCCAGGGCCCTTAGGACACATCACTACCCCTCATGGGCATCTTGATGTTCCCGTACTCATAGTACATGCACAAACAATATTTTCAACATCTTGAAATTGAAGTTGAAATTGAGTTTCTACATGTTCATACAATTCTTTAGAAATGTGAATCGCAAGTTTTAATGTCGGGACGAGCTCAAACGGAGCTTCGCCAGAAAATGAACTATAGAGAGAGAAAGCTTCGATTACTCACCAGTGAAGGCACGGCGGTCCGAGCTTTCAATTTGGGCAGATAGCTCTCGTCATGAGGTTCATCCTAGAATCAAGAATCGCATCAATTGATGTGGAATTGGATTAGAATTTCGTCATTGAAATTTGGTCGACTCTCTCTCTCTAGCACCGATAAAAAATTGTAAAGGGGAGCCGAATTGGCTTACCTTTCGGTCCTAATTCAGCCGTGGAAAGGTTGAGAAAGTGTTGGGATGGCTTGAAATGGCCTATTTCAGCTTGGCCGAAATAGGACAGCTTCGGTCCGCCAGAGTTGCTTCACTATTCCATCATGTCGGCGCTTCTCCAACGATTCTCGGATTGACTGGAGTTTGCTATCAAATAGTCATCTTCTCCCCAGTTCTAAAGAGCTCGAGCTCTTCTTCCGTGGCTAAGAAAAATGTTTAAGTCAAAACTCTAGTTTGAGCTTCACCGGGAAAAGGAGCAACAGAGAGAGAGAGAGAGAAGTGTTCAGGTTTGAAGAGAATGAATGGGGATGACCTTTTTATATAGGGGTAAAATCATGGATTAAATGGGAGAGATTTATTACTAGTATTAATATTAACATAGATGGTCACCTATCCTTACACTATTCTCGAGTAAGCACGCTTAACTTTAAAGTTCTTATGAAATCTCATTCACCTGAACCAGTTTGGTTTTTGTCTTTTATTTTGTCGTAAGTTTCTTTTGCAAGGTTTAATGAACCATTTAGATTACCTGAAAGTTGTAAATTTCCATATTGCTTGTTCCCAAATGTAAATCAGCTCGGTTTTCTTACTCGGTTTGACTGGTTCTTTTTTTGGTTTTCCTTAACTCAAAAGTGCGGGGTTTACAAAACATGACTTAAAATAAGGGAGAGTCAGTTAGTAAAAATGGCAATGTCAAACATAAAATTTGGACTAAATTATAGTGAGCAATAGATAAAGGAAGAGTTGAAATAGGATGAAAAGGTGATGACAAGGAAATCCGTAAAATAGGTACGTAACACTCTATAGGACGTAGAGTTAAGGGTTGCAAAGACCAAGAGGTTAACTGGACACGGGAATGGTTAGGTATCTTGGAACTCCCAATTTTGAGTACGGGAGCTCAAAGAAAAAAGATGTTGCTCTAAGCAAAGAGAGATGTGAATCTAAGGATATACCCTTAAGTAAGGAATATCTATTTATGATAAACTCCATGATGGGAGTAAATGATATAAAGGAAAAGAAATTCCTTAAGTGAAGAATGTAAAAAGGGCTAGTTGGAAGAACAAGAGAAGAGTTTGCATGTTAAGCAAACACAAAAAGAATATCAAAGAAAATGATTCCTCATGCAAGGTTGCTAAGTAAGTTTTGGGGACAAAACTCCTAAAAGGAGGGGAGAGTTGTAAACCCCGCCCTTTTGAGTTAAGGAAAACTGGGAAAAGAACCGGTGAAACCGAGTAGGAAAACCGAACCGGTTCACAAACCCGTTTATTGGAAACGGGTAAATTAGAAAAATTTCAACTCCCTTGTGACCCAAAGAGATTAATAAACCATGGGAAGGAACCTTAGAATAAAGTGTGAGAGAAAAACCAGACCGGTTCGGGTGAACCAAACCCGAACCGGATTAAACCGATTTAAGAACTAAGTCGATTTATGAACCGGAACCAACAGAGAGATGGTAAACCAGTAACTTTATGGACCCTAAGTGACCTAAAGAGTCATAAAAGTCAGGAAAAAAGACTTTAGGGTGAATTGGAGATGAAAACCAAACCAGTTCAGGTGAACCGGATTAAACCAGTTTGGACCTGTTTGAACCACTATTGAACTAAATTTTAAATTCATTTTTCTATGTGGTTTAAATAATTCAAATTTGAGATTTGAGGCCACCATTGGATAGAAAATGAATTTAGAAATTTTTATATTTCATAAACTTGGTCGAATGGGGGGTGAACCAATCAGTTTAAGCTTCCAACCCTGTTCGGACCGATCGAAACATTGTAGTCTTCTTCCTTCAAATGATAGCACTGTTCACTCGCTGAAAAATCGAAGTTGCACCGATGAAGAAGAAATGTCTTCATTCAACACATTTCTAGCCTTCAATGCCTGTCATAAAGGTGCCAAACGGACAACTGACAAGTCCCCGAGCTCCCTATATAAAGAGCCCCTCTCCATCCATCCTCTCCACACCTGAAAAGCTCACTTTATCTTAGTTGCTTAGTTTTCCGGTGAAACTTGAACTAGAGCTCCAATATAGGGTCATTTCTGAGCCAAAGAAAGTGAGGTCAAGTTCTTTAGAACCGGGGAGAAGTTAGCTACACGTCTGTAGTCTTTGTTTGCTCCGAGGGTCACCAAAGAAGCACTGGCGTGATGAAACAGTGAAGTAGCTCCGACAGACCGAAGCTGCCCTGTTTCGGCTGAGTTGAAATCAGTCATTTTGAGCCCTCTTCAGTCCAAACCAAGCCCTTCCAACACTTCCTTAGCCCTCCTACGGCCGAATTAGGATTGAAAGGTAAGCCAATTCGGCTCCCCTCTACAATTTCCGGCCGGTGCTAGAGAGAGAACCAGCAAAATTTTGATGATGAAATTCTAACACAATTCAGCATCAATTGATGCAATTCTTGACTCTAGGATGAACATCAGGATGAGAGCTATCCGCCCGGATTGAAAGCTTGGACCATCGTCCTCCAACGGTGAGTAATTGAAGCTTTCCCTCTCTATAGTCCGTTTTACGACGAAGCTCCATTTGAGCTCGTTCCGGCGTTAAAACCTGCAATTCAAATTGCTAAAGAATCATATGGACATGTAGAAACTCAATTTCAACTTCAATTTCAACAATGGGAAGAGTTTGATCGGTCAATTTGATGAAATCAAATTCGGCGGTGTTAAGAAGTTGGAATTGGGAGAAAAATTGGGGAACATTGGGGGAAAATGGGGAAAATTGGAGATTTTCAAAAATTCGAAGGACTAAAATGCAATTTCATAAAATTGAGGGTCAATTGGGCATGATAAAAATGTTAGAGGGCCAATTGAGGTATTTTAGAATTTTTGGGGTAAAATTTACCATTCTTGTTAAGGAATGGCAAAATGGTAATTTTGGAAAAGTTGGGGGACCAAATTGGAAATTTGGGAAATTAAACCTCTTTTTGTGAAATGGAATAAATTGAGGTCATATGATAAATTTTAAAAGTTTTGGGACTCAATTTGAGGAAAAACCGGCATTAGGGACTTAAAGTTAAAGAGAAATAACTTTAGGGACCTAATTGCAAATAAATGAAAGTTTGATTTTATCATTCATTTGGAATGAATGAAGGCAATTAGGCCGAAGGATAATGAACTGAGATGTTCATATCATGTAGGAACTCGAAGTACTGGGAACGCCAGCAAGGACAAGCTCGCGTGAATACAAAGAACTGATTTAGTAGAATTCACTACATTAACGGGTGAGTGAGATTTTATATCATATCCGGTTGGGGATGACAAGTACCTCGAAATGAAAAACCCACTATTTAGTGGTATTTTAAACATCACAACTTAGAGAAGTGATGTGAAAATCACGCAGAAAAACTACTTACTGTTTGTAAGTAGATGATACACAGTTGGTATGATGAAACTTACTCGAAGAAAGTGGAAAACCCGTTCATCGGTTATGAGTGGAGATGTCCTCATACTCGATTTGTATGATGGATAGTTGAAAACATATTTTTGTCGGAAGTGCTCTCACCTGACCGTGTGCCAATGCTTAAACGATTTGGGAGACCTTCTCGACGGGAACTCGAATAGCTCTTATAGGTCGGGGGCCTCAGTTTTGGAACTTGGGGGCTATTATGCCCAGTTTTGAAAATCTCGTATAGTGGGCCATAGGCTAGTGGGCACGAGCAGGAGCTCGTAAACAAACATGAGATATGTGCCATAAGTCTTTAATAAATGAATTGTTTGGCCATGGTACCAAGACAGGATCGACATACTCAATCAACAAGCGGCAATGCGACATGACAGGTCGACGGATCAGTTAAGACAAATAGTTGCATGTTGAGTTGAGGGTCAGGGCCATTGGATCAGTGGCACCATAGATTATATGGCATGATAAGAAAATACTAATTGTGCATGCACTATAATTATGGGATCATCAAGACACCCATGAGGGGTAGTAATGCGTCCTAACGGCCCAAGACGACCCGGTGAGTATAAGGGCAATTCGTCGTTCTAGGTGACCATGCGAAATATGGAGTAACACCAAGCGCATGAGACCGGGGTAGGGACGGGATGAGGTCTCTATCCTCATACGGACACGAAGAATCGATTTTGGGATTGAGGGTTAAATGTCGCGTACATCCACTCATTCTCAGGGTAGAAGTGTATGTGCTTCTATCTAGGTGGTCGGTAAAGTCGTTCTGATGCCACAAGTGGGTTCAGTGGACAAGTTGGCCTATGAATGTGTGTTTGACCTTCATGATGAAGGATGTGTGTTGGGTGATGACACACCATGATTAATAAGGAAATGTTTGTAAAAATCAAGATTTGATATGAAAGGTTTTTTGAAAGAAAGGAGTGTGGCACACTCCAATACAAGTCTTTCATTCACTGAGTTTTGAAACTTTCTCGAAGGGAGTGGAAAACACGTTCATTGGTTATGAGCTAAGATGTCTTCATACTCAGTTGGTATGATGGACAGTTGAAAATTATTTTGTCGGAAGTGCTCTCTCCTGACTGTGTGCCACTGCTTAAACAATTTGGGAGACCTTTTTAACGGGAGCTCAAATAGTTTTGTTAGGCCAGAGGCCTCGGTTTTGGAACTTGGGGGCTAATATGCCCGATTTTGAAAATCTCGAACAGTGGGCCCTAGGCTAGTTGGCACGAGCAGGAGCTCGTAAACAAACATAATTTATATGCTATAAAAACTTAAGTAAATGAATTGTTTGGCCATGGTACCAAGACAAGACCGACATACTCAATCAACTAGTGGTAGTGCGACATGACAGGTCTTCAGACTAGTCAAGACAAACAGTTGCAGGTTGAGTTGAGGGTCGGGGCAGTTAGACCAATGGCACCATAGATTATATGGCATCATGTGAAAATGTTGATTGTGCATGCACTATGTTTACGGGACCTTCAAGACACCCAAGAGGGGTAGTGATGTGTCCTAGGGCCCTGGATGACCTCGTGGATATAAGGGCAGTTAGTCGTACCAGAAGCCTTGCACAGCTCGATGTAGTTTCAAGCGCATAAGACCGAGGTGGGGTTAGGATTAGGTCTCTATCCTCATATGGACACGAAGAATTGTTACTGGATTGAGGGTCGTATGTTGCGAACATCTAGTCATTCTCAGGATAGAAGTGAACGTACTTCTATATAGGTGGCTGATAAAGTCGCTTTGACGCTACAAGTGGGTTTAGTGGACGGGCTCGCCTGTGAATGCCTTCATGATAAAGAATGTGTTTTTGAAAACCAAAATTTGAAGATGAGAAATTTTAAAGTTATTAAGGAGTCAAGAACACTCCAACTTGAAAACTATATTTTTATAGAAACTCCATTTTTAAAATACCCATTTAATGTGTTGTAGAAACTCACCCCTCTTTTCTATCCCTTTTCAGGAAAAGAGAAAATGACTAGTAATAACACCAAGCCTTACCCTCTATCAAGTATGCTTAATTTCTCTTAAGCTTGCATTTTATTTGATATATGTCTTTCTAGGGAACAACATCGAAAGTACGCTTGGCTTCTCTCGAGTTAAAGAAGGGGGAAACTCCTCTTAAACTGGGAGAGTGGTGGGTTGTTCACAAGGATTCGACCAAACCAGGTCGGGGCGTGACAACTAGAGTGGTATCAGAGCCAAGTTCCCTTGAAACATTATCAATATTATGCCCTAACATTAACCTAACTCTAAACTATCATTTAGGAAGGAGAGTCCCTAGGAAATTCACTATGAAATCCAGTCATCCACCTATAACCTTGAAAAAGACATCCAACCCAAGGGAGGAAGTCATACAAAGGTTTCTAAAGGGTGAGAAACAGGTGCCCAAGGACATGGTGGAAGACTATTGGAAACTAGTAGGAACCTTACTAGAACCGAAGGCATCATATACCCTCCTCCTAGACAAGAGGAACCAGCATCACCTCTTAGAAGTCACAACCCCTCCTCCTTCAATTCCACAATAACCAGAAGGTAATCCAACAAAGAAAGAGGCCTGAGATAATTCGTGGGATGTGTATGCTACCTTCATGAAGGTCCACCAAGTACCTCCACTAACTCAACCTGACTTCAATCCCTCCCAATGGGTGAAGTGGATTATGAGTGTGAAGTTAAGGTACTAAGGTGGTATGGATTGGAGGCCATACATGATATTCGTCCTATTCGGGAGCGTGAATGGACCCCAATCAATTCCTTAGAGCCTTCTGATCAATAGTCTTACAATAGCTCTAGGGTTAATTCTAGTCCCATGACCCCAAGGGATTAGGGGGTAAAGAATTTATGTAATAAGCCAAAGTATGGCAAGAAAAATATTTCTTGAATGAATGAAAGTAAAAGTTTTATTGAAACTTCTAAGTTATTTGATAAATTCAAAACAAAAGAGTATGATAATAAAAATCTAAGTAAAAGGTAATAAATCATCTAAGAAAGAAAATACGAGTAAATCTCAACCCTTAAGACTTACCCTTAGAATACGATAAGGAAGAACCCATCTAAGAGAGATATAACAAAAAGATAAATAAGTGGAACAAAGAAAAGCAAACATCAAGGAGTACAAAATAATGGAAAGTCCAAGGAATTAAAAAAATAAGCTTTGTGAATGAAGAAAAACAAGGAGGAGCAGAAGGAACCACAAGAATAGGAGCTGATCATGAAGAAAAAGAATTAAGTATAGAGACCACCAAGGAAAGATGGGAAGAAAGTAGAATAACAGGAAGGCCCAGGTGTAACAACTACTTAATAAACTAAGATACAATTCCTTAGGAGCTTTGTAAGAGAGAAATACTTGTGGAAGGCAAAAGTATGGATCAAAAGAGGAAGAAAAGCAGGAGTGGATAAGCCATGCAATACTCTTAAGTTAGGAGAAGATTTAAAGGGAAGAATTTCTAAGGAACGGTAAGGTGATTAATCAAAAAGGAAATCCCATAATGGAAGATAGTAGAAGGAGGATAAAAATAGGAAGTTGGAGGAAGGAAGGAGAAAGCTTCAAGTCAAGACAATCAATCAAGGGAAGGTTACAAAACCGGAGTTGAAATAAGGTCCTTAGTAAGAAGTACGATTGGCTAAGTGATTGTGTTAGGAGCTTGAGTGTGATCTACTACGAGAAGACCTGGAGACCCAAATAGAAACTCTAGATGGATTTGATTTAAGGATATAACTTATATGAACCAAGGCATTCGAAGGAGTTAACGAAGTCTGATAAGAGATGGGGAGTAGTAAAAGAATACACCCTAACCAAGACAAAGTGGAGGATACTAAGGACATGAAGATACAGAAGGTTTGGACACTATAAGGATGAGAGGTCCACCTCAAAGGAATAAACAAATGCAAGAGAAAGTGAGAATGAAGTAGGATAAATAGAAGATACTCATGGATCCAAAGAGTTAAAGTAATCTGGTGAAGATATCAATAAAAGACATTCTAGAATCGAATGATTTCAATGGTAAAACTAGAAGGAAATTACGAGAGAAAAGGAATGTAAGCTCGCCAAAGAAATGAATCTTAGGAAGACATGGTGTAACAATGAAGAGGAAATGGAACCAACGAAATAAGAAAGAGAATAAACACCTCAATAACAAGATACTAGAAATGAAAGGATCGAGTACAAGGGGAAGGATATCATAAAGAATCAAGAGATAAGTCAAACCCAAGTAACGTGTAAGTAGGTGGACGACATCAAAGGATGCCACACAAGCAAGGATGAATTTGGAAAGAGAAGAGATCTTAAAGAGGAAGGACACCAATAAGAATGAGGAACGAGGTAAGAGATCAAAAGCTTTAATATGTCAGAGAGTATCAGAAAGTTCAAGGATTTGAGGGTTGAATGACCGAATAAAGAAGTTTAAAAAAAAGACTAGTAAGTACGGAAACAAATACAGCTAAAGGACATAAAATCAAGGACATCATGAAGAATGTCGTGTGGTAAGGGGCATGTAAACCCAACTAACTTAGGGAAATACGACTTGGGCAAGGAAAGTTCTATAAGTAAGGCATAACAAAGTCAAGCACGAAAGTGATAACCAAATAATGAGGAAGGTATCCATGCAGGATGAAGAGGTGATAAACACCAAAATCTATGGAAGAAAAATGACTGGAGCTCGTAGTTCTAAAATTTGTGGTTAAAAGAACCTTGGAATGGAAAATGATGCCTTGGGAAGGAAGATGTAACTAAAGGAAATGATCCTAGTTCTTCAAGGAAGATATTCTAGGCTAAAGTAAATTCCAAGGAATGAGGAAAGGATGAGAATGAGGCAAAAATCTTAGGTATGTGATTAAAGGGATGAATGGAAATAACTGAGAAGGTTGTAAGACAATAAAATAGAAAAATTCATAACAATAAAAAGTTTAAGACAAATACACAAATAGTGTGAAATAAGTCTTGGGGACAAAACTACTAAAAGGAGGGGAGAGTTGTAAACCTCGCCCTTTGGAGTTAAGGAAAATCAGGAAGAACTGGTCAAACCGAGTGAGAAAAACCGAACCTATTCACAAACCCATTTATTGAGAAATGGAAAAATTAGAGAAATTTCAACTCCCATATGACCCAAATAGATTCATAAACCTTGGAAAAGAACTTTAGGATAAATTTGAAGAGAAAAACCAGACCAGTTCAGGTGAACCAGACTCGAACTAGATTGAACCGGTTTAGGAATCAAGCTGGTTTATGAACCGACACCAATAGAGAGAGGGTAAACCGGGAAATATATGAACCCTAAGTGACGTAAAGATTCACATAAGTCATGAAAAGGGACTTTAGGATGAATGGGGGATGAAATCCAAACCGATTCAGGTGAATCGGATTTGAATCGGATTGAACCGGTTTGAACAACTATTGAACCAGATGATAAATTCATTTTTTTAGGTGGCTTAAAAAATTCAAATTTTAAATTTAAGGCCACCATTTGATAGAAAATAAATTTAGACAAATTTAAAAAATTTTAGATTTAAAAAATTTGGTTGAATCAGGGGTGAACCGGTCGATTTAAGCTTTGAACCCGGTTTAGACCAGTATAGTCCGGTTCGAAATAGTGTCATCTTCTTCCTTTAAATGACAACACTGTTCACTCACCGGAAAACTGAAGTAGCGCCGGCGAAGAAAAAACATTTCCTTCAGTACGTTTCAGGCCATCAATGACTGTCATAAAAGTGCCAAAAGGGTGGTCGACGAGTCCCCGAGCTCCCAATATAAAGAGCCCCTCTCCATTCATCCTATCTACACCTGAAAATCTCACTCTCTCTTAGTTGCTTAGTTTTTCGGTGAAGCTCGAACTGGAGCTCTGATATATGGTCTTTTTTTAGCCAAAGAAGGCGTGGTCGGGTTCCTTAGAACTAGGGAGAAGTCAGCTACATGATGATAGCATCTATTTGCCCCGAGGGTCGCCGAAGAAGCGCCAGCGTGATCGAACAGTGAAGCAGCTCTGGTGGACCAAAGCTGCCATGTTTCGTTCGAGCTAAAATTGGCCAATTCAAGCCCTCCACATGTCAAAGCAAGCTCTTCCAACACCTCATCAGCCCTCCCACGACCGAATTAGAATTGAAAGGTAAGCTAATCCGACTCTCATCTGTAATTTCCCACCGGTGCTAAAGAGAGAACCGGTAGAATTTCAATGATGAAATTCTAACTCAATTCGACATCAATTGATGTAATTCTTGATCCTAGGAGAAACCTCAAGAGTACAGCTATCTGTTCAGATTGGAAGTTCAGATCATCGTGCCCCCGATGGTAAGCAATTGAAGCTTTCTCTCTCTACGTTCTATTTTCCGGAAAATCTCCATTTGAGCTCGTTCTAGTGTCAAAACTTACGATTCAAAGTGCAATTAAATCGTATGAAGATGTCAAAACTCAAATTTAACTACAATTTCAACAATTAGAAGTGTTTGATCGGTCAATTTGATTAAATCAAATTCGATTGTGTTAAAAAGTAGGAATTGGGGAAAATTGGGGATTTTTAAAAAAATTGAGGGACCAAAATGCAATTTTATAAAATTGAGGGTCAATTGGGCATGATAAGAGTGTTAGGGGATCAATTGAGAAAATTTTAGAATTTTTGGGGTAAAATTTACCATTTTTGTAAAGGAAGGGCAAAATGGTAATTTTGGGAAAATTGGGGGCCAAATTGGGAATTTGGGAAAACTTGAACCCCTTTTAATGAAATTGAATAAATTGAGGTCGCAAGGGGAATTTTAAAAGTTTTGGGACTCAATTTGGGGAAAAACCCTCAATTGCATCCTAAAGTAAAGGAAAAATAACTTTAGGGACCAAATTGTAAATATTTTAAAAGTTGAGAATTTAGTCATTCATAATGAATGAAGGTGATCAAGCCAAATGATAATGAACAACAATGTTTATTTTGTGTAGGAACACGAGACATGGAGAATGCCAGCTGGGAATAAGCTCGTAACGAACGAAAACCGACTAAGAGGAATTTCACTGCACGATCGAGTGAGTGGGATTTTTATATAATACCCGATTGGGATGATAAGTACCTCGAAAGTAAAAACTCACCACTAAGTGGTATTTTAAACATCACACCTGAGAGGAGTGATGTGAAAATCTCGCAAAAAAACAACTTACCGGTTGTAAGTAAACCATACACAGTTGGTATGATGAAACTACCTCGAAGGGAGTGGAAAACACATTCATTGGTTATGAGCGGAGATGTCTTCATACTCGGTTGGTATGATAGACAATTAAAAATTATTTTGTCAGAAGTGCTCTCTCCTAACTGTGTGTCACTACTTAAACAATTTGGTAGACCTTCTTAATGGGAGCTCAAATAGCTCTGTTAGGCTAGAGGCCTTGGTTTTGGAACTTGGGGGCTAATATGCCCAATTTTGAAAATCTTGAACAGTCGGCCCTATGCTAGTTGGCACGAGCAGGAGCTCATAAACAAACATAATTTATATGCCATAAAAACTTAAGTAAATGAATTGTTTGGCCATGGTACCAAGATAGGACTGACATACTCAGTCAACTAGCGGCAGTGCAACATGACAGGTCTCCAAACTAGTGACCGAGGAAACGTATCGCTCTCCTATTGATCGGTTGTTGCTAAGGTGGATTTTCCAAATCCCTTTTTTGACCTTTTTTTGACCAATTCTAGTTCACTTAGATTCTCGGTTTTCTCTCAAAATTTTATGTTTCCCCTTTCCAATTCCTTGTTCCGAGAGAACAGGGTTTACAACTATCATAACAAATTCCCTATGTTGTAGTACTGAGAGGTGTAGTGGGTTGCTCATAAATTCTGATCAGATAAACTGAGTTGGGGCATGACAATTTACTATCTTAACGTACTCCCAAGGAACATCCCTAGATGATCGCCCATCTCTTATTGTTGTCGATGATGCATTCATCATCACAACCTTATACATGGTGGCCCTGCCACCGTATCTACTAAGATCTCACACACGAGCATCTTAGGGCTATGTAAGGTATGTGTGTTATATATTTACACTCCCAAGGAAATAACTCATGATGAACTATCCCCTCATACAATGTCGATGATGTATCATCTAACATCCCGCATCCTTTGATCCAACTATACTAAACTCTTGATCACAAGTGATGCGTGGACCTAGCCATAAAGCCCACCCTCCCCCCCCCCCCCCCCCCCCCAATCGAGTCTGTGGGAAGTTCTAGAAGTCATCTCTATTCCCTTATATCCCCACTTACAGTCCCTCCCTATACGCTCTAAATCATCTCTAGTACCAGGTATCATGTCGGTGTCACCCACCCAATTATATCATACATATGACATTATGACACACCCACCCAATTATATCATACATATGACATTATGACACACCCACCCAATTATATCACACATATGATCTCACAATATAATGGTCAGTTTTATTTAGTTGTGCAATATGTTATTTGACCGGCCCTGCTACTCATAATTTTTAACAAATATCACATTATAGCACATAATGGTTTTGTTTAATTCTCGTGGTTCGGCATGCTATCTAACCGATCATACTACTCATGTTCTCAAAATACTATTCATATCATTATGTGCTTGACAACTAAAATTTATGAGTTTCAATTATCGAACTATTTTGTTCACAATTGATTACATCTTAGCATAACCAACACATACAAAACCTAGCCCCCTTTTTGCTTAGGAAAGTCCAGGCTTATTAGCTCTACTGCAATGTCCAGCTTATGTCATAAACTTCTTTGGAAAAATACTCACAGGAATGCAGTCCTAGTATTTCTCTTATGTCATTGTGGATTCTTAGTTCAGATCATGGCTTATCATGCTCATCGTATCTCATTTATCAATTTAAGTGAAACATATCATGCTCTTTATCTTCAATAGTTCAATAAAACTAAGTACCACAATCGGTCCAATAGAACTTTTCATTTATAAACCCACTCACCCGAGTATCCAGATATGTGTACATTTGAGTCTATTTCCAAGTATCTATGATTGACAATTTCACTCGACTATTCACAACAGTACAACTACAATATTCATATAAATATAACATGATCAAGTTTGGTTATAAATGGTATCATCCTGTAATTTCTCAAAAATTACAGTTTTGACCCTTAGGTTGGGTTTGCTCAAATCTCATATTTCAGATCCGTTTATACGACTCTTATTCATAGGTTCTAACTCTCCAATATGACTCAAATCCCATCCAGTTTGGATCCAGTTCGGTTTGAATCGATCTGTTTATACGACTCTCATCCTAGAACCCCAATGTACATGTACTTTCCCACATATCAACTCTTTCATTTAAGTCTCTAACTTTCTACCGATCACATTATATCCCTTATTGTAAACCTCATCTCCGCACCATAAGAAAACCGGTTTAGGGAACCATAAAATTTGAAGGAAAGAGATGGGAACTAACTAGGATCGATAAATACCGGCCAAAATGGGAAATCGAAAGATCCCAAGTGGCCGATAAATACCCAAAAACCATGGGTAAAAGGGGAAGTGAGAACTAGACCGATTCATACCGAACCGAACCCAAATTAGATTTAAATTAGATTGAATTAGGATAAATCGTATAGAACAGGTTCAAAGATTTATTTTTTTTATGTGACATTAATATATCAATTTGATATCACCACTATATAGTAAATAATTTTAGAATAATTTAGAAATTATTCAAAATAATTGTAATTTATCAATAATATACATGCACAATGGAAATGATCTCATTTATAAGTATCATAATTTGCAACATTTTATTTGACAGGATACAAGTAGTTCATATAGATAAAAAGGCAAATGTGCATTTTGATTCTATTACATGTACTTTTCGTGTGGGTGAAAATTAAATAGTAGGTTAACTAGTTTGTCCAAGTAACTTTTATTTTACCTGAATAGAGATGTAAATGTCTAGTAGAAATATTTGACTTAATAATTTGGCTGTTTGTGCAAAAAAAAAAAAAGCTTCATCCACCTCTTGTTCTAGTTTAGCTATAGGTATGCGTATATAAATAATTGTGGTATTTCCACTATAAAGGTATAAAAATATTTAATATCCCTTAATAAAAAATACACTCCATTTACCAAATTCTCTGTATTCAACCGGTATACTTCCAATTATTATCCATCCAATCCTCTTATAGATTCTTCCTACGCAGTTGGATAACCTCATCACTAGCAATGTCATTTCCTTCCGAGGCCCCAATCCATTATCCCTCAATGAATTCTTTAACGCGTATCTTCTTACACTATTTAATACTCACAGAAATACATTGTATAATTACTATTTATTTAAAAGTGTTCAATATAAAATAATATTTTAAATTTTTTATATTAAAATAACATTTTTTTCTAATATTGGGGACAATATAATTTTTTTTCACATAAAGGACTGTACAATTTCGTCTAATAAAAATAAATAAAATATGGAGAGGGCTCACCGTCGGCTCGGAGACAAATAAGTCCCCCTCGGGACCGTTACCCAAATGGGTCTGAGGGGGCGCGAGTGAAAGCAGTAAGGATTGCAGGATCTGTGCAGAAAAAAAAAGATTTTGCAGGAGGGTTAGAGGGGGCTCAATTACGCTGCCCTCCCAAAAAAATTACTTCTATTTTATTTTAATTTTTGTATAATTATTAATATTAATTTAAATGATCACATGAATACAATAAACATAATTCTATATAATATTTTCAATTTTTCTACCGTCTAATTAAAATGTTCTATAATAAATTAGTAATTTACACTAGTAATAACATTGAATGTCATTTCCTGACATTGGCATGGGATTCCTCCCTCACCACTATTTAGAACATCCTCATATCATATTCAAAGACGAACTTTCTTGTCGACAGAGTGAAATAATAGGACATAATGAGACAATCTTATGAATTTTTTTATTCAGACTCTCGAACCTACTTTTTGGATATGATAATTTTTTTATTCCATATCCAAATTTCACGTCATAATATAGACAAGTTCACTAAAATAATAAAACTATTAAAAGATATTTTTTTCCATTTATATTAACTCAAAATTAAAAGTTATAAAAGCAGATATGTGTTGAAAGGTACCAACCAATACACCTGGCGAGATCCCTTCTTGAATATTGAGAGAGGCCCCCACCCGCCCCTAAACTGCAGCCCTACCCAAACTATAAATAATGGTACCATCAGAACGTGGATGCCCACAATTGATGTGACCCAGATTCGCATCTATCTCTAAACGCCCAATTGCAGAAATTTATTTACATATATGAGAAATAGTATGTTTATGGGATAAATTAATATCTTATAAATAATTGAGTCAAATTAATCTTTTATAATTAATCGGGATGAGAATTATTCATGTTATATGGATATGGATCTGTGCCTTCCTCAAATTGTCCGGGGGCATGGCCTCCCTTGCCCATGAGTCTACGCAATAATGTCAAACGCGTCATTTGTGTCGGTTCGAGAAGGCCAAGAACGAGACACATCAATTTCGAACATTATTATGCTTAGGTACGGTCAATTTGTAAATCCTCACATAATCATGCTATAATAAGCCCGTTCTACCTCTGAATAGCGAGATCCGCGATATTCTTTTTCAATGTATTTTTTTATTTTCATCTAAATTAGGTAAAAGTGCCACAAAATGGAGATTTTTGGACTGATATGAAGTAAAAGTAAAAGTTAATGGAGAAATTTAGTATGGATAAATTTTTGAGTGTCTACAAAAACACTTTAATAAAATTACATTTTGATATAAAACATTTGCCCTCAATTAAAAATTTTTTGAAAAATGTTTTACTTAAATATAAAGTATTAAATTTTAATTAATGATATTAATCATTGTAAACATTATACTTAAATTAATATTTAATGTTAAAATAATACATAAGAATAGTAAAAAAAATTAATATGATCACCATTTGTTCCATGACCCTTCGGCTGTCATCAATGGACTCCTCGATTTTTTTTACTATTATTAAATGTTAAGTTAATATTAAATATTAATTGTTTTACTGTATCAATCAATCACATCACACTATTCAATGTTAACATTATTAGTAAAAATTTAATGATTTATATTGAAATATTTGTGCATGATGTTGTAATTTTTTAATATTTTGTATTGAATAGTAGCAATCTTAAGGTCAAAAGTTCAAATGATAGTGGTGTTGTTAAGGTACCATTATTTCCCTACACATGATCTATCATTCATTTTCTGATCAATTTCAACAACGGCCATATTGGTCCCTATTATCCCCACTTGTCCACTGGACTAATAATTTGTTCTTGAACTTATCATTCATCATTAATATTTAGTTATATGAATTTTAAAATATAATGCCTAAATATTTCATTTTTAATACTTCAATCATTTATTTATTTTTTATAAACAAAATTCATATAATAGAACATCAAATAAGCGTAAACCACGTGATTATATATTAAGAAATTGAATGGAAACGATTAAAATATTAATAAAAATAAAATATTTAAAAGAAATTTTTAGAGATTGGAATCCAATGAAACTAACGGAGAATGACAAATTGCTAATATAGGCCTTGGATTTTAAATTCAATACTTGGTTAATAATTATCGATATTATAAGATGCACAAGAGTTACCATCCATATTAAATTTAAATATCACGAGTTTATATTTGAAATATAACTCGAGATAGGGAGTATTTTAAATATAAATATATATTAAATTATTATTATTTTATGAAATGTGAGATTATTTGTTAGGGAGCTAAGTTTATAGTGTTGCGGGGCGCTATGATTACTCACTATGCATAGAAGTTTGATCGAGGGCCATATGTGTCTGATTGGATCCATCTTTATTATTGTCATTAAAGGAATATGAACCAAAAAGGGTTATTTATGACATATTGGAAGAATATGGATGTGGAAAAAATTGATTAGGTTAGATGGGAGATTGAGATTAAAGACGTGGATTGGTAGGGAATGATGTGACTTTATGAAATTTGGTTTTGTTAGAAATTAATTGTATTGGTCTCACTAATCACCACCCAACATCGACATTGAATCTTAGGTTAAGAAATTGGCCCACAGATTTGGAAACGGCCAATTATTGAATCCTCCCTAAACCATTCAATAATAAGCACATGGAAGGCTATAATGGTGAGCCGCGCTTTTACTTGAAAAATGTTTTCCCATAAATTATATAAAAATGTGACAAATGGAGAGTTTTTATTGGTTTAATTTCACTGACAAGCGCGGATTTATTGATGATATTTTTTCTCGTGTTGGTGTGAGCATTATCATGACAAAAAATTATTAAAAATTTAATGAAATGGTAAAATGCACTGTTTATAGACCTTTAAAATACATATCATTTTAATGCAAAATAATTAAAATATAATCATTTAGTATGAAATATTTTAAAAATATGAATATATTATATAAACTATTTATTTCATAATAATATTATTAATTAAGGTTGATGTAATCATATTAATATTAGTAAATTTATTGATATGACAAAATAATAAATAAAATAAAATGGAAGGGCAATATCTGTGCCCCCTTCCCATGTGATAGCCAAGTCTTCTCGTCACTAATGTAATACAGTCCGGTAAACAAAGAAATGAAAGACAGATAGGGGTCACGTGAGAAACACAGAGCGCAGCTGAGCAGGTCTGGAGGTCCACAAAGATAGGGACGAACCGACTGCAGGGCAGATTTTCCGAATTGGAGGGTGCCAACTGCCAAGCCAATACGGCCTCCATTACTTGGTATTTGCAAGTTGCCCTCAAGGCACGTGGTCAAGTTGACTACCCAGATGGGATGGAATCAGATCTTTGTTCTACCAAAGGGAAATCCCTATTTTTACAAGGGGATTAGGTTTTATATTGTATAGATTAATATATGAGTTGTATTGTTAGAAAGCTTATGAATGGAGAATGAGTTGTTGGAAATAACATTTAAAAAAAATGAAATTATTCAGTTATTGAAATGAAATAATAATATAAATAAATTATTAAAAAAATTGATATAAGAGATCTTTCATTGAAAAATATAGACATGTTTGACCAGTAATAGTGATCCTACAATTAAATATGTCAGATGTTATTTGGTAGATAACAAAAATTTCTTTAATTTATTTTTTTTGTAAAATACTTTTCTTTTGGAAAAAAATAATTATCATTGATGGTTTTACAATTTATTATATTTAGATAAACATTAAATTGGATGGTATACTTAAGAATTAATTTAAAAAATGCTATATAACAAGAGATTAGATTGTATCCTACATTGTATTTACTCTATTAAAAATCAATAAAAGTGAAAAATTATGCATTTTGGGAATTATTTGACTTGCACCACTGCCATATTGCATTCTTGGAAATTAAAACTCTTCGAATTTCTTGATTGACGTGGAAGAACGATTCAGCCACTCCTTAGGTGGAAGTTACATGCGAACGAAAACCTAAATCTAAGGAAAGGAAGAGACCTAGAGAAGCAAACATATAAGGATTTTTACTTACTCTCAAGCTTTACCATTGTAAGAGCTATTTTAGTAGTTTTTATCTACACGTGTTGATCTTTGCTTCGAAATTGAGTATACACAAATCTCTACTAAATTTCCTAGGTTAAAATTCTATGAGTGGTATCCAAACATTCAACATCCACGAGAAATAAAAAGATATTGTGCTTCTCTACTTTTATTATTTAATTCCAGGAGTCGCAAATGTGAAAAATTCAAATAAAATAAAGTATTTAAATTTAACGGATGTTATAATTATTTGGTCATAATAATGAAAAATTATATTTCGTTAAAAATGTGATACACAACCTAATTTTTGAATTATATCTATATAATAACAGTAACATACTTTTCATACTACAATAATATAATACTATTCTAAAACTGGTATAACATAAAATATAAAATAATAACAATTATTTTCAAACGCTCAAAATTTAATTTTTTATAAATAATTTGAAGTATTTAATAAATCTCCAATATTCCAAGAACAAGTAACTATTTTTTTTATCTACTTGAGTTATTTTTTAGGATCTCACTTCTACTGTCTTTCCTAATTGGATCTCCACCCTGACACTCACCTCTCCTTTTTAGTATTCAGAGTGGTAAGATAATGCAAGTGTGATTAATTACAATTAAGTACTAATATACTCGATCTCAATAACTACTTAAAATTGTACCTATAATATTAATTTTCCAAAAATTAAGTATTTTAAATCTTAAAATTATCAATTTTCTCAAAAGTTCTTTTCATTTCATACACCATTAGTATTAATATTCATAATGAATGATTCAACCCGACAAAGTCGATCACAATACATACAATATTTTCATATTTGATATCATTGGGATTTCAAGCTATCATGATGAAATATCCATTTTCATTAACTTCATCTTTTATTTGGACTACTGTTTTACGGTAATAATGATTTAGTTAAGACTCTTAGTACCATCATGACCAACGAATTAATTTGTCATACTATCACAATGAACGTTCAAGGTTAGAAAGATGACTGTTCAAGTGAATTAGTACTAACGAGACTAGTTATCTACGTGTTATACGATCACCATTAATACTTTATACAACATATGTTAAATCTTATTTCTTAACTAGTTGTCACACCATTACGACAATACAAATAACATACCCATCCATACACATCAATTATGACTCAAGAATTAACTTGCTATTTGGTAAATTACTCTACGACTTAGTGCAAAAAAAAAAAAAAATCCATCTACCACATTCAAATCAACTTGGCACCTTGGTTCCTTCACAAACCTCCACTCATGCATTCATAATGCAAGTAGGGACATATTGTTCGACCATCCTTATATATCATCCATTCAAAAGGCAAACCATAAATTATGTCACAATTTACATAGATCATATATACCCATCCATAAAAATTGTGAGATTTACTTTTAGCAATTCCCTCCTTATCATGCCCCTTTATCTATATAGAGTTCTCCCTCATTTTATTGTTCCATGACTCATGTACCTTAACTTGCTAGATACTTATAGAGTTTCCACTCGGGTGGTGCCACTTGAGGTATCTACCTCTTTCTAAACTTTTTTAAATATTAAGAAATCATTCTACTTACTTATTCACCGAATTTTGTTGGTAACTTTCTTAGCAGTACACTGGTTTCTAGGACGAAACCTTACATCCATTAATAAAATCTGGACTATGGTCAATCCTTGTGACCATATTCCAACCTAGTTCCTTCTATTCTTTCATAATGCAAGGTCACATCTTACCTATATGCTCCTTGGCGAATACCTCCTTACCATGACTTGGTTATCCATGGTACATGGTTGTTAGTTTTTTCTAATGATACTTGACATGTTCTCGAACCATTGAGGTCATTAGGTCTCCATTTCATATTTTATTCCATAATGATAAGAAATGTTTCGATAACTCTGTGTGCTTGGCCCATCACACATGCTTTGTAACCATCCTATCACACCAATCTTAACATCTCAACTTTACTTTTGGTTAACCATACCTCATGTTCTGGTCTGTTATTTCTGGACGTCATTCGAGATCTTACTCCAAGGTGAGATTTCCATATTGACCTTCTTGTTTTCATCCCATACAGACACTTGCCTTAAAAAAAATCCCAATTTGTGGTTACACATGTCTCATCTTCAGAGTTTCTCCTTATTCCTCACACATTAACTTCGAGTCTTAATGCTCGAGCTCTCACGAGACTCATTCGTTACTTTGTTCTCTTTAGGACATAAATCATCTCGATCCCTCCTAGGTTTTAAAAGAATCATCATCACTTCTTATCTATTGACCTTATTGGTGCCCCAAGAATCCATTCCATTTCCAGAGTGATGCAAGTGTGGGGTTCATATTTGATACTTCAACTTTCATTCACATCCCATAACATTGGACAATTTATCCCTTTTTCCTATTTGCCTTTTGGTGAGTCCCTTGCTACAATTTTACATAAAGACATTTTCACTATTTTCATACCCCTCTTTGGTACACTTTTATTTTTCAAACTTCCTAGTTATTCAACTGGGTCACTTATTATTTCTTATAACAAATTTACGTATCCACTTAAGCTTAATCAATTTCCATTATTGCAAAATGGGTGGATTTGTATTTCTCTAAATTGCACCTTAGTTTGTCCCACTATATAATAGCACCATTCTCTTATGAAAGGTGTTTATTTTCTTATATTAGTATGACATGTACCTACTAAGGGTAAAATGACCTATTTCTCTGCTTGTTGCACTCTCGTTGTGATTTATGACTTTTATTTCCACAAGCCTTGCCTTAATCAATTTGTATCATTCATTCTTTATCCTTCTTGTACAAGTATTTTTTATCCTTTCTTTCCTCCTTAAGGTCTCATCTCGATTCGTGTCGAGTTTCCCTTTCCATTAACCATCCATGATCTTGGCAATTGGTTTGTTGCTTTACTCATAAACATGTCTTAGTTTGCCTTAACTTTCTCATGCGATAGACTATGCCCTATCATTAGCACTCTTTATCGTACATAGAGGTTTCCCCCATCATGTTCCATCTCGGGTTGCTACCCGAGACATTCCACGACATCTACTAGAGCTTTTATTTTAATTTTCCTTCAAGTCCTCGTCGCAACCCTTAAGCTTGGGTTTGTTCGCCTAAACTTAAATGTAACATATCTTTGTTACTTTCCTTGGTAGCAGTTAAGCTCTTATCAATGGTACTTCCACATTTCATTGATACCAAGGTTTAGTCTCTCTTATTTGCCCCTAATGTGATTCATACTTTGTAGTTTCATGGTATTATCTGCCATATGATCACCATCCCCCGTGTCGTTTATCCCATGGTGCTGAAAATCTATCATTTCCAACTTATGGTAACTCTTTTGAGTACTGTTTGACACTTTCTTTCCCCTATGATCCTTTCCAATTTTATTAGGGGATCTATCTCTCGTACCATATACTATTCTATCATTTTCACAAGGATGTCTTCATAGTCCTCCAGTCAAATGAGTATTGTATATTTTCCATGTACACTCCCTCATATTAGAGCTTTCATCCTCTATCTTGATTACTTGTGAGGCGATAAACCTCTAAACTTTTTTAAGGTAACATTCCTTACCACAAGGTTGTTATACTAACAGTGTGTATCACATGCATTTATGTTGGAACCCTCCATGCATTTGCCCTCCGGTTCCAAACATACATTTATGTTGGAACCCTCCATGTATTTAGAGGTTATAGGGACTTATAACTTCTTAAGTCTTAACAAACCCACCATATTAAATAGGTCGGTTACAAAACCCACACTTTATTTCATTTTAAGGTATGCTACCATTTGGTCAAGGTTTCCACCCCATAGTTGCCTTATATATGGGTATACATCCATTGCTTGCTTAATTAAAGGACTTAACATTATATAGGGTCTTGAGTCATTCTCATGGTTTCCTTTGTGTCCTTAGTAACTTTTCACTAAGTCATGTCATATTTATTTCTCCCCAGTACCCTTTTGATAGTCTGGGTCATTTAGGTGTACTATCCTTTGGACTATTGTAAGACCGGGAAATCCTAACTTGAAAACTAGGCCGATTTGAACTGGAAAGTGGGATTGAACCAGGAGAGTAACCTTAAACTGTGAAATGAAATTGAACTGGGAATAAGGAAGGGATCGATAGAGAGGCCATGATGGGTGAAAAAGGGACATGATAAACCCTTATGAGCATCTTGAGACTCGAAGTCAAGGATTAAGAGAAAATCGGGAGATAACCTATTTGAACCAGGTTCAAGCTGTATGGAGTCACAACCCCCTCCACCCCTGGATTTTTAAGGGGTTAAAATAAATCCAAATGGAGCAATTCTTGAGTCGATTCAATAGGAAATTAAATGTAGAATTTTTAGGTATTTTTATTTTTCCAAGAATCAATTAGGAAAGGGGTGAGCCATACCAAAACCTCCCAAACCAGCTAGGAAATTTACCGGAAATTGATTCGCTACAGTGCAAATCGAGCGGTGTGTAACGCCGAGCGCACACACATGTGACCACGTGCACGCGTGTCATCTTCCTTGCCAGACTCGCAGACTCGGATCCCCTGTTTTTCACCAAACAAATCACTACTAACCATCCACGCCACTACTTGGGAAAAATAATTCATTGCCAGTATCACATGCTATGAATTAATGAGAGAAGGCTATAGATAGATAGCCACATAAGTCTTGATCACATCCATATAAATTGGGGTTGTTCCATCATCGAATTTTGCTTAGAATTCTCTCTCAACCACTGACTGCTCCCAACTCCAGCGACCTTGCTACTAGAAAGCATAACTCCTTCGTCCGATCACCTCCGACTACCATCTTGGTACCTCTTGAAAGTTGAGGACCTATTCCATTGCTAACTCTCTCGACCCTCAACTATACTAATACTAGTTTGGTGAGATTGCATAGTACACGATCTACAACGACCCAAAACAAATAAACTATTTTAGTGCTCAATTTTGATATTCCTGACGACCCTTGTGAGCTGAAAAAAATTCAGTGAGTCGCTTGTACCACCCGCTTTTTATAGCTTCAAGCCTTACCCGATTTGAGTAAGATTTGAAGGAGAATTAAATCATTTAAATCTTATTTCACGGGCTAAGTAGCTGAGCTAACTAAAACTTGAATTCTAGGATCTACAAACCTCCAATTGGGGTGATTCAAGTGGCCACAAACTTCTTGAGGAGTCAATGTTCAGACCCCATAGGGCTTAACTACCGATGAGCCTTCTCCATTGTGTTAACATGTAAACCCCACTCTTTTGAGTTAAGGAAAACTGAGAAAAGAACCGGTGAAACCGAGTAAGAAAACTAAACCAGTTCACAAACTCATTTATTGGGGAATGGGCAAATTAGAGAAATTTTAATACCCTTGTGACCCAAAGAGATTTATAAACTTTGGGAAGGAACCTTAGAACAAAGTGGGAGAGAAAAACCAGACCGGTTTGGGTGAATCGGACCCTAACTAGATTAAACCGGTTTACGAACCGAGTTAGTTTATGAATCAGAACTGATAGAGAGATGGTAAACTAGGAATTTTATGGACCCTAAGTGACCTAAGGAGTCATAAAAGTCATGAAAAAGGACTTTAGGGTGAATTGGAGATGAAAACCAAACCGATTTAGGTAAACCGGATCCAAACTAGATTGAACCGGTTTGGACCGGTTTGAACCACTATTGAACTGGATCCTAAATTCATTTTTCTAGTTGGCTTAAATAATTCAAATTTGAGATTTGAGGCCACCATTGGATAGAAAATGAATTTAGAAATTTTTAGATTTGAAAAATTCGATTGAATGGGAGGTGAATTGGCAAGTTTAAGCTTTGAACCCGGTTCGGACCGGTTTGGTCCGGTTCGGAATAGTGTCGTCTTCTTCCTTCAGATGACAACACTATTCATTTGCCAGAAAATCGAAGCAGCACTGATGAAAAAGAAACGTCTCCGTTCAATACGTTTTTGGCCATCAATACCTTTAATAAAGGTGCCAAACGGACGACCAACGAGTCCTTGAGCTCCATAAAGAGCCCCTCTCCATTCATCCTCTCTACACCTAAAAAGCTCACTCTCTCTCAACAGCTCCATTTTTTTGGTGAAGCTCAAAACAAAGCTCTGATATAGGGTAATTTCTGAGCCAAACAAGGTGAGCTCATGTTCTTTAGAAACGAGGAGAAGTCAGCTACATGCCTGTAGTCTCCGTTTGCTCCGAGGGTCGCCGGAGAATCGCCGACATGATGGAACAATGAAGCAGCTACGACGGACTGAAGCTGTCATGTTTTGGACAAGCTGAAATCAGCCATTTCGAGCCCACAGGAAAAAAAATCGGCCAATTCGACTCCCCTCTACAATTTTCAGCCGGTGCTAGAGAGAGAACTGATAGAATTTCGATGATGAAATTCTAACTCAATTCGGCATCAATTGATGTGATTCTTGATTCTAAGATGAACCTCAGGACGAGAGCTACCCAGATTGAAAGCTCAGACCGCCGTGCCCTCGATAGTAAGCTTTCAAAGCTTTCTCTCTCTACATTTTGTTTTCTGGCGAAGCTCCGTTTGAGCTCGTTCAGGCATCAAAACTTGTGATTCAAAGTACTATTGAATCGTATGAAGATGGAGGAACTCAATTTTAACTTCAATTTCAACAATTAGAAGTGTTTGATTGGTCAATTTGATAAAATCAAATTCAGCTGTGTTAAGGAGTTAAAATTGGGGGAAATTGGGAATTTTTGAAATTCAAAGGACCAAAATGCAATTTTATAAAATTGAGGGTCAATTGGGCATGATAATAATGTTAGAGGACCAATTGAGGAATTTTGGAATTTTTGGTGTAAAACTTACCATTTTTGTAAATGAATGGCAAAATGATAATTTTGGAAAAGTTGGGGGACCAAATTAGAAATTTTGGAAATTAAACCCCTTTTTGTGAAATGGAATAAATTGAAGCCCTAAGATAAATTTTGAAAGTTTTGGGACTTAATTTGAGGAAAAATTGGCATTAGGGACTTATAGTTAAAGAGAAATAACTTTAGGGACCTAATTGCAAATAAATAAAAGTTTGGTTTTCTCATTCATTTGGAATGAATGAAGGCTATTAGGTCGAAGGATTATGAACCGAGATGTTCATATCGTGTAGGAACACGAAGTACCGAGAACGCAGCAAGGACATGCTCGCGTGAATACAAAGAACTGGTCTAGTGGAATTCACTACATTAACTGGTGAGTGGGATTTTATATCATACCCAATTGGGGATGATAAGTAGCTCGAAATGAAAAGCCACTACTAAGTGGTATTTTAAACATTACAACTTGGAGGAGTGATGTGAAAAATATGTCGAAAAACTAATTACCGGTTGTAAGTTGATCATACCCCATTGGTATGATGATACTTCCATGAAGGAAGTTGAAAACCCGGTCATCGGTTATGAATGGAGATGTCCTTATGCCCAGTCGGTATGATGGAAAGTTGGATATAAGGGCAGTTCATTGTACCAGGTGACCATGCAAAATTTGGAGTAACACCAAGCACATGAGACCGGGGTGGGCACTGGATGAGGTCTCTATTCTCACACGGACACAGAGAGTTGATTTCGGGATTGAGGGTCGGATGTCACGAACATCCACTCATTCTCAAAGTAGAAGTGGATGTACTTCTATCTAGGTGGCTCGTAAAGTCTCTCCGACACCACAAGTGGGTTCAGTGGATGTACTGACCTGCGAATGTGTGTTTGACCTTCATGATGAAGGATGTGTGTTGGGTGATGACACATCGTGATTAAAATGGTGGTAAAAACCATGATTTGAAATCAAAGGACTTTTGAAAGAAAGGAGTCTGGCACACTCCAATACAAATCTTTTTCCTAAAATTAAAAGTTTTGAAAACCCATTCACTGATTAGTTCTACAAACCCCCTCCCTTATATCCCTTTCAGGAAATTTCGGAAAGTCTACCTTAAAGACCATCAACTGAGACGCCTGTGAGACAGTTACGATAAAATATTATGCAGTTTTGATTTATGTTATTCGAGGAAAAGTTGTAGGTTGAAAGGATGCCTTACTCTTTACAGTTTATAATAAGGGGAAACCCTTTAATAAACCGGGAGAGTGGCGGGTTGTTCACGGGGATCCGACCAAACCAGGTCGGGGCGTGACATACCGTGTGAAACCCTTGCTCTCAGACCAAGGAAATCAGAAATTTTGAAGAGTAAATTGAGAACCGAAGTGAACTAGAATTGTTAAAGAAGGGTTAAAACTGGAATTTAGAAAATCCTAAGTAATCAAGAAATCACAAAAATCATGGAGAAGAACCATGGAATGGATTGGATGTGAAAATTGGACTGGTTCAATGTGAATTGGACCTAAACCAGATTGAATCATGAAGAACCAATTTAATAATTTATTTTTCTAGGAGGCTCAAAAATGCTAAACTGGAAAATTTAAGCAACTGTCAGATAGAAAACGAATTTAAATAAACTTAGAAATATTGAATTTATGGAAAACTATTCGAATCGGGCATGAACCAACAATTTTCTATTTCTGGTCACCGAACCTAGTCTGACTAAACCCGCCAACGAACAGTTACCAGGTCAGCGCCCAGTCAGCAAGTGCAACTCATTAGTGTGTGACACGTGGCGAAGCACACCCAGTTAGCACCTGAAAGCACTAACCAATCAGAGCGTGACACGTTTCCTTGTTCAACGGTCAAAGTAGGAAAACCACGTCAGCAACGACTGACCAATAGGAGAGTAACACGTGTCACAGTTAACGGTCATCAGAAATATGGTCAGTAGCTATGTAGACATGAGCAACCAATAGGAGGCCGCCAGTGTCTGGTCAACGGGTCAACGTTTGACTAGGCTGCTGAGTAGGAAGCCGTGTCAGCAGAGCACGCCAATCACGGAGCGCCACATGGAAAGTCCGCATGTGCGAAGCTCGCATACGCATAATAGTGTCGTCTCCTTTCTTTAGATGACAACACTGTTCATGGAAGGTTTTTTGCCTTCCATTTTTGGCAAGGGAATATTCCCTCTGATAATGGTAGTTTCTGGAGAGGATAGGCTCGACCAATTTGGAAACCGGCAGAGCAGAGGGTTCCTGAGCTTCCTATATTAAGAGCTCCCCTCAATTCATCTTCCCCATCCCTCAAACACTCAAAGAAGAAGAAGTGCTCGATTTCCTAACAAAGCTCGAACTAGAGCTCCGACTTTGGCACTTCTTTACACCACTAAAGGTGAATTTGGGTCCTATAGATTCTGGAGGATGTGAGGTACCTAACAGTGCCCTCCCTTTAGCTTGAGGACCATCGAAGAAGTGCCGACGGGTCCAAAGAGTGACGCTGCTCCGTAGGAGTCGTAGCTGCCCAATCCCAATTCGGGCATCCCCGACCTCTTATGCCCAAACCAAGCCCTCCTCAAGTCTTTCCTACCTACTCTCGACCTCCTTAAGTACCTAAGTAAGTCAATTCAGTCCTCCTTCGTCGAAATAACTAAATTCTAGGGAGAGAAAATGGATTGATTTCAATGATCAAATTTCCATTGCTTAGGATGAGAATTGGAGCTATTTTTTATCCTCAAAGGACCCCCTCGACAAGAGCTATTATCCCAAATCAAGAGCTCCGATCGCTAAGCTTCTGAAGCTTTCTATATCTTTGTTTAGTTTTCCGGCGAAGCTCCATTTGAGCTCGTTTTGGACCCAAAAACAATGATTGAAAGCTTGATCAGATTGTAGGGACATGAGGAAACCGATTAACACCATGATAGGGAATAATTAACATGACTTGAAAGGTCAAATTGATGAAATCCACTTTGGGACAATGGATAGGATGAATTAGGGGAAAAGTTTAGGGGAAAATTTGGGGATTTCAAAAATTAATTGACCTTTGTGCAATTTTTTATAAAATTGAAGGTCAATTGACAATTTAGAGGAACCTAGAGGGCCAATTGGTCTTTTTTTAAAAAACAATTGGGGCAAATTGGTCATTTTTTAGAAAATTAGGTCCAATCGGTAATTTTGGAAAATTTAGGAACCAATTGAGATTTCTAGAAAAGTTAAGTCTCAATTGGTAATTTTAGAAAAATTAAGGACCCAAGAGCGATATTGAAAATTCTAGGGACTTAATTAAAAATAATTAAGCAATAGGGACCTAAAGTCAAATATTATGAACTTTAGGGACCTAATTGCAATAAGGTAAAAGTTGGGGCCTACTTTCTAATACATGGAAATCAAAGACCTTTCATGCCGAATCTTTCCTTATGAGAATGCTCGAACCGTGTAGTAACGGATTGAACGAGAACATGTGTAGAGGAGCACAACAAGGATTGGAAGTCCAGTTGGGACGAACACGTCATAGTCATCACATGAGTGGGCTTATTAACGTCATACCCAGTTGGGGTGATGAGCACATTTTAAATTAAAATCCACAATGAATGGGACCTTTTAACATCATACTAAGTTGGGTGATGAATGTCCTCTTTAAACTTTAAAAACCGTTTTCTAGAAATGATCTCCCCTGACTGTGTGAAAGTACTTAAAATTTTTGGGAGACTTTTCTGATGAAGTGCTGGGATAGCTCAACAGTTCAGATGCCTCGATTTTGAACTTATTGGGACTAAGGCCCAGTTTTTGAAAACTCATGAAGTGGGCCCAAGGTCAATGGGCACGGGCTAGAGCCCGTAGAAAAATATGATTTAAGAGCCATGAAAACTTTCATAATCGGTTAATTATGTGAATCGCCACGGTGACGAATCCGGACCGATAGACTCGATGGTCTAGTGGCTGATGAACCAAGGCCATGTCGATGAACTGGTCGGGCTAACAACTATAGAGCCAAAGCCAAGAGTCAGGGTTGTTGGGCTATTGGCACCAAAGATAATAGATCATAGTCCTAAGATTATTGTTTGTGCATGCACTATGATACATGACCATCAAGACTTTCAGTGGGGTAGTGATGGTTCTAAGGGTTGCTGGATGACTAGAATGTGATAAGGGCAATTTTGTCATGCCTGTGAGTCATGAAGCTCGAAGTTGCTTCCTACATACTAAGATCGGGGCGGGGTCAGGATGAGGTCTCGTCCTACATAGTGGACATGAAGTACATTCAGGTTTGAGGATCGGACGGGTAACGTCCACTCAATCTCATAGTAGAAATTGAGGACTTCTATCAAAGTGGATGGTAAAGACGCTCCGATCCTCAAGTGGGTGTAGTCGGCATACTGCATTGGCAAACATTTGAACCCTTTATGATAAAGGGTGTGTGATTTCTTGTTAAATACATCCCAAGCAAGGGGAAGTGTTGAAAGAGTTAAACTCACCTACTAGTAAACTAAAATCATGATATGAAAGTTGTTTTGAAAACTCACCATAACACCCGCTGTAAACCCCGTCCTTTTAAAAATAAGAAAAACCGGGAAAAGAACCGGTTATTTCCAAAGAGAAAACCGAGTTGGTTCATGAACCTTAACCGATAGAGAAAGGGCAAAATGAAAAATTTACAAATCCCAAGTGACCTAAATTATCATAAAAATCATGGAAAAAGACTTTGGGACAAATTGGAAGGAAAACTAGACTGGTTTAGGTGAACCAGACCTGAACTGGATTGAACTGGTTTGAACCATTTGCTAAATTCATTTTTCTAAGTGGCTTCCATCACAAAATACAAAAAATTATTGTATCACAAGAAGCTTAAGGAACTATTCTCTTTTTTCTTTATTTTTTTATCAATAGAAAATAAAAAACTTTTTTTTGGACAAGATATTTAGATCAATATATAATAGGTCCACTAAATCCTAAATATAAATTTCTAAGGAATTGGATGTCATACTATGCACTATGATTCATAAAAAGCATTTTTGAGTTTAGATTTATAAAATTTATAAAATAAATGAGAAACAAATTTTATAAAAATATTAAAAAATGCAAACAAATAGGAAAGAACTTTTTAAAGTTATATGCTTGGATCAAAGTCATAATTATTTTGTTAGTAAAGTAGAAACTATGAACATGTCCCCTCCCTTCTTCCACTCCGTCCCCAAGAGTAACTAGGACCAATTTAGTTCCGTTTTCATGTTCCAATTAAACACTTTCCATTTTTTTTATTATTCTCAAAGGAGAAGATTATTCTTTTTACCAAACATATGCTGATCCAATCAGGATCTTATAATAAGAGCAAGAGATCTTTCTCGATCAATCCCTCTGTCCCTCATTCTTCGAGAATTAGAAACTGGCCAAAAGGGGGAAGGACCTTTCCCTATAGGGGTAGGGAAATCATGATCGGGATAGCGGACCCAAGGCTATGGAGCTTGGGTGTGGGTCTTTTGTCGAAATGGCCTTCCTCTTTTCTTTTTATTTATTATTTATCGTTAAGGGCTAAAAAATGAAATAGAGTATGCCCCGCCCGAATCAACATATTATTTTTTGTTGTACGCCCCGTAACTCTTCCTCAGCCCAACTTGGCTGTATTCAAATTGGGGAATTGAAGCTACCATTCGATAGAGAATGAATTTAGATGAATTTAGAAATTTTTAATTTTTAAAAACTTAGTTGAATCGGGCCTGAACCGGTCAGTTTAAGCATTGAACCCATATTTGACCAGTCCGGTCTGGTTCGAAACAGTGTCGTCTTCTTTCCTTAGATGACGACACTGTTCATTCAACGACAGAATAGACAACGCCGATGAAGATGAATTGCCTCCATTCAGGGCATTTCAGGTTATGAATGAGCGCCATCAAGATGCCAAACGGTTGGGCAGAGATTCCTTGAGCTACTCTCCATTAATCCTCCTCACACCTGAAAACTCCATTCTCCCTCAACTGCTCCATTTTCAAGTGAAGCACAAACCAGAGCTTTGACTTAGGCAATTTTCTCAACCTCAGAAGGTGAGGTCAAGTTCTTTAGACTCCGGGGGAAGTAAGCTATCTGATAGCAACCTCCGTTCGATCCGAGGACCATTGGAGAAGCATCAATGGAAACAAACAATGAAGCAGCTCCGACAATCCGTAGCTGCCCTATTTCAGCCAAGCTGAATTCGGCCAAATTCAGCCCTCCTCTAGCCAAACCAAGCCCTCCCAACATCCCCACAACCCTCATACGACCTAAACTAAGCTGAAATGTAAGCCAATTTGGCCCTTCTCAAGTTTTGCAGGTTAGAGTTAGAGAGAGAAACTGCTAAAATTTTCATTCACGAAATTCTCCTTCAATTCGAAGTCAATTATAGGAATTCTTGATGCTAGAAGTTATCTCAAAAGAGAGCTTCCTTTTTTGATAGAGAGCTTAGACCGCCGCATCTCCGATGGTAAGCTTTCGAAACTTTCTCTCTCTACCTACAATTTTCCGACAAAACTCTGTTTGAGCTCAATTTAGACCCAAATGACGCAATTTAAAGCTTAATTGAATCAAAGTGTATCAACTGATCCATACCTTCAATTGAAGAAATTAACCCCTATTGAATTTGATAAAATCAAATTCGGCCAGTTTAAAAGGGGAAAATTGGGGGAAATTTTTGGGAAATTTGGGGATTTTGTATAATTATGGTACCATTTTGAAATTTCCCAAAATTGAGGACCAATTGGCCATGGAAAAGATGTTGGAAGACCAATTGGTTGATTTTTTGAAATATTTGGGGTAAGATTGCCATATTTGGAAAGTAGGGGCAAAATGGTAAATTTTGAAAAGTTAGGGACCAAATTAGAAATTTGGGAAACTTGAGCCCCCTATACATTTTTTAGTATAATGAGGACTCAAAGGGAATTTTGGGAACTTTGGGAGTCAAATTGGGCAAAGGTTTGCATTAGGGACCTAAAGCTAAGGAAAATAAACTTTAGGGGCCTAAATACAATTTATCTATAAATTGTGCGCCTAGGCTATTATGCAAAACCTTAAGTGAAAATGCTGCCCAATTTGTGTTGGGACAAGTGTGATCGGAATGCTAGCAAGAGAAGCATGCGTCGACTTGGAAAACCTACCGAGGACGAATACGTTAACAGGTGAGTGGGTTTATTCACATCATACCCGTTTGGGATGATGAGCATTTAGGAAATTAAAAACCACTTATATGTGGGATTTTAACATCACACTCGGTTGGAGTGATGTGAGAACTAAGCGAAAAACTACATACCAGTCGTAAGTAGAAAAAATCATACCCGGTTGGTATGATGAATTTCTTTGAAGGAAGAAGAAAACCTGCTTGCTGGTAGTAAGTAGAGATATAATCGCACCCAGTTGGTATGATGAATTGAAAGATGATTTTTGTCAGAAGTGTTCTCCTCTGACTGTGTGTCAATACTTAAAATTTTTGGGAGATATTCTTAACGAGAGCTAGAATAACTTAGATAGGCCAAATGCCTCGGTTTTTGAACTTGTGGGGCTATATGCTTGATTTTAGCAAATCACATATAGTGGGCCCAAGGCTGGTTGGCATGAGCAAGAGCTCGTAAACAAACATGATATATTAAAGCCATGAAAATTCTAAATGAATGGATTATGTGATTTAGGCAAGGTACCAAGACAAGACCGACATACTCGTTGGACCAGCGATAGTGTGTCAGGGCCAAGTCGATTGACCAGCCTAGACAAATAGTTGCAGGTCGAGTTGAGGGTCGGTGCCGTTGGAACAGTGGCACCAAAGATAAATAGGTTTGTGGAAAAACTATTGTTTGTGGATGCACTTGAGGTTTAGGACCATCAAGATGCACAAGAGAGGTAGTGATGCGTCCTAAGGGCTACTAAACGACCTGGTGAAGATAAGGGCAATTTATCATGCCAATAGTCAGGGAAGCTCGACATAGCTTCATGAGCATGAGACCAGGGTGGGGTCAGGATGAGGTTTTCTTTCTTCAAACGGACATGGAGTTGATTTTGGGTTTGAGGGTTGGATGTCACGAACATCCACTCAGACCTAGGGTAGAAGTGGAGAGGCTTATACCTTGGTGGTCGGTAAAGTCGCTTCGAACCACAAGTGGGTGCAGTGGACGGGCTGTCCTATGAATGTGTGATCCCTTCCTGATCAAGGGTGTGTGTTGAATGCTAAACACAATTGATGTGGAAATGAGGAAAAAGGATCTTAAAAATCGGAATTTGAGGAAAGAACACTCTTAAAGGAAATAAGGAGTTTGTTAAACTTTGATTAAATATGACATGTTTTTGAAAACTCTCTCTCAACACCCATTCATTGAGTTGTTGAAGTCACCCCCTCCCTTTACCCCTTTTCAGGTAACCAAGGGCAAACAAACCTAAAGACTTCTCTATAGCTGAACCTGAAAGACATGTATGTGAGATTTAATGTATTTAGTTTTGTTTAATGCTATTATAGGAAAGATACAAGTGAAATGATGCCTTACTCCTCGCTGTTTAGAAAAGGGGAAACTCTTAATAAACCATGAGAGTGATAGGTTGATCATAGGGATTTGAACAAACCGGGTCAGGGTGTGGCACCCTCTCACTAAGTTGTAGAAACTCACCCCTTCACTTTAAAGTTTTTTCAGGAAAGGAGACAACCCTTAAAGAATCCCGTGGCCAAGCCTTTAATTCAGGTATTTTAAAATTTTAAGCTATTAAGTTTTGTATAATGCTATTCCAATGAACAATGATAGAAGATACACCAAAATTCTCATGTTCTCTTTAATGGAGACTCTTCTAGGACCAATAGGAGTGGCAGGTTGTTCACGGGGTTCCGACCAAACCGAGTCGGGGCATGACATTCTAACTTTGACTTGACTTATACCTGTTTGTGTGTGAGATTTTGATCAAGCCTATTTAGAGTAACTTTGACCAAACTAAGTTATGATGACCTAAAGGGAGGCTAGGTGTCCTCCCCACTGAATTTGATAATTTTTAGAGAGACTTTGTTAGTTTATCAAAGGCCGGGGCCTAAATTGTAAAGATTTGAAAATTAGGCAAACCAATTGCTATTAAGGTTTTTATGGGGTCTTCTTATGGCATAAAATGAAGTGTTGGAGATGTTTGTAAATTTTGGTGAAGGTTGGGGACCGAGTTTGCCTATTGTGAATGGTCTAGGGACGTATTTGCAATAAAGACAAAGTTGAGGACTAAAGTAAAAATACAAGTATGTGTGTGACCAAAAGATGACTTTTGGGTAGTCTAAGGACCTAAAATTAATTTAAAGAAGTTTAGGGACCCAAATGAGACATTCAGGGCTCAAATGAATCGCGAAGCCTAAGTTATCAAGAAGAGGGGCAAACTGGTAATTTTTCCAATGCTTAGGGGCTTTTAGAGAATTCATGGATAATAGAGTTTAGAATTGTTCCAATGACTATTTGGGACTAGCTTAGAATTGTTCCAATGATTCAATTAAGCTGGCATTAAGCCTCACAAGTTCAAAACAACCGAGGCCTCTAGCCTATCTAAGCTGTTCTAGCTCTCGTCAAGAAAGTCTCCTAAATATTTTAAGCATTGGCACACAGCCATGGGAGAACACTTTTGACAAAAATATATTTTCACTTCATCTCACTAACCAGGTATGATGATATCTTTGCTTACACTGACAAGCTGGTTTCTCCTTCCTTTAATGAAGTCCATCATACCAATCGAGTATGATTTCCTGTACTTGCAACTACTGATAAGTAGGTTTTAGCCTAAATTGCCCATAACTCCATCTAGATATGATGTTAAAATCCCACTTGCAAGTGGTTTTTCGTTTCTAAAGTGCTCACCATCCCAACCGGGTATGATATAAATATGCCCACTCACCAGATAACCATGACATGTTTGTTCTCGATTGTTTTTCCAAGTCTATGCGAGCTTGCTCTTGCTTGCATTCTAGTCAGACTTATCCTTACATGATTTGGGCAGCTTTGTCACTTATAGTTTGCATAAAAGCCTAGGCCCACAATTTATCGATAAATTGCACTTAGGTCCCTAAAGTTCATTTTTCTTAACTTTAGGTCCCTAATGCCAATTTTTCCCAATTTGAGTCCCAAGATTTCCAAAATTTCCCTTTGAGTCATCAATTTACTCAAAATTGTATAAGGGGCTCAAGTTTTCCAAATTTCCACTTTAGTCCCTAACTTTTCAAATATTACCATTTTGCCCCTACTTTCCAAAAATGACAATTTGACCCCAAATGTTTCAAAAATCGACCAATTGATCCTCCAACATCTTTTTCTTGGCCAATTGGCCTTCCATTTTGGGCAAATTCAAAGAGGTCCCTCAATTGTTCGAAATCCCCAATTTACCCTAAAATTTTCCGCCAATTTCCCCTTTCAAACTGACTGAATTCTATTTCTTTAAATTGGCCATCCAATCATGGTTAATTACTTCATTTGGAAGTATAAATCAGTTCCTATACTTTCATACGATTCAATTGAGTTGGAATCGCATGAATTGAGGCCTAAACAAGCTCAAATGGAGCTTGGCTGGAAAAATATTCATAGAGAGAGAAAGCTTCGAAAGCTTACCGCCGGAGGTGCGATAGCCAAGCTATCTATATGAGAAGGTAGCTTACCGTCGGAGGTTCCTTCTAGGATCAAGAATTGTTACAATTAACATTGAATCGAGGGAGAATTCTATCAATGAAGTTTTGCACTTTCTCTCTCTAACTCCGACTCGAAATGATAGAGGAGGGCCGAATTGGCTTACCTTTCTGCTCTGTTGTAGTCGTGTGAGGGCCGTAGGGTTGTCAAGATGCTTGGTTTGGCTGGACAAGGCCTGAATTTGGCCGAATTCAACTTAGCCAAAATAGGGTAGTTTTTGTCCTTCGGAGCTGCTTCACTGTTTGGTGCTGCCAGTGTTTCTTTGGCGGTCCTCGAGTCGAAATGAGGTTGCTATTAGGTATCTGATTTCTCCCGTAGTCTATAGGACATGATCTTGACTTTTGAGGCTAAGAAAAATACATTTATTGGAGCTCTGGTTCGAGCTTCGTTGGAAACTAGAACAATTGAGAGAAAATGGAGATTTGAGATATGTGGAGGATGAATGGAGATGATATAGGGAGCTCGATGATCCTCTGCCCGACAAATTTCCATTTTGGTCGAGCTTATCCTCACCCTGAAATGGCCTAATCGGAGCAATTTGGGAAATTCCTCTGAGAAAACATTGGGATAATATCTTACTACTAGAATCTCCTCTAGTCTCATCTTCTCGTGGATCTCATTGCAGATCAAATCCAGCAATGACTTGCATCCCTTTCACAATATATTCAGAGCTTAATGTATGATACCAAATTACTTCCTTATTATTCCTTTCTCTGTTAAACACCACTTATTTGGCTTTTGAGGAATGAAATGTTACTGTCTTGTCTTGACAGTTCACCCTTGCATTGTGTAAGGATAGACAATCCATCCCTTGAATCATTTCAACCTCTCTTAACAGTAAGAGAATCAAATGTGCTTCTAAATCTTTCTACTTCACAATCCTTCAAGATTTTATCTTTAACCAATTCTTCTCCCAAAGGCGTAAGGATAATGATGGCTTGTTTGAGCGAACTTGGTTCTTTAGGAATTTCTTGAATCAATGATTCCTTAACGAATGATCTTTCAGCTCTGGAGTCAATGAGTGCAAATGTTTTCTCTATCAAATAATTGGACATATCCTGATTAAAATTAGAAGTTTGTTAAATGGGGAAATGATAATCAATTTTATTTTAACTTGAAATGAGTATATTTTTTTTGGGATTTCATCCTAATCTAAAGAATATATTCTTAAGAGGTCTATAAGTACCAGCTACTACCCTTGGGTCTCTTTGAGCTTCTTATTGTTTGAGATTATATACTCATGTAAGGATCCTAGGTGCTGTGGTGGCTCCACGTCCTCTATTATTTAGAATTCTGGTAGGTGGAGGAGTGTTGTTCCTAGGAGGTGTTGCCACTTTTCCTCAAAATATAGGAGGCTTCCTTGTATAATGTCCTACTTTTCCGCACTCGAAACAAGTTACTTCACATGCTTCTTCATGCTTGTTATGACATCTAGGACAGTGGGGAGTTTTCCTTTATGGAGTTTTATTACCCCTTCATTATTCATCTTGAGAGGGTTTGTCCTCTCTTCCTTCCATGGCTTCGTCCCTTTGTGGAAACTTTTACAAGACTTAGGGAAATTATGAACTTCACGAGGATGGTTACTCCGATCTTCTTTTCTACCGATGTCATCTGTCACGCCTCGACCCGATTTGGTCGGATCCTCATGAACAACCCGCCACTCTCCCGCTTTACTAATGGTTGTCCCTTATTTATAAACCATGAAAAGTAAGGCGTCCTTTAAACCTGCACCTTTCCTAGAATAACATAAATCAAAACTACATACAATTTTAAACTGATCATACCTGTCTTTACAGGCGAATTGGCAGTTGGTCTTGGGGTAGGCTTCCCGAGGATTCCTGAAAAGGATATAAGGGAGGGGGTGAGTACAACTACTCAGTGAAAGGTTTTTAAAAAATTATCTTTTAGGAAAAGTGCTTGATTCTGAGTGTGCCAGACTCCTTATTCTTTTTAAAAAAAAACCTTTTATTTCAAATCATGGTTTTTATAACCATTTCTTATTAGCCATTGTGTGTTATCACCCAACACACATCCTCTATCATGAAGGTCAAACACACAATCGTAGGTCAGCATGTCCACTGAACCCACTTGTGGCATCGTAGCGACTTTACCGGCCGCCTAGATAGAAGCACGTCCACTTCTACCTTGAAAATGAGTGGATGTTAGTGACATTCAACCCTCAATCCCGTAACAAATATTCATGTCTATATGAGGACAGAGACATCATCTTGACCCCACCTCGGTCTCATGCGCTTGAAGCTACATCGAGCTTCGCAAGGCTTCTAGTATGACTACCTACCCTTATATCCACCAGGTCATCTAGGGCCCTAGGATACATCACTACCCCTCTTGGGCATCTTGAAGGTCTCGTAAACACAGTGCATGCACAATCTACATTTTTTACATGATGCCATATAGTCTGTAGTGCCACTGGTCCAATGGCCCCAACCCTCAACTCAACCTGCATCTGTTTGCCTTGACTAGTCCGGAGACCTGTCATGTCGCACTGCCGCTAGTTGATTGAGTATGTCGGTCCTGTCTTGGTACCATGGCCAAACAATTCAATTAGTTAAGTTTTCATGACATATAAGTCATGTTTGTTTAGGAGCTCCTGCTCATGCCAACTAGACTAGGGCCCACTTTTTGAGATTTTCAAAATTGGTTATATTAGCCCATAAGTTCCAAAACCAAGGCCTCTGGCCTAGTAGAGCTATTCAAACTCCTGTCAAGAAAGACTCTCAAATTGTTTAAGCAGTGGCACACAGTCAAGGGAGAACACTTCCGATAAAATTTATTTTCAACTATCCATCATACCGGCCGAGTATGAGGACATCTCCGCTCATAATTGATGAACGGGTTTTCCACTTCCTCCGAGGAAGTTTCATTATACCAACTGGGTATGATCTACTTACAACCGGTAAGTGGTTTTTCCATGTCATTTCATATCACTCCTCTAAGTTGTGATGTTTAAAATACCACTTAGCAGTGGGTTTTCATTTTTAAGGTACTTATCATCCTAACCTGGTATGATATAAAAATCCCATCCACCCGATTGTTTAGTGACATTCCTCTTAGCCGGCTTGTTGTCCTTATTCAAACTCGTCTTAGCTAGTGTTCTTAGTACTTCGTGTTCCTACATGATATGAACGTTCTTGTTCATTATTATTTGGCCTAATAACCCTCATTCATCCCAAATGAATGAGAAAACCAAACTTTTCCTTTATTTGCAATTATGTCCCTAAAGTTAATTTTCTTTAACTTTAAGTCCAAAATACTGGTTTTTCTTCAATTTGAGTTCCAAAAATTTTAAAATTATCATAGGACCTCAATTTATTCAAATTCCTAAAAAAGGGTTTAATATCCCAAATTTCCAATTTGGTCTCCCAACTTTTCCAAAATTACCATTTTGCCCCTTCTTTACAAAAAACGGTAACTTTTGCCCCAAAAATTCCAAAAATTGCCCAATTGGTCCTCATACATCTTTATCATGCCCAATTGATCCTCAAATTTATGAAATTGCACTTTAGTCCCTCTAATTTTTGAAATTCCCAAAATTTGCCAATTTTTCCCCAAGTTCAACCTTCTAACTCTACCGAATTTGATTTCATCAAATTGACTGATCGAATGAGTTTAATTGTTGAAATTGAACTAAGAGAGAGAAAGCTTCGAAAGCTTACCATCGGGGGCGCGGTAGTCTTAGCTTTTGATTTGGGCAGATAGCTTGTGTCCTGAGGTTCTTCCTAGGATCAAGAATTGTATCAACTAATGCCAAATTGAGTGAGAATTTCATCATTGAAGTTCTTCCGGTTCTCTCTCTAGCACCGGTCAGAAATTACAGAGGGGAGCCGAATTGGCTTACGTTTTCACTCTAATTATGATGTAGGAGGGCTGTGGAGTTATTGGGAGGGCTCGGTTTAGCATGAGAAGGGCTCAAATTGGCCGATTTCAGCTCGGCCGAAGCATGGCAACTTCAGTCCGCCGGAGCTGCTTCACTGTTCGATCACGCCAACACTTCTTAGGTGACCCTCGAAGCAAATGGAGACAACATGCATGTAGCTGACTTCTCCTCGATTCTAAAGAAACCGACCTCGCCTTGTTTGGCTTAGAAAAGTGCCCAAGTCGGAGCTCTGGTTCAAGATTCACTAGAAATTGGAGCAGTTGAGAGAGAATGGAGTTTTCAAGTGTGGAGAGGATGAATGAGGAGGGTCTCTTTGTATAGAAAGCTTGGGGATTTCTTGGCCATCCAATTGGCGCCCTAATGGTGGTCATTCATTGCTTGAAACACCCTGGCCAGAGACTTTTCAGCTTCGCCAGCGCTGCATGATTTTCTGGAGAGTGAAGAGTGTTGTCATCTGAAGGAAGAAGATGACACTGTTTCGAATCGGACCGGACCAGTCAGAACCAGGTTCAAAGCTTAAACCGTACGATTCACCCCTAATTTGACTGAATTTTTCAAATATAAAAATTTCTAAATTCATCTAAATTAATTTTCTATCCAATGGTGGCTTCAAATATTAAATTTGAAAATTTTAAAGCTAGCTAAAAATATGAATTTAATATCCGATTCAATAGCAGTTCAAACCGATCCAAACTGGTTCAATTCGGTTCAGATCTGATTCACCTAAACTGGTTTGGTTTTCATGTCAAATTCCTCATAAAGTCATTTTTCTCTACTTTTGTGACTCTTTAGGTCACTTGGGATCCATAAATTTTCCGGTTTGCCCTTTGTCTATCGGTTCCGATTCATGAACCGACTCGATTTATAAACCAGTTCAATCCAGTTGGATCCTATTCATCTGAACCAATCTGGTTTTTCTCTTCCAATTTATCCTAAGGTTCTTTTCCAAGACTTTATGAACCCTTTGGATCACTCGGGTGTTGTAAATTTTCCAAATTGATCGTTCTCTAATGATCGAGTTTGTGAACCGATTCGGTTTTTGTCACTTGGTTTGATAGGTTCTTTTCCCAGTTTTCCTTAACTCGAAAGGGTGGTGTTTACATCATCCATCCTTTGACGTCTTGCTAGTACTAGCTATTCACACTCATATGCCATGCTAATGATGGCATCCAAATCGATGGGTCTCCCTAGTATCCCCATTCACTCTCGTATGTCAGATTGAGACCATCTATAAATCTTTGGAAAATATCTGTTGGTCCAACAATGTCAGTGGAAAAAGGTATTATCTCTTTAAAATGTATTTTGTACTCACATATAGTACTAGAGCCTTTTCTATGTTGGAAATATTCTTACTTCTTCTCATTAATTATGTGAGGAGCTAGGTATTCCTCTGAGAATCTTCTTTCAAACACTTCCCATGATGGTATAGTGGTAGTGAGGTTTCTCATGTTCTCCCATTGTCTCTTGGCACTTTCTTCTAAGAAACGTTCCTCCATGGTTACAATCTCCTCCATTGAAATTCTTGTTAAACCCAAAATTTCTTGATGCTGGCAAGCCAGTCCATAGGAGCTCGTGCATCCTTCTCCCCTTTAAAGGTTTTACACCCCAGTTGTCAGAGTGTCATTAAGTGCATTGGGATATTAAAAAATGTGAAGGGCTAGGATAGTGGTGTTTTGAGACTGTACCACTTCATCATTGAGGTGTGAATTTCTGGCAGGGTAAGGGTTATCTCTATGAGTGAGGTTAGGTTCCCCTAACACTTTGATGAATTCCTCATACAATTTCTAATGCTCGGGATTTAGCCCATGTGAGGAAGTTTGAGTTCCTCTTGGCTCTTGTGCTACCGTACTCATCTCCGCATTGGGAACAAGATTTTCTACGGGTTCTCTGGTGTATTTGACGGCAGTAGCGCAAGTGCGCTTGGTTCCTCTATTCGGGACCATATATTTAATATTGAGGAATTCATGTTGAGTTCCTATAGATTTCAATTTTTAATCTTTAACATTTTAAAAATTTTTTCTATGAAAAACATGGCTCTAATACTACTTAAGTTGTCACACCCTAACCTGGTTTGGTCGGTACCCTATGATCAACCCGCCACACCTCTCTGTACCAAGACGGTATTGCCTACCATGATAATTTAGACATGTGAAAGGCTCGAAATAATATTATTTTCCATAACAAAATTTCACAAAACTAACTCAAAGATTAATACCTTTCCTTAGATTCCTGGCTGAAGAGTCAATGTATCCTTCACTTTGGATTTAATGATTTCCTATAAGGGAAATAGGGAATGGGGGAAAGTTTACAACTAAGTGAGCACAATCTTACTGGCATCATGACTTCTTGTCCATGGTTCAACGCATACTCAAAAGTATAAGAATGCTCTTCTTTCAATAAAAGGAGTTTGAGTAACAAACTACTACTTGTTTGATTATCGAAAAATCTTTCTTATGATTTCTCGGTTAAATCCACTGCTTGTATTTGACAAGGTAAAATAAATATATGTCGCTTTTTACCCAAAATAACTTTCCATGATTTGTTTATGGTAAACATCCCATAGGTTTGTATTAGAAAAACAAACACCATTTCTCATTAAATGGATCAATTATTCATAGAACATACCATGTGAGGCTTCAACCTCGATGTGTCCCATTTGTGGCCTAGAACGCCTTTACCGTCCATCTTGGTGAGAGACTACAACCACTACCACATTTGTGCGAGGTTACAACCTCAACCATTTGTCTATGTGAGCACCATTTCCCAACCCATAGACATTTTTGAAATGAAGTTGTCCACTATTGAGGGATAGGACCTCTCCCCCTTCTTTCTTGGTCTCAATGCGCACGAAGATCCTAGAGCACCAAGACATATTATACCAACATAGCTTCCCTTCTACCAACCTTTCTATCAAGTAGCCCTTAAAACCACCATTAAGATTGAGGAAAAATTTGTTTGTGCATGCACTTGAGGTTCGAGACCATTAAGATGCCCAAGAGGGGTAGTGATGTGTCCTAAGGCTATTGGATGACATGGTAGCGATAAGGGAAGAGAGAGGCTACTGGGTTTGTGTTTCTCGTCATATCAGTAAGTCATGGAGTTCTGTGTTTGTACTCCACGGAGTTTTGTGTTTGTACTACACGGAGTTCTGTGTTTGTACTCCACGGAGTTTCTGTGTTTGGACTCCACGAAACTACTATGTTTGAGATTTCATGAAGCTTTTGCGTTTGAGTTCATGCGCACGAGACCGATATATGGTCTCTATCCTCATATGGACATAGAGTTTTATTCATACATGTTCCCTTCATGTTGAAGGGTGTGTGTTGATTGATAAACACACCAGTTATGGTTGATGAGTGAGTAGTGGCTATGAAACCGATATTTTGAGGATGAATTATTTAAAAAGAAAACAAGGAGTCTAACACACTCTATTTCAAATATTTTACCTAAAAGTCAAACTTTAAATACCCATTCACTAAGTCATCGAACTCACCGCCTTCCTTATATCCCTTTTCAGGTATTAAAGGGAAGCCTACCTAAAGATCTTTTGTTGGTCACACCTGCAAGACAGGTATGTAAGTTAAACTTTTTATGTGGTTTTGATTTATGTATTCCAGGAAAAGTACAAGTTTAAAGGAGGGGAAAACCCTTAGTAATCCGGGAAGATTGGCGGGTTGCTCAAGGGGATCCGACCAAACCGGGTCAGGGTGTGACATCCCCTCAGCCCATTCAAAACATGATGAGTAAAATGAGGCGGGTGGTGAAGTTTGGACACATGCGATTAGAATTTTTGGAGGAACAAAATAATCAAGAGTTATATAAAATAAGGAGAGGACAAATGACTAATAACCTGTATGATTTGAATATACCAATATTACAAGGATAGGAGGACCCATAAGAATATCTTCAATGGGAAAAGAAGATGGATAAGTTCTTTGAATATCACAATTACTATGAAGCGAAAAAAGTATGAGTTGCATCATTTGCATTTTCAGATTTTGCAATTACATGGTGGGATCAATTGGTGAAAGATAGAAAATACAACCATGAACGCCATGTGTAGTCATGGAGCGAGATGAAAGTAATTATGTACCGACAATTTATTCCTAGCAACTACTATTGGGAATTATCCAATAAACGTATTGACAATGCTTTTACAAAGATGGAAATTACATTGATCAAGTTAGGTTTGGTAAAACAAGAAAAAAAAGCTGAAATTGAAAAGGAAGAGATAAATGGTAGAGCTGAAAAAGGAGAAAGAAAAGCTATAATTGAAAAGGAAGATATAAAATGCAAAGTTTAAAAAGAATAGAGAGAAATCAGACTTGAAACAGAAGAGGGAAAAACCAAAATTGAAAAAGAAAAGAAAAAGTTATAATTGAAAATAAAGAGAGCAAAAATAATTTTATTACAAGAAAAAAGTGAGATAAAGAGAGATAGAAATTTATATGTGCTTATAGTACTTATACAATCATATATTTTAAAATACTAATATCATTGTCGAATATTTGCCGAGCAATATTATATTTTTTTTGCAGGAATTCAAGCATGGCATCTCTAAGAAGATAACTCGTGGTTTACCACTAACTTAAGAAATCAAGCATCAAGTTCAACACTAAGTCCATGTGTTTGTGCAAATACCCAAAAAGGGTAAAACTTGGTGAATATGGGTTGATTATTGAGCTATCAACAATAGCTGGTAACGTATCATCGCTATATTCCTCATTTAGATCATATGGTAGATGATTTGTATGAATCTTATTTGATATAAAAAATAAAGTTTAAAAGTGAATATAATAAAATTCAAATTAAAGATAAATATAAATTAAAAACTACATTAAAGACAAAACCTGGTTTATATTAATGGTTAATTATGATTTTTCATTTGACTAAATAAAGTAATATTTATATGTGATTATGGAATTATTTCTTTCATGCTTCCAATTAAAAGTTGGTTGATGTATATTTTGATGATATAATAATATATAATATGTTCTTATATAAACATGAAATATATTTAAAAATTACCTTAAATATTTTTAGGAAATATATGTTATTTTCTAATTTTAGTAAATATATATTTTGTTGGGCTAATATTGTATTTCCTAAATATATTGTAAGTTTTGAAGAAATTATCATTAAAAAGAAAATTAAGGCAATTCAAGATTGGTTAACACTTTATTTGGTAAGTGGTGAGCCTTTTCCTTAGATTAACTTGTTTTTATATGCATTATATTCCTAAATTTAGTAGTTGTCCGACAACTCTCACTATGATTTTAGAAAAGAAATTTTCATTTAAATTGTGTGATGTGCAAGTAAATGCATTCAAATATTTAGATGATAAACTAACTAGTTTCCCTTTTATTACATTACCTAAATTTTCTAAATTATTCAAACTTAATTGTTAAGTATCAAAAATAGGCATTAAAAGTATATTGATTATATATTTTAGTGAAAAGTGGAGCGAAGTAGCTCTCAACTATACTACCTACGACAATGGGATGTTTGCGTTTGCTCAAACACTACCAATATGCCAGCTAAGGCTATGATAGTTTGTGATTCACACAATTCATATATTTGATTTGCACCTTAAGAGGCAACACAGATTAAACAAGCGCCATGCAATGTGGGTGGTTTTCATCAATACTTTTCTATGTGTGATCAAGTATAGATAAATTATGAAATATATACTGTCGATGCATTATAACGAAGGTACATTATATTTACAATCCTTGATAGTAAATTTCTTAATTTAATTATCTAAAAAAATTATATGCACATGATATTTAGTTCTGTGAAGTGATTGAAAGTTATAAAAATGATGTGTTTGGAAAATTTTACTTGCAAAATTGGTTTATTTTATAGGAAAGCAAATTATTCACCCCTTTATTTTCAATGTGTGAGTTACTTGTTAGGGCATAACATATTGCTGGACTAAGTGGATTATTTGGGGCACTTAACACTATTGCAATATTACATGAGCATTCTTTATATCCACATATGAAAAGTAATATTATGAAAATTTATTTTCAATGCATTACATGTAAAGAAGATAAGTCTAGCCAACAATTTTATATTTTGTATAATTATATTTCAATTCGTGCCAGCTTGGATTGATATCTCCATGGAATTAATTCATAAATTACTTAGCATTAGAAGGGAGAGATATTTTATTTTTCTCATTGTTAAACAATTCTTAAAAGTGAAATCTCTAATTCCATGTAATAAAATCGAAGATACGCCAAATATTATTTATTTATTATTTAGAGAAATTGTTATATTGCATTATATTCCTATAATTATTGAAGTTAATTATGATTATAAATTCTTGAGTTACTTTTATTTACAAAAAAAGAAAATAAATTGGAAAGAAAACTGTTATTTTCAATTGAATATTTACAAGATATTGAGTTTACATATAATTGTTATATTCCTTCTACGATTAGGTTTTCATTATTTGAAATTGTTTATGGTTTTAATTCATTGACTCATTTAGATTTAATATTACTTATGTTTTTGAGTTAGTAAATTTAAACGGGAATATAAAGATTGAGTTTTTGAAACAAGCTAAGAAGATAAATATGTGCATAAAGTGGTAGACTAAAGTGTATGAAAATAAAGTCAATTAGTGTTTTAAGAAGATTGTTTTAGATCCATGAATTTGGGTTAAACTCCTTCATAGAGAAGATATATCAATTGGAGTGTTGAAACTCATACATAATACTCACAAGCGGACATTATCTAGAAAGTATGAGATTAATTAAAGTTTTAATATTTATAATTTAATATTTTTTGATATAAGTGAAGAGTAGATCGAAGATTTGATGACAAATCATTTTCAAGAGTGGAGAATGATGTAAATCAAATTGGGCACGATGTGATTCAAAAGTTAAGGGCTAAATGATTTGAAGAAGCATTGAATGAGCTGATTGGAGCAATTGAAGAAACCCAAGTGGAAGCCAAAAGAAGTGTCCAAGGAGATAATTCAAAATTTTCAAGTGGGAGATTTATTAACATAATAAATGTTCTAAAATATGAAAAAATAAAATAATATATTTCCAAATATGTCTAAGATAATGTGCTTAGTTTACAATATTCATTATCATAGACAACTCTAAATAAATGTACAACAAATATCTTAGTAATATTTTTTATATGAATAATTAGTGGTTGGCATATCAATTATAATATTTTATTTTCTTATTTATAGGATAGCTAGTATTCATAAGTGCCTATAAAATGCTTACTTCATAGCAATGTAAATATAGATCTTTGATTTTAATAATATTGTGATATTTTTGTCTTCTTTCACTTTTAAGAGAACTTTTAAACTTATTAGGTTTTTACTTGTGACATTCAAGAAATCAGACTTATTATAAACCCTGTCCATTGATAATAAGAAAACCGAGAAAAAGAACCGGTTATTTCCAAAGAAAAAACTAAGTTGGGTTATATATTGAAATTGATAGAGAACGGGTAAACTGAGAAATTTATGGATGTCAAGTGACCTAAAGAGTCACAAAAGTTATGAGAAAGGACTTTAGGATAAATTGGAGGTGAAAACCAAACCGGTTTAGGTGAACCGAACCTGAACTGGATTGAACCGTTTTCAACCACTATTGAACCGATTTCCAAATTCATTTTTCTAGGTGGCTTAGAAAATTCAAATTAGAGAATTGAGGCCACCATTTGATAGATAATGAATTTAGATAAATTTACAAAATTTTAATTTTTGAAAAACTCGGTAGAAATAGGCCTGAACTAGCCAGTTTAAGCGTTGAACCCAGTTCGGACCGATCCGGTCCGGTTCAAAATAGTGACATCATTTTCCTTCAAATGACAACATTGTTCACTCATCGAAAAATTGAGCTGCACCAGCGAAGATGAAAAGTCTCCGACCAGGGAGTTTCAGGTAATGAATGATCGCCATTATGGTGCGAATCAGATAGCCAAGAAGTACCTGAGTTTCCTATATAAAGAGCCCCTCCTCATTCAACCTCCTCACACCTGTAAACTCCACTCTCTCATCGAGGAGCTCAGACAACCCATCCTGGACTTAGCTCGGAACACCAAAGGTTGTACGAGGAGTTCGCCTATGTATTTGGGTAACCTAACCTCGTCCTAAAGGTAGACACCAATTTTAGGTTGATCTAGAGGAAGTACATTCCCGTCCTCCTCCTATTAGCCATCCCCCTCTAGTAGACATTCCCAGGCATCTCAAGACTCTCCGTCAACTAGGGTGTAAGCCTTTTCTTAGAGAGAAAGATGCTGGTGCTGCCATGGATTGGCGGGCAAATGTAAAGAAGCTGGTGGGAATCGTCAGGATACCACCAAAAGACATGGCGATCCTAAAAGAATTCTTCCTGGAGGGAATGCCAAAAGGTGGTGAGACAATGTCCGAAACCTGCATACCTCCACCCCCACCTGGGAGCAACTTGAAGAGAGGTACACGTAGGAGTACTTGGCTCCTCATTTGAGTAACGAGAAGAAGCAGGATTTCCTTCGACTTCGGCAAGCGCTTAACACCATATCAGAGTATAAAACAAAATTCAACGAGTTAAGACCCCTTGCTCTTGACCTAGCTGGAGCAGTAGATATATGCCAGCGGTTTATGGACGGTCTCAACATGGACATACAAGAGCGTATGGGAGCACTAAGACACCCCACGTGTAAACCCCGCACAATTGAGTTAAGGAAAACCGGGAAAAGAACCGGTCAAACCGAATAAGAAAACCAAACCGGTTTACATTTGGGAATAAGCAATATGAAAATTTACAACTTTCGGTTGATCCAAAAGATTTATTAAACATTAGAAATGAAACATAAGACAAATTAGAAAACAAAAACCAAATTGGTTCAGGTGAACTAGATTCCATATGAACTTCAAAGTTAAGTGTGCTTACTTGAGAGTAGTGTGAGGATGGCTGACCTCCTGGGAAGTATGATTTTTTTTGTAACCCGAAATTTCAGTCAAAAAATTTTTATGCGAACGTATGGCTTATCATAAATAGCCATCAATTAATATATATTTAATTATTGGAATTAATACCGATAATTTAATACCGAAATTAAATTATTGGAATTAATACCGAAATTAAATTATTGAAATTAATACCAACAATTTATGGCAATATTAATACTAGTAATAAATCTCGCCATTTAATACACGGGTTTTACGACTATATAAAGAGGTCATCCCCATTTCATTCTCCTCACACCTGAACACTTCTCTCTCTCTCTCTCTCTACTACTCCATTTCCCGGTTAAGCTTAAACTGGAGCTTTGACTTCAACATTTTTCTTAACCTCGAAAGGAGAGGTCGGACTCTTTAGAACCGAGGAGAAGATAGCTATCTGATAGCAAACTCCAGTCAATCCGAGAATCGTTGGAGAAGCGCCGACATGATGGAATTGTGAAGCAACTTCGGCGGACCGAAGCTGCCCTATTTCGGCCAAGTTGAAATTGGCCATTTCAAGCCCTCCTCAAGCTAAACCAAGCCCTCCCAACACTTCATCAGCCTTTCCACAGCCAAATTAGGACCGAAAGGATTAACCTCAGGATGAGACCTATCTGCCTAGATTGAAAGCTCGGACCACCGTGCCTTCCTCGGAACGTTAAATACCGGGAACGCCAGCAAGGACAAGCTCGCGTGAATACAAAGAACCAGTCTAGTGGAATTCACGGCATTAACGGGTGAGTGGGTTTACTAACATCATACCCGGTTGGGATGATGAGCACAACTTAAAGATAAAAACCACTTACCGGTTGTGAGTGGGATTATATATCATACCCAGTTGGGGATGATAAGTGCCTCGATATAAAACCCACTGCTTAGTGGTATTTTAATCATCACTACTTAGAGAAAGTGATGTGAAAGTTATGCGAAAAAAAAACTACTTAATGGTTGTAAGTAGATCATGCCCGGTTGGTATGATGAGACTTCCTCGAAGGAAGTTGAAAACCCGTTCATCGGTTATGAACGGAGATGTCCTTATACCGGTCGGTATGATGGACAGTAAAAACCTATTTTTGTCGGAAGATCTCTCCCCTGACTGTGTGCCAATGCTTAAACAATTTGGGAGAACTTCTCGACGGGAGCTCGAATAGCTCTGATAGGCTAGGGGCCTCGGTTTTGGAACTTGGGGGCTAAATGCCCTATTTTGAAAATCTCGTACAGTGGGCCCAAGGCCAGTTGGCACGAGCAGGAGCTCGTAAACGAACATGATATATGTGCCATAAAACTTAATAAGTGAATTGTTTGGCCATGGTACCAAGATAGGACCGACATGCTCAGTCAACTAGCGGCAGTGCGACATGACAGGTCGACGGACTAGTCAAGACAAACAGCTGCGGGTTGAGTTGAGAGTCGGGGCCGTTGGACTAATGGCACCACAGATTACATGGCAATATAAGAAAACATTGTTTGTGCATGCACTGTGAGTACGGGATCATCAAGACGCCCATGAGGGGTAGTGATGCGTCCTAAGGGCACTGGACGACCTGGTGGCTATAAGGGCAGTTCGTCGTTCCAGGTGTCTGTCCGAAATTTGGAGTAGCACGAAGCGCATGAGACCGGGGTGAGGACAGGATGAGGTCTATGTCCTCATACGGACATGAAGAAGTGATTTCGGGATTGTGGGTCGGATGTCACGCACATCGACTCATTCCTAGGGTAGAAGTGGTCGTACTTCTATTCAAGTGGCAGGAAAAGTCGCTCCGAAGCCACTAGCGGGTTCAGTAGTGATACTGACTTGCGAATGTGTGTAACCTTCATGATGAAGGATGTGTGTTGGGTGATGACACACCGTGGTAACTAAGAAATAATGGAAAAACCTGAATTTTTAAATGATGGGATTTTTTTTAAAACAAAGGAGTCTGGCACACTCCATATAAATGTTTTTCTTAAAAGTCAAAAGCTTTTAAAAACCCATTCACTGAGTAGTCGTACTCACCCCCTCCCTTATATCCCTTTCAGAAAATCTTGGAAAGCCTCCCCTTAAAGACCGTCAACTAAGATGCCTGTAAGACAGGTATGTACAGTTTTAAATTTCATGTAGTTTTGATTATGTTATTCCAGGAAAAAGGTACAGGTTAAAGGACGCCTTACTCTTTACGGTTTATAATAAGGGGAAACCCTTTAATAAACTAGGAGAGTGGCGGGTTGATCACGGGGATCCGACCAAACCGGGTCGGGGCGTGACACCACGGACCTGGTGGTGGTAATCAGTATGGCTCATGAGTGTGAGCGATTGGTGCAAACCCGACGCCGACTGATGGAGAAGACAACCCGGAAGGAGGATAAGGGTAAAAAATGTTAGGGGGACGGAAGGAGCATGATGATCGAAGATGGAGAAATAGGTTAGCATTTCAAAGAAGAAAGGACATGTCACCACCTCCCTAAAGAGTAATCCCCACCTTGCCCCAAGTAAACCCTCATTGTCCTAGGTGCCAAAGGCACGACGACGGACTATGCTTGACTTGCTTTGCTTGTGGTCAAGTGGGGCACATTGCAAAGGAATGTCCCACTCTTAGGGAGAACAAGCAAAGAAATACACTTGGACCATCACAAGAAAACCCCAAGAATCCTAGGCTAGATGCTACATCTAGAGTACTATCTAGGGTATACAACCATACCTAGGAAGAGGCTAGGAATGACACTAGTACTATAGTGGGTACATCCCAAAACCCTCCCAATTAGTTCAAGCAAAAGTTGTAATTGCAAGTTTTATTCAATAAAGAAATCTTTCCCCCTAAATCTATATGTTTCTTCAATTAGGTTTTGTGCAATTATGAGGACAACATGTCTATGCCCTCTTCGACTCGGGAGTTGAGAAATCCTTCATCAAAGATGTCATGCCCTGACCTAGTTTAGTTGGATCCCCGTGATAAACCTGCCACTCTCCCAGTTTATTAAAGGGTTTCCCCTTATTATAGATTGTAAAGAGTAAGGCGTCCTTTAAACCTGCACGTTTTATAGGAATAACATAAAACAAAATTGTGTAATATTTTAATTTCATCATACCTGTCTGACAAGCATCTTAGTTGATGATATTTAAGGGTAGGCTTTCCAAAATTTTTTGAAAGGGATATATGGGAGGGGGTGAGTACGACTAATCAATGAATGGGTTTTCAACACATTTATCTTTTAGGAAAAAAATGTATTGGAGTGTGCCAGACTCCTTTCTTTCAAAAATCCTTTCATTTTAAATCTAGGTTTTTACCACCATTTCTTATTAACTATGGTGTGTCATCACTCAACATACATCCTTCATCATGAAGGTCAAACACACATTCACAGGCCAACACGTCCACTGAACCCACTTGTGGTGTCGAAGTGACTTTACCGACCACCTAGATAGAAGCACGTCCACTTCTACTCTAAGAATGAGTGGATGTACTCGACATCTGACCCTCAATCCCAAAATCAATTCTCCGTGTTCGTATGAGGATAGAGACGTCATCCCGTCCCCACTCCAAATTTCGCATGATCACCTGGTACGACGAATTGCCCTTATACCCATCAGGTCGTTCAGTGCCCTTAGGACGCATTACTACGCCTCTTGTGTGTCTTGATGGTCCTATAATCATAGTGCATGCACAATCAGTGTTTTCCTATCATGCCATATAATTTGTGGTGCCACTGGTCTAATGGCCCTGACCCTCAACTCAATCCGCAGTTGTTTGTCTTGACTGGTCCGTCGACCTGTCATGTCGCACTGCCGCTAGGTCACTAAGTATGTCTGTAAACCCCGCACATTTGAGTTAAGGAAAACCGAGAAAAAAACCGGTCAAATCGAATAAGAAAATCCAAACCGATTTACATTTGGGAATAAGCAATATGAAAATTTACAACTTTCGGTTGATCCAAAAGATTTATTAAACATTGGAAAAGAAATTTAAGACAAACTAGAAAACAAAATCCAAATTGGTTCAGGTGAACTAGATTCTATAAGAACTTCAAAGTTAAGCGTGCTTACTTGAGAGTAGTGTGAGGATGGGTGACCTTCTAGGAAGTGTGATTTTTTTGTAACCCGAAATTTTGGTCAAAAACTTTATATGCGAACTACATCTTATCATAAATAGCCATCAATTAATATATTTAATTATTCAAAATTAATACAAATAATTTATTACCGAAATTAAATTATTGGAATTAATACCGAAATTTAATTATTGGAATTAATACCAATAATTTATGGCAATATTAATACGAGTAATAAATCTCGACCATTTAATACACGGGTTTTACGACTATATAAAGAGGTCATCCCCATTTCATTCTTCTCACACCTGAACACTTCTCTCTCTCTCTACTGCTCCATTTCCCGGTAAATCTCGAACCAGAGCTTCGACTTGAACAAAGGCCGGGGTCTTTAGAACCGGGGAGAAGACATCTATCTAATAGCAAACTCCAGTCAAACCGAGAATCGTTGGAGAAGCGCTGACATGATTGAATAGTGAAGCAACTCCGGCGGACCAAAGCTGCCCTATTTCGGCCAAGCTGAAATCGGCCATTTCAAGCCCTCCTCAGGCCAAACCAAGCCCTCCCAACACTTCCTCAACCTTTCTACGGCCGAATTAGGACTGAAAGGTTAGCCAATTTGGCTCCCCTTTATAATTTTCGATCGATGCTAGAGGGAGAGTCGACCGAATTTCAATGACGAAATTCTAATCCAATTCTGCACCAATTGATACAATACTTGATTTTAGGATGAATCTCAAGACGAGACCTATCTACCCAGATCGAAAGCTCGGACTGTTGTGCCTTCACCAGTGAGTAATTGAAGCTTTCTCTCTCTACAGTCTGTTTTCCGGCAAAGCTCCGTTTGAGCTCGTTCCGATGTTAAAATTTGCAATTCAAAGTTTCTTGGAATCGTATGAACAAATAGGAACTCAATTTCAACTCCAATTTTAATAATTAGAAGTGTTTGATCGGTCAATTTGATGAAATCAAATTTGGTAGTGTTGAAGAGTTGAAATTGGGGGAAATTTTGGGGATTTTCGAAATTCAAAGGGGCCAAAATACAATTTTATGAAATTGAGGGTCAATTGGGCATGAAAATAATGTTGGAGGACCAATTGAGGAATTTTGGAAATTTTGGGGAAAAACTTACCATTTTTGTGAAAGAAGGGCAAAATGGTAATTTTGGAAAAATTGGGGAATCAAATTGGAAATTTGGAAAATTAAACCCCTTTTTGGTGAAATTGAATAAATTGAGGTCCCACGATAAATTTTAAAAGTTACGGGACTCAATTTGAGGGAAAACCGACATTAGGGACTTACAGTTAAAGAGAAATAACTTTAGGGACCTAATTGCAAATAACTAAAAGTTTGGGTTTTCTCATTCATTAATGAATGAAGGCTGTTATGCCAAGTAATAATGAACAAGGTTGTTCATATCGTGTAGAAACGTTAAATACCGGGAACGCCAGCAAGGACAAGCTCACGTGAATACAAAGAACCAGTCTAGTGGAATTCACGACATTAACGGGTGGGTGGGTTTACTAACATCATACCCGGTTGGGATGATGAGCACACCTTATAATTTAGAAACCACTTACCGGTGGTGAGTGGGTTTACTAACATCATACCCGATTGGGATGATGAGCACACCTTATAATTTAAAAACCACTTACCGGTTGTGAGTGGGTTTACTAACATCATACCCGATTGGGATGATGAGCATACCTTATAATTTAAAAACAACTTACCTGTTGTGAGTGGATTTACTAACATCATACCCGGTTGGGATGATAAGCACACCTTATAATTTAAAAACCACTTATCGATTTTGAGTGGGTTTACTAACATCATACCCGGTTGGGATGATGAGCACACCTTATAATTTAAAAACCACTTACCGGTTGTGAGTGGGTTTACTAACATCATACACGATTGGGATGATGAGCATACCTTATAATTTAAAAACAACTTACCTGTTGTGAGTGGATTTACTAACATCATACCCGGTTGGGATGATAAGCATACCTTATAATTTAAAAACCACTTATCGATTTTGAGTGGGTTTACTAACATCATACCCGGTTGGGATGATGAGCACACCTTATAATTTAAAAACCACTTACCGGTTGTGAGTGGGTTTACTAACATCATACCCGGTTGGGATGATGAGCACACCTTATAATTTAAAAACCACTTACCGATTGTGAGTGGGTTTACTAACATCATACCGGTTGGAATGATGAGCATACCTTATAATTTAAAAACAACTTACCGGTTGTGAGTGGGTTTACTAACATCATACCCAGTTGGGGATGATGAGTGTCTCGATATAAAAACCCACTGTTTAGTGGTATTTTAATTATCACTACTTAGAGAAAGTGATGTGAAAGTTATGCGAAAAAAACTACTTACGGGTTGTAAGTAGATCATACCCGGTTGGTATGATGAGACTTCCTCGAAGGAAGTTGAAAACCCATTCATCGGTTATAAACGAAGATGTCCTTATACCGGTCGGTATGATGGACAGTAAAAACCTATTTTTGTCGGAAGTGCTCTCCCCTGACTGTGTGCCAATGCTTAAACAATTTGGGAGACCTTCTCGACGGGAGCTCGAATAGCTTTAATAGGCCGCGGGCCTCGATTTTGGAACTTGGGGGCTAAATGCCCGATTTTTAAAATCTCGTACAGTGGGCCCAAGGCCAGTTGGAACGAGCAAGAGCTCGTAAATGAACATGAGATATGTGCCATAAAACTTAATAAGTGAATTGTTTGACCATGGTACCAAGATAGGACCGACATGCTCAATCAACTAGCGGCAGTGCGACATGACAGGTCGACGGACTAGTCAAGAGAAACAGCTGTGGGTTGAGTTGAGAGTCGGGGCCGTTGGACTAGTGGCACCACAGGTTATATGGCAATATAAGAAAATATTGTTTGTGCATGCATTGTGAGTATGGGATCATCAAGACGCCCATGAGGGGTAGTGATGTGTCCTAAGAGCACTGGACGACCTAGTAGCTATAAGGGCAGTTCGTCGTTCCAGGTGTCTATGTGAAATCTGGAGTAGCACGAAGCGCATGAGACCGGGGTGGGGACAGGATGAGGTCTCTGTCCTCATACGGACATGAAGAAGTGATTTCGGGATTGTGGGTTGGATGTCACGTACATCCACTCATTCCCAGGGTAGAAGTGGTCGTACTTCTATCCGGGTGGCAGGAAAAGTCGCTCTGAAGCCACTAGCGGGTTCAGTAGTGATACTGGCTTGCGAATGTGTGTAACCTTCATGATGAAGGATGTGTGTTGGGTGACGACACACCATGGTAACTAAGAAATAATGGAAAAATCTAAATTTTTAAATGATGGGATTTTTGAAAACAAAGGAGTCGGGCACACTCCATATAAATGTTTTTCTTAAATGTCAAAATCTTTTAAAAACCCATTCACTGAGTAGTTGTACTCACCCCTTCCCTTATATCCCTTTCAGGAAATCCCGGAAAGCCTCCCCTTAAAGACCGTCAACTAAGATGCCTGTAAGACAGGTATGTAAAGTTTTAAATTTCATACAATTTTGATTATCCTATTCCAAGAAAAAGGTGCAAATTAAAGGATGCCTTACTCTTTACGGTTTACGATAAGGGGAAATCCTTTAATAAATTGGGAGAGTGGCGGGTTGATCATGGGGATCCGATCAAACCGGGTCGGGGCGTGACAACTAGAGTGGTATCAGAGCCTATTTCCTCGAATACATAATCAATACTATAAAATATTGTAACTAATAGGATTTATCCTAAAATTTTCAGATGGCTCCTAGGAGAGGAACCAAGAAAACTAGGAATGGCTCTACTAAACACCTTATCTTCGTAGGAAGACAACCCTAGAAGCTTCCCAAATGCCTAAAGCATGGTAGGAATCTCAAAAGAGCAAATGAGAAAGTATCCCCGAGAATGGTGACAGGACCTATTGAGGTCACAACTCTAAGTATAAAGGAAGCAAAGTGTGAAGCCATAAAATGGGGCATATAACCTTACATAGGAGGATGCTTATCAAGAATCTCGTAGCTTCCTAGTTATTTGGTGACCATTTTTTGTAATAGGGCCAAAATCCCCAACATACTGTACTACTCTATTAATGAAGTACTCCAAATTCCTAAAAACCCTGTCACTCAAATGATGTGATCTTCAAGGAAGACTCCAAAAAAAAAACTCTCACGTTATCCAGACTTAAGGATGAAGGAGCACTAAAACTAACAATTTCCAAGAAAATGCCAATAGGAACCACTTATGTTCATGTAATTACAAGCATGAATGATAGGGACACTGCGTGGAGAAGTGCCTAACCCTACAAAGGACAGGAATCAAGTGAACCTAGAGGGGAATAGGACACGAAGTGAAAAAACTGTCCCACATCGCCAGGAGTCAAGACAATATTTTCCAAGAATAAACACCCACAACTATAGGAAATCCAAAAGGATACCATCCCAAGAAACGTGATTCCATTTGCAACCACAGATAAGAGGAAACTCTTCAAAATTTTAGCAAAGTGGTATGAAGGAAAAAGGGGTAAAGGTAGGACATCAATAAAACCACAAATGGATCAAAGGATAGCTGAAGAGAATTCCCCCTTTAAGAAGAAAATCCAAACAATTTAGGAGCAAAGAAAGGAGTGCATCCACAAGAGAAGAAAGACGAACATTTGATGACAAATGGGACGTATTGGGATTACAGGAATAAATCACCTTGGAAAATGCAACTATATCAAATAGGAAGTTCGGACCAACAGGACAAGAGAAAGCAAGTCGTTATAATAAGATAGTTACAGGGAACAAATGACATCTAAGGAAGACCGGGAAGTAGAAGGGACTACACCCTAAAAAGGTTAGTGAGATGGATGTTAAGGATAGGAGGACTCGAGAAACAGCTGCTAAGAAACTTAGACCAAACAAATGGTGGAGGCAAAGCAGTTAACGAACAAATACTCGGGAAAGCCATAATGTAAGTTCCGACAAAGAAAAGAGAGGCAGAAAGGTCAAATACTCAGGAAAAGAAGAATACAAGAAATCCTTAAAAGGACCAAGGGCCAATTAACGACTAAACTCAAGCCAAGAAAGGAATAGGCAAGCCTCTTCCACAATGATCCTGAAACAAGGAAGATTTGTACGCTCCCTAAAGAAATAGACAGGTACTGGGTACAAATAAGGATGCAAATAAAGCATAAAAGATATGCCTAAAAGATTTGAGGAGTAAAGGTAAATAGGAGAAGACGACATCAAGGGATGTCATTTAAGGGTAGAAATCCCCTGGAGCAAATGTAAGAAAAGAATGTCAGGGGAAAGGTAAAGAATCCTACCAAGGAAGGAAGCCCCAGAAAGACATGTGTATCCTAATTAAGAGGAAATGGAACCAACCCTTATTTAGGAAATGTTTTCCAATGAAGGAAGTATTGTAATGGTCCATTATGACCTGTTTGGAGAGAATAGGAGAACCATGTGGAAAGAGGAATACTAGTAACAGCGGACAGCCAAAGATAATGAACAAAACTGGATGGAGTGAACCTTCCCAAGCAAAGTAATCGACACATAGATCGAAAGCAATTATTGTAGAATGAAGAATCATGAAGTGATTTATGAGCAAGTAAAAGAGGATTAAGGAAAAAGGAAGTCATTGAATAAGGGATGTCACTAAAGAAGAGAAAGGACATAAGAAGGGAAAAAAAATCCTCGTATGTCAATAATCATCAGGAAACCCAACAATTGGAATTGAAAGGACCCAATAAAAACGTTTGGAAAGGATGAGTAGGTAAGAGAAATCCATGCAATTATGTGAGACATAACTTCAAAGGCATGATGGATGAGAGGATAACTGTAAAAAGGATAGTTGAGGAATGCCATCAAAAGAAAAGAGGGATAAAGTTATATGATCCCTAAAAGGTTAAAAAAAAAAAAGCTAAGAGAGACCCTTAAGGAGATGTTCTAGAAATCTAATGGACAAAGATAGGTTCTAGAAAATGCCATGCTGTAAGGGGTATGTAAGCCCAACAATCCTGAGGAGAATATGACTCAAAGTAAGGAAGAGTCAGCTAATAAGCATGACGAGGTCGAATATAAAAATTTGGACTGAAGTTATAATAGACAATGAACGGAGGAAGGGTGAAAATGAGATGAAAAAGTGAGAATAAAGAAAACTGTGGCAACTAGTACGTAACGCCTGAAAGAACATTAAGCTAAATGTTTCAACGACCAAGGGGTTAACTAGACATGAGAATGGTTAGGTATCTTGGAATTTCCAATCTTGAGTACAGAACCTCAAAGTGAAAAATGTGCTCTAAGCAAAAAAAGATATAAATCTAAGAATATACCCTGAAGTAAGGTATGTCTCGTTATGATAAATTTCATATAGGGAGTAAATAATATAAAGGAAAAGAAATTCCTTAAGTGAAGGATGTAAGAAGGACTAATTAAAAGAACAAGAGAAGACTTTACATGTTAAGTAAACACCAAAGGGGCATCAAAGGAAATGATTGCTCATGCAAGGATGTTAATTAAGTTTTGGGGACAAAACTCCTAAAAGGAGGGGAGAGTTGTAAACCCCGCACATTTGAGTTAAGGAAAACCGGGAAAAGAACCGGTCAAACCGAATAAGAAAAACCAAACCGGTTTACATTTGGGAATAAGCAATATGAAAATTTACAACTTTCGGTTGATCCAAATGATTTATTAAACATTGGAAAAGAAATTTAAGACAAACTAGAAAAACAAATCCAAATTGGTTTAGGTGAACTAGATTTTATAAGAACTTCAAAAGTTAAGCGTGCTTACCTAAGAGTAGTGTAAGGATGGGTGACCTCTTGGGAAGTGTGATTTTTTTGTAACTCGAAATTTCGGTCAAAAATTTTGTATGCGAACTATGGCTTATCATAAATAGCCATCAATTAATATATATTTAATTATTGAAATTAATACCAATAATTTAATACCTAAATTTTATTATTGGAATTAATACAAATAATTTATTACCAAAATTAAATTATTGTAATTAATACCGAAATTTAATTATTGAAATTAATACCAATAATTTATGGCAATATTAATACTAGTAATAAATCTCAACCATTTAATACACGGGTAATCCCCATTTCATTCTCCTCACACCTGAACACTTCTCTCTCTCTACTGCTCCATTTCCCGGTAAAGCTTGAACCAGAGCTTCGACTTGAACAAAGGTTGGGCTCTTTAGAACCGGGGAGAAGACAACTATCTGATAGAAAAATCCAGTTAAACCGAGAATCGTTGGAGAAGCGCCGACATGATTGAATAGTGAAGCAACTCTGGCGGACCGAAGCTGCCCTATTTCGGCCAAGCTGAAATTGGCCATTTCAAGCCCTACTCAGGCCAAACCAAGCCCTCCCAACACTTCCTCAACCTTTCCACGGCTGAATTAGGACTGAAAGGTAAGCCAATTCGGCTCCTCTTTATAATTTTTGATCGGTGCTAGAGAGAGAATCGACTGAATTTCAATGACAAAATTCTAATCTAATTCTGCACCAATTGATACAATACTTGATTTTAGGATGAACCTCAGGACGAGATCTATCTACCCAGATTGAAAGCTCGGACTGTCGTGCCTTCACCGGTGAGTAATCAAAGCTTTCTCTCTCTACATTCTATTTTCCGGCAAAGCTCCGTTTGAGCTCGTTCTGACGTTAAAATTTGAGATTCAAAGTTTCTTAGAATCGTATGAACATATATGAACTCAATTTCAACTCCAATTTCAATAATTAGAAGTGTTTGATTGGTCAATTTGATGAAATCAAATTCGGTAGTGTTGAAGAGTTGAAATTGGAGGAAATTTTGGGGATTTTCGAAATTCAAAGGGGCCAAAATATAATTTTATGAAATTGAGGGTCAATTGGGCATGAAAATAATGTTGAAGGACCACTTGAGGAATTTTGGAAATTTTGGGGAAAATTTTACCATTTTTGTGAAAGAAGGGCAAAATGGTAATTTTGGAAAAATTGGGGAACCAAATTGGAAATTTGGAAAATTAAACCCCTTTTTGGTGAAATTAAATAAATTGAGGTCCCACGATAAATTTTAAAAGTTACGGGACTCAATTAGAGGAAAAACCAACATTAGGGACTTAAAGTTAAAGAGAAATAACTTTAGGGACCTAATTGCAAATAACTAAAAGTTTAGGTTTTCTCATTCATTAATGAATGAAGGCTGTTATGTCGAGTAATAATGAACAAGGTTGTTCATATCATGTAGGAACATTAAATACCGGGAACGCCAGCAAGGACAAGGTCGTGTGAATACAAAGAACCAGTCTAGTGGAATTGACGGCATTAACGGGTGAGTGGGTTACTAACATCATACCCGGTTGGGATGATGAGCACACCTTATAATTTAAAAACCACTTACCGGTTGTGAGTGGGTTTACTAACATCATACCCGGTTGGGATGATGAGCACACCTTATAAATTAAAAACCACTTACCGGTTGTGAGTGGGTTTACTAACATCATACCCGGTTGGGATGATGAGCACACGTTATAAATTAGAAACCACTTACCGGTTGTGAGTGTGTTTACTAACATCATAACCAATCTAGTGGAATTGACGGCATTAACGGGTGAGTAGGTTTACTAACATCATACCCGGTTGGGATGATGAGCACACCTTATAATTTAAAAACCACTTACCGGTTGTGAGTGGGTTTACTAACATCATACCCGGTTGGGATGATGAGCACACCTTATAAATTAAAAACCACTTACCGGTTGTGAGTGTGTTTACTAACATCATACCCGGTTGGGATGATGAGCATACCTTATAATTTAAAAACAACTTACCGGTTGTGAGTGGGTTTACTAACATCATACCCGGTTGGGATGATGAGCACACCTTATAATTTAAAAACCACTTACCGGTTGTGAGTGGGTTTACTAACATCATACCCGGTTGGGATGATGAGCACACCTTATAATTTAAAAACCACTTACCGGTTGTGAGTGGGTTTACTAACATCTTACCCGGTTGGGATGATGAGCATACCTTATAATTTAAAAACAACTTACCGGTTGTGAGTGGGTTTACTAACATCATACCCGGTTGGGGATGATAAGTGCCTCGATATAAAAACCCACTGTTTAGTGGTATTTTAATCATCACTACTTAGAGAAAGTGATGTGAAAGTTATGCGAAAAGAACTATTTACGGGTTGTAAGTAGATCATACCCGGTTGGTATGATGAGACTTCCTCGAAGGAAGTTGAAAACCCGTTCATCGGTTATAAATGAAGATGTCCTTATACCGGTCGGTATGATGGACAGTAAAAACCTATTTTTGTCGGAAGTGCTCTCCCCTGACTGTGTGCCAATGCTTAAACAATTTGGGAGACCTTCTCGACGGGAGCTCGAATAGCTCTAATAGGTCGGGGACCTCGATTTTGGAACTTGGGGGCTAAATGCCCGATTTGTAAAATCTCGTACAGTGGGCCCAAGGCCAGTTGGCACGAGCAAGAGCTCGTAAATGAACATGAGATATGTGCCATAAAACTTAATAAGTGAATTGTTTGACCATGGTACCAAGATAGGACCGACATGCTCAATCAACTAGCGGCAGTGCGACATGACAGGGCGACGGACTAGTCAAGAGAAACAGCTGCGGGTTGAGTTGAGAGTCGGGGCCGTTGGACTAGTGGCACCACGGATTATATGGCAATATTAGAAAATATTGTTTGTGCATGCACTGTGACTACGGGATCATCAAGACGCCCATGAGGGGTAGTGATGTGTCCTAAGAGCACTGGACGACCTAGTAGCTATAAGGGCAGTTCGTCGTTCTAGGTGTCTGTGCAAAATCTGGAGTAGCACGAAGCGCATGAGACCGGGGTGGGGACAGGATGAGGTCTCTGTCCTCATACGGACATGAAGAAGTGATTTTAGGATTGTGGGTTGGATGTCACGTACATCCACTCATTCCCAGGGTAGAAGTGGTCGTAATTCTATCCGGGTGGCAGGAAAAGTCGCTCTGAAGCCACTAGCGGGTTCAGTAGTGATACTGGCTTGCGAATGTGTGTAACCTTCATGATGAAGGATGTGTGTTGGGTGACGACACACCATGGTAACTAAGAAATAATGGAAAAATCTAAATTTTTAAATGATGGGATTTTTGAAAACAAAGGAGTCTAGCACACTCCATATAAATGTTTTTCTTAAAAGTCAAAAGTTTTTAAAAACCCATTCACTGAGTAGTCGTACTCACCCCCTCCCTTATATCCCTTTCAGGAAATCCCGGAAAGCCTCCCCTTTCAGGTATGTAAAGTTTTAAATTTAATAAAGTTTTGATTATGCTATTACAGGAAAAAGGTGCAAGTTAAAGGATGCCTTACTCTTTACGGTTTACGATTTGGGGAAATCCTTTAATAAACCGGGAGAGTGGCAGGTTGATCACGAGGATCCGATCAAACCGAGTCGGGGCGTGACAATGTTGGTCTTGTCTTGGTGCCATGCCAAACAATTCCTTTATTTATAGTTTTATGGAATATAACTCATGTTTGTTTACGAGCTCCTGTTCGTGTCAACTAGCCTTGGGCCAACTGTACGGGATTTTAAAAATTGGGCATATTAGCCCCCAAGTTCCAAAACTGAGGCACCCGACCTATAAGAGCTATTCGAGTTCCCATCAAGAAGATCGCCCAAATCATTTAAGCATTTGCACATAGTCAGGGGAGAGCACTTCCGACAAAAATATGTTTTCAACTGTCCATTATACCGACCAGATATAAGGACATCTATGCTCATAACCGATGAATGGGTTTTCAACTTCCTTCGAGGAAGTTTCATCATACCAATTGGGTATGATCTACTTACAACTGGTAAGTAGTTTTTTTGCATGATTTTCCCATCACTCCTCTAAGTTGTGATGTTTAAAATACCACTTGGCAGTGGGTTTTCATTTTGAGGTACTTATCATCCCCAACCGGGTATGATATAAAATCCCACTCACCCGTTAATGCAGTGAATTCCACTAGATCGTTTATTTGTATTCACGTAAGGTTGTCCTTGCTGGCGTTCCTAGTACCTAGTGTTCCTACACGATATGAACATCTCAGTTCATTATCCCTCGGCCTAATAGCCTTCATTAATTCCAAATGAATGAGAAAACTAAAGTTTTATTTATCTGCAATTAGGTCCCTAAAGTTATTTTTCTTTAACTTTAAGTCCCTAATGCCGGTGTTTCCTCAAATTGAGTCCTAAAACTTTTAAAATTTATCTTAGTTCCTCAATTTATTCAAATTCACAAAAAGGGTTTTAATTTCAAAATTTTCCAATTTGGTCCCCTAACTTTTCCAAAATTACCATTTTGCCCTTCCTTTACAAAAATGGTAAGTTTCACCCCAAAAATTCTAAAATTCCTCAATTGGCCCTTTAACATGCCTATCATGCCCAATTGACCCTCAATTTTATAAAATATCATCTTGGTCCTTTGAATTTTTGAAAATCCCCAATTTCCCCCCAATTTCAACTCCTTAACACTGCCGAATTTGATTTCATCAAATTGATAGATCAAACACTTCTAATTGTTGAAATTGAAGTTGAAATTGAGTTTCTACATGTTCATACAATTTCATAGCACTTTGAATCGTAAGTTTGAATGCCAAAACGAGCTCAAACGGAGTTTTGCTGGAAAACAAACTGTACAAAGAAAAAGCTTCGATTACTCACCGTCGGGGGTACGTCGGTCCGAGCTTTCGATTTGGGCAGATAGTTCTCGTCCTAAGGTTTATCCTAGAATCAAGAGTTGCATCAATTGATGTCAAATTGAGTTAGAATTTCATCATCGAAATTCTACTAGTTCTCTCTCTAGCACTAGTCGAAAATTGCATAGGGGAGCCAAATTGGCTTACCTTTCAATCCTAATTCAGCCGTGGGAGGGATGAGGAAGTGTTGGGAAGGCTTGGTTTGGCCTGTGGGGGGCTCAGAATGGCCGATTTCAACTCGGTCGAAATACGGTGGCTGCGGTCCACTAGAGCTGCTTCACTGTTCCATCACGCCGGCATTTCTCCAGCGACCCTCGGAGTAAACGGAAACTACAAGCGTGTAGTTGACTTCTTCCTGGTTCAAAAGAACCCGACCTCACCTCCTTTGGCTTAGAAATAACCCTATATCAGAGCTCTGGTTTGAGCTTCTTTGGAAAACTAAGCAGCTGAGAGAGAGTAAGCTTTTTAGGTGTGGAGAGGATGAATGGAGAGGGGTTCTTTATATAGGTTGCTCGGGGACTCGTCAGTCATTCGTTTGGCACCTTTATGATAGGCATTGATGGCCGGAAACGTATTGAACGAAGATGTTTCTTCTTCGCTAGTACTGCTTCGATTTTCTGGCGAGTGAACAGTGTTGTCATCTGAAGGAAGAAGGCGACACTGTTGCAAACCGGACCGGTCCAAACCGGGTTCGAAGCTTAAACTGGTCAGTTAACCCCCCATTCGATCGAGTTTTTCATATCTAAAAATATCTAAATTCATCTAAATTCATTTTCTATCCAATGGTGGCCTCAAATCTCAATATTTAAGCCACCTAGAAAAATGAATTTAGAATCTGGTTCAATAGTGGTTTAAACCGGTTCAAATCTGGTTCACCTAAACTAGTTTGGTTTTCATCTCCAATTCACTCTAAAGTCCTTTTTCATGAATTTTATGACTCCTTAGGTCACTTAGGGTCCATAAAATTCCCAGTTTACCATCTCTCTATCGGTTCTAGTTCATAATCCAACTCAGTTTTTAAACCCGTTTAATTAGGTTCAGGTCCGGTTCACCCGAACTAGTCTGGTTTTTCTCTTCCACTTTGTTCTAAGGTTCCTTCCCAAAGTTTATAAATCTCTTTGGGTCACAATGGATTTGAAATTTCTCTAATTTTTCCATTCCCCAATAAAAGGGTTTGTGAATCGGTTCAGTTTTCTTAGTCGGTTTCACCGGTTCTTTTCCTGGTTTTCTTTAACTCAAAAGGGTGGGGTTTACAACTCTCCCCTCCTTTTAGGAGTTTTGTCCCCAAAAATTAACCAATATATTCCACATTGGGAATAATTTCCCTTAATGTCAACTTGGGTTTTCTTGACATGCTAACACTTCGATTTCTCTTTCGCTTAGTCCCCGTAATCATTAATCTAAGGGATTTCTTTTCATTTATCATGCTTACTCCTTCCATGGAGTTATAATAACAAGGCATTTTTGGCTCATTAATCCAAATGTATATTCTTAGGTTTGCATCTCCCTTTATTTAGGGTAAGGTTCTTGCTTTTGGGGTTCTTACTCAAGATTTCAGGATTCAAAGTTCCAAGGTGCCCAATCATTCCTTAGTCTAGTTATTTTGTTCATCATTGAAACGCCTAGCTCGTCATTCTTTTGAGCATTATGTACATATTTTCACAGGTTTTTGTGTTATTATTCTTTCATCCCAATTTGACCCATCCTTCATCCATCATGAATTACAACTTCGGTCAAATTTATGTTTGACCATGTTATGTTTACTAACTGACTCCTTACTCGAGTTGCATTTTACTCGGGACTGTTTGTGCTTTTATGTCTCTTACGACATGGCATAGTTCTAAACTTGTATTTGTCCATCAGACTTTTACAACACCACTTTTTGGGTTGTTTCCAACTTTTCAGCCTTCCAGTGATTGTATAACTTCATCCCTCATTTCTTTTGGTAGTATTCCTCGACTACCTGTACCATTATCCACATCAACTTACAAAACTGTGTCATTTCTCCTTACCCACTCGTCCTTTTTCAACTTCCTTATTAAGTCTTTCTGATACCAATTATTTGATTTCCAAATGTTTTACTTACATGTTAGGATTCATCCTTTCTTAGGCCCATCCTCATTCCCAATGACATCCTTTACTCAAGGAATTCCTTTGGCCTTAATCCACTCTTACTTGTTCGTAATCATTTCATAGTTTATTATTCCCATTTGACCCTTTTCAGTCTATTGTCTTGTTCAGGGAGTTCCCTTTTTGCGATTTCATTCTCTAATATGCCCCTCAAGGTAGAGACTTTCATTCTAGGAGCTACATGCTCAACCTTCTTACCATTCCTTGAAGGTTTCTTCCTTTGTTTTCCTTACTTTTCCTTCTATACTGTGGCATCTGTCCACTTAAAATCCTTCCCCATATTAAAATTCCATTTCGTCCCTTATTGTTTAATTGAGGAACTTATTAGTCTTATTTCATTTGCTTCATACTATGCTCAGTTGTTCCTTCTTTAGGCTTCATTAGGCGCGTGTGGACTACGACTTGTCTTACTAGTTGTAGTTATTCCTCCATAACCACATCTTATTTGGAGGGATTACTTTCCCAACGTTTCTCAGACGTTCTTTCCATCATTACTTTATTATGGATAGTCCACTCATTTTTACTTGCACGACATCTCTTAATATGTTTCCTTGGGTTTCTTTCACCTTAGCATGCATTTTATTTGCAAATTCGTCTCTTCACCTCTAGTCACTAGTTCCATTTCTTCTTTATTAGGTCATGCATCATTTCTTAGGATTTTCCTTATTTGGGAGGATTCTTACCCTTTTCTCCCGTAATTTGTTTTTCATACATCTTTGAAGACACCTAACTTTAAATGATGTCCCTTGATTCTATTCTTTTATTTTTACCTTTACTCTTGAGACCCTATGGATACGTTTTTCGTACTCCATCCTCATTCTCACTCATACCTCAGCACATGTCCAGAGCTCACATCCACCTAGTTTCTAAATCCCTTGATCACCCTTCGAGATGTTCACTTAACGGTCTCAAGAGTTTTAATTATAAATCCGATTTTTGGCTATTGATTTCTTTTAAGGATTTTCCTTCGTTCTTCTTTTCCAATGGTTTGGCCTTTTCACTTCTCCCTTCTATATCGTGGTTTAAATCCTTGGTTCTCTCGAAGACCAGTTCTTTAACTACTACCTTCTCACTATTTTTCTGATCCAATTATCTGTGTAGCAGTATCACTCGTCCTTCATGCCCATCCTTTCATAGAGTGTAGTCTTTACTACATCTCAACCTTTCTTAGGATTCTTTTTGACCATCTCGTTGCTACAAATTTCTACTTGGTTCTCCTAGAATTGTTATTTGGCTCTATTACCCTTCCAAAGTAGGTCATAATTGGCCTCCGATACATTCTTCCTTCTAGAAGTTTCTAACGATGGATTTGTTGATTACACTTAACGTTATGTCCATCTGCCAACCAATGATTTTTTTTGAGGTACTTAGTTGTATGCATCCCTCCAAAGTTTACATTCATAGTGTATTTCTTTATGGAGCATTCAAATCCTCCTTGTTTCAAGATTCTTGACCATTACGTGAGAGGCTTGCCTATTCCTTTCTTGGCTTGAGTTTAGTCGTTAATTTGGCCTTTGGTCCTTTTAAGGATTTCTTTCATCCTTCTTTTCCCATTTATTTGGCCTTTCCGCCTCTCTCTTCTTTGTTGGAACTCAAATTATGGCTTTCCCGTGTATTAGTTTGTTAACTACCTTGCCTCCACCATTCCTTTGGTCTAAGTTTCTTAGGGCAGTTGTTTCTCGAGTCCTCCTATCCTTAACGTCCATCTCACTAACCTTTTTAGGGTGTAGTCCTTTCTACCTCCCAGTCTTCCTTAGGATGGATTGGTTAAGTAACCATCAGGCCAGGATGGACTGTGAAAAGAAGACAGTGACCTTCCACACTCCCGAGACTAACAGACTGAAATTCTGAGGAGACCAAATGAAAGGTGAAGTACTGATGGTGTCCCATATGAAGGCTAAGAAAATGATACAGAAAGGCAGTACGGCTTTTCTGGCCATGGCCATCAATGAAAAATCTAAAGAGAAGGGACTCAAAGATATTCATGTAGTCAAACACTACCTAGAGGTATTTCTAGAAGAATTACTTGTTCTACCTCCCAATCGGTAAGTGGAATTTACCATAGTGATTACCCTAGGAATAAACCCCACATCCCAAGCCCCCTATCGTATGGCTCCAACGGAACTAAAGGAATTGAAAGAACAACTGGATGAACTAGTGTAGAAGGACTTTATATGTTCTAGCCTATCTCCATGGGGTGCATCCGTCCTATTCGTAAAGAAAAAGAGTGGAAGCTTGAGACTGTGCATAGACTATAGGAAGTTGAATCAAGTCACCATCAAGAATACGTACCCACTTCCACGGATTGACGACCTATTCGAACAACTAAAAGGATCTGCCTACTTCTCCAAAATAGATCGTCGATCAAGCTATCACCAACTCAGTATTCAAGAAGAGGACATTCCTAAGATGACATTTTGGTCTCGATATGTACATTACGAATTTAGAATGATGCCATTCGGATTAAGAAATGCCCCTACAGCCTTCATGGATTTAATGAACCGTGTGTTTCAACCACACTTAGACAGATTCATGATAGTATTCATAGATGATATTCTCATATACTCACGAACTAGGTTGGAACACGAAGAATATTTGGCGATCACCTTGGAGATATTGAGAGAAAAACACTTGTATGCAAAATTCTCCAAGTGTGAGTTCTAGCTATAGGAGGTAGGATTCTTAGGACATATAGTGTCCAAGGATGGAGTCAAGGTAGATCCAGCAAAGGTGGAAGCCATATCTGATTGGAATGCACCCATGAATCCTTCAAAGATTTGAAGTTTCTTAGGTCTGGCAGGATACTACTGACGGCTCGTGCAAGATTTCTCTAAGATAGCAGCTTCTCTGACTCGGCTCACTAGGAAAGGAGTTGAGTATAAATGGGATGAAAGATGTGAGAAGTCTTTCTTAGAGTTGAAGACCCGATTGACAACTGCACCGATACTCTCCCTACCCAATCCAAGTGAGGGAGAGTACACCATCTATAGTGATGCATCCGGACAGGAACTCGAATGTGTACTAATGCAACAAGGGAAAGTTATCGATTATGCCTCGTGACAACTTAAGGTACATGAGAGAAACTACCCAACTCATGATCTAGAATTAGTTGCGATAGTGTTTACCTTAATGATTTGGTGACACTACCTCTACAGGGTTAAGTGTAGAATATACACTGATCACAAGAGTCTTAAGTATTTTCTTACTTAGAAAGAGTTAAACCATCACCAGAGGAGATGGTTGGAATTGGTGAAGGATTACAACCTTGTTATAGAGTATCTCCCTGGAAAGATGAATGTGGTGGCATATGCCTTAAGTCACAAATATCAAACTGAGGTGGCACAAATAAAGAAAAGCTACATACCCTTGTTGCAATAGTTGGGCAGATGCCTTGTTGCAATAATAGGAGAAAAGCTTGTTGGCTAATGGGGTAGTAAGGCCCAGTCTAATCGAGCAGATTAAGGTTCAATAAAAGGCTGATATGGAACTCCAACCTTATATGGATCCGGTTAACAGAGAAACGAAGCCGATTACGACTTGGAAAGTGATGGAGTGCTAACCTATAGGGGTAGGATATGTGTGCCTCAAGTTAAGGAGTTGAAGAGGTTAATTTTGGAAGAGGCACATGATTCGATGTATGCAATGCATTCGGGCAGTACCAAGATGTACTGCACCCTCACACAAGGATATTGGTGGAAGGGAATTAAGAGGGACATTGTGGAATATGTAGCCCAATGCTTGTCCTATCAGCAGATAAAGGTTGAGCATCAAAGACCATGAGGATTGTTGCAACCCTTACCAATTCTGGAATGGAAATGAGAGCACATTACCATGGACTTTGTCACAGGGCTACTTCTGACAAGTAAGGGTCGAGATGCAATTTGGGTCACCGTGGATAGGTTGACCAAAACTGCTCATTTCCTCCCTATAAGAGTGCCAGATACAATGGAACAACTACCGTCTTATACATGAGGGAAATAGTATGACTCCATAGTGTCCCGGTGAGTATAGTGTCAGACAGAGACCCCTAATTTACTTCAAGGTTCTAGCCAAGTTTATAAATTGCTATGGGAACTAAGCTCCACATGAGCACAGTGTTTCATCCTTAGACCGATGGACAGTCAAAATGAACAATTCAAACCTTGGAGGACATGCTAAGGGCATCCGTGCTCACCATGAACAATGGTTGGGAGAAATAATGTGCCTAATGGAAGTTGCTTACAATAATAGCTATCATGTTAGTATTCAGATGGCTCATTATGAAGCCCTTTATGGACGACCATGCCGTACACCTCTATTTTGGGAAGAAATGGTGTAAAGAAATCTGGAAAGGGCAGAGTTAATTGAGGATGCTATAGAAAAAATAAAGTTAACTAGGAGTCACCTTAAGACCACTCATGATAGACAAAAGAGTTATACGGATCATCGAAGAAAAGATCTAAAGTTTGATGTGGGAGATCAAGTATTTCTCAAGGTATCCCCTTGGAGGGGAATACTTAGGTTTAAACAAAGGGGAAAGTTAAAACTGAGGTATATCGATCCATATCCCACAAGACTATAAATTGGAATTACCACAAGACTAGCAGATGATACATGATGTATTCTATATCTTTGTGCTTCGGAAGTACTAGCCTAATGCTAGCCATGTATTGGATTGACCTCCACCGGAGCAGGAAGAGAACTTGACCTATTAAATAGAACTGGTACGAATCATTGACCAGAGGGATAAGAACTTAAGAAATAAGAAGATTCCTATAGTCAAAGTTTTGTGGAAAAACGGACTAGTGCAAGAATATACATGGGAAACTGAAATTATAATGAGGGAAGGTTACCATCAATTATTTAACATGAAATTTTTTTGGGGACAAAACCCCTAAAAAAAGGGGAGAGTTGCAAACCCTGTCCTTTGATAATAAAAAATTTGGAAAAGAACCAGACATTTCCAGAGAGAAAACTGAGTCGGATTATAAACTGAACTGATAGAGAAAGGGTAAACCGGGAAATTTATGGATCCCGAGTGACCTAAAGAGTAAAAAAAGTCATGAGAAAGGACTTTAGGATGAATTGGAGGTGAAAACCAAACCAATTCAGGTGAACCGGACCTGAACTAGATTGAACTGGTTTCTAAATTCATTTTTCTAGGTGGCTTAGAAAATTTAAATTGGAGAATTTAGGTCACCATTTGATAGAGAATAAATTTAGATGAATTTAAAAATTTTTAATTTTGAAAAACTCAGTCAAATCAGGTCTGAACCGACCACTTTAAATGTTGAACACGGTTCAGACCGGTCCGATCCGGTTCAGAACAATGTTGTCTTCTTCTTTTAAATGACAACACTGTTCACTCACTGATAAAATTGAGCAGCACCGACGAAGACCTGTAAACTTCGCCCTCTCCCTACTGCTCCATTTTTCGATGAAGCTAGGACCAGAGCTCTAACATGGGCATTTTTCTAAGCTAAAGAAGGCATTATCGGGTTCTTTAGATTCGAGAAGAAGTCAGCTACACAACGGTAGTCTCCATTTGCTCCGAGGATCACCAGAGAAATGCCAACGTGATAGAACAATGAAGTATCTCCAACGAACTAAAGCTGCCCTACTTCGACTGAGCTAAAAACGACCAATTTGAGCACTTCTCAGGCCAAACCAAGACCTCCCAAAACTTCCATAGCCCTCATACAATTGAATTAGAGTAGAAAGGTAAGCCAGTTTGGCTATCCCCTGTAAATTCCGATCATTGTTAGAGAGAGAATCGATGAAACTTCACTAACCAAATTATCAATTAATTTGACATGAATTGATGCGATTCTCGATCTTAGGACAAACCTCAGGACAAGAGCTATCTGTCCAGATCGAAAGCTTGGACCGCCGCGTCCCCGATGGTAAGCTTTCGAAACTTTCTCTCTCTACGTTCAATTTTTCGACGAAGCTCTGTTTGAGGTCGTTCCGACGTCAATTCATGCAATTCAATGTGCAATTGAATTGTATTGATGTGTAGGAACTCAAATACACCTTCAATTTCAACAATTAACCTCATTTGATCTATCATTTGAAAAAATCAAATTTGGTCAGGTTGAAAGGTTGAAATTTGGGGAAATTTTTGGGGAAAATTGGGGATTTCAGAAATTTGTGGGACTAAAGTGCAATTTACCAAAATTGAGGGCCAATTGGGCATGGAAAAGATGTTTGAGGACTAATTGGTCAATTTTTGGAAATATTGGGGTTAATTTTACCATTTTTGTAAAGTTGGGGCAAAATGGTAATTTTATAAAAGTTGGGGACCAAATTGGGAATTTGCGAAACCTTAACCCCTTTTTGTAATTTTGAATCAATTGAGGTCCCAAAGTGAATTTTTAAAGTTTTGGGACTCAATTTGGGGAAAATTTTGCATTAGGGACTTAAAGTTAAAGAAAAAGAACTTTGGGACCTCAATTGATTCAAATAATTAAAATTTTTGGGTATTTCATCCATTTGTGATGAATGAAGGCTGTTAGGCCAAAGGATAATGAAAAAGGATGTTCATATCATGTAGGAACATGAAGTACTGGGAACGCCAGGCAAGATAAGTTCGCGTCGAGGCAAAAAGCCGGTTGAGAGGAATTCACTCCATTCACGGGTGAGTGGGATTTTCACATCATACCTAGTTGGGATGATGAGCACCTCGGTAATAAAAACCCGCTACTATGTGGGATTTTAACATCACACCTAGATGGGGTGATGTGAGAAAATACACAGAAAAACTACTTATCGATTGTAAGCAAATCATATCTGGTTGGTATGATAAACTTCCTGGAAGCTAATAGAAAACCGTTCGTCAGTTATGAGTGGAGATGTCTTCACACTCAGTTGGAGTGATGGACAACTAGAAAATTATTCTGTCAGAAGTGCTATCCCCTGACTGTGTACCACTACTTAAACTTTTTGGGAGACCTTCTTGACGGGAGCTTGAATAGCTCAAATAGGTCGGAAGTATCGATTTTGGAACTTGGGGGCTAATATACTCGATTTTGAAAATCTCGTACAGTGTGCCCAAGGTCAGTTGGCATGAGCAAGAGCTCATAAATAAACATGAGATAAAGCCAGGAAAACTTTAATGAATGATGTGTTTGGCCATGGTACCAAGATATGACCGACATACTCGATGCATAGGTGGTAATGCAACAAGATAGGTCGACGTACCAGTCGTGACAAACAGTTGTATGTCATGTTGAGGATCGGGGCCATTGGACCAGTGGCACCAAAGATTAAATGGCTTATGTGAAAAATTATTGCTTTGTGCATGCACTGATGTACGGGATCTTCAAGAGGCCCAAGAGGGGTAGTGATGCATTCAAGGGGCTACTGGACGACATGGTGGAGATAAGAGCACTTTATCGTGCCAATAGTCAGGGAAGTGCAATGTAGCTTCATGCGCATGAGACCGGGGTGGGGTCGGGATGAGGTCTCTGTCCTCATATGGACATGAAGTTTCTTTTCAGGATTGAGGGTTGGATGTCATGTACATCCACTCATTCTTAGGGTAGAAGTGGATGAGCTTCTATCTAGGTGGTTGGTAATGTTGCTTAGATGCCACAAGTGGGTGTAGTGGATGTGTTGCCCTGCAAATGTGTGATCCCTTCATGATGAGGGTGTGTGTTGGATGTTAAACACACCGACTGTGGTTAATGAGGGATAATGGTTTTGAAAATTGAGATTTTGAGGATGAAATTTCTTAAAGAAAATATGGAGTATGGCACACTCCAATTCAAACTATTTTTCTAAAAGTCAAGTTTTAAACACCCATTCACTAAGTTGTTGATCTCACCCCTCCCTTATATCCCTTTTCAGGTAAGCAAGGGAAAATCTATCCAAAGACCTCCAGTTAACTACATCTGTAAGACAAGTATGTTAAGTATAAATTTTATTCAGTTTTGATTAATGCTATTCCAGGAAAAGTACAAATTTAAAGGATGCCTTACTCCTTACGGTCTAAAATAAGGGGGGAACCCTTAATAAACTGGGAGAGTAGCAGTGATCATGGGGATATGACCAAACCGGGTCTGGGCGTGACACTTATATTTAGTGTTTTCTAGGAGTTCTTTTTAGAGGATTTTGGCGTGGCGTCTACATCTATCTATACCTTATTTCTCAATCAAACAAAGTATATTCCATTCTTTTTAATTGTGTCCTGAAAGTCTTGGGGTCTTTTCCATATTTTGTGTTGGGTGTCGTCATTATATTGGCGGGGTTCGCATCAACCTAGGATCCTGATGCAAGGATGAGGGAAGCATATCCGAGGTTGTGTAGACTCTCCCTTGACCTTGGAATGTAAATAGGAATCCTTATAATGTCAGTTAAATAAATAATTACAACCAGTTTTGTGGACAAAACTCCTAAAATGGTGGCAATGATTGTAAGATTGGGAAATTCCAACTTGAAAACCAGGTTGAGTTGAACCGGAAAGTGGGATCGAACCAAGAGAGTAACCTTAAACTAGGAAATGTAATTGAACTAGGAATAAGGAAGGGATTGATGGAGATGCCAAGAGGGGTGAAAGAGGCTCATGAGAAACCCTTAGGAGTGTCTCTAGAAGCGAAGGATTGGGAGAAAAATGGGAGAGAATCGGTTTGAATCGGATTCAAGCTAGGTGGACTCACAAAAAACCTCAAAATTTTGAGGTATCAAAGGAAATCTAAATGAAGTAATTCTCAAGTAAATTAAATTGGAAATTGAATGTATAATTTTAGGTATTTTTAGTTTTGGAAGAACCAGTTGGGAAATGGGGTGTGCTGGGCGAAAAACCACTGAAGCAGTCAATAAATTCACTTAAAACCAATTCACTATAGTGCAAACTAGATTGTGTGTTACACCGAGCGAACTCACGTTTGACCACGTGTGTGCATGTCATCTTACTTGCACGACTCGTAGATCCAAATCACTTGTTTTTCATCTTACATGTCACTGCTAACCATCAACTCCACCGTTGGGGGAAATTAATTCATTATTAGCACCATAGGCTATGGATTGATGAGAGAAAGCTATGTATAGATAAGCATGCAAGTCTAGATCTCTACTGTATAAATTAGGGTTGTTATTTCATCGGCTTTTGCTCGAAACTCTCTCTCAATCTCCGACTGCTCCCAAGTCCAGTGATCTTACTACCAAAAAACATAAGTCCTCCGTTCCTCCAACTTCGACATCCATCTTGGCACCTCTGGAAATCTGAATGCCACAACTTTCCATTGCCACCTCTCTCCACCCTCAAATCTGCCTCTACTAGCACTAGCCAGATTGCACATTTCATGATCTTTGATGACGTGAAACAAGGGAGCTATTTCAGAGCTCAATTGTGATGGCTCCAACGACCCTCGTGAGCTAAGAAATATTTGGTGACCCTCTTTTACCACCATCTTCCCATAGCTTGTGACGTTTCCCAATTTAAGCAATATTGGAGGGAGAATTAAATTGTTGAAATATCATATCACATGCTAAGTGGCTGAGTTGACTAAAACTTGAATTGTAGGATCTACAAACCTCTAATTGAGCTGATTCAAGTGGACACAAACTCCTTGAGGAGTTAACTTTCACACCCCACCAGCCTCGATAGCCAACAAGCCTTTCCCGATGAGTTCTCGACTTTGACCCGACTTATACCCGTTTGTGCATGAGTTTCTGATCATGTTTGGTCAGACCAAGTCTGGTTGACTCATGCCAAACTAAATTTTTGACAACCTAGATGGAGGCCAAGGGGACCTCCCAACTTAATTTGATAATATTTAGAGAAACTTTGTTAGTGTGTCAATGGTCGGGGACTAAATTGCAAATATTTGATAGTTAGAGTACCTAGTTGCTATTAAGCTTTTTATGGGGTCTTCCTAAGGGTTAAAATGAAGTATTGGGGAAATTTTGAAAGTTTGGTGAGGGTTGGGGACTGAGTTTTCTTGTTGTGAAAGGTTTAGGGACCAATTTTCAATAAAAGCAACATTGAGGACTTAAGTGGAAATACAAGTATTTGTGTTGCTAAAAGATGAATTTTGGGTAGTTCAAGGATCTAAATATAAGTAAAAGAAGTTTAGGGATCCGAATGAGAAATTTTGGGGTCAAATGAATCTTGAAGCCTATGTTCTCATGAAAAGGGGCAAAATGGTAATTTTGCCAAAGCTTATGGGCATTTTGGGAATTCATGAAAATAGATCTTCGAATTGTTCCAATGCCTATTTGGGAGCATAATGGTACTCAAGGAAACTTGAGTGACCCAATTGAAAGACTTGGGAAAGTCTAGGGTCCGAAAAGATGAATTTGTAAAGTATATGGGAAAATGGTAATTTTGCCCAAAAGAAGGACCAAATGGTAAATTGGGAAACTATAACCTCTAGGTGGTGGGTAAATGAAGTGTGAACAGTTCAATAAGTGCTAGGTAAATAAAGAATGAACTTAGGCCAAAGAGATTAACCTTAGACAAGGTTAGATTGAGGACGGGTTACCCGCTAGTGACTCGGGTGACCAAAGTTGGAAGGGCTAAACCATAAAACCGTAGGAAGGGTACAGTCAGTGGAATGGTCAGACATGAAAGTAACTCTATTATTTCAATCCTTGTATAGAACACAAGAAGCACTCTAGCATAATCAAGAGCGGATTCTGGAAACTCCACGAAACTAGGCTGTTTCGTGTTGTGATGTGAGTGGGTATTGATGACGAGTCTGATTGGACAAATCAAAGCGTTAGAAATCATATAAAAATTGCAAAATTATAAAGATCATGCCCATTAAAACAAATGTGACATTAATGGTAAAGGAAGAAACTAGTCATGAGACTGGGATAAATGGCATGAATGCGGTTCCGAAGAACTGGCAAAAGTTTAGGCCTTGAGCCATGTTGTGAGTTGGTGGAGATGGCCGAGTGACCAATTGGACTACACAATAAGTGTTATTGCTATGTCATTTGCTGACTTTGCATCTGTGGCATGATGTATGTCGTGTGACCTTAGGTATGGGGTCTGATGCCCACAATATGATATGAAGAGATGACCGAATGACTGGTCGGACTCCCAAGATAGATTGAATATTGTAGGGAGTTGGTCTAGTGAAGAACCAGACTCCCAAGTATATCCATGTTTTATTAGCATGTTGATTATATATGATTATGCTGTGTAAATATGGAAGTCAGGCGAGTGACACACAAAGTTCTTGGTAATAAGATGCGGTAAGCACCATTATGTGACCAAGCCATGAGTGTCGAGGGTATGACCATGAGTCATGAAATTTTGTTGTGAATACCAGCATAGGAGAGTGTGGGTGGTTAATGGATGCCTTAGTGGTTGTGCTGTCGCCAAAGTGAAAATGGAAAGCAGACCGAGGAGAAATCTTCCATGTTTTCCCAAGACACCTGAATGATGTACGGGTACCCTCATAGCAAACCGCTGTGATGAGACGATAGCAGAATTGAGTCACATGTGTATGAGGAAGGGGCTAACAAGTGGTGTTAATGTGACCATGACTTCAAGTGCTGAGAAACCTAGCAACGAGAAGACAACTGATGTGTCAATTGAGGTAAGAGTTATCGCATGACTTCCACACTCTATTTCCTGGTTTGGTTTTTCCTAAGTGGTGGTACCTTCCTGAAGTGATATAAATGTGTGTCCCAAGTAGCCCAAATCACATGTAGGCCTGAGTTGCCAAGTGTTGTGCGAGGGAGTGGCATCGAGACTGCCATGACCCCAGGGAGCTGAGACACCCAACTGCGAGACAACACCGTAGGAGTGCTAGTTATGGTAAGAGTGAATGAGAGACTCCCACATGCTAGTTTCCAAGTTTGGTATTATCTGAGTGGTTGTATAGTTTGAGGTGTGTGCACTTTTAAGGGCCTTTGTAGCCCTTTATGTCTAGGGCTTGTGTAGTTCATGATGAGGCATGGGCCGTAAGTAGCCCTGAAGTGCCAACTGCTTGAAGGCCATCACTTCTGTATGGGACATGAGTTCCCATTGTATGCATATATTAGTAATGCATTTTTGGTTGGGGAAAACCAAAGGAGGAGACCGAGGATGTCCTGACTGTTGCATAGAATACATGTCGGATGGCCCGCGACCGTTTGTCTCCATAGGCAAAGTAAACCATGAAACTCGGAAGGGTTAAGTTCAAGTAATGCGATATAAATTCATGCTAGGTGGTTTACGTGGAAACATCTGGGTCGTAAGCCAAGTTGTGGCACGACATCAGTGTTCCATTAATTAAGCTGTGAGCTCACTCCTCCTCTAAACATGATGTAGGCTAAGTTAGGAAGGCACGGGGTAGAGAAGGGAAGGAACTTCCCGTGGTGCATGTCTGCAAAGGTAACATCATACCCTGCTCACGAAGGATATTATATTTATCATGTTTTTATGATTCCTTGGTTAATTGGTAAATTGTTTTGTGAGCTCCCACATTAAGAATTCAAAGAAAAGATTCAAATTTTCACTATGTTTTAAGAATATTTTATTAAGAAGCTTTGGTTTATCCGATTCTCACTATTGTAAATGTATCCACCATAATGGTTATTGACAGGGACGAGCAGAGGGGTACAAGTCTTCTTCCTTAGGATGATAACACTAATCATCATCAGAAACTTTCCTTCTCTGATGAAGGAATATTTGCTCTGATCAGGGCTTTTGAGTGAGGATAAGCTCGACCAAAATGAAAAGTGGTTGGATAGAGGGTCCTTGAGCTCCCTATATAAAGAGCTCATCTCCATTCATCCTTCACACACCTCAAATCTCCATTCTCTCTCAAGTGCTCCTTTTTCCGGTGAAGCTTGAACTAGAGCTTTGAATTGGGCACTTTTCTCAACCTTAGAAAGCATGGTTGGGTCCTACAAACTACGGGGGAAGTCAGCTACCAGACAACAACCTCCTTTTAACCCGAGGACCGCGAGAGAAGCATCAACGAAATCAAACAATGAAGCAGTTCCAACTAACTAAAACTGCCCTATTTTGGCCTAGCTGAATTCGGCCAAATTCAGACCCCCTTTCAGCCAAACCAAGCCTCCTTGATGCCCCCACGACCCTTACACAACCTCCATAGAGGTGAAAGGTAAGCCAATTCGGTCCTACTCGGTCATTACAGATCAGTGTTAGAGAAAAATTGCCGAATTTCACTAATAAAATTCACGCTCATATGGACTTTAATTGTAGCAATTCTTGATCCTAGAAGGAACCTAAGGACGAGTGCTACCTCTCTAGATTGAGAGCTTGGACTACCGTGCCTCCGACGATAAGCTTTTGAAGCTTGCTCTCTCTATGAACAGTTTTCCGGCGAGGCTCCATTTGTGCTCATTTCGGACCCAAATGCTATGATTCAAAGCTCAATTGAATTGCATGGAAGTGTAAAAACTGATCCTTACAATCAATTGGAGCAATTAACCCAGATTGAATGGAAATTTTGAAAAAATCAAATTCGGTCAATATAAAGGGGAGAAATTGGGGAAAATTGGAAATTTCAAAAAATTGAGGGATCTCTATGCAATTTCTCAAAATTGAAGGCCAATTGGTAATTTGAAAGATGTTGGAGGACCAATTGGTCAATTTTTGAAATATTTGGGGCCAAATTGCTATTGTTGGAAAGTAGGGGCAAAATTGTAATTTTTGAAAAATTATGGACCGATTTGGAAATTTGGAAAACTTGACTCCCTTACACAATTTTGAGTAAATTGAGAATCTAAGGGGAATATTTGAAACATAGGGACTAAATTTGGGGAAAAGTTAGCATTATGGACCTGAAGTTAAGAAAAATGAACTTTAGGGACCTAAGTGCAATAAACTTATAATTTTGAGCCCGGTCGCTCATACGTGAGAAAATGATAGTTGTTATGCCTAACCTTAATTGATAATGATACCCTAATCATGTAGGGACATGAGAGACCGGAACGTCACTAAGAAAAAGCTAGCATGGACTTGGAAGCTGACTAGGGACGAATGCGTCACGGTCAGCGGGTGAGTGGGAATTTTATACTTCATACCCGGTTGAGATGATAAGCAGGATTTTTAACAAATAAAACCTACTTACCGGTTGTGAGTAGGAATGAATATCATACCCGGTTGGTATGATGAGTTTCCTTAAGGAAATGAGAAACCCACCTACTAGTTATAAGTGGAGTTATCATCACACCTGATTGGTGTGATGAGTTAAAAAGTGAATGTTGTTAGAAGTGTTCTCCCCTAATTGTGTGTTAATGCTTAAAATATTTGGGAGACCTTCTTGACGGGAGCTAGAACAGCTCAGATAGGCTAGGGGCCTCAATTTTGAACTCATAGAGCTAAATGCTAGTTTTAGAAAACACGTGCAGTGGGTTCTAGGCTAGTGGGCACAGATAGAAGCTCGTAAATGAACTTGATTAAGAAGAGTTATGAAAATTTCTTATGAAATTGATTGTGTGTTGTGCCATGGTACTGAGTCAGCACTAATAGTGCTCAATGGACTGGTGGTAGTGCGACAGGCCCAGGTCGATGGACCGACCTAGAGAAACAGCTGCAGGTCGAGTTGAACGTCGGGGTTGTTGGACCGTTGGCACCAAAGATGATGGCTATTATGTGAAAACTCTTGTTTGTGTATGCACTTGTGGTACGGGACCATTAATATGTCCTAGGAGGTAGTGATGGGTCCTAAGGGCTGTTGGTCGACATTGTGGAGATAAGGGCAGTTCGTCGTGCAAGTTAGTCTTGAAGCTTTGGGAGCTTCTTGCGCATGAGACCGGGGTGGGATCGGGATGAGGTCTCCATCCTCATACGGACATGAAGTGGCATTTGGGTCTAAGGGTCGGACATCTAGGACATCTACTTAGACCTAGGGTAGAAGTGGATTGGCTTCTATCTGAGTGGATTGTAAAGACGCTCTGATCGACAAGTGGGTGTAGTGGACTGGCTACACTTGCGAATGTGTGTACCCTTCCTAATGAAGGACATGTGTTTATTTCCTAAATGCCTCCTGAGGCAAGTGGATGGGCTAAGAGAGATAAACACAACTAATATGGAAATGGAAAAGTTTTGGAAAGGTGAATTTGAGGAAGATCCTTTTCAAAAGGAAATGATAACTTTAGCATGTTTTTTATAAACTAAAGATATTTTGAAAACTCACTCCCAACACCCGCTCACTGAGTTGCAGAAACTCACCCCATCTCTTTAACCTTTTTTCAAGAGTAAGGAGATAAAATGAAAGAGAGCATGAAGATGTACCCTCCGCCAAGTATGCTTAAAGATCCTTTTAAGATTGTTATAGAATGATTTATGCTATTCCAGGGAACAAAGTTTTGAATTGACACTTGGTTCCTCTTGAATAAAAGAAGGGGAAACCCCTCTTAAACCAAGGGAGCAACAGGTTGATCATGGGGATCTGACCAAACCAGGTCGGGGCGTGACAATTTGAGTGGTATCAGAGCTATGTTCCCTTGAAAGCATTATCAATAATATGCCCTAATACTAACAAAAACTTAATTACCCTATAGGAAGAAGAGTCCCTAGGAAGTTTGCCGTATGAACCAAACCCACACACAAATTCGTGAAAAAGTTTCCTACCTCCAACAAGATAGACATCCAAAAGTTTGTTGAAATTGAGAAGAAGGTGCCAAAAGATATGATCGAGGACTATATGATGCTTATTGGGAGAGATTTTAGAGTCAGCCAACATAACATGTCCTCCCCCAAGGCAGGAAGAACCTATATCTCCTCGAAGGAACCCGACACCCTCTCTAGTCTCGCGACGGCCAAAAAGGACCCCAAATTAGAGGGAGGTCTAGAACAACTATTGGGATGCCCACACAACCTTTATAAAAGTTTTCCGATCACCCCCACCGGCTCAGTTCAATTTTGATACCCCCAATGGCAAAGCGGAGGTGCTGGGAAGGTACATACTTTAGGTGTTCCATGAAGTCTGCCCAAGCAGGGAAGCCCGATAAGAGTATGTATGGACATCAACCAGTTCATCGGAGCCCTCGAACCATGATTCCTGGTACAATTCAGAGGCTAACTTCTAGCCTATGACCCCGAGGAACTAGAATAGGAAGTAGTGAGAAATTTCCAATAATAAGCCGAGTGCAACAAGAAACTATCTCCTTGAATGAATAAAGACCATTTTCTTTTTAAAAGTTAGTCTCCCGGGGTAGTATGTGGAGAAGGGCCACCTGGGAAGGAAGACTACAAACCACCTCTAGTTAATACTAATTGACAACCCTAAGAGAGCCAACCTAAACTCAAATAGTCCCCCACAGAATCTTGGAACTCCTAGCTCATATGAATAAAGCAACAAGTCAAGACAAAAGACTAGGAAGGAGGATTCCAGGGAAGAGACAAATAGCCTATCTAGAAAAGGATTCATCGGAAAGGACATGCCCTAAACAAAGGGACAAATGACCCAACTGAATCAGGGAAAGAAAGGAGAATGCTCATGAGGGGCCGACTATAATGGAAGCATACTTCAACGGGGTCAAAGAATAGGATAAACTTGGGGAAAGGGAAAAGGAAAAGGTGACATCAAGAGATGCAGTAGGAGTGGGAGGATAAGTACCATAAAGAAAACCTAATTACTGATAAGGGATTAAGCGAGCCCTCATACATGAGTTAATAAATTCCAGAACAAATAGGAACTGAGTTTGCCTCTAAGAAGGACAAGTTGAAAGAAAGACAACAAAGAATATGGCACCTAATACGTACCCACATGACTTCACCAGAAAGAAGTAAACCTGGGAAATGACATCAAGAGGTTCTAGGATTGGTAGCTCTAGGAGCAAGGAGAGGAAAATAAGTATTAAGGGAAGACAACCTAGAAAGGGTATGTATGACTCAAGGGAGTCGTGACTGCATTGGATATAGTATAGAACATATGAAAATAATCTGACACTTAGGAGTCCATCGAAGGAGGAATTAAGGACTAAGAAGTAATTATGAGTGCACCCTACAAAGGGGTGACAAGATGGGCTTCAAGGATAAGAGATCTAGAGAGACAACGGTCTCAACAAATTGAATAAGAAGAGTAGTAAGGACGAGGTAGTTAACAAATTGACCTTCATGAGAATCATGGATGTAAACCCGACAAAGAGGAGAGAGTTGGAAAGGACAAGCGATGAGAAGGGCTAAAAATATACACCCCACACAAGGAGGATTTAAACCCCTCCCTAAAGAAATAAATCAATACTGGGATGCAAGTGGGAATGAGGATAGGGTACAAAAGACGTGCCCACAAGATTTCAAAAGTGAGGGTAAGGAGAAGAGGATGACATCAAGGGATGTCATAAAGTTGCTCTAAGGTCGGGTACCTGTAAGGGCGGGGAAAGGAAGAAGCCAATCAAGGAAGAAGTCCTAGGGAAGTATATGCCTCAAGGAAGAGGGAATGGACCTAATTAAATGGGAAAGAGAATATATGCTCACAAATGCAATGCATGGTGAGGCAAAAAGATCAAGTACAAAGGAAATGTACTCATGAGGACCCAAGGGGTAAGTTAAACCAAGGAATGGGTAAGTAGTAAAATAGCATCAAATGATGTAGTAATGAGTGGGAATGGGTGGTATTCCCCAAATAAAGGAACAAGTGAATGAATTCTGAAGGAAGTACAACCTTGGGAAAGGACGTACTCTAGTGAAAACGTGATTTAAGGGAGTCACGACGGACATTAGAACAAATTCCAGTCTGTGCCCATGGAGCTTAAGATTGATTGTCAAGGCCTAATGAAAAGGACACAGAATAAAACTCAACAATCGAAAATACCTCAGATAGGAAGTAAAGGGGTGAACTAGGAAATTAAGTTTGGTGAAGGATTGAAGGTGGGCGAAAGTTCAACTTCAAAAGGGTGTAAGAATGTGAAGGAAGGAAACCTTCAAGGAAGATCGAAGGTATAGCCCCTAAGATGGAAGTCTCTACTTTGAATGATATAGTAGAGAATGAAAACCATAAAAGGAGAACTCCCCAAACAAAGGAATTAACATGTAGACCTAAAGGGGTCAACTCGAAAAAAGGAATGGTAAAATGATCATGATCGAGTAAGAGTGAATGGAAGAATGGAAGGTTCTTGAGTAAAGGACGCCATTGGAAATGAGGAAGGACATAAGAGAGGAAGAATCCCAACATGTCAGTAAGTCATCAGAAAACCTGATGGTTAGAACCGTAGATAAACCAATAAGGAAGTTGGTAAGGACTGAGTAGATAATGAAAAAACCGATAGATCATGATGTAAAACATTTAAGTGGCAATTGGACAACACTGAAGGTAGTTGGGGAACACTACCGGGTAATGAGAAGGAACAAAGCCACATGACTCCTAAACGGTTGGAAAGACAAGAACCATTATCGAGAAAAAATGTTCTTGAACTATAATGGACAAAGACATTTCTAGAACATGTCATGCTGTAAAGGACATGTAGTTCCAACAGTACCAGGAAAAGGTGACTCAAGTAAGACAGAGTCTGTTAGTCAAAACCTAAGAATTGAAATTGGGGTCGTAGTAAACCCAAGATGGAGGAAGGACCAAAATAAGATAAGGAGGAAATCATATCAAAATCCATGGGGGTTAAGGACAAAAAGTTTGAAAGGATGCTAAGCTAAGAGCATCAACAACCAAAGGAATGATGGAAAATGGGATGATCATATGTTTATGGAACACCCAACTGAGTGATTTGGATAAGAACTTCCAAGAGGAAAAGTCTTACCCTAAGCAGAGTAAGAAGTGGACCTAAGGATGTACCTTGTTATTAGTGGGTAGGACATAACAGATCATGATACACTCCATGGAGTGAGTGGAAAATGGAAAGGAAGAAAGATTCCTTAAGTGTGTGGCTAAAGGACTAAGTGAAGAAAGATTCTTTTGACACAACAGAAGGCTCAAAACCCTAAATTTCCCCATCTAAATTCCAAAACCCACGACTTGGGAAATTAATTCATCCCGAAGGACACATTTTATGGATTAACTTATGGAAGCTATGGTTGGATAGCCACATAAATCTAGAATCCAGTCATATAAACATTAGATGTTCCCCATTGGTTTTGGGATCAAAATTCAGTCTAAAATCTGTAACACTCCAATTTTCGGTGGGAGAAATTGCAGAGAGCATTACTCATCCATTTGGCCACCAATCTTAGAGTTCTTGGTGTCCCTGGAAAGTTGAGACCACCAACTTTCCAAAGTCACATTCTCAACGAGTGATGTTAAATCTACTGGTGCTGATGAGTTCAAATAGTATTGGAACTTCTATGGTAAGAAATGAAACAACTGTTTTTGGGGCCATTTCCTGTGGCCTCGATGGCCAACAGAGGCTAGGAAAAATTTAGGAGACTCCTTGAAGTATTAGTATTCCAACACCACACTTTACATATTTTGTTTGAGTGGAGAGGCAAAATTAAATCATTGAATCTTTGATGTACTTCAGAAATAATAAAGACTAATAATATGTTAATTGTAGGTAGCCCTGGCCTCCATTTGGGACGATCTTGATGTCCACAAACTCCTTTGGGGACCAGCTTTCCAATGTTCCTAGTGTCAATGACCGAGAGACCATCTTCGGTGACTTCTCAATCCTAACCTGATGTTAGTTTGATGTATCACGTAGTTTTAGTTAAAGTAGATTGTCAGAAATTCTCACCACATGTGGTCGTAGCTCAGAAGTTTTGTAGCCAAGGTTAAGGTGCAACGTTTTGTGGTGGTGGCTGACTATGTGGTCACTAGAGTTAGGTTAAGGTGCACATTTGGCCATGATTGAGCTGAACCCAACAGACCCACTAACAGAAATCGGTTCGTGTCGATTGATTTCTCCATTATTGTAGGTTGGCCCTTGCTATGGAGAGGTAGAGGGGAGGCAGGAGATCACTTTGACGCTTGTGGTCACCAATGCAGTGGCTCGAAGTGATCAAATTTTGCCCCAGAAGACTCATTGCAACGGCATAATTTCTGTCAGGGATTAGGGTCAGCAAAAATGACACTCATGCCGCATTTTTTGGCTACTAGAAAGTTGGGACCCGACCATAGAACTCAAGATGAGTCCATCAGCCACATTTTGAAACCAAGATCTCCCCATTTAGTGATCGAATGAGCAAACATTTCCCGTTCAAGTGTCAGGTGGTCGGTTAGCATAATAATATTGGGATTTTTTTTATTTTGGATCCAATGTTCGATCTATCTAGGTGGAGTTAATGTGATTAATTTCGTAGGGAGACTAGTTGATTAGTTTCTAGCTGATCTCTGCATTAGCACTCAATTTGATAAAAAAAAATTGGATGAATTAGAGTGACATTCATGACAATGCAACAAAAATCCTCTCAAGTTGTGTTTGGTGGCTCACGGGTCAGTCGAGCTGACCTGACTCGGTTTCAATCAACCTAACTTCCCTTCCTTTTCTTTTTATTTTTGAAATTTAAATTACCATTTTCCCTTTTTGGGTCTATTCGGTAATTAAATTTGAAACTTTGCCTTTATTTGGGTGAATACCGACTTTGCCCAAAACCTCAGTTTTCATGCCCAGGAATCCGATCCCAAATCCAACGGGATCCCTATTCCTGACATTGGGTTTACTATCCCATTTCCAACCATGGGTTATGATCCAATTTTGACTTTCCAAATTCTGACTTGGGTTCCATTCCCGTTTTGGGTTTGTATTCTTGGTTTGGGATCTCATTCTCGATTTTAGATCCCATTCCAAGTTTCGAATTCCATTCCTAATTTTGGTTCTTATCCTTAATTATGGATCCCATTTCCCAACTTAGGGTCTTATTCTTAGTTAAGGATTCTATTCCCACTTTACCCTTGGTTTTTGGAAGTTCCAGTGTTACAGACCCGATCCATGCGAACCATCAGTAGGGAGTGTCGAGCCTTCTTGTCTGAGCAATACTAGGAGAAATGCTTGCATGGGACTTGAACCAACTCATTATTATACATGTGGAGTAGCACACCTAGGGTGTTATTTGTTATGAGTGGAAACAACCAAAACATATAGTTTGCAATTTTCCTAATGACAACCATGAGACGGCTCCGGCCATGGTATCTGCAACCTGATCCCCAATGCGTCAAGGGTTCCAAGGAGGCAACAACATACTGTCATGTAGTGGGATGAGAAATGATAGACCTACAATATCCTTAACTCCACCCAAGATTTCAGCCTGAGTCTACAACCTAACCCAAGAGGCCACCCAAGTAGACCCTAGTGTTGTAGCGGGTACATCCCTTAACGCTTGACTATGAACTTCATTTGTCTACTTTGGAAATGATGAAGTGATATAGCCCTTTTTATTTGTATTGGAGAGTTAGACTCTACTTCAAATATGTTCACCATAACATTAATATAGCATGGCATCTACAAGCAATATGTTATTTGAAAATTTGCTTTACCAATACAGGGCGTTTAACAATAGGTGGAATAAAAGCCTTCACGCTTATTGACTCCAAGGCAGATCGATCCTAGATGAGCGAAGAAATGGTACACATGTTACCATGAACCCTCTCTCCATTGAGTGCATGATTTTTAATCCACACCCACTTAGTGAAGTGTTGATGAGAGATACATTACTACGAGCCTATAAGGTGGAAATAAGGGAAAAGATGCTTAAGGCAAACCTTATACCCTTATCCCTAAAGTTTGTAGACCTTATTATTGAGATGGACTGTAAACCCCGCACATTTGAGTTAAGGAAAACCGGGAAAAGAACCGGTCAAACTGAATAAGAAAACTAAACCGGTTTACATTTGGGAATAAGCAATATCGAAATTTATAACTTTTAGGTGATCCAAATGGTTCATTAAATATTGCAAAAGAAACTTAAAACAAAATAGAAAACAAAAACTAAATTGGTTCAGGTGAACTAGATTCCATAAGAACTTCAAAGTTAAGCGTGCTTACCTGAGAGTAATGTGAGGATGGGTGACCTCCTTGGAAGTATGATTTTTTGTAACCCGAAATTTCGGTCAAAAATTTTTATGTGAACGTACGGCTTATCATAAATAGCCATAAATTAATATATATTTAATTATTAAAATTAATACCAATAATTTAATACCTAAATTAAATTATTGGAATTAATATAAATAATTAAATATCGAAATTAAATTATTGGAGTTAATACCGAAATTAAATTATTGGAATTAATACCAATAATTTATGGCAATATTAATACTAGTAATGAATCTCGCCCATTTAATACACGGGTTTTACGACTATATAAAGAGTTCATCCCCATTTCATTCTCCTCACACCTGAACACTTCTCTCTCTCTCTCACTACTGCTCCATTTCCCGGTAAAGCTCGAACCAGAGCTTCGACTTGAACAAAGGTCGGGCTCTTTAGAACCGGGGAGAATACAACTATCTGATAGCAAACTCCAGTCAATACGAGAACCGTTGGAGAAGCGCCGACGTGATAGAATAGTGAAGCAGCTCCGGCGGACTGAAGCTGCCCTATTTCGGCCAAGCTGAAATCAGCCATTTCAAGCCCTGCTCAGGCCAATCCAAGCCCTCCCAGCACTTCCTCAACCTTTCCACGGCCCAATTAGGACCGAAAGATAAGCCAATTCGGCTCCCCTTTATAATTTTCGATTGGTGCTAGAGAGAGATTCGATCGAATTTCAATGAAGAAATTCTAATCCAATTCTACATCAATTGATGTGATTCTTTATTCTAGGATGAACCTCAGGATGAGAGCTATCTGTCCAGATCAAAAGCTCGAACCATCATGCCTTCACCGGTGAATAATCGAAGCTTTCTCTCTCTATAGTTCATTTTCTGGCGAAGCTCCGTTTGAGCTTGTCCCGACATTAAAACTTGCGATTCACATTTCTGAAGAATCGTATGAACATGTAGAAACTCAATTTCAACTTCAATTTCAACAATTAGAAACGTTTGATGGGTCAATTTGATGAAATAAAATTCGGCTGTGTTAAGAAGTTGGAATTGGGGAAAAATTGGGGATTTTCGAAATTAAAAGGACCAAAATGAAATTTTTTGAAATTGAGGGTCAATTGGGCATGAAAATAATGTTAGAGGACCAATTGAGGAATTTTGAAATTTTTGGGGCAAAATTTACCATTTTTGTAAAGGAAGGGCAAAATGGTAATTTTGGAAAAGTTAGGACCAAATTGGAAATTTGGGAAATTAAACCCCTTTTTGTGAAATGGAATAAATTGAGATCCTATGATAAATTTTAGATGTTTCAGGACTCAATTTGAGGAAAAACTGGTATTTGGGACTTAAAGTTAAAGAGAAATAACTTTAGGGACCTAATTGCAAATAAATGAAAGTTTGACTTTCTCATTCATTTGGAATGAATGAAGGCGATTAGGCCGAAGGATAATGAACCAAGATATTCATATCGTGTAGGAATGCAAAATACCGGGAACGCCAGCAAGGACAAGCTCGCGTGAATACAAAGAACCAGTCTAGTGGAATTCATGGCATTAACGGGTGAGTGGGTTTACTAACATCATACCCGGTTGGGATGATGAGCACAACTTAAAGATAAAAACTACTTACTGTTGTGAGTGGAAATTGTATATCATACCCGGTAGGGGATGATTAGTACCTCAGTATAAAAACCCACTATTTAGTGGTATTTTAATCATCACAACTTAGAGAAAGTGATGTGAAAATTCTGAAAAAAAACTACTTACCGGTTCTAAGTAGATCATACCCGGTTGGTATGATGAGACTTCCTCGAAGGAAGTTGAAAACCCGTTCATCGGTTATGAACGGAGATGTCCTTATATCGGTTGGTATAATGGATAGTGAAAACCTATTTTGTCGAAAGTGTTCTCCCCTGACTGTGTGCCAATGCTTAAACTATTTGGGAGACCTTCTCGATGGGAGCTCGAATAGCTCTGATAGGCTGGGGGCCTCGGTTTTGGAACTTGGGGGCTAAATGCCCGATTTTGAAAATTTCGTATAGTGGGCCCAAGGCTAGTTTGCACGAGCAGGAGCTCATAAACGAACATGATATATGTGCCATAAAACTTAATAAGTGAATTGTTTGGCCATGGCACCAAGATAGGACCGACATGCTCAGTCAACTAGCGGCAGTGCGACATGACAGGTCGACGGACTAGTCAAGACAAACAGTTGCGGGTTGAGTTGAGAGTCGGGGCCGTTGTACTAATCGCACCACAAATTACATGGCAATATAAGAAAACATTGTTTGTGCATGCACTATGAGTACAGGATCATCAAGACGCCCATGAGGGGTAGTGATGCGTCCTAAGGGCACTGGACGACCTGGTGGCTATAAGGGCAGTTTGTCGTTCCAGGTGTCTGTGCAAAATCTAGAGTAGCACCAAGCGCATGAGACCGGGGTGGGGACAGGATGAGATCTCTGTCCTCATACGAACACGAAGAAGTGATTTCGGGATTGTGGGTCGGATGTCACGTACATCCACTCATTCCTAGGGTAGAAGTGGTCATACTTCTATCCGGGTGACAGGAAAAGTCGCTCCGAAGCCACTAGCGGGTTCAGTAGCGATAGTGACTTGCGAATATGTGTAACCTTCATGATGAAGGATGTGTGTTGGGTGATGACACACCGTGGTAACTAAGAAATAATGGAAAAAACCTGAATTTTTAAATGAAGGGATTTTTTAAAACAAAGGAGTCTAGTACACTCCATATAAATATTTTTCTTAAAAGTTAAAAGCTTTTAAAAACCCATTCACTGAGTAGTCGTATTCACCCCCTCCCTCATATCCCTTTTAGGAAATCCCAGAAAGCCTCCCCTTAAAGACCGTCAACTAAGATGCCTGTAAGACAGGTATGTAAAGTTTTAAATTTTATGCACTTTTGATTATGCTATTCCAAGAAAAAGGTGCAGCTTAAAGGACACCTTACTCTTTATGGTTTACAGTAAGGGGAAACCCTTTAATAAATCGGGAGAGTGGTGGGTTGATCACGGAGATCCGACCAAACTGTGTCGGGGCGTGACATGGACTGACTGTCAAGGCACCATGCCAAGGTAGATTGTCAGAGGAAAGAAGTGACATTCCATGTCACACCCTAACCCGGTGTACCCAATTGGACATGAAGACAACCTGCCACTCCTCTCGATCCTATGACAATGAATACATCCACCACCATAGCCTCGACATGGATAAGACTCATACTACAATGTACTTTATTAAAAGAGAAAATATACCCAAATATAAGCATAAAATTACAATTTAGAAGGAAAAATACCAGGCTGGTATGTTAGCATAACAATTAATCTTTGACATATCTATAACATGAAAGGGGTTTAAGGGAGGGGTTGAGTTCACAACACAGTGAATATGGTTTATCTAGCAATAAGACATTATGGTTATGATTTAGTAATACATTATAGCATTTCTAGGAAATCTTCCATCTTTAGAGAGGTGCTCATGAGTTTAGAGATTTAGGTGTTTGGATCCTTGTATTTAGCATTCGAGGTTCAACATAAAAATTCTACACCATTAGTTAGGGATCACATGATCATAGAACATAAGTCCCTTCAATTCCACCTATGGCATATAGTGCCTTTACGAGCCACCTATGTATGTGGATCAAGGTGTACATGTCATGCTGCCTGTGTGAGCACCATTGTCTAGCCTACATACATAATCGAGTTGGTCCGCTATGAGGGATGAGACCTTTTCCCCACGACATAAGACTCCTAGAGTCCTTGACATACTAGACCAACATTATTTACCTTCAGCAAACCTTGTTGTCATGCACTCCTTGGAATCATCACTACCCCATACCGAGTGTCTAGTAATCCCACTTAACAAGCATATACATGTATTTTTGTCTTCAATCTATTATCCTTATTCTACTAGCCCTTCAGGTCAAGGCCTACGTTGGCTCTATAGAAGTTATTAGGAAAAACTCATTTCACATAACTAATTATCATATGCTTTAATAATGGTTAGACTCTATCATATAAATTGAATTATTTACATGATGAGGCATGTTCCCATTGGCCTTAGGTCCACTTAATGAGTATTTTCAAAACATGACCTTGGACTCACTTCTTTTTAGAAAACAATTGCCTTGGGCCCATTGTGAGATCATGATATAACACAATCATGAATCATGCTAACGAGAATAAAATCTAGGAATATGATTCATGCTATCACATGTTTATGAGTAATTCAACAAGCTTCATGTTATCATTTGGTTTAGGCTATCACATGGCTCATATCAACAACAACTCATGCTATCAAGACGATTCATGTTATCACATAATGTTCATGCTATTATCAAGTTTAGGTTATCACATGGCTCATATCAACAACAACTCACGCTATCACATAAGGTTTAGGATATCATAGGGTTCAAGCTATTAGTGTGGCTCGAGTTCATGCTATCATAGGTATGGGTCATTAGCCCAATCATACTCGATGCTAGAAAGCCTCACTCATTCATTAACCATAACATGTTCGTCCCAAGTAAATTCTTGACCCTTCGCGCCTTCCTTCGCACATGTATGTAGTAGATGGTTCCTACGATAGATCAAACGTTCATATGCTATCACATAAGGTAATCACACTTAATTTCTCAGACTTTATTTTTATTACATATGTCCCTAAGTTATACCTTATTTACAATTAGGTCCCTCATATCCAATTTATCCTAGACTAGGTCCCATAGTTTATAATATTTTCTTTAGTCCCCCAATATCTTATTATTTTCATTCAGGTCCTTAACTTTTACTAATTTGCAATTCAATCCTTAAGTTTCCTAAAATTGCAATTTAATTTCCAAACATTGATTTGCACAAACACAAATTTAATTCTTCTTAATTTAGTCTTGTCATGCCACTAATTGTCTTCCCCAAGTCCCTACGGGCACTCTAAGCTTTAAACTACTTCATTTAGCCTAGAGTTGATTGAAAATGAAGCTTCACTAGAAAACATGGTCTAGAGAGAGAAACATTCTCTAGCTTACCAGTGAGGGCATGACGACTGGAGTTGGCGGTGGGGGAAAGCTTCCTCTCATTTTGAGGATCCTTTCTGGATCAATTGGAGGATCATATGGTGGCCCGAACAGTAAAAAAATTGATTGTAATTAGGATTTTCTAATGAACTACAATGATAGGGACTTACCAAAGAGGTGCGAGGAGGACTTGGGCATGACTAGGGATTCTGGGCGGCCGTAAATGGACTTGAATTCAGCTCGATCAAGTCTAGGTGGATTCGGGGGATGGAGTTAGTTCACTATGCGATCGCACTAGGGATTCTCTAGCTATCCTATGACCCAATGTAGGTTAATACTAGGTGGAGGACTTCCTCAAAATCTGTTGTTTCTATTGTCGACCTTAATCGTAGAGATAAATGCCATTGCCAGAGCTCTAGTATGGAGGTTGCAGGAAAAGTGAGTGATGAATTCGAGAATTGGAGGTTTGGGTAGAATGAGAGGGGAAGAGCACTTTATATAGGGAGCTCAAGGACCCTCAACTCTACCAGTTTCCAAATTGGTCGAGCCCATCTGCTCAATAATTTCCATTGTCGAAGCAATATTCTACTAATCGGAAATGTAAACGAAATACTTAGTCCCCAAGTTCCAAAACCAAGGCCTCCGTCCTATCTAAGCTATTTGAGCTCCGATCAAAAAAGACTCCCAAAAAGTTTAAGTAGTGGCACACAGTCAAGGGAGAGCACTTTCGACAAAAATAATCTTTTAGCTGTGCATCACACCAAACAGGTGTGAGGACATCTCCGTTCATAACCGATAAGCAGGTTTTCTACTTCCTTCCAGGAAGTTTATCATACCTATCGAGTATGATTTACTTACAATTGATAAGTAGTTTTTCTGTGCATTTTCTCACATAACCCCTTCCAGGTGTGATGTTAAAATCCCACGTAGTAGTTGGTTTTCATTACCTGGTGCTCATCATCCCAACCGTGTATGATGTAAAAATCCCACTCACCCATGAATACAGTAAATTCCTCTCAAGCGGCTTTTTGCCTCAACGCGAGCTTGTCTTGGCTAGCGTTTCCAAGTACTTCGTGTTCCTACATGATATGAACATCCTTGTTCAGTTTCCCAAATTCCCATTTTGGTCCCCAACTTTTCCAAAATTACCATTTTGCCCATACTTTACAAAAATGGTAAAGTTGACCCCAAAAATACCAAAAAAAATGACCAATTGTTCCTCCAACATCTTTTCCATGCCTAATTCACCCTCAATTTTAGGAAATTGCACTTTAGTCCCTCGAATTTTTGAAATCCCCAAAATTTTCTCCCAATTTCAACCATTAAACCTGATTGGACTTGATTTCATCAAATTGATCGATCAATCAAAGTTAATTGTTAAAATTGAAGGTGGATTTGAGTTCACACACATCCATACGATTCAATTGCACTTTGAATTGAATAAATTAACACTTCAACGAGGTCAAACAGAGCTTCATCGAAAAACTGAACGGACAGAGAGAAAGCTTCAAAAGCATACCGTTGGCGGCACGGCGTTTTGAGCTTTATATCTGGGCAGATAACTCTCGTCCTAAGGTTTCTCCTAGAATCAAGAATAACCTCAATTAATGTTGAATTGAGGGAGAATTTGTTCAGTAAAAATTAGTCGGTTCTCTCTAGCACCGATCGAAATTCATAGAGGGGATCCAAATTGGCGTACCTTTCCATTCTAATTTGGTCATAGGAGGGCTGAGGGAGTGTTCGGGAAGCTTGGTTTGGCCTGGTGAGGGCTAGAATTGGCCATTTTCAGCTCAGCCAAAATAGGGCAGCTTTGGTTCGCCGAATCTGCTTCACTATGACTATTTGGGTCACTTGGGATACATAAATTTTTTGGTTTGCCTTTTATCTATTGGTTTTGATTAATAAACCAACTCAATTTTCTCTTTGGAAATGACTGGTTCTTTTCTCGGTGATTTATAAACTGGTCAGACAGAGGGTCCCTAAGCTCTCTATATAAAGAGCTCCACTCCATTCATTCTCCACACACCTCAATTCCTCTCTCTCCCTCTAGAGTGCTTTAGTTTCGATATAGCTCAAACTAGAGCTCTAACTTGGGCACTTTCTTTAGCCTCAAAAGATGAATTCGAGTCCTAGAGACTCGGGAGGAAGTCAGCTACCTGATGCCTACCTCCAATCGACCTGAGGATCGCTAGAGAAGCACTAACGGCTCAAATAGTGAAACAATTTTTGCGAAGCGAAGATGCTTTGTTTCGATCGATCAAAATTCGACCAATTCAGACCTCCTGTGACCGAATGGGTCCTCTCATAGTCTCCACGACCTTCACACGACCTCTATAGAAGTGAAAGGTAAGCCAATTTGGCCCCCTCCATCGTTACAGTTCGGTTCTAGAGAGAGAAAGTGACAAAGTTAATTGATTAAAATTTCGCTGATCCTGACAGCAATTGCCCCAATTCTTGATTTTAAGAAGACATTGAGGACAAGAGCTAACTTCCCCAACCAAGAACTCGGATCACCACGCCCCCGATAGTAAGCTTTCGAAGCTTTATCTCTCTATGTCCAGTTTTCCAGCGAAGCTCTGTTTGAGTTCATTTTGGACCCAAACCTTGCAATTCAAAGTGCAAATGGATTGTATGGAAGTATAGAAACTAATTCATACCACCAATTTGAGAAAAATAACCCTAATTGAATGACAAATTTGAACAAATCAAATTTGGTTGGTAGAGAGGGTTAGAAATTGGGGAAAAATTGAGGATTTCTGAAAATTGAGGGACCTCCATGCAATTTCTCAAAACTGAAGGTCAATTGGCAATAAGAAAGATGTTGGAGAACCAATTGGTCAATTTTTGAATGAATCGGGGCCAATTGGCCATTTTTGGAAAGTAGGGGCAAAATGGTAATTTTAGAAAAAAATGCAGACTAATTTGGGAAATTTGGAAAATTCAAGCCCCATCTACATTTTTAAGTAAATTAAGGACCCAAGGAGGACATTGGAACACCTTCGGACTTGATTGAGAGAAAATTGAACACTAGGGACCTAAAGTCAAGAAGTATGAACTTTAGGGACCTAAGTGCAATAAATAAAAAAATTTGGGCCTAATAGCCAATACTTAAAAAGCTAGAAGGCTTTCACGGCAATCCCTAACTTATAAAAATGGTCAAACCATTAAGGGACACTTAAGATCGGAACACAAGCAAGAGAACCAGACTCAGACTTGCAAAATTGGCTGGGGATGAATGCATTACAGTTATTGGGTGAGTGAGCTTACTAATGTCATACCCGATTGGGATGATGAACACGTTTTAAATTGAAAAACTACTATGTGTGGAACATTTTAAACATCATACCTGGTTTGGGTGATAAGTACCTTTTCTAAATGAAAAACCACTATGAGTGGGATTATCTAACGTGAAATCTAGTTGGGGTGGTGAGCACTTTTACTAAATGAAAACCTACTTACCAGTTGTAAGTGGGATTATTTAAACATCATACCCAGATGGTATGATTAACTTCTTTACTCAAAGGAAAAACATGCCTACTAGTTGTAAGCGGATCTATCATTATCATCACACCTCGTTGGTGTGATGAGTTAGAAGGAAATTTTGTCAAAAGTGTTTTCCCCTAACTGTGTGGCATTGCTTAAACCATTTGGTAAACCTTCTTGACGAGAGGTAGAACAACTCTAACATGCTAGGGGCCTCAAAATTGAACTCATTGGGCTCAAGGCCCAATTTTAGAAAAATGTGTGAAGTGATCCCAAGGCCAGTGCACAGGGGCTGAAGCTCATAAACAAACATAAAATAGGAAGAGCCATGAAAACTCTCATTAAAAGTGGAAATATTTTTGTGATTGTCCATGGTACTATGTCAGGGCTGAAAAGGCTTGATGGGCTAACGACAATGCACCAGAGCTAGGTCGACGGACCAGCCAAACAAACAACTGTAGGCCAGGTTGAGTGTCGTGGCAGATGAACCATCGGCACCAAAGAGAATGGCCAAGTATATGAAAATTATTTTTTGTGCATGCACTTTGTTTTAGGACCATTAAATGTTCACGGACACAAAGTTATGTGGAGTTCAAGGGCTTGGTGCCTAGGGCATCACTCAGACTCAAGTTTGAAGTTAGGGACTTCTATTATGGTGGATGGTAATGATGCTCTGATCCACAAGTTGGTACAATGGGCGTGCTTCACCGGAGAATGAGTGTACTATTTATGATAAAGGGTGTGTCTTTGTTTGCTAAATGGCTCTCGAGACAAGGGGATGTGCTAAAAGATCTAGACACACAAAGGCTTAAAAAGGATGAAAGGATTTTAAAAGAACAATGTGCTAAAGGTTTTGATACAATATGTATACTCTTGAAAACTCACTTCCAACACCTGCTTACTGAGTTGTAGAGACTCACCCCTCCCTTTTTCCTTTTTTAGGAAAGAGGAATCCTAACCAAGAGAGCCCACCAAGATGAACCCAAAGTCAGGTACGCTTAAAGTTCTTTATGCTTTTCTTTGGTTTTGATTAATGCTCTTCTAGGAGACAATTCCATAAATTTTGCATGGCTCCTCTTGTCTAAAAGGAGGGGGAAACCCTTCTTGAACCAAGGAAGCAGTGGGTTATTCACGGGGATATGATCAAATTAGGTCGGGGCGTGACAACTTGAATGGTATCAGAGTTGTGTTCTGTCAAAACCATTGTCAAAACTATGACCTGACACTAATAAGATCTAATAACCCTATAGGAAGAAGAGTCCCTAGGAAATTCACCGTTTGAACTTGCCCCACTCACGGACCCTTGAAAAAGGCCCCTACCTCAAGCAAGACAAAAACCAAAGATTGGCTAAATTTGAAAAGAGAGTACCAAAGGACATGGCTGCAGACAATAGGAAACTTATTGGGGAAGTACTAAAACAAGCCAACATAGTAAATCCCTTCCCAAGACAAGAAGAACCCATAACTCCTCTAAGGGACCCAACACCTCCCCCATCACCACGTCAGCCAAAAAGTACCCCAACTCAAAGGGAGGCCTAGAACAACTACTAGGAGGCTCACACAACTTTCATGAAGGTTTTACAGGAGCCCTCACCATCCCAACACAACTTAGACCCCACCAAATTGATAAAGTGGGCTGATGAGTGTGAAGCTAAAATGTTGGGAAGTTACGAGCTTGAGTTATTCCATGGGGTCTGCCCTAATAGGGATGCTCGCCAGGAGTATAGATGGACATCCACATGCTCGACGCCTTCGGAGCCCTCAAACTGTGAATCCCGAAACAATTTAGAGCAAACTCCTGGCCAATGACCTAAGAAATTAGAATGAGAGTAGTGAGAAATGCCTATAATAAGCCGCATATGGCAATAACTATTTCCTTATATGAGTAAAATGCATATTTCCTTTTTACTACAACTCCTATTTGCAAGTTATCACACATCAAGTATTAGTTCCTAAAGCAACACATGAACCAAGATAGTACACGAAAGGACCACCTAAGTGTACAAGGACCTTACCGAAATAAAAGGGTTAACACTAGGACAGCCTAACCTAAGCCCAAGTTAGTTCTAATAGGGATGAGGAAGTTCAAAAAGAGACCAAAACTTTAACTTAGTAGGAAGGAATCAAAGAGGGCTACATGGAAGGAGAGGCACGAAGGACAATCCTCAAGACAAGTAAAAAGGAGGACGACAAATTCTAAGGTTAGACAAGGTCTGAAAAGACAAGGAACCCACCAAGAAAGGGAATTGTGCAAAGAACAAGAAGGAAAGGACCCAAATGAAGATGAATTCGTAGACAAAGTGTTGTAGAAGAAGGCAAACACGTTCTCAAAGGTTCAAGAGGTAAGATAAATGCAAGGAAAAGGTAAGTAAGAAGAATGTCTAGGATAAAAAATGCAAGGATCAAGAAAGGACCAGTGACCAGACCCCAAACCGTGGAACGGGTTAAGTAAGATGTTCGCAAAGTGGTCAAGAAATGGTGAGGAACAGAAAATCCAAACTTTTCCTTAAGGAGGTCAACTAGAGGGGAATACGATTGAGAGTAAAAGCAGGGTACATAGGAAGTACACATAGGATCCCCTCAGAAAGGGCAAGCGCAAAAAAATGTCCTCCAGAAGTTCTAGGGTAGGACATGATAAAGGTAAAGAAGAGAAGCAATGTGCTAAAAAACGGAATCCTAGAAGGGTGTATACGACTAAAGACTGCTCGAAGGGACTATAGATGGACGGCGGAACATAACGTGGAGTACAAGGAACAAACCCCATATTCATGAACCCCCCCCCCCCCTCCCCCCCGAAGGGAGGATAAGGGACGAACAAGGAATTGGAGGACAATGAAGAATTAAGGGCGGATACACACACAGATATCAAAGGGGTGTGAGAAATGGGAGGAAGGAAAAGCCTTCAAGGGGTTGTAGGGAGGTTGAACATGAAACTCCCACGACAGAAGTCCCTATGTACAAGGGAAAAGGTAGGAAGTGAGACCATAAAAAGGGAAATTGACAAGTTAAGGAATCGGTAGATGGATCATGTAAACCCCACACTTTTGAGTTAAGAAAAATCAGGAAAATAATCGGTTAAACCGAGTAAGAAAACCGAGCCAATTTACATTTAAGAACATGCAATATGAAAATTTACAACTTATAGGTGATCTAAAGGGTTGATTAAACCTTGTAAAAGAAATTTAATAAACTTTAGAAAATAAAAACCAAATTGGTTCAAGTGAACTAGATGTCATAAGAACTTTAAAGTTAAGTGTGTGTGCTTGATAGTAGTGTCAAGATGGGTGACCTCTTGGGAAATATAAATTTTTTTTATAACCCGAAATTTCGGTTAAAAATTTTTATGTACACCTTATCATAAATAACCATAAATTAATATATATTTAATTATTGTAATTAATACCAATGATTTAATACCTAAATTAAATTATTCAAATTAATACAAATAATTTAATACCGAAATTAAATTATTAGAATTAATATCAAAATTAAATTATTGGAATTAATACAAATAATTTATGGCAATATTAATACTAGTAATAAATCTCACCCATTTAATACACGGGTTTTACGCCTATATAAAGAGGTCATCCCCATTTTATTCTCCTCACACCCGAACACTTCTCTCTCTCTCTCTACTGCTCCATTTCCTGGTAAAGCTCGAACAAGAGCTTCGACTTGAACAAAGGTCGGGCTCTTTTGAACCGGGGAGAAGATAGCTATCTGATAACAAACTCCAGTCAATCCGAGAATCGTTAGAGAAGCACCGACATGATGGAATAGTGAAGCAACTCTGGCGGACCGAAGCTGCCCTATTTCAGACAAGCTGAAATCGGCCATTTCAAGCCCTCCTCAGGCCAAACCAAGCCCTCCCAACACTTCCTCAGCCTTTTCACGGCCGAATTAGGACCAAAAGGTAAGCCAATTCGGCTCCCCTTTATAATTTTCGATCGGTGCTAGAGAGAGAGCCAACAGAAATTCAATGAAAAAATTCTAATCCAATTACGCATCAATTGATGCAATTCTTGATTCTAGGATGAACCTCAGGATAAGGCCTATCTGCCCAGATCAAAAGCTCGGACCGCCGTGCCTTCACCGGTGAGTAATCGAAGCTTTCTTTCTCTACAGTCTGTTTTCCGGCGAAGCTCCGTTTGAGCTCGTTCCAGCGTTAAAATCTGCGATTCAAAGTTTCTTAGAATCGTATAAACATGTAGGAACTCAATTTCAAATCTAATTTCAATAATTAGAAGTGTTTGATCGATCAATTTGATGAAATCAAATTCGGTAGTGTTGAAGAGTTGAAATTGGGGGAAAATTTTGGGGATTTTCGAAATTCAAAGGGCCAAAATACAATTTTATGAAATTGAGGGTCAATTGGGCATGAAAATAATGTTGGAGGACAAATTGAAGAATTTTGGAATTTTTGGGGTAAAACTTACCATTTTTGTAAAAGAAGGGCAAAATGTTAATTTTGGGAAAATTGCGGGAATAAATTGGAAATTTGGGAAATTAAACCCCTTTTTGGTGAAATTGAATAAATTGAGGTCCCAACATAAATTTTAAAAGTTACGAGACTCAATTTGAGGAAAAACCGACATTAGGGACTTAAAGTTAAAGAGAAATAACTTTAGGGACCTAATTGCAAATAACTAAAAGTTTGGGTTTTCTCATTCATTAGAGATGAATGAAGGTTGTTATGTCGAGTAATAATGAACAAGGTTGTTCATATCATGTAGGAACGCGAAATACCAGGAACGCCAGCAAGGACAAGCTCGCGTGAATACAAATAACCAATCTTGTGGAATTCACTACATTAACGGGTGAGTGGGTTTACAAACATCATACCCGATTGGGATCATGAGCACACCTTATAATTTAAAAACCACTTACCAGTTGTGAGTGGGTTTACTAACATCATAACTAGTTGGGATGATGAGCACAACTTAAAGATAAAAACCACTTAGCGATTGTGAGTGGAAATTTTATGTCATACCCGGTAGGGAATGATAAGTACCTCGGTATAAAAACCCACTATTTAGTGGTATTTTAATCATCACCACTTAGAGAAAGTGATGTGAAAATTATGCGAAAAAACTATTTACAGTTTTTGTAAGTAGATCATACCCGGTTGGTATGATGAGACTTCCTCAAAGGAAGTTGAAAACCTGTTCATCGGTTATGAACGGAGATGTCCTTATACCGGTTAGTATAATGGATAGTAAAAACCTATTTTGTCGGAAGTGTTCTCCCTTGACTGTGTGCCAATGCTTAAACTATTTGGGAGACCTTCTTGACGGGAGCTCGAATAGCTCTTATAGGCTGGGGGCCTCGATTTTGGAACTTACGGACTAGAATGCCCAATTTTTTGAAAATCTCGTACAGTGGGCCCAAGGTCAGTTGGCACGAGCATGAGCTCGTAAACGAACATGATATATGTGCCGTAAAACTTAATAAGTGCTCAGTCAACAAGCGGCAGAGCAACATGACAGGTTGACAAACTAGTCAAGACAAACAACTGCGAGTTGAGTTGAGAGTTGGGGCCGTTGGACCAGTGGCACCACATATTACATGGCTTGATAAGAAAACATTGTTTGTGCATGCACTATGATTACGGGATCATCAAGATGCCCATGAGGGGTAGTGATGTGTCTGTGCGAAATTTGGAGTAGCACCAAGCACATGAGACCGGGGTGGGGACAGGATGAGGTCTTTGTCCTCATACGGACACGAAGAAGTGATTTCAGGATTGTGGGTCAGATGTCACGTACATCCACTCATTCCCAGGGTAGAAGTGCTTGTACTTCTATTCAGGTGGTAGGAAAAGTCACTACGAAGCCACTAGCGGGTTCAGTAGTGATACTGACTTGCGAATGTGTGTAACCTTCATGATAAGGATGTGTGTTCGATGATGACACACCGGTAACTAAGAAATAATGGAAAAACCCAAATTTTTAAATGAAGTGATTTTTTTGAAAAGAAAGGAGTCTGGCACACTTCATATAATGTTTTTCTTAAAAGTTAAAAGTAGACCTTTAAAAACCCATTCACTGAGTAGTCGTACTCACCCCCTCCCTTATATCCCTTTTAGGAAATTCCGAAAAGTCTACCTTGGAAGACCATCAACTAAGATGCTTGTAAGACAAGTATATAAAGTTTAAAATTTCATGCAGTTTTGATTATGCTATTCTAGGAAATGGTGCAGATTTAAAGGACGCCTTACTCTTTATGGATTATAATAAAGGGAAACCCGTTAATAAATCGGGAGAGTGGCGGGTTGTTCACGGGGATCCGACCAAACCAGGTCGGGGCGTGATAGATCATAAGAGATTCAACTCGATATAAGGAACCTTGAAAGGGACTTAAGTGGGTAAGGATGGATTGAAAGGAGCAAAGTCTTTGTGTAAAGATATCACTGGAGATCAGGAAGGAAATGAAAGTGAGAAAAACCGCAAATAAGTCAGCAAATCCAAAAGTGGATAGGTAACACAGTAGTTGGAATCGAGAAAACCAATAAGGGAGATGAGGAAGGACGAGTAAATAAGGAGAACCAAATACTCACGAACAATCACAACATCAAGAAAAAGGGACGACTAAACAACACCGAGAGTAGTCGAGAAACACTACAAGGTGACAAGAAGGAGCGAAGCGTAGTAACTCCTAGAAGATGGGAAAGGCATAACCGCCATCAAGGGGCGACCTAGGATTGTAAGGGAAAAGACAAAATCTAGAATGTGTCTTGCCACAAGGGATATGTGGGTCCAACAATCCCAAGAGAAAATGTGATTCATGTAAGCAAGAAACTGTTAGTTAAATATGACAAAGAGAAATATAAAACTGGGTGAAGAGAAATTGTAATACGAAAAGGATGTAGGAAGGACCAAAAATTAGAAAGAGATAGTATCAAGTCACGAGATGTAAGACAAAAAGCCTGAAAGGACACTGAGCTAAGGTTTCCAATGACAATGGAAAACAGATAAAAACGGGGATGGTCATACAATTATGGGACAGTCAACCCAAAGACATGGATGAAAACCTTCAAGAGGAAGGGCCTTACCCTAAGCAGAATAGGGAGTAGACTTAAAGGTATACTTTTGGACTAGTGGGTAAGACATACCAATTCGAGACACACTCCATTGAGTGAGTGGATAATGGAATGAAAGAGAAATACCTCTAGTCCGTGGTTTAAAAAGGGCTAAGTGAAGGAACAACCAAAGGAGGTATCACGTCAAGCAAACCCCAAGTCAACATCAAAGGGGAAACTATTCCCAATAAAGGGTACGTAAGTATGTTTTGAGGACAAAACACCTAAAAGGAGGGGAGAGTTGTAAAACCCATCCTCTCAAATCAAGGAAACCAGGAAAAGAACTAGAGACTTACACAATGAAAAACTGAACTATCATATGAATAGAAAAATGGTGAAGAAGGGGGTAAAGTAGGAAATTTTAAAATCTCAAGTGACCTAAAACTTAATAAAATCATGGGAGAGAACCATGAGCTGAATTGGAGGAGAAAATTGGACCAGTTCAAGGTGAACCAGACTTGAATCAAATTAAACTAGGGTGGACCATGGTGAACCTTTTCACTAATTCATTTTTCACGGTGGCTTAAATAGAATAATTTGGGAAATTGAGGCCACCATTGAATAGAAAATGAATTTAGAATAATTTAAAAATTTTTACTTTTGAGAAAATCGGTCGAATAGGGCCTAAACCGGCCGATTTTTATTTTCTCATCATTGGACCCGATCGGACCGGACCGGTCAATAGTCTAGCTAGTCAACGGACTGCTGACCAGTCAATGCCCAATCAACACGCGTGTGACCAATTAGCATGCAACGCGTGTCAAGGAGCGCTCTATCAGCTGGTCAACGATCAATGGTCAGTAGCCACACATACTGGATCAACTAATAAGAAGTTGCCACGTGTCCGGTCAACCACTCAATGCTAACATGGCATCTGAGTAGGTCAGCCAATAAGAAGTTGCCACATGGCATCACGTGGCTGGCTCGCATGTGCAGAACAGTGTCATTCTCCTCCTCCATTCGATAACACTATTCATCGAGCATAGGGTACTGCTTGTTCCGATTTGGTAAAGGAAATTTGTTCCAATTTGGGAAATTTTTTATGTGGATGAGGACAACCAGTATGGAAACTGGTTGAGCATAGGGTACTTGAGCTCCCTATATAAAGAGCTACCCTCCTTTCATTCTCCACACACCTCAATTCCTCTCTCCCTTTCTCTGAAGTGCTATGTTTTCCAATGAAGCTTGAACTTGATCTCTGACTTGGGCACTTCCTTTAGACTCAGAAGATGAATTCGAGTCCTACATACTCGGGAGGAAGTCAACTACCTGATGCCTACCTCCAATCACCTCTACAGAGGTGAAAGGTAATCCAATTTGGCCCTCCTCCGTTGTTATAGTTCAATTCGAGAGAGAGAAAGTGACATAGTTCATTGATCAAATTCTTGCTGATCCTGGTAGCAATTGCCCTGATTCTTGATCCTAGGAGGACCCTTAGGACAAGAGCTAACTTTCCCAATCAAGAACTCAGATTGCCACACCCTCGACAATAAACTTTCGAAGCTTTCTCTCTCTCCATCTAGTTTTCCAATGAAGCTTCGTTTGAATTTGTTTTGGATCCAAATCCGACAATTCAAAGTACAATTGGATTATATGGAAGTATAGAAATAGATTCATAATACCAATTTGAGAAAAAATAACCCCAATTCAACAACCAATTTGAAGAAATCAATTTCGGTCAATAGAGAGGGGTAGAAATTGGGGAAAATTTGGGAATTTCGGAAAATTGAGGGATCTCCATGCAATTTCTCAAAATTGAAGGTTAATTGGCAATGACAAAGATGTTGGAGGACCAATTGACCATTTTTGGAAAGTAGGGGCAAAATGGTAATTTTAGAAAAATTAGGAACTAATTTGGAAAATTTGGAAGATTCGAGCACTATTTACAATTTTAAGTAAATTAAGGACCTAATGAGGATATTATAATTCCTTAGGACTTGATTGGGGTGAAATTGAACACTAGGGACCTATAGTGAAGAAGTATGAACTTTAGGGATATAAGTGCAATAAACCAAAATTTTGGGCCTAGTAGCCAATACTTGAAAAACTAGAAGGCTTTCACGCCAAACCCTAACTAATATGAATGGTCAAACCTTGAGGGACACTTGAGGCTAGAACACGAGAAAGAGAGCTAGACTTATACTTGGAAAACTAGTTGGGGACGAATGCGTTATAGTTATCGGGTGAGCGGGCTTACTAACATCATACCCAATTGGGATGATGAGCACGTTTTAAATTGAAAAACTACTATGAGTGGGACATTTTAAACATCAGACCTGGTTGGTGTTAAAATTACCTTTTCTAAATGAAAAACAACTATTTGTGGGTTTATCTAACGTCACACCTGGTTGGGGTGATGTGCACTTTTACGAAATGAAAAACCTACTTACCCGTTGTAAGTGGGATTATTTAAACATCGTACCCAAATGGTATGTTGAACTTTTTTACTGAAAGGAAAAATCCACCTACCGATTGTAAGCGAACCTATCCTTATCATGACACCTGATTGGTGCGATGAGTTAAAAGGAGATTTTGTCGAAAGTATTCTCCCCTAAGTGTGTGCCATTGCTTAAACCATTTGGGAGACCTTATTGACGAGAGCTAGAATAGCTCTAACAGGTTAGGAACCTCGTATTTGAACTCATAGGGCTCAAGGCCTACTTTTTGAAAAACTCGTGAAGTGGGCCCAAGTCTAGTTGGCATAGGCTGAAGCCCGTAAACAAACATAAATAGGAATAGACCTAAAAACTCTCATTAAAAGTGCAAATAATTGTATGATTTGCCATGATACTAAGTCAAGACCCACAAGGCTCGATGGAGTTTGAGAGCTTGGCGCCTGGGGCATCACTCAAACTCAAGGTAGAAGTCAGGGACATCTATCATGGTGGACAGTAAAGACGATACGATCCACAAGTGGGTGCAGTGGGCGTGCTACACTGGCAAATGTTTGTACCCTTTATGATAAAGGGCATGTGCTTTTTTGCTAAATGCCTCCCGAGGCAAGGAGATGTGCTAAAAGAGTTAGACCCACAAATGTTTAAAAAGGATGAAAGGCTTTTAAAAGAACAATGTGCTAAAAGTTTTGATAAACTATGTATCCTCTTGAAAACTCACTTCCAACACCAGCTCATTGAGTTATAGAAACTCACCCCTCCCTTTTCCCTTTTCAAGAAAGAGAAAACCTAACCAAGAGAACCCACAAAGATGAACCCCAAGTTAGGTACGCTTAAAGTTCTTTAAGCTTTTCTATAGTTTTGATTAATGCTCTACCATGGGAAAATATCAGAAATTTTACCTGGCTTCTATTTTCTAAAAGAAGGGGGAAACCCTTCATGAACCAAGGGAGAGGCAGGTTGTTCATGGGGATCTGACCAAACCAGGGCGGGGCGTGACATACATAGAGTCGACATGCCTACTGGCTACCGTGTAGTTCCTACCCACCCTAGTGGAGTAGATAAAGGAGTATGCTGAAGTAAACCCCATTCTCTCAACATAAAAAGCTGAAAATGAAAACCAAAAAATTTAGAAAGAAAATTGTAGTTCAAAGTGAACCATAATTGGTAAAGAGAAAACCAAAACATGAATTCAGACAATCCTAAGTGTTTAGTGAAGATCCAAAAATAATGTAAATGGATCATGAACCATATTGGATGTGAGAATTGGACTGATTCAGGGTAAACCAGACTTGAGCTGGGTTGAGCCAGCTTGAATCGAGGAAAACCGATTCAAAGATTCATTTTTTCTAGATGACATAAAAATATCAATTTGGGAAATATAAGTCACCAATCTATAGAAAATGAATTTAGAATTTTTTAATTTTGAGAAAATCGGCCAAATCAAGCTTGAAGCAGCCAATTTTTTATTTTAAGTCACCAAACCCGGCTAGATCGAAACGGTCAACAGTCCAACTAATCAATGAATCACTTGCTAGGTCAACTCCTAGTAAGCATATACAATCAATTAGGACATGACACATGGTGAAGTGTGTCAAGTGAGTCGCTCGGTCAGTGTCTAAAAGCATTGGCCAATTAGAGCGTGACATGTATCCTAAGTCAACAAGAAATTCTTTAAGAGAGATAGTGTCCTTAGTCAACAGTCAATTGAGGAGAAGCCTTGTCATTAGGGTTGACCAATGAGGAGCTGGCATGTGACCAAGGTATGAGGTCAACGATCAATTTGGATGTTGGAGAACGGTCGACCAATTAGAGGTTGACATGTGGCAAAGCCATGTTGGAAGACCACAATCAATTAGAGGCTAACAAGTGGCAACTAAAGTTAGATGGGAAAACTAACAAATATAAATCAACCAATCAGAGGACGCCACATGATATGGTCAACCAATAGTCAGATCTAGTCGAAGCCATGTTAGACAAAGTGACAATTGGGAAGTTGCCACGTGTCTGGTCAACGAGTCAACAAATGACTCAGATGTTGAGTAAGGTGCCACGTTAGTAAAGCCAACACATCATAGGGCAGCATGTGGCATTGAACACATGTGAAGCTGATACGTGCAAGCATAGTGTCATCTTTAACCTATAAATGAGCAGGGAAGAGAAAGGCCAAAATGGCTACCATTACTCCGACGGCCAATAAATCTCTCTGACAAAACATTAAATCAGAGAGTTAATGGCCAACCGATGGATGAACGGATAGAATGGTCAGTCCCTGAGTTTCCTATATAAGAAGCTTTACTCCATTCATCCTCTTCATCCCTTGAAAGCTTGGAAAAGATGAACTGCTCTAGTTTTCGATCATCTCTAAACTAGAGCTCTGACATTAACCCTTTTCTCCTCCTTAGAATGCAAATTGGGCTTCCCTAGAACCGAGAAGAAGTCCTCTACATTGCTAGAAATCCCCTTTTGTTTGAACATCACTGGAGATGAGCTGGTGAGTCTACACAATACAGTCTTTACGATTGTCAAGAAGTAGAAGAAAATTTTGATCTGAATTTCAGTGACCTCAAACCTCCTAAGGCCAGGACAACCCTCTCACAACTCTCCAGATCCAAGCATAGTCCTCCCTGAGCCTTCAAGTTATGAAATTGTTATCACCCTTCGTTGGAATAATGAATTTATAGTGAGAAAACTACTTAAACTTTGCTAATCGAATTCTCCCTATTGATGGAACCAATTGAGGTGAATTTCGATCCTAGAAGGATACACTCGACGAGAACTAGCTCTCCAAATCAAGAGCTTTGGAAACCACGTCCTTGCCAGTGAGAATAAAATCTTTCTCTCTCTAGAAGTATTTTTTGACGAAGCTTTGTTTGAGTAATTTGGGGATTTTTGAAAATTTGGAGTTTTTTTGCAATTTATATAAAAAGGGTCAATTGAGTATTTAAATGAAATTAGAGGCTCAATTGCAATTAAAATGATATTCGGGGAATTTAATTGTAATTAAAAGTAATTAAAATGCTTTATTTGTATTTTAAAATAATTTTATATTAAATAAATTTATTTGAGTAGAAAATTACAAAAAAAATAAATTGGGGAAATTATGGCAAATATTTTTGAACTAATTTGTCAAGAAAATATGCTTAGAGATTTATGTATAATTAAAGAATGCATAGGGATCTAATCTATCTCGGTTTGGTTGGAACCTTGTGAACAACCCGTCACCTCTTATTGTACTAAAGTTATATTTCTACCAAGATTGACTAGGAAAGGTAAATGCTTGTAAGCTTATATGTTTTCCATAACAAAATTAACAAAATCACTTAATAGAAATTACCTTGTTGTGGTACTTCTCACTTGCTGCTCGATTTTCACCCTTCTTGTTATATAAACTTTACTAAAAGGGGTTTATGGGAGTGGGGTGAGTTCGATAACTCAATGAATAGGATTTACAGGATATCATGACCTTCTATCCATGGTTAAGTATGCACTTAAGAAAAAATATTTTCTTGTTTGAAAATATGATAGATAAGCATATACTTGCCTTATCTTTTACAAAAGATTGTCATAAAGCTTTTTGCTCATTTCATCAACTTGGAGTAGACTCCTTTCTATTTAGAGGGATTTCATTTAATAAACCTACTCGCGTTTGTTCCCAACAAACATACAAACACCCTTTATACATAAAGGGATCAAACAGTCATAAAACAAACTCTCATAGACTAACAACCTTGATCTATTCCACTAGTGGCTCGGAGCAACTTTACCGTTTACCCTGGTGAGAGGCTACAACCTTTAACAAGTCAATGTGAGTGCCATCACTCATTCCACATACTTATCAATACATCGATCACCAGATATGTGGGGGTGAGATCTCACTCTTCAATCCTCTTGGTCTCAATGTGCATGAAGCTCCTAGAGCTTCAAGATATATTGAAAGAGTGTTTTCTACCCTTGCAACAACCTTACTATACAATAGCCCTTAGAACCAATACTACCCCGTATTGGGTGCATCTTTGGTCATGTATGGTTGCAATCACATACAAAGATATCTTGATTTAAGACTTTTATCTTTGTGCTACTAGCCCAACAGGCTGCAACCTAGCTTAGGCATAGTAGCTTCAACAATTATTATACAATTGTGATAATTATTGACAGACTCTTTAATCAAACTTATTTATGGGACTAGACCTGTTTCCATTGGCCTTCGACCCACTTGTGAGGGATTTTCAAGACCTGGCCCTAGGGCCCACTTCATTTTTTTAGAAAACGATGGCCTTGGGACCACTTGTGCGAGATTTTCTAAACTTGGCCTTGGAGTCCACTTCATTTTCAGAAAACCATAGCCTTGGACCCACTCACAAAGTACTAGATCTAGCCCACCATTGTCGATCATGGGCCTCACCCATATCCTACATCTATGGTCGGACTAGACCATAACCCTTGAGGTGTATCCATACACTATTTATGGGTTGTCCTAACATCATGCTTCATGCCATCATAAAAAAATATAGCCCCAAATACTTTAGGCATATTCACACAGTCAAAGGGTTATATTTATGGAAAATCAGGTTTCAAATAGAAGCATGATCTTATCGTCGATCCAATCGGTCCAGATTTAAGAAATCCCACTCACTCATATTTCGAGAATTGGTCATCCTTAGGATTTCCGAGCTTGACGTGCCTTTCATTTGCACAAACTTGTAGGTGATACATTCCTACAACATATTAGGTAATGAGGTCCCAAGCAATAAAGTAATTACACTTAAGCCACGTAACTTTCCAAAATTACGTTTTTATCCTTAAGTTATACCCTAATTCAGATTAGGTCCCAAAGGTTGTCAATTTTTCAATTTGGCTCCCAATCTACCTCAAATTTCCAATTGAGCAAGTAATTTCTTATTAATTACTGAAATCCCTAATTTTTTTTAAATTGCTATTTTGTCACCAAACATTCAAAAAATTGCAATTAAGTCCTCTAACTTGAATTACATCAATTCAACCTTAATTCTTCCGAATTGAGTCCAAACATGATACTAATCAATGTCCCCTAATTCATTTCAAGCTTTAAAACACTAGATTTGGCTTTAAAAAGAGCTCAAATGGAGCTTCACTTGAAAACCGTTCTAGAGAGAGAAAGCTTCGTTTACTCACTGGTGAGGATCCAACGATCGAAGTTTTTACTTACACTGAATGGCTCTCTTCCTAGGAATCCTTCTTGGATCAAATCGCATATCAATTGGTGGCTTGAGTCGCGTGAATTGCTTCAATTAGTTTTCAGGAAAAAACATACAATGAACAATGATTTCCGACGAAGAGCGACAGAGGGTACTTACCACTACGGTTCAGGAAAGGTCTGTGCATCTCTAGGGAAGGACTTGGAAGCTTGCTTTGGCTTGGGTTGGCTTGAGAGTAGATCAAATTGAGCTTGATCGAGTTTGTTCGCGAACAACTGAGGTAGTGAAGGTGCTGTGCAAGCTTGTCAGCGCTTCTCCAACGATCCTCAAGCTGAATAGAGTATGCATTCATGTAGCTGACTTCCTAAGGATTCTAGGAAATACAAATTCATCCTCGGAGGTGGAGAAAAGTGCCCAAATCAGAGCTCTTGTTCATGCTTCATCAGAAAAAGGAGAACTTTTGTTCTTCTTCACGCATTTGAGCAATGAGGAGGAGAGATGGGGAGTAGCTCTTTATATAGGGAGCTTGGGGACTAACAGGTCTATCCACTCATCGATCACTCAGCCACAATCTCTCCCATTTACGGCCATACCAGGAGGATTTTTCAGTTGTCGGTGTAATGGCAGCCAGACGATGTCCTTATCCGCTAGCTTTGAGAGGTTAAAGACGACACTATGCACGCGCATACTAGCTAGCACGTGATACACTGTGATTGTTTGGCTTTGCTGACGTGGCTTCCCACTCAGCGTCCAAGTAGTCCATTGGCACGTTGATCAGACATGTGGCGACCTCCCATTGGTTGCTCATTCCAATGTGGTCACTAACCATATTTGACCGTTTGTTGACCGTGACACAAGGCGTCTTCTAGTTGGCCGATTTAAATTTGGCCTTTTCCTACCTCATGTAGTGTTCCAAATGCCACGTGTTAGCCTCTAATTGTTTTTGGTAGTCAAGCTCTTCCACATGTCAATCTCTAATTGGTCGATTGTTCTCAAGCATCCTAGTCGGTCGCTGACATGGGGTAGCATTGCCACGTGTTAGCACCTCATTGGTTAACCTTGTTGAAGAGGCTTATCCTTAGTTGATCGTTGATTGAGGACACATGTCCCTCTCCCATTGGTCGATCATTGGTGATGTGGCTTTTCTTTCATGACTGAGGATAAGTGTTACGCTCTAATTGGTGAGTGATTCCAAGCACTGATCGAGCGACTAACTCGACTATCTGGATGCTGAGCTGGTAGGCTGTAAACCCTACCCTTTTGAGCTAAGGAAAACCGAGAAAAGAACCGGTCAAACCAAGTGAGAAAATCAAACCAATTCACAAACCCGATCAATTGTGAATAGGCAATTTAAGAATTTACAACTCCCAAGTGATCCAAAGGGTTCACAAACCGGACCCAAACCGAATTGAATTGGTTTAAGGACCGAGTAGGTTTATGAACTGGAATCGATAAAGAGATAGTAAACCAGGACTGAGTAGGTTTATGAACTGGACCCTAAGTGACCCAAGGAGTCACAAAAATCATGGAAATGGACTTGTGAAGGAATTGGGGATGAAAACCAAACCGGTTCAGGTGAACCGGATCCGAACCAGTTTGGACCGGTTTGAACCACTATTGAACTGAATCTTAAATTCATTTTTCTTGGTGGCTTAAATAATTCAAATTGGATTTGAGGCGATCATTGGATATATAATGAATTTAGATGAATTTAGAAATTTTTAGATTTGAAAAACTTGATTGAATGGGGGGGTGAACGAGCCGGTTTAAGCTTTGAACTCGGTTCGGACCGGTCCGGTCTGGTTCGAAACAGTGTCATCTTCTTCCTTAGGTTGACAACACTGTTCACTTGCTGGGAAAATGAAGAAATGCCGATGAAGAAGAAATGCTTCTGTTTGGGTCATTTCAAGCCTTCAATGTCAGTCATAACAATTCCAAACGGATGGCCAATGGGTCCCCGAGCTCCCCATTCATCTTCTACACATCAAAAAACTCTATTCTCTCTCAACTGCTCCATTTTCTGGCGAATCTCAAACCAGAGCTCCGACATGGGGTCTTTTTAGATCTGAACAAGGCAAGGTCAGGTTATATAGAACCGGGGAGAAGTCAGCTACACGTCTGTAGTCTTCGTTCACTCCGAGGGTCGCCGGTGAGACGCCGGTGTGATGAAACAGTGAAGCAGCTCCGATGGACCGAAGCTACCCTGTTTCAGCCAAGTTGAAATCGGCCATTTCGAGCCCTTCTCAGGCCAAACCAAGCCTTCCCAACACTTCCTCAGCCCTTCCACGGCCGAATTAGTACTGAAAGGAAAGCCAATTCGGCCCCCTTAGTAATTTCCGGTCGGTGCTTGAGAGAGAACTGGCAGAATTTCAATGATGTAATTCTAACTCAATTCGGCATCAATTGATGAGATTCTTGATTCTAGGGTGAACCTCAGGACGACAGCTATCTACCTAGATAGAAAGCTCACACCACCGTGCCCTCACCAGTGAGTAATAGAAGCGTTCTCTCTCTTCAGTCCATTTTCCGGTGAAGCTCCCTTTGAACTCGTTCCAACGTCAAAACTTGCGATTCAAAGTGCTATGGAATCTTAAAAGATGGAGGAACTCAATTTTAACTTCAATTTCAACAATTAGAGGCGTTTGATCGATTAATTTAATGAAATCAAATTCGGTTGTGCTAAGGAGTTGAAATTGGGAGAAATTTTGGGGAAAATTGGGGATTTTCGAAATTCAAATGACCAAAATGCAATTTTATGAAATTGAGGGTCAATTGGAAATGAAAAAAATATTGGAGGACCAATTGAGGAATTTTGGAATTTTTGGGGCAAAACTTACCATTTTTGTAAAGGAAGGGCAAAATGGTAATTTTGGAAAAGTTGGGGCACCAAATAGGAAATTTTGGGAAATTAAACCCCTTTGTGCGAAATTAAATAATTTGAGGTCCTAAGATAAATTTTAAAAGTTTTGGGACTTAAATTTAGGAAAAACCCAGCAATAGGGACTTAAAGTTAAAGAAAAATAACTTTAGGGACCTAATTGAAAATATTTATAAAGTTGGGTTTTCTCATTCATTTGGAACGAATGATGGCTATTAGGCCAAAAAGTAATGAACAATTATGTTCACATCGTGTAGGAGAACGAGACATCGGGAATGCCAATCGAGGTCCAGCTTACTACGGACGGAACCCGACTAAGTGAAATTTCACTGCACCATCGGGTGAGTGGGATTATATATCATACCCAGTTGGGGATGATAAGTATCTCGGTATAAAAATCCACTGTTTAGTGGTATTTTAATCATCACCAATTGGACAGAGTGATCTGAAAATTATATGGAAAAACTACTTACTGGTTGTAACTAGATTATACCGGTTGGTATGATGAGACTTCCTCGAAGGAAGTTGAAAACCCGTTCATCGGTTATAAATGGAGATGTCCTTATACCGGTCGGTATAATGGACAGTGAAAACCTATTTTGTCGGAAGTGTTCTCCCCAGACTGTGGCCATTGCTTAAACTATTTGGGAGACCTTCCCGACGGGAGCTCAAATAGCTATTATAGGCCAGGGGCCTCGGTTTTGGAATATGAGGGCTAATATGCCCTGTTTTTGAAAAACTCGAACAGTGGGCCATAGGCCAATGCACATGAGCAGGAGCTTGATGTGAATCCGACTAAAGAGATTACGAATTCACAAGTCCAATCAACCGAGCCTACAATGGAGCTGAACAGTTCGTCACCAAATGAGATGAATAATCATTTGAGTCTACAAGAGGGCCCAATCACAAGGTCAAGGGCTAAAAGATTCAAAGAAGCATTATATGGGCTGATTAAAGAGATTGCTGCATATTCAAATAGAAGACCAAATGAAGAGCCCAAGATGAGCCCAACAGAAGGTCCAGATTTAATTAATAAGGAGAGATTTATAAATATAATAAATCTCTTAGGATAATATTAGGTAGCTAGATTAGATAAGGTTAGCTTATAACCATAATAGATTTGTTCCTCATTATGTGGGTCATTCAGTTGTTTTCTGAGCCTATAAACGGCATACTCCACAGCATTGGAGACACACACTTTGGAATTTATATCTTGTGAGGTTTTGTCTTCTTTCTATCTTGAAAGAGCTTTTGAACTTATCAGGTTTTTACTTGTGGCGTTCAAGCAATCAAGACTTATCACCCGGGATTTTCTAAGAGTTCTTCTTAGAGGATTTGGGTGTGGCGTCTACATATCCCATACCTTGTTTCTCATATAAATAAGGTATATTCCATCTTTTCGCACTTGTGTCGTAAAAGTCTTGGGATCGTTGCCATATTTGGTGTAGGGTGTCGTCAGTATATTGGCGAGATTCGCATCAGTTAGTATCAAAGCACACGGTTGCACGGCAAGTTCCATACCATTTTTTTTATCTAGTTCTTTTTTTTATCTTCTCTACATATTTCTATTCTCTATAAAAAAAAAACTTATCATATTCTTCTATCTATCTTCTCTTCAGTAGGTTAAAAAAAGAGAAAAAAAAGCCAAAAAAATTCGTGCCAAAAAAAAAAAGAAAGCAAAAAGTTTGTGCTAAAAAAAAGAGCAAAAAATATCGTGAAAAAAAGGCCAAAGAAAAAAAAAAGTGGCACACAATTTCTATCTTATATCTCATTTTTATTCTACTCTATCTAAGTCTATTACTTCATTTATTTCTTCTCTATTTAAATTTTACTCTTATATCTGAGTCTATTCATACCTCTCACTTAAATTCTTTGGAATTACTTTTTGAAAACCTTTATTGATTTGTCTTGATTGTTCCTCAAGTTGAACTGCTTCATAAAAATGATTTGTTTTTAAAGTTCAATTTAGATTGAAAGAAGGCTTTCGAGAGGAAAAAGGCAAGAGTGTTTGAATCTTTAAGAAAAAGCCAATTGAGTGTGAAAACACGAGTGATTGAGAGAAATACGTGAGTGAGCGTTTGCAAGGTTCTTCTGTTATTTTTATCATTTGTAGGAACTCATGGCACAACGACGAGGAGATACACCAAATGAAGAAGATTCTCAACAACCGATTCCAAATTTACAAATGCAAGCCATCATAAGCGAAATGAGACGAATGCTAAAGTCCAAGTTGGAACCACTTCATGAGCGAATTGATCAATTGGAAGAAAGAGTGAGGGGTTCGCGTCAACATACCCCTACTGAACAACGACCTCGAAGCTTTCAGACAAGACGTTTTGATCCACAAGAACTCGAGGAGTTCGATCGATATGCTCATAGAGAACCACCCCGAGCTGATGACAACCTAGATAATATCAAGTTGAAGATACCCTCTTTTCAAGGAAAAACTAATCCATAAGCGTATCTTGAATGGGAAAAGAGGATGGAGATGGTTTTTTACTGTCATAATTACTCGAAGATGAAAAAGGTACAACTTGCTGCTGTCGAATTTACTGATTATGTTATAATATGGTGGGATCAGTTGGTGAAGGAAAGGAAACGAAATCACGAACACCCTGTGGAGTCTTGGGATGAAATGAGAGCGATCATGCGACAACGATTTGTTCCCAGCCACTATCACCGGGAGTTGTTCAATAAACTCCAAAGGTTTACCCAAGGATCAAGAAGCGTCGACGAATACTTCAAGGACATGGAGATTACGATGATTCGAGCAAATGTGGAGGAAGACAGAGAGGCAACAATGGCGAGATTTTTGCATGGTCTAAACCATGAGATGGCTGACGTGGTGGAAATGCAGTATCATGTTGAGCTCCAAGATATGGTACATCAAGCTATCAAAGTTGAACAACAATTGAAGAGAAAGAGTTTACACAAAAGAGGATTAAACAATGGTTCCTCGAACTCATGGAAACCATCCTCAAGGCGATTTGAGAGTCAGTCAACTCAACCTCAGCATGCTCCACTAAAAGAGACAACCAAGCAGGCTGTGGCCCAAAATTAAGGTAACACCCATATCACAACTCCCAAAACTCGTGATATTAAGTGTTTCCGATGCCAAGGCAGGGGTCACATTGCAAGTCAATGCCCAAATAAGCGGGAAATGGTGATCAATGCTAATGGTGAAATTGAGACTAATGATGAAAAAGAAGATATCGATCCGGGGATGCCACCACTTGAAGATGCTAATGAATATGCAGAAGAAGGGGAATTGTTAGTTGCATGGCGAACTCTCAGTGTTCAAGCCCAAGAAGAAGAAAATAATCAGCGTGAAAACTTATTTCATATTCGTTGTTGTGTGAAAAATAAGGTTTGTAATGTTATTATAGATGGGGGAAGCTGCACTAATGTAGCTAGCACTAAGCTGGTGGAGAAATTGGCATTACCAACCTTAAAGCATCCGAAGCCCTATCGACTACAATGGTTGAACAACCAAGGTGAACTCAAGGTAACCAAACAAGTGTTGGTTGCATTTTCTATTGGAAAATATCAAGATGAAATACTATGTGATGTGGTACCAATGCACGCATGCCATATACTTTTGGGACGACCTTGGCAGTTTGATCGTCAAGTTATGCATGATGGATTCACTAATAGGTACTCTTTTGTGATGAATGAGAGACCAATATCTCTTGTACCATTGGCTCCAAGGCAAGTTTTTGAGGATCAACTGAAAAAGAAAAAGGCAAATGAACAGAAAATAGAAGAAAGAAAGAAAGGAGAAATATCAGAGTTGAAAAAAAAGAGGGAAAAGCCAGAAAAAAAAGAAAGTAAAAGCAATTTTATTGCAAGAAAAAGTGAGATCAAGCGAGCTTTACTTTCACATCAGGCTCTTATTGTACTTATGTACAAGGACGCCTTTTTGAGTACTAACGATCTTGTCGGATCTTTGCCGAGCAATATTATTACTGTTTTGCAGGAATTTATCGATGTCTTTCCTGATGAGATACCACTAGGTTTGCCACCAATTCGAGGAATTGAACATCAAATTGATTTAATCCCTGGAGCAACGATTCCTAACCGACCAGCATATAGAAGTAACCCTGAAGAAACAAAGGAACTTCAACGCCAAGTCCTAGAGCTGATGGAAAAGGGGTATGTTCGAGAGAGTATGAGTCCATGTGTTGTGCCAGTGCTACTTGTACCTAAAAAGGACGGAACATGGCGAATGTGCGTGGATTGTCGAGCCATCAACAACATCACGATAAATTATTGCCACCCTATTCCTCGTTTGGATGACATGTTAGATGAGTTGCATGGATCTTGTTTATTTTCGAAAATAGATCTTAAGAGTGGATATCATCAAATTCGAATGAAAGAAGGGGATGAATGGAAAACTGCATTTAAAACTAAACAAGGATTATATGAATGGTTAGTTATGCCCTTTGGATTGACTAATGCACCAAGCACCTTCATGAGATTAATGAATCATGTATTACGTGCTTTTATTGGGAGATTTGTTGTGGTATATTTTGATGATATTCTAATCTACAGCAAGACCATGGATGAACATGTAACACATTTAAGAGCTGTGTTAGAAGCATTAAGGCAACATAAGTTGTTTGCCAACTTGAATAAATGTGTCTTTTGTTCGGATAAACTTGTGTTTCTTAGATATGTTATAAGTTAAGAAGGGATTGGAGTTGACGAGGAAAAGATTAAGGCAATTCGCGACTGGCCGACACCTAATTTGGTAAGTCAGGTAAGAAGTTTCCATGGATTAGCTAGTTTTTATAGACGTTTTGTTCTAAATTTCAGTAGTTATATTGCACCTCTTACTGCTGTTATAAAGAAAAATGTACCTTTTAAATGGGGTAATGAGCAACAAAATGCATTTCAATTGATAAAGGAAAAATTAACTACTGGCCCATTGCTCTCATTGCCTAATTTTTTGAAAACATTTAAAATTGAGTGTGATGCATCAGGAGTAGGTATTGGAGGTGTATTAATGCAGGAAGGAAGACCAATTGCATATTTCAGTGAAAAGTTGAGTGGAGCAACCCTTAACTATCCTACCTATGATAAGGAGATGTATGCCCTAGTTCGAACTCTTCAAACATGGCAGCACTACCTATGGCTGAAAGAGTTTGTGATTCACACAGATCATGAATCTCTTAAACATCTCAAAGGACAACACAAGTTGAACAAACGCCATGCAAGGTGGGTGGAGTTCATTGAAACATTCCCATATGTGATCAAATACAAACAAGGTAAGGAAAATATAGTTGCAGATGCTCTATCACGAAGGTACGCTATGCTTTCAATGCTTGATTCTAAATTACTTGGTTTTGATTATATCAAGGATTTGTATGCAAATGATCCTGATTTTTGTGAAGTGTTTAAAGGTTGTCGAACTGGTAGGTTTGGAAAATTTTATTTACAAAATGGATTTCTTTTTCAAGAAAACAAATTATGCATCCCTCAGTCATCTTTACGTGAGTTACTTGTTAGGGAAGCACATGGTGGAGGACTTATGGGACATTTTGGGGTAGCTAAAACTATGGCGATGATGCACGAGCATTTTTTTTTGGCCCCACATGAAAAGGGATGTTGAGAAAATTTGTTCTCGATGCATTACATGTAAAGAGTCTAAGTCTAGGCAACAACCTCACGTCCTGTATACTCCTCTTCCGATTCCTAAGGCACCATGGATTGATATTTCCATGGATTTTGTTTTAAGATTACCAAGAACTAAGAGGGGGAGGGATTCTGTGTTTGTGGTAGTTGATAGGTTTTCGAAAATGGCACATTTCATTCCATGTAATAAAACTGATGATGCATCGAATGTGGCTGATTTGTTCTTTAGAGAAGTTGTTAGATTGCATGGTATGCCTAGAACTATTGTTTCTAATCGTGATTCTAAATTCTTAAGTTACTTTTGGAAAACCTTATGGGATAAATTGGGAACCAAACTGCTGTTTTCAACAACATGTCACCCACAAACTGATGGTCAAACAGAAGTAGTAAATAGGACATTAGGTACTTTATTACGTTCTATAATAAAAAATAATTTGAAATCATGGGAAGATTGCTTACCACATGTTGAATTTGCTATAATCGTTCTGTTCATTCTACAACTAAGTTTTCACCATTTGAGATTGTTTATGGTTTCAATCCATTAAGCCCTCTAGATCTAACTCCACTTCCTGTAGGTGAATTTGTGAATTTTGATGGAAAGAGAAAAGTAGAGTTTGTGAAAGAACTGCACGAGAAGACAAAGATGCACATTGAACGGATGACTAAAATTTATGAAAAACAAGCAAACAAGGGCCGCAAAAGTGTCATTTTTGAACCTGGCGATTGGGTCTGGCTACATATGAGGAAAGAAAGATTTCCGGAACAAAGGCAATCAAAACTTCTTCCTAGAGGAGATGGACCATTTCGTGTGTTGGAACGTATTAATAATAATGCTTACAAGCTAGAGTTGCCTAGTGAGTATAGCGTTAATGAAAGCTTCAATGTTACTGATTTAATGTCATTTGATGTAGGCGATGAAGAAACAGAAGATTTGAGGACAAATCATTTTTAAGAGGGGGAGAATGATGTGAATCCGACTAAAGAGACTACGAATTCACAAGTCCAATCAACCGAACCTGCAATGGAGCTGAACAGTTGGTCACCAAATGAGATGAATAATCATTTGAGTCTGCAAGAGGGCCCAATCACAAGGTCAAGGGCTAAAAGATTCAAAGAAGCTTTATATGGGCTGATTAAAGAGATTGCTGCATATTCAAATAGAAGACCAAATGAAGAGCCCAAGATGAGCCCAACAGAAGGTCCAGATTTAATTAATAAGGAGAGATTTATAAATATAATAAATCTCTTAGGATAATATTAGGTAGCTAGATTAGATAAGGTTAGCTTATAACCATAATAGATTTTTTCCTCATTATGTGGGTCATTCGGTTGTTTTCTGAGCCTATAAAAGGCATACTCCACAGCATTGGAGACACACACTTTGGAATTTATATCTTGTGAGGCTTTGTCTTCTTTCTATCATGAAAGAGCTTTTGAACTTATCAGGTTTTTACTTGTGGCGTTCAAGCAATCAAGACTTATCACCCGGGGTTTTCTAAGAGTTCTTCTTAGAGGATTTGGGTGTGGCGTCTACATATCTCATACCTTGTTTCTCACATAAATAAGGTATATTTCATCTTTTTGCACTTGCGTCGTGAAAGTCTTGGGATCGTTGCCATATTTGATGTAGGGTGTCGTCAGTATATTGGCGAGGTTCGCATCAGAGCTCGTAAAAGAACATGATATATATATGTGCTATTAAAACTTAATAAGTGAATTGTTTGGTCATGGTACCAAGTCAGGTCCGACATACTCAGTCAACTAGTAGTAGGACAAGATGACCGGTCTCTAGACCAGTCAAGACAAATAGCTATAGGTTGAGTTGAAGGTCGGGATCGTTGGGACAAATGGCACCACATATTACATGGTAATTTAAGAAAACTTTGTTTGTGCATGCACTATGAGTATGAGATCATCAAGACGCCCATGAGGGGTAGCGATGTGTTCTAAGGGCCTTGGACGACCTGGTGAGTATATGGGCAAATCGTCATTCCAGGTGTCTGTGTGAAATTTGGTGTAGCACCAAGCGCATGAGACCGGAATGGGGACGGGATGAGGTCCCTATCCTCATACGAACACAAAGAAGCAAGTTTCAGGATTGTGGGTCGGATGTTGCGTACATCCACTCATTCCCAGGGTAGCGGTGGTCGTGCTTCTATCCGGGTGGTCAGTAAAGTCGCTCCGAAGCCACTAGTGGGTTCAGTAGTCATACAGACCTATAAATGTGTGTAACCTTCATGATGAAGGATGTGTGTTGGGTGATGACACACCATGGTAACTAAGAAATGATGGAAAAACCTGAGATTTCAAATGAAATGGTTGTGAAAGAAAGGAGTCTGGCACACTCCATATAAATGTTTTTCATAAATGTTAAAAGTAGACCTTTGAAAACCCACTCACTGAGTAGTCACACTCACCCCCTCCCTCATATCCCTTTCAGGAAATCTCGGAAAGTCTACCCTTAAAGACCATCAACTAAGATGCCTGTAAGACATGTATGTAAAGTTTAAAATTTTACGTAGTTTTGATTATGCTATTCCAGGAAATGGTGTAGGTTTAAAGGATGCCTTACTCTTTACAGTTTATAATAAGGGGAAACCCTTTAATAAATCGGGAGAGTGGCGGGTTGATCATGGAGATCCAACCAAACCGGGTCGGGGCGTGACAACTAGAGTGGTATCAGAGCTTGTTTCCTCGAATACATAATCAAGACTAGAAAATATAGTAACGAATAGGATTTATCCTAAAATTTTCAGATGGCTCCTAGGAGAGGAACCAAGAAAACATGGAATGGCTCTACTCAACTCCCTACCTTCGTAGGGAGACAACCCTAGAAGCTTCCCAAATGGCTGAGACCTGGCAGAAATGTCGAAAAACCAAATGGGGAAGTATCCTGGAGAATGGTGCTAGGACCTATTGATGGCATAACCCTAATTATAAAGGAGGATACTTATCAAGAATCCCATAGCTCCCTAGTTAATTTGTGACCATTTTCTGTGATAGAGCTAAAAGCCCAACCATTTGTATCCCCATGTTAATAAAATATTCAAATTCTCCAAAACTCTATCTTCTAAGGATGTGATCTCACTAGGAATATGGCCTAAGGAAAATAAAACAAAACTACACTATCCTGGAAACTAAGGAAAAGTCACATCCCAGTGATGGGAGATGAATCAGGAAACCTAGGAGGACTCTTACCATGACCCTTTTAGCAAAGGAGATTCAGTAAGAAAATTATCAAAGTGATCAGACCTAAGAACGGTAGAGCACGAAACCAATAGTGACCCTGGAAATGCCCTACTCGAAGGAAAGAAGGGACTACAACAATCCATATAAGGGAATAACCTATTACAAGTATGAACGATGGAAACATTACCTGAAGAAGTGCCCAACCCTACTAAGGACAAGTACCAAGATAAACTATTGTAAGTGTAAGGAAAGAAGGGGTGTTTTACACCTCATAAATTCAGGGCAATACCTCCTCAAAGGTCATGAAGGACAAGAGACCGAAACCATGGAGTTGGCTAAGTAAGCGGTTCACCAAGAGGTCAAGAAATGACGAGGTGAGTGAAAAATTTAAATTTCTTCTTAAGAAGGTCAAACCGAGAAAGATACCTCAAGAGTAGGGATAAGGTACATGGGAAGTATATCTAGAACCCTCTCATAAGGGGCAAACATAGAGAAACATCCTCTGGAAACTCTAGGGAATGGGACAATGAGAGTGAAGAAGAGAAGGAATAAGCTAGGAAAGGGAACTCTGGAGGGATGCGTACAACTAAGTACCTTGAAGGAATCATTGGTTGACGAATGGATATAACGTGGAGTGCAAGGAACCAACCCTTCATTATAAATTACTTGAAGGGAGGATGTATCGGAGGCCAACACTGACCTGCTTTGGAAAGGTGCTAGAATTTTTAGTACAACTTCCTTTGGAAAATATAGAGAAGTCAAAATTCTGACCAACATAACAGAAGTAAGCAAACCATGACAACGAGATGGTCAAAGAGATGAACGACACCCTATGGAGGACCAGGAATTAGTAAGGAATACACCCTATAAAGGGCATTGGAAGGATCATTAAGGACAAGGAGATTAGAGAGATAACTGCCTCAAGAAAACTAAACAAGGTGAAAAGTAGGGCCAAGACAAGTAACGAACTACTCTCGTGAGGGTCATAGAGTAAACTCCAACAAAGAAGGAAGAGGTGGAAAGGCCAAATATTGGAGAAAAGAAGGATGGAAGAAATCCTTAAAAGAACTAATGACCAAATTAACAATAGAATTCAAGCTAAGAAAGGAGTAGGTAAGTCGTTCACATGATGGTCAGGAAATCTTGAAACAAGGAAAAAATTTAAACTCTCCCTAAAAGAAATGGAAGTGTATTGTGGTATGAGTAAGGATGAGGATAGGGAACCAAAGATATACCCACAAAATCTCAAGAGAAATGATAATCAGAAGAGGACGACAATCAATGGATGCCATTTAAAGGCAGATATTCCACAGAACCAGGAAAAAGGGTATAGTCCTACCAAGAAAGAAAATCTTGGAAAGACATATGCATCCCAACTAAGAGATAATGGAACCAAGAGAAAGGGACAAAGAGATAAACTCGCAAATGAAGTGCAAGCCAATGTGAAGGAACCAAGAAAGGATGCTTGCATGATCCAAAGAAATAGTTTTAAAGGAAGAACGAAGAAAAATCTTTAAAAAGAAATCAATGGCCAGAACCGGGACTATAAAGTATTGAGACGATTAAATGAAGCACTTGAAGAGTAATTGAGGGATTTTGAAACTAGGTGGATGCGAGCTCTAGACATGTGCTGAGGTACGAGTGAAAATGAGAATGATGTACGAAAAAATGTATCCATAGGATCTCAAGAGTAAAGGTAAGCATACAAGAATAACATCAATTGGCATCATTTAAAGTTAGGTGTCTTCAAGGATGTATGGAAAAGAAATTATGGGAGAAAAGGGTAAGAATCCTCCCAAATAAGGAAATCCTAAGAAAGGATACATGACTTAATAAAGAATAAACGGAACCTGGTGGCGAGAAGTGAGGAGACAAATTCACAAATAAAATGTATGCTAAGTTGAAAGAAACCCAAGGAAGCATATTAAGAGATATTATGGCAAATAAGAATTAGTGGACTATCCATAATGAGGTAAGGAAGGAAAGAACGTCTAAGAAACGTTGGGAAGTGAGCCATCCAAATAAGATGTGGTTATGGAGGAATAACCACGATTGATAAGATAGGTTGTAGTCCACACGCGTATAATAAAGCCTAAAGATTGGACGGCTGAGTAGAATATGAAGTACCCGAAATAAGATTAATAAACTACTCAAATAAGGAATAAGGGATGGAATGAGAAAAAAATTTAAGACAATAGAGGACTGAAAGTGGGCAAATGCCCCAATATAGAAAGGGTGTATGGAGATGAAGAAAGGAAACCTCAAAGAAATGGTAAGAAGGTGGAACATGTAACTCCTAAGGTGAAAGTCTCTACTTTGAAGGAAATAGTAGAGAATGAAACCTTAAAGAGGGAAACTCCCTAAACCAAGAAAATCGACATGTAGACCGAAAGGAATCGACTCGATATAAAGAATTGTGAAATGATTACGAACAAGTAAGAGTGGATTAAGGCCAAAGTAAAATCCTTGAATAAATGATGTTATTGGGAATGATTATGGACCTAAGAAAGGACAAATACCAACATGTCAGTAAAACATCTGGATATCAAATAATCGGAACCAAAATACTATAAGGAAGTAGAAAAAGAGATGAGTGGGTAAGAAGAACCGACACAGTAGTGTAAATTGAATTAATAATGGTGAAGGTAGTCAAGGAATACTACCAGAAGAAAGGAGGGATGAAGTTATACAATTCCTAAGAGGTTGAAAAATAAGGAATAACCCTAAAAGAGGTGTTTTGGAAATCTAATGGATATAGAGGCAAGATCTAGAAAACGTCATGCTGTAAGGGACAAGAAAACCCAACCAGCCCGATGAAAGCATGACTCAGAATAAGGAAGAGTCGGTTCATAAGCATGACAAAGTTAAACATAATTTGGACTAATTAGTAATGAGCAACAAATGAATAAAGAGTCGAAATGGGACGAAAAAGTTATGATAAAGAAATTCGTGAAAATAGGTACATAATGCTCTAAAGGATGTCGAGTTAAGGGTTTCAATAACCAAGTGGTTAACTAGACACGTAAATGGTTAGTTATCTTGGAATTTCCAATCTTGAGTATAGAACCTCAAGGGGAAGAATGATGCTCTAAGCAAAGAAAGAGATAAAATCTAAGAACATACCCTGAAGTAAGGTATGTCTAATTATGACAAACTCCATGGAGGGAGTAAATGATACAAAGGAAAAAGGAATTCCTTAAGTGAAGGTTGTAAAAAGGGCTAATTGGAAGGACAAGAGAAGGGTTTGCATGTTAAGCAAACACCAAAGGGGCATCAAAGGAAATGATTCCTCATACAAGGCTGATAATTAAGTTTTGGGGACAAAACTCCTAAAAGGAGGGGAGAGTTGTAAACCCCACCCTTTTGAGCTAAGGAAAACTGGGAAAAGAATCGGTCAAACCAAGTGGGAAAACCGAACTGATTAATAAACCCAATCAATTGTGAATGGGAAATTTAATAATTTAACACTCCCAAGTGATCCAAAGGGTTCATAATACTATGGAAAAGAACCTTAGGATGAATTGGAAAAGGAAAACTAGACCGGTTTGGAAGAACTGGGTCCAACAGGATTGAACTAGTTTATGAACCGAGTTGGTTCATGAACCAGAACTGATAGAGAAAGGGTAAATAGGACATTTATGGATCCCTTGTGACTCGAAGAGATTTATAAACCATGGGAAGGAACCTTAGAATAAAGTGGGAGAGAAAAACCAGATCAGTTCGAGTGAACCAGACCCAAACCGGATTGAACCGGTTTAAGGACCGAGTTAGTTTATGACTGAAATCGATAAATAGATGGTAAACTGGGAATTTTATGGACCCTAAGTGACCCAAGGAGTCACAAAAGACATGGAAATGGACTTGTGAAGGAATTGGGGATGAAAACCAAACCGGTTCATCCGAACCGGTTCGGACCGGTTTGAACCACTATTGAACTTAATCGTAAATTCATTTTTCTTATTGGCTTAAATAATTGAAATTAGAGATCTGAGGCCACCATTGAATAGAGAATGAATTTAGAAATTTTTAGATTTGAAAAAATTGATCGAATGGGGGGTGAACCGGCCAATTTAAGCTTTGAACCCGATTCGGAACAATGTCATCTTCTTCCTCAGGATGACAGCACTGTTCACTCACCGGGAAACTGAAGAAACGCCGATGAAGAAGAAATGCTTCTATTTAGGTCATTTGAGGTCTTCAATGTGAGTCATAACGGTGCCAAACGGACGGCCAACGGGTCCCCAAGCTCCGTATATAAAGAGCCCCTCCCCATTCATCCTCTCCACACCTAAAAACTCTATTCTCTCTCAACTGCTCCATTTTCCGGTGAAGCTCAAACCAGAGCTCCAACATGGGGCCTTTTTTTATCCAAACAAAGTGAGGTCAGGTTCTTTAGAACCAGGGAGAAGTCAGCTACACGTCTGTAGTCTCCATTCACTCCGAGGGTTGCCGGCGAGACACCAGCGTGATGAAACAGTGAAGCAGCTCCGACGGACCGAAGCTGCCCTATTTCGGCCGAGTTGAAATTGACCATTTTGAGCCCTCCTCAGGCCAAACCAAGCCTTCTCAACACTTCCTCTGCCCTCCCACAATCAAATTACGACTTAAAGGAAAGTCAATTCGTCTCCCCTCTGCAATTTCCGGCGGGTGCTAGGGAGAGAACCGGTAGAATTTCAATGAAGTAATTCTAACTCAATTTGGCATCAATTAATGAGATTCTTGATTTGAGGATGAACCTCAGGATGAGAGCTATCTGCTCAGATCGAAAGCTCGGACCGTCGTGCCCTCACCGGTGAGTAATCGAAGCTTTCTCTCTCTACATTCTGTTTTCCGACAAAGCTCCATTTGAGCTCGTTCCAACGTGAAAACTTGCGATTCAAAGTGCTATTGAATATTAAGAAGATGGTGGAACTCAATTTTAACCTCAATTTCAACAATTAGAGTGTTTGATCAGTCAATTTGGTGAAATCAAATTCGATTGTGCTAAGGAGTTGAAATTGGAGGAAAAATTGGGGAAAATTGGGGATTCTCGAAATTCAAAGGACCAAAATACAATTTTATGAAATTAAGGGTCAATTGGGCATGAAAATAATGTTCGAGAACCAATTGAGAAATTGTGGAATTTTTAGGGTAAAACTTACTATTTTTGTACAGGAAGGGCAAAATGGTAATCTTGGAAAAGTTGGGGGACCAAATTGGAAATTTGGGAAATTAAACTCTTTTGTGCGAAATTAAATAATTTGAGGTCCTAAGATAAATTTTAAAAGTTTCAGTACTTAAATTTAGGAAAAACCCGGCAATAGGGTTTTAAAGTTAACGAAAAATAACATTAGGGACCTAATTGCACATATATGTAAAGTTGGGTTTTCTCATTCATTTGTAATGAATGATGGCTATTAGGCCAAAAAATAATGAAAAATTATGTTCATATCGTGTAGGAGAACGAGACATCGGGAATGCCAATCGAGGTCCAGTTTACTAAGGACGGAACCCAACTAAGTGAAATTTCACTGCACCATCGGGTGAGTGGGATTGTATATCATACCCGGTTGGGGATGATAAGTACCTCGGTATAAAAACCCACTGTTTAGTGGTATTTTAATCATCACCAATTGGACAAAGTGATGTGAAAATTATGTGGAAAACTACTTACCGGTTGTAACTAGATCATATCGGTTGGTATGATGAGACTTCCTCGAAGGAAGTTGAAAACCCGTTAATCGGTTATGAACAGAGATGTCCTTATACTGGTCAGTATAATGGACAGTGAAAACCTATTTTGTTGGAAGTGTTCTCCCCAGACTGTGTGCCAATGCTTAAACTATTTGGGAGACCTTCTCAATGGGAGCTCGAATAGCTCTTATAGGCCAGGGGCCTCAGTTTTGGAACCTGAGGGCTAATATGCCCTGTTTTTGAAAAACTCAAACAGTGGGCCATAGGCCAATGGACACGAGCATGAGCTCGTAAAAGAACATGATATATATATGTGCTATTAAAACTTAATAAGTGAATTTTTTGGTCATTGTACCAAGGCAGGTCCGACATACTCAGTCAACTAGTAGTAGTGCAAGATGACCGGACTCTAGACCAGTTAAGACAAACAGCTATAGGTTGAGTTAAAGGTTGGGACTCTTGGGACAAATGGTACCTCATATTACATGGTAATTTAAGAAAAATTTGTTTGTGCATGCACTATGAGTACGGGATCATCAAGATGCCCATGAGGGGTAGCGATGTGTCCTAAGGGCCTTGGACGACCTGGTGAGTATATGGGCAGATCGTCATTCCAGGTGTCTATGCAAAATTTGGTGTAGCACCAAGCGCATGAGACTGGGGTGGGGACGGGAGGAGGTCTCTATCCTCATACAGACATGAAGAAGCAAATTTCAGTATTGTGGGTCAGATGTCGCATACATCCACTTATTCCTATGGTAGAAGTGGTCGTGCTTCTATCCGGGTGGCCGGTAAAGTCGCTCCTAAGCCGCTAGTGGATTCAGTAGTCTGACTGACCTACCAATGTGTGTAACCTTCATGATGAAGGATGTGTGTTGGGTGATGACACACCATGGTAACTAAGAAATGATGGAAAAACCCAAGATTTCCAATGATGAAGGAGTTGTATTGGAGTGTGCCAAACTCCTTTCTTTCAAAAATCCTTTCATTTAAAATCACGGGTTATATTACCATTTCCTTATTTAATCACGGTGTGTCATCAACCAACACACATCCTTCCTCATGAAGGTCAAACACACATTCGCAGGTCAGTACGTCCACTGAACCCACTTGTGGCGTCGGAGCGACTTTACCGGCCACCTTAATAGAAGTACGTCCACTTCTACCTTGAGAATGAGTGGATGTACGTGAAATCCGACCCTTAATCCCAAAATCAATTATCCATGTCCGTATGAGGACAGAGACCTCATCCCATCCCTACCCCGGTCTCATGCGCTTGGTGCTACTCCAAATTTTGCACGGTCTCTTGGTACGACGAACTGCCCTTATACTCAACGGGTCATCTAGGGCACTTAGGATGCATCACTACCCCTCATGGGCGTCTTGATGATCCCATAATCATAGTGCATGCACAAATAGTATTTTCTTATCATGCCATGTAATATGTGGTGTCACTGGTCCAACGGCCTAGACTCTTAACTCAACCTGCAGCTGTTTGTCTTGACTGGTCTGGAGACTTGTCATGTCACACTGCCACTAGTTGACTGAATATGTCGGTCCTATCTTAGTACCATGGTCAAACAATTCAATTATTAAAGTTTTATGGCACATATCTCATGTTTTTTTATGAGCTCCTACTCGTGCCCACTAGCTTATGACCCACTTGTTCGAACTTTTCAAAACCGGGCATAATAGCTCCCAAGTTCCAAAACCGAGGCACTCGGCCTATAAGAGCTATTCGAGCTCCTATCAAGAATGTCTCTCAAATCATTTAAGTATTGGCACACAATCAGAGGAGAGCACTTCCGACAAAAATATATTTTCAACTGTCCATTATACCGACCGGGTATAAGGACATCTCCGCTCATAACCGATGAATGGGTTTTCAACTTCCTTCGAGCAAGTTTCATCATACCAATCGGGTATGATCTACTTACAACTAGTAAGTAGTTTTTCCGCATGATTTTCACATCACTCCTCTATGTTGTAATGTTTAAAATACCACTTAGTAATGGCTTTTCATTTTGAGGTAGTTATCATCCCCAACCGGGTATGATATAAAATCCCACTCATCCGTCAATGCAGTGAATTTCACTCGATCGGTCTCTTGTTTTCATGTGAGCTTGTCCTTGCTGGCATTCCCGGTTCTTCGTGTTCCTACACGATATGAACATCTCGGTTCATTATCTCTTGGCCTAATAGCCTTCATTCATTCCAAATGAATGAGAAAAACCAAACTTTTATTTATTTGCAATTAGGTGTCTAAAGTTATTTTTCTTTTACTTTAAGTCCCAAATACTAGTTTTTCCTCAAATTGAGTCCCAAAACTTTTAAAATTCCCCTTGGGACCTCAATTTATTCAATTTCACAAAAAGGGGTTTAATTTCCCAAATTTTTAATTTGGTCCCGCCAACTTTTCCAAAATTTCCATTTTGCCCTTCCATTACAAAAATGGTAAATTTTACCCCAAAAATTCTAAAATTCCTCAATTGGCCCTCTAACATTTTTATCATGCCCAATTGACCCTCAATTTTAGGAAATTGCATTTCAGTCCTTTGAATTTTTGAAAATCCCTAATTTTCCCCCCAATTCCAACTTCTTAACAAAGTCGAATTTGATTTAATCAAATTGACCAAACAATCATTTCCAATTGTTGAAATTGAAGTTTAAATTGAGTTTCTACATGTTCATACGATTCTTTAGCAATTTGGATCACAAGTTTTAACGCCGAAATGAGCTCAAACGGAGCTTCGCCGAAAAATGAACTATAGAGAGAGAAAGCTTTGATTACTCACTAGTGAGGGCACGGTAGTCCGAGCTTTCTATCTGGGCAGGTAGTTCTCCTCATGAGGTTCTTCCTAAGATCAAGGATGACATCAATTGATTTCTAATTGGATTAGAATTTCGTTATTGAAATTCGATCAACTCTCTCTCTAACACCGATCGGAAATTACAAATGGGAGCCGAATTGGCTTACCTTTCCATCCTAATTCGATCGTGCGAGGGCTAAGGAAGTGTTAGGAGGGCTTGGTTTGGCCCAAGGAGGGCTCAAATTGGCCGATTTCAACTAGGCCAAAACAGGGCAGCTTTGGTCCGCCGGAGCTGCTTCACTGTTCGATCACATCGGCGCTTCTCCGGCGACTCTCGGAATGAATGGATGTCACCACCATGTAGCTTACTTCTCCCCAGTTCTAATGAATCCAACCTCACCTTCGTTGGCTCAAAAATGACCCTATATCAGAGCTCTGGTTTGAGCTTCACTAGAAAACTAAGCAACTAAGAGAGAGTGAGCTTTTCAAGTGTGGAGAGGATGAATGGAGAGGGGCTATTTATATAGGAAGCTCGGGGACTTGTTGGTCATCCGTTTGGCATCTTTATGATAGGCATTGATGGCCGGAAACGTATTGAATGGAGATGTATCTTCTTCGTCGGCACTGCTTCAATTTTTTGGCGATTGAACAGTGTTGTCATCTGAAGGAAGAAGACAACACTATTCTGAACCGGACCAGACCGGTCCAAACTAGGTTCAAAGCTTAAACCGGCCGGTTCACCCCTCATTTGACCGAATTTTTCAAATCTAAAAATTTATAAATTCATCTAAATGCATTTTCTATCCAATGGTGGCTTCAAATCTCGAATTTGAATTCTTTAAGCCACCTAGAAAAATGAATTTAGAATCTAATTCAATAGTAGTTCAAATCGGTCCAAACTGGTTCAGATCCGGTTCACCTGAATCGGTTTGGTTTTCATCTCCAATTCCTCCTCAAGTCCATTTCCAAGACTTTTAGGACTCTTTAGGTCACTTGGGATCCATACATTTCCCAGTCTACCCTTTCTCTCGATCCCAATTCATGAGTCGATTTGGTTCATAAACCGATTCGGCTCGGTTCACTTGAACTGGTCCAGTTTTCCTTCCCCAATTCATCCTAAGGTTCTTTTCCAAGATTTATGAACCATTTTGAGTCATAAGGAATTTGTAAATTCTCAATTTGCATGTTTCCTAATAATCGAGCTTGTAGATTGATTCGGTTTAAAATTCAAAACTTACTAGTTCTTTCCCCGATTTTGCTCATTATCAAAGGATGGGATTTACATACTTGATGGACTGGTGGTAGTAAGACAAGACAAGTCGACAGACCAGTCGAGACAAATAGCTGCAGGTCGGGTTGAGGGTCGAGGCCGTAGGACCAATGGCACCAAAGATTAAATGCCTTATGAGGAAAACAGTTATTTTATGCATGCACTGAGGTACGGGACCTTTAAGATGCCTAAGAGGGGTAGTGATGCATCCTAGGGGCTATTAGACGACATGGTGGAGATAAGGGCAGATTGTTGTGCCAACAGTTAGGGAAGCTCGACATAGCTTCATGCGCATGAGACCGGAGTGGGGTCGGGATAAGGTCTCTGTCCTCATACGGACATGAAATTTTTTTATGGGATTGAGGGTCGGATGTCGCGTACATCCACTCATTCTCAAGGTAGAAGTGGACGGGCTTCTATTTAAGTAGCCGATAAAGTCACTTTAGCGCCACAAGTGGGTGCAATAGACGTGTTGCCCTATGAATGTGTGTTCCCTTCAAGATAAAGGGCATGTGTTGGTTGATAAACACACTGTTTGTGGTTAATGATGAGAAATGGCTATAAAAACTGAGATTTTAAGGATGAAATGTTTTAAAGAAAATAAGGAGTCTGGCACACTCCAATTCAAACTTTTTATAAAAGTCAAATTTTAAAACATCCATTCACTAAGTAATTAAACTCACCCCCTCCCTTATACCCCTTTTCAAGTAACCAAGGGAAAGCCTACCCAAAGACCTCAAGTTAACCACACCTGTAAGACAGGTATGTTAAGTTTAAATTTCATGCAATTTTAATTAATGTTATTCCAAGAAATGTACAGGTTTAAAGGATGCCTTACATCCTCACTGTTTAAAAAAAGGGGAAAACCCTTAATAAAACGGGAAAGTGGTGGGTTGATCATGGGGATCTTACCAAACCGAGTTGGGGCATGACAACTTGAGTGGTATTAGAGCATGTTTCCTCGAATACATTATCAAGACTAGATAACATAGTAACATAGCACTGTTCACTGTGCCGGCGAAGATGATCAGTCACTGGCCAGGGTGTTTCAGGCAATGAATGACCGCCATTAAGGAACCAATCGAATGACCAAGAAGTCCCCCAGCTTCCTATATAAAGAGCCCCTCCTCATTCATCCTCCTCACACCTAAAAACATCACTCTCTCTCTACTACTCCATTTTTCAGTGAAGCTTGAACCGAAGCTCCAACTTAAGCATTTTTCTAAACCAAAGAAGGCGTGGTCAGGTTCTTTAGATTCGAGGAGAAGTCAACTACACTACTGTAGTCTCCATTTGCTCCAAGAATCGTCGGAGAAACGTCAGCGTGATAGAACAGCGAAGCAGTTCCGATGGATTGAAGTAGTCCTATTTCGGCCGAGTTGAAAACGGACAATTCGAGCCCTTCTTGGGCCAAACCAAGCCCCCCAACACTTCCACAACCCTCCTACAACTGAATTAGAGTGGAAAGATAAGCCAATTTGGCTCCCCACTGTAAATATCGATCGGTGCTAAAAAGAACTGGCACATATTTACTAACCAAATTCTCCCTCAATTTGACATGAATTGAGGTGATTCTTGATCCTAGGAGAAACCTTATGACAAGATCTATCTACCCAGATTGAAAGCTCAGACCACCACACCCCCGATGGTAAACTTTTGAAGCTTTCTCTCTGTACATTCAATTTTCCAACGAAGCTCCGTTTGAGCTTGTTCTAGCGTCAATTTATGCAATTCAAAGTGCAATTGAATCGTATGGATGTGTAGAAACTTAAATCTACCTTCAATTTCAACAATTAATCTCGTTTGATAGGTCAATTTGATAAAATCAAATTCAACCAAGTTGAAAGGTTCTAATTGGGAAAATAATTAGGGAAATTTCAGGATTTTGAAAATTTGAGTGAATAAAGTGTATTTTTCTAAAATTGAGGATCAATTAGGTATAGAAAAGATGTTGGAGGACCAATTGGTCAATTTTTAGAATTTTTTGGGTGAAATTTACCATTTTTGTAAAAGTATGGCCAAAATGATATTGTGGTGTCCATCCTTAATTCATAAGTGTTCCCATGGGTTGATATGGTCCCTATCCAATATAGGTTGGTTAGAACAATAATATTTAAGGGTCAAATCTAAAATCTGTAAAAAAAATGAGCAAGCCCTAACATATTTTTTAAAAATATACAAAAAAAAATGAGTTTAAGTGAAGAGTACACTTACAGATAAAAAAATTAGCGATAAGGTATTCATGTTTAGTAATAAGTAATTTAAGACAACTACTTATTATTGGTATTATTTTATGGTCCACTACCTATACTAAAAAGTTATTTTGTAAAATTTTAAATTTTAAATAATTTTTAGAACTATTTTATTAATATAAATATTTTGATATCACTTTTTTATTATAATAAGTTATCCACTAATCTAATTTAAAGAGTAATTGAATTTATTGTATTAGATTAGTCATGTGTATATTTATTGGTTTTAATACTATATAAAATAATATTATTAGTTGATAATTGATTATATACTTATTTAATTAAAAATAATAACTTATAAATAATAATTTTTTAAAATTTTATATACCAATAACACTTTATTTTAAGATAAGATTGTATTACTTTTCAATCTTATTTTTATTTACAACTTACTATTTTAAAATCACTCTTAATAATAATTATATTATTAATTAATAAAAAGAAAATTACTATAGTTATAAACTTGTTATCATACCTAAATACTCAATATTAGTCATGCACCATCAACACCTAGCTTAAATATGTCAATAACCTTCCCTGCCATGTCAAAAAGTACTACTAATGCAGACGGTAAGCGATACACTGTAAAAATTTCAATATATAACTTTAGGTTTATCAAATAATACGAGAGAGTACATTTTGAACCATTATATCCGAACACAAAGTGGTCAAAAAGTCGCTACTAACCCATCTTTACACACATCATGTTGAATTCATATGAGGCGTTTACGATTAATAAACATAAAAGTTCGAAAACTGCATGGGAGGAGATTCAATCTGGATGGGCTGCTCCTGCTTGTTGCTGCTCTCTCTACACCGAAAAAGGCGTCAATTAAACTTAATGCTGATCCGCTTAAGTGATGGATGTGGACAGGATGGAAGAGGCCACATGGGCTTGTCTTATCTTATCAATGTTTTATGTATGAATTTACTGTGATACATTAATGCCTATACCTTTTTTTATAGATAAAAGAAAAAAAATGAGCTATATATGAACATTTTATTTAGTTCAATTAATATATAATTTGTTGGAAAAAAATTGCATATACTTTGTTTTAATTACATACAATTTTTATTAATAGACAACTCAGGGGTATATTTCAAATAAATTATTAGTAATAGTTTTATATTTAAAATAAATTATTAGTATTAGTTTTACACAACTTATCACTTATAATTTTAGGTAAGAGATTTTTTTTGCCTACAAAATACTGTACTAATATTATAAATTAAATTTATTATTTTCATTAGTTAAATATTAATATATAATAAATTAAATAAAATAGATAATTATTTTATATTTAAAAATTTAAAAATATTTCACTTATTTATAATTAATAATTTTTAAATAAAAATAGATAGAAAAAATAATTAACTCGGTTATATTTTTACAACTGTAGGACGTAATAATAATATTTGAATTGAAAATATTATTTAGTTTATATTTAAATATTGCACTTTTAAGTATATATAATATATATAATTGTAAGTGTTAAAAATAAAATAAAAAATTAGATAAAATAAATAGTTTTAAAATGTTGTATTATTTATTATTTATAATTTTTAATTAAAAAATTTCCAATTATCGTATTAATATCTTCTCACATAAACTATAAATATGTCATTTTTGTGTGCTTGATGTTCATAATTTTCTGTTTTTTTGGCACAATTTCATAATTTTCTGTTAAATATGAAAGTTTGAGCATTAAATATGTGCTTGAATCGATGGGTCGCGGGAGTATGGAATAGTGGAGAACTGATGCGTGATTTCATTTCATTACATTACATGAGCATATTTAATGGGAGAATAAAATATATTAAAATTAACCTTGAAAATACATCAGTAATTTATTCTATTCCTTGTATAGTTAGAAAAATAACATATTATTTTGCTTAATGATAGTTAGCTCTCATTTATTAATCTGTTGATTAGTTTTCCAAATGAAGGAAAATGGACAAATAAGATGTCTTTGTACCTTATTTTCACTTATTTGGATAATAAGAATAAATGGATAATGAGTGGACGTTGTATTATTAATACAAAAAATAATTACAATATATTGTATCATATATAAATAATAACAGAGCTGGTATGATATAATATTTAAATATTATTAATACAAAAAATAAAAATATTATCTAAATGAACTATCTTAATCTCACTAGTCACTGTCATATTATCTAATTTCATTTGCCTTTATTCATTTTATATTCTTATGCTACTGTTTAGCTCTAAAGATACATTAGGTATGTTAAAATAGTACTAATAAATACTAGTCTTCTTCCTATTTCATAATGATTATGCCCGGAGCCTGTTGCTCCCTCTCTCTCATCATACACAGCCGTCAATTTGTGATAAAGAATCGGTCTCCAAAAACTTACAGAACGTTAAATTGGTAATATTTTTCTCTTTTATTTTGAACTTGCCGTTATTGGCGAAAATATCTTAGATTTATTATTTTAAAATTTATTTAATATTTTAAAAGTTTTATTAATTAAAAAAACAATATTTGGTAATTTTTAATGACTGAATACGCGCCCTGTGATTGCCCTTTATCTTGAACTTGCCATTATTGGCGAAAATATCTTAGATTTATTATTTTAAAATTTATTTAATATTTTAAAACTTTTATTAATTAAAAAAAATAATATTTGGTAATTTTTAATGCACTGAATACACACTCTCCGACTGCCATTGTGCCTCGCGTACACATAACTCGACACTACTCTGTCTCTCTCTCTATTGGCCACCGCAACAATTCCCGTCGGTCTCCTCCGCCGTAGCGCCTCCTCCCAATCAATATCTCCACTGCGGTTGTTCGCGCTGGCCATTATACTCAGACTCTTATCTGTCTTGGATTCCCATCCTTCTAGATTATTGCATCTCAGATATGCAGTCAACTCTGCATTCGCTTCCTCCATAGTTTCCGATGGAATTCTATTAGATGTAGTATCGGCTCATATTTGATTAAGTTTTGAGGGGTGATTTTGAGCGGCTTTCTTTTGGATCTGTATTTCGCTTTGATTGGGATCCGGTGGAGATTTGTGTGGGAGGGTTTTGTGTAGTCGGATATGGAGGAGAGGAGAGAGAATAAGGCGATTTCGGGAATAGGCGATACTGTGCTCGTCTGTGTGATGCCCTACATCGACGACCCGAAGGACCGGGATGCAATCTCACTTGTCTGTCACCGTTGGTATGAGATTGATGCTCTCACGAGGAAGCATGTGACAATAGCGTTATGCTATACTACGAGCCCCGATCGCCTGAGTCGGAGGTTCAAGCATCTCGAGTCCCTGAAGCTGAAAGGGAAGCCGAGAGCCGCCATGTTCAATCTGATTCCAGAGGACTGGGGAGGATACGTCACGCCATGGGTCCAGGAGATCGCTCGTTCATTCGATTGCTTAAAGTCCCTTCACTTCCGTCGGATGATCGTGAAGGACTCAGATCTCGAAACCCTGGCTCGACAGCGGGGCCGTGCTTTGCTTTCTCTTAAACTTGATAAGTGCTCTGGTTTCTCCACAGATGGGCTTTTACATATCGCCCGTTTCTGCAGGTATTTAGTTCGTTGATTATGTACCGTTTCCTAGACATTTTATCATTCAATTGAACTTGTGTTCTTAATTCGATTGAATTTATTATGGGAAAAGTAAATCAAATTCGACCAGTAGGTGCTCTATATTCTCAAGAAAGCTTATTAGTTCATCTTATGTTGTTTATAGAAATAAGCGGTTCTTTTCATATTGTGTTGTTTGCAGATACTGATTTCTATGAAATTATTGCTCTTAAATACTTGTTCATTGGCACTAAGTGACTGAAAGTTTTATCTTATAAAGCTCGAGTAGGGTGATAAGCTGCATGAGTTGATCCTAAAGATTTTTTAATGTACTAAATTAGGGAAAATAAAATTCAATATTGGAGGTTTACTAGGTTCTTTAATGGTGAAGTTCACTTATGAGATTTCCTTTTTCAGCAAACAATTGAGTGAGCGACTTAAATGACTGCTTTATTAGGGTCATTGTTATCTTGCCAAATGTCCTTGTATAATTCCTGGTGAGATTGCTGTCGCAGCCTAGAGAAAATTCTTGCCACTTCTAATTTTCTTTTCTATACTTTTATTTTTCTCCAAGGCATTCTAGTTTAGGGATGGATGATAGGTATGCCAGCAGTCTTGGATCAATGAGAAAAACAATGGATCAAGAAAGGAATCTTTGAGATCTGAGAACTAGCTAGAAGAATATGAGGGGTTTATATAATATGTTTAGAAGTGGGAGGCAATTTTAATTCGTCCTAAGAAAAATCTTCTGCTCTCTTTGGGATGATAATAGTGAGAGATCAGTACAGTCAACTTCACAGGTGAAACTCATAAGCTTATTGGTGTAAACTACACATTATTGAGCTTCTTGCACACTGATGACTTATTGCGGTGTCTACTGATAATAAAGATGGTTTAATTAGTCACTAGATTCTTTAAAATTATAAAAAGTGTATGTGCCTTCTTTTAATTGGTTGAATACGAGCTCGTGTATGAGACAAACAATTTAAGGTCTCTTTTACTTGATTTTTTCCTGTTTGATCTAGTTACTAGTTTCTTTACTAACAAATCCTATTGAAAATTGTTCTGGTTTCATTTCATTTGCCCATGCAAAGAGGTGATAAAATCATTTATAGGTCACAAACTTCAACGGTATTATGCTATTCCTAGTTGCATCAATTGGTATTAGGGTGTAAGAAAAATCTGCACAAATCAAAACAAAAAACAGACTAAAACCAATCTGAAATGGTTAGATCTTTTTGGGCCCAAATAAAAGAATATGTTAATCATATTCACTAATCTTAATCATATATCCAACATTAGTTTTATATTCATTTTTGTATTTATGTTTGTAACATTATCATTGATTAATATTTAATGATGTAATCTAATGTTTTTCAATTATTACATAATTATTCATATTTCTTAATAAATTATAAATAATTTCATTTTAATTATAAGTTAATGTTAAATATTGGAGCAAAATAATCACATTCGAAATTGAAACTAGTAGTGAATGGTTTTGGTGTTTTTTCCTTTAAAAACAATATAAAAAAATTTGGGGCCCGGGAAATTACTGGAAACTGCCCCATACCATTTACACCCCTAACCAGTATCAGCTATAAATTAGTGAGTTATTGGCATTTTAACATGGTATGAAAAGTTGCAGTTTGGTATGTCATGCAGAATGTAAATGATTTTTTCCCTCAAACACTGGGATCTCCGTAGATGGACATTGTAATTATGTTGCTTGATAGGTTCCATATACCTTTGGTTATTTTCTTTTGAAAATGCTTTATTTATTTGCATGCCCTGCATTATTTATATTGTAAAGTTTTGTGGTAAGTGTCTTGGGCATAAATTCAGTAGTTTCACTCTCTCAATAGGTACTCTTTAGGTATTGCTCATCATAACATAACAATTTTATTTACAATCTTGTCGAATGTTTCCAGGAATTTACAGACCCTCTTTCTAGAAGAAAGTTCTATCAGCGAGAATGATGGTGAATGGCTCCATGAGCTTGCTTTGAACAACTCAGTTCTTGAGAATTTGAACTTGTACATGACTGATCTTAACAAGTTTAAAGTTGAGGATCTTGAGCTAATAGCCAGAAATTGTCAATCATTGGTTTCTGTCAAAGTTGGTAATGACTGTGAAGTTCTGGATCTTGCCAGTTTCTTTCATGCTGCATCTAGTTTAGAGGAATTTGGTGGCGGATTTTTCAATGAGCAACCAGAGAGATACACAAATCTCAAATATCCTCCAAGACTATGCCGTTTAGGCCAAACCTATATAGGGAAAAATGAGATGTACATAATTTTTCCTATTGCAAAATCGCTTAAAAAATTGGATCTCCTTTATGCGTTTCTTGACACAGAAGATATTTGCCTGCTAATTCAGAAGTGCCACAACTTGGAAGTTTTCGAGGTAAAATGACAGGATATTTTCCTCATCTCCATTCTTTAAATTTCTTGATTCTTTTGTATGTTTGTTGAATTTCTGGATGTGCTTTCTTGGGCAGACAAGGAATGTGATAGGAGATGGAGGTCTGGAGATTCTTGCCCATTCCTGCAAGCGCTTAAGGAGGCTCAGGATTGAAAGAGGTGCTGATGGGCCAGGGATGGATGATGAAGGAGGTCTTGTTTCTCATAGAGGACTAACTGCTTTGGCAGATGGCTGTCCAGAACTTGAGTATTTGGCTGTCTATGTGTCTGATATCACCAATGCAGCTCTGGAGCATATGGGAACTCACTTGAAGAACCTCTGTGACTTCCGTCTGGTATTGCTTGATGGAGTGGCAAGAATCACGGATCTTCCACTTGACAATGGAGTCCGAGCTTTGTTAATGGGATGCGAGAAGATGCGGAGGTTTGCCCTTTATCTCCGTCCTGGAGGCTTAACAGATGTAGGCCTGGGTTATATTGGACAGTACAGTCAGAACATCCGGTGGATGCTTCTGGGGTGTGTGGGTCAGTCTGATGCTGGGCTTATCCAGTTGTCTAGGGGATGCCCCAGCCTACAGAAGCTTGAGATGAGGGGCTGTTGCTTCAGCGAGCATGCACTGGCAAAGGCTGTGATGCACTTGACCTCCCTGCGGTACTTCTGGGTCCAAGGCTACAGGAGTTCAAATGCAGGTCGAGATCTTCTAGCTATGGTCCGGCCATTCTGGAACATAGAACTCATCCCAGCCCGGAGAGTGATTGTCTCAGATCAGCTCGAAGAACCTATGTTTGAAGATCACCCTGCCCATATCCTCGCTTATTACTCACTTGCAGGGCCGAGAACTGATTTTCCTGACACCGTAGTTCCTTTGGCTACAGGAAACCTGCATGCTTTTTAGGGAAGACAGCTGTGTATAGTCGACATTTTGCCCACGTTTGAAGTCTTGCCACTCCTGATTTGCTCGGTTAGAACGATGACCCCATTTTGCAGATTAATGTGCTGTGTCCTTCCATAAATTTGAGAAGGGTGGAGAGTGTGAGAGAGACATTTGATTTGTTTCCTTTAAATCTGATTCTTCATCTGCCCTCCCATTTTCTAACTCGTTTGTAGGCAATAATATTGTCCCCTTTGGCCCTCAAGCTGAGGATAAGCTTACTTTTGAGAATCTATATTGCTAGGTTCTGTATTGTCTGTACTGCGCTGAATGAATATTACTTGCTGAACTTGATTTTATTCGTGATGGGACAATATTCATTCCAGGAAAAACTAAATGTGTCTGGCTGCAATGCACAATCACGAGCCCCTCCAAATGGGAATGAAGGGAATGGTGGTGTTGATGGGCAGGTAATGAATAATGAAGGAGGTCTTGTTTCTCATAGAGGACTAACTACTTTGGCAAATGGCTGTCCAGAACTTGAGTATTTGGCTGTCTATCTTATTTCACCGATGTAGCTCGGGAGTATATGGGAACTCACTTGAACCAAGAATCTTCCACTTCACAATGGAGTTTGAGCTTTGTTAATGGGATGCAAGAAGATGCGGAGGTTTGCCCTTTAACTCCGTCCTGGAGATTAAACAGATGTAGTCCTGGGTTAACAGATGTAGCCCACATTCTCCAGAGCCGCATTGGTGATATCAGACACGTAAAAGTTAAATACTAAAGTTTTGGACAGCTATCTACCAAAGCAATTAATCCTCCACTTGAAACAAGACCTTCATCATCCATCCCCCGCCCATCAGCACCTCTTTCAATCTTGAGCCTCCTTAAGCAAGACCTCCTTCATCATCCATCCCCAGCCCATGAATGAGCCCACACCTCCATCTCCAATCACATTCATTGTCTGAACAAGAAGAGCACATCCAGAAATTCAACAAACATACAAAAGAATCAACAAATTTAAATAATGGAAGTGAGGACAATATCCTGTCATTTTACCTCAAAAACTTCCAAGTTGTGACACTTCTGAATTAGCAGGCAGATATCTTCCATGCCTAGAAATGCATAAAGGAGATCCAATTTTTTGAGCGACTTTGCAATAGGAAAAACTATGTGCATCTCATTTTTCCCTATATAAGTTTGGCCTAACTGGCATAGTCTTGGAGGATATTTGAGATTTGTGTATCTCTCTGATTTCTCATTGAAAAATCCACCACCAAATTCCTCTAAACTAGATGCGGCATGAAAGAAACTGTCAAGATTCAGAACTTCACAGTCATTACCAACTTTGACAGAAACCAATGATTGACAATTTCCGGCTATTAGCTCAAGATTCTCAAAGTTAAACTTGTTAAGATCAGTCATGTAAAAGTTCAAATTCTCAAGTACTGAGTTGTTCAAAGCCAGCTCATGGAGCCATTCACCATCATTCTTGCTGATAGAACTTTCTTCTAGAGAGAGGGTCTGTAAATTCCTAGAAACATTTGACAAGATTATAAATAAAATTGTTATGTTATGATGAGCAATACCTAAAGAGTGCCTATTGAGAGAGTGAAACTACTGAATTTATGCCCAAGACACCTACCACAAGACTTTTCAATATAAATAATGCAGGGCATGAAAATAAATAAAGCATTCTCAAGAGTAAATAACCAAGGGTATATGGAATCTATCAAGCAGGCATAATTACAATGTCCATCTACCCCCAAACAAATGCAGTTAGGACCAGCATAGAGATCTCATTGTTTCTGACCGAGAAAATCATTTACAATCACTTCTCTAGGTCTTCAGCGCCCACTCCTTAATGAATGAAAATAGCTCAAGAAAGCAAGAGCTACCAAAAACCAAGGCCACCTTAAATTATGATGTCAAATGGAAGACTAAAGTTGCATGATATACACCAAACTGCAACTTTTCACACCAAGCTAAAATGCCAATAACTAACTAATTTATAGCTAATACTAGTTATGGGTGTAAGGGGTATGGGGCAGACAGACGGGTTTTTCAGTAATTTCCCGGGCCCCAAAATTTTTTATTTTGTTTTTAAAGTTAAAAAACACACCAAAACTATTTAGAAAAATTAAAAAAAAAACCATTCACTAATATTTTCAATTTTCGAATCCGGATGATAGTTTTGCTCCAATATTTAACATAAAATTATAATTAAAATGCAATTATTTATAAATTTTTAAGAAATATGAATAATTATGTAATAATTGAAAAACATTAGATTACATCATTAAAGATTAATTAATTATAATATTAAGAACATAAATACAAAATTGAATATAAAACTAATATTAGATATATGATTAAGAGTAGTGAATTACAAAACAATATTACATATTATTTTGGGCTGATTTTGGACCCCGCTGTTTCTTTTATCTGGGCCCGAAAAGATTTAACCATTTGGGTAGATTTTTCTTACACCCCTAATACCAATTGATGCAACTAGGAATATCATAATACCATTCATGTTTGTCACCTAAAAATGATTTTATCACCTCTTTGTATGGGCAAATGAAATGAAACCAGAACAATTTTCAATAGGATTTATTCGTAACGAAACTAATAACTAGATCAAACAGGAACTGACAAAAATCAAGTAAAAGACACCTTAAATTGTTTGTCTCATACGCGGGCTCATATTCAACCAATTAAAAGAGGGCACATGCACTTTTTATAATTTTAAAGAATATAGTGACTAATTAAACAATCCTTATTATCAGTAGACACCGCACTAAGTCATCAGTGTGCAAGAAGCTCATTAATGTGTAGTTTACCCCCAATAAGCTTATGAGTTTCACCTGTCAAGTTGACTGTACTGATCTCTCACTATTATCGTCCCAAAGAGAGCAGAAGATTTTTCTTAGGACGAATTAAAATTGCCTCCCACTTCTTAACATATTATATACATCCCTCAGATTCTACTAGCTAGTTGTCAGATCTCAAAGATTCCTTTCTTGATCCATTGTTTTTCTCATCAATCCCTATCATCCATCACTAAACTAGAATGCCGGAGAAAAATAAAAGTACAGAAAAGAGAACTATAAGTGGCAAGAATTTTCTCTGGGTTGTACTTTCCTGCGAGAGCAATCTCACCAGGAATTATACAAGGACATTTTGGCAAAATAACAACGACCCTAGTAAAGCAGTCATTTAAGTCTCTCACTCAATTGTTTGCTGAAAAAGGAAACCTCATAAGTGAACTTTAGCATTAAGGAACCCAGTAAACCTACAATATTGATTTTTATTTTTCCTAATTTATAAGATAAAATTTTCAGTCACTTGGTGGGAATGAACAAGTATTTAAGAGCAATAATTTCATAGAAATCAGAAAGTATCTGCAAACAACACAATATGAAAAGAAGAGCTTATTTCTATAAACAACATAAGATGAACCAATAAGCGTTCTTGAGAATCTAGAGCACTTACTGGTCGAATTTGATTTACTTTTCCCATAATAAATTCAATGAATTAGAACACAAGTTCAATTGAATGATAACAGGTCTAGGAAAGGGTACATAATCAACTAACTAAATACCTGCCCATATGTGGAGAAACCAGAGCACTTATCAAGTTTAAGAGAAAGCAAAGCACGGCCCCGCTGTCGAGCCAGGGATTCGAGATCTGAGTCCTTCACGATCATCCGGAAATGAAGGGACTTCAAGCAATCGAATGAACGAGCGAGCTCCTGGACCCATGGCGTGACGTGTCCTCCCCAGTCCTCTGTAATCAGATTGAACATGGCGGCTCTCGGCTTCCCTTTCAGCTTCAGGGACTGGAGATGCTTTAACCTCCGACTCAGGCGATCGGGGCTCGTAGTATAGCATGACGCTATTGTCACATGCTTCCTCGTGAGAGCATCAATCTCATACCAATGCAGAGTTGACTGCATATTCCCGAATTCGCCTATGGAGGAAGCCAATGCAGAGTTGACTGCATATCTGAGATGCAATAATTTAAAGGGATGGAAATCCAAGACAAAGATAAGAGTCTGAGTAGACTAGCCAGCGCACACAACCGCAGCGTTGAAAGAGATTGGGAGGAGGTGCAGCGGCCAATAGTGGATATCATCCAAGATTAAAATCAAGGGCCACCACATATTTAGCACATGAAAATGAGTTGCAACACATCTATCATTTGCAACCAATGGAAAGAATGGATTTTATTCATAATGTTATAGCTATGGTATCTTTTTAGGCAAAAATCTCTTACGTAAAATTTAAATGAAAAAATAATTAAAATCTAACCCATTGATAATATAAGACAAGCCACATGTTCACATCCGTGTAAGGATCAGCATTAAGTCTAATTGAGGCCTTCCCCGTTGGAAAGAGCAGCAGAAGACAGCAAGGGCAATATCGTCAAATTGAATCTTTTGCCATGCAGTTTTCGAACTTTTATGTTTATTAATTGTAAACGCCTCGTATGAATTCAATATGATGTGGGTGAAGATTGCTTTGTAGCGACTTTTTTACCACCTTGTTCTGTTATAATGGTTCAAAATGGAATCTCTCGTAATATTTGATAAACCTAAAGTTATGTATTGGAATTCTTATGGTGTATTACTTCCTGTATGTATAAGTAGTACTTTTAACATGTATAGGAGGATATTGACTTTATTTAAACTAGGTGTGGCAGCTACCTTGTTAATATGACTAATATTGAGTATTTAAGGAGGATAACAACTAATATTGAGTATTTAGGGAGGATAACAATTTTATGACTATAGTAATTTTCTTTTTATTAATTAATAATACAATTGTTATTGAGAGTGATAATAAGTTGTATGTGAAAATAAGGTTTAGAAATAACAATCCTATAACCTCATAATAAATAAAATAATAGTAAAAGTGTAATTGATATATAAAGTTTTAAAAGTTGTGGTACTTATAAATAAATTATTACTTTAAATTAAATATGTATTTAATAACTTATTAATTTATAGTATTATTTTATGTGGTATTATAACTAATTAATTCACACGTTTATAACCGAGATCATAAATCTAGTTTTTTTTATGTATGACTCCATTTACAGATCAGACTGATATAACACTCGTTGTATATTCTCGATACTATAGTAGTTGGTATCTCAATTTAGTAAAATCATCGGAACCAAATTATCAATAGTTTCATAATTTATTCAAAATTTAAATTTTTATAAAATAACTTTTCAACGCATATATCCTAACATAAAATAATATTAATAACAAGTATTTATCTTGGATCACTTGATACTAAATTTAAATATCTTGTATCAAATTTCTTTATCCGTAAGTTTATTTTTCACTCGAACTATCTACTTCATATATTCTTAAAACATATATTATGAGAGAGTGAGCAACATTCAGTATGAAAATCGCTCATTAGGTTGACTATTGCTCGTGTTTGCAGGCTTTAGATCTGTCCCTTAAACATTACTATTCTAGTCAAGCCTTATTAGACAAGGACAGTTTAATAAATTTTTAGAATTATTTTGTTGAAAAACTAAGTACGATGACCAAAATATAATTTTTATAAAGTTAGAGAACCTATTGAGAAATGAAATTTCTTGGGAGTCTTAATTAGGGTATTAAAAAGGTATATAGACCAATTAGAAATAATGAAAAAGATTTAAAACTCATATGGTGAGTTTTAAATATTTAAGTACCTAAATTAACTTTAAAGAAAAATTTATAAAGCAAAGTGTAAATAATAGAATTTGATAACTCAAAAGTGATTATTGGAAATTTAGGGATGCAAATGAGACAAAATAAAGTAAAATGACCTAAATAAAAAACTTGAGAAACTTGAGTTCCCAACATAGAGAGTTTTAATGTGTAAAAGAAAAATGATAATTTTACCTATTTTAATAACCAAAATGTAAAATTTAAAAAATTTAACTATATAGGTAGGAAACTTATACATTTTATGGAATTTTGGAAAATATGACAAAAAATTCGTATAACCTTTAATATATAATGAACAGAGTTAGTAAAAAAGGATTTGTCGACGTGGAGGTCGAGCGAACCGGGCCTTGGGGCAAAAACCATAATTTTATAAAATTACGGAGTGATGTACACGTGTCACATCCCGACCCGATTTTCAGGGTTGTATTCCAATAACAACCCACCACTTACACTCGATACTAAAATAGTGGGATAAATTCACCAAATTTATACTGATAGGACCAATGCTCAAATTAAATATATATAGTGAAAATTTAAAGTTTTATTTTATAAAATAATGTACCCAAAAGTTTATACAAAAGTCTCATCAATATAGCAACAAAAAGTATAAAATTAAAATTTTGTGTGTGTCCTTCAAGATCATAACCTCAATTTTTATGGAGTGTTGTTCTAAATTTGTGATTCTACAGGCTCCCCATTCACTTGTAATAGTTTTGTGTAGGAATGAACTCACAACTTAGTTACTAAGTTTATCGATATCGGGTTAATATATGAATTAAGACCCCTATATTTACTTGAAATATCTCATATATAATTTTTCAAATTTATTAGTTTACTATGCATAAAATTTTCACGATAATAATATAGTTTTTTAACCTTTAGACTTATTGGTTTTTATAGGGGAGCTCAGTTCCCATTTCTTATGAAAACCAAGCAACACACATAGCATTATCATATACTCAATATAGGAGCATATATATAGTTGTGTCCCTGAGGTCTCACATGCGAGAACTTAGGGCTAGGAGTGGTATTTGTGTGAGCCACATCTTCCTTAAATAAAGAACTAGGAATTAGGGCCATAAAATTTCAACAAAAAACCAAAATTTTGAAGGAATCAAGATTTCATAGAGTGATTAGTTTGGGATGGGAAACAACCCAAAACCCCAATTAGCAAGTAAACCGGTCAATTGAGACAAGAACCGTACCAAACCGGATCAAACCGTACCAAATCGAATCAAACCGTACCGAATCGGATCAAACCGACCGAATCAAGAGGAACCAGTTCAAAATTCTATTTTTCAAGGTGACCCAAAAATGGAAAATTGGTAAATTGAGTTCACAAACATTTGGGAAATAAATCTAGATTAATTTAAAAAATTTTAAGTTTTAGAAAATCGGTCAAATCAGGCTTAAACCGATCAATTTAAGTTTCAAATCATCAAACCTAGTTCAATTGGACTGGCCAATAATTCGACCAAGTCAATGGAGCGTATGCCAGGTCAATGCCAGGTCAGCCTGCACGACCAATCAGCGAACACTACGTGGACAACCGATCGATTTAAGTTTGGAAGTGCTAACTAATCAAAGAGTGATACGTGGCAAAAGTCAATGATCAAATTGACAAAAATCCACGTCAGTGAAACTGATTAATTAGAGGGCGACACATGGAAGGTGTGTTGAGTCAGCAAACGACTAGGACATATGAAAGAACCCGCTAATCAACAGATGACACATGGAAAAGCCACATTAGTTGAACCCAACTAATATTGAGATGACACGTGGCAATGGAGAATATCGCAATAAAGGAATATTAATATATTTAAATCAACCAATAAACGAGCACCACGTGGTAAGTTCTTAATATTCCAATGATCAAACCCAATTAGAAGCCATGTCGACTCTAGCAACCAATAGGAGGCCACCACATGGCAAATCAAAGGATGACCTAGACCATGAGTTGGATTCCACGTTAGCAACTCCAGCCAATCACTATCCACCATGTGGAAGCTCAGACATGCACAGTTCACATGCACACATAATGTCATCTTCAACCACATGCCATATGCATAATCCATCGAGCATGAAAGAAAATATAACATTTCCATTTTTGGTGAGCAAATATTTGCTCCGACTTCGAGAGTTCTAGAGGAGATAGGCTCAACCAATTTAAAAACTGGTAGAGTCGATGGTCTTTGAGCTCCTCCCCTCCAATTCTCCTCACACATCAAATTCTTGAAACCTGTCCACTACTTAGTTTCTTGATGACCTCCATACCGAAGTTATGTCGAATAGCATTTTTCTTAACAAGAAAGGTCGACACAAGGTTCAGTAGATCCTAGAGGAAGTTCTCCACCTACCAGTAGCTTCCTTTTGGTTTGAGGACAACTAGAGAAGCCCCAACGAGGTTGCACAATGAAATAACTCCAGACTCCCCCACCATCCCTAGTTGTGCCCACATCCTCCCTATACTACTATGGTAAGTCCCCTCCGTTGTCGTTCACCAAAATTCTTGATATTGTGTCCAATTTATTCGAGCACTATTTCATTCAAATACAAACCACTTGAGCCATTGATTAAGGCATTGGTTAATCTAGGGAGATACCCCAGGTTGAGATCTAGCTTCCTCTACCGCCAACTCTCGTCGTTGTGCCCTTATTGATAAACTATAAAAGCTTTCTCTCTAGACCCCATTTTTTGGCAATACTCTGTTTTTAGCTGTTTCTAGGGCAAGTCAGGGAATTCAAAGCTTAAAATGGTCGTAAGGATTAGTGAAGATGATTAGTGGCATGATAAGATTGAGTTGGGGAGAATTAAATATGTTTATGTGATGATCAAAGTTTGAGGACTAAATTGAAATTTTAGAAAAGTTGAGGACCAAATTTAAAATAGGTATAAGTTAAGGATTTAAATGAAAATAAGAGATAACTTAGGGTCTTATGTGCAAATACATGATTGTAAACCCTGCCCTTTTGAGTTAAGGAAAACTGGGAAAAGAACCGGTCAAACCGAGTAATAAAACCAAACCAGTTCACAAACCCGATCATTTGGGAATGGGCAATTTGGAAATTTACAACTCCTGGGTGATCCAAAGGATTCATAAAACCTTGGAAAAGAACCTTAGGACAAATTGGAAGAGAAAAACTAGACCGGTTTAGATGAACCAGATCCAACTAGATTGAACCGGTCAGGTTCTTTAGAACTGGGGAGAAGTCAACTACATGCCTGTAGTCTCTATTTGCTTCGAAGGTCGCCGGAGAAGCACCGGCATGATGGAACAGTGAAGCAGCTTTGGCAGACCGAAGTTGCCCTATTTTGGCCGAGTTAAAATCATCTAATTTGAGCCCTTCTCATGCCAAAATAAACCCTCCCAACACTTCCTCAACCCTCCCATGGCCGAATTAGGACTGAAAGGTAAGCCAATTCGGCTCCCCTCTGCAATTTTTGACCGGTGCTAGAGAGAGAACCAACAGAATTTTGATGATGGAATTCCAACTCAATTTGGCATCAATTGATGTAATTATTGATTCTAGGATGAATCTTGAGACGAGAGCTATCTGCCCAGATTAAAAGCTTGGACCGTCGTGCCCCCGACGGTGAGTAATTGAAGCATTCTCTCTCTATAGTCTATTTTCCGGCGAAGCTCCGTTTGAGCTCGTTTCGACATCAAAACTTGTGATTCAAAGTGCTATTGAATCATATGAAGATGTAGGAACTCAATTTTAACTTGAATTTCACAATTATAGGTGTTTAATAGGTCAATTTGATAAAATCAAATTTAGCTGTGTTAGGAAGTTGAAATTGGGGATTTTCAAAAATCCGAGGGACCAAAATGCAATTTTATAAAATTTAGAGTCAATTGGGCATGATAAGATTGTTAGAGGACCAATTGAAGAATTTTAGAATTTTTGGGGTGAAACTTGCCATTTTTGTAAAGGAAGGGTAAAATGGTAATATTGGAAAAGTTGGGGGACCAAATTGGAAATTTGGGAAATTGAACCCCTTTTTTGTGAAATCGAATAAATTGATGTCCCAAGTGCAATTTTAAAAGTTTTGGGATGCAATTTGAGTTAAAAACGACATTAGGGACTTAAAGAAAAATAACTTTAGGGACCTAATTGCAAATAAATAAAAGTTTAGTTTTCACATTCATTTGGAATGAATGAAGGCTATTAGGCCAAGGGATAATGAACCAAGATGTTCATATCGTGTAGGAACACGAAGCACCGGGAATGCCAAAAAAGACAAGCTCACCTGAATACAAAGAACCGGTCTAGTGGAATTCACTACATTAATGGGTGAGTGGGCTTACTAAAGTCATACCCGGTTGGGATGATGAGCACAATTTAAAGTTAAAAAACCACTTATCGGATGTGAGTGGGATTTTATATTATACCCGGTTGGGAATGATAAGTATCTCAAAATGAAAATCGACTATTTATTGGTATTTTAAACATCACTACTTAGAGAAGTGTTGTGAAAATCACGTGGAAAATCTACTTATCGGCTGTAAGTAGATCATACCTGATTGGTATGATGAAACTTCCTCGAAGGAAGTGGAAAACCCATTCATTGGTTATGAACGGAGATGTCCTCATACTTAGTTGGTATGATGGATAGTTGAAAACATATTTTTGTCGGAAGTGCTCTCCCCTGACTGTGTGCCAATTCTTAAATGATTTGGGAGACCTTTGTGATGGGAGCTCGAATAGCTCTTATAGGTTAGGGGTCTCGGTTTTGGAACTTGAGGGCTAATATGCTCGATTTTGAAAATCTCGAACAGTGGGCCATAGGCCAGTGGGCACGAGTAGGAGCTCGTAAACAAACATGAGATATGTGTCATAAAACTTTAATAAATGAATTGTTTGGCCATGGTACCAAAACATGACTGACATACTTAGTCAACTAGCGGTAGTGAGACATGACATGTCGACGAGCCAGTAAAAACAAATAGCTGCAGGTTGAGTTGAGGGTCGAGGCTGTTATACTAGTGGCACCATAGATTATATGTCATGATAAGAAAATATTGATTGTGCATGCACTGTGATTACAAGACCATCAAGACGCCCAAGAGGGTAGTGATGTGTCCTAAGGGCCCTGGACGACCTGGAGGGTATAAGGGCAGTTCATTGTACCAGGTGACCATGCAAAATTTGGAGTTGTATCAACTGCATGAGACCGGGGTGGGGACGAGATGAGGTCTCTGTCCTCATACAAACACATAGAATTGAATTCTGGATTGAGGGTCGGATGTCGCGTACATCCACTCATTCTTAGGGTAGAAGTGGATGTGATTCTATCTAGGTGGCCAGTAAAGTCGCTCCGACGCCACAAGTGGGTTTAGTGGATGGGCTAGCCTACAAATGTGTGTTTGACCTTCATGATGAAGGATTTGTGTTGGGTGATGAAAACAGAGATTTGAAATGAAAGGATTTTTGAAAGAAAATAATGAGTTTGGCACACTCTAATATAAATTTTGTTTTCCTAAAAGTTAAATTTCAAAAACCCATTCACTGAGTAGTTGTACTCAGCCCTCCCCTATATCCCTTTCAGGTGGACCAAGCAAAACCTACCCAAGACCTCCTGTTAGTTGCATCTGTAAGAATGTATGATTAATTTAATATTTTATGCAGTTTTGATTTATGCTATTCCAGGAATGGTGCAGGTTTAAAGGACACCTTACTCTTCATTGTTTATAAACAAGGGGCAACCCGTAATTAACTAGGAGAGTGGTAGGTTGATCACGGGGATCCGACCAAATCGGGTCAGGGCGTGACAATGATATTACGGGGTCTTATGCAAATTCTCTTTTATATCCAAACTGTTGTAGGAACCGTTCATCAATGTACCTGTTCAAAGGACCACACTAAATATCGAGAATCCATTCGGGTAGAACACGTCACGATATATTGATGAGTGGGATTTCTATCATTGGGTCCAATTGGACCAATGACCCATACACTGATAGCATGAGCAACTAAAATTTATTTTTAAGGAATATATTCCTAGATAACATGAACCCTACATAAATCATTTTTGGAATATATTGTTGATATGAGAATGAAGCATGTATAGCCCTAATATGAGCATGAAGCCCGTATAGCCTTGATATGAGAATGATACATGTATAGTCTTGATATCAGCATGAATCACATATAGTTTTGATAATGTTGTTGAAATGGGCCCAAGACCATCGTTTTAAAAAAGAAGTGGGCCAAGGCCAGGTTTTGAAAATACTCATTATTTGGGCCTAATGGAAATGGAAGTGAACCTTGCCCCATAGATAATATTTGTGATGATTTGAGGCAAACCATAACGATAAAAGAGTAGATCATTGGTTATGTGAAATGAGTCATGCCCGATAATTTCTATTGAGCTAGAATAGAGTCTCGCCCCATAAGAGCTTATAGAATAATGACAATGGATTAATGGTTAAATTATACATGCATATGTTTGTTGAGTGGGATCATTAGATACTTGGTATGTGGTAGTGATGATTCAATAGGATGTTGTACAACAAGGTCGGAATAATGGAAGTCATGCTGGTCAAGTATGTCAAGGGCCCCTAAAGTCCTATGTGCACTAGACCTTGGCGGAGGGGAAAGGGTCTCGTCCCTCAATAGTGGACGAACCCAATTTTTGTTTGTGTCCTGAGCAATGGTGCTCACACACACAATCTGGAATGGACACCTTGGTCCTTATAGGTGAGTGGTTGGTATAGGTGCTTCAAACTAGAAGTGGGACAAAAGGGAATTATGTTCTGTGATCATGTGATCCCTCCATGATGGAGTGAATATTTTGTGATATGTGTGCTTAATATGAAACCCACATATGGCAACCTAAATATCTTAGTAACAAAACCCTTGTTCAATATTTCCTAAAATAACTGTATAAATATGGTGAATATTAACCCTAATACCATGTTGTTAATAAAAATCCACTCATTGAGTTGTGAACTCACCGCTCTCCCTAAACCCATTTTAGGTAGTAGATATGTCTAAGAAGAAACTAGAAACCGTTATACAATCCTGGTATGCCTCACTATAACACCGAGAATCCCAAACTAGAAACCAAGCCAAACCAAATCGGGAACTAAGGCAAGCCAAGAAGGAAAACCATACCCAAGATGTCACACTCTTATTCGGTTTAGTGGAAATCCTGTGAACAACTTGCCATTCCTCCTAGTATTATAATAGAGGTCACCTCTGTTATCATAGTATCGGTAGGAGCAAGTCATAAAATAAAGGGTAAAATAGCGCATCAGATATATTTTCCAAAATATGCTGAAATATATATAGTGTTGTACATAAATATGTAAAAGGGATTATCGTACCTATTTAGTAGTTCACCTTCAAATGTCCTTCTTGACATTCTGTGCCCTAAAAGGGAAAAGGGAGGGGGTGAGTCTACAACTCAATGAGTAGGTTTACTAACATTGTGACTTCATGTCTATGATTTAACTAATACTTCAAAATATATAAGGATTTAATTTTCTTCATAAACCAAGGGTTATGGTTAACCATTTTAAAACAAGCTATGACTTGTTTAATAAATGAAAACTTTTCTCATAGTTTTCTCAGCTTGTATCCAACAAGCAAAATACTTTCCTTCCTAGTTGGAATAACTTTTAGGTTTATAAAGTTTCCCATAGGTTTGTACCTAAATCACTTTTCTCTTGGTAAAAGGATTTTCACGACTTGTGTCTCACAAGCCACAATAGGTTTCTTCCCATCTAGAAGAACTTTTCCTTTTTGTTAAGAAAAAATGGATTTATATAACCTGATAAACAAGCTATGACTTGTATGATCTTTTTGGAAAATGATTATAATTTAAGTTTACTGCTTGTTCCCACAATCTTAACATATGTTTCTTCCTAGTTTGAAGAATTTTCATAAATTATTTATGGTAGACCTACCACAATTTGTATCATACAGACACACAAGAACCCTTTTCAGTAAGGGATCATACAGTTGCATGACAGAAGTTATGACCTCAATCTATCCCACTAGTGGCCCAAAGCATTTTTACCTTCCATCCTATTGAAAGGTCACAACCTCCACCACATTGTATGTGTGAGTACCATTGTCCAATCCCTAGATATTATTGATTCTTCTGTCCACTATTGAGGGATGAGACCTCTCCCCCTTCTTCATTGGTATCAATGCACATGAAGCTTCCAGAGCTTTATAACATACTAGAACAACATAATTGCCTTTGTGCTAACCTTATTGTCCAACAACCCTTAGAACAAACACTACCCCATACCGGGCATCTCATTGGTTATGCACGATTGCAATCACATACAATAGTATTTTGATTTAATACCTTTATCTTTATGCAACTAGCCCAATAGGCTGCGACCTAGCTTCGACATAGTAGCTTTGGCAAGCATTATCAAATTGTGATAATTTTGAACATACTCTTAAATCATAACTTATTTATAGGACTGAACCTATTTTCTATTAGTATTGGGCCCACTGGTACGAGTTTTCAAAACATGGCCTTGGGCCCAATTCACTTTTCAAAACCGTGGCCTTGGGTACACTTGCACAAAACTAGATCTAGCCCACCAATGTCCATCACGCACCTCGCCCATTTCCTGCATTGATGGTCGGACTAGACCATATTCCTTAAAGTGTATCCATACACTGTTCAAGGGTTGTCCTATTAACTTACGTCATTCTTTCTTCAAAAATATAATTCCAAAAAGTTTAAATCGTTTCACATAGTGAGGTGATTATATTTTTAGAAAAACAATTTTATGATAAAGCATGCTTCCAAGTATGTGTCATTGGTCCAATCAGACTCAATGTTAGTAATCCCACTCATTGAGATCTGTGACTTGTTCATCCTAAACAATATTCCAATGACTCGGGTCGGATTCTCGATTGTAGATCAAGGTCTTCCTTTTGCACCTAAATGATCACGAATAACCGATCCATCAAATATCTGATATTTAAACTTAGTTTCCTATGTTTTCTTTAATTACGCATAAGTCCCTAAGTATATTTTCTTGACAAATAAATTCTAAAATATTTGCCATAATTCCCTCAATTTTACTTTATTTTCAATTTCCCCCTCAAATAATTTTATTTAATATAAAATTATTGAAAATTATAAATAAAGCATTTTAACTACTTTTAATTGTAATTAAATTTCTCAAAAATTATTTGAATTGTAATTATGCCTCCTAGTTCATTTAATTCCTCAATTGATTCTCAAATTTTATCAATTGCACAAAAATCCTCAATTCGCCCAATTTCTCAAAATTTAAACTTTAACCTCCAAAATCTCATTCTATCAAATTGACCGACTAAGCTTGGTTAATTGTGTCATGTCATACTGCTAATCATCTCCCCTATCTCTCCACGATCATTCTATACTTTGAATCATGCAAATTGGCCTAGAAAAGAGCTAAAATGGAGCTTCACCAGAAAAATACTTCTAGAGAGAGAAAGCTTCGAATTCTTACCAGCAAGGACGCGATTGCCGAATGTCCTGAGTTGGGAAGTTAGCTCTTATCGTGAAGATTTTTTGAGAATCAAATATTATCTCAATTGGTGCCCTAAACATGGAGAATTTGACTAGCAAAGTTTAAGTGGTTTCTCTCTCTGTAAATTTATTATTTCGACGAAGGTGATAACAATTGCTTACCTCTAGAGCATAATGAGGACTAGGCTCAGCCGTAGAGAGTCGTGGAGGGTCGACCTAACTTTAGGAGGTCTGAGGTGGCCGAAATTGAACAAAAAAATTTCTGCTTATAGTCAATTTCTAGAGTGACGGTACTGTGCAAGCTCATTGATGTTTCTCCGGTGATCCTTGAGCTGAAAGGAATATGCAACAAGGTAGAGGACTTCATCTCGATTCTAGGGTACCCAAATTCACATTTAGAGGTGGAGAAAAGTGTCAATGTCGGAGCTCTGGTTCAAGGATGGTAGGAAACTAGAATAGTTCATCTTCTTCGAGCTTTCGAGGAATGGAGAGGATGAATGGAAGGGAGGCTTTTATATAGGGTTCTTGGGGACTTCCATTCCTATTCGGTCATCCATCGGTCAACTATTAACTCTCCAATTTACTTCCATGTCAGAGATATTTATTGGCCACTGGAGTAATGGCGACCTTCCTCCTTCTCTGTCGTTCATAAGTTTGGAGGAAGAAGACGACACTTTGTGCGGGCATAAGAGCTACCATGTGGCACACAATGATTGGCTGGTTTCGCTGATGCAGTTTCCCACTCAACGTATAAGTCATTCGTTACCTCGTTGACTGACCACGTCGTTGACCTGACACCTTTGCCATGTGTCAACTCCTCATTGGTCAGCTCTGTTGACGGGCTTCTCCTTGATTGATCGTTTAATGAGGACATGTGTCACTCTCCCATTGATTAGTCTCTAGTGACGTGGATTTTCTTCGTGTGAATTTTGACTAGTGACACGTGTCACACTCTGATTGATCAGCGCTTTCAATCACTGACTAATCGGCTGACTGGGTGTACTTCACCAAGTGTCATGTGCGCTGATTGGGTGCTAACCTGGTAGGTAGTCCGTTAACCGTCTGGATAGTTGATGTCACACCCCAACCCAACTTGTTTGGAACACCATGATCAACCTACCACTCCTACTTGTATTGAATAACACCCATTATGGTACTGATAGGAGTCAAGCGTAACCTAAAAAAATATTTTCAAAATAATTTGTAAAATATTACGTTTTCCAATAAGACATACCAAAGTATAATTATGGCATAAGGCTTATCAGGGAATGTCACGCCCAACCCGGTTTGGTTGGAACCCCATGATCAACCTGCCACCCTTTCCCATACTACATTAGTATTTATACCAAATAGACTGGGGAAAGTAAAGGCATAGAAGTACACGTGTTTTCCATAACAAAATTAACAAAACAACTAAGAATTTACTTGTTCACGGTACCTCTGACTTGCTCCCCTAGCTTTCGCTTTTCTTGACAGGAGATTTTTCCTTAAAAATGGTTTAGGGGAGGGGGTGAGTTCTACACGAGTAGGTGTTAGGGTGACTGTTTCATAAAGACAAAAAGAGGGTTATAGTGACTTTCCTTCTTGTTTACGAGTTTAGTGGGTTTAACTCCTCATTAGAACAATGTTCTAATATTTTCCCATTGCTCGAGTTCGGTTTAGCATATAATCACACACGACATTTATCACAAAGGGTTCACACATTCACAAAGCAGTCTCCGACTGCTTCGCTTGTGGCCCATAGTGACTTTACTGACCACCCTAGAAGGCGATGATACCTTATACCCCAAGTCTGTGTGAGCATTAATTACCTAGTCCCCAAACTTGAATTTCTCTATGTCCGCTATTGTCACACCCTGACCCGGTTTACTCAGACCCCCGTGAACAACTTGCCACTCTCTTGGTTCAAAAGGGGTTTCCCCCTTCTTTAATTCAAGAGGAGCTAGGCGTAATCTCAACTTTGTTCCCTGGAATAACATATATCAAATAAAATGCAAGCTTAAGAAAAATTAAGCATACCTGATAGAGGGTAAGGCTTGGTTTTATCCCTAGTCATTTCTCCAATTCCTTAAAAGGGATAAAAAGGTGGGTGAGTTTCTACAACTTAGTGAATGAGTATTTTAAAAAAAAATGAAGTTTCAATAAAATAGTTTTTAAATTGGAGTGTGCTCGACTCTTTATTTTCTTTTAAAACATTTACCCTAAAATCTCGGTTGTCAAAGCCATTTCTCATCTTTAATCACAAACGATGTGTTTATCAACCAACATACGTCCTTTACCATGAAGGGAACACACATTCATAGGGCAACACGTCCACTACACCCACTTCTAGCGTCTAAGAGTCTTTACTGACCACCTAGATAGAAGTCCATCCACTTCTACCTTGAGAATGAGTGGATGTACGCAACATCCGACCCTTAATCTCGTAAAGAAAAACTCTGTGTGTATATGAGGACAAAGACATCATCCCGACCCTACCCAATCTCATGTGCATGAAGCTAAGTTGAGCTTCTGTGACTGCTGGGATGACAACCTACCCTTATCTCCACCGTATCATCTTGTAGCCCCTAGGATGCATCACTACCCCTCTTGGGCATCTTAAAGGTCCCGTACCTCAGTGCATGCACAATACAATAGTTTTCCTGATAAGCCATTTAATCTTTGGTACCACTAGCCTAACAGCCCCGACCCTCAACTCGACCTGCAGCTGTTTGTCTTGACTGGTCCGTGGACCTGTCATGTTGCACAACCGTCAATCCATCAAGTATGTATGTCCGATCTTGATACCATGGCCAAAAATATCATTCATTTCAAGTTTTCATGGTTTAAACTCATGTTTGTTTATGACCTCCTGCTCGTGCCAACTAGCCTTGGGCCCACTGTATAAGATTTTCAAAATCGGGCATATTAGCCCCCAAGTTCCAAAACCGAGGCCTCCGACCTATTTGAGCTATTCGAGCTAGCATTAAGAAGGTCTCCAAAAACTTTTAAGTAGTGGCACACAGTCAGGGGAGAGCACTTTCGACAAAAATAATCTTTTAGCCGTCCATCACATCAATCGAGTGTGAGGACATCTTCGCTCATAATTGATGTCACGCCTCGACCCGGTTTGGTCGGATCCCCGTGATCAACTCGCCACTCTCCCGGTTTATTAAAGGATTTCCTCTTATTGTAAACCGTAAAGAGTAAGGCATCGTTTAACCTGCACCTTTTCCTGGAATAGCATAATCAAAACTGCATAAAATTTAAAATTTTACATACCTGTCTTACAGGCATCTTAGTTGACGATCTTTAAGGGGAGGCTTTCCGGGATTTCCTGAAAAGGATATAAGGGAGGGGGTGAGTACGACTACTCAGTGAATGGGTTTTTAAAGGTCTACTTTTAACTTTTAAGAAAAACATTTATATGGAATGTGCCAGACTCCTTTCTTTTCAAAAATCCCTTCATTTAAAAATTTGGGTTTTTCCATTATTTCTTATTTACCACGGTGTGTCATCACCCAACACACATCCTTCATCATGAAGGTTACACATATTCGCAAGTTAGTATCACTACTGAACCTGCTAGTGGCTTCGGAGCGACTTTTCCTACCACCCGGATAGAAGTACGACCACTTCTACCTTGGGAATGAGTGGATGTACGTGACATCCGACCCACAATCCTGAAATTACTTCTTCGTGTCCGTATGAGGATAGAGACCTCATCCTATCTCCCCCCCGGTCTCATGTGCTTGGTGCTACTCCAGATTTCGCACAGACACCTGGAACGACGAACTGTCCTTATAGCCACCAGGTCGTCCACTGCCCTTAGGACGCATCACTACCCCTCATGGGCATCTTGATGATCCCATACTCTGAGTGCATGCACAAAAAATGTTTTCTCATATCGCCATGTGTTCTGTGCTGCCACTAGTTCAACAACCCCGACTCTCAACTTAACCCACATTTGTTTGTCTTGACTGGCCTGTCGACCTGTCATGTCGCACTACCGCTAGTTGATTGAGCATGTCGGTCCTGTCTTGGTACCATGGCCAAACAATTCACTTATTAAGTTTTATGGCACATATATCATGTTCATTTACGAGCACCTGCTCATGCCAACTGGCCTTGGGCCCACTGTACGAGATTTTCAAAATTGGGCATTTAGCCCCCAAGTTCCAAAACCGAGGCCCCCGGCCTATCAGAGCTATTCGAGCTCCCATCGAGAAGGTCTCCCAAATTGTTTAAGCATGGGCACGCAGTCAGGGGAGAGCACTTCTGACAAAACATATGTTTTCTCTATCCATTATACCGCCCGATATAAGGACACCTCCGTTCATAACCGATGAACGGGTTTTCAACTTCCTTCGAGAAAGTCTCATCATACCAACCGAGTATGATCTACTTACAACCGATAAGTAGTTTTTCCGCATGATTTTCATATCACTTCCTCTAAGTAGTGATGTTTAAAATACCACTAAATAGTGGGTTTTCATACCGAAGTACTTATCATTCCCAACCGGGTATGATATAAAATTTTCACTCACAACCGTTAAGTGGTTTTTAATTTTAAGTTGTGCTCATCATCCCAACCGGGTATGATGTTAATAAACCCACTCACCTATTAATGCCGTGAATTCCACTAGACCGGTTCTTTGTATTCACACGAGCTTGTCCTTGTTGGCATTCCCGGTATTTCACATTCCTACACGATATGAACAACCTTGTTCATTATTACTTGGCATAATAACCTTCATTCATTTCCAATGAATGAGAAAACCCAAACTTTTAGTTATTTACAATTAGGTCCCTAATGTCGTTTTTTCCTCAAATTGAATCCCGTAACTTTTAAAATTTATCCTAGGACCTCAATTTATTCAATTTCACCAAAAAGGGGTTTAATTTCCCAAATTTCCAATTTGGTCCCCTAATTTTTCCAAAATTACCATTTTGCCCTTCTTTTACAAAAATGGAAAGTTTTGCCCCAAAAATTCCAAAATTCCTCAATTGGTCCTCCAACATCATTTGCATGCCCAATTGACCCTCAATTTCATAAAATTGCATTTTGGCCCTTTGAATTTAGAAAATCCCCAAATTTCCCCCCAATTTCAACTCTTCAACACTACCGAATTTGATTTCATCAAATTGACCGATTAAACACTTCTAATTATTGAAATTATAGTTGAAATTGAGTTCCTGCATTTTCATATGATTCTAAGTAACTTTGAATCGTAGATTTTAATGCCGGAACGAGCTCAAATGGAGCTTCGCCAGAAAACAAACTGTAGAGAGAGAAAGTTTTGATTTGTCACCGGTGAGGGCATAGCGGTCCGAGCTTTCGATCTGGGCAAATAGCTCTCATCTTGATGATCATCCTAGAATCAAGAATCACATCAATTGATGCAGAATCGAGTTAGAATTTCATCATTGAAATTCCGTCAGTTCTCTCTCTAGCACCGGCCGAAAATTGCAAAGGGGAGCCGAATTGACTTAAATTTATGTCCTAATTTGGCCGTGGGAGGGCTGAGGAAGTGTTGGGATGGCTTGGTTTGGTCTGAGAAGGGCTCAAAATGGCCGATTTCAGCTTTGCCGAAATAGGGCAGCTTCGGTCCGCCGGAGCTGCTTCACTATTCCATCATGTCGGCACTTCTCTAGTGATTCTCGGATTGACTAGAGTTTGCTATCCGATAGTTGACTTCTCCCCAGTTCTAAAGAGCTCAACCTCTTCTTCCGAGGCTAAGAAAAATGTTTAAGTTGAAACTATGGTTCGAGCTTCACCGGGAAATAGAGAAGTAGAGAGAGAGAGAGAGAAGTGTTCAGGTGTGAGGAGAATGAATGGGGATGACCTCTTTATATAGGTGTAAAATTGTGTATTAAATGGGAGAGATTTATTACTAGTATTAATATTGCCATAAATTATTGGTATTAATTTCAATAATTTAATTTCGGTATTAAATTATTTGTATTAATTACAATAATTAAATATATATTAATTTATAGCTATTTATGATAAGCCGTTATCATACTTACCAGGAGGTCACCCATCCTCACACCACTCTCAAGTAAGCACGCTTAACTTTAAAGTTCTTATGAAATATAGTTCAACTGAACCAATTTAGTGTTTATTTTCTAGTTTGTCTTAAGTTTATTATCTAAGGTTTAATGAACCCTTTGGATCATCCGAAAGTTGTAAATTTCCATATTGCTTATTCCCAAATGTAAATTGGCTCGGTTTTCTTATTCGGTTTGACCGGTTCTTTTCCCGATTTTCCTTAACTCAAAAGTGCGGGGTTTACAATTGATGAACAAGTTTTGTACTTCCTTCTAGTAAGTTCATCATACCAACCAGGCATAATCTACTTACAACTGTTAAGAAGTTTTTTCGCGTAATTTCCACATCACAAAATTTAGATGTGATGTTTAAAATTCCACTTAGTAGTGGGTTTCCATTTCCGTGGTGCTTATCATCCCAACCGGGTATGATGTAAAAATCTCACTCACCCGTTAATGTTGTGAATTTCTCTTAATCGACTATCGTCTCCTCATGAGCTTTATCTTAACTAGTGTTCCTGATACCTCGTATTCGTACACGGTATGAACATCCTTGTTCATTATCCTTCATTAATTATGAATGAATAAAATACGCAACTTTTCAAATATTTGCAATTTGATCCCTAAAGTTCTTTTTCCTTTACTTTAGGTCTCAAATGCCAATTTTTCGTAAAATTGTGCCTTGAAACTTTAAAAATTTACTTTGAGGCCTCAATTTGTTCAAAACTAAATAAAGGGGTTCAAGCTTCCCAAATTTTTCCAAAATTACCATTTTGCCCCTACTTTACAAAAATGGTAAGTTGCGCCCCAAAAATTCCAAAAATTGATCAATTGGTCCTCCAACATTTTTATCATGCCCAATTGGCCCTCAATTTAGGAAATTTCACTTTAGTCTCTCGGATTTTTGAAATCCCCAAAATTTCCCCAATTTTCCCCCAATTTCAACCTTTCAACTCAGTCGAATTTGATTTCATCAAATTGACCAATCAAATGAGTTTAATTGTTTAAATTGAAGTTATATTTGAGTTCCTACACCTCCATATGATTCAATTGTACTTTAAATTACCTGATTTGATGCCGGAACGAGCTCAAATGGAGATTTGCTGTAAAACTAAATGTAGAGAGAGAAAGCTTTAAAAGCTTACCGTCAGGGGTGCGACAGTTCGAGATTTCAATTTGACAGATAGCTGTCATCATGAGGTTACTCCTAGAATCAAGAATCACCACAATTCATGTCGAATTGAGGGAGAATTTGGTCAATAAATATTTGTCGGTCCTTTCTCTAGCACCAATCAGAATTCACAAATGGGAGCCAAATTGGCTTACCTTTCCACTCTAATTCAGTCGTAGGAGGGCTAAGGAGGTGTTGGAAGAGCTTGGTTTGGCTTGAGGAGAGCTCGAATTGGCTGATTTCAACTCAAAAGAAATAGGGCAGCTTCGGTCCACCAGATCTGCTTCACTGTTCGATCACGCCAATGCTTTTCTAGCGACCCTTGGAGCAATTTGAGACTACTACTGTGTTGTTAACTTCTCCTCAAGTCTAAGGAACCTAACCATGCCTTCTTTGGCTAAAAAAAAGATCCTATATCAGAGCTCTGGTTCGAGCTTCATCAGAAATCTGAGTAGCTGAAAGAGAGTGAGATTTTTAGGTGTGTGGAGGATGAATGGAGAGGGGCACTTTATATAGGGAGCTTGGGGACTCGACGACCGTCTGTTTGGCACCTTAATGACAATCATTGATGGCCTGAAATATTTTGAATGAAAATGTTTCCTCTTTGTTGGTGCTAATTCAATTTTTTGGTCAATGAACAGTGCTATCATCTAAAGGAAGAAGACGACACTATTCGAAACTGGACTGGACCGGTATGAACCGGGTTTAATGCTTAAATCAGTCGGTTCATGCCTAATTCGATCGAGTTTTTCTAAATTAAGAATTTCTAAATTCATCTAAATTCATTCTCTATCCAATGGTGGCCTCAATTTTCTAATTTGAATATTCTAAACCACCTAGAAAAATGAATTTAGCATACTGCTCAATAGTGGTTCAAACCGGTTTAATCTGTTTCATCTTAACCAGTCTGGTTTTCTCTCCCAAATTGTCCTAAGGTCCTTTCCAAGGTTTTTATGACCCTTTGGGTCACTCAAGAGTTGTAAATTTCCTAGTTTGCCCATTCTCTAATGACCAGGTTTGTGAACCAATTCAGTTTTCTCACTCAATTTGACTGGTTCTTTTCTCGGTTTTCCTTAACTCCAAAGGGCGAGGTTCACATCTCTCCCCTCCTTTTAAGAGTTTTGTCCCCAAAACTTATTTCACATCCTTTGTACTGGAATGAACCTTCATTGACATAAATTTTGTAGTTTATTGACTTATAACCTTCTCGGTTGTTTTCGTTTATCCCTTATATCACATACTTAAAATTTTCTTTTCATTCACATCCCTTTCTCATTCCATGGAGCTTACTTTGGCTAAGCATATCTCACTAGAAGGCTTAAAGTCATATCCTTAAATTTATATCCTTCATTTTCCCAAAGCACTATTTCTTCATTCCAAAATCCTTTACTTAAGATTTCAGGATTAGGAGTTCCAAAATATCCAATCCTTCTTACACCTGATTAATTTCTTTATTGTTGACCTTCTTAGCTCAGTGTCCATTCCAGCATCACATATATACTTCCACAGTTGTTGGTGTTATCACCTTTTCATCCTACATTAATCTTTCCCTCATTCTTTGGTTATTACTTCTTCGTTCCACATTTTAACGCCTGACCTTGTCATGCTCTAATCATAGACTCTTTCTTTCTTACGTCATTCCTCATTCCCAGTGGTGTCCTTTCTTTTAAGGACTCTTTCTTTCTTAATCGATTCTTACTCACATGTGACCATTTCACAATTCTCCTTTTTGATTTAGTTCCTTCCTTACTAGTACGACATCTTTTGATGTTGTCTTCCTACTTACCCGTTACTTGGATTTTAACTTATCCCTTGGACGTTCATGATTTCTTCCCTTTTTTATTTGATCATTTCATTTCCAACAACTTGTCTTTGAGGAGCTTATCTTCTTTCCCATTCTGTTGGTCCCATTTCCTCCTAGTTGGGACACATATGTTTTCCAAGGTTCCCTTCTTTGGTAAGTTTTGATTTAGTTCTTTCCTCACTCGTACGACATCTTTCGATGTTGTCTTCCTACTTACCCATTACTTGGATTTTAACTTATTCCTTGGACCTTCATGATTTCTTCCCTTTTGTATTTGATCATTTCATTTCCAACAACTTGTCTTTGAGGAGCTTATCTTCTTTCCCATTCTGTTGGTCCCATTTCCTCCTAGTTGGGACACATACGTTTTCCAAGGTTCCCTTCTTTGGTAAGTTTTACACTTCTTTTCTCCCGAAAATTTCCTTCTAGTTTTACCATTGCGAATGTCTAACCTTAAATGACATTCCTTGACGCCATCTTCTTCTAATTACCTTTACCCTTGAGATCCTATGAGTACTTCTCATCTATTTCACTTCATTCTCACTTGTTACTAGTACGCATCTATTCCTTTGAGATGGAGTTCACATCCCCTTTGTTTCACAATCTCTTGTTCATCCTGCAGAAAGTCTATTTAACATTTCATAGCTTTCGAGTCATTATTCTGGTCTTAGCCATTGATCTCTTTAAGGATTTCCTCTTCTCTTATTTCCCAAAGGTTTGGTCTTTCCATCCTTTTCTTCTTTACTGGAATTGTGACTTTCACAAGGGTTAGTTCGTTAACTGCCCCCACCCATTTTATCCTCTTAGTTTAATTGTTTTGAGATGATTGTCTCTCGAATCTTCATGTCCTTAATATCCATCCCTTTGGCTTATTTTGACTATGATCCTTACTACTTTCCCATCTTTGTTGGAGTGTAGTTTATTTCCTGTAGGATCTGGTTGTTATGGATTATTTCCTTCAATTGGATTCATCTAAAATCCCTACTTGGTTCCCTGCTCTCTTGCAAGTAGATCATGCTTGGCCTTCTAGGTATTTACTTAATCACCTATGTCCTTTAATGAGGTCTTGGTTCCTGCTCCAGTTTATTATATCTCATCTGTTGATTACCTTAGCTTGAAACTTCTTCCTTTCCACGATTCCACTTCCTATCTTCATTCTTCTTCTAGGGACTCCCATACTGGGATTTTCACATTCATTTTCTCTACTACTCCTTGAAAGTTCTCCCTGTATTCCTTTCTTATACTTCCCGACCTTTGTATGGTGATTCACTCTGGCTTGCTCCCCTATCTTCTATTCCTTTTTGTTTCACATCCTTATCTCCAAACAAAGTCCCTTATTACTATCGAATTCATAAGGATGTGTGTCCTAACTCCTTCCCAATATTGGTAATATTCTCGGGGTTTCTTTCTATCATACATCTTTCCTTTCTCTTCTCCCTGTCATGTCTTACTTGTCTTAACATCTTTAGTACTCCACCTAACCTCCCTTCTTTCTTCCCAATCAACTTCCATTCCTTTAGTTTTCTTTAGAATAGTTTATTTGTTTTTTTTACTCTTATCTTTTGAACCTTTCCTTAACTCCGTAGACTAATCCCCTGTTCTTTAATGCTCACTTCCTTTTGTTCTAACTTATCCTTCCTTCCCTTAGTTGGGATTTGTCTTCCTTGGGTGAACTCTAAGAGTTTCTTTCTTCCCAAGTTTCATTGTATTTCTAAGGAAAAATTTAAAAGTTAAGGTTAACTAGAAATAACCTATTTTTCCTTCCTTGGGTGATTTTCTATCCTTTTATGTTGATCTTTACTAGCACACACTCATTGTTTGAATTTATCAAGGAAACTCATAAGTTTTATCAAGAAGAATTTAACTTCATTCATTCAAGAAATTTTCTTGCCATTCTTGGCTTATTATAGAAATTTTCTACTTGCTAATCCCTTGGGGTCATCCTACGGTTGTGGGATTCTTTATCAGAAGGCTTTAAGAAACTAGTTGGGGTCCACTCGTATTCCCTTATGGAACAAATTTGATGTATGTCCTCCAATCTGTACTGCTTTAGTGCCTCTACCTAGTACTCATAGGTCCACTTCATCCATTGGGAGGGATTGAAGTTGGGCTGAGTAGGTAGGGGTACTCGGTGGACTTTCATTAAGGTGGCATACGCATCCTAGTAGTTGTCTCAAGCCTCCTTCTTGGTTGGATTCCTCTCCGGTTGTTATGGGACTAGAGGAGGGGTTGGGCTCCTAGGAGGAGGTACCGACTCCTCTTGTCTTGGAGGAGGGTATGTGATGCCTTCTAGTTCCAATAAGGCTCCTACCAGTTTTCGGTAGTCTTCCACCATGTCCTTGGTACTCTTTTCTCACCTTTTAATAATCTTTGAACGGCTTCCTCCCTTGGGTTGGGTGTCTTTTTTAGGGTTATGGGTGGAGGATTGGATTTCACATCGAACTTCCTAGGGATTCTCCTCCCTACATGATAGTTAAAGTTTGATTAATGTTAGGGTATAATATTGATAATGTTTCAAAGAAACTTAGCTCTGATACCACTCAAGTTATCACGCCCCGATCCAGTTTAGTCGGATCCCCATTAACAACCCGCCGCTCTCTTGGTTCAAGAGGAGTTTTCCCCCTTCTTTAATTCAAGAGAAGCCAGGCATAATCTCAACTTTATTCCCTGGAATAACATATATCAAATAAAATGCAAGATTAAGAAAAATTAAGCATACCTCACAGAGGGTAAGGCTTTGTGATATCCCTAGTTATTTCTCTAATTCTTGAAAAGGGATAAAAAAAGGTGGGTGAGTTTCTACAATTCAGTGAATGGGTATTTTCAAAAAAATAAAGTTTTAATAAAATAGTTTTTAAATTAGAGTGTGCTAGACTCATTTTCTTTTAAAACATTTTATCCTCAAATCTAGGTTTTCATAGCAATTTCTCATCATTAATCACAAACGGTGTGTTTATCAACCAACACATGCCTTCATCATGAAGGGAACACACATTCACAGGGCAGCAAGTCCACTGCACCCACTTGTGGCGTCAGAGCGACTTTCTTGACCACCTAGATAGAAGCCCATCCACTTCTACCCTGAGAATGAGTGGATGTACGCGACATCCAAACCTCGACCCCGTAAAGAAAAACTTTGTGTCTGTATGAGGACAGGGACCTCATCCTGACCCCACCCCAGTCTCATGCGCATGAAGCTACGTCGAGCTTCCCTAACTACTGGCACGACAATCTGCCCTTATCTCCACCATGTCGTCCAATAGCCCCTAAGATGCACCACTACCACTTTTGGGCATCTTGAAGGTCTCGTACCTCAGTGCATGCACAAAATAACAGTTTTTCTCAAAAGTCATTTAATCTTTGGTGCCACTAGTTCAATGGCCTTGACCCTAAACTCGACCTTCAGCTGTTTGTCTCAACTAGTCCGTTTACCTTTCATGTCGCACTGCCGCCAGTCCATCGATTATGTCGATCCTTTCTTGGTACCATGACCAAACATATCATTCATTTAAAGTTTACACGAATTAAACTCATGTTTGTTTATGAGCTTCTACTCATGCTAATTGGCCTTGGGCCCACTGTACGAGATTTTTAAAATCGGGCATATTAGCACCCAAGTTCCAAAATCGAGGCCTCTAGCCTATTTAAGCTATTCGAGCTCCCATAAATAAGGTCTCCCATAAAGTTTAAGCAGTGGCACACAGTCACGGGAGAGCACTTTGATAAGAATTATATTTTAGCCGTCCATCACATCAACTGGGTGTGAGGACATCTCCGCTCATAATCGATGAACAGGTTTTCTACTTCCTTCAAGTAAGTTTATCATACCAACCATGTATGATCTACTTACAACCGTTAAGTAGTTTTTCTGCGTAATTTCCACACCACTCCATAGGTGTGATGTTTAAAATTCCACTTAGTAGTGGGTTTCCATTTCCGTGGTGCTTATCATCCCAACCAAGTATGATATAAAAATCCCACTCACCCGTGAATGCTATGAATTCTTCTTAATCGGCTTTCGTCTCTTCATGAGCTTTGTCTTAGCTAGCATTCTCGGTACCTCGTATTCATACACGGTATGAACATTCTTGTTCATTATTCTTTGGCTTGATAACCTCCATTCATTATGAATGAATAAAATACCATTAAGTTCTTTTTCCTTTACTTTAGGTCCCAAATTCTGATTTTCCCCAAAATTGTGTCCTAAAACTTTAAAAATTTACTTTGAGTCCTCAATTTGTTCAAAATTACATAAAGGCGTTCAAATTTCCCAAATTACCAATTTGGTTCCCAAATTTTCCAAAATTACCATTTTGCCCCTACTTTACAAAAAAGGTAAGTTTCGCCCAAAAAATTCCAAAAATTGACCAATTGGTCCTCCAAAATTTTTATCATGCCCAATTGGCCCTTAATTTAGGAAATTGCACTTTAGCCTTTCAGATTTTTGAAATCCCCAAAATTTTCCCAATTTCAACCTTCTAACTCTACCAAATTTGATTTCATCAAATTGACCAATCAAATGAGTTTAATTGTTTAAATTGAAGTTATATTTGAGTTCGTACATCTCCATATGATTCAAATGCACTTTGAATTGCCCGATTTGACGCCGGAACGAGCTCAAATGGAGCTTCGCTAGAAAACTGAATATAGAGATATAAAGCTTACCATCAGGGGCGCGACAGTTCGAGCTTTCAATCTAAGCAGATAGCTCTCGTTCTAAGGTTACTCCTAGAATCAAGAATCACCTCAATTCATGTCGAATTGAGGGATAATTTGGCCAATAAAAATCTGTCGGTTCTCTCTAAAACCGATCAGAATTCACATAGTGGAGCCAAATTAACTTCACTTTTCACTCTAATTCGATAGTAGGAGGGTTGAGGAGGTGTTGGGAGAGCTTGGTTTAGCATGAGGAGGGCTCAAATTGGATGATTTCAGCTCAATAGAAATAGGGAAGCTTTGGTCCATTGAAGCTACTTCACTGTTCGATCACGTCGATGCTTATCTAACAATCCTCAGAGTAATTGTTGACTACCACCGTGTAGCTGACTTCTCCCTGAGTCTAAGGAACCCAACCACACCTTATTTGGCTTAGAAAAGACCCTATATCAGAGCTTTGGTTTGAGCTTTGTCGGAAAACTGAGTAGTTGTGAGAGAGTGAGGTTTTCAGGTGTGTGAAGGATGAATGGAGAAGGGCTCTTCATATAAGGAGTTCAGGGACTCATCAGCCATCCGTTTGGCACCTTAATGACAGTCATTAATGGCCTGAAACATATTGAATGGAAATGTTTCCTCTTTGCCAGTGCTGGTTCAATTTTCTGGTGAATGAACAGCGCTGTCATCTGAAGGAAGAAGATGATACTGTACTGGACCGGACCGGTTCAAACTGAATGCTTAAACCGACCGATTAAGGCTTGATTCGACTGAGTTTTCAATATTAAAATTTTTTCTAAATTCATTCTCTATCTAATGGTGGTCTCAATTCTCCAATTTTAATTTTCTATGCTACCTAGAAAAATGAATTTAGCATCCGGTTAAATAATGGTTCAAACCGGTTCAATCTAGTTCAGATCTGGTTCACCTGAACCAGTCTGGTTTTCTCTTCCAAATTGTCCTAAGGTCTTTTTTGAAGATTTTTGTGACCTTTTGAGTCACTTGGGAGTTGTAAATTTCTCAATTTGCCTGTTCTCTAATGATTGGGTTTGTGAACCAGTTCAGTTTTCTCACTCTATTTGACCGGTTCTTTTCTCGATTTTCCTTAACTCCAAAGGTTGGGGTTTATAGCTATGGTGGGATGAGACCTCTCCCCCTCCAACCTTGGTCTCAATGTGCATGAAGCTTCTCTAAGCTCCGAGACTTACTGGACGACAAAACTTTTCTTATACTCCTTGAGTCATCCTATAACCCTTAGAACAAACACTACGCCTTGTCGGGCGCCTCGATGGTTCTATATCTCAGCATGCACAAACAAAAATCTTTAAATTTAAACCTTTATCTTTGGTGCCACCAGCCCTACAATTTTGATGACCCGGCTTCGGCTCGGTAACTACCAGCCAACGAGTTCGACGACCTGACTTTGGCTTGGTAGCTACTAGCCCAATGAGTTCTAAGTTCCAACTTCATCTGGGTGGCTTTATCACACAACTTAACCATTTTTTTGTGAATATCCATAATGATTATAAATCAAGATTTTATCTTCGTGTGTAAGCGTGTTCCCATGGGCCTTGGGCCTACTTCACGAGTTTTTCCAAAAATGGGCCTTGGGCCCTATTAGTTTCAAAACTGAGGCCTCGCACCCACTAAAGCAATTCAAGCTCTCATTAGAAATGTATTCCAAAAAGTTTAAGCAGGTTCACACAGTCAACGGAAACTATTCCTGGAAAATGGTTTTCAAATCGAAAATGTGCTAATCATCCCAACTGGGTATGATGTTGGAAATTCCACTCATCCGGTAAGATGTAACTCGTTTCCAGCGAAATCTTGGCCGACTACGTGCTCCTCTACATGAGTCCTAGAATCGCCCGTCTTACATGTTCCGAGCATTCACATTAGAAAAATTGAAACGAAGGGTCTCATACTTGTACTTATGAGCACCTAGGTCCTTAATTATACCTCAATTACAATAAGGTCCCTAAAGTTCATAATTTTTCCTTCATGTCCCTAATGCTCAATTTATCTTTAATTAAGTCCCTAAGGTTTCCAATTTCCCTCTTAGGTCCTTAATTTTTCCAAAATTACCAATTGGTCCTTAATTTCTTCAATATTTTCAATTGGTCCCCAATTTTCCTCCAAAATCACCGCTTGGCACTCAATTTCATCCAAATTAATAATTGGCCCTCAATAGGTAGTTAATTTCAGAAGAGTCTCCCTATTTTCCTTTAATTACAATTCGACCCCTAATTTTCTAAAAATCCCCAAATTGCCCAATTTTTCCAAAAATTGCACTTTGACCCCCCGAATTCTCATTTCATTCAATTGACCACTTAAACTTAGTTAATTGCCCCATATCATGCTGCTAATTGTCTTCCCCATCTCCCTACGAGTATTCTAACCTTTGAACAACATGAATTGACCCACTTTTGAGCTCAAACGGAGCTTCGCAAGAAAAGCTTTCTAGAAAGGGAAAGCTTAGTTTTCTTACCGGTAGAGGGGCGACGATCAGAGCTCTGTATAGGGGTGGCTTGTGCTCATTTTGGGGATCCTCCTAGGATCAACAAACGAGTTAATTAATAGTAGGAGCAAGGTCAATTTGATGAGAGAATGTTTCGTGCTCGAGTTTCTACAACCTTACCATTATGATGAAACTGGGCAGAATTAGCTTACCATCTAGGTTCTAAGGGGTCGAGGGTCCATCGAGGAGGGCGATGAAAGGTTTGGACGAGCTGTAAGAGGCCAGAGGTGATTGGAATTTGACTTGGGTAAGTCAGCTTCTTTACAACCACTGGAGCATCAACATTATTTGAGCTTGTTGATGCTCATACGATGGTCCTCAGACCGAATGAAAGGTGCATATGGGTGGAGAAATTCCTCCTGGTTCCAAAGACACCAAATGTAGCTTCAAAGGTTGTGGAAAAGGCCGATGTCAGATCTCAAGTTTATGCCTTGCCAAAAAATGGAGCACTTCTTCATCTTCACTTGGTTGTTAAATGAAGAGGTTGAGAGGAGGGGTGCTCTTTATATAGGAAGCTCGAGAACTGATAGGGCTACCGACCGACATAGGACTCGGCCCCAGACTCGTTCGCCAATGGTTAAGTCGAAGCATTTTCTAGGTCGTGGCAGACTACCCCTTTCTCCCTTCCCTCTTATGTCAGCTTTCCAAAGGAGAGGTGACACTGTGTCGCACATGGGAGCTTCGCACATGCGGGCTTGCCATGTAGCACTCCATGATTAGCTGGCTTTGCTGATGCGACTTCCTACTCAACAACTTAGTCAGCCTTTGACTCACTGATCGAACACGTGCCAGTCTTCCATTGGCGGCTCGTTCCAACATGGTTATTGCCATGTTTGGTCAGCCATTGAACGTGACATGTGACATCCTCTGATTTGCTCATTTAAATGTGTTAGATTTCCCTCCTAACACACAGTGCCACTACCATGTGTCAGCCTCTAATTAGCTGAGGTCATCTGACGTGGCTCTACCACATGTCAACCTCTGATTGGTCGATTGTTTTTCCAATATCCTTTTCGAATACTGATGTGGCATTCTTGGCATGTGTCAGCTCCTCGTTGGTCAAACTTGCTGACGAGGCTTCTCCTTAGTTAACCATTGACTGTTACACGTGTCACTCTCCTATTGGTCAGTCGTCGCTATGGTGGAATTTCCTCCTTTGACCGTTAACCAATGACACGTGTCACACTCAGATTGGTCAGCGTTGATTGAGCGATTGACGAGGTGCACTTTGACACGTGTCATGTGCTGATTGGTCGTGCCTACTAACAAGGTGTTGACCTAGCAGTGGTCCGTTGACCAGCTGGACCGTTAAATGGCCCGTATGATCGGGTTCAATGACCTGAAATAAAAAATCGATCAGTTCATGCCCGATTAGTCTGGTTTTCACAAAATTAGAAATCTCTAAATTTTACTAAATTTAATTTCTATGTAAAACCCACCCTTTTGAGCTAAGGAAAACAGCGAAAAGAACCGATCAAACCAAGTGGGGATTTAGAACCGGTTCACAAACTCGATCATTTCTGAACAGGCAATTTAGGAATTTACAACTCTCGGGTAATCCAAAGAGTTCATTAAACCTTGGAAAAGAAACTTAAGACAAATTAGAAAATAAAAACCAAATTGCTTCAAGTGAATTACATTCCATAAGAACTTTAAAGTTAAGTGTGCTTGCTCCAGAGTAGTGTAAGGATGGGTGACCTACTAGGAAGTATAAATTTTTTTTGTAACCCGAAATTTTCGAATGTACGACCTATCATAAATAGCCATAAATTAATATATATTTAATTATTATAATTAATACCAATAATTTAATACCGAAATTAAATTATTGAAATTAATACCAATAATTTATGGTAATATTAATACTAGTAATAAATCTCTCCCATTTAATACACGGGTTTTACACCTATATAAAGAGGTCATCCCCATTCATTATCATCACACTTGAACACTTCTCTCTCTCTCTCTCTCTACTGCTCCATTTCCCGGTGAAGCTTAAACCAAAGCTTCGACTTCAACATTTTTCTTAACCTCGAAAGGAGAGGTCGGGCTATTTAGAACCGGGGAGAAGACAACTATCTGATAGCAAACTCCAGTCAATCCGAGAATTGTTAGAGAAGCGCCACCATGATGGAATAGTGAAGCAGCTCCGGCGGAACGAAGCCGCCCTATTTCGGCCAAGCTGAAATCGGCTATTTCAAGCCCTCCTCAGGCCAAACCAAGCCCTCTCAACACTTCCTCAGCCTTTCCACAGCCGAATTAGGACCGAAAGGTAAGCCAATTCGGCTCCCCTTTACAATTTTTGATCGGTGCTAGAGAGAGAGTTGACCGAATTACAATGATGAAATTCTAATTCAATTCTGCATCAATTGATGCGATTCTTGATTCTAGGATGAACCTCAGGATGAGAGCTATCTGCCCAGATTGAAAGCTCGGACCACCATGCCTTCATCGGTGAGTAATCGAAGTAATCGGCGAAGCTCCGTTTGACCTCTTCCCGACGTTAAAACTTGCAATTCACATTTCTAAAGAATTGTATGAACATGTAGAAACTCAATTTCAACAATTGGAAACGTTTGATGGGTCAATTTGATAAAATCAAATTCGGCTATGTTATGAAGTTGGAATTGTGTATGGGATCATCAAGACGCCCATGAGAGGTAGTGATGCGTCCTAAGGGCACTGGACGACCTGGTGGCTATAAGGGCAGTTCATCGTTCTAGGTGTCTGTGCGAAATCTGGAGTAGCACCAAGCACATGAGACTGGGGTGGGGACATGATGAGGTCTTTGTCCTCATATGGACACAAAGAAGTGATTTCAGGATTGTGGGTTGGATGTCACATACATCCACTCATTCCCAGGGTAGAAGTGGTTGTACTTCTATCAGGGTGGCAGAAAAAGTCACTCCGAAGCCACTAGTGGGTTCAGTAGTGATACTGACTTTCAAATGTGTGTAACATTCATGATGAAGGATGTGTGTTGGGTGATGACACACCGGTAACAAAGAAATAATGGAAAAACCCAAATTTTTAAATGAAGGGATTTTTTGAAAAGAAAGGAGTCTGGCACACTCCATATAAATATTTTTCTTAAAAGTTAAAAGTAGACCTTTGAAAACCCATTCACTGTGTAGCCGTACTCACCCCCTCCCTTATATTCCTTTTAGGAAATCCCGAAAAGCCTACCTTGAAAGACCATCAACTAAGATGCCTGTAAGACAGGTATGTAAAGTTTAAAATTTCATGTAGTTTTGATTATGCTATTCTAGGAAATGGTGTAGGTTTAAAGGACGCCTTACTCTTTACGGATTATAATAAGGGGAAACCCTTTAATAAACTAAGAGAGTGGCAAGTTGTTCACGGGGATCCAACCAAACCGGGTCGGGGCGTGACATTCTATCTAATGGTGGCTTCAAATTTCCATTTAGATTTATTTAAACTACTTATAAAAATGAATCATTGAATTAGTTTTTCACGGTTCAATCTAATTCATGTCCGATTCACCTTGAACCAGTCCAGTTTTCACATCCAATCCACTTCACGGTTCTTTTCCATGATGTTTAGACACTTCTAGGCCACTTTCTATTTTCCAAATTCCTGTTTTGACCATTCTTTACCACTTCTAGTTCACTTAGATTCTCAATTTTCTCTCGAAAATTTATGGTTCCTTACTTGGAGAGAATGGGATTTACAACTCTCCCCACCTTTTAGGAGTTTTGTCATCACAACTCGTTATGCATCCCTTAAATAGTGAATGATTTCCCCTTCCCTTTTCCTCCTTTCCTATTCCATTATGACCATCCAATTAGCATGTCTTTTCTAGTTGAATATAATTGGAGCTTAAGTTTCCTTTCATTTCACTTGTGATTCGATGCGATATGATACCATGGGACATGTCCCCATCCTAGTTGCATCTCCTTTGGGGCATCCTTCATGCTTCTCCTTCCTTTGGGAATCTTTCATTCCCATGTCTTGCGGTGTCTATTGTTTTGTCAATTATTTTTCCATCACCTTTACAACGTGATTTGGTATTCCCACTCGAGAGGAAGATCTCGTAGTGACCTGAATTTCCACTTCCTTTTCTTTTAAGTGTTCCCTTGCTCATATGCTTTTTCCTTGGGAAATATGTCACAATGGTTGCTATTTTACCTAGTCCTTTAGATAATGTCCTTAAGGTATTTCTCTTCTCCTCAAATATCCATCTATTCCATGGAACTAATATGATCGACTTTTCTTACCCGCTAGCCTAAAGGTAACTTCTTAGGTTCAATTCTTATGTTGCTTTGGGGTAAGACTCTTTCTCTTGAGGTTTTTGTCCATACTTTAATCTAGATCACAAGATTGGGAGTTCCAAAAATGTCTGACTGTCCCTATGTCTAGTTATTCCCCTTGGTCATTAAAAATCTTTAGCTCGTCATCCTTTTGAGCTTTTCATTCTTATCTTTCCGAGTTTTGACGTTATCCTCTTTTTATCTTATATTGGTCATTTAATTCATTCTTTCTTTATTATAATTCTATTCCACCCAAATCCTTTTATTTGACCTCATCATTCTTAAATAACCGACTCTTTCTTACTTGAGTCATACCTTCTTGGAACTGTTGGACCTGCTTGTCCCTTGCACCATGACTTGTTCTAGAACTGTCTTTGTACATTATACTTATAGAACATTCACTCAATAACTATTCCTTTAATTAGACGTCATGCTTTTCACGACCGTTTAGGTTTTCCTTATTTATTGTCCAACACTAACATCCTTATTGGGCATTACCAGTTCCAACCATCGAGTTTCATGATCACTTCTTGACTTACCGACATACTCGGGATTTTCCTCCCTCATGTCTTCCCCCATGTTTGATGGCATCCTTACTCGTTCGTGACCTTTCACGGTCGCTCTCCCTTCACCCTTTTTTATCCCACTCGCTACTCTCATCCTTCAAATTAGAGACTTCCCTCTTGGGAACTATGCGTCTAACATTTCTACCATTCCTTGATGGTTTCCATCCTTCATATCCTTACACCCTTTTATATATGTGTGTTCGTCTATCTTTAATCCTTTACTGACTTTGAATTTTCATTTCAAACTTTATTTTCCTATTCGAGAAATTTTCTGTTATTAGGTCTTAGTTATTGTACTCCACACTAGGCCCTACTGTCCAATCTGAAGTTCTATTAAGTAGGTGTGGACCAAAACTAGTCTTGATGTCCATCGTTATTCCCTTGATCAACTCTTGGTTGGGGTCCATACTTCCCCCAAGATTCCTATTCTTTTAGGCGTCCTTTCCCTTATTCCTTCATTATGGATATCAACTCTTGGTTGGGGTGCATACTTCCCCCAAGATTCCTATTCTTTTGGGCATCCTTTCCCTTATTCCTTCATTATGGATATCAACTCTTGGTTGGGGTGCAACCTACATTTCATTTACAAAATTACCTTCTTAAAGGAGGTCAGAGTGTTTTGTTCCAAGATTGCCCAACTTCCTAGTAAAGAGAATGAAAAGGCTTTATTTGTCCTTCCTCAGTTTAAAACATGTTGGTTATTATTTTGGTCTTAGTCTTTAAGGTGTTGTTTATTTCGACCTTTAGTCTTCATCCTTCTTTGACCTTCACCACCTTTCTACTAAGAATTTTCCTCTGCTCATATGTATGAGCTTTTTGGTTTGTATCATGATTCAAGAGATGGAAGTATTTGAAACTTGGACATTTATTCATTATTAGAGAAGAATACAATACGTTTGGGTTGTTGCCCCAATTACAAGGATGTAAAACTCGCCCTTTTGAGCAAAGGAAAACAGGGAAAAGAACCGGTCAAACCAAGTGAGGATTCAGAACAGGTTCACAAACCTGATCATTTCTAAACGGGAAATTTGGGAATTTATAACTTTTGGGTGATCCAAAGAGTTCATTAAACCTTGGAAAAGAAACTTAAGACAAAATAAAAGACAAAAACCAAATTGGTTTATGTGAACAAGATTCCATAAGAAATTTGAAGTTAAGCGTACTTACTCGAGAGTAGTGTGAGGATGGGTGACCTCCTGGGAAGAATGATTTTTTTTGTAACCCGAAATTTGGGTCAAAAATTTTTATGAGCCTTATCATAAATGGCCATAATATATATTTAATTATTGAAATTAATACAAATAATTTAATACCAAAATTAAATTATTGAAATTAATACCAATAATTTATGTCAATATTAATACTAGTAATAAATCTCTCCCATTTAATACATGATTTTACACCTATATAAAGAGGTCATCCCCATTCATTCTCCTCACACCTAAACACTTCTCTCTCTCTCTGCTGCTCCATTTCCCGGTGAAGCTCAAACCAGAGTTAGGTCTTTAGAACCGGGGAGAAGACAGCTATATGATAGCAAACTCTAGTCAATCCAAGAATCGTTAGAGAAGTGTCGGCATGATGGAATAGTGAAGCAGCTCTAGCGGACCGAAGCTACCCTATTTCGGCCAAGTTGAAATAGGCCATTTCAAACCCTTCTCAGGCCAAACCAAGCCCTCCCAACACTTACTCAACCTTTTCACGGCCGAATTAGGACCGAAAGGTAAGCCAATTCAGCTCCCCTTTTATAATTTTCGATCAGTGCTAGAGAGAGAATCAACCAAATTTCAATGAAAAAATTCAAATCCAATTCCACATCAATTGATGTGATTCTTGATTCTAGGATGAACCTTAGGACGAGAGATATCTGCCCAGATTGAAAGCTCAGACCGTCGTGCCTTCACCAGTGAGTAATTGAAGCTTTCTCTCTCTATAGTTCATTTTTTTGGCAAAGCTCCGTTTGAGCTCATCCCAACATTAAAACTTGCGATTCACATTTCTAAAGAATCATATGAACATGTAGAAACTCAATTTCAACTTCAATTTCAACAATTGGAAATGTTTGATGGGTTAATTTGATAAAATTAAATTCGGCTGTGTTAAAAAGTTGGAATTGGGGGAAAATTGGGCATTTTTGAAATTCAAAGGATCAAAATGAAATTTTATGAAATTAAGGGTCAATTGGGCATGAAAATAATGTTGGAGGACCAATTGAGGAATTTTGAAATTTCTGGGGCAAAATTTACCATTTTTGTAAAGGAAGGGCAAAATGGTAATTTTGGAAAAGTTAGGGGACCAAATTGGAAATTTGGGAAATTAAACCCCTTTTTGTGAAATAAAATAAATTGAGGTCCTACGATAAATTTTAGAAGTTTCGGGACTCAATTTTGAGGAAAAATCGGCATTTGGGACTTAAAGTTAAAGAGAAATAACTTTAGGGACCTCATTGCAAATAAATGAAAGTTTGACTTTCTCATTCATTTGGAATGAATGAAGGCGATTAGGCCGAAGGATAATGAACCATAATGTTTATATCATGTAGGAACATGAAGTACCGGGAACGCCAACAAGAACAAGCTCGTGTGAATACCAAGAACCGGTATAGTAGAATTCACGGCATTAACGGGTGAGTGAGTTTACTAACATCATACCCGGTTGGGATGATGAGCACAACTTAAAATTAAAAACCACTTACTGGTTGTGAGTAGAAATTTTATATTATACCCGGTTGGGAATGATAAGTACCTCGATATGAAAACCCACTATTAAGTGGTATTTTAAACATCACTACTTAGAGGAAGTGATGTGAAAATCATGTGGAAAAACTACTTAGCGATTGTAAGTAGATCATACCCGTTTGGTATGATGAGACTTCCTCAAAGGAAGTTGAAAACCCGTTCATCGGTTATGAACGGAGGTGTCCTTATACCGGGCGGTATAATGGATAGAGAAAACATATGTTTTGTCGGAAGTGCTCTCCCCTGACTGTGTGCCAATGCTTAAACAATTTGGGAGACCTTTTCGATAGGAGCTCGAATAGCTCTGTTAGGTCAGGGGCCTCGGTTTTGGAACTTGGGGGCTAAATGCCCAATTTTGAAAATCTCGTATAGTGGGCCCAAGGCCAGTTGACACGAGCAGGAGCTCGTAAACGAACATGACATATGTGCCATAAAACTTAATAAGTGAATTGTTTGGCCATGGTACCAAGATAGGATCGACATGCTCAGTCAACTAGCGGCAGTGCGACTTGATAGGTTGACGGACCAGTCAAGACAAACAACTGCGGGTTGAGTTGAGAGTCAGGGTCGTTGGACCAGTGGCACCACAGATTACATGGCAATATGACAAAACATTGTTTGTGCATGCACTATGAGTACGTGATCATCAAGACACCCGTGAGGGGTAGTGATGTGTCCTAAAGGCCCTGGACGACCCAGTGAGTATAAGGGCAGATTGTCGTTCCAAGTGTCTGTGCGAAATCTAGAGTAGCACCAAGCGCATGAGATTGCGGTGGGGACAGGATGAGGTCTCTGTACTCATACGGACACGAAGAAGTAATTTCGGCATTGTGGGTCAGATGTCACGTACATCCACTCATTCCCAGGGTAGAAGTGGTCATACTTCTATCCAGGTGGCAGGAGAAGTTGCTCCGAAGCCACTAGCGGGTTCAATAGTGATACTGACTTGCGAATGTGTGTAACCTTCATGATGAAGGATGTGTGTTGGGTGATGACACACCGGTAACTAAGAAATAATGTAAAAACCAAAATTTTTAAATGAAGGGATTTTTGAAAAAGAGTCTGGCACACTCCATATAAATGTTTTTCTTAAAAGTTAAAAGTAGACCTTTAAAAACCCATTCACTGAGTAGACGTACTCACCTCCTCCCTTATATCCCTTTCAGGAAATCCCGAAAAGCTTACCCTGAAAGACAATCAACTAAGATGCCTGCAAGATAGGTATGTAAAGTTTAAAATTTCATGCAGTTTTGATTATGCTATTCTAGGAAATGGTGCAGGTTTAAAGGACGCCTTACTCTTTATTGATTATAATAGGGGAAACTCTTTAATAAACTGGGAGAGTGGCAGGTTGTTCACGGGGATCTGACCAAACCGGATCGGGGCATGACAAAGGAGGTAGTTATGCATGAGGTGGGGAAGTATTTGCTACTATACTAGGCTCTTTATGAGTTTTCTTCTGGGTGAGGTTGTAAGCTCTCACTGGTATCTTTGGCATTGGGTTGGCTCCTCTCCTATTTATGGATGTGACATCACTAGGTGTTGGTACCACATTCCTTGGTGGTACTGTACATTTTTTTGTATAATGTCCCCACTGTCTACATCTAAAGCAAGTTATCTCCCTGCATACCTTCACGTTTTCTTCTATATCTTGGGCTTTGGGAAATCTTCTTTCGTAGATTCTTATTACTCTTAGGAAGTGTTGCCATACATCCTTGGGTTATTGGACAACTCTTCATCACATGCCCTAGCTGTCCCCACCTATAACAGGTTACCTTAGTACATACCATTTTGTGGTTCCTTTGGCATCTAAGACATCAGGAAGTTGCCTCCTTATGAGATCTTGTCCTTTCCCAATGAGTAGGGTCACCGTGGTTTCCATTCTTGCATATGTTTCATGTCCCATGACCCCTTATTTGTACCAACTGTCCAAGGGACGGCTTATGGGTTTGTACCTCATCATCCTAGATGTGCGTACTTCTTATAGTGGGATTGTCCCCTCTTGGTGGAAGGTAAGGTTCCCCAAACGCCTTGACAAACTCCTCAAAGAGTTTCCTCTACTTGGGATTTATTCTTGGTATAGTGGGTTGAGTTCTCCTAAACTCTTGAGTCTCCAAGCTAATTACCTCCTAGGACGCACAGGTTTGTTGGGTTTCTCTAGGAGGGATCATATCCATAGAACGAAAGTTTACCATTGGTTAGTTTTTTAGGGTTTTAGTTTTGAAAACTTTGTTGGAAAAACTATGCTTTAATACCATTTAAATTATCACGCCCCAACCCAATTTAGTTGGAACCTCGTGATCAACCCGCCACCCTTTCTCGTACTACATTAGTGTTTCTACTAAATAAACCAAGGAGGGTAAAGGCATAGAAGTACACATGTTATTCATAACAAAATTAATAAAACAACTAAATAAAAATTTACCTATTCACGGTACCTCTAACTTGCTCCTCTAGCTCCCGCTTTTCTTGACGGGAGGTTTTCCTTGAAAAATGGTTTAGGCGAGGAGGTGAGTTCTATAACTCAGTGAGTGGGGTGTTAGGGTGACTTTTTTGTAAAGACAAAAAGAGTTTTATTGTAAACCTGGTCCTTTAAAGATAAGAAAAATTGAGAAAAGAACATGCCAATTCAAAGAGGAAACCGAGCTAGTTAACGAACCCAAACCAGTAAGGAAAGGATAAAGTGGGAAATTGGAAAATTCCAAGTGACTCAAAGAGTCATAAAAATTGTCATGCCCTGACCCAATTTGGTCAGATCCTCGTGAGCAACCTGCCACTTCACCAACTTGTAGCGTCAGAGCAACTTTACCGACCACCTATATAGAAGCCCATCCACTTCTATCCTGGGAATGAGTGGATGTTTGCAACATCCAAACCTCAAACCCGAAAATAAACTCCATGTCCGTATGAGGACAAAGACCTCATCCCGACCCCACCCTAGTCTCATGCTCATAAAGCAACGTCGAGCTTCCCTTACTGCTGGCATGACAATTTGCCCTTATCTCCACCATGTCATCCAATAGCCCCTAGGACGCATCACTACCCCTATTGAGCATCTTGATGGTCCCGAACCTCAGTGCATGTACAAACAAAGTTATCCATATAAGCTATTAATCTTTGGTGCCACTGGTCCAATGGCCCCGACCTTCAACTCGACTTGTAGCTATTTGTCTAGACCGGTCCATCGACCTAGTCTTGTCGCACTACTGTGAGTCCATCGAGTATGTCGATCTCGTCTTAGTACCATGGCCAAATGACATCATTCATTAAAATTTTCATGGCATAACATCATGTTTGTTTACGAGCTCCTACTCATACCAACTGGACTTGGGCCCACTGTATGAGATTTTCAAAATTGGGCATTCTAGCCCCCAAGTTCCAAAACTGAGGCATGTGTCCAAACTGAGTTATTTGAGCTCCCATTAAGGTCTCCCAAAATTTTTAAGCATTGTCACACAGTCAGGGGAGGGAACTTCTAACAAAAATAACTTTTCAGCTATCCATCACACCAACTAGGTGTGAGAACATCTCTGCATATAACCGATACGCGAGTTTTCTACATCCTTCCAGGAAGTTCATCACGCTAATCGGCTATGATCTACTTACAACCGGTAATTAGTTTTTTCCACATATTTTCTCACATCACCCCAACCAGGTGTGATGTTAAAATTCCGCATAGTAGTGGGTTTTCATTTCTAAGGTACTCATCATCCCAACCAGGTATGATGTGAAAAATCCCACTCACCTGATAAGTGTAGTGAATTCCTCTTGGTCGGCTTTTTGCCTCCACACAATCTTATACTTGTTGGCGTTTCCGATCCTTCACGCTCCTACACGATTTGGACGTCCTTGTTAATTAACATTTGGAATAATAGCCCTAATTCCCTGTATGAGCAAAATGCCCAAACATTTCAATTAGTTACATTTAGGTCTCTAAAGTTATTTTTCCTTAACTTTAGGTCGCCAATGCAAACTTTTCCCCAAATTGAGTATCGGAACTTCTAAAATTCACTTTGGGACCACGATTCATTCAAAATTACAAAAAGGGGTTCAAGTTTCCCAAATTTCCATTTTGGTCCCCAACTTTTAAAAAATTACCATTTTACCCCTACTTAACAAAAATGGCAATTTGACCCCAATAATTACAAAAAATTGACCAATTGGTTCTCTAACATGTTTTTCATGGCCAATTGGCCCTCAATTTTAGGAAATTTCACTTTGGTCCATCAATTTTACAAAATTCCCAAATTTCTCCAAAATTTCCTCCAATTTCCCCCTTTCAAACTGGTCGAATTTGATTTCATCAAATTGACCATTCAACCAGGTTTAGATGTTAAAATAGAAGGTAAAATTGAGTTCCTACACTTCCACATGATTTGATGGAACTTTGAATCACGTCATTTGGATTTGAATTGAGCTTAAATGGAGCTTCGTCGGAAAACTGGACTTAGAGAAAGCTTCGAAAGCTTATCGTCAGGGGTGCAGTGGTCCGAGCTTTCGATCTATGCAGATAACTCTCATCCTAAGGTTCCTCCTATAATCAAGAATTACATCAATTCATGCCGAATGAGAGAGAATTTGGTCAATGAAGTTTCGTCGGTTCTCTCTCTAACACTAATTAGAAATTACAGAGTGTAGCCAAATTGTCTTACCTTTCAGCACTGATTTAGTCGTATGAGGGTAGTGGAAGTGTTGGGAGAGCATGGTTTAGCTAGATAAGGGCTCAAATTGGCCATTTTTAGCTCGACTGAAAGAGGGCAGCTTTGGTCTGTCGGAGCTGCTTCACTATTCATTCAAAGATCTATTTTGACAATGCTCTAAAGTTAGCCTTTTATAGGCACTTGAGAATCTAAATAAGGAAATAAAATATTGTGGTTGACATGCCAACCACATAAAGAATTTTTTTTAATATATTTCTTAGACATATCTAAAAAAAGATATTATTTTCTAATTTAATCTTCTAGAAGATTTATGATATTAATAAATCTCCCATTCGAATTATTGCCTTCTTTAGCTCAAATTAGCCCTTGCATTTCTTCTTTAATTCTTTTGGCCCTTGACCTTGTGATTGAACCTTGCAAATTGGCAGCACCCTTAGTTGGACTCACATCATTTCCTAAAGGTGTGAGAATGTTGAGATTTTGTCCTAGAGGGGTGCGTTCTAGGGGGTAAACTTGAAATCAGGTCTTCTTTGATGAAAGATCATTTAGCTCCTAAGTCGAAGAAGGCATAGACCTGTTGTCCCCATAAATGCACATGCCACAATTGAAGAAATGTATATTTTTAGAGGGAAGACTTTCTTTATTGAATAAAAATTTTCAATTACAAGTTTTCTTAAGCTAATTAGGAGGGTTTTGGGATGTACCCGCTACAGTACTAATGTCTTTCCGAGCCTCTTCTTGGGTGAGGTTGTATACCCTAGCCATTACTCTGGCTGTAGTGTCTGGCCTGAAATTCCTGGGGTTCCCTTGTGGTGGTCCAAGTGTATTCCTTTGCTTGTTCTCCTTAAGAGTGGGGCATTCCTTTGCAAAGTGCCCCACTTATCCGCATGCAAAATAGGACAATAATGCTACCTTGTGGTACCTTTGGCACCTAGGACAACAAGGGTTTCCTTGTGGCAAGGTGGGGATTACTCTCTGGGAGGTGGTGGCATATCCTTTCTCTTTTGAAATGCCACTCTATTTCCCCATCTTAGACCATTATGCTCCTTCCATCCTCCTTGATGGTTTTGGCTCTTGTCCTCTTTCCGGCTCGTCTGCTCCATCCGACTGCGTTGGGTTTGCACCAGTCGCTCACACTCGTGAGCCATACAGATTACCGCTGCCAGGTCCGTGGAGGCATCCTAGTACTTCCATACGGCATCGTATGTCCATATTGAGACCGTCCATGACATATATCTGCTTGTCCAGCTGGGTCAGGAGAAAAGGGTCTTAACTCGTTGACTTTAGTTTCATACTCTAAGAGTTAAGCCCTTTCCGAAGTCGAAGAAAATCCCGCTTCTTCTCGTTAATTAGATGAGGATCCAAGTGCTCTTCTACGTACCACTCCTCAAACTGCTCCCAAGTGGGTGTGGAGTTATGCAGGCTCTGGACATTGTCCCACCATCTTTTGGCACTTCCCTCTAGAAAGAATTCTATCAGGATCACCATGTCCTCTAGTGATATCCTGACTATCCCCAACTGCTTCTTGATATTTTCCAGCCAATCCATGGTGGCACCAGCATCCTACTCTCCGAGAAAAGGCTTACACCCCAATTGACGAAGAGTCTTGAGATTTTTCGGAATATCAACTAGAGGGGGATGGCTAATAGGAAGAGGATGGGACTATACTTCTATTGGTTCAGCCCGAGAGTTGGTGCCTACATCAGGGACAAGGTTAGGTTGCCCAAATACACGGGTGAACTCTGAATACAACCTTTGGTGTTCTGAGCTAAGTCCAGGTAGGGTTATTTAGGCTCATCGGGGAGTTTCCACAGGGAAGGGTGCCTGGGCAGTGTTGGAGACTGCAACTCTAGTTATCTTGGTTTCTTTTTTAGGAGTCATCTGTAAATTTTAAAATTATCCCTATCAGTTACTATGTTCTATAATTTTGATAATGTATTCAAGGAAACGTGCTCTAATACCACTCAAGTTGTCACGCCCCGACCCAGTTTGGTCGGATCCCGTGAGCAACCCGCCACTCTCCCATTTTATTAAAGGTTTTCCCCTTCTTTAAACCGTGAGGATTAAGGCATCCATTATACTGGTACTTTTCTTGGAATAACATTAATCAAAACTGAATAAATTTAAAATTACATACCTGTCTTGTAGGTTTAGCTAGTGGAAGGTCTTTAGGTAGGCTTTTCCCTCGGTCTCCTGAAAAGGGGTAAAGGGAGGGGTGTGAGTTTAACAACTCAGTGAATGAGTGTTTGAAGCATGAGTTTTCTGAAAATTTGTTTAAATTGGAGTGTGATAGAATCCTTATTTTCTTTAAAACCATTATTTCCATGAATATGCGGTTATTCAAAACCAATTTCCTCATAATCAATGTACTTAACAATCAACACATGCCCATCATCATGGAGGGATCACACGTTCGTAGGGCATCCCGTCCACTGCACCCACTTGTGGCGACATAGTGACTTCACTGGCCACCTAGATAGAAGCTCGTCCACTTCCACTATAAACCCCATCCTTTGAGAATGAGAAAACCAGGAAAAAAACCGATCACTTTCAAAATTTTAAAACTGAATTGGTATACAAGATCGATTATTAGAAAACGGGCAAATTTGAGAATTTTCAACTCCCATGTGACTCAAAATGGTTCATAAACTTGGGAAAAGAACCTTAGGATGAAATGGGGAAGAAAAATCAGATCGGTTCAAGAGAACTGGGTCTAAACCAGATAGAACCGGTTTATGAACCGAGTTGATTCCTGAACCGGAACCGATAGAGAATGGGTAAACCAAAAAATTTATGGATCCCATGTGATCCAAAGAGATTTATTGTCACGCCCCGACCCGATTTGGTCGGATCCCCTTGAACAACCTGCCACTCTCCCAGTTTATTAAAGGGTTTCCCCTTATTATAATTTGTAAAGAGTAAGGCGTCCTTTAAACCTGAACCATTTCCTAGAATAGCATAATCAAAACTGCATGAAATTTTAAACTTTACATACTTGTCTTACAGGCATCTTAGTTGATTGTCTTCCAGGGTAGGCTTTCTGGGATTTCCTGAAAGGGATATAAGGGAGTGGGTGAGTACGACTACTCAGTGAACGGGTTTTTGAGGGTCTACTTTTAACTTTTAAGAAAAATATTTATATGGAGTGTGACAGACTCCTTTCTTTTCAAAAATCCCTTCATTTAAAAATTTGGGTTTTTCCATTATTTCTTAGTTACCGGTGTGTCATCACCCAACACACATCCTTCATCATGAAGGTTACACACATTTGCAAGTCAGTATCACTACTGAACCTGCTAGTGGCTTCGGAGGGACTTTTCCTGCCACCTGTATAGAAGTAAAACCACTTCTACCCTGGGAATGAGTGGATGTACGTGACATCCGACCCACAATCCCGAAATCACTTCTTCGTGTTCGTATGAGGACAAAGACCTCATCCCGTCCCCACCCTGGTCTCATGCACTTGGTGCTACTCCAAATTTCGCACAGACACCTGGAACAACAATCTGCCCTTATACTCATCGGGTCGTCCAGGGCCCTTAGGACACATCACTACCCCTCATGGGCATCTTGATGATCTCGTACTCATAGTGCATGCACAAACAATATTTTCTTCTCAAGCCATGTAATATGTGGTGCCACTGGTTCAACGGCCCTGACTCTCAACTCAACCCGCAGTTGTTTGTCTTAACTAGTTTGTCAACCTGTCATGTCGCACTGCCGCTAGTTGACTGAGCATGTCGGTCCTATCTTGGTACCATGGCCAAACAATTCACTTATTAAGTTTTATGGCACATATATCATGTTGTTTACGAGCTCCTGCTCGTGCCAACTAGCCTTGGGCCCACTGTACGAGATTTCCAAAAAAACTAGGCATTCTAGCCCTCAAGTTCCAAAATCGAGGCCCCCAGCCTATAAGAGCTATTTGAGCTCCCGTCAAGAAGGTCTCCCAAATAGTTTAAGCATTGGCACATAGTCAGGGGAGAACACTTCTGACAAAATAGGTTTTCACTATCCATTACACCAACCGGTATAAGGACATCTCCGCTCATAATCGATGAACGGGTTTTCAACTTCCTTCGAGGAAGTCTCATCATACCAACCAGGTATGATCTACTTACAACCGGTAAGTAGTTTTTCCACATGATTTTCACATCACTTTCTCTAATTGGTGATAATTAAAATACCACTAAACAGTGGGTTTTTATACCGAGGTACTTATCATCCCCTACTAGGTATGATATAAAAGTTTCACTCACAATTGGTAAATGGTTTTTATCTTTAAGTTGTGCTCATCATCCCAACCGAGTATGATGTTAGTACACCCGCTCCCCGTTAACGTAGTGAATTCCACTTGACCGGTTCTTTGTATTCACGCGAGCTTGTCCATGCTGACGTTCCCGGTATTTCACGTTCCTACACAATATGAACATCCTTGTTCATTATTACTCGGCATAACAGCCTTCATTCATTTTCAATGAATGAGAAAACCCAAACTTTTAGTTATTTGCAATCAGGTCCCTAAAATTATTTCTCTTTAACTTTAAGTCCCTAATGTCGGTTTTTCCTCAAATTGAGTCCCGTAACTTTTAAGATTTATCTTGGAACCTCAATTTATTCAATTTCACCAAAAAGGGGTTTAATTTCCCAAATTTCCAATTTGGTCCCCCAATTTTTCCAAAATTACCATTTTGCCCTTCCTTTACAAAAATGGTAAGTTTTGCCCCAAAAATTCCAAAATTCCTCAATTGATCCTCCAACATTATTTTCATGCCCAATTGACCCTCAATTTCATAAAATTGCATTTTGGCCCTTTGAATTTCGAAAATCCCCAATTTTCCCCCAATTCAACCTCTTCAATATTATCGAATTTGATTTCATCAAATTGACCGATCAAACACTTCTAATTATTGAATTTGGAGTTGAAATTGAGTTCCTCCATGTTCATACGATTCTAAGAAACTTTGAATCGCAGATTTTAACGCCGGAACGAACTTAAACGGAGCTTCGCCGGAAAATAGACTATAGAGAGAGAAAGCTTCGATTTCTCACTGGTGAGGGCACAGCGGTCCGAGCTTTCGATCTAGGCAGATAGCTCTCATCTTGAGGTTCATCCTAGAATCAAGAATCGCATCAATTGATGCCGAATTGAGTTAGAATTTTATTATTGAAATTCTACCGGTTCTCTCTCTAACACCAATAGGAAATTGTAGAGTAGAGCCGAATTGGCTTACCTTTCAGTCCTAATTCGGCCGTGGGAGGGCAGAGGAAGTGTTGGGAAGGCTTGGTTTGGCCTAAGTAGGGCTCGAAATGGCCAATTTCAACTCAGTCGAAATAGGGCAGCTTCGGTCCGCCGGAGCTGCTTCACTATTCCATCATGCAGGCGCTTCTCTAGTGATTCTCGGATTGACTGGAGTTTGCTATCAGATAGCTGACTTCTCCCCGGTTCTAAAGAGCCTGACCTCTCCTTCTGAGGTTAAGAAAAATTTTCAAGTTGAAGCTCTGGTTTAAGCTTCACCGGGAAATAAAGCAGTAGAGAGAGAGAGAAGTATTCGGGTGTGAGGAGAATGAATGGGGATGACCTCTTTATATAGGTGTAAAATTGTATATTAAATGAGAGAGATTAGTGTTCGAGTGTGGAGAATGAATGGGGATAGCCTCTTTATATAGGTGTAAAACCGTATATTAAATAGGAGAGATTTATTACTAGTATTAATATTACCATAAATTATTGGTATTAATTTCAATAATTAAATATATATTAATTTATGGCTATTTATGATAAGACTTCACATAAAAAGTTTTGACCAAAATTTCGGGTTACAAAAAAAATCATACTTCCCAATAGGTCACCCATTCTCACACTACTTTCAAGCAAGCACGCTTAACTTTAAAGTTCTTATGGATTCTTGTTCACCTAAACCAATTTGGTTTTTCTCTTCTAATTTGTCTTAAATTTCTTTTCCAAGGTTTAATGAACCCCTTGGATCACCTAGAAGTTGTAAATTTCCAAATTACTTGTTCCCAAATGATCGGCTTTGTAAACCGGCTCAATTTTCTTACCCGGGTTGATCGGTTCTTTCCCGATTTTCCTTAACTCAAAAGTGTGGGGTTTACAAATAAGTATCCTAACGCAGGTATGATGATCGAGTATGCATTTAGACATCTTGGGAACATGTGTGATAAGTGGGCAAATACAAGGGTCACAAGATACGTGTGACACAAAGACAAGGGAGCGGTACTTACATGGCTAAGTTGTGGGCTATCCAATACATAAGAAAGTCACATGGCCCAGAAGTGGTTATGGACACATATAAATGAGGAGACTTCCCAAAAAAGAGGTTAAGGAAAAAGATAACACCATGCTAGTTGTAAATGAATAAGAAGGGGTGGATTGAAAGGAAGGGACAACAATGAAATTGCCTAAGAATGAGAAAGAAGACGATATGAGTATCGATGGTATTTCACTAAGCGAATCTGAATAAAAAAGATTGAGTAAGATAATGGGAGGAAGTGAAAGTCTCCCTAATAAGCCATTGAGTTTTTGGGACAAAACCTCTAAAATGAGCGGAGCAGCTGTAACATCGAGAATACCTAATTCAATAACCAGACGGGGTTGAACCAAGAAATATGATAGACTCGGGAAAGCATAACTAAATTTGGAAGTGGAAATGGAACTGGAAATGAAAGAAGGGATCGATGGGGAGGTCAAGAGAGGGTAAAAGGGGGTCATAAGGACCTTTATAAGTGTCAAGAAATACGAAGTCGAAGATTGGGAGAAACTTGGGAAATAACTCTCTTGAATCAGGTTTGGGATAGGAGAGTCATGAAACCCCTGAAGTTTTAAGGGTGTTAAACAAATTGAAACTAAGCAGTTATTGGGTCATTTCAATAGGAAATTGAATATAGATTTTTTATGTATTTTTAGTTTCCCAAGAACCGGTCAAAAAGGGGGTGAATTGAGCCTAAAACTAGTGAACCAACCAAAAAATTCATTGAAAAATGGTTTGCGATAATGGTGATGTCACGCCCCATCCCGATTGCTTGGTCGGCGGACCCGTGTAACCTGCCAATCCCATCTATGTTACAGTGGCACGTACCTTTGCCAAGGTAACATCGACAGAACAAAAGCTCAGAACTATGGAACACTCTTTAAAAATGTAGTGGAAATTTCAAACTTTTGTTTCAAAATTACTGCCCTTGAGAATATCTTCTCAAAATTTATTGGAATAGCTATAACATGATAAGAAGAATCCAACCTTCGTAAGCTGTAAGTGAAGCTATCTCGAGTAGGGATATGCCTTGGGTATGTGTTCCCACTTCCTACAACTTTTTCTCGGCTTATCTGCACATATGTTTAGGGAGGGGGTGTGCTCACAGCTCAGTGAATGATACCATGATGTCATCCCACTACATGGCATGATCTAGATCTTTCCCATAAACCACCTATCATGGATTTATATATCCTTTACTTGTAATACCCCTACGAGTCTCATGGTTTACTATCACACCCGACCTAGTTTGGTCGAAACTCTATGAACAACCCACCACTCTTCCCAAAAAATAAATAATCACCACTATGATACCGGTATGAGACACGTGTAATCCAAAAATATTTCAAAAGAATTTCAAGGAAATATCTTGTCACACCCCGACTCGGTTTGGTTGGAACCCTATGAACAACATGCCACCCTTCTCTGTACTACAACTGTGTTTCCTACCATGATAGTTCAGACAGGGTAAAGGCATGAATCATAAGTGTTGTCCAAGTCAAAATTTACAAAACAACTTATTAAGCCATACATTGATACCTAGGTTGAAAAGTCGAGATATGCTGCCTTTGACGACACATTAGTTTCATGTGGAGGGATAAGGAAGTGTGTGAGTTTGACAACTTAGTGAGTGGGTAATTAAGAACACATGCATCTAGAGATTTAAGGGGTTTTTACTCACAAAAAATGCTTCAACATTTTTCTTCATGTGATTTGGTTTAAACAACAACCTTACGCCTTTTTCATTTAAGAAATCATTCTCTCGCAGGCATAGTCCTCGACTATTCCACTATACTCATCGATGGATTTTCATTTAAGAGATTTTTGTTTTAAACAAACAATCACACATCCTTATTCAATTAAGAGGTCATACTTCGGTAAAACAAACCCTCTGAGACTACATATCATGCCCCGATCCGGTTTGGTCGAATCCCCGTGAACAACCCGCCACTCCCTTGGTTTAAGAGGAGTTTCCCTCTTTTAAAACTCAAGAGAAGTTAGGCGTACTTTCAACTTGGTCCCTGGAAAGACATATATCAAATAAAATGCAAGATTAAGAGAATTTAAGCATACCTGACGGAGGGTAAGGTTTGGTGTTATCCCTAGTTATTTTCTCTATTTCCTGAAAAAGGGATAAAAAGAGGGGTGAGTTTCTACAACTCAGTGAATGGGTATTTTACAAAAAATGAAGTTTCGATAAAAATAGTTTTCAAGTTGGAGTGTGCTATACTCCTTAATTTCTTTAAATTTTCTCATCTTCAATCTCAGTTTTCAAAATTATTTCTTATCACAATAGTGTGTTTATCAACTAAGACACGTCCTTCATCATGAAGGAACACACAATCGTAGGTCAACCCGTCCATTGTACCCACTTGTGGCGTTGGAGCGACGTTACCGGCCACCTAGATAGAAACATGTCCACTTCTACCTTGAGAACGAGTGGATATTCACGACATCCGACCCTCAATCCCGTAACAAAACTCTGTGCTTGTATGAAGACAGGGACCTCACCCTGTCCCCACCCCGGTCTCATGCGCTTGAAGCTACATCGAGCTTCACAAGACTTCTGATATGATTAACTACCCTTATATCCACCGGGTCGTCTAGAGCCCTGTGACGTATCACTACCCCTCTTGGGCATCTTGAAGGTCCCGTAACACAGTGCATGAACAAATCAATAGTTTTCACATAAGACATATAATATGTGGTGCCACTGGTCCAACGGCCCCGACCCTCAACTCGACCTGCAACTGTTTGTCTTGGCTAGTCCATTGAGTATGTCGATACTATCCCGGTACCATAGCCAAACAATTCATTTATTTAAGTTTTCATGGCTTAATAATCATGTTTGTTTACGAGCTTCTGCTCATGCCAACTAGCCTAGGGCCCACTGTTTGAGATTTTTAAAATCGGGCATATTAGCCCCCAAGTTCCAAAATCGAGGCCTCCAGCCTTTATGAGCTATTCGAGCTCCCGTCAAGAAGGTATCCCAAAACTTTTAAGTAGTGGCACACAGTCAGAGGAGAGCACTTCCGACAAAATAAACTTTTCAACCATCCATCATACCAATCGGGTATGAGGATATCTCTGATTATAAATGATAAGCGAATTTTCCACTTCCTTCTAGGAAGTTTCATCATACCAACCTAGTATGATCTACTTACAACCAGTAAGTAGTTTTTTTTCCATATAATTTCCACATCACTTCTCTCAGGTGTGATGACTAAAATAACACTTAGCAGTGGATTTTCAATTTTGAGGTGTTTATCATTCCAACCAGGTATGATATTAAATTCTCACTCAGTGATCGTGCAGTGTATTTCCTCTAAGTTGGCTTTCATCCCTTGCGAGCTTAATTTCAGCTAGCGTTCCTCTTATCTCATGTTCCTACATGAAATAAACATTTTTATTCATTTTCATTTTGCATGATATCCTTCGTTCATTATTAATGACTAAAATATCTAACTTTTCAAATATTTACAATTTGGTGCCTAAAGTTTTTTTCTTTTTCTTTAGGCCCCAAATGCCGATTTTTCCCCAAATTGAGTCTAGAAACTTTAAAAATTCTCCTTGGGACCTCAATTTATTCAAATTCACAAAAGGGATTCAAGTTTCCCAAATTTCCAATTCGGTCCCCAATTTTATTCCAAAATTATCATTTTGCCTTTCCTTTACAAAAATGGTAAGTTTTACCCCAAAAATTCTAAAATTTGCTCAATTGGTCCTCTAACACTCTTATCATGTCCAATTGGCCCTCAATTTTATAAAATTGCATTTTAGTCCCTCGAATTTTCGAAATCCCCAAATTTTCCCCCAATTTTAACTTTCCAACATAGCCGAATTTGATTTTATCAAATTTACCGATCAAACAAGTTTAATTGTTGAAATTGAAGTTAAATTAGAGTTTCTACATCGTCATACGATTCAGTTGCCCTTTAAATCATAAGTTTTGATGCCGGAATGAGCTCAAACAGTGCTCCACCAAAAAATAAAACGTAGAGAGAGAAAGCTTCAAATGCTCACCGTCGGGGGAATGGCGGTACGAGCTTTCAATCTGGGCACTACTCCTGGGGTTCCTACTAAGATCAAGAATTACATCAATTGATGCAAAATTGGGTGAGAAATTTATCATCAAAATTCTGTCAATTCTCTCCCTAACATTGGTCGGAAATTATAGAAGGGAGCCGAATTGGCTTACATTTTAGTTCTAATTCAGTCGTAGGAGGGCTGAGGAGGTGTTGGGAGAGCTTGATTTGGCATGAGAAGGGCTCAAATTGGCCAATTTTAGCTCGATAAAAATAGGGCAGCTTCGAACCGCGATCATGCCAGCGCTTCTCCAGTGACCCGTAAAGCGAATGGAGACTACCATTGTGTAGCTAACTTCTCCTCGGTTCTAAGGAACCTGACCACACCTCTTTTGGCTTAGAAAAGACCCTATATCAGAGCTCTAGTTCAAGCTTCACCAGAAAACTGAGTAGCTGAGAGAGAGTGAGGTTTTCAGGTGTAGAGAGGATGAATGGAGAGGGGATCTTTATATAAGGAGCTCAGGGACTTATCGGCCGTCTGGTTAGCACCTTTATGATAGTCATTGATGGCCTAAAACATACTAAATGAAAATGTTTCCTCTTCGTTTACGCTACTTCAATTTTCCAGTGAGTGAACAGTGTTGTCATCTGAAAGAAGAAGACGACACTATTCCGAACCGGACTGGTCCGAACCAGGTTCAAAGCTTAAACTGACCGGTTCAAGCCTGATTCGACCAAGTTTTTAAAATTAAAAATTTATAAATTCATTATCTATCAAATGGTGGCCTCAATTCTCAAATTGGAATTTTCTAAGCCACCTAGAAAAATGAATTTAGCATTCGGTTCAATAGTGGTTCAAATCGGTTCAATCTAGTTCGGGTCCGGTTCACCTGAACCAGTTTGGTTTTCATCCCCCATTTATCCTAATGTCCTTTTCATGACTTATGTGACTCTTTAGGTCACTTGTGATCCATAAATTTCCAGCTTTGCCCTCTCTCTATCGGTTCCGGTTCATAAATCGGTTCAATCCAGTTTAGATCTAGTTCACCCGAACCGGTCTAATTTTTCTCTCCCAATTTGTCATAGGGTTCTTTTCCAAGGTTTATGAACCCTTTTTGGTCACTTGAGAGTTGTAAATTCTTCAATTTTCTTGTTCCCCGATAATCGGGTTTGTGAACTGTTTTGGTTTTCTCACTTGATTTGACCAGTTTTTTTCTACCTTTCCTTAACTCTAAAGAGTGGGGTTTACACTACAACACCAGTCTATCCTACTAGTAGCCCAAAGCGTCTTTACCATCCATCCTAGTAAGAGGCTGCAATCTCTACCACAAGTCTATGTGAGCACCATTGCCCAACCCCCAAACTTTTCCAAAACTTCTTGTCTGCTATTGAGGGATGAGACCTCTCCCACTTCTTCCCCTGTCTCAATGCGTACGAAGTTCCCAAAGCTCCACAACATACTAGAACAGCAAAACTTCCCTTATACTCCCTAACCCATCCAACAGTCCTAAGAACCAACACTACCCCATGTAACGAGCACCTCGATGGTTTTGTACCTCATCAAACACAATCAACAATCTTTTGTCAAGATATTTATCTTTGTGCTACCATCCTAACGACTTCAATGACCCAGCTTCGGCTCAGTAGCTAAGTCACAAAAATTATCCATTTATGATAATTTTTATAAGGCTCAATAATCAAAATTTATCTACGAAATTGGATCTGTTTCCATCGGCCTTGTGCCTAGTATACGAATTTTCAAAACACGTCCTTGAGCACACTTCTCTTTCAAAGCCACAACCTTGGTTCCACTTGAGCAATTCTAGCTCTATAAGGTACATGATTCATACTCTCAACAGAAATAACTCCTAAAATTTTATTTAAGATATTTCACACAAATAATGGAGACTATTTCTGGAAAAATATTTTTAGTTTTCAGTAATACAAAAGTATTTTTATCATCCCAAATGGGTATGATGTCGGAAATCTCACTCACCCATAATCTGTGACTTGTTCATCTTGGATGGATTTCCACTTGTCACTAAACGGTCTTGCGCTTGTAGGTAGAAATCTCATTTTCACACCTAAATTTTCACGGATAATGAATTACTCAAATATCTGAATTTTTACACTTATCTCCCTATGTTTTATCCTAATTACATAGAAGTCCGTAAGCTTATTTTATTGGTAATTAATTCCTAATTAATTACCATAATATCCTAAGGTCACTTTATTTGACATTTCACCCCTTACATAATTTTATAAAAATAAAATTATTTAAAATTGTAAATAAATCATTATAATTATTTTTAATTATAATTAAATTCCCAAAAAAAATTTAATTATAATTAAATCCCAAAATTCTTATTTGCAAATTGATCCTCAATTGACATCAATTTCCCAAAAAAATCCCCAAACTTTTGAAAAACTCCAATTTTCCAAAAATTGTACTTTAGCCCCCGAATCTTTGATTCATCAAATTGAATTCTTAAAAATTGTCAACTTCCTCCTAACATACTACTAATCATATTCTCCATCTTCCTACGAGCATTCTAAGCATTGAAGCACTTAATTTGACCCAAAATCAAGCTCAAACGAAGCTTCACCGGAAAAAAATTTTAGAGAGAGAAAGCTTCGATTTCTTACTAGCAAATGACTGTTGTCAGAGTTCTGGGTATGGTGGATAGTGCTTATCAAGGAGATCCTCCCAATATCAAATTTCGCGTCAATTTATAGCCTAGGCAAGGAGAATTTCAATAGAAACATTTTTTCATGATTTTGCTATATAATTTTACTATTCCTGTGAAGGGAGGCAGAATTGGCTTACCACACAAGTTCAGGGAAGTCAAGGCTCAATAGTGAGGAGTCGATAGAGGGTTGGCCTAGTCTCAGGGGGGATCGGAGGTGGCCAGAATTTGGCTCAAAAGCTTCTACCTGAATTTGGTCATCAAAGTGCCTGTATTATGCAGCCTCACCGAAGCTTCTCTAGTAATCTTCGAGTTGAACGAAGCATGCAAGATGCTGGAGGACTTCCTCAAGATTCTTGAGAACTAAATTTTGCGGTCGAAGGTGGAGAAAGGGTTGTTGTAGGAGCTCTGGATTGAGGATGGTCAAAATGTGGAGTTGTTCGAGTTCTTTGATCAATGGAGGAGTGTAGAGTACAAATAAAGATGAGCTCTTTATATAGTGACCTCGATGATTGACATTCTAGCAATCCATCCATTAGTCAGCCATTAACTCACCAATTTAAGGCTTGGTCAAAGCCATTAAAGACTCATCGGAGTTATGGCGTCGATCCTTCTCCCTTCCTATTCAGATATCTGAAGGAAAAAGAAGACACTATGTGCACACATGCGAGCTACCATGTGTCACGCTATGATTAGCTGACATCACTGACGCAACCGCTCACTTAGAATCTAAGTCACCCATTAACCCATTGACCGGTCACTTGGCGACTTTTCATTGGTTGCTTAAACCAACATGGCCGCTAAACGAATCTAGAACTCCATTGACCATGACACATGACATCCTCTGATTAGTGGGTTTAAATTCGTCATTTTCCCACCTAACACACTATATCATTGCCACATGTTAACCTCTAATTGGTCGACCATTCTCTAACATCCTAGTAGGCTGCTAATGTGGCACCTTTGCCACATGTCAACACCTCATTGGTCAGTCCTATTGACGAGGCTTCTCCTTAGTTGACCATTGACTAAGAACACGTGTCTCTCCCTCATTTTTAAGTCTTCGGTGACGTGGCTTTTACTTTGTTTGACAGTTAATCGAGTACACGTGTCATGCTCTAATTGGTCAGCACTTTCAAACATTGACCAAGCGATTGACTGGCTGCACTTCACCATGTGTTACACGTTGATTGGTCATGTGCGCTGATTATGCGCATACCTGGCAAGCGACCCATTGATCGGTTGGACCGTTGATCAGTTCAGTTGGACCGGGTTCGATGATCCGATATAAAAAAATCAGTCGGTTCAGGCCTGATTCGACCGGTTTTCTAAACATTTAAATTTTCTAAATTTATTTTCTGCACATTGGTAACTTCAATTTCTCAAATTGATAGTTTTAAGTCACCTGGAAAAAATAATTTTTAAACAAGTTATTCTCGGTTCAGTCTGATTCAGGTCTAGTTCACCCTCAATCGATCTGGTTTTCTCATTGTATTTGGTTTATGGTTCTTTTTCTTAGTTTTTGGATACTCATTGATCACTTGAGATTCTTCCATATTCCCATTTGGTTTTCTCTTTAAATTTTTTGGTTCACTTACATCTATGATTTATTTTTGAAAATTTTCAGTTATCCATTCCAGATTACTTGTCATTGGAAAATGGGGTTTACATATCTTCCCATAAAACATACTGTAATATTATTAATACATAAAATATACAAGGAAGCTAAATCTTCACACACGATCCTCTTCATGATTTTTCCTAAAAGGTTTTAAGGAAGGGGTGAGTTGAATAACTCAGTGAATGGGTAATAAGGTAATTACTCAGAAATGTTTAAAGTATTGTTTATTTATCAATGCACATCACCATTCTCCTTCATAAGTTTTAGTTTAACAAACAATCACATGTTATTTATCATCAAATGGATCATTCGTTCAGAAAATAGTCCCCGACTATTTTATTTGTGGTATGGAGCGACTTTAGCGTACACATTGGTGAGAGACTTCAACCTCTACCACATAGTCTATATGAGCACCATTGCCTAACCCTCATATCTTTCTGATATTTTATATCCACTATTATGGGATGAGACATCTCCCCCTTCTTTCTCGATCTCTATGCACATGAAGCTCCGAGAGTTTCTCGACATACTGAACCAACAAGACTTTCGTTATTCTCCCTAAGTTGTCCAGCCGCTTTTAGAACCAACACTATCACATATCAACCGTGTCAATTGCTTCGTATCTCAAAAAGCACATTCAATATTTTTTTATTAAGATATTTACTTTTGTAGTAACAGCCCAACGAGTTCGATAACCTAAATTCGACTCATTTGCTAAATTAGACAAATTATCTATTTATGAAAATTTTCAATTCATTAAACTTCAAATCTCACATTTCAATATCTATTTTAGGAAGTTGTGGTAAGAAAAAAGATAGAGTAAAACTAATTGTTTAAGATGTATACCTTTAAATTATGAAGCATATGTTTTCTAATATATTTAATGAACTATTTTTCATATTTTATAAATGAATACATATTGAAAATATTAAATAATAATTTATATTTGAAGTATTTTATCTTATTGATCTTTAAAATGACCATGGTACCATTGTAGTATATGGAGGTACTTGTGGCACCATATTTCTAGCACATTATCGAACCCTCCCACCCATGAGTAGATACAACTCCTCCGTAACATTCACTTGCAATAGACATCACCAAGTGGCAACTTTACCTAATGAACTATATATACCTTTTGCAACAAATTTTAATTGTCTCCTAGCACCCACCCACCCATTGTATGTATAAATACTCATACTGAGTGATACTAAGCTTTACCTATTGTACAAAGAATTGATCGGACTAATTTGCATACCTCCTCTCTCGTGACACTAAGCTTTACCTATTGTACAACTTTCCCTCTACTTGCTTTATATGATAGTCTATCTGGCATAAGATTTCTGCTCAAACCACATAGATATAAATTATAAAATGGTGTACAATCAATAACGGAGGATGCACCTATGAGATCGAAAAGGAGAGGTATTTCCGCTGAGTAGAACATCAATCGGTAACCTTTCACCATTTAAATACATCATTTCATCAAAATTGAAGCTGAGTAACTAATTGAAATCCATTGTATACTTAGAGCACTAAACATAATTAAGACGAATCAATTAGAATGAGCATTTCCGAGCGACTGCATTTAAATCGATTGGGAGAGGGGATTTTGTACGGAAGTACGAGGGTAGCAGAATGTTCAGAAGCCGGGTGGGTTTAGTTTAACGAGGTTTCGGGTGGGATTTAGGAAGAGACATGAGACGAAATTAGAAAAAAAAAATGCTTAGTAATAACCATAGTGGGCCTAATGGAGACACTACTCCATAATATCAATAGAATCAGGCCCATTAAATTTCCGGTTAGTCAGCCCGCTCTATATAAACCCACCGAATCGCATTTAGGGTTTTGCAAGGCGCCTTGAACGTTCGAGTGGAAGATAGCAGCAGCGGCAAAGATGGTGAAAGGACGCCAAGGAGAACGAGTCAGGTCTCCATCTGATTCGTTTTGAACTTCCATTTTATTCGATCGGAGCGTTTTTCTTCGTTTTTCCTTCAATACTAAATCTCTGGTTATGCCAATCATCTCATTCGCGCGAATTTCTGTCTCTATTTTCAGGCTCTATGTCAGAGGAACTGTCCTCGGATACAAGAGGTAATGTCCGATGCTCTTCTGATCTGCCTTTGTTAACTTGTGTTGATGCTCATATTAGGCTATCGCTTTGCTCTAGAAGTAGTCCATTGTCATTTCTGTTTGGATATATCAGTGGCTCTATGGCTGCTCGGTCGAATTTATTGTTGCAATTTTCCTTAATTCAACCCTTCCAAACTGTTGTCGAATGAATTAAACATAAGTAGAGTGTAGATGATCTAATATTTTTTGTTAGTGAAAAATAAAAATATGATTTCCTTTAACCGAATGAGTACTATATTTGTTGTTTTTTTATGTTAGTGCAACCTGTAAGTCGAATTGAAATATGCTTCCATTTAAAATCGTGATCTAAGATATATCATCGTTTTAAATAGGTCTAAATCAAACCAGTACCCCAGCACATCACTTATCCAGATCGAGGGAGTGAACACCAAAGAAGATGTGTCATGGTACGCTGGGAAACGAATGGCTTACATTTACAAGGCCAAGGTTAAGAAGAATGGAACTCATTACCGGTGCATTTGGGGTAAGGTTACAAGGCCTCATGGTAACAGTGGTGTTGTCCGTGCTAAATTCAAATCCAATTTGCCTCCAAAGTCGATGGTAAGATAATTGATTAGTTTTTGGGAAGCTATTACATGTGTATCCACTTTTCAATGTTTGATTTTAGCAATTAATATTCTATATATTGCAGGGTGCTAAAGTTAGAGTCTTTATGTATCCCAGCAACATATAAGGTATGCCAAAAGTTCCAAACCAGAAACCTTCTCTACCAATTGAAAATTCAGGATAATTGACTGTCCTTTCATGTATTATCTAGAGATACATATAAAATTCACAATAGTATCCAATGCCTGTAGCCTCCCAAAAAAGTAATGCTTGCTTCTGTCAATGATGTATTGTGCTAGGTTCTTGGGGGAGATCATGTCATTGATATGAATGATTATAATCTGTTATTTTTATGGGTACTCATCTATAATTCTCTTCTTATGCAGTATCATATGGTTTCTCTCATGTCCTTGTCAATTAAATATTCTTAGGAATTTGATTCATAATTCAGTAGATACTTGTGATTTCATAAATTTAAAGGTTTTTTTTTCTTTTGATGCAGCTATGTAAACCTATGTCAGTGCCTTTTTGAGGTTAATTCTGTTTTTCAACAACTTTTTGATCTGAAATTATTAAAACTCTGTTGACATTATGACATCAATGGAAACGATGAATTTGTTGGTAATGTTACTTTAAGATGAGGCTTGTCAATTAATACTCTACTTGGTAGGCTCTTTTTGCACAATTACTTGATATGCTGATACACTGGTTTTGAACTAAAACATGATAATCAACAAATGGTGGTTATTGAAATGCCTTTCTTTTGCTTGAGAAAGTACTAGTTATTTTACTAGTAAGAAAAGCCACACAAAAATCTGCCTCATGGCTTGGAAGTCAACTTTCTTAGCCAAAAATCCGAAAACTATCATTTTCCACCGCTTTTATGATTGCCTACATTCCATCCAATGTGTACCATAGATCTTAGATGTGCCTTTACTTCAAGGAGCATTGATTATTGTCGGCTATCCTACCTGTCCTGGGAAACCAAAATAATGGGGAGTGCGGAGAACAAGAATAATGGATCCCGCACATGGTTGTGCCCCTCTAGCACAAAGGGTTTAAGTATTTCAAGTATTGTCGGTAACAGATTATTGGAGCAAGTTGAAGGTGGTAAATTTCATGTTTAAATAATAAATTTATATTAGCTGGAATTGTTATATTTCTATTCAAGTCCCCTAAAAATTGTTAAATAACAAAACATCCACTATTTTGCAATGACATGTATTATTTCAATTTATTGGTTTTTTTACAAGTTAACAAAATTATTGAGTGATGAAATTATTAGTACTTAATAAATTAGGAGTTACACTGGTACACTATTATAAAATTGTTATGATTAAATATATTATTATTTTCCACTTCAATAATACGATTGGACATTTACTAATACTTTAAGCATATCACCATTTAAATAAATTAAGTAATGACTTTTTTTTGCTCGACATATTACCACTTAAAATTGTTTCTTTTTTAAGCTTTTTTTATTTTTAATTTTATGGAAAATATTAATAGTTCAGATCTTTTTTTGCTCTTATTAATGGTTCATATCTTTTTTTTTGCTCTTATTAATATATGTTCATATTTTTTTTTGCTCTTATTAATAGTTCATATCTATCTCATACTCATATACTAATAAGATGTAAAAAATTGACTTATTATTCCATAGAATAAATAAATAAAATCGAAAGCAAATCACGGAAAACTACCTTCTTACTTCCGACTCCCCGCGCTCTGTCTCTCTCTCTCACAATTATCTGCAGAGAAGCCGCTTAGCTTCTCTTCGTCTTCCTTTTCTGCAAATCTTCCATTCTCGTTTTGAGGAATAGAGAATACGGTGACCTCCTCATGAGGTTCTGCTCGCAGATCTATCTAGTTTGATCCCTGCCTGCCCGAGAGCTATATCGAGCACTGCGGGCGGCTTCCCCTCAATTCCCCAATAATGAAGCCTTCCAGCAGGCTCTTCACGTTTGGGCTCGTCACCTCTTGGTATTGCTCGAATATCGGCGTCCTGCTCCTCAACAAGTACCTCCTCAGCAATTATGGCTTCAAGTACCCGATCTTTCTTACCATGTGCCACATGACGGCATGCTCCCTCTTTAGTTACGTTGCTATAGCTTGGATGAAGATGGTCCCTATGCAGACCATCCGATCCCGACTCCAGTTCCTGAAGATCGCTGCCCTGAGCCTTATTTTTTGTGTCTCCGTTGTTTTTGGTAATATTTCTCTCCGGTTCCTCCCTGTATCCTTCAACCAGGCCATCGGGGCGACGACACCTTTCTTCACCGCCGTGTTTGCGTACTTGATGACCCTCAAGCGGGAGGCTTGGTTGACCTACATTACCCTAATTCCGGTGGTAGCTGGGGTTGTCATTGCCAGTGGGGTATGTTGCTCTATTGCTTACTTCTTATTGATGGCCATGGGTGATTGATTTCTTTCTCGCAGTATTAATAGCTTAGTTTGCTCGCAAAATCTATTTGCTAGTTCATTGCTAGATTTTATAATTTGTTGTATTCTCTTGCTATGGAATAGAGCAGATACTTGGAAATGTGAATTAATTGGATAATTAGATTCAGTGTCTCTGAAAGTTGATACCTTGCAGCTAGTTCTCTGGTTGGTGATCTTTTGGGTTATTTGGGAAAGATACAAGTTTCAATGGTGAAAACATAAATATATAATGAATTTACCTTGGGCTAGTTACGCTAGGAGGTCAGAAACTTGTGAAACCATCTGATCATATTATTGAGGATAATCATATTGTTCTAGATTATTGAGGAGAAGACGATAAGAAAAAAAAGATTATTAAGGAGAATTGGACAAGATGTGTTTAGTATTTAGATAGTGCCCTATTGTCAGAGGACATGCTTATTCATTCTCTGGCCTTCTAGAAAACATGTATAAGCCAACTTGTTTTTTATATGATTTTCTGTGCTTTGTAATTTGTCAGATCTTTCTCCTCTTTCCTATGTGCACTCTAGTTAGCAGGTTCTGCATAAGTACTTATTTATTAGTGAATGCTTGACGCTTCCATCTTTTGTGACTGCAGGGTGAACCGAGCTTCCATCTCTTTGGCTTCATTATATGTGTTGCAGCTACTGCTGCAAGGGCGCTTAAATCTGTTCTTCAGGGGATCTTGCTTTCTTCAGATGGGTAACGTCTGAGGATTGTAATCTAATCTATATATGTTGGTCTTGGGGACTACCTTAAACATCTTGGAGATAATAAGACCTAAAAAAGAAGGATACACTATTACTTACACAATGAACATTGTTTCATGCACCTTGAACGGTCTCAATGAAGTGGGAAAATACTTGTCATAAATAGATGGAAATATGAGATACTAACAAGCTTTATTTTTCTTCAGGGAGAAGCTGAATTCCATGAATCTTCTTCTATACATGGCTCCAATAGCTGTTGTTTTTCTTCTTCCTGCTACACTTATTATGGAGGAAAACGTGGTTGGCATTACACTTGCTCTTGCAAGAGAAGATTTTAGAATCATTTGGTATCTGCTTTTCAACTCAGCATTGGCATACTTTGTAAACTTGACCAACTTTTTGGTCACAAAGCATACAAGTGCTCTCACTCTACAGGTATGCAACTCTTCCAGATCATGCTATTCTAATTATGCTTGTAGAACCTGGTGATAGTAAGCGTGAGCTGATGGAGAAATTTGTTCGAGACAAATAATTATAAAGAGTGTCTTCATTTAGAGAGAAATTTATTCTTGAATTCAACTGTTATAGGCTAGGAATGAACTTAGTGGGACATGATTAGGTAAAATGAGGGATGCCCAGGAGACGTGATTGTAATTTATTTGCTAGTCTTATTTCCTATTCTAGCCCTAGAACTTTCTTCTTGTGTTTGGCGGATTTACCTTAAACACCAGGAGGACATGATAGTGTATACCCTTTTGCTCTATCAGGTACTAGGAAATGCAAAGGGTGCAGTAGCAGTAGTTGTCTCGATCCTCATTTTCAGGAACCCAGTGTCTGTTACTGGGATGCTTGGATATGCATTAACTGTCTCAGGGGTTGTCCTCTATAGTGAGGCAAAGAAAAGAAGCAAAGAAAGTAACAAGTGATCAACATGTTACTCTCAACAAGTCTCAAAGTTCCTTATTTCCATTGATCAGTCTGACAGACACCAAGTAGGGGAAGTTGGGCTGCATTATTGGAAGTATATTTATGGTCCTTTTCAAAGAAGCCTGTGGCCATATACTGGTTTCAACTATACTAGAATTGAATTAATGAAGAATTTAGTCAGAAGAGAAGCTAGAAAACTGAATAAGTCACTTTGTTGTCATTTTCTGTTATAGTTGAAATGGGTTGAGGTATATTCTTGCATTTTCTTCTATATTATACATATATATTCTTTTGTTTTGTGGAGAAGGGCTGTAGAATTGAACGAACATTCAAGAACTTATTGTTGTTGACATTTCTCATACTGATGAACCATTTTACTCAAATGAAGCTTTATTTCATTCTTCATCTGTCCTGCTGGTCCTATTCACTGTTCTGATATGATTTAGGGAGCTTCTTCTGCTCACGGTGGTCTCTTCTTCGCGTCCATACTTCCCATTGCCAGTTGGTTTTGCCAACCTAATTTAGTAATTCAATTTCACTTTCACCTAACGTATTTGTACAAACAAATGTCTCATGTTCTAATTAAATGGAGTGTCAAAAGTGATAGGGGAAGTAAAGTTGGGCCATACGCATTCACTGATTCCATAGTTGTTCTACAGATTTGAAATCATTGTTTTTGTCCATGCCATTGGGGTCTCTTTGTACGGTGTCTTTATTCCTTGTAATTTCGTTTAATAATATTCACGCCCAATATAAGTTATGATTACTAATTAATTACTATGAGGATGAATTTCTTTTTGATCAGTATAACTATGACGATGAACTGAACTGGTAGCTATGTATCTCTACATAGTCAAAGGCTTATCATCTTCCTCATCCACGTCTCCTCAGCTCAATAGAAGCTGTAGCTGAGACAAATCAGCAACCGGCCAGTCATTGGACTAATTAAGCAGAGGAAAACAGAGCTTCTATACATGGCTCCAATAGCTGTTGCCTTTCTTCTCCCTGGGACACTTTTTATGGAGGGAAATGTGGCTGGTTGCAAGATAAGATTTTAAAATCGTTTGTTATATTCTTCCCAATTCTATTCCTTGCGAACTTGTTCAGATTTCATGCGCTCTACAGTTACGCACCTTTTCTCATAATTTACATGTAAAGCCAGGCCATATACATATTTGATCTCATGGTGAGAAATTTATCCAAGACCGAACATCATTTAGGGTATATGCTGAAGTTGGTTGAGATCTATGCTAGTATTTTACCGTTTATATATATATATATATAGAATTGGACAACATGCAGAGCTAATTGCTTCTGGTATTTGTTTTATTGATCAATGATCACTCGTTTTCCAATCAATGATCACTTCGTTTTCTCCCCATGATGATGGCTCACACGGTGCTATCATGTGAATGGTTGGAACCATTAAGTAGAGCGTGGAGAAGCTGTGGTCTGTTTGAATGGAACTTATCAATGATGTATATGCACATATATATATATATATATATACTACATTTCTTAAACATAAAAATCAAATCTCAAGAGGATCAGTGGCATTCAATTGCAGAGTGTATATGGCCTTTCGTGTATAGATCAGTAACCTGTGACTGTAGAAAGTATCAGCAATTCCTCGAGTAAACATGGTTTACTGGGTTCCTGCTTTGCCCGATAGGTAAGAGAGCCTCTGATATACTGGATTTGGGATTTTAAAGACAGGACCTCCTGACCACGAGCTAGTTAGAGCATCCATTTGATTGCTTATCGTTCCTCTTACCCGGAAACCAGTATTCCTAAGATATTCTATTCGCCTGTGGAAGTACTCTTGGCTGCTCATCTGTTCTTCATCATTGAACCTGCAAGAGAAAATGTAAATCAGACGAGCAATAATTCTTTCAGATACATAATTCATCATGGGATCCTCATAGAATATGGATGGATGCTCAAAAGAAAACAGCCACATTTTACCTCATGATCAATGAATACCAGTTCCTGAATCCTGCAGAAACAAGGCGGTTTGTGATAGCATTCCTCTCTCGTTCAAGACCTCTGGTTACCAAAACCATAGACCATCCACTAGCCTGCAACTTCAGGTACAGCTTAAGGATCAAACGTTCCCGTAAGCTGTTTGCTTCGTTCATGTAGCCAGCAGAATCATCTTGCTCAGTTCTGCAGCAGGCAATTATTCAATGAAAACAATTTTCTCTGAAAGAAAAAGTTTCACATGTATTGGTACAGGCAATTACCGGCGACTTGATGATGGGAATAACATACTGTCGACGTCTAAGAGAATCAAATCCAAATCATCACCCAGTGGTTGAATATCAGTGAAGTGGTCCTCAACAATCACGATTGAGATATTAAGATCCTTCTCGTATTGGCCTTCTCTTACATACAAAAGTCCCAGATCACGACATGCAGAAGGATAATTGATCTCTTCATGGGGGTTGAGCTCTGCATGCAGCTCGAATATTCTGCAGACATCGTGGTCACCGTTACTGGATCTCTTCACCTCGATGATTCCAGCATTCTTGCTTTCGCAGGATTGCAGCATCACTGTTAGTGCAATCAGTAGGGATACTAGCAAGATCCCGATGGATATGAACGAAGCAATGAAGACAGTAGTTGCAAAAGCTGTCATGTAGAATCCTGACTCCATGGAATCAATGGAACTAGCCACCTCTGCAGGCAAATATACAGATGAAATCAAACGTCTTCAATTTTTTGGTATCAGCAGAAGAGTTCTGTTTGATTGATCTACTTCCTTTGTTCTTCTCCCAATTCAAGATCTCTCCAATCACAGTTCCTCTAAACAAACAGTAGGATATCGCAACCATTTCTAGCGTTGCTAGCTAAATATAGGAAAAGTCTCAGAATTGTATTACCGGAGTTTTCTCTATCCGGGAGGATCCGGCCGGAGAATTCCCTCTCCATTTGTTGAGCATAAGCTGACATCCCTTCTTCAGTGCAACGTCCAAAACCCCACATGCCTCGCAGCAGCACTGCTTCCGATTAAAGAAAAGGCCAAATCTTGCATATGAGTTTTCTAATCTCCCATAACTGAAGAGAGAGAGAGAGAGAGAGAAAACAGACAATTAACTACTATATTCAATAAAATACTGGAGACAAACGGATATGGAACAAGCTGCTTGTGCATGAAAACTTGGACCTTGAATCAGAATAACACACAAACCGAAGAAGAACAACATCAGCTACAGCATAGATCGGTCAGTTCAGTGCACGGAAAATCAAAGGATGTCTAAAACATACCGAGTAGGCAAAAGCAAAATGGGTACTTCAAAATTCGATCATATCAGTCATCCCAAAATCAGCTATGTGTGTGAGAGATGGGGATTGATGAGAAGGGGAAAGATAAGGGGGCAAAAAAAGAGAGGCATTGAGATGCTTCAAGACAGGACATGCATTTTCCTTGCATTAACTTTTCCTTCCCTTTTTTTTCTCACGGCAAGAACAGGAAGTTTCCTCTTTCCAATTTCAGGTTATAACATTGAAGGGAGCGTGATTCCATTGCAAAAGACAGAGACAACATAATTACTCAATCAAGCAGGCCCACGACCTTCTGGCATCATCAACGGAAGTGATTTCATCTCCCCACTTGCAAGTTTTAGAAGTGTGCAATTTGATGCTGCAATTCTTCTGCTCATCTATCTCTACATGAATCGAGTCTCTGCATATGAACTCGAGCTTGTTTTCTTTGTTAATGGAAAAATCTACATCATCTTTTCTTGGGATGGTAAATGTATTCTGTCGATTTTTTTTCTTTTTATTTTCTTAATTTGTTGGACATTCTAATAATTGATTGGACTTCTAGAGTGGATAAATAGAAAAGACAATGGACCCACCAATCACATCTTTTCTAGTAGAGAAAAAATTGTTATGATAAGGGATTGTGTATTTTCTAGGAACAATAGGAATTTGTTTTTCTCATTTTAGTTTTTTTTTGCCCAAATTCATTTTAGATATTTTATTGTGTTTGTTTTTTTTGCTGGGAAATTGCAATATAAAAGGGAAGGGAAGAGTCCTAATGGTACAAAATCTAGGGGGATAAATTATCCGCTAAAATTTCAAATAAGGTACAAAAAAATGTTTATTTATTTTAATAAGTAAACAAATCTTTGTTGATACTTTAAATCACAAAAAAAAATCATTAATATTTGGTACCTTTAATTTAATTTAGTAATAAATTAAAATAGTGTAAAGTAGAAATTTGCTTCAATCCTCTGCATGAAATTGAGCTGGCCCATTAAAAGGCCTATCACTAGTGTATCGAGCCCACAGTAGAATCTTCCCATTTATTGGATTTGCCACTCTCCTCTAGGAACTTAGCAGAGCTGAGCAGAGCAGAGCCACAGAAATATGAGCGATCGTCGTTAATATCATGATCCTAATGTAAGTTTGTCAGCAACCTCTGAGCTTCTGCCACGTGCGACTCAGAGTTTACGGTTTATCATCTTCCTCATTCCTCCTCAGCTCAAGCACAAGGAGCAGCAGTAGCGCCCATTCCAGTCTTTGGATTAAGCATAGCAAAAAGAGCTTCTCTTCTCCTCTCTTTCATTAGAGAACTTTCAAGTTCTCTGCACCAATGGAGGCTGCTATCACATGCTACGCACGTGGAGCTGTTCTACCCACTGCCTCTTCCAAGCAGCACTCCTCTTCTTTGGCCTCCCCAACATCCTCCATTTCTCCATCATTCAGCTCAAAGGTTAACAGCTTGTAACATCAACTTCATCAAGAATTTTTCATATACATATAAACATTTAAAAAGGGTATCTGTCCTGCTTGACAGAGTCTGAAATCAAGCTCTTTGTTCGGTGAATCACTCCGGTTGGGAGCAAAGTCGTCCTTGAAGTCAGCGAAGCCAAGGAGCTCTAATGCTTCCATTACCAGATGTGAGATTGGTGATAGCCTGGTAAGTTACGTGCTTTTATGGTGTAAACATGTCCAAAATTTTCTGTTTATAAGTGAGATCACGAACTAAATACACATTGCAGGAAGAGTTCCTCACCAAGGCAACTCCCGATAAAGGCCTAATCAGGCTGATGTTATGCATGGGAGAGGCTCTTAGGACCATTGCTTACAAGGTGAAGACAGCTTCCTGTGGAGGAACTGCATGTGTTAACTCCTTTGGAGACGAGCAACTTGCAGTCGATGTTCTTGCTGACAAGCTTCTTTTTGAGGTCATAATGCCTTATTGCAGAAGCTACTTTATTTCGAGGTTGATGCCGTTTTTCTTATGGGGAAAAAGGTCTCTTGATATAAACTGCTTTTGTTTGATTGACATTGATCATCAGGCCTTAGAATACTCCCACTTCTGCAAGTATGCTTGCTCCGAAGAGGTACCCGAGCTTCAAGATATGGGAGGTCCTGTTGAAGGTCAGATAACTTTTATCACTCAATAGAACCGGTTGAGAAAACTATTTGTTTATAGCGTTCTCTGCTGTTAATAGACAGAATAAGAATGAACTTATAAGATGCCACATTCAATATTCCATTTTATCCAGTTCTTTTACTTGCATCATCCAGAACCACTTGGAGATTCTTCAGCTCCTAAGTCTGGCTTTGCTTATATAAAGGAAATTTCCGTAATGATATGAACAGGAGGATTCAGTGTTGCTTTTGATCCACTTGATGGTTCAAGCATTGTGGACACAAACTTCACTGTGGGAACCATCTTTGGGGTATGGCCCGGAGACAAGCTGACTGGTGTAACAGGAAGGGACCAAGCTGCAGCAGCCATGGGGATATACGGTCCTCGGACAACATATATCCTTGCTCTCAAGGATGTCCCTGGGACCCATGAGTTCCTTCTCCTCGATGAAGGTCAGTCATTCTGATCTGATCACTGTGAGACCAGGGAGGACTCTTGTTAACATCCTTTCTAGGAACAAATATATTGCTGTCAATATACGGTACATTCTCTTGAGTCCATTCCATGGTGATTCAACAGGGAAATGGCAGCACGTGAAGGACACCACGCAGATCAGCGAAGGGAAAATGTTCTCTCCTGGAAATCTGAGAGCCACTAATGACAACCCAGACTATGCAAAGGTTTCTTGGTTTTCTTCTCACTCTTACCTTTTCATCTGCAAAGATGAACTAATAGATATGTGGTTCTTTTAGATTGAGAAAAGTTTTCCGGACCCAAAGAAGATTTCATTTCCAGAGCTCTTGACTGATGTTACTCTTTTGTTATTCAACAGCTAATTGATTATTATGTGAAAGAGAAGTACACATTAAGATACACTGGAGGGATGGTCCCCGATGTTAATCAGGTATTACACATTTATCTGTTGCCTGCTAATCAGAAGTCATAAAAAGTTGATGATATTCATGATGAATGTGGATTTTATCGAGAAAATATGTGCTACTTCTTGCAGATTATTGTGAAAGAGAAGGGAATCTTCACGAATGTGGCATCGCCATCTGCTAAGGCGAAGCTGAGGCTATTGTTCGAGGTGGCACCTCTTGGGTTCTTGATCGAGAAAGCTGGAGGTCACAGCAGTGACGGTACCCAGTCAGTGCTGGACAAGGTGATCAACAACTTGGATGATCGGACCCAAGTCGCCTATGGCTCAAAGAATGAGATTATCCGGTTTGAGGAAACCCTGTATGGCTCATCCCGACTTAAGGCCGGTGTTCCAGTTGGAGCTGCAGCTTAATGGGCGGTTTCTACCTACTTGCCATTTAGGCCTTCTTTTTTTCCAAATTCAGTCATAATACATGCACAAGGTTGCCTGGTAGACTGGTTTATATCAAATGTAATGCTATGGTGTTTGGTTCCTTGTAATTTAATGCACCCTTGTAATTTAATGCACCGGATTAAACTTTGCACAAAATATGATATTCATTTACAACTTTCTAAAGCAGGCTTGCCTTAAAAGTTATTCCCACATGCAATTTTAAGCCTTTGTTTTGGGGGAAGAGGAAAAATTTATTGTTTCTATGGTTTTTTTTATAGTACATACTAATCTAATTCATCAATATTGCCCAATGAAAGAAGAGATTTGAAGTCTATCAATGGGTAGTCCTTCCCACAACCTTATTAGGAAATACACGGATTTGACTATACAAAATTAGTGTGATGATGTTTTTCTTGATAATTTAGTGTACAACAGTCTAGTTATACAATGAACTTGAGTAATAGAGACGGATTATACGAAAGTACTAAAAGTAGTGTGATGAATTTTGGTCCTCGGTAATTTAGTGTATCATATCAAAATTTTAAGGCATTATATCAAACTTTCTAGTTTAGTGACTAAAGTTTATATAAATGCAAAATAATTCATAATTTTCTGGTTTTTACAAAATTATTGTTTGCCTATGTAAATCTCATTAATATAGGATAACACCCTAAATTAAATATAAAAAATATTTCAAAACTTTTCCTACAAGTAATAAAAATAAAATATATTTTATTTGGTTAAAAAGTAATATACATATAGATATAAATATCAAATCAAACTATTTAAAAAAATTATTAGAAATCCTTAATTATAAGTTTGATTACTTAAAAATTAGAAGTAAAAACTTAACAAGTCTAGATATTTTTTCAACACAGAAAAAATACAAAATCTCAATATATTTAATCAAATATCTACCTTAAAATGATATGCTACGTGCATTTTATAAGTATATATAATCGCTAAATATTATAAAAATAAAGAAATAATATATTAGGCATGGAGACCGAGGAATTAGAGAAAATGAGATCTTGTCTCATTGAGTGAACATAGTAAAGTAATCAGGGTTTGATGTATTATACTATTGATGTCTACTCAAACTCCGGGTAGAGGCAATAAATATCTATCAGGGTGGACAGTAAAGGCGCTCTGGTTCACAAGTGGCACGGTTGATAATTGTTCTGCGAATGTGTGATCCCTTTGATGATAAAAGGCGTATGATTGTGTGTGCTAAACTTAAAATGTAAGGTGAAAGGATAACTTTCTTCTGATGAAAGAAATATTTTTCAAACTTGTCAAATACAAGTTAATTCTTAAATATCTCCACAAGCTTACCCATAGTGACTCATATTTTACCTAAACCTTCGAAACTCTATTTAAAGTATGAGATGAATCGTGAACTTAAAGTCACGATGTTAGCAAAGCCCTCTCATTGAGTTGTCAAACTTATTCCCCTCCGATTACCCATTTTAGGTAAAAAAAATGGTAAAAATGGACACATGTTGCTAGGGAAGGTCAAACCTTCCAAAGGTATATGTTACATTCAGTATATAATTCCTAGATATGGTTTTCAAAATTTACTTTTCAAAGGTTTAATTTATTAATTTGGAAAGTAATTTGATATATTTTGTTTTGAGCTTTACACCTTGTGGGTTTTACGATGATAAGGTACCAATCGTTGTAAAACCAGAATCATGCGGCGATTATCTGTAAGTTTGACTGGGGAAATCGGGTCGGGATGTGATAATTTTGTTGACTGAAAATCTATTATTGGTACCAATCAAAATTATGCCATAAACTCGAGCTTTGTAAAAAAAATAATTTCATTGGACGGGAATCTATCATCTTTACCAATTGAAACAAATAAAATCTTTAACCAATCAACTCAAAGTTTAATATAAATAGATACATGTCAATGCTACTAGTGTGGATGACTCACTAGAGTAAAAATGTTCTCCTTATACCTCATACTTTAGTAACCATGATAGTACGACTTGATCTATCTCTCTAGGTAACTTTGATTACTACCACATGTTTCATGCCTTTCATGAATAAATTTTGTGGGAATAGATAATTTAAGTGTTGACTTATATGAGACAATTAGTCATTTCATAAATGTGAATCTGAACTCTTCCCACACCGAATATGCACTCTACTCACATCTCATATAAAATTAGTCCCCCCATCGAATATAGGCTCTACTTACATTTCATATAAAATTAGTAAATTTGGGTTCTTTCAAGATTGCATAAAAAAAAGTCGAGTTACACTACTAATTCATAAATAATTGGGCATTATCATGTTTTTTTAATATTTGGATCTGCTAATATTTTATAACGTTAGTACCTTAGTTCAATATTTCAAAAAGTATATCGTTTTCTCAACACGATGGCAATGCTGTCATTTTTAAAAGTAAGAAGAAGAGAGGTAATTTGTGGGAGATATAATTAAAGTATAATTTAGAGAAAATAAGACCAAAGTCTAAAATAGAAACATTTTAGAAAAGATGAGGAAGAGAGAGAGTCCGTACAAGAATATTGAGACATAGATTGACTATGTATTTAGAAAAGAAAACACAGTTAGTTAAAATGGTATAAGTGGTACTCTCATAATTACATGAAATTCTCAACATAATTCAATTTACATAAATCGTATGTCGATAGAACCCTATGCACAATGTGCTATCTCTCAAAAAAATAAAAGATCATGATTCTAAGCGAGTTAGATTATTGACTAGATTGATTAAAATTTTTTTATAGCTTTATTTTTAAAAATTTTATTTTTACCCTTTATATTATTAAAAATCCTTATGTCTCAAATGTTGTGAAAATTCTATATGTATCCTTTATTTTTTTGAAAATTACATATTTGCTTCTCATATGGTTAAAATTTAAGATTTGCCTCTAAATTTTTCTAAAATATTCATCTTTTCTCTTTACACTTAAAAATTACATTCTTACCCCTCATATTTTAAATTTTACATAATTGCCCCTTCAACTTTCTAAAATTTTTATTTTTTGTCCATCATACTTTCAAAATCACATCTTTGCCCTTTATATGTTTAAATTTTATTTATTTTTCCTTACATTTTTCTAAAATCACACTTTGGTCCATTGATGTTCAAAATATCATTTTCAGCCTTTAATTTTCCAAAAATTACACTTTAGTCCATTCCGTTCTAAAAATAACCCTTAACATCCTAACTTCCTAAAAATCTCATCATAGTGACCAAGTTTCTGTATTTTTGTAATCTATTCCCCAAACTTCTAAATTTTATATTTTAGTCCCTACTCTGTGAGAGTCACTCTAACGTGATTGTTAATCCCTTAAATCTATCATAAATACTCCCCTTAAACATTTTATGGCTCTTTTGATGGTGTGGTGGTTTCAATTTAGTATTGTTGGCCATTTTTTCTAAATTGGCCGAAATAGTATAACATATGGGTTTAGTTGAATTTCCCGTTAGAAAATGGTGGGGGTAACGGTTGCTAGTGAGGAAAAATGTAGTTGAGACATGTCATGAGGTCGCTAGAGCTACTTATATTTTTAGTTTGTTCAGTATTGATCCAAGGTTGCTAAAGGGGTACCACCGAAAAATAGCTCGGAAAATGAAGAAAGTGACTTAACTAAGTCAGGGAAAGATTGAGGCACCTGTACCAATTTGAATAAGCTTGACGGGGCTCCGAAATCGTTATCGTAATTTAACAACATTTCTTTCTGAAAATGACTTTAGTAAGATGGCTTCTCACTACTCTCATTCTAAATCAAGACCTGGGAGATTTAAAGGAGGTCTTCACAATGCTGTAGAGCAAAACATCCGGTGTTTTGGTGGTCCGAGTATGGTGGAATTTAGCTAGAAAGTTTTGGGTGTGTAAAAGTGGTCAGGAGCATTTTCTCTCAACTTCCAAAGTGAAACTCAAGCGGATGGGAGTGATATAATGCAGTTAATATTAAGTGAAGGCCAAAATGAGAGTGCTATACTAAATCATATTTTTATTGCATGAATTGTGAAAAAAGTAAATTAGAGTTTCTGAGCAATCCCTTTTCGGGTGTGCTGGAGAAATATCTGGGAAGGATGAGGCAGTTCAGAAGGAGAATAATGCGAGCCGCGTGGTGGGTCGAGTGAGTTTGGGGAGCGCATGAGTAAATCAGATGCTGATGTCTTCCACCTATTGAACGTTGACCAGTTCCACGCTATAGTTAATTAGTTTCTGATAAATTAATCAATCAGTTTAGTCCATTTTCTCTTGTTCGGTTAAATATAAATTCGACCAATTTTTATTTTAATTTATTTTTCTAAAATATTTTTTTACACATTCCCCATAGTTTAGTCAAGAAATCTCTTTTTATACTCTATAAATTTCCAATAAAAAATTATTTATTTTTCGATTTAATATAGTTCAATTCAAATTTGATCTTGTTATAAATGAAGTATTTCTCGTTTCTTAATTCTCGATGGAGAGAGTGTTTTGTTATTGGTCTAAGTCACTTTTATCAATTTTTAAAATCTTGTTTTATATTGATTAACAAATTGAGACTAAGTTTGTAATACCAACTCATATTTTTCTTTCTTAATTAAACCTTAATTTTTGTTATAATTTGCTTAATTTCACTTATTAGAAAGTATGATGTTACACTATTGGTGTGAGATAAGGGTAGGGGTGTGTAGAGGATTTCTAGGTTATTCGAATGCCACCCAAGAACATGAAGTTTGATGATTGTAAATTCATTTGTCAAAGATCTAATAAACGAGTTACTAAAAAAGTGAGCAAGCTAGGTTACACAATTGATCACGTTCTTTATATGGGAGGTCAAGTGAATAAAGGGTCGCCTACCGATAGTCCTGCACGAACTCATTTTGGTCTTCTTAGGCATAGAATTGCATAAAGTCTCCTCGATTCAACATAACAGAATTTAGGTTGATAGGGCGGCTATGAATTTAGGTGTTAGTTGGTTCAGTCGAACATGCAAGAATATCACATGCATGGCCATGCATGTGATTGCCGGGTCACATGCTCATGTACGCGTGAATCAAATGCTTGTCTGGTCATGCATATGTGCTTGCACTTGACCGGTATTGTTTGAACTGAATTATGACTTACTTTATTTTTTATTTACTCTTTCTTGTTTTATGACTTACTTTATTTTTTAAAAAATTATATAACTTATTTCCTTTAATTTAGTACTAAAAATTATATTTTTATTTTTGTTGGGATCTTTCCAAAACTTATGTATCCCATTCGTGGAGTTAGTTGGGGTCTTTCTAAAACTTATTTCCCGACCATAGGAGTCATTTTGACTTTTGTTCAAACCATTGTGACAAACTTCCAAATTCTTGGTTCATATCTGGTTTTCAACTTGATTTTTTCATCATGGTTCCATACTAAGTTAATACTAAGTTAGTAATCTGATATTAATTTTTGTTCTAATTGGATTTAATTTTTATTTTCTTTAATATTGTGGAGGTAACATGATAAATATGTAACTATTATTCTATGTTTTGTATGAGTTGGAGTGCGCAATTGATTAAGGTGTTTTTTTAAAAAAAGTAAATTAGTTAAATATCACATTATATAACTAAGTGCATATAACTTGCTTAAATAAAGCTTTTAAAAATAAATATTCTAATTCCCTATACTACTCAAACTAATCATTTTCCAAAAATAAATATTCTAATTTCATATAATAATCAACAAATTTTTTATGTTGTAACCTAGTAGGACATTGAAGTTCCCAATTTTGTCGGTTTTAATCCACTTGATCATTATTACCATGGAAGGCTCGAGCTTTGTCATGGTTCTTTTTATGTGTGAATGTTGAAAAAGATGGAGTGTTTGAGCTTGATTCTTTGAATCCTAGATTAACACAATCCACCAAAAATAGATTATGTATTCTCATGGTTTCCTTTATGAGCGTTTAAATTATGGTAACTGAGCTTCACGCCCAATAATTATCTATTCATGTTAGATGGATCAGGATGAATGTTTGAGATTTGTCAATTATTGATGTGAATCTAGCTAAATATATTACGAATTTATAATTTCGATTAACCGAACCGGCAATAGAGCATAATATTTTGTCATAAAATGAGTTTAATGATCATTTGATATGGAAGAGTGTTCAATGATAAGGTCAAGGGTTAAAAGATTCAAATTAGTTTTATATGTGTTGATTAAAGATATTATAGAAAATTAAGTGAAAATTCAATAGAAAATCCCAAGAGATGGTCTAAATTTAATTTGTAAGTATAAATTTATTAATATAATAAATATTTTAGGATAGTAAATGATAATTTTAGATATTTAATTAGTCAAATTCGAATTTTCAAAGCAGATAGTAAATATTCTTGATATTTGTATTAGATGAGCAATGATTAATTAGCATGCCAACTATAAGATATTGTTTTCTTATTTTTAAGCTATTTAATTGTCATATGTGTGTATAAAATGCACATTTCATAGCATTGTAGCTAATAGACTTTTGGAAATCAATTATTATGAAATTTTATTTTTCTTTCTCTCTTGAAAAAACTTTTGAACGTATCAAATTTTTACTTGTGGCGTTTCAAACTTATTAACATGATTTTCTAAGAGTTTTTCTTAGAGGATTTTGAGTGGGGCATCTACATATTCAATACCTTATTTCTCACCTAACTAAGGTATAATCTATCTTTTTTTACTTGTATGGTGAAAGTTTTGGGATATTTGTCATATTTGGTGTAAGGTATCGTTAGTATATTGGTGACATTCACATCAGTTGGTATCATAGGATATGGTTGGACAACAAGTTTAATAGTATCTTTTTATATATAGTTCTATTTTATTATATTTTACCATTTCTATTCACAATATATATAAATATATATATATATATATCTTTTTCTTCAATCTAGTTTATCTCATTTTCTTCTATCAACTTTATTCTTAGTAACTACAAAAAAGCGGAAAAAATTGTGCAAAAAAAGTAGAAAAAAATAAAGTGCAAAAAAAGAACAAAAAAACAAAAAAAAAGGCACAAATTCTATCTAAGTTTCATTTTTCTTTCTTATCATTTGAGTATATTTATTTTTCTACTCTATTTGAGTTTATTCTTTTTTTTTTTTTTTATCATTTGAGTATCTTTGTAGCTCATGGTTAAATTGTTTTAGAAATTACTTTATAAATCCTTATTGATTTATCTTGATTGTTCCTTAAGTTGAACTGTCTCATAAAAATAATTTGTTATTATTTTTAATTAAGATTGAAAGAAGATAAATGAGTGGTAAAAGGCAATAGTATTTTGAGTATATCAGAAAATGTTATTTTAGAGTGAAACATGAGTGCTTGAGAGAAACATGTCAGTTAGAGTTGCGAGATTATTTTATTTCTAACAAATTGGTAGGATCACAAATTCCAACGACAAGGAAACACTATGAAAAAATAGGGTTCCCCACAACCCGTTCAAAACCTACATTGGAAAGTAATGATAAGTGAAATGAAGCAGATGGTGGAATCTGAATTTGAGTCACTTCACATGCGAATGGATTTGTAAACCCCACCCTTTTGAGTTAAGGAAAAACCGAGAAAAGAACCGGTGAAACCAAGTAAGAAAATCGAACCAGTTCACACATCCGTTTATTAGAGAACGGGCAAATTAGACAAATTCAACTCCCTTGTGACCCAAAGAGATTTATAAAGCTTGGGAAGGAACTTTAGAACAAAGTGGGAGAGTAAAATCAGACCGGTTCGGGTGAACCAGATTAAACCGGTTTAAGAACCGAGTCGATTTATGAATCGAAGCTGATAGAGAGATGGTAAACCAAGAAATTTATGGACCCTAAGTGACCTAAGGAGTTATAAAAGTCATGAAAAAGGACTTTAGGGTGAATTGGAGATGAAAACTAAACCGGTTTAGGTGAACCGATTCAAACTGGATTGAACTGGTTTGGATCGGTTTAAACCACTATTGAACCGGATCATAAATTAATTTTTTTAGGTGATTTAAATAATTCAAATTTGAGATTCGAGGCCACCATTGGATAGAAAATGAATTTAGATGAATTTAGAAATTTTTAGATTTGAAAAACTCAATCGAATGAGGGGTGAACCGACCGGTTTAAGCTTCAAACCGGTTCGGACAGGTCTGGTCTGGTTCGGAACAATGTCGTCTTCTTCCTTTAGATGACAGCACTGTTCACTCGCCGGAAAATCGAAGCAGCACTGGTAAAGAAGAAACGTCTCTGTTCAATACGTTTTCAGCCATCAATGTCTATTATAAAGATGCCAAACGAATGGCCAACGAGTCCTTGAGCTCCCTATATAAAGAGCCCCTCTCCATTCATCCTGTCCACACCTAAAAAGCTCACTCTCTCAATTGCTTAGTTTTCTGGAAAAACTCAAACCAGAGCTCCAACATAGGGTCATTTCTGAGCCAAACGAGGTGAGTTGAGGTTCTTTAAAATCGGGGAGAAGTTAGCTACACGCCTGTAGTCTCTGTTTGTTCCAAGGGTTACCGGAGAAGCGCCGGCGTGAAGGAACAATGAAGCAACTCCAGCGGACCGAAGTTGCTCTATTTCGGCCAAGTTAAAATCGGCCATTTCGAGCCCTCCTTAGGCCAAAACAAGCCCTCCCAACACTTCCTCAACCCTTCACAGCCCAATTAGGACTGAAAGGTAAGCTAATTCGGCTCCCCTCTGTAATTTCCTACCGGTGCTTGATAGAGAACTAGTAGAATTTCGATGATGAAATTCTAACTTAATTCGGCATCAATTGGTGTGATTCTTGATTCTAGAATGAACCACAGGATGAGAACTACCTGCCCAGATAGAAAGCTCGAACCGTCGTGCCCTCACCGGTGAGTAATCGAAGCTTTCTCTCTCTACAGTTCATTTTCCAGCGAAGCTCCGTTTGAACTCGTTTTGGCGTTAAAACTTGCGGTTCAAATTGCTAAAGAATCGTATAAACATGTAGAAACTCAATTTCAACTTCAAGTTCAACAATTGGAAACATTTGATCGGTCAATTTGATGAAATCAAATTCGGTTGTGTTAATAAGTTGGAATTGGGGGAAAATTTGGGGATTTTCAAAAATTCGAAGGACCAAATTGTAATTTCCTAAAATTGAGGGTCAATTGGGCATGATAAAAATGTTAGAGGGCCAATTGAGGAATTTTAGAATTTTTTGGGTAAAATTTACCATGTTTATAAAGGAAGGGCAAAAAGGTAATTTTGGAAAGGTTGGGAGACCAAATTGGAAATTTGGGAAATTAAACCCCTTTTTGTGAAATAGAATAAATTGAGATCCAATGATAAATTTTAAAAGTTTTAGGACTCAATTTGAGGAAAAATCGGCATTTGGGACTTAAAGTTGAAGAAAAATAACTTTAGGGACCTAATTGCAAATAAATGAAAGTTTGATTTTCTCATTCATTTGGAATGAATGAAGGCTATTAGGCCGAAGGATAATGAACCGAGATGTTCATGTCGTGTAGGAACACGAAGTACTGGGAACACCAGCAAGCATAAGCTTGCGTGAATACAAAGAACTGCTCTAATGGAATTCACTCTATTAATGGGTGACTGGGCTTACTAACGTCATACCCGGTTGGGATGATGAGCACAACTTAAAGTTAAAAACCACTTACTAGTCGTGAGTGAGATTTTATATCATGCCCAGTTAGGGATGATAAGTACCTAGATTTGAAAACCCACTACTAAGTGGTATTTTAAACATCACAACTTGGAAGGCGTGATGTGTAAAACATGCAGAAAAACTAATTACCGATTGTAAGTAGATCATACCCGGTTGGTATGATGAAACTTACTTGAAAGAAGTTGAAAACCCGTTCATCAATTATGAGCGGAGATGTCATTATACCTAGTCAGTATGATGGACCGTTGAAAACATATTTTTGTCGAAAATGCTCTCCCCTGACTGTTTGCCAATGCTTAAACAATTTGGGAGACCTTCTTGATGCGAGCTCGAATAGCTCTCATAGGCTGGAGGCCTCAGTTTTGGAACTTGGGGGATAATATGCCCGATTTTGAAAATCTCGTACAATGGGCACAAGGCCAATTAGCATGAGCAGGAGCTTGCAAACAAATATGAGTTATATGCCATAAAACTTTAAATAAAGGAATTGTTTTGCCATGGAACCAAGATAGGACCGACATACTCAATCAACTAGCGGTAGTGTAACATGACAAGTTAATGGACCAATAAAGACAAACCACTGCGAGTTGAGTTGAGGGTCAGGGCCGTTGGACTAGTGGCACCACATATTATATGGCATGATAAGAAAATACTGATTGTGCATGCACTGTGATTACAGGACCATCAAGACTCCCAAGAGGGGTAGTGATGCGTCCTAAGGGCACTGGACGACCTGGTGGGTATAAGGGTAGTTCGTCGTACCAGGTGACCGTGCAAAATTTAGAGTAGCACTAAGCGCATGAGACCGGAGTGGGGACGAAATGAGGTCTATGTCCTCATATAAACACGAAGAATTCATTTCGGGATTGAGGGTCGGATGTCATGTACATCCACTCATTTTCAGGGTAGAAGTGGACGTAATTCTATGTAGATGGCCGGCAAAGTTGCTCCGAAGCCACAAGTGGGTTCAGTGGACGTGCTAGCTTGCGAATGTGTGATTAACCTTCATGATGAAGCTTGTTTGTTGGGTGATGGCACGCCGTGATTGAATAAGAAAATGGTGGTAAAACTCGAGATTTAAATGAAATGATTTTTGAAAGAAAGGAGTCTAACACACTCCAATACAATCCTTTTTCCTCAAAGTTATTTATTGAAAAATCATTCACTGAGTAGTTGTACTCACCCCCTCCCTTATATCCCTTTCAGGAAATTTCGGAAAGCCTACCCTTAAATACCATCAACTAAGACGTATGTGAGACAGGTATGATGAAATTAAAATATTATACAGTTTTAATTTATGTAATTTTAGGAAAAGGTGCAGGTTTAAAGGACACCTTACTCATTACGATTTATAATAAGGGAAAACCCTTTAATAAATCGAGGAAGTGGTGGGTTAATCACAGGGATCCGACCAAACTAGGTCGGGGCATGACAACTAGAGTGGTATCAAAGCCTGTTTTCTCGAATACATAATCAAGACTAGAAAATATATTAAATAATAGGATTTATCCTAAATTTTTCAGATGGCTCCCAGGAGAGGAACCAATAAAACTAGGAATGGCTCTACTCAATACCCTATCTTTGTAGGAACACAACCCTAGAAGCTTCCCAAATGCCTGAGGCCTAGTAGGAATCTCAAAAGAACAAATGGGGTAGTATCCCGGAGAATGGTGCTAGGCTTATCGATGGCATAACTCTAAGTATAAAGGAAGCCAAGCATGAAGCAATAAACGCTTGCAAAGGGGCATATAATACACAGGATGATGCTTATAAAGAATCCCAAAGCTCCCTAGTTATTTTGTGACCATTTTCTGTAATAGGGCCAAAACACTCAACATACTGTACTACTCTATTAATAAAGTACTCCCAATTCCTAAAAACCTTGTCTCCCAAAATGATGTAATCTTGTTAGGAAGATGGCCCAAGAAAAGTAACCAAACAAAACTGCGATTCCCTAGACACCACGCATATCAAGGATAAAGGAATAAATCAAGGAGATTATTATGCAAAGAAGGCATGACAAGAAAACTGTCATGGTAAGGAGTGTAGGAGAATTTTGGCGTAACTAAGTAAGGAACAACCTATTATAAAGTACAAAGGAAATAGGACATGAAATGCAGGACTGTCCCATACCACTAGAATTTAGAACAATACTTTCCAAGAATAAACACCCTACAACTATAGAAAATCTGAAAGGATACCATCCCAAAGAACACAACTCCCGCTTGTAATTTCAACCACAGACAGGAGGAAACTTTTCGAGATCATAGCAAAGTGGCAGGAAGGAAAAAGTGCTGAAGGCAGGACCTCAATAAAACCATAAACAGAATAAAAAGTAGTTGAAGAGAACTTTCCCTTAAAGAAGAAATTTCCAATAATTTTGGAGAAAAGGATGGAGTGCATCCATAAGAGAAGACAAGCCGAGCTTTTGACGACAAATGGGATGTCCTAGGATTTCAAGTACGACTTCCTTTGGAAAAAAGTAAAGAAGTCAAATTGGAGATTTGGAGCAACATAGCAGAAGTAAGCAAATTGTGATAGCAAAATAGTTAAAGAAAATAAATGACAGCCTAAGGAAGACCGGGAGGTAGAAAGGACTACACCCTAAAAAGGTCAGTGAGATGGGCGCTGAGGATAGGATGACTCAAGAAACAACTGTCCTAAGAAACTTAAACCAAAGGAATGGTGGAGACGAGGTAGTTAACGAACTAATACATGGGAAAAACCAAAATTTGAGTTCCAACAAAGAAGAGAGAGGCGGGAAGGCAAAATACTCGGGAAAAGAAGGATGAAAGAAATCCTCAAAGGGACCAAAGGTCAAATTAACGACTAAACTCAAGCCAAGAAAGGAATAGGCAAGCCTCTCACTTAATTGTCAAGAAATCTTGGAAACAAGGAAGATTTGAACGCTCCATAAAGAAATACACGATGAAATTAAACTTTGGAGGGATGCATATAACTAAGTACCTCAAAGGAATCATTGGTTGGCAGATGGACATAACGTTGAGTGCAATGAACCAATCCATTGTTAGAAACTTCTCGAAGGAAGAATGTATCGGAGGTCAGTTGTGACCTGCTTTAGAAGAGTAATAGGACCAAATAATAATTCTGGGAGAACCAAGTAGAAAGAAGAAACTAGTAGCAACAGGACGACCAAAGAGAATAAACAAAACCCTAAGAAAGGCTGAGATGTAGTAAAGACTACACTCTATGAAGGACAATAGGATGGGCATGAAGGACGAATGATATAGCTGCCCAGACGATTGGACCAGAGAAATGGAGAGAAAGAGACAATTAAAGAATTGGTCTTCTTGAGAACCATGGATTTAAACCATGATAAAGAAGGGAGAAGTGAAAAAGGCCAAATCATTGGAAAAGAAGAACAAAGGAAAATCCTTAAAAGAAATCAATGGCCAAAACTAGATTCATAATTAAAACTCTTGAAACGGTTAGGTGAACCTCTCGAAGGGTGATTAAGGGGATTTTTGAAACTAGGTGGATTTGAGCTCTAGACATGTGCTGAGGTACGAGTGAGAATGAGGATGGAGTACGAAAAACGTATTTGTAGGATCTCAAGAGTAAAGGTAAGCATGAAAGAAGAGCATCAAGGGATGTCATTTAAAGTAAGGTGTCTTCAAGATGAACGAAAAAGAAATTATGAGAGAAAAGGGTAAGAATCCTCCCAAATAAATAAATCTTGAGAAAGGATACATGACCCAATAAAGAAGAAATGGAACCAGGTGATGAGAGGCAAGGAGATGAATTTGCAAATAAAATGCATGCTAAGGTGAAAGAAATGTAAGGAAACATATCAAGAAAATCTAAAGAGTAGCTAAACTCAAGAAAATGGTAAGTAAGAAGTTGGCATCAAGAGATGTTGTGACAAATAAGAATGAGTGAACTATCCATAATAAGGTAATGAAGAAAAGAACATCTGAGAAACGTTGGGAAAGTGAACCCTCCAAATAAGATGTGGTTAAGGAGGAATAACCAAAATTGGTAAGACAAGTCATAGTCCACACACACATACGAAGCTTAAAGAGTGGACGGTCGAGCATAATGTGAAGTTTATGGAATTAGACCAAAAATTGAAAGTATCTCCAGTAAGGAATAAGGAATGAAATAGAAGTTGTGGATAAAGAAGGATTCAATACGGACAAATGCCCTAACATAGATAGGGGTGGGAAGAAAGGGATAAAGAAACCTTCAAGGAATGGTAAGAAGGTCAAGCATGTAGCTCCTGGAACAAAAGTCTCTGCCTTAAAGGACATATTAGAGAATGAAATCTTAAAAAGGGAATTTCTCGAACAAAACAATGGATTGAAAAGGGTCAAACGGGAATAATGAACTATGAAATGATTACGAACAAGTAAGGGTGGATTAAGGCCAAAGGAAATCCTTGAGTAAAGAATGTTATTGGGAACAAGGATGGACCTAAGAAAGGATGAATCCCAGTATGTCAGTAAAACATCTGGAAATCAAATAATTAGAATCGGAAAGACTCAATAAGGAAGTAGAAAAAGGACGAGTGGGTAAGGAGAAACGACACCGTTTTATAAGTTGATGTGGACAATAGTAAAGGTAGTCGAGGAATACTACCAAAAGAAAAGAGGGATGGAGTTATACAATCCCTGAATAATCCTAAAAGAGTTATTCTGGAAAACTAATGGACATAAAGACAAGATCTAGGAAATGTCATGTTGTAAAGGGCAGGTAAACCTAACAGTTCTGAGGAAAACATGACTCAAAATAAGGAAGAGTCAATTAGTAAAAATGACAATGTCAAACATAAATTTTGGACTAAATTGTAATGAGCAACAGATAAAGGAGGACGAAAAGGTGATGACAAGAAAATATATGAAAATGGGTACGTAATGCTCTAAAGGACGTCGAGCTAAGGGTTTCAACGACCAAGAGGTTAACTAGACACAGGAATGGTTAGGTATCTTGGAACTCCCAATTTTGAGTATGGGACCTCAAAGGGAAAATGTTGCTCTAAGCAAAGATAGATGTGAATCTAAGGATATACCCTTAAGGTATATCTAGTTATGATAAACTCCATGAAGGGTGTAAATGATATAAAGAAAAAGAAGTTCCTTAAGTGAAGGATGTAAAAAGTGCTAGTAGGAAGAACAAGAGAAGAATTTGAATGTTAAGCAAACAGCAAATGGATATCAAAGGAAATAATTCCTCATGCAAGCTTGCTCATTAAGTTTTGGGGACAAAATTCCTAAAAGGAGGAGAGAGTTGTAAACCCCGCCCTTTTGAGTTAAGGAAAAACCGGGAAAAGAATCAGTGAAACTGAGTAAGAAAATCGAACCGGTTCACAAACCCGTTTATTTAGAAAGGGAAAATTAGACAAATTTAACTCCCTTGTGACCCAAAGAAATTTATAAACCTTGGGAAGGGACCTTAGAATAAAGTGGGAGAGAAAAACCAATCAGGTTTGGGTGAACCGGATCCAAACTAGATTAAACTGGTCTAAGAACTGAGTCGATTTATGAATCGGAACCAATAGAGAGATGGTAAACCGGGAAATTTATGGACCCTAAGTTACCTAAGGAGTCATAAAAGTCATGAAAAGGGACTTTAGGATGAATTGGAGATGAAAACCAAACTGGTTTAGGTGAACCGGATTGAACCGGTTTGAACGAATCTTGAACTGGATCCTAAATTCATTTTTCAAGGTGGCTTAAATAATTTAAATTTGAGATTTGAGGCTGCCATTGGATAGAAAATGAATTTAGATCAATTTAGAAATTTTTAAATTTGAAAAATATAGTCGAATGAGGGGTGAATCGGTCGGTTTAACCTTCAAACCCGGTTCAGACCGGTCCGGTCCAGTTCGGAACAATGTCATCTTCTTCCTTCAGATGAGAACATTGTTCACTCACCGGTAAATCAAAGTAACACCGGCAAAGAAGAAACGTCTCCGTTCAATACGTTTTCGGCCATCAATGCATGTAATAAAGGTGCCAAACGGATGCCGACGAGTCCCCAAGCTCCCTATATAAAGAGCCCCTCTCTATTCATCCTCTCCACACCTGAAAAGCTCACTCTCTCTCAATTGCTTTGTTTTCTGGTGAAGCTCGAACAAGAGCTCCGATATAGGGTCATTTCTAAGCCAAAGGAGGCGATGTCAGGTTCTATAGAACTGGGGAGAAGTTAGCTACACGCCTATAGTCTCTGTTTGCTCCGAGGGTCGCCGGAGAAGTGCCGGCGTGATGGAACAATGAAGTAGCTCCAGCGGACCAAAGCTACCCTATTTTGGCCGAGTTGAAATTGGCCATTTTGAGCCCTCCTCAGGCCAAACCAAGCCCTTCCAACACTTCCTTAGCCCTTACGCTCGTTCCGGCGTTAAAACTTGTGGTTCAAATTGCTAAACAATTGTATGAACATGTAGAAACACAATTTCAACTTCAATTTCAACAATTAGAAATGTTTGATTGGCCAATTTGATGAAATCAAATTTGGCTGTGTTAACAAGTTGGAATTGGGGGAAAATTGGAGATTTTCAAAAATTCGATGGACTGAATTGAAATTTCCTAAAATTGAGGGTCAATTGGGCATGATAAAAATGTTAGAGGGCCAATTGAGGAATTTTAGAATTTTTGGGGTAAATTTTACCATTTTTGTAAAGAAAGGGCAAAATGGTAATTTTGGAAAAGTTGGTGGACCAAATTGGAAATTTGGGAAATTAAACCCCTTTTTGTGAAATGGAATAAATTGAGGTCCTATGATAAATTTTAAAAGTTTTGACACTCAATTTGAGAAATAACTTTAGAGACCTAATTACAAATAAATGAAAGTTTGATTTTTCTCATTCATTTGGAATGAATGAAGGCGATTAGGCCGAAGGATAATGAACTGAGACGTTCATATCGTGTAGGAACACGAAGTACCGGGAACACCAGCAAGGAGAAGCTAGCGTGAATACAAAGAACCGGTAGAGTAGAATTCACTCCTTTAACGGGTGAGTGGCCTTACTAACGTCATACCCGGTTGGGTTGATGAGCACAACTTAAAGTTAAAAACTACTTATCAGTTGTGATTGGGATTTTATATCATACCTAGTTGGGGATGATAAGTACCTCGAAATGAAAACCCACTACTAAGTAGTATTTTAAACATCACAACTTGGAAGCGAAAAAACTATTTACCGGTTGTAAGTATATCATACCTGGTTGGTATGATGAAACTTCCTCGAAGGAAGTTGAAAACCCGTTCATCGGTTATGAGTGAAGATGTCCTTATACCTAATCGGTATGATGGACCGTTGAAAACATATTTTTGTCGGAAGTGCTCTCCCTTGACTGTGTGCCAATGCTTAAACGATTTGGGAAACCTTCTTGACGAGTGCTTGAATAGCTCTTATAGGCTGGGGGCCTCGGTTTTAGAACTTGGGGGATAATATGCCCAATTTTGAAAATCTCGTACAGTGGGCCCAAGGCCAGTTGGCACGAGTAGGAGCTTGTAAAGAAACATGAGTTATATGCCATAAAACTTTAAATAAAGGAACTGTTTGGCCATGGTACCAAGACATGACCGACATACTCAGTCAACTAGCGGCAGTGCAACATGATAGGTCGACGGACCAGTCAAGACAGGATCATTTGGAGGAAGGTGTGAGATGTCGTTCACATCAACATACATCCACTGAACAACCTTGGAGCATTTGATCTCGGTATTTCAATTCATAGGAACTTAGGGAGTTAGAAGATCTCTAAGTTAATCACAATGACCTTGGGCTCAATTCCTTTAATCAATATAATACTTGGGACAGATCATGGATTAATGACATCTTGGACAACTAACGTGAGAATTTGTTTTATACTCGTTGTTCTATGAAAAATAAGATTTGTTCTGTTATCATAGATGGGAGAAGCTGCACTAATGTTGCTAGCATTGAGCTTGTGAAGAAGTTAGAATTACCTACAATGAAGCATCCAAAGTCATATCAAATTCAAAAGTAGAACGATCAATACTAACTCGAGGTAAACAAGCAGGTGATAGTTTTATTCTCTATTGAAAAAATATGAGGATGAAGTATTATGTGATGTGCTACCAATGCATGCATGTCATATTCTATTGTGACAACATTGGAAGTTAGATTGTCAAGTTATATATGATAGATTAACAAATAAGTACTCATTCGTGATGAATAATAGATTGATATCTCTTGTACCTTTGACTCTACAACAAGTTTTTTAGGATCAGCTGAAAAGGCAAATGAAAAGAAAATAGCATAAAAACAAGAAGATAGAAAAACCAAAATCGAAGATGAAGAGAGAGAAGGAAATTTTGAAAAAGAAGAGAGAAAAATCAGAGTTGAAATAGAAGAGAGAAAAACATTAATTGAAAATGAAAAGATAATAGGTAAGTTGAAAAAGAAGAGATAAAAGCCATAATAAAAAGAAAGGAGAGCAAAAATAATTTAATGGAAAGAAAAAGTGAGATCAAGAGAGAGATAAATTCACAAAATATCCTTACAATACTTATGTAAAAGGATATATTTTTAAATACTAATAAAATTGTTGGATATTTGTCGAGTATTATTATCTTTTCTTGTAGGAATTCAAGCATGTCATTCTTAAGAAGATAACTCTTGGTTTTTCACCTATTTGAGAAATCAGGCATCAAAGTCAACACCAAATCCTAAATTTGAAGAAACAAGGATATGCATGGGATAACATGATTCCATGTGTTGTGCAAATACCTAAGAATGACAAAACTTGGCAAATGTGTGTTGGTTTTCGATTCATCAACTGTATTATAGTAATGTATCATCAGCCTGTTCCTCAATTAGATATTATGGTATATGAGTTGCATGGATCTTGTTTGTTTTCTAATTTTGATTATAAGAGTGAATATTCTCAAATTCGAATGAAATATAATTATGGATTGAAAATTGTATTAAAAGCAAAGGTTTAGTTGAATGGTTGGTTATGCTTTTTTATTTAACTAATGCATCTAACACTTTTATAATGTTAATGAATTATGTCATAGGTGATTTCATTAAAAAAAAAATTTTGAGGTATATTTTGATGATATCATAATATACAACAAGTCCTTACATGAACATGAATGTTATTTTAAAATTACCTTACAAGTTTTTAGGAAATATAATTTGTTTTCCAATTTGAAGAAATACATCTTTTGTTCGGATAAACTTGTATTTCCTAGGATTGACATTGATAAGGAAATTAAGATAATTTGAGAATGGTCAGCACATAATTTGGACTACCTAAGGCCAAAAGAGTATGTGATTCACACGAATTATGAATTTGTTTTACACCTTAAGGGGCAACACAAGCTGAATGATCACCATGCAAGATAGGTGATTTTCATCAAAACTTTTCCATATGTGATCAAGTACAAGCATAGTATGAAAAATATAATTGTTGATACACTATCACGAAGGTACGTTTTGACACTACTTATTACTAAATTACATGATTTTTATTATATTAAGAAAGTACATGCAAATTATCATAATTTCTATGAAGTGATTGGAACTGGGTTTGGGATGTTTTATATGCAAAATTAGTTGATCTTTTGGGAAAACCTATTGAGCGTCCCTAAATTTATTTTATTAGTTTGGAAATTGGATGTTGCGGGACTTATTGAATTTTTTTCGGTAGCTAAGACTATTACAATATTGCATGAGCATTCTTTTGGTCTATATATGAAAATTAATGTTGAGAAATTTTTTTTTGATACATTACATGTAAGACTCTAAGTTTAGACAACAATTTCATGTTTTATATACTTCTCTTCCAATTCCTACTGCTCCTTGGATTAATATCTCTATATATTTCATTTTAAGATTACCAATAACTAATAGGGAGAGATATTTTTTGATTGTGGTTAATAACCAATTATTAAAAATTAACCGTTTCATTCCATATTATAAAAATGATGATACATCGAATGTTACTAATTTATTTTTTAGGGGAGTTGTTAGATTGTATAGTATGCCTAAAACTATTGTTTCATATCATAATTCTGAATTCTTGAGTTACATTTGGAATACTTCGTTAGGTAAATTGGAAACAAAACTTTTATTTTCAACTACATGTTTATCACATGTTGAATTTGTATATAATCGTTATATTCATACTTTGACTAGCTTTTCACTATTTGATATTGTTTATGGGTTTAATCTATTGGTTATAAAATGACATACTCAAGAATATATAAATCTAGCCAACAAGAGTATTAAAAATGTTGTTTTTTTATCCAAAAATTTAGATTAGGCTACATATGAGTAAGCAACAATTTCTAGAAATAAAACTATCAAAATTCTATACTAGAATAAAGGGATCATTTAAAATGTTAAAACTCGTCAGTAATACTTACAACTAGAAGATATCTAATAAGTATGTTGTTAAACATAGTTTCAATATTTCTAATTTAATTTATTTTAATGTAGGGGATGAGCAAATTCGAGATTTGAGTACAAATCAACTTAAAGAGTGGGAGAATTATGTGAATCCATCTAAATAGACTGTGGATTCACAAGTCTAATCAATCGAACATGTAATGGAGTTGAACACTTTATCACAAAATGAGTTTAATGATTATTTGAGATTAGAAGCCCACTGACAAGGTTAAGGGTTAAAATATTCAAAAAAAACTTTTATATGGGCTAATTAAAAAGATTACAAAAATTCAAGTAAAAGCTCAAGAGAAAAGCCTAGTAGAGGTTTTGATTTATAAGAAGAGATTTATTAATATAATAAATTTTCTAGGATATTAAATGATAATTTTAGATATTAAATTAGTCAAATTCATATTTTCAAAGCATTTGGCAAATATTTTAGATATTTACATTAGATAAGCAATGTTTGAATGACATATCAACCATAAAATATTGTTTACTTATTTTTAGGCTATTTAGTTATCATATGTACGTATAAAATGCATATTCCATAGCATTGTAAATAATAGATTTTTAAAATTTAATTATTGTGAGATTTTATTTTTTTATCTTTTAAAAAACTTTTAAACTTATTAGATTTTTACTTGTGGCGTACAAGTAATTAGATCTATTACTAGAATTTTTAGGATTTTTTTAGAGAATTTAGATGTGGCATCTAAATATCTAATACATTATTTCTCACCTAAATAAAATTATAATTTATGTTTTCATAATTGCGTTGTGAAATTATTAAGGTATTTATCATATTTGATGTAGAATGTTATTATAATATTGGCGAGATTTGCATCTTATAAAGTGTTTTTTTTTTTTTTGTGCATAGCTGGGTGATGATGTATTGCTAGTAAGTGATAAGCTGCCAATAATCTTGCCTTGAGAATTGCTTAGTATCTACGAAAGAGATATGATCATATCTCTCACTTAAAAGAAGAGGAAAGAGCTAGAGGGTTCTGCAACATAGTTCACAAATCAATAACTGTTATCATCTCTAATGCCCTTTGTAGTAATTATCGGAGACTTCATGGGTATCTCCTTGTTTGTTATTAGCATTGGGAATATTTTCAGTTTACTGTCATGAGCAATTTTAATGGATGCCTTCTTAGATACTTTGTGGCTTCCTTCTTTATCATTAGCATCAACAAGAACATTTTCAATGCGTTCAGTTTCATTTTGAATTGTCTCCTCTAAACTTGGCTGTAAGTTAGTTAATTCTTTTGATAATTCATCCAAACCATCTTTGCACATATTTTAATTTCTGCACTAAAACATGTATAGAAGGCACATCTTCCTTAATCTTATGACTTTGAGACCTCAATGAATCATACACCCGACTTTTAACCTCTATGGTGCCCATCTTTTTCTTGGAGGATCTGGCGGGCAGTGCCTTTTTATCATACCCCAGCATGTTCTTCCTTTGGCCAATTTCGAAGGACATTTTCTTCTTCACTAACTCCCTTAGAGTTTGAAATGTGAGATCTTTGCCTATTACCATAGCAGATTGCTGGGAATTTGGTCGTTTCCTTAGGATTTCTGATACTGTGAAAGAGTACCGGCTTCAAGACACTCTTTTTGTTCCCTTGAGTGGTCATTGAATTGGATGCCACATCTAGGATGAACTGGAGCTGCCCTTTCTTTTTCATCCACTAATTTGCTCGAGATTGTAGATAACACAACTAATCTTGATACTCTGTCACCTTGGAAGGCTTTGCAGAGAGTTCAAAGAGAAATAAATATCAACTAAATTACATCAACAATGACAAACTTAATCATCCACGCCCATACACAACATATCTCCATATTTATTATTTTTATTTAATGTAAAATTATAAAGCTAATTTTTTTTAAATAATCACGTACCACCACCAAGCAACCCTACCTCACGTTCGTATGTCGATGAATTGTTATCTATTAGACTTCGTTAGACTTGTTCAGAGATTTTGCTTTCAAATATGACTCGTCATCGTATTGTGAATTAGTATTATATATACAATCGGGTCGTGATGGCACCGGATCAGCAACATCGCTCATGGGCTATCTTCTGGGACAACCTTGCTTTGATGCATTTCTTTAGCATGATTTTTTTCTCATGAACAGATCCATCCTATGTTTCCATGGACAGCAAAAGACCAACTGTCCCGGCCTTGGATACATCCTCTTTTTTCCCTACAAAACCCTATATTTATCTAGGCCCGAAGATTTACGATTCGCCCTCCCATGTGCATCCATTCCTCCGCGAGTCCATATCAATAAAGAACAAGTGCAAACGACTTCTTCATAAACAATAGTTTATCTATAAAACATGGGTAATATCATATATTTGAATTTAAAATTGATTTTTTTAAGTATCATATTTAAATGTAATAATTTTAATCATATTTATTTGAAAATATCATTCTAAATCTTGTATATTTGATAACGTTATAACGTTATAATTTCAGTCCTGAAAAGTTATAATATGTTAGATCAAAAGTTTTATTTTCTAAATAGATTACTTGAAAGTATTTAAATAAATATGTAATTAAAATTGTCACATTTATAAATATAATCGAATTGAAAAAATTACTTAAAAATGTATGATCAAAATGTTAAAAAAAATATAACACAAATAATACTACATTTTTTCTTGAGACTATTTTTAAGTGTAAAACTATACAAAATAGATAATACATCTCTCTGTACTTTATAGTCATTTGACATCTTTTGTGATAGGAAAAAAAGGTGATCATGTTAAGTGTTAGATTTTTTTTCAATTAAAGATATTTGATGGATTGTCAATAGGTAATGCATGATCATCCACCCTTTAGACCTTTCTTTTCTTGGACCAATGAAACCCTTTTAACTTTGAAATCTAAACTTCCATTTATTAGTCTCCTCTTGCCAATATGATCTTCAAATAGGCATATCCAATGACAGTGTCCAATGTACTCCTGCCTGCAACCAAAAAGTCTGACCAACTTGTTTTTTCTAAAGCCAGTATCTTTTCATCTATCTTTCCACTACAAGAATACAAGAATAAAGATTAACATCTTCCTGGAGAGAGAGCACATGGAGGACTTCTCGGATCAACTTCGCTGTGCATTGACAATATAGCAAGTGGTCCATTTGAGGGTACAGTACCAACTTGATTCTTTAAATGAACGAATGGAGATTAGAGTTATCTTTCACTTTTTTAATGCTAGTGTTGCATTCAACCTCCTCTATGTACATAGTTGCCCTTGGCCCGTTCAATGAAGAGCATACTGGGAGGAAAAAAAAGGATTCCTTAGGGAGCATAATGGAGGGCTACGGTTCATCTCACCTTGAGGAGACTTCCACCTTAATCAATCCCCTTTGGTGCGTGTTTTGGATCCAGTGAAAAATTATGGACATCTCCTTAGTTGGATATCTTCTTTTCTTAGCTAAAAGAACTTTATCATACCATGGGCTCTGCACCTGTCCAAGTCACTCCCTCTTATCACCAAAGGATATATCCAGTAATTCAAAGGTACAAAGGTCTTCATCATAGAGCTGCTCCAATTTGACATGATGATAATGTGCCAAAAAATGTTATATATATATATATATGATTATATTCAATTAAAATTATAAGTTGATAAGGTGTATCATTTAATTATCATATAAATTTACATTATTTTTTAGTTTTTTATTGTAAAATCATATTTTCATCTTTAGTAGTTACATCCAACATAAATATAAAATCATATCTTTAGTATTTATATGTATTATGTAGGTTATTAAACAGGTGTTCAACAATTTGGTTATAATAAATTAGGACAAATCAACCGGGCATTTTCTGATCGAGGCAGCCGAAATTCATGAGGCCTGCCATAGCTGGTGGGGTCCTTAGGTGAAGTCATTGCATTGCTCATATTGTGAACAGTATACTGAGTTCGATGAACCTGTGATTACGAGAGTTTGATTCCCGAGAAATGAAGGTTACTACAATGACATATTTTCTATAGTTGAGAGTTGAGCCTTTTATAACCCAAATTCCTCACGTTTATGAACCCTTCTATATAATTAAAAGATTAGTTAATTTTCACTAATGTAAGTCTTATTTTGGTGCTCCTATAAATATTCAGTAATTATCACTTAATTCGAATATATTACGTAAGAGCCAATAAAAAGTGGACACACATACCCTAGAATTGTTAAAATTAATTTTTATTTTTAATAATTTTCAGAAATAATGCATCCTGATTTAGTTTCATCAATAGAATAAATTTATATTAAAAAATACACATTTAGAAGGTATTCTTACTCAAATTTTAATTAATAAATAGCTTGTGAAATGCCAATAATTATAGCCTTTAAAAAGGTTATTAAATATTGCGTAGGTATTAATTAATAAAATTTTATTTTGTAGGTCCAATAAGAAGATTACTTTAGGAGAGTTTCATTTTCTTAAACTCTATTTTCAACTGCTAGATTTGTGTTAATCATATCTAAATAAGTGTATATCATATATTTAGACAAAAAAGTCTATATAAGTTCATCCCTTACTCCAACTTGAATTTCACATCTATATGGGTGTCCGTTCTTTGTCCATGTAGTCAGGTCCACATATCACAATCATGTAGGGCATCTGACATTCAGCGTCAATAGACAGCAATCTATTTGGGATAATGGGATAAAGATAGTCTCTAATCAATCCTTTCATGTACATGAACGATTCACTGAGGTGGATATTACTGTTTACGTGTTATATCTTTCATAGGGTCTATGTAGCATATATCCCATTAGGGTTTGAACAGAAGCAGCATATATGGAAGGATGAAGCAAAATTAAAAATATGAATATTAAAATAATTTTTAAAAAATAAAACTATGAATTTTATGCTATATTATTTGATGATATCCTTGATGTGTATTTATTTACAGATCAAATTATGATATTTCTCTGGAAGAAGTAGCCAAATAAACAGCTAGGCTGCAGTTGATGGAATAGCTGCTGATTGAGTACAATAATATAAGCCTGCATGTTGACAATATGGAACGGTGACTTAAATTTTGAAACATATGGAGGAGAAGGCGTATCAATTACTTCTTCTGAGTGCATGCATCGGCTTTTGGTCTCTAGACAATAAAAACAAAAACATCGGCTTTTGGCCCGTCATGTAAAATAGGCCGGCACATGCGGTTTAAGTCAATCTTCATAACTCAGAAAAAGGTTGCAGCTTCTTCCGGAAAGGGACCAATGCAGCGATACCCCACCATCTCCTACATGCACGTTGATGGTAATAACGATATATACATACGAAGTCTTCAGAAATCAGTAACCACAGTCCCTTATCTTCTCCAACAATATCAACCAGCCCATTGACTCGGGTCTCCAGTCCCACATCAGCCAACCACTGAGTCTATGGTATGCCATTGATATAGTTAAATAATGAAATCAAAATTATTCTCCGTATTTTCTCTCTCTTTCCTTACCAGAGTTGTTTTATCTTAACAGCACAAAAATGCAGGAAGGGTCGATTATCCATCTCAAGATTGTTTTCCCAGGACATCTTCTCCTGCATCTGAATTCCCTCCCACATTTGCATATCAGTCTCCCAGTACGATCTAGCACTTGCAGTTCATCACTCCTAGATCTTCAGATCTCTTTTCCAGCAACACTGACTGTAGCTCTCTCCCATATCTGCAGATCAATCTTCTAGAATTAGCAAAACTTCACAATCTGTACAAAAGCAAGAATATGAGTACTCAACCACATCTCCCGAGTCATTTGCCCACAATTCCAGTCAACCACATGGACATCTAATGTACGCCTATGTGACAATTTTGACGCCCCAACTACCTTATCGGTTAAAACCGATGACAAAAACGTCATCAACTATGAATCAAATCCAGAGTATGATGATTGGCTCACTTTCCATCGTTTTTGTCTCACGACCATCTTGGCCTCCCTCTATACTTCGGTCAATTTGCAGGTACTCGACGTACCATCCTCTTCAGAAGTGGGGAACAAGTTCGAAACCATTATTCTAGTCATATTCCTGCAAATAGGGAATTGTTGGAGCAAGAATGGCAAGATATTCGAAAGGAAGAGAAGGATATGGAGACTTACATAACTGAAGTCGCTTCAACAGCCACCGACTTTGTACAAATTGACTTACCGAAAACTGAATCGGAGAAGAAAGACGGCATCTTGGCTGAACTCAGGCTGGACTGAGAGCCGTTGTGCCTGACTGTCGGTCCCATTCTCGACACATTCACTCCTAATAGTCTCAAAGCACTCATATTGAACTAGAATGCCAAAGGCAATTACTGGAGGAGCCACTAGCATTCCCCACTGCTCGCACCAGTGTTCCCGCCTGGCTTGCTCCGGTCATCTCCACTCGAAGGAAGCCCCGCCGCTGCTGCAGTCGCCTCCTCATGTGGTGGATTTCAAGATTTTGCCTCCGATCGATGAGTTTTCCCTTCAGACGCCCGCCGATCATCCCTCAGACGGGTTGAGGTCGCGCTCCCATACGTCACCAATATGGGTCCTAATATTCTTCTCGCCCAGCCCAACCTCCGACACTTCTAGGCTATGTTTTTAATGTGAAATGTCCACCGATTTACGGCAATTTTACCCAGTTTATTGTAGTTCTAATCGGTTCCTATCAATCCGGGTCTAATGCAGCTTTTTCTGCGTTCAATTCCTCAAACCGTTTTTACCCTCGATTGCATTTAATTATCACAAAATTTTCAAATCATTATAAATTAAAGATAATTTAGATTCATTAATTTCACTCTTATATTAATTTGGGTACAACTAATCGTGCTACTAATAATTTTTTTAGTTATCTATCTATTAAACTACTACAGAAAATCCATGTTTTACTCTGTAACTTATTAAGTTTTCCCATTCTATTCGCTTGCTATTCCACTTTTTCAAATTCACTTTGTTATACTCACTCCATATTTATTAACATATTATATATTTCTCAATTTACTAAAAATATCGAAATAATTGTCATATTTTATTAGAAAAAAATCTAGATAAAAAATTTAAATATTAAAATATTTATAAATTATTTAATAATTTAAGAAAAATGAAGTTTAAAATATAAAATTCGGAAAAAATTAGATACCAAAGAAAATAAACCAATAAGTTTAAATATCTTAAAATATATAGTAAAATAGTTAGTAACTAAAATTCAACCTTTGGAAAGTATAGTAATTTATGTAAAATTGAGTACTAAATAATAATTTAAGAAAGTTTAGGTAATTAAGAAAAAATATTGGAATGCTAAGTACATAAAATGGTAAATTAAAAAGAATATATATTAAAATATAAATTTTATAAACTTATATGTAAAATGGTAATATTAGTAAAATATGAAATAAAATATAAGAGGATTATAGAGACTTATTGTGAATATAAAAACTTTAAGGCTTGAGAGAAATAATTCAAAAAACTAAGAGTCAAAATATTAATTAAAGGAAGTAATGAGTCCAAATGCAATTTATACAAAACTATATGAATAAAATAGTAACTATAGTAATTTAAATAAATTAAGTGTTCAAATAATACAAATGTACCTAATAAGAACAAATGGAGAAATTTTAGAAATTAGACTTTAGAAAATATTAAGTTGAGTAGTTTCCTGAGTTACGGAAACCATGGGGTAATAATGTAAGATCAAAATACTGAGAGAATTATTTGTCATATCCTCAGCAGATTATTCATAAATTATGTAGGCTATACAGACTTGTACTTAGCATCACATAATCTAAATTGTAACGAATAAGTTCTAATCTTGAATTGAATAGAAGTTTTAGCGATAAGTTTGATTATACGGTTCGTAATTTTTTACGAGTTTTATGAAATTATTAATAAGTACAAATTTTTCATAATAACATGAATAGAGGATTATAAAGGTAAACCTACAAATATATATAATATATTTTTGAATTGAAATAAATAAACAAGAAGAGATGGTATGTGGCATAATTAATGCACATGAGATTGGTAGAGATTATTTAGGTAGTAAGTAAGCTTGTCATATGATATGTATGATGTATTAGATTAGTTTGATATCATGTAATGTGTTGAGATCATGTATCATAAGTATAGAGCATTGTTCACAATAAATAGGTATTATCTTTATTATACTCTGACCCGATTTTGTTAGATCACTATGAACAACTCGCCGCTCTCTTGTTTTAAGAGTGTTTCTCCCTTTTCTATTTCAAGAGTAGTCATACGTAATCTCAACCTTGTTCCCTTTAATAATATATATCAATAAAAATTCAACATAAAATAATTAAGTATACGTGAAAAAGGCTAAAGTCTGGTGTTATCACTAGTTATTTCTTTATTTCCTTAAAATGGATAAAAAGGGTGGGTGAGTTTCTACAACTCAGTGAATGAGAAATTTTAAAATAGTTTTTGAATTAGAGTTTGCTACACCCCTTACTTCATTTAAGATATTTCATCATCAAAATCTTGGTTTTCAAATCCATTTTTCATTATTAACCGCAAACGGTGTGTTTATTAATCAACACACGTCCTTCATCATGAAGGGACACATTCACAGGATAGCACGTCCACTGCATGTACTTGTGGAGTCGGAGCAACTTTACCGATCACCTAGAAAGAAGCCTGTCCACTTCTACCTTGAGAATGAGTGGATGTACGCGACATCCAACCCTCAATCCCGTAAAGAAAACTCCGTGTCCATATGAGGACAGAGACCTCATCCTGAACCCACCCCGGTCTCATGCGCATGAAGCTACGTCGAGCTTCATTGACTGCTGGCACGACAAACTGCCCTTATCTCCACCATGTCATCTAATAGCCTCTAGGATGCATCACTACCCCTCTTAGGCATCTTGAAGGTCCCATACCTTAGTGCATGCACAAAACAATAGTTTTTCTCATAAGCTATTTAATCTTTGGTGCCACCAGTCCAACGGCCCCGACCCTCAATTCGACCTGCAGTTGTTTGTTTTAACTGGTCCATCGACCTGTCTTGTTGCACTGCCACCAATCCATTGAGTATGTCGGTCCTGTCTTGGTACCATGGCCAAACATATCATTCATTTAAATTTTTCATGGCCTAAAATCATGTTTGTTTATGAGCTCCTGCTCGTGCCAACTGGCCTTGAGCCCACTGTACGATAGTTTCAAAATCCCCCCCCCCCCCCCCCCCCCCCAAGTTCCAAATCCGAGGCCTCTAGCCTATTTGAGCTATTCGAGTTCCTGTCAAGAAGACCTCCCAAAAGGTTTAAGCAGTGGCACACAGTCAGGGGAGAGCATTTCTGATAAAATAATCTTTTCATCTATCCATCACACCAACCGGGTGTGAAGACATTTTCGCTTATAACCGTTAAGCGGGTTTTCTACTTCTTTCCAGGAAGTTCATCATACCAACTGGGTATGATCTACTTACAACTGATAAGTAGTTTTTTCGCATAATTTCCACATAACTCAATCCAGGTGTGATGTTTAAAATTCCACCTAGTATTTCATTTCTGAGGTGCTCATCATCCCAATAGGGTATGATGAAAAAATCCCACTCACCCGTGAATGTCGTGAATCATTCTTAACCGGTTTTCGTCTCCATGTGAGCTTTGTCTTAGCTGGCGTTCTCGATACTTCGTGTTCCATCGGGGCCATGGTGGTCTGATCTTTTGATCTGGGCAGATAGCTCTCGTCCTGAGGTTCCTCCTTTCTGCTCTAATTCGGTCGTAGGAGGGCTGATGTGGGGTTGGGAGAGCTTGGTTTGGTATGAGAAGGGCTCGAATTTGTTGATTTCAGCTCGATAGAAACATGGTAGCTTTGGTCCACTGGAGTTGCTTCACTATTCGATTACGCCGGCGCTTCTCCAATGACCCTTAGAGCAATTGGAGACTACCACTGTGTAGCTGACTTCTTCTTGAGTCTAAGTAACCTGACCACACCTTCTTTGGCTAAGAAAAGACCCTATATAGGATCTCTGGTTCGAGCCTTATTGGAAAACTAAGTAGCTTAGAGAGAGTGAGGTTTTCTGATGTGTGGAGGATGAATGGTGAGGAGCTCTTTATATAGGGAGCTCGGGGACTCCCCGACCATCCTTTTGGCACCTTAATAACAATCATTGATGGCCTAAAATGTACTGAATGAAAACGTTTCTTTTTTGCCAGCGATGTTAAATTTTCCTATGAGTGAATAGTGCTGTCGTATAAAGGAAGAAGACGACACTATTCTGAACCGGACCGGACAGGTCCGAACCGGGTTCAATATTTAAACCGGTTGGTTCAGGCCCGATTCGACCGAATTTTTCAAAATTAAAAAATTTTAAACTAGTTCGGATCCAGTTCACATGAACCGGTCTAATTTTCTCTCCCAAATTGTCCTAAGGTCCTTTCCAAGGTTTTTATGATTCTTTGGGTCACTCAGGAATTTTATATTTCCCAATTTACCCGTTCTCTGGTAATCTGGTTTGTGAACCAATTCATTTTTCTCACTCGGTTTGATCGGTTCTTTTCCCAATTTTCCTTAACTCCAAAGGGCGGGGTTTACAACTCTCCCCTCCTTTTAGTAGTTTTGTACCCAAAACTTATTCCACATCCTTTGTACTGGAATGAATTTTCATTGATATAAATTTGTAGTTTATCGACATTCAACCTTCTCGGTTGTTTCTATTTATCCCTTATATCACATACTTAAGATTTTCTTTTCATTCACATCACTTTCTCATTCCATGGAGCTTACTTTAGCTAAGCATATTTCACTGGAAGGTTTAAGATCATATCCTTAAATTCATATCCCTTCGTTCCTTAAAGCACAATTTCTCCATTCCGAGATTCTTTATTCAAGATTTCAGGATTAGGAGTCCCAAAATACCCAATCATTCCTGTATCTAGGTATTCTCCTTATTCGATGATCTCCTTAGCTTAGTGTTCGTTCAAGCACCACTTACTTCCACAAGTGTTGGTGTTATCACCTTTTCATTCTACATTGATCCTTCCCTCATTCGTTGGTTATTATAACTTTGTTCCACATTTAATGCCCGACCTTGTCATGCTCCAATCACAAACTCTTCCTTACATAAGTCATATTTCCTTGGGACAGTTGAGTTTACATATCCCTCATAACATGACGTTTTCTGGAACTTGTTCTTTGACCATATAACATTTTTAAAGTACTTCCAAAATGGCTATTTTCAATCTCTCTATCTTTTAGGGATGGTATAATGTCGTCCCCCTTTTGTCTGGTGGTATTTCTTGACTCTCATCATGGTTATTCAATTGTCCATTTTGCCTTTGACATCATATCCTTTATAACCGTATTAGTTTCCTTACTTACTCATCTTTTCCCAACTTTTTTATTGGATCTTTCAAATTTCAAGTCTTTGAGTTTCCCGATACCCACTCACATAGTGAGACCATTCCTTTCTTACGTCATTCTGCATCCCCCGTGGCGTCCTTTCTCCAAGAACTTTCCTTTTTCTTACTCCACTCTTACTCCCTTGGGGTCATTTCATGATTCTCTATTCCGAGTTATTTCTTTTCTTACTCGTTTGACATATTTTGATGATGTCATCCTACTTACCCATTACTTGGATTTAACTTGCTCCCCTTAGACCCTTACGATTTCTTTTCTTTTGCACTATATCCTTCCATCAGTAACAATCCATTTTTGAGGGGCTTATCTTCTTCCAATTCTATTAGTTCCATTTTCTCTTTATTGGAACACATATGTTTTCCAAGGTTCCCTTCCTTAGTAAGTTTTATACTCCTTTTCTTCTAAAATTTTTTCCTAGTTTTACCATTGCGAATGTCCAATCCTTAAATAACATTTTCCTACTCACTTGATTCTTGAGACCCTACGGTTACTCCTGATATACCTCATCTTCATTCTCACCTGCTCACAGTATTTATCTATTTCTTGGAGGTGAAGTTCACATCCTCCTTTATTTCAACACCTCTTGATCGTCCTACAAAGAGCTTATTTAACCTTCTTATAGCCCTTAGGTCGTCATTCCTTATTTTTGCCATTGATCTGTTTATGACTTTCCTCTATCCTTATTTCTCAAAGGTTTTGATCTTTCCTTCTTTTCCTTCTTTACTGAGACGGTGACCTTCCCAAGGATCAACTCGTTAACCATCTTGCTCGTTTTATCCTCATAGTTTAATTGTTTTGAGATGATTGTCTCTCGAATTTTTGCGTCCTTGGTATCCATCGCTTTGGCTTATTTTGGGTATGATCCTTACTACTTTCCAATCCTTCTTGGAGTGTAGTGCCTAAAATCCTTATTTGGTTCTCTATTCTCTTGCAAGTAGATCATGCTTGGCCTTCCAAGTATTTACTTAATTGCCTATATCCTTTAATGAGGTCCTAGTTCCTGCTCCAGTTTATGATACCTAATCTGTTGATTACCTTAGGTTGAATCTTCTTCCTTTCCACAATTACACTTCCTATCTTCATTCTTCTTCTAAGGACCCCCATACTGGGATTTTCACTACTGCTCCTTTAAATTTCTCCCTTTATTCTTTTCTTATACTTTGTGACCTTTGTATGGTGATTCACTCTGGCTTTCTCCCCTATCTTCTATTCCTTTTTGTTTCACATCCTTATCTCCAAACAAAGTCTCTTATTACTATCGAGTTCCTAAGGATGTGTGTCCTAACTCTTTTCCAATATTGGTATTATTCACGGGGTTCCTTTATATCGTACTTCTTTCCCTTCTCTTTTCCTTGTCTTGTCTTACTTGTCTTAACATCTTCAGTGCTCCCCTTAACCTTCTTTTTTTTCTTCCCGATCAATTCCCATTCCTTTGGTTTTCTTTAGAATAGTTTATTTGTTTTCTTTACTCTTATCCTTTGAACCCTTCCTTAACTCCTAAGACTAATCCCCTGTTCTTTAATGCTTACTTCCTTTTGTTCTAACTTTTCCTTCCTTCCCTTAGTTAGGATTTGTCTTCCTTGGGGTGAACTTTAAGAGTTTCTTTATTGCCAAATTTCACTGTACTTCTGAGGAAATTTTTAAAGGTTAAGGTTAACTAGAAATAACTTGTTTTTCCTTCCTTGGGTGATTTTTTATACTTTTTTGTTGATCTTTATTAGCATACACTCATTATTTGAATTTATCAAGGAAACTCAAAAGTTTTATCAAGAAAAATTTAACTTCATTCATTCAAGAAATTTTCTTGCCATACTTGGCTAATTACAAAAATTTTCTATCCCCTAATCCCTTGGGGTCATAGGATGAGAGTTAGCCTTAGAACGGTTGTGAGATTCTTGATTAGAAAGCTCTAAGGAATTAGTTGGAGTCCACTCATATTCCCTTATGAGACAAATTTCAAGTATGACCTCCAATCCGTACCGCCCTAGTACCTCTATCTCGCACTAATAGGTCCACTTCATCCATTGGGAGGGATTGAAGTTGGGCTGAGTAGGTGGGGGTACTTGGTGGACTTTCATGAAGGTGGTATACGCATCTCAGTAGTTATCCCAGGCCTCCTTCTTGGTTAGATTCCTCTCTAGTTGTTGTGGGTTTGGAGGAGGAGTTGGGCTCCTAGGAGGAGGTACATATTCCTCATGTCTTGGAGGAGGGTATGTGATGCCTTCTAGTTCCAATAAGGCTTCCACCAGTTTATGGTAATCTTCCACAATGTCCTTGGGTACTCTTTTCTCGCCTTTTAAAAATCTTTGAACGGCTGCCTCCCTTGGGATAGGTGTCTTTTTCAGGGTTATGGGTGGAGGATTGGATTTTACTGCGAATTTCCTAGGGATTTTCCTTCCTACAAGAGAGTTAAAGTTGGATTAATGTCGGGGCATAATGTTGATAATGTTTCAAGGGAACTTAGCTCTGGTACCACTCAAGTTATCACACCCAAACTCGGTTTGGTCAGATCCTTGTGAACAACCCGTCGCTCTCTTGGTTCAAGAGGGGTTCCCCCCTTCTTTAATTCAAGAGGAGCCAGACATAATCTTAACCTTGTTCCTCGGAATAACATATATTAATAAAAATACAACTTAAAATAATTAAGTATACCTGACAAAGGGTAAGGCCTGATGTTATCCCTAGTCATTTCTTTATTTCCTGAAAAGGGATAAAAATGGTGGACGAGTTTCTACAACTTAGTGAATGGGAAATTTTCAAATAGTTTTTGAATTGGAGTGTGCCATACCCCTTACTTCCTTTAAGATATTTCATCATCAAAATCTTGGTTTTCAAAGCCATTTCTCATCATTAACCACAAAGGTGTGTTTATTAACCAACACATGCACTTAATCATGAAGGGTACACACACTCGTAGGGCAGCACGTCCACTGCACCCACTTGTGGCATCAGAGCAACTTTACCAGCCACCTAGATAGAAGCCCGTACACTTCTACCTTGAGAATGAGTGGATGTCACACCCCGACCCGATTTGGTCAGATCCCAGTAAACAACCCGCTACTCTCCCGGTTTATTAAAGGGTTTCCCCTTATTATAATCCGTAAAGAGTAAGGCGTCCTTTAAACCTGCACCATTTCCTGGATTAGCATAATCAAAACTGCATGAAATTTTAAACTTTACATACCTGTCTTACAGGCATCTTAGTTGATTATCTTTCAGGATAGGCTTTCTGGAATTTCCTGAAAGGGATATAAGGGAGGGAGTGAGTACGACTACTTAGTGAATGGGTTTTTAAAGGTCTACTTTTAACTTTTAAGAAAAACATTTATATGGAGTGTGCCAGACTCCTTTCTTTTCAAAAATCCCTTCATTTAAAAATTTGGGTTTTTCCATTATTTCTTAGTTACTGGTGTGTCATCACCCAACACACATCCTTCATCATGAAGGTTACACCCATTCGCAAGTCAGTATCACTACTAAACCCGCTAGTGGCTTCAGAGCGACTTTTCCTGCCACCCAGATAGAAGTACGACCACTTCTACCCTGGGAATGAGTGGATGTACGTGACATCCGACCCACAATCCCGAAATCACTTCTTCGTATCCGTATGAGGACAGAGACTTCATCCCATCCCCACCCTGGTCTCATGTGCTTGGTGCTACTCCAAATTTCGCACAGACACCTGGAACGACAATCTGCCCTTAAACTCACTGGGTCGTTCAGGGCCCTTAGGACACATCACTACCCCTCATGGGCGTCTTGATGATCCCATAATCATAGTGCATGCACAAACAATATTTTCTTATCAAACCATGTAATATGTGGTGCCACTGGTCCAACGGCCCTGACTCTCAACTCAACCTGTAGTTGTATCTTGACTAGTCTGTCGACCTGTCATGTCGCATTGCCGCTAGTTGACTGAGCATGTCAGTCCTATCTCGGTACCATGGCCAAACAATTCACTTACTAAGTTTTATAGCTCATATATCATGTTCGTTTACGAGCTCCTACTTGTGCCAATAGGCCTTGGGCCCACTATATGGGATTTTCAAAAAACTGGGCATTCAAGCCCTCAAGTTCCAAAATAGAGGCCCCCGGCCTATAAGAGCTATTCGAGCTCCAGTCAAGAAGGTCTCCCAAATAGTTTAAACATTGGCACACAGTCAGGGGAGAACACTTCCGACAAAATAGGTTTTCACTATCCATTATACCAACCGGTATAAGGACATCTCCGTTCATAACCGATGGACGGGTTTTCAACTTCCTTCGAGGAAGTGTCATCATACCAACCGTGTATGATCTACTTACAACCTGTAAGTAGTTTTTTTTGCATAATTTTCACAGCACTCTCTCTAAGTGGTGATGATTAAAATACCACAAAATAGTGGGTTTTTATATTGAGGTACTTATCATCCCCTACCAGGTATGATATAAAATTTTCACTCACAACTGGAAAGTGGTTTTTATTTTTAAGTTGTGCTCATCATCCCAACTGGGTATGATGTTAGTAAACCCACTCACCCGTTAACGTAGTGAATTCCACTTGATCGGTTCTTTGTATTGACGCGAGCTCGTCCATGCTGGCGTTCCCGGTATTTCGCGTTCCTACACGATATGAACATCCTTGTTCATTATTACTCGACATAAATAACCTTCATTCATTTCCAATGAATGAGAAAACCCAAACTTTTAGTTATTTGCAATTAGGTCCCTAAAGTTATTTCTCTTTAACTTTAAGTCCCTAATGTCGGTTTTTCCTCAAATTGAGTCCTGTAACTTTTAAAATTTATATTGGGACCTCAATTTATTCAATTTCACTAAAAAGGGGTTTAATTTCCCAAATTTCCAATTTGGTCCTCCAACTTTTTCCAAAATTACCATTTTACCCTTCCTTTACAAAAATGTAAGTTTTGCCCCAAAAATTCTAAAATTCCTCAATTGATCCTCCAACATTATTTTCATGCCCAATTGACCCTCAATTTCATAAAATTTCATTTTGGCCCTTTGAATTTTGAAAATCCCCAATTTTTCCCCAATTTCAACTCTTCAACACTACCGAATTTGATTTCATCAAATTGACCGATCAAACACTTGTAATTATTGAAATTGGAGTTGAAATTGAGTTCCTGCATGTTCATATGATTCTAAGAAACTTTTAATTGTAGATTTTAACGCCAAAACGAGCTCAAATGGAGTTTCGCCGGAAAATAGACTTTAGAGAGAGTGCTTCGATTTCTCACCGGTGAGGGTATGACGGTCCGAGCTTTCGATCTAGGCAGATAGCTCTCATCTTGAGGTTCATCCTAGAATCAAGAATCGCATCTATTGATGCCGAATTGAGTTAGAATTTCATTATTGAAATTCTACCGGTTCTCTCTAACACCGATAGGAAATTGTAGAGTGGAGCCGAATTGGCTTACCTTTCAGTCCTAATTCGGCCGTGGGAGGGCGGAGGAAGTGTTGTGAAGGTTTGGTTTGGCCTAAGTAGGTCTCGAAATGGCCAATTTCAACTCAGCTGAAACAGGGCAATTTCGGTCCGCCGAAGCTGCTTCACTATTCCATCATGTCGACGCTTCTCTAGTAATTCTTGGATTGACTGGAGTTTACTATCAGATAGCTGACTTCTCCCCGGTTCTAAAGAGCCTGACCTCTCCTTTCGAGGTTAAGAAAAATTTTCAAGTCGAATATCTTGTTTAAGCTTCACTGAGAAATAGAGAAGTAGAGAGAGAAAGAGAGAAGTGTTTGGTGTGAGGAGAATGAATGGGGATGACCTCTTTATATAGGTGTAAAATGGTATATTAAATGGGAGAGATTTATTACTAGTATTAATATTGCCATAAATTTAATTTCGATATTAAATTATTTGTATTAATTCCAATAATTTAATTTAGGTATTAAATTATTGGTATTAATTACAATAGTTAAATATATATTAATTTATGGCTATTTATGAGGTGGTCACGCATCCTCACACTACTCTCGGGCAAGCACGCTTAACTTAAAAGTTCTTATGGATTGTTGTTCATTTGAACCAATTTGATTTTTCTCTTCTAGTTTGTCTTAAATTTCTTTTCCAAGGTTTAATGAACCCTTTGGATCACCCGGAAGTTGTAAATTTCCAAATTGCTTGTTCCCAAATGATCGGGTTTGTAAACCGGCTTGGTTTTCTTACTCGGGTTGACTAGTTCTTTCCCGATTTTCCTTAACTTAAAAGTGTGGGGTTTACAACTCTCCCCTCCTTTTAGGAGTTTTGTCCCCAAAACTTAATTTGCAACCTTGCATGAGGAACCATTTTCTTTGATGTCCATTTGTTGTTTGCTTAACATGCAAACTCTTCTATTGTTCTTTCAATTAGTCCTTTTTACATCATTCACTTAAGGAATTTCTTTTCCTTTATATTATTTACTCCCTCCATGGAGTTTATCATAATGAGACATACCTTACTTCAGGGTATATTCTTAGATTTATATCTTTGTTTGCTTAGAGCACATTCTTCCCTTTGAGGTTTTGTATTCAAGATTGGGAATTCCAAGATACCTAACCATTCCTGTGTCTAGTTAACCCCTTGGTCGTTGAAACCTTTAGCTCAATGTTCTTTCGGGCGTTATGTACTTGTTTCCACGATTTTCTTTATTATCACTTTTTCATTCTATTTTGACCCTTCCTCCATTCGTTGTCTATTATAACTTCGGTCCAAATTTTTATATTCGACCTCGTCATGCTTATTAGCCGACTCTTCCTTATTTCGAGTCATATTCTCCTCGGGATTGTTGGGCTTACATACCCCTTACAGCATGGCATTTTCTAGGACCTGTCTTTATCCATTAGATTTCTAGAACATCTCCTTGAGGGTCTCTCTTAGCTTTTTTTTTTTTTACCTTTCAGGGATCATATAACTTCATCCCTCTTTTCTTTTGATAGCATTCCTCAACTATCCTTTTTACCATTATTCTCTCATCCATCATGCCTTTGAAGTTTTGTCTCACATAACCGCATGGATTTCTCTTACCTACTCATCCTTTCCAAATGTTTTTATTGGGTTCTTTCATTTCCAATCGTTGGGTTTATTGATGATTATTGACATACAAGGATTTTTTCCCTTCTTATGTCCTTTCTCTTCTTTAGTGACATCCCTTATTCAATGACTTCCTTTTTCCTTAATCCACTTTTACTTGCTCATAAATCACTTCATGATTCTTCATTCTACAATAATTGCTTTCGATCTATGTGTCAATTACTTTGCTTGGAAAGGTTCACTCCTTCTAGTTTTGTTCTCTACTATGTCTCTTACAATAGAGATTTCCATCTTAGGAGTTACATGCTCAACCTCCTTATCATTTATTGTATTGTTCTTTCCCCCTTTGTTTGCACCCTTATCTATGTTAGGGCATCTGTTTGCTTTGAATCCTTCTCTATCCATAACTTTTGTTTTATCCTTTATTCCTTAGATGGGATACTTCTAATTATTGGTTTTATTCCGTGCATTCCACCCTATGCTCGGTCATCCACTCTTTAAGCTTCATATGCGCGTGTGGACAATGACCCGTCTTACCAATTGTGGTTATTCCTTCTTAGCCACATCTTATTTGTGAGATTTACTTTCACAACGTTTCTCGAACATTCTTTCCTTTATTACCTTAGTATGGGTTGTCCACTCATTCATACTTGTCACAACATCCTTTGGTGCTAATTCGTTAGACTATTTCTGTTTAAGGAGGGTTCACATCCTCCTTGTTTCAAATTCTCTTGTTCGCCCTTCGTGAGTCTCACTTAACCGTCTTAAGTCTATAAACCTGATTTTGGCCATCGATTGCTTTAAGGATTTTCCTTCGTTGTTCTTTCCCAATGTTTTGGCCTTTTCACTTCTCCCTTCTTTGTTGTGGTTTAAATCGATGGTTCTCTTGAAGACCAGTTCTTTAACTGTCTCTTTTTCTTTATTTTTCTGGTCCTATCGTCTGGGCAGCTGTGTTCATGCCCATCCTATTGTCCATCATAGTGTGTAGTCTTTACTACATCTCATCCTTTCTTAGGGTTTTGTTCATTATCTTTGGTTGTCCGACGTTACTAGTTTTCTTCTTTCTACATGGTTCTCCTATTCTCTCCAAATAGGTCACACTGGGCCATCTTGATACTTCCTTCCTTTGAAACATTTCCCAATTAAGGGTTGGTTCCTTGCACTCCACATTATGTCTATCTGCCCATCAAAATTCCTTCAACGATAGTTAGACGTATGCATCCCTCTAAAGTTTACTTTCATAGTGTATTTCTTTATTAAGCGTTCAAATCTTCCTTGTTTAAAGATTTCTTGATAATTATGTGAGAGGCTTGCCTACACGATATGAACATCCTTGTTCATTATTACTCGACATAAATAACCTTCATTCATTTTCAATGAATGAGAAAACCCAAACTTTTAGTTATTTGTAATTAGGTCCCTAAAGTTATTTCTCTTTAACTTAAGTCCCTAATGTCGGTTTTTCCTCAAATTGAGTCCTGTAACTTTTAAAATTTATCTTGGGACCTCAATTTATTCAATTTCACTAAAAAGGGGTTTAATTTCCCAAATTTCCAATTTGGTCCTCTAACTTTTTCCAAAATTACCATTTAACCCTTCCTTTACAAAAATGTAAGTTTTGCCCCAAAAATTCTAAAATTCCTTAATTGATCCTCCAACATTATTTTCATGCCCAATTGACCCTCAATTTCATAAAATTGCATTTTGGTCCTTTGAATTTCGAAAATCTTCAATTTTCCCCCAATTTCAACTCTTCAACACTAACAAATTTGATTTCATCAAATTGACTGATCAAACACTTCTAATTATTGAAATTGGAGTTGAAATTGAGTTCCTGCATGTTCATACGATTCTAAGAAACTTTGAATTGCAGATTTTAACACTGGAACGAGCTCAAATGGAACTTCGTCGGTAAACAGACTATAGAGAGAGAAAGTTTCGATTTCTCACCAGTGATGGTATGGCGGTCCGAGCTTTTGATCTAGGCAGATAGCTCTCATCTTGAGGTTTATCCTAGAATCAAGAATCGCATCAATTGATGCCAAATTGATTTATAATTTCATTATTGAAATTCTACCGGTTCTCTCTCTAACACCGGTAGGAAATTATAGAGTGGAGCCGAATTGGCTTACCTTTCAGTCCTAATTTGGCCATGGGAGGGTGGAGGATGTCAGCGCTTCTCTAGTGATTCTCGGATTGACTGGAGTTTGTTATCAGATAGGTGACTTCTCCCCGGTTCTAAAGAGCCTAACCTCTCCTTCCGAGGTTCAGAAAAATTTTCAAGTCGAATCTCTGGTTTAAGCTTCACCGGGAAATAGAGAAGTAGAGAGAGAGAGAGAGAAGTGTTTGGGTGTGAGGAGAATGAATGGGGATGACCTCTTTATATAGGTGTAAAACCGTATATTAAATGGGAGAGATTTATTACTAGTATTAATATTGCCATTAATTATTGGTATTAATTCCAATAATTTAATTTCGGTTTTAAATTATTTTCGAAATTTCGGGTTACAAAAAAATCGTACTTCCCAGGAGGTCACCCATCGTCTTAACTTAAAAGTTCTTATGGATTCTTGTTCACCTGAACCAATTTGATTTTTTTCTTCTAATTTGTTTTAAATTTCTTTTCCAAGGTTTAATGAGTCCTTTGGATCACCCAGAAGTTGTAAATTTCCAAATTGCTTGTTCACAAATGATCAAGTTTGTAAACCGGCTCGATTTTCTTACTCGGGTTGACCGGTTCTTTCCCGGTTTTCCTTAACTCAAAAGTGCGGGGTTTATAGTGGATGTATGCAACATCCGATCCTCAATCCCATAAAAAAAAACTCCGTGTCCGTATGGGGATAGAGACCTAATCCTGATCGTACCATGGGCTCATGCGCATGAAGCTACATCAAGCTTCCCTGATTGTTAGCACGACAAACTGCCCTTATCTTCACAATGTCGTCTAGTAGCCCTAGGATGCATCACTACCCCTCTTGGGCATCTTGAAGGTCTTGTACCTTAGCGCATGCACAAAACAATAATTTTTCTCATAATCCATTTAATCTTTGGAGCCATCGGTCCAACGACCCCGACCCTCAACTCGACCTGCAGCTGTTTGTCTCGACTCGTTCGTCGACCTGTCTTGTCACACTGCTGCCAGTCCATCGAGTATGTCGGTTCTATCTTGGTACCATGGCCAAACATATCATTTATTTAAATTTTCCATGGGTTAAACTCATGTTTTTTTTATGAGCTCCTGCTCATATCAACTAGCCTTGAGCCCACTGTGCAAGATTTTCAAAATCGGGCATTTTAGCCCCCAAGTTCCAAAACCAAGGCCTCCAGCCTTTCTGAGCTATTCGAGCTCCCATCAATAATGTCTCCCAAAATATTTAAGCAATGACACATAGTCAGAGGAGAGCACTTCCAACAAAATAATCTTTTCATTTGTCTATCACACCAACCGGGTGTGAAGACATCTCCGCTTATAACCGTTAAACAGATTTTCTACTTCCTTCTAGGAAGTTCATCATACCAACTGGGTATGATCTACTTACAACTAGTAAGTAGTTTTTCGTTTAATTTCAATATCACTCCATCTAGGTGTGATGTTTAAAATTTCACTTAGTAGAGGGTCTTCATTTTCGAGGTGCTCATAATCCCAACTGGGTATGATGTAAAAATCCCACTCACCCATTAATGTCATGAATCCTTCTTAACCAGCTTTCATCTCATCGCAAGCTTTGTCTTAGTTGGCATTCCTAATACTTTGTGTTTTGTCAAGGGTGTATTGATCTAAGCTTTTGACTTGGACAGATAGCTCTTGTCCTAAGGTTCCTCCTTTCTGCTCTAATTCGATCGTAGGAGAGCTGAGGAGGTATTGGGAGAGCTTGGTTTGGCATGAGGAGGGCTCAAATTGGCTAATTTCAGCTCGATAGAAACATGGCAGCTTTGGTTTGTCGGAGCTGCTTTACTGTTTGATCACATCGGCACTTCTTCAGAGACCCTCATTGCAATTAGAGACTACCACCGTGTAGTTGACTTCTCCCCGAGTCTAAGGAACCTGACCATGCCTTCTTTGGCTAAAAAAGACCCTATATCGGAGCTCTGGTTGAAGCTTCATCAGAAAACTGAGTAGCTGAGAGAGAGTAAGGTTTTCAGGTGTGTGGATGATGCATGGAGAGGGGCTCATTATATAGGGAGATCGGGAACTCTCCGACCATTCATTTGGGACCTTAATGATAGTCATTGATGGCCTAAAACATACTGAACAAAAATGTTTCTTCTTCGCTGACGCTGTTAAATTTTCCGATGAGTGACCAATGCTGTCATTTAAAGAATGAAGATGACACTATTTTGAACCGGACCGGACTGGTTTGAACCAGGTTCAACACTTAAACCGACCGGTTAAGACCCGATTTGACCGAGTTTTTCAAAATTAAAAATTTATAAATCCATCTAAATTTGTTCTCTATCAAATGGTGGTCTCAACTGTCCAATTTGAATTTTCTAAACTACCTAGAAAAATGAATTTAGCATTTGGTTCAATAGTGGTTCAAACCGGTCCAAACTGGTTCGAATCCGGTTCACCTGGACCGGTCTGGTTTTCTCTCCCAAATTGTCCTAAGGTCATTTTTCAATATTTTTATGACCTTTTGGGTCACTCGGGAGTTGTAAATTTCCCAATTTTCCTGTTATCTAGTGATCGAGTTTGTAAACTGGTTCAATTTTTTCACTCGATTTGACCGGTTCTTTTCCCGGTTTTTCTTAACTCCAAAGGTGGGATTTATAATCTTGCATGAGTTATGAAGCTTCATCATGCATTACTTTTACATGATATGTTGTTGATTGCTGCGTTGATTATTTGGCATGCCTGCATGGAGATATATTGAGAAGAGCATCAATAGGGCACCTATAAGAGGTTTTCTCGAGAGTTAGGGTTGATTGAGAATGGTGAGATAAGGCTGGTTGTATTTTGTAGTTTCCAGGTTGCACATGAATCTATGAGGGGTCATTGTTCCTACGTGCGAGGAGTTGGTGGGCTACCCACGTTGCAGGGGATAATGATTGGAGGTCATTGCCTCGTCATCCTGATGATGAGACCTGCCAATATGGTATATTGGGACCACGGTTGTGCATCCACACATATACTCATCGCACTCGAACACCCTCATGTGTGAGGTTCCATGGGAGCATGTTTGGGCAATGGATGTATTAATGCATATGGATTGTGATGATCATCTCATGCATGGATGAGCATAAAGTTTTAGCTATGTTAGGCATCCATGTTAAAATGTACGAATGGTACTAACTTAAAAGAGATAATGTTAATGACAAGTAAGTTTCAGAATTATAGCTCTAAAACTAAGTATATTATAATAAAAATAAAATTTTCCTTGTTTAGTATTTTAGGTGGAGAATCGGGGTAGGACTATGAAGTAACTTGATGTTGGCAAGCCTATTCATTAAGTTGGGAGCTCATCCCTTCCCAAATATTTTTTAGGTAAACAACATGGACTATACTTACGGCTAAAAATTAACACCCAATCACTCTCTGTGATTGCGGTATACTTCTAAAGGACCCAACCTCAAGTTATCTTTATTCAAGTGTTATAAGTCCCCATATTTTCTCTATACGTATTGTGAGAACTGTACTCTTTTGAACAAATGGAAATAAATGTACATGTTTTATATTACGAGTTTTTCATCCACTTGTTTTTACAAGGGTGATGGTACCCATATTTGTAGTAGTAAGGGGACGTGGCAGGTTATTAGCGTACCGAACTAAGAATTTGGGTCAAGACGTGACAATGTATTTCAAACTCTTATGGTCTATGTATATATTGCATGTGACGATCCCTTACAAATAGTGTCTCCAAATCTTTAGGGTGAATACTATCAATTCCAGTTCAATGTCATGGGTCAGGTAATTCACCTCATATTTCTTTAATTGTATTAAGGCATAAGTTATTAACTTTTCTTCTTGCATTTATACCTGTCCCTGATTGGATGCATCACTATAGATTTTATACTCTACTCCTTCCAAATCCGACATTGTTAGTACTGGGGTTGTAGTAAGACATATATTCAGTTCCTCAAAAGCTCTTTCATACTTCTCATCCCGCTCGTAGTTCACTACCTTATGTGTTAGTTGGGTCAAGGAGGTGACGAGGATAGGGAGACCACAAGGGGAAAGGATAAAAATCTGCTTACAATGGAAATTTTGCAAAGTTTTACCAAAACCTAAGATAAGGGATACTAGCCAAAGATAGCTGTAGAAACCTGAATATTATAACAATAAAAAGAGGGAATGTAAAGATGACAAACAATAATAACTTGACTATCTAAGAAGGTTGGCAGGAACTTTTTGAGAATGATTCTAGAATGAGACTTATAAGTAATGACATTCATGAGGAACATAATGGGAAAAAAGGGGGCTACGACCCTAAGATATAAGATGGTGACTAACAAAAATGAGGAAATTCGAAAAAAGGGGAAAAGTCATAAGAAGGTAAATGAGAGATGTCAAGAATGCATAATGGCATAACGACCAGGTGAAACTATGAAAGTGGGAGAACCCGAGTCACGTAGGAGAGAAATTTCTCTTCTCTAAAAAATAAAAATTTTAAGAACAAAATGTTTAAAAAGAGGGGAGAAGTTTTAACACTAAGATTTACCAAAAGTAGAATTTGGCATAGTTGGACCAGAAATAAAGGTTAAACCAAGAATGAGAATATGGACTAGGAATCGGGATCAGATTAGGAATCATTTCCCAAATAAGGAGATGAGATTTTTGGAAAGTTGGTTTAGATTAATTGGGATAAGAAAGGATCATGGTTTAAATTATTAAAGGGACTGGAAGAGTGCAAACAAGTAATTTTTGATATATGTGAAATTATATAAAAAGAAAAAGGGGTCACTAAGTCAGGTCATGAGTTTGACTCGACTCACCACGATGCACTGGACTCACCCTACCCCACCACCAACTCCGTGTTAGAAAGACTGCAACTGGAAGACTATAAAAAATTGATCAAATTGACTTAATTTTGGCCAAATTACACACAACCAAGCTCATGCTTGATTTGAAAACTCCCGTAGTGACTTTCTTGTGAATTTAATATCCTTTCCATCAAATAGAATTATACTCCCAAAGTAGGAAAACATGTTCTAAGAAATGCTCCCCACACCTGAGTTGTCACATCTCGACCTAGTTTGGTCGAGGTCTTGTAATCAACTCGCCACCTTTACTTCCATCATCCGAGTATTCCTACCCTAATGATACAAGGAAGCTAAAGGCATGCCTATGTTCAAACCCTTATTATAAGTTGGGGGTAGGGAACATACCTTGAGGGCCCAAGCTTATTCTAGAACTTTCCGTTTTTGTCCTAGATCTGAAAGGGTGAGAGGAGGGGAATGAGTATACATATACTCAGTGAGGGACACTACTATAATGATTAATTTAATTCATTGCTTCACCCATTAATTATCCATTTGTCATTTTCACATATTAGCCATACATTAATCGCCCTCCTATCATAGGAGGGATCACATATTCACAGAACGGTTCCCGACCATTCCACTTGTGGACCAAAGCACCTTTATTGTCCACCCTAATAGAGGTTAACAACCTCTGCCCTGAGTTTGAGTAAACATCAATAGTCCAACCCACAAACCCCGATTACTTCATAATGTTCGCTTTATGGGACGAGAGCTCCTTTCCCTTACTGCCTTGGTCTCAGTGCGCTCGAAGCTCCCCGAGCTTCTTGACCTATTGGATGCCATACCACCCTTATGCACCCTAGGTTGTCCAATAGACCTTGGGATCCATCACTACCTCATGTCAGGTGTCCTGATGGCCCGAATCTCATAGTGCATGCACAAATCAAGAGTCTTTTAAATTTATAGCCATTATTTTTGGCCCTCTAGCGCAACAGTTTGTTGGCTTGGCTTCCCACGCTTACTAGCCCATCATGTTTGATGACCTGGCTTCGGCAGAGCAACGGTTTGGCCCAACAAGCCTAAAAACTCAGACTTGGCTCGACATGTATCACACACAAATTCCCGTTAATTAGATTTTTTTAGCATTACTCATCTTATGCTAGTTCTGGATGGGTGCATACCCCGTGTCCATCAACCTTGGGCCCACTTGCATACCGAGCCTAAGCCTAGAATTAGCTCCCAAATATTTTAAGTAGAGTCACCTAGTTAGGGTAAGCTAATTCCAAGAAAATCGTTTTCAAATGCGAACTGTCATTCCAACCGGAATGGACATTATGACAATTCTCACTCACCCAGTAATTTTGACAGGGTCGTCCCGATGGGGTCTAGTTTTGCAGGGTGCTTTTGGAAGAAGACACTCGAGCAGTCTACTCCTACACAACATAAATTTTCATTTCAGGGCATGTTGACTGAGATGTCACCTATTTTCTAGCATTTGCGCATTGGGCCTCGCATTTTTCCTTAATTGCATTTAGGTCCCTAAGATTTGTACTTTTATCCTTAGGTTCTTATTTGCCCCTTTGTTTCAATTAAGCCCCTAGGATTTTCAATTATCTTTCTTGGGTCCTTAACTCTTTTTAAATTCACCCATTGGCCCTTAATGTTTCCAAAATTGCCATTTTGTCCCTAATTTTCCAAAAATAGCAATTTGGTCCTCAAGTTTTCAAAATTTTCAATTTTCCCCTATCTTGCCCAAATTGCCCAATTGGCCTTCAATCTGGAGTGAGTTTCATGAAAACACCCCCAATTTCTTTAATTTACCATTTGGCCCTCTAATTTTTGAAAATTGCACAAAAGCCCCAAATTCACCCTCTTCTTCTTCCCCAATTTGAGCATATGGACATTAAGATCTTACCTCGTCCAATTAACGGTTTGTATGGCCTTAATTTCTTCGTTTCTTGCTGTAATTCACCTCCTCCAGCTCTCTTTGATCGTCCTACACTTTGGATTTTCGAATTTGGTTGATTTTTAAGCCACGTCGGAGCTTTGTCGGAAAATTTATAGTAGAGAGAGAAAGCTTGCTTAACTCACCGATGGAGGGGCGGTGGTTTGTTGTGGTGGGGGCAGCTAGTGCTCATCGAGGGGAATCTACCAAGGTTAGGTGCCACTACAATTCATCGCTACCTTAGGGAATTTGAAGAGAGAAGTTTCGGGGGTGCAGCTTTGAAACTCATAAATTCCTACGAGGAGGGGTGAAATTGAGCTTATTGGGGGTCTGTAAGGGGATGTGGAGAGTCTTAGGCAGTTGGAGGTGGCCAATGCTAGCGATGGAAGGGCTGAGGGAGTCGGGGTTGGGTAAGTCAGGAGCTCGCTGTTTCAAGCTCCAGAGTAACTTCACTGTGCTATCATCTCTACATTTCTCTGGTCATTCTCTGGTTGCTTTGAGATTGTCTCGAGCTAGAGCACTCTTCCCAATTTTGTGCCACCCTTCGGAGATTCTCTTATTGCAAAATTGCCCGTCGTCAAAGCCTTTATCAGAGTGTCGGTGGAAAAGAATTAATTTGTCTTTTGAGAGTGAGAAGTGTGGAGGACAAATGGGAGGGTAATCTTTTTATAGGGAGCTTGACAATTGTTCAAGCTACCCGCAGGCGTGAGACCCGCCCCCCGACTCGGCTGCTAACAACTTGACCAAAGAGATTTTCAAGTCGCTGAAGACTCCAGCTTTTCCATCCTCTCTCTGTTCTCCGTTCTCTCTATCAACGGTTAAAGGTTGAAGATGATGATGTGGTAGGTGTGCCATGTGGCATGCTGTGATTGCCCAATTTTTCTAACGTAGAGGTACAACTCAGCCGTTGTGCCCGCCGTTGACCAGACATGTGGCAGCCTCTCATTGGCTACTCGTGTATGTGTGGCAGGCTGACAATCGCCCACTGACCATTGACCAGACATGTGGCAACCTTCTATTGGCTGTCTATGTCTTTGTGGTTGATTACGAGGCATCGCTGACTGTTGACTGATCTGATTCGTTGACCGGTTGGACCATTGACTGGTCCGGTTCGACCAGGTTCGGTGATTTGAATTCGAAAATTGACTGGTTTAGAGCCGATTCGACCAATTTTATGAAATTTAAAATTTTAAAAATTTATCTAAATTTATTTTCTATCTAATGGTGTCCTTAATTTCCCAAATTGACATTTTTAGGCCACCTAAAAAAATGAATTATTGAACTGATTCACTATGGTTTATCTTGGTTCAGTCCGGTTCGGGTCCAGTTCACCTAGAATTGGTCCAATTCTCTCCTTAATTGCACTTCCTGATTCTTCCTCACAATTTTTATGAATTTTTTGGTCACTTGGGATTTCCTAATTTCCCTTGTAAACCCCTTCTTTATTATTTTATATTGATTAAATTGGCCCAATTTTCAAATTAGTGTTAGTTCTCCTCCTAGTTTCCTTGGTCTGAGGGTACGGGTTCCACACGAGTGGTCGACCAAGTATTATTGCTTCACTGGGCCACACAAAAATGGGATATTTGTGTCAAAATATATCTAATAATATCACACCCAACCCGATCTGGTCGAAACCCCTTGAGCAACCCACCACTCCCATTGGTGTAGAGTAGTCACCACTCCCCAGACCGCGAGGAGTTAGGCGTACTTTCTATAATTGTTCCCTAGAATAACATTATACAAAACTAATAGCTTAAAAATAAATTACCTGGGTTTAGAGGCTTGGCAGTGGGACTCTTTAAAGTTCGTCTCTATAACTCAATGAATGGGTGTTAGGGTGAAATTTCAAAAGTTTATGATATCTTTCTTGTTCACAGGTTTGTGGATTTTTCTTCTTTCTTAGAAAAATATTTCAATGATCCCCTTGCTTGGGATTTGTTTAGCATACAATCACCCTTGCCCTTTATTAAAAAGGGTTCACACGTTCGTAGAGTAGTCTCTTAGTGTTCCACTTGTAGACCTGAACGTCTTTACCGTCCACCCGAATAGAAGTCCATGACTTCTACCCTAAGTCTGAGTGGGCATCAATTACCCCACCCATAGACCCAAAATTACTTCATGTCTGTGATGTGGGACAAGACCTCTCCCCCTCCAATGTCACACCCTGACCTAGTTTGGTCGGAATCCCATGATTAACCCACCACTCTCCTAGACCTCAAGGAGTCGCTCCTCCCCTAGATCAGGCGTATTGCCTGCCCTATTTCCTAGAATGAAATTAAAAATGTTAACTCATACCTGGGTTCGAGACTTGGTGAGGAAAACTCTTTGGTGGTTTTTCCTTCCTTAAAAAAGTTAAGGAGATGGAAATGAGGTTGACAACTTAGTGAGTGGAGAAATCTTAAGGATGCACTTATTTATGTGCTTGTTATATTTGTGGTATTCCATTTTCTACCCCTTCTTGGGTTGGCACACAATCACACTCCCTTTTTGTCATAAAAAGGGATCACACATTTGTAGAACCGTCCCCAACTATTCCACTTGTGGACCGAAGCACCTTTATCGTCCACCTTGATAGAGGTACACAACCTCTACCCTGAGTTTGAGTGAACATCACTTGTCCGACCCTAATAACCTAATGATACTTCTTGTCCTCTTCGTGGGACGAGACCTTTTTGCCCCTCCTACCTCTGTCTCCGTGCGCATGAAGCTCATAGAGCTTCTTGACATGTTGGATGACAGACCGCCCTTATGCTCTATGGGTCATTCAGCAGCCCTTGGAACCACCACTACCCCATACCGGGTGTCTCAATTGCTCCACATCTCATGCATGCAAAAATAAAAATTTTCATTTATTATAGCCATCATCTTTGGTGTTACTAGCCTAACGGATCGGACAACCAGCTTCGGCCTCATAACTACTGACCCAATGAGTTCGATGACTCGACTTTGTCTAAGCATCTACTAATCCAACGAGTTCGTCTGTCCGGCTTCGGTGTTGTAACTAATACACACGTAATTTACTGATTCTTATGAGAGTTTTTCAAGCACATCCTTCTCATCTTGTCTATAGGCCTATGCTTGTGCCCATTAGCCTTGGGCCCACTCGAACAACATCGTTCAACCTTTACATGTCCCATGCAATATCAGGACAACCTCCCAAAAGTTTTAAGCTTGTTCAATCAGTTGGGGAAGTGCAGTCCTTAAAAACTTTTTTTTTTTAATTCGGGAATGCTGCAATCATCAGCCCAACAGGGCATGATGCTAAATACACTCAGCTGATAAATGAGACTAGTTTGTCATAGCTGGACTTCCAGTCCTCATCGTGTCTTCTCGCACACATTTTGGTTCAATATGTCCCTCCATGGTTTAAACATGTTCATGAGGGAAGTTTCGGCATGAAGGCCTCTCAAATGTTAAAAATTTTCAATTAAGTCCCTAGGATTTCCAACTATCCCTCAAGGGTCCTTAATTTTCCAAAATTACCCACTAGCCCTAAATTTTTCTAAAATTCCCAATTGGTCCTTAAACTTTCAAAATTACCAATTGATCCCCAATTTCATAAAATTGGCCAATTGGACTTCAATTGGGAGTTAATTTCATGAAAATGCCCCAATTTTCCTTAAATTACAACTCGACCCCTAATTTTCCCAATTCTCCCCAAAATTGCCATTTGTTCCCAAAAACTTGTTTCTTTCAATTGAACACCTAAACATGGGCAATTGCACCCATTAATGATTAGAACCACCTTCTCCTTGTTCCCCTCATCATTTTAAACTTTGAAACACCTCATTTAGCTGAGAAATGAGCTCAAACGAAGCTTCATTGGAAACATTTTCTAGAGAGAGAGCTTGATTTTCTTACTAGAGAAGGGACAGTGGTCCAAGCTCTGGACAGGGTTGGCTAATGCTCTTCAAGGGGAATCTCCCAGGATAAACATTAGGTCAGTTGGTTGCATGAGCGCGAAGAATTCAAAGAGATAATTTTAGAGTGTCATTTTCTACAACTTCACTATTTCGATGAAATGGGGCAAAATTGACTTACCTCGAAGGTTCCTAGAGGTCAGGGGTTGGTTGTGGGGAGCTGGAGGGCTCTGACGTAGCATCCCCATTAGCAGCCTAGTCAGCCTGTGACTTGCTGATCGAACACGTGGCAACCTCCCATTGGTTGTTCCTTCCTACGTGGCTGATGATTGATCCTAGTTAACTGTTGAACGTGACATGTGGCGCTCTCTGATTGACTATTTTTAAATGGGTCAGATTTTCCTCCTCATGCACAGTGCCAATGCCACGTGTCACTTCTAATTGGCCGAGGTCATCTGACGTGGCACTGCCACGTTTCGACCTTTGATTGGTCGGTCGCTCCTTAACGTCCTAGTCGGACGCTAACGTGGCACTTTTTCCTTGTGTCAACTGCCCATTGGTCAACCTTTATTGATGAGGCTTTGTCCAATATTGACCGTTGATTGGGACACGTGTCACTCCTTTGACCGTTGATCGAGGATATGTGTCACTCCTTAATTGGCCAACACTTCTAGACACTAACTGAGTGGCTGATTGGGTGGGCTTCACCACACATCGTGCGCTAATTGGTCATGCCTATTGACTGGGTGTTGACTTGGTAGTGGTCCGTTGACCGGTCCATTCCAACCGGGTCCTGTAACCCGAAATCGTAAATTGGTCAGTTCAGGACTGATTCGACTAGTTTGTAATAATTAAAATTTTCTAAATTCATATAAATTCATTCTCTATCTAATGGTGGCTTCAATTTTCCAATTTGAAAATTTTAAGCAACCTAGAAAAATCCATCTTTGAACCAGTTATTCACGGTTCAACCCAATTAACTCTAGTTCAATCTGATTCACCTCGAACCGGTCTGATTTTCACTTCCTATCCACTTCATATTTCTCCTTCATGACTCTTGTGATTTATTGACCACTTGGGATGTCAAAATCTTCATCTTAAACCTTTAGTTTACCCCTTTTTGGTCTCGACAAACGCCTAGTTTTCTTTCAGAAGTATTTGGGGTTTTCCCCCGGTTTAGTTCTTTATTTCAATGGGACGGGGTTTACAAATGACCTCGGTCTCAATGCGAATGAAGCTACTTCAAGCTTCGAAACTCACTAGACGATGAGACTTCCCTTATGCTCCTTGGGTCGTCTAGTAGCCCTTAAAACCAACACTACCCCATGTCGCACACCTCAATGGTTCCGTATTTCAGCATGCACATACAAAAGTCTTTTAAATTTTAGACCTTTATCTTTGGTGCTACCAGCCCAACGAGCCCGACAACTTGACTTCGACTCCATAACCACTTGCCCAACAAGTTCGACGACCTGGCTTCGGTTCAGGAGCTACTAACCCAACGAGTCTAACGACCCCATTTCAGCATGGTGGAGGTTCACACAATTAACCAGTTTTAAAAATATTTCTTAACTCATAAGCTTATTTGTATATGGGTTTCGGCCCGTGCCCATTGGCCTTGGGCCTAGTTCACGAGTTTTCCTAAAATTGGGCCATTATCTCATTTTCAGCCAAATTTGGGAAATGGTCAAATTTGGCAAAGTTTGTCCAGGGTAAGACTCCCAACTTCTTCCACGAGCCCTCATGAGATAAATGAAAGTATTTGGAGTGGATTTTCAAAATTTGAAGTTGGTTGCAGCTGTTTTCTAAGTTTGAGAACTAAGGTGCAAAATTGAAAAAGTTTGGGGACTAGTTTACAAAAATGTTAAAAATTGTGGAATAGTCCATAAGACAAGTGTAAGGGGCTAGATGGTGATTTTAAACAAATGTAGGTGTCAAAAATAATTTTAGGGAGTTTAGAGGCAAAAGGATCTTTTTCTTTAGAAAGTGAAGGGTAAAATGATAATTTTTGCCTAAATAGGGGCAAAATGTTCATTTTGCACCATGAGGGGCAGAATAGTTAGTTTTGACAAGTTGTAGGTGAAAATAATAATTTTAGAAAGTAAAGGGCAAAAAATTGAAGTTTTGCAAGAAAAGGGCAAAATGGTAAATTGTGTAGAGTTTGGGGCCAAAATGTAATTTTCAAGACTTAGGGATCCAAATGGCACTAAGATATAATATGGAGATTAAATGAAGAAGTTTTTAAAGTTAGAATCATAAATAAAAGAAGTTGAAAGAATGAAGAGTATTTTGGTTTTTTTGTGAAAAGTGAAAGGCCAAAAATATATTTTGGAAAAAATGAAGTATAAGTTTTAAAAGTGTATAGATTTTGGAAATTGTAGAGTAAATAGAGAAAAAGAGGGGGATGCATTAGAAATTATGAATATAGGAGGAAAGGGTAGCATGATCGAGTTTCATTATCTTATAAGAGCGAATCCGAGTTGCAGGGAGAAAATTACAAATTTAGAATTTTGGTAATGATGCGAATATAATAGGGTGTACTAAACTGACCATCACATTATAATATGATTTGTGTAGAGAAACGAGATTGCATAATTCATGGGGATTACGCTTCCTAAGATAAATGGAAAAAAAGTCGAGACAAATGATTTCATGATATAATGTGAGCTGGCTTATCATTGACAAGTTCGATTGGGACATCCATAGTTCTTTACAAGCTTTTATTATAAAATTATATACCATGCTTATGATTTGGAAAGGACATGAAAAAGAAATGAAAAGCACACTACATGGAGATATGGAGATATTTCGTATACAATAAAATGAGAAATTGACATCATGTGAACATAGTATAATAAGATGGATCGACTATGAGGAAAATAAAAATGTGGAATTGAATAATTGATGAGTTAAGCACGTAGGAACTATGAAAATAGGCTAATGGCAAGGTTTGGTAAGCTGACCATAAAAGATTATGACCCTCTTTCTAATATCAACTCAATAATTTGTGTTGCATGCATGATTATGTGCATCATGTTGTGAGGAGAATTGCCTCTTATTATGAGTAGCATTGTTTTGTTATGGCATATGATATTTGTTATGTTTGAGATAGGGCATCAACATCACACATATGAGAGGTAGTGTCGAGAGTTGGGGTTGACTGAGAATGGGGTTATAATGTGGGTGTATGTGATATGATGGTTCTTAAGTCACCCATGGACCCGTGAGGGGTCCGATTATGCCTCAGTACGAGGTAGATGTGGATGACAAGGGCATTGGTTTACCTATGTGCATGAAGGGTAGAGAATGCCCAAGTATGAATATATACTTTGTACGTGGAGGGCGGGGAATGCCAAAGTATATAGGTGATCAAGTGTATTGCCTCAACATCCCGATGATGGGATGAACTTTTTATATTACCTTATGAGTGTGTCTGGGCAATGCACATGCCATCATCGTTTCAAGCCCTTATGTGTGAGGACTCGAGGGACATGGCTAGGCCATGATTGTTTGTGAAATTATATTGTATGAGACTTCTTGTGATAAGATGATCACAATGAGATATGATATGAAGTTTTTGATTGAGGATAAAACTCAAAGAATGAACAAAATGCTATAATTATGTGAATAAATAAACAATGGAGAATTTGATATATATAAATATATAGCCTTATGGATATATCTATAAAAATCCCTCCATGTAAGTTATTTTGGGTAGAGGATTGGGGTCGAGCCTTGAAGTGGCTTGACATCAATAAACCCATTCATTGAGCCGAGAGCTCACCCCCTTCCAAAACATTTTTAGGTAACGAGAGCAACTCATGGAACAACTGCAAGTGATTGACACTCAATACTATAGACTTGAGGTATACATATCAATAATTCAACATGAAGGCTACTAATCTTATCAATTGTTGTTATTCCTTAGGATTTTCTATGTATTTTACAAGTTGTATTATATTGAAAGAAATTTTAAAATAATGGAACTTTCTTATATTATGATTCTTTCGTCCACTCACTTCTAAAAGGGTACTGGTGCCCATCTTTGTATCATTGAAAAGATGTGGTGGGTTGTCATCAAACTGGATCAGAAAATTAGGCTCATTGTGACATTAAGTCCATGAATGTTGTTAGGGAATTGGTTAATCAAAATGACATCACTAGAAACTCGTAATGTCCATAATGAGTCCTAAATGCCATCTTTTGTATATTATCCTCATTTATATATAAATGATCATACCCTTACTGTAGGTCTATCTTTGAGAAGTTTGAATCCCTATATTGATAATCGAATAAATCATCTATTCTAGGAGGAGGGTATTTATTCTTGATGGTCACTTGATTCAATCTCCAATAATCCACACACAGTCTCATGCTCCCAGAATATTTCCTTACAAAAAATGTGGGAGCACCCCAAGGGGAGTGATCAGGTAGTATAAACCCTTTCTCTAGTAACTCATCTAAATGTGCCTTTAACTCCTTTAATTTGACTGTGGCCATTTTGTACAACACTTGCAATGTTGGGTGCGTGTCACGCCTCGACTTGGTTTGATTAGTTAGCACCTATGAACAACTTGCCACTCCTCTTCGTGCTAAAATAGTTTTAGTTACCTTGATAGACTAGACATGAAAAATGCTCAAAGTTATCTTTTCCAAAACAAAACTAACAAAATAATTTAGGTTAATTATCATGCCCCAACCCAGTTTGGTTGGAACCCCGTGAACAACCCACCACGCCTTCTTGTACTAGGACAATATTTCTACCATGATAGATAAGAAATGGTAAAGACTTATAAACATAAGTGTTTTCCATAAAAAACATTTACATAACAACTTAATAAGATTTACTTTTTCTTGGTAATCTACTCTTGCTCTTCAAGCTCTCTCTTCACTCAAAGTGGAGGTTTTCCTAAAAGGGGTTTAAGGAGAGGGGGTGAGTATGTAACTGAGTGAGCAGGGTTATGTGACACTGTGACTTCCTTTCCACGATTCAGCATATACTTAAATAAAACTTTTCCTTTCTTTTTAAAACAAACAGGGTCTGCATGACCTGCTACAACTTGTATCATCTTTTTAGAAAGGGGTTCTCATTGAAGTTCTTTCTCACATTTACCGTAGGTTCCTTCCTAGTAGGAAATTTTTTTTTTCATGATTTATTTAAGATAGGCCTATCATGGGTTTGTATCACACAAACAACCCTTTTCAATAAAGGGATCAAACAATCATAGAACAGAGACTTAGAGGCTTCAACCTCGATCTATTCTACTAGTTGCTCGGAGCATCTTTACCATCCACCCTAATGAGAGGCCACAACCTCCACCACGTCATATGTGTGATCACCTTGGCCTAACCCCTAGACTTATCGATACATCGATCCCCATATGGAGGGGTGAGACATCACTCTTCTATCTCCTCGGCCTCAGTGTACATGAAGTTCCCAAAGCTTCAAGACATACCGGAATAACACAACTTCCCTTATACCAACCTTGTTGTCTAGTAGCTCTTAGAACTAACAGCACCCCATATCATGCATCTCCTTGGATCCAGACGATTGCAATCACATACATATGTATTTTGATTTAAGAATTTTATCTTTGTGCTACTAGCCTAATGGGCTCCAACTCGACACTAGCTCAGCAACTTCAATAAACATTATTAATTTGTAATAATTTTATCAAGCTCTTAGATCAAAACTTATTTACTGGTTTGACCCATTTCCATTGGCCTTGGGCCCACTCATATGAGTTTTCAAAACATGGCTTTGGGCTCACTTCAATTTTCAAAAACCATGGCATTTGGCCCACTTATACAAATCTAGATCTAGCCCACATTTTGTTGACCATGGACCTTGCCCATTTTCTACATCGACGGTCGAAACTAGATCATTCCCCTTGAGTATATCCATACATTGTACAAGGGTAATCCTATTATCATACTTCATGCTTTCTTCAAAAATATAATCCCAAAAGGTTTGAGCAGTTTCACATAGTCACATGATTATATTTTTGGAAATTTGATTTTCTAAATAAAACATGCTTTAAAGTATGCATCATCGGTCCAATCAGACTCAATGCCAGAAATCACACTCGCATGTATTCTGAGACTAGTTATGTAAACCCCATTCTCTCAAACTATGGAACCAAAGATGAGAACCAAAAAATTTCCAAAGAAAACCGATGATCGAAATGAGCCAAAAATGGTAAATATGAGAAAAAATGGGAAATTTGAAAACCTCAAGTGGCCAATAAACACCCAACAATCATTTAATTGAAGCATGAATGAAATTGGGTGTGAGAACCAGATCGGTTCAAGGTGAACTGAGCTTGAACTGGATTGAAACAAGATGAACTATAAAGAACCAATTCAAAGATTCTTTTTTCTAGGTGGCTTTAAAAATATCAATTTTGGAAATTGAAGGTACTATCGAATAGAAAATGAATTTACATGAATTTAGAAATTTAGAAATTTTATAAAACCAGTCAAATCATACCTAAATTGACTGATTTTTGAATTTGGGTCACCAAACCCGGTCCGACTAGACTAACCGATGGTCCAACCGGTCAATGGACCGCTTGCCAAGTCAACGTCCAATTAGCAGATGCAACCAATCAACACATGAAGCATGCCCTATTAGCTGCTCGGTCAACGTTATCCAATTAGAATGCAATACGTGTCACTGGTCATCGATTAGAGGAGGAAAAATCCATGTTAGCGATGACCGATGAATAGGAGACTGACACGTGTCCCGAGTCAATGGTCAATGTCGGAAAAGCCTAGTCAGTCGAACCGGCCAATGGTAAGCGGACACGTGGCAAACGTGCCATGACAGCTTCCAACTATGGTATATGAGAAAAGGTGGACCAATCAGATGTCGACACGTGGTGGAGCCACATCGGATAATCCGAAAGAACCAAAGACTGACACGTGATAGTAGCATTGTATGTTGGGGGGAAATCCGACGTATTTGAATGGGCCAATGAGAGGACGTCACATGTCACAGTAAATGGTTGACTAAAGTACGGTCAGTAGCCACATTGGGATGAGTGGCCAATGGGAGGCTGCCACATGTCTGGTCAATGGTTCAAAGGCTAACTAAGCTATGTAGGAAGTTGCGTCAGCAAGGCCAACCAATCACAATGTGCCACGTGGCAAGCTCACACATGCGAATCTTGCATGCATGACACAATGTCATCATCAACCTCTGAAAGCTACTAGAGAGGAGGAAGAGGCGAGCTCTTTGGTCTCTAGCAACCGAAGAATGCTTCGGTATGACTGTTGGTGTCCGAGTTAAGGACCAAGTTGTGGGCATACGGTTCACCAATCAGTTGTCGAGCTCCCTATATTAAGAGCACTCGTCCTCTTGCCTTCCTCATCCCACTAGCGAGTGAAGAAGAAGTACTCATTTTTCTAGAAAGATGTAAACTAGAGCATTAACATCGGACCTTTCCTCAACCTTCAAAGCTCCAATAGGTGTCGTGAGAACTAGGAGGGAGTTCTCCACCCAATTGCACTCTCCGTTTGACCTGAGGACCACTAGAGGAGCACCGACAAGCCTGCACATTATTACTACTCCAATTGGTCTAAAACGACAAAATCATGTCGAGCACAATTTTGGCCACTCCGACCTCTTACAACTGAAACAACCCTTCCAGAACTCATCTTGATTGACCCTTAACCTCTCTGAAGGTTCCAAATAGGTTCATTTCACCTCCACACATTAGAGTACTGAAGTTCTAGAAAGAGAAAGTGACAAAAACTTACTGACCAAATTTCCCTTACCTAGGACGTTAATTGGGGAGAATTTCAATCCTCAGAGTACCCTCCCGATGTGGGCTAACTTTCCCATTCCAAAGCTCCAAAAATCGCACCATGAGTGATAAGATTTTGAAGCTCCCTCTCTAAGTTCAGTTTATCGGCAAAGCTCTGTTTGAGCTCATTTCAAGGCCGAATGAGATGATTCAAAGTATGAACATATCATAGGAAGGTGGGGAAGATTATTAGTAGCATGCTAGGAACCAATTAAACAAGTTTACAGGACAATTTGATGAAACGAGGTTTCCGGACCAAAATGAGAAAATTTTGGAAGTTTCAGAAAAATTGGGTATTTTAAAAAATTGGACGATTTTTTTGTCAAATTAAATTTCAATTGAGGACTAATTGTAAATTTAGGTGAAATTGATGGTCAATTGGTGATTTTGAGGAAATTGGGGGACCAATTGGTAATTTTGGGGAAGTTTGGGACTTAAGTGTGACTAAGTATAAATTGGGGTCCCAATGGTAATTATGGAAAAATTAAGGACATGGGTGAAAATAAGAGGAATTTAAAGATCTAATTTTGATTAAGGCATGATTAAGGGTTTTCATGCAAAATTTTCTAATGTGAACGCTCGAACCGTGTTGGAGGGGCGATTCAAAGACCTGTGTAGAGAAGCATGTAGCCGACCGAGATCTAGCTAGAGACAAGTAGAGACATACCGGGTGAGTGGGTTTTAACATCACATTCGGTTGGGCTCGTGAACATACCTTCCTAAATTGATAAACATTTTCCAAAATTGCCCTCCCCTGACTACTTGAAACCGCTTAAATATTTTGGGAGACTTTTCTAAAGGAAGCATGAAACATGAAATAACTAGAGCTAGTCTTGCTCAAGTGGGCCCAAGGTCGATAGGCATGAGCTTAGGTCCACAGACAAGTAGTTGAGTAATAAATCCAAGAAAACTCATATAATGGAAAAAATGTGTGTGATAGTTATTGGGCCATGACCAGGGTTGTCAAACTCGTTGGGCTAGTGGTCACCAAGCCAAAGTCAGGTCGTTGAACCCATTCGGCTAGTGGTACCAAACCGAACTTGGGTCAATAAGCTCATGGGGGCTGATATCACCAAAGATAAAATGTCCTAATTGAAAAGACTTATTGTTTGTGCATGCATGAGATACAAAACCATCGAGGTGCCTAGTATGCAGTAGTGGTGGTTCTAAGGGCTGCTGAATGATCTATTCAGTATGTCGGGAAGCTCGAGAAGCTTCATGCGCATGGAGATCGAGGTTAGAGGGGGAGAGATATCATGCCACATTTGAGGACATGAAGTATTGATTATAGTCTAGGGACTGGGTGATTGATGCCCATACAATCTTTGATAGAAGTTGTGAACTTCTACTTGGGTGGACGAAAAAAATGCTCCAGTCCACAAGTGGGATAGTCGGGGACTATCATGTGTCATGTGATCCCCTTTGATGAAAAGGGGGCGGATGATTGTGTGTTAATCAAATATGCAAACTAAATTTCATGAACACTCAAATATGTTGATAGCTTAACCGTTCACTGAGTTATGTAATCTCACCCCCTCCCTTACCACTTTCAGGGAAGCACTACACTAAGGAGGGGGTGAAGTCAAGCGAGAAGCCTACACTATAAGGTACAAAAGAATTTACTACAGTAGTTTTGATTTCTTTGTTTTGGAAAGCCAGCAGGTTGTATGCCTTTACTTTCCTCATTCCACCCCTGTGAAATACCCAGATGGAGCAAGGAAAGGTGGCAGGTTACTCACGGGGTTCTATCCAAACCAAGTCGGGGCGTGATATGTTTCTTCTAGGGATTTTCAAGTTAGCGTGCATTTCCTTGTCACGTACTTGTAAGTAATTAGCTTCTACAATAAATTGAGCAATTTAATCCCAAGTAAGAAGGTATTCAGACCTAAGACCCCTAAATTTCCAATAATTATGATTTGAGCCATAAGTTATATATTAATTCCAATTAGGTCCCTAAGATTCTCAAATCTTCCATTTGGATCCCTAATTTCTCATAATTTCCAATTGGATACATGATTTCTCTCTAATTGTCGAAAATCCCCAATTTTTCGAAAATATCACTTAAGTCCCCAAACTTTCAAAAATTACAATTGAGCCATCTAACTTGAATATCATCAATCAACCTTAATCCTTCCCAATTTAGTCCTCTAACATGAATATCATCAATTCAGCATTAATCTATCCCAATTTAGTCATAACATGATTCTAATCATCTTCCCTATGTCCCCAAAATCATGTCAAGCTTTGAATCAGTCAATTTGGCTTAGAAATGTGCTTAAACGTAGTTTCGCTGGAAAATCATTCTAGAGAGAAAGGTTTGATTACTCATCTGTAAGGGTCCAGTGACCGGAGCTTTTGATTCCACTAGATTGATCTCTTCCTGGGGATCCTTCCTAGATTAAATCGTGACTCAATTGGTGACATGAATAGTGCGAATTTCGTAATTTAGTTTCTAAACAAAACACATTATGAATAGGAAATTTCGACGAAAGGTGGCAGAGGGAACTTACCACAACAGTTTAGGTAAAGTGTGCACTCTTCTAGGAAAGGTGTGGAGGACTTGGTTTGGCCATGGTTAGCCAAAGGGTGACTCGAGTTTAGCTCAGGTTTCTCTGATGTAGACTGACGAGGGAGCATTGGTATTGTAGGAGCTTGCCAATGCTTCTCTAGTACTCCTCAATGAAATTGAAGAGTGCAACCGTGTAGAGGAGTTCTTCCAGAATCCAGGGAACTCAAATTCCCCTTTTTAGGTGAAGGAAAATGCCTAAGTCAGAGGTCTGGTTTGAGGGTGACCAGAAAATGAGTAGTTCAAGATCTTCAAGCTTTCGAGGGTTGAAGAGGATGAATGGAGGGGAGCTATATAGGGAGCTCGAGGAATTTTGTTCCTATCTAGCCTACCATCGGTCGATAATTTATTCTCCAATTTAAGGCCTTGTCGGAGAGGTTTAATGGTCACCAGAGTCAAGCGACCTTCCCTCTCCTCCTTTGTTATGTTGTCTGAAGGAAAAAGATGACATTGTTCATGTGTGTGAGCTTCACACATGCAAACTACCATGTTGCATGCTATGATTGGCTGGCTTTGCTGACACTGCCTTCCAATCAATGTTTGATTCATCCATTAACTTGTTGACTAACTACATGGTGACCTCTCATTGATTGCTCTCTCTTACATTGCACTTCACCTCTGGTTGGATAATTTAAATTCATCAGTTTTCCCAAGTAAAGCACAATGTCATTAGCATGTGTTAGCCTCTAATTGGATGTGACCATCCAACCTAGCTTCACCACGTGTCAATTTCTGATTGGTCGACCACTCATGACATCCTAGTCGGTCTCTAACCTAGCACCTTTATGACATGTTAGCTTCTCATTGGTTAGCCATGCTAATGAGTCTTCTCCTTAGTTGAAATTTGACTGAGGACACATGTCACACTCTTATTGGCTAGTCATTAGTGACATGGATTTTTCTCGTCTGATCGTTGATCGGGGACACGTGTCACATTCTAATTAGTCAAGGCTTTTAGATGCTGACACACTTTACCGCATGTCACGCGTTGATTGGTCGTGCGTGTTGATTGGCCATTGACTTGGCGGGCGATCTGTTGACCGGTTGGACCGTTAATAGGTTTGGTGACTCAAAATCGAAAATAGGTCGGTTTAGGCCCGATTCGACCAGTATTCTAAAATTTTTAAATTCATTTTCTACATATTGGTGACTTCAATTTCCTAGATTGACATTTTTAAGTCACCTAGAAAAATGAATTCTTCGTCTAGTTCTTCCCTATTCAATCCGGTTAAACCTGATTTAGGTCCAATTTAACCTAAACAGATCTGGTTCTCACATCCAATTTGGTTTATGATATACTTCCATTGTTTTTGGACCCTCATTGGTCACTTGGGATTTTTCATATACCTATTTTGATTTCTATTTACCAATTTTGGTTCACATGAACCATAATTTTCTCTTGAAAATTATTTTTTGGTCTTCCAATATGGTTTTCTTATTATGAGAAAATGGGGTTTAGAGTAACAATATTGAGAACACTGTTCACTCCCCAAAAAATCGAATCAGCACCGATAAAGAAGAAACATTTTCATTTGATACGTTTCATGCCATCAATGTCTATAAAAAAGGTACCAAACGGACGACCGACGAGTCCCCGAGCTCCCTATATAAAGAGCCCATCCATTCATCCTCTCCACACCTAAAAAGCCCACTTTCTCAGTTGCTTAGTTTTCTAGCGAAGCTCGAACTAGAGCTTCGATATAGGGTCATTTCTAAGCCAAAGAAGGTGAGGTCGGGTTTTTTAGAACCGGAGAGAAGTCAGCTACATGTCTGTAGTCTCCGGTTGCTCCAAGGGTCGACGGAGAAGCACCGGTGTGATGGAACGGTGAAGCAGCTTTGACGGACCGAAGCTGCCCTATTTCAATCGAGTCAAAATTGGCCAATTCAAGCCATACTCAGGCCAAACCAATCCCTCCCAACACTTCCTTAGCTCTCCCACGGTTGAATTAGGACTGAAAGGTAAGCTAATTCGGCTCCCCTCTACAATTTTCGACCAGTGCTAAAGAGAGAATCGGCATAATTTCGATGATGAAATTCTAACTCAATTTGACATCAATTGATGCAATTCTTGATTTTATGATGAATCTTAGGATGAGAGCTATCTGCCCAAATCGAAAGCTCGGAACGTCGTGCCCCCGACGGTGAGTAATTGAAGCTTTCTCTCTCTATAATATGTTTTCCAACGAAGCTCCGTTTGATCTTATTCTAGCGTCAAAACTTCAAATTCAAAGTGCTATTGAATCGTATGAAGATGTAGAAACTCAATTTTAACTTCAATTTCAACAATTAGAAGTTTTTAATCAATTAATTTGATGAAATCAAATTCAGCTGTGTTAGGAAGTTCAAATTGGGGGAAAAATTGGAGATTTTTGAAAATTTGAAGGACCAAGATGCTTTTATAAAATTAAGGGTCAATTGTGCATGATAAGAATGTTAGAGGGTTAATTAAGGCATTTTAGAATTTTTGGGCTGAAACTTACCATTTTTGTAAAGGAAGGGCAAAATGGTAATTTTGGAAAAGTTGGGGGACCAAATTGGAAATTTGGGAAATTAAACCCCTTTTTATGAATTTGAATAAATTGAGGTCCTAAGATAAATTTTAAAAGTTTCGAGACTCAATTTGAGGAAAAATCGGCATTAGGGACTTAAAGAAAAATAACTTTAGGGAGCTAATTGCAATTAAATAGAACATTTGGTTTAGCCTACGCGCGCGAGTGCGCTTGTATAGAGTCCGCTTCGTTCACTAGCTAGTTGTAACCGAAGCTGTTCAAATAGGTACAGGTCAACTAAATAGTATTCCTATAGCAATTGGAGTTATGGATTTTCAGTTTATGGGGGGTAGTATGGGATCCGTAGTAGGAGAAAAAATGACCCGTTTGATCGAGTATGCTGCCAATCCATTTTGACCTCTTTTTCTAGTGTGTGCTTTCGGAGGAGCACGTATGCAAGAAGGAAGTTTGAGCTTGATGCAAATGGCTAAACCAGTCTTGAATTAGGTGTAGCTATATTACAAGCTCATGTTTCTATGATCTCAATCTGTATTTACTTGAATGATGCTACAAATCTCCATCAAAGTTCTTTTTTTTTTTATAATTGAACAAAAGCAAAGCGAGGAGCGAAAATGAAGTTTGACGAAGACGCTTGCTCCTCTTATGCCGCATGGGAGCAAAAGTAGTTGAAGCCAACAGTCTACAACAAGGCCTCCTCTAGCAGGAGGGGGAAAAGAAGAGAGGGAATGCGGCCTAATTGCAATTAAATAGAAATTTTGGTTTTCTCATTCATTTGAAATGAATGAAGGCTATTAAGCCGAGAGATAATGAACAAGAATGTTCATATCATGTAGGAATATGAAGTACCCTGAACGCCATCAAGGACAATTTCGTGTGAATACAAAGAACCGGTCGAGTATAATTCACTGCATTAACGGATGAGTGAGATTATATATCATACCCAGTTGGGGATGATAAGTACCTCGAAATGAAAACCCACTACTTAGTGGTATTTTAAACTTTACAACATAGACGAGTGTTGTGAAAATAACGCGGAAAAACTACTTACCTTTTGTGAGTAGATCATACCTGATTGGTATAATGAAGCTTCCTCGAAGGAAGTGAAAAATCCGTTTATCGATTATGAGCGAAGATATTCTCATACTCGGTTGGTATTATGGATAATTGAAAATTTATTTTTGTCGGAAGTGCTCTCCCCTGACTGTGTGACAATGCTTAAATGGTTTGGGAGGCCTTCTTGATGGGAGCTCGAATAGCTCTTACAAGTCGGGGGCTTCGGTTTTGGAACTTGGGGGCTATTATGCTCGGTTTTGAAAATCTCAAATAGTAGGCCATAGGCCAGTGGGCACGAGTAGGAGCTCGTATACAAACATGAGATATATGACATAAAACTTTAATAAATTAATTGTTTGGCCATAGTACCAAGAAAGAAATGATGTATTCAATCAACTAGTGGCACTGTGACATGACAAGTCTCCGGACTAATCAAGATAGACAGCTACAAGTTAAGGGTCGGGGCCATTGGACTAGTGGCACCACATATTATATGGTATGATAAGAAAATATTGATTGTGCATGCACTGTGATTACGAGACCATTAAGAGGCCCAAGAGGGGTAGTGATGCGTCTTAAGGGCCCTAGACAACATGGTGGGTATAAGGGTAGTTCGTCGTACGAGGTGACCATACAAAATTTGGAGTAGCATCAATCGCATGAGACCGGGGTGGGAACGGGATGAGGTCTCTGTCCTCATACAGACACAAAGAATTGATTTCGGGATTGAGGGTCAGATTTCTCATACATCCACTCATTATCAAGGTAGAAGTGGACGTGCTTCTATCTAGGTGGTCGGTAAATTCGCTTCGACGCCACAAGTGGGTTCAGTGGATGGGCTGGCCTACGATTGTGTGATTGGCCTTCATGATGAAGGATGTGTGTTGGGTGATGACACACCATGATTAATAAGAAATGGTGATGAAAACAGAGTTTTGAAATAAAAGGATTTTTGAAAGAAAATAAGGAGTTTGGCACACTCCAATACAAATCTTTTTCCTAAAAGTTAAATTTCGAAAACCCATACACTGAGTAGTTGTACTCACCCCTCCCTTATAACCCTTTCAGGTAGACCAAGGAAAACCTACCCAACACATCCTATTAGTTACACCTATAAGACAAGTATGATTAATTTATAATTTTATGCAGTTTTGATTTATGCTATTTCCAGAAAGGTGCAGTTGTAACAGACGCCTTACTATTCATGGTTTATAAACAAGGGGCAACCCTTAATAAACTAGGAGAGTGGTAGGTTGATCATGGGGATCTGACCAAACCGGGTTGGGGCGTGACAACTAGGTTCTTGGAAAGTGTCCTTCTTGGTTATAAGTCCCTTGCATTGTCCTTGGCGTTAGGTTGGCTCTCCTCATACTCGTGGATGTCACCTCAACAGGTGCTGGCACCACATTCCTTAGTGGCATTGAATATTTCTCCACAAAATGTCTCTTGGTCCCTCATGAATTTTACCATACCTTAGGCATTGGAGATCTTTTAGGACCATCTTCCTATGAGAATTGGGTTTGGGCAGTATTGGTGACATCAGTCCTAGTTTTCTTGGTTCCCTGTCTGGGAGCCATCTGACAAGCATTTAGGTAGTTTTTATGTTATATAGTCTTGATAATGTATTCGAAGAAATAAGCTCTCATACCACTCAAGTTGCCATGCCCTGACATGGATTAGTCGGAACTCCGTGGGCAACCCACCACTCCCTTTGGTCTATGAAGGATAGCCCCTTCTAAAGGTCATGAGGAGTTAGGCGTAACTCTAAGATTGTTTTTTGGAATAGCATTATACAAAACTTAATAATAATTAAAAATCTTAAGGCATATCTGATTTAGGATTCTGCTTCAGAATTTCCTTAAGGTTTAATCTCCTTTCTTGAAAATGGATTAAAAATCTAGTACGATGAGAAGCCCAAACATAGTAGCTTCTCTATCCATTATCATCACCAAGTCGTCCAATAGCCCTTGGAACCCATCACTACCCCATTGGGCATCTTGATGGTTCTGAATCAAAGTGCATGCATGAACAATAATTTTCATATATAACCATTATCTTTGGTGTCAATAGTCCAACGGCCTCGACAGTCGACTCAGCCTGTAGCTGTTTGCCTAACCGATACATCGACCTAGTGTTGATGCATTGCCACTAGCCCATCGAGCCTTGTCGATCTTTAATTGGTACTGTGGCGAATCAAATAACCATTTCCATGTTTATTTGAGTTTTCATGACTCTTCTAATTCATGTTTGTTTACGGGCTCTAGCCCGTGCCCACTGGCCTTGGGTACACTTCATGAGTATTTCAAAATTGGGTCTTTTGCCCTATGAGTTCAAATTCGAGCCTCGTGCCTATTAGATCTATTCTAGCTCTCATCAAGAATATCTCCCAAATAGTTTAAGCAATGATACATAGTTAGAGAAGAGCACTTCCGACAAAAATCTCATTTAGCTTAAAGTACTCATCGCACCAACCGGGTGTGATGACAGAGGTGGTTTTGCTTACAACCGGTAAGTAGATTTTTCCTTTCTTAAAAGTGCACATCACCCCAATTGGGTTTGTTGTTAGAAATTCCTACTCACAAGTGGATTTTCATTTCAAAATGGTGCTCACCACCCCAACCGGGTATGATGTATAAATAACCCACTCACCCAATAGCTCCTTTGCTCACATCCTTATCCGAATTCGTTCCTACAAGGTTTGAGTATCTTTATCAGGAATGACATGGCATGAATAGTCCTTCTATTCCCATGCATTTACATTTAGTCCATAAATTTTTCCTTATTACAATTAGGTTCCTAAAGTCCATAATCTTTGATTTTAGGTCCTTAGATGCTCCATTATTTTCAATCAAGTCCCTAGGGTTTCCAATATCCCTCTTGTGTCCTTAATTTTCTTAAAATGGTATATGGGGCTCAAATTTCCCAAATTTCCAAGTTGGTCCACCAACTTTTACAAACTTACCATTTTGCACCTAAGTTCCAAAAATGGCCAATTGGTCCCAATTTTTAAAACATTTGACCAATTAGTCCTTTAACATCTTTCGTACTACTAATTGAACTTCAATTTTCAGAAATTTCATTTAGGTCTTTCAATTTTTTTGAAAATCCCAATTTACCCTAATTTCACTCCTTTATACTGACCGAATATTATTTCTTGAAATTGGCCATTCAAATAGGGTTAATTGCTCCAATTGATGGTATAGATTGGTTTCTACACTTCCATACAATCCAATTGAGCTTTGAATTGTAGAATTTGGGTCCGAAACGAGCTCAAACGGAGCTTCGCTAGAAAACTATACATAGAGAGAGAAAGCTTCAAAAGCTTACTATTGGAGGTGCGACGGTCTGAGCTCTTAATTTGGAAAGGTAGCTCTCATCTGTAGGGCCCTTCTAGGATTGGGAATCATTACAATTGATGTCAAGATCAGTGTGAATTTGGTTAGTGAATTTCAACACTTTCTCTCTCTAGAATTGAATTGCAATGATGGAGGAGGGCCGAATTGGCTTACCTTTTGCCTTTGTAGAGGTCGTGTGATGATCATGGGAACTATTGGAAGGCTTGGTTTGGTTGTAGGAGGTCTAAATTGGCCAAATTCATGTTGGCCAAAACAAGGCAACTTCGAATCAACGGAGCTGCATCACTATTCGATATTGTCGGTGCTTCTCCGACGATCCTTGGGTCAAGGGCAGCTTGCTGTTAGGGAGCTAACTTCCCCAAAGTCTATAGGACCCGATTTTTCCTTCTAAGGCTGAGAAAAGTGCCCAAGTCGATGCTCTGATTTGAGCCTTTTCCAGAAAACTGAGCACTTTGGTGAGGTAGGCAATTTGAGGTGTGTGGAGGATGAATGGAGATGAGCTCATTATATAGGGAGCTCAAGGACCCTATACTCTACAAGATTCCACATTGATCAAGCTTTACCTCTTTAGAAAATGCCCAAATCAGAGGGAATATTCCTTTGCTTGAAAAGGAAGGTTTCTACATTGATGAACAGTGTTGTGATCCCAAGGAAGAAGACGACACTGTTCTAGACCAGACCGGTCTGGTCCAACTAGGTTCGGTAACAAAAATCGGTCGGTTCAGGCTCGATTCGACCAGTTTTCTCAAATGTAAAAATTTCTAAATTAATGTAAATTCATTTTCTATCTAATGGTAGCTTCAATCTTCCAATTTGAGATTTCCAAGCCACCTAGAAAAATGAATTACCTAATCTATTTCATTATGGTTCAACCCGGTTCAATCTAGTTTAGGTTCGATTCACTCTGAACTGGTCTAGTTTCCTCATCCAATTTCCTTTATGATCCTTCCCCCATGAATTTTATGACATCTTGGTAACTTGGGATTTTCCAATTTCCCATTTCAACCATTCTTTATAATTATCGGTTCATTAAGTGGTCACTTGGGATTTTCCAGTTTCCTTGATCGGAGAGGATAGGTTTCACAATGTGTTAGTGTCTCATTGGTCAGCTCTACTTACACGGATTCTCCTATGTTAACCATTGACTAAGGACACGTGTCACACTCTCATTGGTTAGTTTCCATTGACATGGAATTTTCTTCGTTTGACCGTTGATTGGGGACACATGTCACACCCTCATTGGACAGCGATTTAAGACAGTGACTTAGCGGATGATGAGGTGCACTTCACCACGTGTCGTGCAGGCTAATAGGGTGCTGACTTGGCAGGTTATCTGTTGATCGGCTGGGCCATTGACCGATTCGGTAGGACCAGGTTTGGTGATTTGAAATAAAAAATTGGTTGGTTCAGGCCCAATTTAACTAGTTTTATAAAAATTCTAAATTTATCTAAATTCATTTTCTACATAGTCATGACTTCCATTTTCCAATTTGACATTTTTTAATTATTTAAAACAATTAATCTTTGAACCGATTTTTCCTGATTCACTCTGGTTCAATTTGCTTTAGGTGTGGTTCAACTTGAACTAGTCCGATTCTACCTTCCATTTATAATTATTATTCTTTTCCTTAACTTTTGAAACAACAATTATCTTTTGGGATCACTTCCTACCTTGTTTTGATTTCTCTTCAATTTTTGGTTCACTTTGAACCACAGTTTTCATTTAAAAAATTTTCACTTCTTCATTTTGGTTCAGTTGTATTGAAAAATCATAGTTTACATTAGGTCTCCTCAAAGGGATCCTTCTAGGATTAAATGGTGCTTCAATTGGTGGCCTAGGTTGTACGAATTGAATTTAGTTAAATTCAATGAAATTCGTTCGGTAAATGGAATATTTCAGTGAAGGGTAGAGGTAGAGACTTACCACTAGGATCGAGGAAAGAAGGAATTAAGCTAAGGATGGTCACGGAGGGGTTGGCTCGGTTGTAGGAGGTCTCGAGGTAGTGCAAATTGGGGTCAGACTATTTAGGAAATGTTTGACCAATAGGGCAAGCTTACTATGCGGGCTCGCTAATGCTTCTCAAGTAACCCTTGAGCTGAATAAAGTATATAGTCGAGTAAAGGACTTCTTCATGAATCTAGCTAACCTAAATTCACGTTTGGAGGTGGAGAAAACTATTCAAGTCAGAGTTGTGGTTTGCAAGAGATCTAAAATTGGAGTTGTTCGGATTCTTTGAGCTTTTGAGGTGTGGAGAGGATGAATGGAGATGAGCTCTTTATATAAGGAGCTCGATAATTGAAGGTTCTATCCATTCCTCCATCGACCGACCATTAACTCCTCAATTTAAGGCCTTGTCAAAGTAATTTACTACTCCCAGAAATTAAGGAGGTCCTTTGGCCTTCCTTTCATTCGTTTGTGTAGAGGTTGAAGATGACACTATGCATGCGTGTGCGAGTTTTACACGTACAAATTGGCACGCGACGCACAATGATTGTGTAGAGTTACTGACTCAACATCCCACTTTATGTCCAGGTAACTTGTTGACTTGACACGTAGCCACCTCCCATCTGTTGCTTCATCCTACATGTTAGTTGACCGAATCTAGCCATCAGACGACCGTTATTGACTTTGCCACGTGGCATCCTCTAATTAGCTGATTTAAAAAAATTTGTTTTCCCACCTAGAGCACTATTCCATTGCCACATGTCCTCTTAGGATTTGATGTGGCCATCCAACGTGGCTTTGCCACATGTTAATTACAAATTGGTCAGTCCTTTCTGGTTATCCTAGCTAGCTACTAACCTGGCGTACTTTCCACGTGCCACCCTCCCATTGGTCAATCTGACTGATGGGGATTTCCATCAGTTGACACTGACTAAGGATAGGTTTCATGCTCCCGTTGGCCAATTTATAATCATGTGGATTGTCTTAAATTGACCGTTGAGGAGGGATACATGTCACACTATAATTTGTCAATGCTTTTAGACGCTGACCTAGCAGCTAACGGGGCATGCTTCACCACATGTTGCACGTTGATTGGTCACACGCACTAACTGTGCAATGAACTGGCATGTGGTCCGTTTACCTGGCTAGACCATTGACTTGTTCAATTGGTCTGGGTTCAGTGATCTGATATTTAAAATTGACCGGTTTATGCTTGATTTGACCGGTTTTCTAAAATTTAATATTTTTAAATTTATTTTCTAGATGGTGGTGAACTCAATTTTAAATTTAACATTTTTTATTCATTCCAAAAATGAATATTTGAACCGGTTATTCTCATTTCGATTTGATTTAGTATTGTTCGATTCTAATTCACCCTAAACTAGTCTAATTCTTACTTCCAACTTTAAATGGGATTCTTTTTCTTAATTTTTGGAACTTCAATTATCACTTGGGGTCATTTCACATCCTTTTTTTCTCTTCACAATTCCTATTCACTTTGAGCCACGGTTTTCTTTTCCAAATTTTCTAGTTCTCCATTTTGGCTTTCTTGTGTTTTGGGAAAATAGGGTTTAAAACTACTCCACTCCTTTTTAGGAGTTTTTTTCCTCAAAACATTTATACATTAAATAACTTGGAATATTTTTCTCTTTTTACAGACTTTTTTCCCATGTCTCTTCTTTAGCTTGGTTGCTATGCCAAAGTACCTTCACCATGGGGATCTTCTTGTTTTGGAGGGTTTTTCCTGTCAATCGATGATTTGGATAGGCTCTACCTCATAGGATAAGTTTTCCTCCAACTCTAGTGGTGGGTGCTCCAATACAAGACTTTTGTCAAGCTCGTATTTCCTCAACACCGAGATATAGAATGTGTCGTGTATCCTTTGTAACTCTAGGGGAAGTTCTAGCTTATAAGCTACATGTCTAACTCTGTGGATGATTTGGTGAGGATCTATGTATCCTGGCTTTAATTTCCCCCTCTATTGGAACCTCAAAATTCCTCTCCAAGGTGAAACCTTGAGGAATACATTATCTCTTATCTCAAATTCTAATTCTTTTTGTTGGCGGTCGTCATATCTATTTTGTCAGTCTTGAATTGCTTTAAGTCGATTTCTTATCAACCTAATCTTCTTTGTAGCATCCTCAATGAGTTTGATCTTCTCAAATTTCTGCTCTCCCACACCGTCCCAAATTAGGGGAGTACAACACGATCTTTCATACTAAGCCTCGTATGGTGCCATATGTATACTTGTGTGGTCACTATTATTATAAGCAAACTCTAATAGGCACAAATAGTCCTCCCAATTTAGGTGCCATATGAATGGTTCTTTTTTATTGTCCATCAATTTGTGGACGGAATGTCGTACTCATATGGAGTTTTGTTCCAAAATCCTCTTGTAAGTTTGGCCATAACCATGATGTAAACCTCAGATCTCAATCTGACACAATGTTCACAAGAATTCCATGCAATCACATAATTTCTCCAACATATAAATTTTCCAACCTTTCAATTGGATCATTTACTCATATGGGTAGGAAGTGTGCTAACTTAGTTAGTTGATCAACAATCACCCATATAGTGACATGCCCTATTGGTGTCACTCGTAACCTTGCCATGAAGTCCAATGTGATATTTTTCCATTTTCATTCAACGATAGGTAAAGGTTGTAACACCCTTACGCACTTTTGATGCACTAGTTTAATTTATTGGCATGATAAACATTTTTCCTCATACTTGTTTATATCTCTTTTCATACCCTTCCACAAATAACCTTTCTTTAGAGTTCGATACATATTCGTGCTTCCTAGATGCATGACATACACCGAGTCATGTCCTTCTTCCTATATTGATCTCATTGACCTTTCATATTTGGCATGCACACCCTTCCCATAAAGGTTAATAATTTGTCTCTTCTAACGACGAAGTCCTTGGCAACTCCATTGGCTATTTGGTCTATATGTGGTTTGAGCCCCACATCAAGTTTTTATTGGGTCCTGATATATTCCACCAAACTAGGTCTTACCGCAACCTAAGCTAATAGGCACTATCTCACCATATCTAAGTCAAGCTTTATCTTCAAATTTCCCATCCGTTCCAATAGAGGCATGTAAGTAGTCTTTATATAGGCTACTCTCATATAGTACTTCTGACTGAGAGCATATGCCACCATGTTAGCTTTACCATAGTGACACTCAATTATAGTCTTTGACTAACTCCACCCATCTTCTTTGCCTCACATTGAGCTCTTTCTATGTCTTGAGAAACTTCAAGCTTTTATGATTTGTAAATATCCTACAAGTGACTCCATACAAGTAGTGTCGCCAAATCTTAAGGGCGAACACTATTGCGACCAACTATAAGTCATATGTAGGATAGTTTTTCTCATGAGTCTTTAGTTTTCTCAATGCATAAGCTATCACTCTTCCTCTTTACATCAAAATGCACCATAAGCCTTGTCTAGAGGCATCACTATATACAACGTATTCTCCTACTGTGGGCTCAGGTAGTGCTAATACTGCTGTGGTTGTAAGTCATGACTTTAATTCTTGAAATAAGTTTTCACAGTTTTCATCCCACTTATATTCTACCCCTTTCCTTGTTAGACATGTCAAAGGGGCAGTAATCCATGGGAAGTATTCTACGAACTTCTGATAATATCCTGCTAGTCCTAAGAAACTACGTACTTCTATTGTGTTGCTAGGGGCTTTCCAATTTGAAATTTCCTCTACCTTAGCATGATCCACCTTGATTCCTTCCTTGGAAATGATATGTCCTAGAAAACCCACTTTTGATAACAAAAATTCACACTTCAAAAATTTGGTGTAGAGTTTATTCTCCTTTAAGATACCAAGATTTTGGTGGGTCCCCAATATAACTTATATGGAGAAGTCTAACTGGCAGTATGGGGGAAGTTCGTGTAATTCTTCTGGAAATACTTTAGGATAGTGCTTCACTACCGAGATTTCATATTGTCCTTTCTTTGAGAGAGTATTGCTTGTCACCACAACTAGGAAAGACTAACATCCTTTCTGCAACATGCTTTGAGCCTTGAGGTAGGACACTAAGTGTATTCCTTCCTTTCTCTTATTTAATTGGAATACTACTCCTTTGGTCTTCGGGGAGTGAAACATCACTAAATTGTTCTAAAAATTCACATTTGCATGTTGTAGGGATAACTAATCCATTCATATAATAATTTCATCCACCTCTAATTATAGCAGAATTAGGCCAACCCTTAGGTTCGTCTCCATATTTCTTACATCACAATCTTTCAAGGATTTGTCTCTAACTGTCTCTTTTCCCAACAGTGTGAGGATGGTGATGACTAGTTTTAGTGGAGTTTATTCTTTGGGGAAATTTTAGATTAGAGCGTCCATGATAAAATATTGTTCAACTCCATAGTTAATGAGGGCAAATATTTTCCTCCCAAACAATTGAATGTACCCTGGTTGAAGGAGATGAAGGCTTTTAATGAAGTGAAAATATGATCATTTTATTATGAATGGAAGAAAGTACATTTTATTCAGGAATAAATCTCATTCTGAGGAAACAACTTCATGGGAGGGGTTTGTAAGTACCCGCCACTACACTAAGATCCTTTTAAGCATCTTCTTGAGTGAGCTTCGTTAAATTTTCCAAAAATTAAAAGTTTCTAAATTCATTTTCTACATAGTGGTGACCTCAATATTCCAATTTGACATTTTTTGTCACCCTAAGAAATGATTTTTTAACTAGTTCTTCTCTGTTCGGTCTTAATTCACCTTAAACCGATTCGGTTCTTACTTCCAACTTACAACGGAATTCTTTTCCTTGATTTTTAGAACTTCAATGATCACTTGGGATCACTTCAAATCCCATTTTGATTTCTCTTCACAATTTCGGTTCACTTTGAACAATGGTTTTCTTTTTGAAAATTTTCGATTCTCTATTTCAAAATTCTTGTTTTTTGGGAAAACAATGTTTACAATGCGTGCCAAGTTTAATTTCTATATTTAAGTCAAATTATCGGTTAGGGATAGCCTTGGTAAACCTTATGGAATACTTCTAAAAATTCCTAGACAACCTTTACTCCGGGCTAAGAGATTTGCTTGGTGTTGATTCACTCAAAATTCTTGCCAAAAAGGTTATGCGTCCCTTTTATTATTAATTCTTGAGCCTTTAGGTTTGATATTATATGTGAGGATCCCCTACATTTTTCACCTTTGAATATTACCCCTTCCAGACCTAGGAAGCGAAATGGCAATCTATAGTGGTGTGGTGTTGTAATAGCTAGTCCATTCCTAATATAGCTTCTACTTGGTTCAAGTGTAAAGGGACCAAATTTTCCCCTAAATTAACCTCCCATATCGAAATCTCACAATCATTTAATACTTCATTTTTTATCATAATTTCTCCTAAAGGGATGTGTATTACTAGTCTCGATTCCAATTGGGATATAGTATTTTGTAGTATAGTCACCATCTTCTCTTTACTACAAGATTGATCTACCCCAAAGTCAATAAAGTTGAATGCTTCTACCCCACCTACTTCAAAACATCTTGTTCAAACAAGACTTGAATTACTTTTATTTCAAAATGACAATCATTTTCTTAATGCAACAAGTTTTGAACTCTCTGAACTAGTTACATGGTTAATAAATTACATTCCCAAATCATTGCATAATTAACATTCTTAGTTAGGGTTCTGAGAAGTACCTACTACTGAATCTGGTATCGCCCTAGTATCCTCCAAGGTCAACTTATACACTTGGGCTAATGTTTACTGTCACGTCCTGACCCGGTTTGCTCGGATCCCCATGATCAACCCGTCGCTCCCTTAGCTTAAGAGGGCTTTCCCCCTTTCTTTAGTCAAGAGGAGCCAGGCATAACTTTAACCTTGTTCCCTGGAATAACATAAATCAATAAAAATACAAGCTTAAAAAATATCTTTAAAGCATACATGATAAAATGTAGGTCCTAGTGTTTTCCTTACTCATTATCCCTATTCTTGAAAAGGGACGGAAAAGAAGGGTGAGTTTCTACAACTCAATGAATGGGTGTTGGGAATTAGTTTTTAAAAAAATAGATTTAATTGGAGTGTCTCAGACTCCTTATTTCCAATAAGATAATTTCTTCCTCAAATTTTGGTTTTCAAACACTTTGATTAATTTTCCATAATAGGGTGTTTAATAGATAACACACACCCTTCGTCATGAAGAAAATCACACATTCGCAGGGCAGCTCATCCATAGCACCTACTTGTGGCGTCGGAGCGACTTTACCAACCACCTAGATAAAAGCCCATCCACTTTTACCTTGGTTCTGACTAGATGTTCATGACATCTGACACTCAAATCCAAAATCAACTATGTGTCCGTATGAGGACAAAGACCTCATCCCGATCCCATCCAAGTCTCATGCGCATGAAGCTACATCGAGCTTCCCTGACTACTAGCACAAAAAACTGTCGTTATCTCCACCATGTCATCCAGTAGCCCCTAGAATGCATCACTACCCCTCTTGGGTATCTTGATGGTCTCGAACCTCAAGTGCATGCACAAACAAAATTTTTTTCCACAATGCCATTTATCTTTGGTGCCACTGGTCCAATGGCCCCGACCCTCAACTCGACCTGTAGCTGTTTGTCTAGACAGGTCTGTCGACCTGGCCCTGATGCACTGCTACTAGTCCATCGAGTATGTCGGTCCTATCTTGGTACCATGACGAAATCACACAATCCATTCATTTAGAATTTTCATCAAATAAATAGATCATGTTTGTTTATGAGCTCCTGCTCGTGCCAACAAGCCTTGGGCAAACTATACAAGATTTTCCAAAACTAGGCATTTTAGCCCTCAAATTCCAAAATAGAGGCCTTTGGCCTATCTAAACTGTTCTAGCTGTCATCAAGGTCTCCCAAAATTTTTAAGCAATGGCAAACAGTCAGGGGTTGAACACTTTTGACAAAATAAACTTTCCATTTATCGCACCAACTGAGTGTGATGATATCTCCGCTTACAACCGGTAAGCAGGTTTCCTCCTTCCTTCTAGTAAGACCATCATATCAACCAGGTATGATCCACTTACAACCAATAAGTAGTTTTTTCGCATAGTTCTCACATCACTCCAATTAGGTGTGATGCCAAAATTCAACAAAGAAGTGGTTTTTAATTTCTAAAGTGCTCATCATCCCAACTGGGTCTGATGTAAATAAATCCACTCACCCGATAATTGCAATGTATTTCTTTCTTGTTGGTTTTTGTCTCCATGCTAGTGTATCCTTGTTGGCATTCCGGTCCTTCATGTTCCTACACAATTTGAACATCCTTATCTATTGATATTTGGCATGATAGTCTTCATTCCTTACGTATAAATGAAAATGACCAAAATTTTTAGTTAATTACATTTAGGTCCCTAAAGTTCTTTTGTCTTTACTTTAGGTCCCTAAGGCTAACTTTTCCCCAAATTGAGTCCCGAAACTTCCAAAATTCATTTTGGATCCTCAATTTACTCAAAATAGTTTAGAGGGCTCAAGTTTTCCAAATTTCTAATTTGGTCCCTAACTTTTCAAAAATTACAATTTTGCCCCTACTTTTCAAAAATGGCAGTTTGACCATAATTATTTTAAACAATTAACCAATTGGTCCTCCAACATCCTTTTCATGACCAATTGGCCCTCAATTTTGGGAAATTACAATTTGGTCCCTCAATTTTACGAAATCCCCAATTTCTTCCAAAAGTTTACCCCAATTTCCCCTTTTAATCTGGTCAAATTTGATTTTATCAATTTGACCATTCAATCGAGGCTAATTGTTGAAATTAAAGATAGAATTGGGTTTCTACACATCCATATGATTCAATTGAGCTTTCAATCGCATGAATTGATGATGAAATAAGCTCAAATGGAGCTTTTGCCAAAAAATTGTGCATAGAAAGAGAAAGCTTTGAAAGCTTACCATTGAAGGTGCGACGGTCCAAGCTTTCAATCGAGGTAGGTAACTCTCATCCTAAGGTTCCTCCTAGGATCAAGAATTACAACAATTTATGTCGAATTGAGTGAGAATTTGTTCAGTGAACTTTCACAATTTCTATCTCTAACGCTGATCGAAAATGACAAAGAGATGATGAATTGGGTTACCTTTCAGCTCTAATTCGGTCATGTGAGGGCTGTGGGAGTGTTGGGAGAGCTTGGTTGGGCTCGAGGAGGGTTGAATTCGGCCAATTTCAGCTTGGCCAAAATAGGGCAGCTTCGGTCCGTTGGAACTCCTTCACTATTTGATTATGCTGATGCTTCTCTAACTGTCCTCAGATCGAATGGAGACCACCGCTGGGTAGCTGAATTCTCCCCGAATCTAAGGAACCCAACCTCACCTTCTAAGGCTTAGAAAAACCTTAATGTCAGAGCTCTAGTTTGGGCTTCAGTAGAAAACTGAGTAGTTGAGAGAGAATGGAGTTTTCAGGTGCGAGGAGAATGAATAGAGAGGATCTTTTTATATAGGGAGCTCGGGAGTCTTTGGTCGTCCGTTTGGCACATTAATGGCACTCATTCATGGTCCGACGAGTCAATTGTGTTGTTATCTATAAGAAGAAGATGACACTATTTCAAACTAGACCATATTAATCTAAATCGGGTTCAATGCTTAAACCGATCGATTCATGCCTGATTCAAACAATTAATCTAATTAATTCTTTATGCAATGGTGGCTTCAATACCGTAATTTAAATATTTTAAGCCACCTAGAAAAATGAATTAAGCAACTGGTTCAATGATGGTTCAAACCAGTTCAATTGGGTTCGAATCTGGTTCACATGAACTTGTTTGGTTTTCTCTTCCAATTTGTCACAAATTCTCATTCCATGATTTTTATGACTCTTTGGGTAACTTGGGATGTGTAAATTTTCCAATTTTCCCTTTCTCTAATGGCTGGAGTTCGTGAACCGGTTCGGTTTTCTCACTCGAGTTGACCAGTTCTTTCTTCGATTTTCCTTATCTTCAAGGGATGGGGTTTACAACTCTCACCTCCTTTTAGAAGTTTTGTCCCTAAAACTTATTCACATTTCTCTTTGCTTAGAGCAAGATTCTTCCCTTGAGGTTCTTTACTTAGGATTTTAGGATTTGGAGTTCCAAAATACCCAATCATTCATGTGTGTAGTCACTTCCATTCTTGTTGAAACCCTTCGCTCGATGTCCTCTCGAGCACTACCTATTTGCTTTCATAGTTTTTGGTGTTATCGTCTTTTATCCATTTTTTACCCTTCTTATGTCGTTCCTCATTTTTAGTGGCATCCTTTTCTCAAGTACTTTCCTTTCTCTTAATCCACTCTAATCCAATCGTGATCACTTCATGATTCTTTATCTCGAGTTAATCGCCTTTGGTCTGAGTGTCGATTACTTGTTTGGGAAAGTTCCCTTATTATGATTTTATTCACTACTATGTTCCTCAAAATAGAGACATTCACCTTATGGGTACATGCTCAACCTTCTTATCATTCCTTGAAGGTTTACTTCCTTCCTTTCTTCATACTCCTTTATATATTAGGGTATTTGCCCATTTGAATCCTTCTCTAACTAAAATTTCAGTTTCATCCCTTATTCTTTACTTGAGACACTTTCGATTCTTAGTCTTATTCCGTGTAATCCACACTATGTCTAGTCGTTCTCTCTTTATGCTCCCTCAATTGTGCATTGACCATCAACATTCTTGATGTAAGTAATAATTACTTTAATCACTTCTTAACATGAGGGTTAGATTTTCCAAGGGTTCTTAGGTGTGCTTTCCTATGTTTCCTCTTTTATTGACAGTCCACCCCTTTCTTACTCGCGCACATCTTTTGATGCTATTTTCCTACTTACATTTTATTTGGACTTAACCTACTCCTTGGGTCCTCCTGAGTACTTTCCTTTGTACTTGATATTTCCATATCAACCAGCATATCTTGGATGAGTTTATCTCATCTCCACTTTTGTTGGTTCCATTATCTCTTAATTGGGACACTTATGTCCTTCCAAGATTTTCTTCCTAGGTAGTTTCATACTCTTTTTCTCTCAGGGTTCTCTTCTAGTTTCGCCATTGAGGACATCTAGTCTTAAATGTAATTCTCTGAGGCTACCCTTTCCTTCTTACTTTTACTCTTGAAAACTTACATGTACTTCTTCTATATGTCCTCTTCATTCTCACTTGTTCCTAATATGCATCTAATTCTTTTAGGTGGAATTCACATCTTCTTTATTTCAAGATATCATGATCGTCCAGCAAGATGTTTGCTTAACCTTCTCATGGCTTTTTGGTCGTTACTCCCATTTCAACCATTGTTCTCTTTTTGGCTTTCATTCATCCTTTTTTCCCTAATGTTTTTAGCCTTTCTACTTCTCCCTTCTTTACTGGAGTATTGACCTTCAAAAGGGTCAATTCATTAATTGCCTCAATCATATTATTATCCTTGTCATGTTATCTTGAGGTCGTCATCTCTTGAGTCTTCTTGTCCTTAATGAACATCTCATTTCCCATTTTAAGGTGTAGTCCTCACTACTTCTCGGTCTATCTTAGGGCGTCATTTATTCTTCTTGATTATTCTATTGTTATTATTTATTTCCTTCAACTAGGTCCATCTAAAATCCTTATTAAGCTTCTCTACTCTTCGAGAGCAAGTCACACCTAGCCATCCAGGTACATCCTTAACCACCTATGTCTTTTAATGAGGACTTTATTTCAGTTCTAATTTATGAAGGTTCATCTGTCGGTTACCTTAGCTTGGAACTTTCTCCTCCCATGGTTCCACTTCCTTTCCTTATCCTTCTTTCAAGGGACTTCTGTTCTGTGAATTTCACATTCAACCTCCCTTACATTTCTTGAAAGTTTTTCCTCTATTCTTTTCTTACACATTTCTGACATTAGTATGGTTATTCACTCTCGATTCTTCCCTATCCTCCAATTCATTTTTATTCATTATCCTTCCTTCAAGAAGTCTCTTGATTGTTGTCGAGTTCCTAATAATTTGTGTCCAACCTAACATCTTTCAAGGTACTTGTGTTATTCCTTGGGGTTTTCTTCCTACCATACTTCTTTCCTCTTGGTCAGCTTCCATTCCACTGGTTTCCCTAGGAGTAGTCCAATCCTTTTTGGTTTCCTTACTCTTATCTATAGGGTCTTTCTTTAACTCCTTATGGTAATTAGACATTTACCATTCCTACACGCTTTGATGCTTTCTTCCCTTGCACCAGTCTTCACGATCTTCTTTGCCTTTCCAAAGTTAGGGTATGTCTTCCTGGGTAGACTCTTCTAGAATTTCTTTTCAAGTCTTGTTGTCTTGTTCCCTATTCTCTAGGTAGGGGAGAACTTACTTGGCTATTTAAAGGTTTGGTTTAACTAGAGGTGACACGTAATTTTTCTACCTTAAGGGATCTTTTCTATACCCGTAACTTCGATCCTTATCGGTATACCTTCATTCCTATTAGTTGTTCTTCTCATTATCAAGGAAGCAAAAATTTAATCAAGGAAAAACTAATTTTTTTTATTCATTCCAATAGATGATTTCTTGTGGTACTCGACTTATTTCCTAGAATTTTCTATTCCTTAGTCCCTTGGCGTCGTAGGCTGGGAGTTAGCCTTGGAATGGTTGTGGGATTCATGGTTGGATGGCTCTGAGGAACTAGTTGAAGTCCAACCATATTCCCTTATTGGGTGAACTTCATGTATGGTCTCCACTTCTTATCACCTTAACACCTCTACCTCGCACGCATATGTCCACTTCATCCATTGAGAAGGATTGAAGCTGGATTGGTAGGTAGGGGTACTTGATGGACTTTCATGAAGGTGGCATAAGCATCCCAATAGTTGTCCCATGCCTCTTTCTTAGTGGGATTCCTATCTGGTTGTTGTGGGGTTGGAGGAGGTATTGGGCTCCTTAGAGAAGGGACAAATTCTTCTTGTCTTGTAGGATAAATAATGCCATCCAGCTCTAACAGGGATCCAACGAGTTTCTTGTAATCCTCCACCATATCCTTGGGCACTTTCTTCTTACCCTTCAAGAATCATTGAATGGCTGCCTTCCTGGGGTAGGCGTCTTTTTCAAGGTCAAGTGTGGAGAATTGGATTTCACGGCAAATTTTCTAGGGATTCTCCTTCTTACACGGTAATTAAGTTTTCATTAGTGTTTGGGCATAGTATTGATAATGCTTCAAGGGAACATGACTCTAATACCACTCAAGTTGTCATGCCCCAACAAGGTTTGGTGGGATCCCTATGATCAACCTGCCGCTCCCTTGGTTTAAGAGGGGCTTCCCCCTTTCTTTAATCAAGAGGAGCCTGACGTAACATTAACCTTGTTCCCTGGAATAACATAAATAAATAAAAATACAAGCTTAAAAATTATCTTTTAAGCATACCTAACAAAATGTAGGTCCTTGTATTTTCCTTAAACATTTTCCCTATTCCTAAAAAGGGATAGAAAAGAGGGGCGAGTTTCTACAACTCAGTGAATGGGTGTTAGGAATGAGTTTTAAAAAAATAGTTTTAATTGAAGTGCGCTAGACTCCTCATTTTCTTTAAGATCATTTCTTCCTCAAATTTCAATTTTCAAGCACTTTTCTTCATTTTACACAATAGGTTTGTTTAAGAGACAACATACGCTCTTCATCATGAATGGAATCACACATTTGCAAGGCAACCCATCGACAACATCCACTTGTGGCATCGGAGCGGCTTTACCAGCCACCTAGATAGAAGCCCGTCCACTTCTACCTTGGTTCTGAATGGATGTTCGTGACATCTAACACTCAAACCCAAAATCAACTTTGTGTCCGTATGAGGACATAGACCTCATCCAGATCCCATCCAAGTCTCATGCGCATGAAGCTACATTGAGCTTCCTTGACTGTTGGCACAAAAAACTGCCCTTATCTCCACCATGTCATCTAGTAGCCCCTAGGAAGCATCACTACCCCTCTTGGGTGTCTTGATAGTCCCGAACCTCAAGTGCATGCACAAACAAATTTTTTTCCACAATGCCATTTATCTTGGGTGCCACTAGTCCAACGGCCCTAACCCTCAACTCGACCTGTAGCTGTTTGTCTAGACCGGTCCATCGAATTGGCCCTGACGCACTGCCACCAGTCCATCGATTATGTCGGTCCTGTCTTGGTACCATGGCAAAATCACACATTCCATTCATTTAGAATTTTCATGGCATAAATAGATCATGTTTGTTTACGAGCTCCTGCTCGTGCCAATTGGCCTTGGGCCCACTATACGTGATTTTCCAAAATCGGGCATTTTAACCCTCAAGTTCCAAAACCGAGGCCTCTATCCTATCTGAGTTGTTCTAGCTCTTGTGAAGAAGGTCTCCCAAAATTTTTAAGAAATAGCACACAATCAGGGGAGAACACTTCTAACAAAATAAACTTTCCATTCATCACACCAAATAGGTGTGATGATATCTCCGCTTACAACTGTTAATCAAGTTTTCTCCTTCTTTCTAAGAAGTCCATCATACCAACCGGGTATGATCTACTTACAATCGTTAAGTAGTTTTTCCGCATAGTTCTCACTTCACTCCAATTGGGTATGATGTCAAAATTCCACATAGAAGTGGTTTTTCATTTTCAAAGTGCTCATCATCCCAACCGATATGATGTGAATAAACCCACTCACCCGATAACTGAAGTTTACTCTCCTTCAGTTGGTTTTTGCCTCCACGCTAGCTTATCCCTACTGGCATTCCGGTGCTTTATGTTCCTATACGATTTGGACATCCTTATCTATTAATATTTGGAATAATAGTCTTCATTCCTTATGAATGAACGAAAATGCGCAAAATTTTCAATTAATTGTATTTAGGTCCCTAAATTTCTTTTTCCTTAACTTTAGGTCCCTAAGGCTAACCTTTCCCCAAATTGAGTCCCGCAACTTCCAAAATTCACTTTAGGTCCTCAATTTACTCAAAATTGTTTAAGGGGCTCCAGTTTTCTAAATTTCCAATTTGGTCCCTAACTTTTCAAAAATTACCATTTTGCACCTACTTTACAAAAATGGAAATTTGACCCCAATTATTTTAAAAAATTAACTAATTGGTTCTCCAACATCCTTTTTATGGCCAATTGGCCGTCAATTTTGGGAAATTGCAATTGGGTCTTACAATTTTACGAAATCCTCAATTTCACCAAAATTTCCCCCTTTCAAACTGGCCAAATTTGATTTTATCAAATTTACCATTCTATCAAGGTTAATTTTGAAATTGAAGGTATAATTGAGTTTCTACATATCCATACGCTTCAATTGAGCTTTGAATCGCAAGAATTGAGTCCGAAACGAACTCAAACGGAGCTTCGCTAAAAAACTGTGTAGAGAGAGAAAGTTTCAAAAGCTTACCATTGTAGGTGCGGCAGTCTGAGCTTTCAACCGAGGCATGTAGCTCTCATCCTGAGGTTTCTACTAGGATCAAGAATTGCAACAATTCATATCAAATTGAGTGATAGAGTGGAGGGTTGTTGGTGGTTTCTCCTAGTTTCTCTCTAACGCCGATTGAAAATGACAGAGTGGAGTCAAATTAGCTTACCTTTCAGCTCTAATTCAGTTGTGTGAGGGCTGTTGGAGTGTTGGGAGAGCTTGGTTTGGCCTAAGGAGGGTTGATTTCAGCTCGGCTGAAACAAGGCAGCTTTGGTCCACCGGAGCTACTTCACTATTTGATTACACCAACACTTCTCTGGTGGTCCTAGGATTGAATGGAGACTGTCGTCGGGTAGCTGAATTCTCCCCAAATCTAAGGAAACCAACCTCACCTTCTAAGGCTTAGAAAAAACCACAATATCAGAGCTCTAGTTTGAGCTTCACTAGAAAACTTAGTAGTTGAGAGAGAGTTGAGTATTCTAGTGTGAGGAGAATGAATGGAGAAGAGCTCTGTATATAGGGTACTCGAGGACGCTCTGGCTATCCATTTAACACCTTAATGGCGCTCATTCAAGGTCTGAAAAGCCCTGAACAAAGATGTTTCTTTTTTTCTGGCATTGGTTCATATTTTCAGCGAGTGAACAATATTGTCATCTGAAGGAAGAAGACGACACTATTTTTGACCGGACCGGTCCGTACCGGGTTCAATGCTTATACCGGCCGGTTCAGGCTCGATTCGACATATTTTTTCAAAATTAAAAATTTTTAAATTAATCTAAATTTATTCTCTATCCAATGGTGGCTTCATTTCCCCAATTGGAAGCCACCTACAAAATGAATTTAGCAATTGGTTTAATGATTGTTCAAACCGATTCAATCCAATTTGGATCTGATTCACCGGAACTAGTTTGGTTTTCTCATCCAATTTGTCCCAAAGTCCCTTTCCATGGTTTTTTTTAACTCTTTGGGTCACTCAGGATGTGTAAATTTCCCAATTTTCCCTTTCTCTATTGGTTGGGGTTCGTGAATCGGTTCGATTTTCTCATCGAGTTAACCGGTTCTTTCTCCGGTTTTCCTTATCTTCAAGGGATAGAGTTTACATTTCTCCCCTCCAAAGGAGTTTTCCCCCCAAAACTTATTCAACATCCTTTGCATGAAAATAACTTCATGTGATGTCAACTAGAAGATTGTTTAACATATTGATATTTAAGATATTTTCACTTAGCCCCTTTATAACACGCACTTCAAGAGAAATTCTTTTCCTTTCACTTATTTACTCCTTCCATGGGGCTTATCCTAGCTAAGCATATCTTACTTGAGAGTTCAACAGTATATCCTTATATTCACATCTCCCTTTGCTTAGAGCAAGATTCTCCCCTTGAGTTTCTTTACTCAAGATTTCAAGATCGGGAGTTCAAAAATAAACAATCATTCATGTGTGTAGTCACTTCCTTTCTTGTTGAAACCCTTAGCTTGACATTCTCTTGAGCACTACCTATTTGCTTTCATAGGTTTCGGTGTTAACTTCTTTTATCTAGTTTTGACCCATCTTATGTGCTTCCTCATTTTCAATGGTGTCCTTTTCTCAAGAAATTTCCTTACTCTTAATCCACTATGATCCGCTCGTGATCACTACATAGTTCTTTCTTCTGAGGTAACCGCCTTCGATCTGAGTGTTGATTACTTTTCTGGAAAATTTCCCTTATTACGTTTTTGTTCTCTACTTTGTTCCTCACTATAGAGACTTTCACCTTAGGGTATACATGCTCAACCTTCTTATCATTCCTTGAAGGTTTCTTTCCTTCCTTTCTTCATACTCCTTTTTATATTAAGGTATTTTTCCCGTTTGAATCCTTCTCTAACTGAAATTTCAGTTTCATTCCTTATTGTTTACTTGAGACATTTCTAATTCTTAGTCTTGTTCAATGTACTCCACACTATGTCTAGTCGTTCTCTCTTTAGGCCCCCTCAATTGCACATTGACCACCACCATTCTTGATGTCAATGATCATTTACTTTAATGTCTTCTTAATTGGAGGGTGAGATTTTCCAAGGGTTCTTAGGTGTGCTTTCCTCTGTTTCCTCTTTTATAGATAGTCCACCCCTTTCTTACTCGCACGACATCATTTGATGCTATTTTCCAACTTACACGTTATTTGGAGTTAACCTACTTCTTGGGTCCTCCTAAGTACCTTTCCTTTGTACTTTATATTTTCATCTCAACCAGCATATCTAGAATAAGTTTATCTCGTCTCCACTTCTATTAGTCCCATTATCTCTTAATTGGGACACTTATGTCCTTCGAAGGTTTTCTTCCTTGGTAGTTTCATACTCTTTTTCTCAAGGGGTTCTCTTCTATTTTCACCATTGATTACATCTAGTCTTAAATGGCATTTTCTGATGCTACCCTTTCCTTCTTACTTTTACTCTTGAAAACTTGCATGTACTTCTTCTATATTTCATCTTAATTCTCACTTGTTCTCAGTACTCATCTAATTCTTTTAGGTGGAATTCACATCTTCTTTATTTCAAGATTTCATGATCGTCCTACAAGAGGTTTGCCTAACCTTCTCATGGCTTTTTGGTCATTACTCCCATTTCAGCCATTGATCTCTTTAAGGCTTTCATTCATCCTTATTTCCCAAATGTTTTTTTCCTTTCCACTTCTCCCTTCTTTACTGGAGTATTGACCTTCACAAGGGTTTGTTCATTAACTGCCTTGATCCTATTATTCTCCTTGTCAAGTTATCTTGAGATCATTATCTCTTGAGTCTTCTTATCCTTAATGTCCATCTCATTTCCCTTTTTAAGGCGTAGTCCTCACTACTTTTTGGTCTATCTTAGGGCATCATTTATTTTTCCCGATTATTATATTGTTATTATTTATTTCCTTCAACTAGGTCCGTCTGAAATCCTTATTTAGCTCTTCTACTCTTCGAGAGCAGGTCACACCTGGCCATCTAGGTACGTCCTTAACCACCTGTCTTTTAATGAGGTCCTTATTTCACTTCTAATTTATGATGATTCATTTGTTGGTTACCTTAGCTTGGAATTTTCTCCTCCCATGATTCCACTTCCTTTCCTCATCATTCTTCCCAGGGACTTCTGTCCTAGGAATTTCACATTCAACGTCCCTTACGTTTCTTGAAAGTTTTTCCTTTATTTTTTTCTTACACTTTTCTGACATTAGTATGGTTATTTACTCTGGATTATTCCCTATCCTCTTAATTCCTTTTTATTCCTTATGATTCCTTCAAGAAGTCTCCTGATTGTTGTTGAGTTCCTAATAATTTGTGTCCTACCTATCACCAACATCTTTCAAGGTACTTACATTATTCCTTCAGGTTTTCTTCCTACCATACTTCTTTCCTCTTGGTCAACTTCCATTCCACTGGTTTCCCTTGGAATAGTCCAATCCTTTTTGGTTTCCTTACTCTTATCTATAGGGTCTTTCCTTAATTCCTTATGGTAATTAGACTTTCACCATTCTTGCATCCTTTGATGTTTACTTCCCTTGCACCAGTCTTCATGCTCTTCTTTGCCTTTTCTTAGTTATGGTATGTCTTCCTTGGTAGACTCTTATAGAATTTCTTTCCAAGTCTTGTTGTCTTGTTCCCTATTCTCTAGGTAGGGGAGAACTTACTTGGCTATTTAAAGGTTTGGTTTAACTAGAGGTGACACATAATTTTCCTTCCTTAGGTGATCGTTTCTCTACCCATCACACCGATCCTTGTTGGCATACCTTCATTCATGTTAGTCATTCTTCTCATTATCAAGGAAGAGGAAATTTAATCAAGGAAAAATTAAAATTTTTTTATTCATTCCAAGAGATGATTTCTTGCCTTACTCGACTTATTTACAGGAATTTTCTATTCTCTAGTCCCTTTGAGTCGTAAGCTGGGAGATAGCCTTGGAATGGTTGTGGGATTCATGATTTGATGGCTCTGAGGAACTAGTTGAGGTCCATCCATATTCCCTTATGAGACGAACTTAATGTATGGCGTCCACTCCGTACCGCCTTAACACCTCTACCTCGCACTCATATATCCACTTCATCCATTGAAGCTGGATTGGGCAAGTAAGGGTACTTGATGGACTTTCTTATTGGGATTCCTTTCTAGTTGTTGTGGGGGCTAGAGGAGGTGTTGGGCTCCTTGGAAAAGGGATAGATTCTTTCTAACTTGGAGGATAAGTAATGCCCTCTAGCTCTAATAGGGCTCCAACGAGTTTCTTGTAATCCTCCACCATATCATTGGGCACTCTCTTCTCGCCCTTCAAGAATAGTTGAACAGGCACCTCTATGGGAGTAGGCGTCTTTTTCAAGGTCAAGGGTGAAGGATTGGATTTCATGGCAAATTTTCTAGGGATTCTCCTTCCTACACGATAATTAAGTTTTCATTAGTTTCAGGGCATAGTATTAATAATGCTTCAAGGGAACTTGGCTCTGATACTACTCAGGTTGTCACGCCCCGACCCAGTTTGGTCGGATCCTCATGATCAACCTGCCGCTCCCTTGGTTTAAGAAGGGGTTTCCCCCTTTCTTTAATGAAGGGGAGCCAGACATAACATTAACCTTGTTCCCTAGAATAACATAAATCAATAAAAATGCAAGCTTAAAAAGTATCTTTTAAGCATACATGACAAAATATGGATCTTGGTGTTTTCCTTAGTCATTTGCTTAAAAGGGGATAGAAATGAGGTGTGAGTTTCTACAACTTAGTGAATGGGTGTTAGGAATGAGTTTAAAAAAATAGTTTTAATTAGATTGTGTCAGACTCCTTATTTCCTTTAAGATCATTTCTTCCTCAAATTTTAGTTTTAAAACACTTTTCTTCATTTTCCACAATAGGCGTGTTTAAGAGATAACACACGCCCATCATCATGAAGGGAATCACACATTTGCAGGGCAACCCCTCAACTGCACCTACTTGTGGCGTCGGAGCGACTTTATCGACCACCTAGATAGAAGCCCATCCATTTCTACCCTGGTTCTGAGTGAATGTTCACGAAATCCATACCTCAAAACCTGAAAACAACTCCATGTTCATATGAGGACAGAGACTTCATCCCAACCCTACCCCGGCCTCATGCGCATGAAGCTAAGTCGAGCTCCCTTGACTGCTAGCATGACAAATTGCCCTTATCTCCACCATGTCGTCTAGTAGCCCCTAGGATGTATTACTACCACTCTTGGGCATCTTGATGGTCCCAAACCTCAAGTGCATGCACAAAAAAATAATTTTTCACAATGCAATTTATATTTGGTGCCAATGGACCAAAGGTCTTAACCCTCAACTCGACATGCAACTATTTGTTTGGGTTGGTCTGTCGACCTGGCCATGATGCACTACCGCCAGTCCATCGAGTATGTCGGTCTTGTCTTAGTACCATGGTGGAATCACACATTATATTCACTTAGAATTTTCATGGCATAAATATATCATGTTTTTTTACGAGCTCCTACTCATGCCAACTAGCCTTGGGCCCACTGTAGGTGATTTTCCAAAATTGGGCATTTTAATCCTCAAGTTCCAAAAGTGATACCTCTCGCCTATCTGAGTTGTTCTAGCTCTCGTCAAGAAGGTCTCCAAAAATTTTTAAGCATTGGAACATAGTCATGGGAGAACACTTCTAACAAAATAAACATTCCATTCATCACACCAATCGGGTGTGATGATATCTCTGCTTACAACCGGTAAGAGAGTTTTCTTCTTCCTTTCAGGAAGTCCATCATACCAACTGGGTATGAACTACTTACAACTGATGAATAGTTTTTCCATAGTTCTCACATCACTTCAATCGGGTGTGATGTCAAAATTTCACATAGAAGTGATTTTTCATTTCTGAAGTACTCATCATCCCATACAGGTATGATGTGAATAAACCCACTCACCGGATAACTGAAGTTTACTCTCCTTTAGTCGGTTTTTGCCTCCACGCTATCTTATCCTCACTGGTGTTCCGGTCCTTCATGTTCCTAAATGATTTGGACATCCTTATCTATTAATATTTGCCATGATAGCCTTCATTCCATACATGATTTGGGTGTTGACTTGGTAGTGGTCCGTTGACCGGTCCATTCCAACCGGGTCCTGTAACCCGAAATCGTAAATTGGTCGATTCAGGACTGATTCGACTAGTTTGTAATAATTAAAATTTTCTAAATTCATATAAATTCATTCTCTATCTAATGGTGGCTTCAATTTTCCAATTTGAAAATTTTAAGCAACCTAGAAAACCTCAATGTTGGAGGTTGACCTCGCCTTTTATGACTAAAAAAAACCTCAATGTTGGAGCTCTGGTTTGAGCTTCGCTAGAAAACTAAGTAGTTGAGAGAAAATGGTGTTTTAAGGTGTGAGGAGAATGAATGGAGCGAAGTTCTTTCTATAGGGAATTCAGGGACTCTCTGGCCATCTGTTTGACACCTTAATGGGGCTCATTCATGGTCTGAAATACCCTGAACGGAAACATTTCATTTTCATCGATGCTAGTTCATTTTTCCGGTGAGTGAATAGTGTTGTCATCTGAAGGAAGAAGACAACACTATTCCGAACCGGTACGAATCAGGTTCAATGCTTAAACCAACCGGTTCATGCTCGATTCGACCGAGTTTTTCAAAAAGTCATAAAAACCTTGGGAAGGGACCTTAGAACAATTTGGAAGAGAAAACCAGATTGGTTTAGGTGAACTGGATTGAACCACTATTGAACTGGTTTCTAAATTTATTTTTCTAGGTGGCATAGAAAATTTAAATTGGAGAATTTAAGCCACCATTGAACAAAGAATGAATTTAGATGAATTTATAAATTTTGAATTTTGAAAAACTCGGTCGAATCGGGCATGAATTAACTGGTTTAAGCATTGAACCTTGTTCGGAACAGTGTCGAAGAAACTTATAGGAATAATCATGATCCCACCAAAACAAATGGTAATCCTCGCAGAATTCTTCCTGGAAGCTAGTGCAAAAAGGTGGTGGGACAACATCAGGAGCCTGCACACCATCACACACACGTGAGAGCAATTTGAGCAGAGTTATTTAGAGCAATACTTAGCTCTGCATCTGATCAATGAGAAGAAGCCAGAATTCTTCCAACTCTGACAAGGATCCCACACCATCTTAGAGTATGAGACTAGATTAAATGAATTAAGGCCTTTTGCTTCGGATTTAGTCGGACAAGCAAATATCTGCCAACAGTTTGTGGATAGCCTCAACATGGGCGTACGAGATCGGATGGGAGTACTAAGACATCACACGGATTTGGCTGCCATCATCAGCATGGACCATGAATGTGAGCGTTTGGTACAAACAAGACACCGCCGGATAGAGCAGGACGGTCGAAAGGAGGAAGGAGACTAAATCAACTAGAGAGGTCAAAAGGAGATAGGTGGGCAGAGATGTGAGACAAGAATGGGGTTCCTTAGAAGAAATAAAGATTATCATGCCCAAAGAGAGGCAAGTATAACCCCACAAAAGAGAGGCCTCTATTGCCCAGGTGCTGGAAAAGCTATGAAGGGTCATGTCGAGCATGCTTCGAATGTAGATAGCTCGGACACTTTGCAAAGAGCTACCAACCCTTCGAGGCAATACACCACGAAATAGCCATCAACCACCTCAAGGGAACCCAGGGGCACCACACGGGGGGCAAGACATAGCCACTACATTGAGGGTACCAACCAGAGTATACAACCTCATCTAGGAGGAAGCATAGAAAGATCCTAGTACTATAGCTAGTACTTACCAAAATTCCCCTGGACAAATATAGCCAAAACTTGTAATTCATTAATGTTATAATAAATGAAAGTTCTATTCCCTACAAAAAAAAAATAAACTTGTGATGAGATACAAGTAGGAGAAAATCTAAAGGACGAACCCACCAAAGTTCCAAAGAAAGGGAAATAGGAAAGATGGCATCCAAGGTTGTCATGAAGTAGATTTGAGGTTAGATGCTCTCAAGGGCAAATGAAAAAGGAATTCGGGAGAGAATGGGAAGAATCCTTCCAAGGTAGGAAAGCCTAGAGAGGCATACATGTCCCAACTAAGAGGTAATGGAACCAAGTGACGAGGGATGAGGAGATGAACTTGTAAATGAAGTGCATGTTGATGTTAAAGACTCAAGGGAAGCATACTAGGAGAGCCCAAGGAGTAAGTTAAACCCAAGGATTGGGTAAGTAGGAAGATAGCATCAAAAGATGTCATGACACATAAGAATGGGTGGACTTCCCATAATAAGGAAACAAAGGAAAGAATGTCTAAGAAACCTTGGACAAGTAAGCCCTCCAATTAAGAAGTAGTTAAGGGGAACAAACACTAACATCAAAACTTGTTGTGGTCAACACTCACTTAATGGAGCATAAAAAGTTAACGGCTGGGCATAGTGTGGAGTACACGAAATAAGACTCGATGATCGGAAGTTCCTCAGATTGGAAGAAAATGGGTGAACTAAGAAAATTAGGGTCAGTGAAGGATTAAAAGTGGACGAAAGCTCAAATACAAAAAGGGTGTAAGAATGTGAAGGAAGGAAACCTTCAAGGAATGGTAAGGGGATCAAAGGTATAGCCTCTAAGATGGAAATCTCTACTTTGAAGGACATAGTAGAGAATGAAAATCGTAAAAGGAGAACTCCCCAAACAATGGAACGTAGACCGAAAGGGGTCAACTTGAGATAAGGAATGAGGAAATGGTCATGAACAAGTAAGAGTGGATGGAAGAAAGGAAAGTTCTTGAGTAAAGGACGCTATTAGAAACTAGGAAGGACATACGAGAGGAAGAAACCCAATGTGTCGGTAAGTCATCGGGAAACTCGATGGTTGGAACCAGGGGAGAAACCTAAAATGAAGTTGGTATGGAATGAGTAGATAATGAAAAACCGACACGATCCTGATGTCAAAATTTTAAAGAACAATTGGACAACACCGAAGGTAGTTAGGGAACAATACCGGGTAATAAGAAGGAACGAAGCCACACGACTCCTAAACAGTTGGAAAGGCATGAAGTGTTATCGAGGACAAATATTCTAGAACTATAATGGACAAAGACATTTCTAGAACATGTCATTCTGTAAAGGACATGTAGTTCCAACAATTCCAAGAAAAGGTGACTCAAGTAAGACAGAGTCCCCAAAATAAGATAAGGAGGAAATTATATCAAAACCCATGAGGTTAAGGATGAAAAGTATGAAAGGATGCTAAGCTAAGAGCATCAACAACCAAGGGAATGATTGGAAATAGGAATGATTGGAAACAGGAATGATTGGATATATATGGAACACCCAACCGAGTGATTTAGTTAAGAACCCACAAGAGGAAAAGTCTTACCCTAAGTAGAGTATGAAGTGGACCTAAGGATGTAGCTTGGGATTAGTGGGTAGGACATAGCTGATCGTGATACAGTCCATGGAGTGAGTGGAAAATGGAAAGGAAGAAAGATTTCTTAAGTGTGTAGCTAAAGGACTAAGTAAAGGAAACAACCAAAGTGATAGCTTGCTGAGCAAACCCCAAGATGACATCAAGGGAAGTTACTCTCGATACAAAGGATTACTAACTTAGTTTTGGGGACAAAACCCCTAAAAGGAGGGGAGAGTTGTAAACCCCATCCTTTAAAGATAAGAAAAATCAGGAAAAGGACCGGTCAATTCAAAAGAGAAAACTAAGCCTGTTAATAAACCCAAACCATTAAAGAAAGGGTAAAATGGGAAATTCACAAATCTCAAGTGACTCAAAAAGTCATAAAAATTATGGAAAAAACCTTGGAACAAATGGGAAGAGAAAACCAAACCGGTTCAGGGTGAACCGGACCTAAACCAGTTTGAACCATACATGAACTAGATTATAAATTCATTTTTTGTGGTGGATTAAAGTGATCAAATTGGGAAATTGAAGCCACCGTTAATTTAGAAATATTTAGATATGAGAAAACCGGTCGAATCGACCCTAAATCAGCCAATTTTTTCCATTGAATTCGGTCGGACCGGACCGGTCTAGTTCGGAACTATGTCATCTTCTTCCTTAGGATGACATCACTATTAATCAATGTAGAAACATTCCTTCTCTGGCAAAGGAATATTCACTCTGTTCAGGCCGTTTTAGGGGTAGAGGGTCCCGAGCTCTCTATATAAAGAGTTCATCTCCATTCATCCTCCACACACCTCAAATTGCCATTCTCTCTCAATTGCTCAATTTTCTGGTGAAGCTCAAACCAGAGCTCTAATTGGGCATTTTTCTTAGCCTATGAAGGCAAGGTCGGGTCCTACAGACTTCAGGGGAAGTCAACTACCTGACAGCAACCTTCTTTTCCACCCAAGGACCGCTGGAGAAGCATCGGTGGAATCAAACATGGAAGCAGCTCCGACAAACTGAAGCTATCATATTTTTGTCGAGCTCAATTTGGCCAAATTAAGACATCCTCCGGCCAAACCAAGCCTCCCTAACAACTCCATGGCCCTCACACAGCCTCAACAGAGTTGAAAGGTAAGTAAATTCAGCCCTCCTTTGTCATTGCAGATCGGTGTTAGAGAGAGAAAGTACTAAATTTCACTGATAAAATTCACCCTCATTTGGACTTCAATTGTAGCAATTCTTGATCCTATAAGGAACTTTAGGGTGACAGCTACCTCCCTAGATTGAGAGCTCGGACTGTCGCACCTCCGATGGTAAGCTATTGAAGCTTTCTTTCGCTATGAACAATTTTCTAATGAAGCTACGTTTGAGCTCATTCCGAACCCAAAAATATGGTTCAATGCTCAATTGAATTGTATGGAAGTGTAGGAATTGATCCATACGATCCATTAGAGCAATTTACCCCGATTGAATGGTCAATTTGAAGAAATCAAATTTAGTATGTTTGAAGGGTCATTTGGAGGAAAGTTTTTGGGAAAATTGGGGATTTCAAAAAAATTGAGGACCTCTAGGTAATTTCTCAAAATTGAAGGCTGATTAGCAATGAGAAAGATGTTAAGGGACTGATTGTTCAATTTTCGAAATATTTAGGGCCAAATTGCTATTTTTGGAAAGTAGGGGCAACACTATAATTTTTGGAAATTTGGGAAACTTGAGCCCCTTACACAATTTTAAGTAAATTAAGGTCCCAAAGAGGATATTGGAAGTCCTCGAGAGTTAATTTGAGGAAACTCTAACACTAGGAACCTAAAGTCAAAAAGTGTGAACGTTAGGGACCTAACTGCAATAAATAAAAAATTTGGGCCTAGTCGCCCATACGTGAGAAAACGAAGGTTATTATTTCTAACACTCATTGATAATGATACTCAAATCGTGTAGGGACATGTGTGATCGGAACACCAGCAAGAGAAAGCTCGTGTGGACTTGTAAGCCAACCGATGACGAATGCGTCATAGTCGCCATGTGAGTGGGACCATTTATACTTCATACCTAGTTGGGATGATGAGCACTATTTTAACGGATAAAACCTATTTATCGGTTGTAAGTAGAAATAAATGAACATCATACTCAGTTGGTATGATGAGTTTCCTTGAGAAAAAGAGAAACCCGTCTACCGGTTGTAAGCGAAGATATCATCACACCCGGTTGATGAAATAAGTTAAAAGTGAATTTTTGTCATAAGTGTTCTCCCCTAAATGTGTGCCAATGCAGAAAACATTTGGGAGACCTTCTTGATTGGAGCTAGAACAGCTCAGATAGGCCAAGGGCCTCGATTTTTAAACTCATGAGGCTAAATGCCTAGTTTTGGAAAAACACGTGTAGTGGGCCTAAGGCTAGTGGGCACGAATAGAAGCTCATAAACAAACTTGATTAAGAAGAGCCATGAAAATTTCTAATGAAATGGGTAGTGTGATTTCACCATGGTACCAAGTTAGGACAGACAGTGCTTGATGGATTGCTAGTAGTGTGTTAGGGTTAGGTCGATTGACCGACCTTGACAAACAGCTGTAGGTTGGGTTAAGCGTCGGGGTTGTTGGACCGTTGGCACAAAAGGTGATGGAAATTATGTGAAAAACTCTTATTTGTGCATGCACTTGTGGTACGGGGCCATCAAGATGTTGTAGGAGGTAGTGATGGGTTCTAAGTGCTACTAGACGACATGTTGGAGATAAGGGCAGTTTGTCATGCCTATCAGTCTTAAAGCTCTGTAAGCATGCTGCACATGAGACAGGGGTGGGGTTGGGATGTGGTCTTTGTCCTCATACAGACATGAAGTATTTTGGATCTAAGGGTCGAACATTGGGGATGTTCACTCTAACTCTAGGTAGAAGTTAGGAACTTCAATCAGGGTGGAAGGTAAAGATGCTCTAATCCACAAGTGGGTTCAATCGTCGTAACTGCATCTCACGAATGTATGTACCCTTCTTGATGAAGAGCATGTGTTTTTTGCTAAATGCCTCCCAAGGCAAGGGGATGGGCTAATAAAGCTAAACATGCCTAATATGGAAATGGGCAAAAGATTTCAAGATTTGACAATTCTTGGAAAAAGAAATGGTAAACCTTGGAAAAAGGTTTTGGAAATTGAATTTGAGGAAACCCTTTTGAAAAGAAAATGTTACCCTTGGCAAGGCAAACTAAAGATGTTTTGAAAACTCACTCCCAACACTCGCTCACTAATTTGTAGAGCTCACCCCTCCCTTTTACCCCTTCATGGACCAAAAGGAGTGACGTGTTGCTCACGGGGATCCGACTAAACTAGGTCGGGCTATGACATTTACCCTCAAGCTATGCAACTAACTTAGTAGGTGTAGGTAGCTGGTCCTTATCGAGGCTACTCCCATGTGGTACTTGCAGATGAGCGTGTCTACTACCACGTTGGCCTTGTCGGGGTAGTACTCGATCGTTAGGTCGTTGTCTTTTACTAACTCCAACCACCTCCACTATCATAGGCTGAGTTCCTTTTGGGTTAGAAAGTATTTGAGACTCTTGTGGTTGGTGTATATGTAGCATTTTACTCCATACAAATAGTGGCACCAAATCTTGAGGGCGAACACTATTGCTGCCAACACGAGATCATGGGTGGGGTAGTTCTTCTCGTGGGACTTTAGTTGTGGAGAGGCATATGCAATAACCCTTCCTTGTTGCATTAGAACGCATCCCAATCCTTGTTCTGATGCGTCACTGTACACCGTGTACTCCCCTACATCTAAGTTGGGTAGGGCCAACACTAGAGCCATTATCAATCGGGACTTGAGATCCTGGAATGACTCCTCACACTTAGCATCCCACTTGTAGTAAACTCCCTTCCTTGTGAGGCAAGTTAACGGAGATGCAAATTTGGAAAAATCCTCCACGAACTTCAGGTAGTATCCAATGAGTCCAAGATCTCAAGTCAATCAGGACTTGATATCCTGGAATGACTCCTCACACTTAGCATCCCACTTGTAGTCAACTCCCTTCCTTGTGAAGTGAGTTAACGGAGATGCAAATTTGGAAAAATCCTCCACGAACTTCAAGTAGTATCCAACGAGTTTGAGAAAACTATGCACTTCGGTTGGGTTGGTGGGTGCTTTCTAGTTGGAGATGATCTCTATTTTAGCTGGGTCCAACTTTACTCCATCCTTTGACATTATATGTCTAAAGAAACACACCTCTTGTAGCCAAAATTTGCACTTCAAAAATTTGGCGTAGAATTGATTTTCTTGCAAGGTACTTAGGGTGGTCTCTAGATTCGTCCAGTGCTCCTCTTTCGTTTAGGAATATATGAGGATGTCGTCTATAAACACGATCATGAACTTATCCTTGTATAGCCAAAGCACTCCGTTCATCAGTTCCATGAAGGTCGCGAGTGTGTTCGTTAGTCTGAAGGGCATTACCCTAAACTCGTAATTCCTATATCGTGATTGGAATGCAGTTTTCTATATGTCCTCCTCCTGGATCTTTGGTGGTAACCATATCATAGGTCGTTCTTGGAAAACTAGGTTACGCCCTGTAGCTGGTCGAATAAATCATCTATTCTGGGGAGAGGGTACTTATTCCTAATGGTTACCTGGTTCAGCTTTCGATAGTCAATACAGAGCCTCATGCTTCCATCATTCTTTTTGACAAATAAAATCAACGCTCCCCATGGGGATTGGCTCGAGCATATGAAGCCCTTTTCTAGCAACTCGTCCAATTGGTTCTTCAGCTCCTTAATTTTGATGGGCACCATTTGGTAGGGAGCTTATGATATGGGGTGGGTTCCTGGCACTACTTCAATTACAAACTCTAGTTGGCAATCTGGGGGTGGGCCTGGTAGTTCTTCCGAGAATACGTCGGGGAATTAGTTGACTATCGGGATTTCTTCTAGTACTTTCTCTGTTGAATCCTTGCAAGTGATATAGGTGAGGAACATCTTAGATCCCTTTCACAATAAGTTATGTGCCTCCATGCAGGACACTAGGTGTATTCTGGCTCGTCCCTTATCCCCTTCAAATATCACCTTCTCCTTTTCGGGAGCATGGAACGTTATTCTCTTATTCCCACGGTCTACCCTGGCCTGGTGTGTACTTATCCAGTCCATTCCCAAGATAACTTTTACTTCCCTTAGTAGGAGGGGAATCAAGTCGGCTTCTAGGGTTATTCCTCCTATCCAAATTTTGCATGTTTTAAGGAGCTCGTGCCACTCTAGGGCCTCTCCTAGTGGCGTAAGGATGTTGAGGGGTGGTGTGAGAGGAGAGAGTTTCCTAGGGAGGTCTAGAACCAAGGTCTCCTTAATGAATGATTGCTCTGCCCCTAAATCGAAGAGAGTGTATATCTCCTTCTCGAATATTTGTGCAAACCCTGAATGAGATATAGTAGAACCTTTGTGGAAAATGCATTTTATTAAATTAGGGAAAAAGTGACTACAGGACTCAGGACTATAGAGTCAGTTTAAAGGGGTGGTTGGGATGTACGAGCCACTACATTGGGGTCTATCCAAGCTTCTTCTTGGGTGAGGTTGTAGACTTAGGCCAGAACTTAGGTAGGCGCCTCCCTTCCTCCATTGGGTGCCCTTTAAATTTCGGACGGTGGTTGGGGGCATTTCGCAGGGCAATTCTTTATGTAGTGCCTGAGCTGCCCACACCTAAAGCATGTTGGGCATGCTCCTTCATGATTCTTCTCACACCTAGGGTAGTAGGGGCCCTTCCTCTGAGAGGGTGCATTCACCTCCCTTTGGGCATGGTAGCCCTCTTCCCTTCTCAGGAACCTTGGCCTATTCCCCCACCGAGCCTTACCTTGTTCCCTCTAGCCTCCCTTACTACCTTGACCCATTTCTTCCCTTCACCTATTTTGTTCTATCTGACGATGTCTTGTCTAGACTAGCCGTTCACACTCATGGGCCATGCTGACGATGGTGGCCAAATCGATGGGGCATCCTAATACCCCCCATTCAGTCTCTTATGTCCAAATTGAGACCGTCAATGAACTTTTGGCAGATATCTGCCGATCCCACCAAGTCGAGGGTGAAGGGCCTCAACACGTTAAATTTGGTCTCATATTTTGAGATCGTGCTTGCTCCTTGTCGGAGCCTGAAGAATTCCATCTTCTTCTCATTGATCAGGTGGGAAGCCAAGTACTCCTCCGAGTACCTCTCTTCTAACTCCTCCCAAGTATGGATGATGGGAGAGAGGCTCCTCACATTATCCCACCACCTCTTTGCACTATAGTCCAAAAAGAACTCAGTCAATGTCACTATTTCTTTCAGGGGAATCCTTCTGATCCCCATGAATTTCTTGTGGCTTGCCAACCAATCCATGGTAGCCCTGACATCCTTCTCTCCAAGGAAGGGCTTGCACCCCAACTATCGGATTGTCTTTAGGTACGTAGGAATCTCAAAGAGGGGTGGGGCAGGGGTAGAAGTGGACTAGAACTGTACCTCCTCAAGTCGGCTTTGGGACTCAAAGTCCAGGTGGGGTTTGTTGTTGAGGTGGGGTTCCCCGAACACCCTAGTGAATTCTTCATACAAACGTTGGTGTTTAGAGTTGGGTGAGGTTTGTTGTTGAGGTGGGGTTCCCCAAACACCCTGGTGAATTCTTCGTACAGCCGTTGGTGTTCAGAGCTGAGACCTTGGGGGATCGGCTGTGCCCTAAGGGATTCTTCCTCTAGGAGAGGGTTGCCGATGGAATCCACGATTGCTGCCCTCGTTCTCTTGGCTCCTCTTTTTGGTGCCATAGCTAGATTATAAGTTTTTTATTAGTTTTAGGTTATAAAGTTTTTATAATGCATTCAAGAAAACACAGGCTCTCATACAACCCAAGTTGTCACGACCCGACCCGATTTGGTCGGAGCCTCATGATCAACCCACCACTCTCCCGGACCTCAAGAAGGGATTCCTCCTCAGGATTGGGAAGATTCAAGCATAGTACCTATCATGTCTTGCTGAAATAACATTAAACAAAACTAGAAATTTAATTTATACATGGTTCAGGTCCGGGCGAAGAGAAGTTCTCACGTAGTTTTCTTCTTTCCTGAAAAATGTTTAGAGAGAAGGGGTGAGTTCCATGACTCAGTGAGTGGGAGAAAGCTTAGTGTGCTTTTAATTGTATATCATCAAGCTTGTAGTATTTTCAGTTTCTATCCCTTCACGGGTTGGCATACAATTACACACCCTCCCTAACATAGGAAGGGATCACACACACGTTCATAAAACAGTCCCCGACCATTCCACTTGTGGACCGGGGCGTCTTTATCGTCCACCTTGATATAGGCTAACAGCCTCTACTCGAATTTGAGTGGACCTTGCTCATCCATCCCTCAAACCTCAGTCACACTTCATGTCCATTTTATAGGAAGAGACCTCCTTTCCCATGATGCCTCAATATTAGTGCATAGTAAGCTCTTAGAGCTTCTCGACATACTATACAACAGACCGCCCTTATGCTTCATGGGTTGTCCAACAGCCCTTGGGACCACCAGTACCACATACCAGGTGTTCTAATGGCCCCGCATCACATTTTCATACACAATCAAGGGTATTTTCACTTATAGCCATCATTTTTGGGCCTCCAACTCAAGGGTCTGTTGGCTTGGCTTCAGCTTATGCGTACCAGCCCAATAGGTTTGACAACCTAGCTTCAGCATAGTAGCTATTTTGCCCATCAAGCCCAACATCACAACCTTAGCTCGATGGGTATCACACACAATTTTCCCATTATTGGGACTTTTAGCAGTTCATAGCATGCTCATTCTAAACGGGTTCATACCTATGTCCATCAGTCTTGGGCCCACTAGTATCACTAAGCCTAAGCCCCAAAATTAGTTCCCAAATATTTTAAGCATAGTCACCCAGTAAGGGGAGGCAAATTCTGAGAAAATCGTTTTTAATGAAAGTCATCATTCCAATCGAAATCGATGTGGTAGGGTTCTCACTCACCCAATAATCGCGACGGAGTCATCCCAGTGAGACCTTACTTTGTGGTGTGCTTCCTTGCGTCAGCACTTGGGCAATGCGCTCCTACATGGTATGAGTATCTATATCAAGAGGATTGGCATATGAGGTCGCATACTTTTGAGTATTTGGCACATAGGCCCTCACATTATGTCGTAATTGCCTTTAGGTCCCTAAAGTTGAAAATTTTTCATTTAGGTCCCTAATCATCCTTTAGTTTCAATTAAGTCCCTAGGATTTTCACTTATCCTTCTTGGGTCCTTAATTTTTCCAAAACCACCAATTGGTTCTCAAATTTTCTAAAATTTTCATTTGATCCTTAGTTTCTTAAAAATAACCAAATGGCCCTTAATTTCTCAAAATTGCCAATTAGTCTCCCATTTCATCGAATTTTCCCAATTGGACCTCAATTGGTAGTTAATTTCATGAAAATCCCACAAATTTCCTTAAATTACGATTCGGCCTCCAATTTTCCCAAAATTCCCAAATTGCCCAATTTCTTAAAAATTTTAATTTGATCCCCAAATCACAAATTTGTTAAATTGATCCCCAAAAGTTAATTGCCCCATTCATGATCTGAATCATTTCCCTTACGTCTCCCTCATCATTTTGAGCCTTCAATCGCTTCATTTGACTTAGAAATGAAGCTTCACCGGAAAATGCAATCTAGAGAGAAATCTTCAATATCTTACTGATGGGGGTTCGGTAACCGGAGCTTTTTCCGTCACTGATTTGCTCTCTTTGTGGGGATCCTCCCTAGATCAAACTACGCCTCAATTAATGGCCTGAGTAATGTGAATTTCTCAATTTAAATTTTCATGAAAATGCACTGTGACTAGTATTTTTCGGCGAGGGGCGACGTTGAGGACTTACCTTCTTGGCTTGGAGGAGGTCGGCGCACCTCCAAGTGGAGTTTGAGGAGCTTGGTTTGGCCTGAATCGGCTAGGGGGTAGCTCGAATTGAGCTTCAGTGGTTTGGGCTTACGCTTGATCGAGGAGTGGCAGTACTATTTGAGCTTCCTCATTCTCCTCGTGTGGTCCTCGAGTAGAAAGGAAGGTGTTGTTGCTAGGTACCATACTTCTTCCCAATTCTAGGGGTACCAAATGTGGCTTCAGATGTTGAGAAAAAGCTCATCACCAAAGCTCTGGTTTGCCGCTCGACCCGACCGCTGCCAGTCATACTGGAGCTCTTTTTGGGTCACCGGTGGATGCGCCCTTCCTCCTCTCTCTCTCCTTTCTATCAACAAACTGAGGTTGAAGACGATGACGTGGCGGGAGTGCCCTTCCTCCTTTCTAACTTTTTCTAACGTGGCGTGCTCTTCTAGAGTAGTGATGTGAAAATCACGCGGAAAAACTACGTACCAATTGTAAGTAGATCATACTCGATTGGTATGATTAAATTTCCTCGAAGGAAGTGGAAAACCTGTTCATCAGTTATGAGCAGAGATGCCCTCATACTCAGTTGGTATGATGGGCAGTTGAAAATATATTTTTTTGTCAGAAGTGCTCTCTCCTGATTGTGTGCCACTGTTTAAACAATTTGGGAGAATTTCTTGACGGGAGCTCGAATAACTCTTATAGGCCGAGGGCCTCGATTTTGGAACTTGGGGGCTAATATGCCTGGTTTTGAAAATTTTGAACGGTGGGCCATAGGTCAGTTGGCATGAGCAGAAACTCGTAAACAAACGTGAGATATATGCCATAAAACTTTAATAAATAAATTTTTTGGCCAGGGTACCAACATAGGGCCGACATATTCAGTCAACTAGTGGCAGTGCGACATGATAGGTCTCCGAACTAGTCAAGACAAATAGCTACAGGTTGAGTTGAAGGTCGGGGCCGTTGGACTAGTGGCACCACAAATTATATGGCATCATGTGAAAATACTGATTGTGCATGCACTATGTGTACAAGATCTTCAAGACGCCCAAGAGGGGTAGTGATGTGTCCTAGGGCATTGGACAACCTGGTGGATATAAGGGCAGTTCGTCGGACCAGGTGACCTTGCGAAGCTCGACATAACTTCAAGCGCACGAGACCAGGGTGGGGTCGGGATGAGGTCTCTATTCTCATACGGACACGAAGAATTAATTTCGGGATTGAGGGTTAGATGTCATGTACATCCACTCATTCTCAAGGTAGAAGTGGAAGTGCTTCCATCTAGGTGGCCGGTAAAGTCGCTCCAATGCCACAAGTGGGTTTAGTGGACGGGCTGGCCTGTAATTGTGTGATTGACTTTCATGATGAAGGATGTGTGTTGGGTGATAACACACCATGATTAATGAGAAATGGTGATAAAAACTTAAAACAAAAAGGAAAGGATTTTTTAAAGGAATTAAGGAGTTTGGCATACTCCAAATAGATCTTTAAAAAAAATTCAAAATTTGAAAAAACTCATTCACTAAGTCGTTATACTCACCCCCTCCCTCATATCCCCTTTTCAAGAAATCCCGGAAAGCCTACCCTCAAGGACCACCAACTGATATGCTTGTGAGACAGGTACATTTAATTTAAAAATCTTGTGTAGTTTTGATTTGTGTTATTCTAGGAAAGGTACATGTTTAAAGAATACCTTACCCTTTACAATTTATAACCAAGGGAAACCCTTAAATAAACCAGGAGAGTGACGGGTTGATCACGTGGATCCAACCAAACCAGGTTGGGGCGTGACATTTGTGCTTGCTCAAACTCTACAAATATGGCAGCTAAAACCAAAAGAATATGTGATTCATATGAATCATGTATTTGATTTTCACATTAAGAGGCAACACAGGTTGAACAAGCGTCATGCAAGGTGGGTGGTTTTTATCAAGACTTTCCATATGTGATCAAGTATAGACAAGTTATGAAAAATATAGTTTTTGATGAATTATCACGAAAATATGTTTTGCTTACACTACTTGTTACTAAATTACTTGATTTAATTATATTAAGGAATTGTGTACATATCATAATTCTTGTGAAAATATTGGATTTTATACAAATTGTAAGGTTTTGAAGCTATATTTGCAAAATGAGTTTAATTTTTTGGAAAACAAATTATGCATATCTAGATCTAATATTACTTAATGTTGTTGAGTTAGTAAATTTATATAGGAAGAGAAAATCTAATTTTTTGAAACAAGAGCATAAAAATGTGCATAAAGTGGCCAATTAAAGGAAAATAATGTCAATCATGGTTTCAAGAAAATCATTTTTTATTCAAGAATTTGGGTTTTTTTTATAGAGGAGGTAGATTAATTGGAGTGTTGAAACTTATCCATAATACTCATAAGTGGGTATTATCTGATAAGTATAAGGTTAATTATAGTTTTAATATTTTTAATTTAATATTTTTTATGTAGGTAATAAGAATATCGAAAATTTAAAGATAAATTATTTTCAAGAGTGGGAGAATTATGTAAATCAAATTGTGTATGTTGTAATTCACAAGTTAAATGCTAAAAGATTTGAAAATACATTAAATGGGCTGATTTGAGCCATTGAAAAAATTCAAGTGGAAGAATAAAAGAAGACTCCAATAAGATCTCAAAAAAAAAAGTCCAATAAGATTTCAAGTCCAAAAAATAGTACTATAAGATATAAAAAAATATAATTCAAATTCGAATTTTAAGTAAAAGATATATTAAGGTAATAAATATTTTAGAATATGGAAAAATAAAATAATATATTTCCAAATATATATAAGATAATATAATAAGTTTACAATATTAATTTTTTTAAACATCTATTAATAAATGTACAACAAATATCTTAAGAATATTTTTTTATATAAATAATTAATTTTTGAAATGTCAATTATAATATTTTATTTTCTTATTTATAGGATAACTAGTATTTATAAGTGCTTATAAAATATTAACTTTATAATATTGTAAATTTTAGATTTTTAATTTTAATAATATTGTGACATTTATATTTTTTTTAGAGAATTTTTCAACTTATCAAGTTTTTACTTATACCGTTCATGTAATTATATTTATTAACAATATTTTTTAAATTTTATTTTTAAAATATTTAAGTATGACGTATATATATATTTGTAGTTTATTTTTTAACCAGAAAAATATATATTATATTATTTTTACTTGAATTATTAAAATTTTAAAGTATTTTTCATATTTAATGTATAGTGTCGATGAAATTCACATAATATAGTAGCTTCCTATAGAGTGTATTTGGTTGATTCTCAATTAGCTTGGACTTCGAATTAGAGATGTGTTGATTTACCTCTAGTGATCATCGATTTAAATCTCTCTATTAGATTTGTTAGTATTTTCTTCAATGCCTTTGATAAATTTGATGTGTGACGACCCATTCGTATTTACAGGGTTAGTTGATTACTCATCCATGGAAATAAGATATTGGACCCTTCTTAGGGCAATGGAATATTCTAGACCATCATTTGGCAAGAGAACTTAATGTTCTAACAGGAGACTTAACTCAGTAGTACATATGCAATAATTTGAGCTTGTGTGTATGTTGTGTATGATGCTTGCACTGAAATTTTTTCTCTTATGACACGTGTAATTAAAGGTGTTAAGTGACTGAGTGAGGTGCTTACCACCTGACTTTACCTGTTAGAATATGACCATCCGATCCAGTTTAGAATATTACAATCCCATTTCACTAATATTCTTCATCTTCTAGGTTATCTTTTTCCTCTCATGATCTCAAAACCCCAATTTTTTTGCTTCTCTCTTAAAAGTTGTCTTCTTCTCGACTTCACCATTCCCTTTATTCCGTAATGTACTTTCTAACTCCTCTCTCTTCTCGAGTTCCCTTCCCTAACTTTGTCGTTGACGATCCATGAAATAAGGAGAGTAATGGAATTGAATGAATCCTCTTACATAGACCAAATCTTCCACTTTCAGTCGGTTCACTTTTCTCTATGTCATACCAAGGAGTTTCATGATATCCTGTACTCTTGATGACACACTCAACAGAGTGGAACAGGTGCTCAATAAATTGATGAGGGAGGTAGTGTACCAATGATTTTATTGTCATGCCTATCCCGAAATTTAATATAATAATTTAGTCAAATTCATGTAGTCTACTTAACGGAACTGGAATACGATCATCCGATTACGGAAGCCGTTGAATCCCGTCAATCTATCACCCCTATGTATCATTGATAAAAGAAAAGAGGGAGTTGGCCGATGAAGAGGTAGAAGATAACATATAATTTGAGATAAAGGATTATGGTGAGCAAATATGAAAAATATGTCAAATATGCTAAATAATCTCATGTCACCTTATTTTTTCTGTAACATTGTTTGTTAAAGTTTTTGTAAGTGTGAAATAAACTATGTGGAATGGAGGTTAAATCAACAAAGAGTTGTGCTATTGTTCCTTTCTCGGATCTCTTAGCTCAACCTGCCCGACAAAACAAATCAACCACAATCTTTTCAAACTCAAAGAATAAAGCAATATATGTCCAAAAACATATAGATTGTGGATGACGAGATTGATCATGTCAATGTTGATCTGCAGATTTCAACCGATCTTGATCATCGGCATCACTGAACAGAACGAACGATTAGAAGGTATAACTAATAGTCTGCTGAAATGAATACGATTTGTTTTCTTAAACAAAATCTAATGTTCAAGGATTATGAATAAAAAATATTGATGTTATTTTTAAAAAAATTTTAATTTTAAACATTTAATTTATCCTTTTTTTGGATAGTTCATGTGCATGTATTATTATAGTGTGAATATGATATATTCAAAGATTCAACAGTATGCCCGGCCCCCACCTCAAGTGATTATCCATCCACAAAAAAAGGCTGCAAGATAATCGACTTTTCCAATTATTCATCCAAATGCATGAACAAGCCCACCATGCCTACCCTTATATAAGCCCCCACTTTCTTACATCCCTCCATCACTCACATCTTAAAACTCATCCCCTCTCCCTCTATCTCATTCGTCCTATACTTGCAGCTATCTATCTCACCCATCTTACCACGAAAAGTGCAAATGACCAAGATGCCCTTCGACTCTCGCCCTTCTTCGATCCTCCCAGAGGAGGCTGTGGTGGTGGTCTCAAGGTGCATGGTGCATCCTTCCGTGGGATCCGCCATGGGAGACCTGAAGCTCACGGCCTCCGACCTCCCCATGCTCTCCTGCCACTACATCCAGAAGGGCAACCTCTTCCACCGTTTCCCCAACCCGCCCATCCCTTCCTCCCACTCCCTCCTCTCCCTCATTCGCCTCGGCCTCTCCCGCGCCCTCGCCTACTTCCCGCCACTGGCCGGCCGTCTCATCACGGACCACAAGGGACACGTGTACATCACGTGCAATGATGCCGGGGCAGAGCTCCTCCACGCCAGGGCCGATAATATGAGCGTTGCGGACATCCTCCTGCCGAAACACGTCCCCAAGTCTGTGAATAAGCTATTTGCCCTTGATCGGACTGTCAGCTACGAGGGCCATTTTAAGCCTATCCTGGCTGTCCAGGTAGCTCACGTATATAACTGCTCTCCGTCAAACGGCCGTTAAAAGTCGGTGGGGCGGACTACATCTTCACGCCGTATAATATATATATATATATATATAAACTGTTTATTTTCCTCTAAAATCACAAATAAGGTCACCACTCTACACTGATATCTTAATTTACACTAATAAACATATATCTAATTTATTTCACAGATAAAATATTAATTAATAGTTTAATTTTTTTACTAAATTTACATAGTAACTTTGATCAACAGTTATTGAACAAAAAAAACTTTGATTAACATTTTAATGTTAGATATTATTAAATGTGCAATTTTAAAAATAATTAGTTAATTTAATGTATTACACACATAGATAAAAATTTAACCTATAAATTAAGTGAAATAAAAATAAGTCATTGTATAAGTTCGCTACTATTTATACGGCGCAAATCATTTGGAATTTTCTACGTAATACTACCGAATTTATATATCTGGGTCTGATGAATATCGTTAAATTGGTCTGATATCTCCGACAGGTGACAGAGCTGTCAGATGGAGTCTTCATCGGATGCTCGGTGAACCATGCGGTAATGGACGGGACGTCGTTCTGGAACTTCTTCAATACATTCGCCGATGTCTGCCGAGACGGCGTTCGGAGAGTGTCATCGGTACCCGACTTCAGCCGTGAATCGGTGCTCATCTCACCGGCAATCCTCAAGCTCCCCGATGGCGGCCCGACGGTGTCTTTCAACCAGAACGAGTCGCTGAAGGAGAGAATCTTCAGCTTCAGCCGGGAATCTATCCTTCAGATCAAAGACAAGGTCAACGTTACGCAATACGGTAACGGCAGCGTTGACGCCGTCGAAATCTTGGGGAAGCTGGGCAACGACCCGTACTACTACGCAAGTAGCGGAAAGCTCGGAAACGGTGCCGTTTCAAGACGGGAGGGAAACTTCGAAACGGAAAGGCAGATATCGTCGTTTCAGTCCTTATGCGCGCTGCTTTGGCGGTCTATTACACGCGCGAGGAGGCTGCTTCCTAACAAAACGACGACGCTCCGAATGGCCGTAAACGTCCGGCACCGGCTGGAGCCGAAGCTCGAGATAAGTTACTTCGGGAACGCAATACAGAGCGTCCCCGTCCAGGCGGCCGCAGGCGATGTGCTCTCGCGGGGGCTGCGATGGTGCGCGGAACGGCTTAACGAGGGAGTGGCGGCCCACGGAGACGGGGCGGTGCGGCGGCTCTTGGAGGACTGGAAGAGAGAGCCAAGGTGCTTTCCGCTCGGGAATCCCGACGGCGCATCGATCACGGTGGGGAGCTCGCCGAGGTTCCCAATGTACGAGAACGACTTCGGATGGGGGCGGCCGATGGCGGTGAGGAGCGGCAGAGCAAACAAATTCGACGGGAAGATTTCTGCCTTTCCCGGGAGGGAGGGTGACGGGAGTGTCGATCTCGAGGTGGTCTTGGCCCCCGACACAATGGAAGCGGTGGAGTGTGACGTGGAGTTTATGCAATACGTGTCACCATGCTAGAGGCCGATTCGCTCTTCTTTTCGAGTAGATGCGGTCAACAATAGTGCGGTGCAGCCGCTAGCCCTGCCTGTCGGAGGAACGGAGATTAGTCCGGGGGTTTGTGCAAGAATAACATTTTACAGGTAAAAAAGATTAATGAGATATATACTTCATGAAATTTTTAATTGTACCGGAAAATTAAAAAAAATATTATCTTAATCGAAAATTTCAATAATTAATTTTATTTTTAAGGATGAAAATATTCAATTAAAGACTAAAATTCGAGAAAATTTGAAAATTTATATAATATAAATACAAAACATTGTTATTCGACTCAATTTGAGTATTTGAGTACGCGCGATACCATATACATATGCATGAGATTGGTCTTCATAAGTCAGTACTCTCACCATAGACAGACCACACGGCGTAGGCTCATAGCGGCGAGACCATTATGCTTAGGCGAATAAATGAACATATTATGACACTCTATATCCAGGAGAGGAGAGGCCATTTCATGGTAAGAAATACTGTTTTTATATATGAATTTTATGGTTTAAATAACTTTGGCACCATGATAACTATGAAATATATTATTTTCAATTTTTAAAAGTGAGAATTTCTCGTTTAATAGAATAATATTAAAAATATATAAAGTTAAAATAGTTTATTTACTGATAAATTAAACACATCGATAAACAACCATTTTTATATCTTATATAAGCATTGAGTTTATAACATTTCAACTCTATTTATTTTTAAATTGAATTAAAATAATAATTATTACACTTTTTCATACCACTCTATAATCGAGTTAAGTTAATACTTAGAATAGTAAAAGTAATGATAATTTTACTAAAATTTTCAAATTATAATATTTACAAAAATTTAAATATACTAAAAAATATGAAATTATTTTAGAACGACTTGAATTATATATTTTTATTTCATGTTTTGATATGATTGTAGCCCTCACCTTTTCAATAAATTATTTAAAAATATAGTGAGCAGTGAAATATTACTCAATTAGTGAAATTATTGATAGTAAATTTTTATTAAATTAATATCACATTTTACTTAAAAATATTTAATATGAAAATATTTTAAAATTTATCTTTTATCTTGTTTTCCCTTCAAAAATAAATACCATTTTAAGTAAATATATTCTTTATTTCGAGTTCCAATACCGACATAAAATTTGATTATTACATTTAAACATATCAAATCAAGTGTGTATTGTACTACTCATGTGAATTTTGTGTACAAATTATTCATTTATAATAAATAATTAAATTTTGTTTAAGGGAGTGGAGTATGATCTACCATACTCTCTAATATTATAATAGTATATACTATACCACTTAAATATTGATACGAAGTAAAATTTAAAAAAATAAAATATTTATCAAATTTATTAAATTATTACTTTATAATTTAAAAACGATAGTTTTTACAAATTTATAAAATATTTTCTAAAAAATATATAAATATTTAAATCTTCTGTTGTAATTAAGAATTCTATCTTTTTTTTTATCGTGTAAACTTCATATAATTTTGAACTCTCCCCTTATTAGTGCTTTTCTTGAAGTAGGACTATAGAATGGATGAGCTAATACCGTGTGAGTGAGAGAAGTGACACTAATTAGTCATGTGATCGAGTTAGTCCTAGTCAAAATATATTGATCATAAAATTAAGTTAAAGGAAAGTAGGTTTGAAAGAAGAGTGCATACCTCTATATATATATACATATATATAATTATTCATATAATGTGGTATTCACCTAATGCACACACGTGCCATATAAGAATCTAGACCAACAACAACAGGAAACATGCAAATAATTGTAACATCTAAATGTTGATCAAAGACAACATAATCCATACAATATGACCATTAACTAACTAATACTTGATCATGTTGGACATTGTTTTATTTCTCCCAATCTTGTTGTATTAGAAATAAATTTCTTTATTATCATATCTTGACTTAATTTTCGGATTAGACTGTAAAAAATTTATTATATCGCTCTCGATATTACAATAATATGGCTTATACTAGTGTAATACCAATAAAATAGAATGATCAGAATAAAATACTTACATCAACATTTTCTATAAAAAAAAAAAAACTAAACTTTCAATAACAATAATGTGTTATTTTAATATTTATGAAAAATAATTCGAGAAAAATAATCTGTGATAATAAATGGCTCATGGTGGTTTTATGCGAGGGTGTACTTTGATCTCTTGTAGATGTTAAAGTGTCCTCTTGACTCTCGGATCCCTTCCCACTCTTGTTTTCTCCTGAAAGGTTGTTGAAGAGGGGGTGAAAGTGTAGTGAATACAAATATTGACGAAAGTGTCATGTTTATAATCTCAACCTTTATTAAAATATTATATAAAGATATTTAGTTCAAACCTTTATTGCATTTAAAACATCATATTTCTCCTTTATTTTCAATCACATACACATGCCAAAATAGTTAATTCACATGCAATGCACATGATTGGTTGACAAATTTGTCACCAACCAACCAAATGGCTAGGTGAAGTCCATATTCACCCTCAAACGGGATCTTTACTTACCATTTAAGGAAACTGAATGGAGCCTCCAACCATTCGAATAGCTTTCCTTGTAGACTAGGAAAATAATAGTTTGTTTGTAAACCTGTCCTTCTATAATCAGAAAATCGAGAAAATAACCGGTTAGATCCAAAGGGAAAACTGAGTCAATTAATAAACCGTAAACTGATAGAGAAAGGGTAAATCGGAAAATTTACAAGTATCGAGTGACCTAAATAGTTATAAAAGTCATGAAAAATAAATTTGGGATGAATTGGAAGAGAAAACCAAACCAGTTCAAGTGAATCGGACCTGAACCAGATTGAACTGATTTGAACCACTATTTTACTGATTTCTAAATTCATTTTCTAGGCCTTAAAAAATTCAAATTGAAGAATTGAAGCCACAATTGGATAGAGAATAAATTTAGAAGTTTTTAATTTTGAAAAACTCGGTCGAATCGAGCATGAATCGGTCGGTTTAAGCATTTAACCCGGTTCAAACCGGTATGGTTCGGTTCGGAATAGTGTCGTCTTCTTCCTTCAGATGATAACACTATTCACTCACCAAAAAAGCTAACAGCACTGCCAAAGATAAAAAGTCTCCATTTAGGGCATTTTTGGCCATGAATGATCGTCATAAAGGCACTAATCAGACGACCAGAGAGTTCCCGAGCTCTCTATATAAAGAGCTCCTCCTCATTCATCCTCCTCACACCTGAAAACTCCTCTCTTTCTCTTTCTCTCCACTACTCCAATTTTCAGTAAAGTTTGAACAAGAGCTCTGACATTGGGGTTTTTCTGAGCCAAAGAAGGCGAGGTCGGGTTCCTTAGACTCGGGGAGAAGTCAACTACCCGACGTTGGTCACCATTCGATCTAAGGATTGCCAGAGAAGCACCGACATAATTGAAGAGTAAAGCAGCTCCGACGGATCGAAGCTGCCTTATTTCGGCCGAGCTGAAAATGGCCAAATCAAGCCCTCTTCAGGCTAAACCAAGCTCTCGCAACACTCCCTCAACCCTCATACGACCGAATTAGAACTGAAAGGTAAGCCAATTCGGCTCCCCTCTCCAATTTTTGATCAACGTTAGAGAGAGAAACAGTGAAACCTTAGTGGCCAAATTCTTCCTCCATTTGATATGAATTATTGTAATTCTTAATCCTAGGAGTATTCTCAAGACTAGAGCTACTAGCCCCAATCAAAAGCTCGGACCGCTGCACCTCCAACGGTAAGCTTTTGAAGCTTTCTCTCTCTACGCTCAGTTTTTCAATGAAACTTTGTTTGAGCTCAATTTGGATCCAAATGACATGATTCAAAGCTCCATTGAATCATGTGAAAGTGTAGGAACTCAATTTTACCTTCAATTTCAACATTAAACTTGATTAATTGGTAAATTTGATGAAATCAAATTCGGCCAGTTTGAAAGGGGAAAATTGGGGGAAAATTGGAGATTTCAAAAAATTGAGGGACCAAAGTGCAATTTCCAAAAATTAAGGGCGAATTGACCATAAAAAAGATGTTGTAGGACTAATTGGTTGATTTTTGGAATTTATTGGGTCAAATTGACATTTTTGAAAAGTAGGGGCAAAATGGTAACTTTTGAAAAGTTGGGGACCAAATTGGAAATTTGGGAAAATTGAACCACTTTTTTGTGTTTTTGAATAAATTGAGGACCCAAAGTGAATTTTAGATGTTTTAGGACTCAATTTGGGGAAAAATTGGCATTAGGGACCTAAAGTTAAAGAAAAAGAACTTTAGGGACCTAAATGTAAATAATTAAAAGTTTGGACATTCTGTTCATACATGATGAACGAAAGCTATTATGCCAAATGTTAATAAACAAGTATGTCCAAAATCGTGTAGGAACAAGAAGGACCGGAACTTTAGCAAGGATAAGCTCGTGTGGAGGCAAAAACCCAATTAAGAGGAATACACTGCACTTATCGGGTGAGTGAGATTATTCACATCATACTCGGTTGGGATGATGAGCACTTCGGAAATGAAAAACCACTTATATGTGGAATTTTAACATCACACCTGGTTGGAGTGATGTGAAAACTACGCGAAAAAACTATTTACCGGATGTAAGTAGATCATACCTAGTTGGTATGATGAACTTCGTGGAAGGAAATAGAAAACCCACTTACCAGTTGTAAGCGGAGATGTCATCACATCCGGTTGGTGTGAAGTACAAGTTGAAAAGTTATTTAGTAGGAAGTTTTCTCCCCTGACTGTGTGCCAATGCTTAAAACTTTTGGGAGACCTTCCTGATGAGAGTTGGAATAACTCAGATAGGCCAGAGGCCTCGATTTTGGAACTTGGGGGCTAAAATGCCCTGTTTTGGAAAATCACGTACAGTGGGCCCAATGCCAGTTGGCATGAGTAGGAGCTCGTAAACAAAAATGATGATAAGCCATGAAAATTTTAATGAATGATGTGATTTGGCCATGGTACCAATACAAGACCAACATACTCGATGGACTGGCGGCAGTACGACAAGACTAGGTTGATGGACCGGTCTAGAAAAACAGCTTTGGGTCGAGTTGAGGGTTGGGGCCATTGGACCAGTGGCACTATAGATTAATTACTTTATGGAAAACTTTATTTGTGCATGCACTTGAGGTTCAGGACCATCAAGACACCCAAGAGGGGTAGTGATGTGTCATAGGGGCTACTAGATGACATGGTAGGGGTAAGGGCAGTTGTCGTGCCAGCAGCCAGGGAATCTCGACGTAGCTTCATGCACATGAGACCCGGATGGGGATAGGATGAGGACTCTGTCCTCATACAGACACGGAGTTGCTTTTCAGGTTTGAGGGTAGTATGTCACGAACATCCACTCAATCCGAGGGTAGAAGTGGACTGGCTTCTATCTAGGTGGCCGATAAATTCGCTCTAATGCCACAAGTGGGTGCAGTGGACGGGCTGCCATGCGAATGTGTGATCCCTTCATGACAAAGGGCGTGTGTTGATTGTTAAATGCACTGATTCTAGATAATGAGGAAAAATGGTTTTGAAAACTGAGAATTTGAGGAAAAAATGGTCATGAAGGAATTAAGGAGTCTGACACACTCCAATTAAAAACTATTTTATTGAAACACTTTTTAATATACCCATTCACTGAGTTGTCGAACTCACCCCCTTGTTTTACCCCTTTTTAGGTAACTGATGGAAAAACCTACCTAAAGACCTTCCGCTAGCTAAACCTGGAAGATATGTTTGTAAGTTTAAATTCATCCAGTTTTGATTTATGTAATTTCAGGAAAGGTACAGGTAAAAAGAACGCCTTACTACTCACAGTTTAAAGAAAGGGGACACCCTTAATAAATCAGGAGAGTGGCGGGTTGCACACGGGGATCCGACCAAACCGGTTCGGGGCGTGACAACTTGAGTGGTATCAGAGCATGTTTCCTTGAATACATTATCAATACTAGAGAACATAGTAACTAATAGGGATAATTTTAAAATTTTTAGATAGCTCCCAAGAAAGGAACCAAGAGAACTAGAGCTGCAGTCTTCGACACTGCCTAACCAACCCTCTCTGTGGAAACTTCTCGAGGAGCCCAAACAATCCCACCTAGATTAAGCTCAGAACACCAGAGGTTGTACGAGGAGTTCACTCAAGTATTTGGAAACCTAACCTTGTTCCTAAGGCAAGCACCAATTCTTGGGCCGAACCGCAGGAAGTATAATCCCATCCTCCTCCTGTTAACCATCCCCTCCAGTTGACATTCCCAAAAATCTCAAGACTCTCCTTCAACTGGGGTGTGAGCCTTTCCTCGGAGTGAAAGATGCTGGTGCCTCCATGGATTGGCTAGCCAATATCAAGAAGCTGATGGGGATATTCAGGTTATCACCAGAGGACATGGTGATCTTGACAAAATTCTTACTGGAGGGTAGTGCCAAAAGATGGTGGGACAATGTTCGAAGCTTGCATACCTCCACACCCACTTGGGTGCAGTTTGAGGAGAGGTACATGGAGGAGTACTTAGCTCCTCATTTGATTAATGAGAAGAAGTAGGATTTCCTCCAACTTCGGCAAGGGCTTAACTCAATATTGGAGTATGAGATCAAATTCAATGAGTTAAGACCCTTCACTCCTGACTTGGCTAGATCGGTAGACATATGCCAATGATTCATGGACGGTCTCAATATGGACATACGAGACCATATGGAAGTGCTAGGATACCCCACGAATCTGGCGACAGTGATCAGTATGGTTCACGAATGTGAGCGACTGGTGTAGACCCGACGCCGCCGAATGGAGCAAACAACCCAGAAAGAGGACAAGGGCTAAAACCATCAGGGAGGACGGAAGGAGCATAATGATCCAAGATGGGGAAATAGTGTCATGCCCCGACCTGGTTTGGCCGGATCCCCATGAGCAACCCGCTACTCTTGCAGTTTATTAAGGGTTTTCCCCTTCTTTAAACCGCGAGGAGTAAGACGTCTTTTAGACCTGTACCTTTCCAGGAATAGCATTAATCAAAACTACATAAAGTTTATACTTACATACCTGTTTTGAAGTTTTAGCTAGCTGAAGGTCCTTAGGTAGGTTTTTCCCTCGGTTACCTGAAAAGGGGTAAAGGGAGGGGGTGAGTTTGACAACTTAGTGAATGGGTGTTTGAAACATGAGTTTTTGAAAAATATTTTTAATTAGATTGTGCCAGACTCCTTATTTTAAAATCCTTTCTTCTTCAATTTCTTGGTTTTCAAAACCATTACTCATCATTTACCATAGTTGGTGTGTTTAACAATCAACACACGCCCTTCATCATGAAGGGATCACACATTTGTAGGGTAGCTAGTCCACTACACCCACTTGTGGCGTCAGAGCGATTTTACCGGCCACCTAGATAGAAGCCCATCCACTTCTAGTCTGGGAATGAGTGGATGTACAAGACATCTTACCCTCAAACCTGAAAAGAAACTCTGTGTATATGTGAGGACAAAGACCTCATCCTGACCCTACCCCGGTCTCGTGCGCATGAAGCTACGTCGAGCTTCCCTAACTGCTGGCACGGCAAACTGCCCTTATCTCCACCATGTCGTCTAGTAGCCCCTAGGATGCATCACTACCTCTCTTGGGCATCTTGATGGTCCCAAACCTTAGTGCATGCACAAAACAATAAATTTTGACATAAGCCATTTAATCTTTGGTGCTACTAGTTCAACGGCCTCAATCCTCAACTCGACCTGTAGCTATTTGTCTCGACTGGTTCGTCGACCTATTGTGTAGCAATGCCGCCCGTCCATCGAGTATGTTAGTCCTGTCTTAGTACCGAGGCCAAATCACATCATTTATTAAAGTTTTCATGGATTAACATCATGTTGGTTTATGAGCTCCTACTCATGCCAACTAGCCTTGGGCTCACTGTACGAGATTTTCAAAATTGACGCTTCCGACCTATTTGAGCTATTCGAGCTCCCGTCAAGAAGGTCTCCCAAAATCATTAAGTTGTGGCACACAGTCAGGGGAGAACACTTCTGACAAAATATGTTTTCACTCATCAATCACACCAACCAGGTGTGATGACATCTTCGCTTACAACAGGTAAATGGGTTTTCCACTTTCTTTGTAAACCCTGTCATTTGATAATAAGAAAACTGGGGAAAGAACCGTACATTTTCAAATCTACAAACTAGAACTAATAGAGAAAGGGTAAAATGAGAAATTTGTGGATCCTGAGTTACCCAAAGAGTCCCAAAAGTCATGGAAATGGGCTTAAGAATGAGTTGGAGATAAAAACCAAACTGAATCAGGTGAACCGGATCCTAACCGAAATAAACGGGTTTGGACCAATTTGAATCACTATTGAACAAGATTCTAAATTCAATTTTCTAGGTGGCTTAAGAAAAATTCAAATTTGAGATTTGAGGCCACCATTGGATAGAAAATGAATTTAGAAATTTTTAGATTTGAAAAATTCGATCGAATTGGGGATGAACCGACCATTTTAAGCTTTGAACCCGGTTCAAACCGGTCCGGTCTAGTTCGAAACAGTGTCGTCTTCTTCCTTTAGATGACAACACTGTTCACTCATTGAAAAAGTATATAGTGCCGACGAAGCTGAAAAGCCTTCAGCCAGGGAGTTTCAGGCAATGAATGAACGCCATTAAGGTGCCAATCGGATGGCCAGAGAGTCTCCGAGCTTCCTATATAAAGAGCCCCTCCTCATTCATCCTCTCTACTACTGAAAACTCCATTCTCTCTCAATTACTCTAATTTTCGGTGAAGCTTGAACTAGAGCTCCCACTTGGGCATTTTTCTAAGCCAAACAAGGCGAGGTCGGGTTCTTTAGCACTTGGGAGAAGTCAGCTACACGCCTGTAGTCTCCATTTGCTCCGAGAGCTGACGGAGAAACGTTATCGTGATAGAATAGTGAAGCAGCTCCGGCGGAATCAGGTTGCACTATTTTGGCTGAGTTGAAATCGGCCAATTTGAGCCCTCCTTAGGCCAAATCGAGCCCTCCCAACACCTCCATAGCCCTCCTACAACTGAATTAGAGCTAAAAGGTAAGCCGATTTGGCTCCCCTTTGTAATTTCTAACCGGTGCTAGAGAGAGAACCGACAGAGCTTCAATGATGAAATTCTCACTCATTTCAGCATCAATTGATGCAATTCTTGATCCTAAGAGAAATTTCAAGACACAGGCTATCTGCCCAGATTGAAAGCTTGGACGGCTGCGCCCCCGAGGGTAAGCTTTCGAAGCTTTCTCTCTCTAAGTTCAGTTTTCCGGTGAAGCTCCATTTGAGCTCACTCAGACACCAAATCATGCGATTCAAAGTGCAATCGTATGAAGGTGTAGGAACTCCAATTTAACTTCAATTTCAACAATTAAACTCATTTTGATTGGTCAATTTGACGAAATCAAATTCGATAGAGTTAAAAGGTTAAAATTGGAGGAAAACAGGGGGAAATTTGGGAATTCAGAAAATTAGAGGGACTAAAGTGCAATTTCATTGAGGAAAAATTGGGCATGATAATGAGGTTAGAGGACCAATTGGGAAATTTTTAGAATTTTGGAGCAAAACTCACCATTTTTGTAAAGTTGGGGCAAAATGGTAATTTTGGAAAAGTTGGGGAACCAAATTGGAATTTTTTTAATTAAACCCCTTTTTGTGAATTTGAATAAATTGAGGTTCTAAGATAAATTTTAAAAGTTTCAGGATTCAATTTGAGGAAAAACCGATATTAGGGACTTAAAGTTAAAGAAAAATAACTTTAGGGACCTAATTGCAAATAAAGGAAAAGATGGTTTTCTCATTCATTTGGGATGAATGAGGGCTACTATGCCAAAGAATAATGAACAAGAATGTTCATATTATGTAGGAACTTGAAGTACCAAGAACGACAGCTAAGACGAGTTTGAGTACGGACAACAAGTCAGCTAAGAGAAATTTCACTGTACGATTGGGTGAGTGGGATTTTTATATCATATCCGGTTGGGATGATAAGCACCTCAATAATGAAAACCCACTACTAAGTGGTATTTTAAACATCACACCTGAGAGGAGTGATGTGAAAATCACACATAACAACTACTTACCGACTGTAAGTAGATCATACCCAGTTGGTATGATGAAACTTCCTTGAAGGAAGTGGAAAACCTGTTCATCAATTATGAGTGGAGATGTCTTCATACTCGGTTGGTATGATGGACAACTGAAAATATATTTTTTGTTGGAAGTGCTCTCCCTTGACTGTGTGCTACTACTTAAACAATTTGGGAGACCTCCTTAACCGGAGCTCAAATAGCTCTGTTAGGCCAGAAGCCTCGGTTTTGGAACTTGTGGGCTATTATGCCCAATTTTGAAAATCTTGAACAATGAGCCCTAGGCCGGTTGGCACGAGCAGGAGCTCGTAAACAAACATAATTTATATGCTATGAAAACCTAAGTAATTAAATTGTTTGTCCATGGTACCAAGACAGGATCGACATACTCAGTCAACTAGTAGTAGTGCAACGTGACAGGTCTCTGGACAAGTCAAGACAAATAGCTACAAGTTGAGTTGAGGGTCGGGGCTATTAGACCAGTGGCACTACAGATTATATGGCATCTTGTGAAAATTGTTGAGTGTGCATGCATTATGTTTACAGTACCTTCAAGATGCCTAAGAGGGGTAGTGGTGTGTTCTAGGGTCCTAGATGACCAGGTGGATATAAGGGTAGTTAGTTGTACTAGAAGCCTTGCGAAGCTTGTTGTAGCTTCAAGTACATGAGATCGAGGTGGGGGTTAGGATGAGGTCTCTGTCCTCATACGGACTTGGAGAATTAATATAGGATTGAGGGTTAGATGTCGCGAACATCCACTCATTCACAAGGTAGAAGTGGATGTACTTCTATCTAGGTGGTCGGTAAAGTCGCTCCAACACCACCTGTGGGTTCAGTGGACGTACTGGCCTGTGATTGTGTGTTTGACCTCCATGATGAAGGATGTGTGTTGGGTGATGACATACAGTGGTTAATAAGAAATGGTGATGAAAACCGAGATTTGAAATGAAAGGTTTTAAAATAAAATAAGGAGTCTGACACACTCTAAAATAAACATTTTTCCTAAAAATTAAAATTTGAAAAACCATTCACTAAGTCGTTGTACTCACCCCTCTTATATCCCTTTCAGGAAATCCCAGAAAGCCTACCCCAAGGACCATCAACTAATACGCCTATGAGACAGGTACGATCAGTTTAAAATTTTATGCAGTTTTGATTTATGTTATTTTAGGAAAGGTGCAGGTTTAAATGACACCTTACTCTTTACGGTTTACAAACAAGGGGAAACCCTTAATAAACCGGGAAGTGGTGGGTTTATCATAGGGATCCGACCAAACTGGGTCGAGGCGTGACAACTTTAGTGGTATCAGAGCCTGTTTCCTCGAATACATATTTAAGAATAGAAAATATAATAACTAATAGGATTGATTTTAAAATTTACAGAATGGCTCCAAAGAAAGAAACTAAGAGAACTAGGGCGGCCGCTTCCAACACTGCCCAACCACTCTTACCTGTAGAAATTTCTAGAGAAGCCCAGACAACTCCTCCTAGACTCAGCAGGGAGCATAAAAGATTGTACGAGGAGTTCACTCGTGTATTTGGGTAACCTAACCTTGTTCAGGATACCACTAGAGGATATGGTGATCTTGACAGAATTCTTCCTGGAGGGAAGCGCTAAATGGTGGTGGGACAATGTCCGGAACCTACATACCACCATCCCCACTTGGGAACAATTCGAGAAGAGGTACTTAGAGGAGTATTTGGCGCCCCATCTGATAAATGAGAAGAAGCAAGAATTCATCCGGCTTCAGCAAGGGCTTAACTCCATATTGAAGTATGAGACAAAATTCAACAAGTTAAGACCCTTTGCTCCTGACCTAGCTGGGCCAGCAGACATATGCGAGAGGTTTGTAAATGGTCTCAATATGGACATTCAAGACCATATGGGAGTACTAGGATGCCCCATGGATTAGGCAACCATAATTAGTATGGTTCACAAATGTGAGCGACTGGTGTAGACCCGACATCGTTGAATGGAGTAGACGACCCGAAAGGAGGATTATGGTCCAAACCATCAGGGAAGACGAAAAGAGCATAATGGTCTAAGATGGGGAAACAAAATGGTATTCCAAAGGACAAGGGACATGTAAAACCCGCCCTTTTGAGCTAAGGAAAACCAGGAAAAGAACCGGTCAAACCAAGTGAGGATTTAGAACCGGTTCACAAACCCGATTATTTCTGAACGGGCAAGTTGGGAATTTACAACTCTCGGGTGATCCAAAGGGTTCATTAAACCTTGGAAAAGAAACTTAAGACAAATTAGAAAATAAAAACCAAAGTGGTTCAAGTGAACTAGATTTCATAAGAACTTTAAAGTTAAGTGTGCTTACTTGAGAGTAATGTGAGGATGGGTGACCTCTTGGGAAGTATGAATTTTTTTTATAACAAAATTTGTATGTACGCCTTATCATAAATTAATATATAATTAATAGCAATAATTTAATACCTAAATTAAATTATTGGAATTAATACAAATAATTTAATACCGAAATTAAATTATTAGAATTAATACTGAAATTTAATTTATTAGAATTAATACCGAAATTAAATTATTGGAATTAATACCAATAATTTATGGCAATATTAATACCAGTAATAAATCTCGCCCATTTAATACACGGGTTTTACAACTATATAAAGAGTTCATCCCCATTTCATTCTCCTCACACCTGAACACTTCTCTCTCTCACTACTGTACCATTTCCCGGTAAAGCTCGAACGAGAGCTTCGACTTGAACAAAGGTCGGGCTCTTTAGAACCGGGGGGAAGACAGCTATCTGATAGCAAACTCCAATCAATCCGAGTATCGTTGGAGAAACGCCGACATGATGGAATAGTGAAGCAACTCCGGCGGACCGAAGCTGCCCTATTTCGGCCAAGCTGAAATCGGCCATTTCAAGCCCTCCCAACACTTTCTCAGCCTTTCCACGACCGAATTAGGACCGAAAGGATGAACCTCAGGATGAGACCTATCTGCCCAGATCGAAAGCTCGGACCGCCGTGCCTTCACCGGAACACGAAGTACCGGGAACGCCAGCAAGGACAAGCTCGCGTGAATACCAAGAACCGGTCTAGTGGAATTCACAGCATTAACGGGTGAGTGGGTTTACTAACATCATACCCGGTTGGGATGATGAGCACAACTTAAAATTTAAAACCACTTACCGGTTGTGAGTGGGTTATTCAGATCATACCCGGTTAGTATGATGAGACTTCCTCGAAGGAAGTTGAAAACCCGTTCATTGGTTATGAATGGAGATGTCCTTATACCGATTGGTATAATGGATAGTGAAAACCTATTTTGTCGAAAGTGTTCTCCCCTGACTGTGTGCCAATGCTTAAACTATTTGGGAGACCTTCTCGACGGGAGCTCGAATAGCTCTGATAGGCCAAGGGCCTCGGTTTTGGAACTTGGGGGCTAAATGCCCGATTTTGAAAATCTCGTACAGTGGGCCCAAGGCCAGTTGGCACGAGCAGGAGCTCGTAAACGAATATGATATATGTGCCATAAAACTTAATAAGTGAATTGTTTGGCCATGGTACCAAGATGGGACCGACATGCTCAGTCAACTAGCGGCAGTGCGACATGACAGGTCGACGGACTAGTCAAGACAAACAGCTGCGGGTTGAGTTGAGAGTCGGGGCCGTTGGACTAGTGGCACCACATATTACATGGCAATATAAGAAAATTTTGTTTGTGCATGCACTGTGAGTACGGGATCATCAAGACGCCCATGAGGGGTAGTGATGCGTCCTAAGGGCACTGGACGACCTGGTGGCTATAAGGGCAGTTCGTCGTTCCAGGTGTCTGTGCGAAATTTGGAGTAGCACCAAGCACATGAGACCGGGGTGGGGACAGGATGAGGTCTCTGTCCTCATACGGACACGAAGAAGTGATTTCGGGATTGTGGGTCGGATGTTTCGTACATCCACTCATTCCCAGGGTAGAAGTGGTCGTACTTCTATCCGGGTGGCAGGAAAAGTCGCTCCGAAGCCACTAGCAGGTTCAGTAGTGATACTGACTTGCGAATGTGTGTAACCTTCATTATGAAGGATGTGTGTTGGGTGATGACACATCGATAACTAAGAAATAATGGAAAAAGATGAATTTTTAAATGAAATGATTTTTTTGAAAACAAAGGAGTCTGGCACACTCCATATAAATATTTTTCTTGAAAGTTAAAAGATTTAAATCCCACTCACTGAGTAGTTGTACTCACCCCCTCCCTTATACCTCTTTCAGGAAGTCCCGGAAAGCCGAACCTTAAAGGACTTGCGCAATTAAACGCCTGCAAGATTGGTACAACTAATTTAAATTACTATGTAGTTTTGATTTATGATATTCCTGGAAAAAGGTGCAGGTTAACGCCTTACTCTGTACGATTTATAATATAAGGGAAAACCCTTTAGTAAATCGGGAGAGTGGCGGGTTGATCACGGGAATCCGACCAAACCGGGTCGGGGCGTGACAGGACATGCCACCACCTCCTTCTAGAGTAGTTCTCATCTTACCTCAAGGAAACCCTCGCTGTCCAAAGTGTCAAAGGAACCATGAGGGAGTATGCCTTACCTGCTTTGCATGTGGGTAGCTGGGACACTTTGCAAAGGATTGTCCCACCCTTAGGGTGAACAGACAAAGGAATACTCTTGGACTACCTCAAGGGAATCCTAGAAACCCTAGGCCAGATGCTACAGCAAGGGTACCAGCTAGGGTATACAACCTCACCCAAGAGGAGGCTAGAAGAGACCCTAGCACTGTAGCGTGTACATCCCAAAACCCTCCAAATTAGTTTAAGAGAGTCATGTAAATTGAATTTCTTTTTGATTTAATAAAAGGAAATTTTCTTCTAAATAATAAGTTTCTCCAATCAAGGTATATACAACTATAGGGACAACAATTCTATGTCCTCTTTGACTCCGGAGTTGAGAGATCCTTCATCAAGGAAGAATTGGTTTCAAGAGTACCCCTAGAGCTCACTCAACTAGAACAAAGCCTTAATATCACTACACCTTTAGGAGAAGGTTTAAACATGAATAAACAACTAAATGGATGTGAGATAAAGATTGGAGGAATCCAACTTGAAGCTGATTTGATCCCATTAAAATTAAAGGAGGTTGAAGTAATCTTGGGGATGGATTGGTTGAGTAACCATCAGGCGAGGATGGACTGTGGAAAGAAGACGGTAACCTTCCACACTCCTAAGACGAAAGGATTAAAGTTCTAGGGAGATAGAAGAAAAAGTGAGGTACAAATGGTGTCCCATCTGAATGCTCAAAAGATGATACAAAAAGGCTGTACAACTTTCCTGGCCATGGTCATAGATGAAAAGTCTGAAGAGAAGAGGCTGGAAGACATTCCGGTAGTTAGACACTACCCAGAGGTATTTCTAGAAGAACTACCTTGACTACCTCCAAGTCGGCAAGTGGAGTTCACCATAGACATAATCCCAGACACAAACCCCTTATCCCAAGCCCCATATCGCATGGCTTCGTTGGAGATAAAGGAATTGAAGGAACAACTGGACGAATTACTAGAGAAGGATTTCATACGTCCAAGTTAGTCTCCTTGGAGTGCTCTTGTACTATTCATAAAGAAAAAGGATGGAAGCATGAGACTATGCATCGACTACAGAAATTAAACCAGGTCACCATCAAGAATCGATACCCACTTTCGAGGACAGACGATCTATTCGATCAATTAAAAGGATCAACTTACTTCTCCAAAATAGATCTTCAGTCGGGCTATCATCAACTCAGTATTTGAGAAAAGGATACCCTAAGATGACATTTCGATCTAGATATGGACATTATGAGTTTAGAGTGATGTCGTTCGGATTGACGAATGCCCATGCAACATTCATGGACCTAATGAACCATATGTTCCAAACCCATTTGGATAGTTTCGTGATAGTATTCATAGATGACATCCTTATATACTCACGAACTAGGTCGGAACATGAATAGCATTTGGCAATCACCTTGGGAATATTAAAGGAAAATCAATTATATGCAAAATTCTCCAAGTGTGAGTTATGGTTGTAGGAAGTAGGATTCTTAGGACACATAGTGTCCAAGGATGGAGTTAAGGTAGATCTAGCCAAGGTGGAAGCAATATTGGATTGGAAGGCTCCAAGGAATCCTACAAAAATAAAAAGTTTCTTAGGTCTGGCAGGATACTATAGACGGTTTGTGCAAGATTTTTCTATGATAGCAGCTTCTCTAACTCGACTCACCAGGAAAGGAGTTGAGTATAGGTTTTGGAACTTGGGGGCTATTAAGCCCAATTTTGAAAATCTTGGATAGTGGGCCCTAGGCTTGTTGGCATGATCAGGAGCTCGTATACAAACATGATTTATATGCCCTGAAAACCTAAGTAATTGAATTGTTTAGCCATGGTACCAATACAGGACCGACATACTTAGTCAACTAGCGATACTGCGACGTGATAGGTCTCTGGACTAGTCAAGATAAACAGCTGCAGGTTGAGTTGAGGGTCGGGGCCGTTGGACCAGTGGCACCCGAGATTATATATCATCATGTGAAAATTGTTGATTGTGCATGCACTATGTTTACAGGACCTTCAAGATGCCCAAGAGGGGTAGTGATGTGTCCTATGGCCGTGGACGACCTGGTGGATATAAAGGCAGTTAGTCGTACCAGAAGCCTTGCAAAGCTCAGCGTATCTTCTAGCGCATGAGACCAGGGTGGGGTAAAGATGAGGTCTCTATCCTCATACAGACATAGAGAATTTTTACGGGATTGAGGGTCAGGTGTCATGAACATCCACTCATTCTTAGGGTAGAAGTGGAGGTACTTCTATTTAGGTGGCTGGTAAAGTTGCTCTAATGCCACAGGTGGGTTTAGTGGAAGTATTGGCCTGCGATTGTGTGTTTGACCTTTATGATGAAGGATGTGTGTTGGGTGATGACACACCGTGGTTAATAAGAAATGGTGATGAAAACCGAGATTTGAAATGAAAGGTTTTAAAAGAAAATAAAGAGTTTGGCACACTCCAAAATAAACATTTTTTCTAAAAATTAAAAATTGAAAAACCATTTATTTAGTCGTTATACTTACCCCCTCCCTGATATCCCTTTCAGGAAATCCCAAAAAGCCTACCCCAAGGACCATCAACTAATACGCCTGTAAGATAGGTATGATCAGTTTAAAATTTTATGCAATTTTGATTTATGTTATTCTAGGAAAGGTACATGTTTAAAGGACACCTTCCTCTTTACAATTTACAAACAAGGGGAAACGCTTAATAAATCGGGAGAGTGGTGGGTTGATCATGAGGATCCGACCAAACTAGATCGGGGCGTGACATCCATCGAGGAAGTTCATCATACCAACCGGGTATGATCTACTTACAATTGATAAGTAGTTTTTTCACGTAGGTTCCACATCATCCCATCCAAGTGGGATGTTAAAGTTTCACTTAGTAGTGGTTTTTCATTCTAAGGTACTCATCATCCCAACTGGTTATGATGTGAAAATTCCCACTCACACAATAGTGCAGTGAATTCCTCTTAATTTACTTTTTGCCTCCACACGAGCTTGTCTTTGCTGGCATTCCTGGTACTACATGTTCCTACATGATATGAATATCTTTGTTCATTTACATTTTACCTAATTGTAAACCCCGCCCTTTTGAGTTAAGGAAAACTAGTAAAAGAACTGGTCAAGCCGAGTGAGAAAACTAAATTGGTTCACAAACTCGATTATCAGGAAATGGGCAATTTGGAAATTTACATCTCCCAGGTGATCCCAAGGATTCATAAAACCTGGAAAAATAACCTTAGGAAAAATTGGAAGAGAGAAACCAGACCGGTTTAGATGAACTGGATCCAATTGGATTGAATCGGATCAATTTGGGTTGAACCAGTTTATGAACCGAGTCTATTCATGAACCGGAACCCATAGAGAAAGGGCAAATAGGGAATTTTATGGATCTTGAATGGCCCAAAGAGTCCTAAAAGTCATGAAAATGGACTTGAGATTGGAGATGAAAACCAAACCAGTTCAGGTGAACCAGATTGAACCAGTTTGGACCAGTTTGAACCACTATTGAACTGGATGCTAGATTCATTTTCTAGGTGGCTTAAAAATTCAAATTTGAGACTTGAGGCCACAATTGGATAGAAAATGAATTTAGAAATTTTTAGATTTGAAAAATTTGGTCGAATGGGGGTTGAATTGACCAGTTTAAGCTTTGAACCCGGTTCGGACCGGTCCGATTCTGAATATGTCGTCTTCTTCCTTCAGATGACAACATTGTTCACTCGCCAAAAAATTGCACAGTTTCAGCAAAGCTGAAAAGTCTATGACTAGGGAGTTTCATGTAATGAATGACCGTCATTAAGGCACCAATCAGACGGCCAAGAAGTCCTTGAGCTTCCTATATAAAGAGCCCATTCCCATTCATCCTCTCCACACCTAAAAACTACATTCTCTCTCAAATGCTCCATTTTCTCGTGAAGCTAGAATAAGAGCTTTGACTAGGGCACTTTTCTGAGCCAAACAAGGCACCTTGGGTTCTTTAGAACCGGGGAGAATTCAGCTACATGCTTGTAGTCTTCGTTTTCTCCAAGAGTCACCAGAGATGCGCTGACGTGATGGAATAGTGAAGCAGCCCCGTCGGACCGAAGCTGCCCTATTTCGGTCGAGCTAAAATCAACCATTTCAAGCCCTTCTCTAGGCAAACCAAGCCCTCCCAACACCTCCTCAGCCCTTCCATGACTAAATTGTAATGGAAAGGTAAGGTAATTCAACTCCCCTCTGCAATTTTTGACCGGTGTTTGAGAGAGAACCGGTAGAATTTTGATGATGAAATTCTGACTCAATTCGGCATCAATTGATGCAATTCTTGATTCTAGGTTGAACCTTAGGACGAGAGCTATTTGTCCAGATCGAAAGCTCGGACCGCCGTGCCCCCGATGGTAAGCTTTCGAAGCTTTTCGGTGTACCTTCATTTGAGCTCATTCCGGCACCAAATTGCGCGATTCATAGTTCAATTGAATCATATGAAGGTGTAGGAGCTCCAATGTAACTTCAATTTCAATAATTAGAAGTGTTAGATCGATCAATTTGATAAAATTAGATTTGTCTATGTTAGGAAGTTGAAATTGGGGATGTTTGAAAATTTGAAGGATCATAATGCAATTTTATAAAATTGAGGGTCAATTGGGCATGATAAGAATGTTAGAGGGCCAATTGAGAAATTTTAGAATTTTTGGGGTTAAACTTGCCATTTTTGTAAAGGAAGGGCATAATGGTAATTTTGGAAAAGTTGGGGGACCAAATTGGAAATTTGAGAAATTAAACTCCTTTTGTGAATTTGAATAAATTGAGGTTCTAAGATAAATTTTAAAAGTTTGGGGACTCAATTTGAGAAAAAACTAGCATTAGAGACTTAGTATTAAAGAAAAATAACTTTAGGAACCTAATTGCAAATCAAGGAAAAGTTGATTTTCTCATTCGTTTGGGATGAATGAGGGCTATTAGACCAAAGAATAATGAACAAGAATGTTCATATCATGTAGGAACACGAAGTACCAAGAACGCCAGCTAAGATGAGTCTGAGTAAGGACAACAAGCCAACTAAGAGGAATTTCACTACCTAATCGAGTGAGTGAGATTTTTATATCATACCCGGTTGGGTTGATAAGCACCTCAAAAAGAAAACCCACTACTTTGTGGTATTTTAAACATCACAACTTATAGGAGTGATGTGAAAATAACGTGGAAAAACTACTTAGTGGTTGTAAGTTGGTCATACCGAGTTGGTATGATGAAACTTTCTCGAAAGAAGTGGAAAACCTGTTTATCAGTTATGAGTGAAGATATCCTCATACTCGGTTAGTATGATGGATAGTTAAAAATATATTTTTGTCAGAAGTATTCTCTCCTGACTGTGTGCCAGTACTTAAACGATTTGGGAGACCTTCTTGATGGGAACTCAAATAACTCTATTAGGTCGGAGGCCTCGGTTTTGAAACTTGGTGGCTAATATGCTCGATTTTAAAAATCTCAAATAATAGGCCATAGGCTAGTTGGCACGAGTAGAAGCTCATAAACAAACATGAGATATATGCCATAAAACTTTAAATAAATGAATTGTTTGGCCATGGTATCAAGTCAGGATCGACATATTCAATTAACTAGTGGCGGTATGACATGATAGGTCTCCGGACTAGTCAAGACAAACAATTACAGGTTAAGTTAAGGGTCGGGGCCGTTGGACCAGTGGCACTACTAATTATATGGCATGATTTGAAAATACTGATTGTGCATTCATAGTATTTACGAGACCTTCAAGACGCCAAAGAGGGGTAGTGATGTGTCTCTTAGGGCCCTGAACGACATGGTGGGTATAAGGGCAGTTCATCGGACCAAGTGATCTTGTGAAGCTCTACGTAGCTTCAAGCGCACTAGACTAGGGTGGGGTCGGGATGAGGTCTTTGTCCTCATATGGACACGAAGAATTATTATGGGATTGAGGGTCGGATGTTGCGAACATCCACTCAATCTTAGGGTAGAAGTGAATGTGCTTCTATCTAGGTGGCTAATAAAGTTGCTCCAATGCCACAAGTGGGTTCAGTGGACATGCTGGCCTACGATTGTGTGTTTTTGAACTTCCTAATAAAGGTTGTGTGTTGGGTGATGACACACCGAAATAAATAAGAAATGGTGATAAAAACTTAAACTTTTAAATGATAGGTTTTTAAAAGAGAATAAGGAGTATGGCACGCTCCAACTCAAACAGTTTTCCTAAAAGTTAAATTTTGAAAACCTATTCATTGAGTAGTTGTACTCACCCCCTCCCTTATATCCTTTTCAGGAAATCCTGGGAAAAGCCTACCCTAAGGACCATCAATTAATATGCTCATAAGATTCGTATGTTCAATTTAAAATCTTATGTAGTTTTGATTTATGCTATTCTAGGAAAGGTGCAAGTTTAAAGGGCGCCTTACTCTTCATGGTTTATAAACAAGGGCAACCCTTAATGAACTAGGAGAGTGGTGGGTTGATCACAAGGATCCTGTAAACCCCACACTTTTGAGTTAAGGAAAATCGGGAAAATAACCGGTCAAACCGAGTAAGAAAACCGAGCTGGTTTACATTTGGGAACAAGCAATATAGAAATTTACAACTTTCGGGTGATCCAAAGAGTTCAATAAACCTTGGAAAAGAAATTTAAGAAAAATTAGAAGACAAAAACTAAATTAGTATAGGTGAACAAGATTCTATAAGAACTTTGAAGTTAAGCGTGGTTGCTCGAGAGTAGTGTGAGGATGAGTGACCTCTTGGGAAGTATAAATTTTTTTTAACCCAAAATTTCGGTCAAAAATTTTTATGTGTACACCTTATCATAAATAACCATAAATTAATATATATTTAATTATTGTAATTAATACCAATAATTTAATGCCTAAATTAAATTATTGGAATTAATACAAATAATTTAATACCAAAATTAAATTATTAGAATTAATACCGAAATTAAATTATTGGAATTAATACCAATAATTTATGGCAATATTAATACAAGTAATAAATATCTCCCATTTAATACACGGGTTTTACACCTATATAAAGAGGTCATCCCCATTCATTCTCCTCACACCCGTACACTTCTCTCTCTCTCTCTCTCTCTCTACTGCTTCATTTCCTGGTGAAGCTTAAACCATAGCTTCGACTTCAACATTTTTCTTAACCTCGAAAGGAGAGGTTGGGCTCTTTAGAACCGAGGAGAAGACAACTATCTGATAGCAAACTCCAGTCAATCCGATAATTGTTGGAGAAGCGCCGACATGATGGAACAGTGAACAGCTCCGACGGACCGGAGCTGCCCTATTTTGGCCAAGCTGAAATCAGCCATTTCAAGCCCTCCTCAGACCAAACCAAGCCCTCCCAACACTTACTCAGCCCTCCCACGGTGGAATTAGGATTGAAAGGTAAGCCAATTCGGCTCCCCTCTACAATTTCCGACCGGTGCTAGAGAGAGAACCGATAGAATTTCAATGATGAAATTCTAACTCAATTTGGCATCAATTGATGCGATTCTTGATTCTAGGATGATCCTCAAGATGAGAGCTATCTGCCAAGATCGAAAGCTCGGACCGTCGTGCCCTCACCGGTGAGAAATCGAAGCTCTCTATCACTAAAATATGTTTTCCGGCAAAGCTCCGTTTGAGCTCATTCCGGCGTTAAAATCTGTGATTCAAAGTTCCTTAAAATCGTATGAACATGTAGGAACTCAATTTCAACAATTAGAGGTGTTTGATCGGTCAATTTGATAAAATCAAATTTGGCAGTGTTGAAGAGTTGAAATTGGTGGAAATTTGGGGATTTTCAAAATTCGAAGGACCAAAATGAAATTTTATGAAATTGAGGGGCAATTGGGCTTGAAAATAATGTTGGAGGACCAATTGAGAAATTTTAGAATTTTTGGAACCACTTATTAGTGGGTATATTTAACATCATACCCGGTTGGGGTGATGAGCAAAACATACCATTTTTGTAAAGGAAGGGCAAAATGGTAATTTTGGAAAAGTTGGAGGACCAAATTGGAAATTTGAGAAATTAATCCCCTATTAGTGAAATGGAATAAATTGAGGTCCTATGATAAATTTTAGAAGTTTCGGGACTGAATTTGAGGAAAAACCGATATTAGGGACTTAAAGTTAAAGAGAAATAACTTTAGGGACCTAATTGCAAATAAATGAAAGTTTGACTTTCTCATTCATTTGGAATGAATGAAGGCTATTAGGTCAAAGGTTAATAAACAATGATGTTCATATCGTGTAGGAACATGAAGTACCAGGAATGCCAGCAAGGAAAAGCTCGCATGAATACAAAGAATCGGTCTAGTGGAATTCACAACATTAACGGGTAAGTGGGCTTACTAACATCATACCCGGTTGGGATGATGAGCACAACTTAAAATTAAAAACCACTTACCGGTTGTGAGTGGAAATTTTATATCATACCCCGTTGGGCTATGATAAGTACCTCGATATGAAAACCCACTATTAAGTGGTATTTTAAACACCACTACTTAGAGGAAGTGATGTGAAAATCATGCAGAAAAATTACTTACCGATTGTAAGTAGATCATACCCAGTTGGTATGATGAGACTTACCCGAAGTAAGTTGAAAACCCGTTCATCTTTTATGAATGGAGGCGTCCTTATACTCGGGCGGCATAATGGATAGAGAAAACATATGTTTTGTCGGAAGTGCTCTCCCCTGACTGTGTGCCAATGCTTAAACAATTTGGGAGACCTTCTTGACGGGAGCTCAAATAGCTCTGATAGGCCGGGGCCTCGGTTTTGGAACATGGGGGCTAAATGCTCGATTTTGAAAATCTCGTACAGTGGGCCCAAGGTCAGTTGGCACGAGCAGGAGCTCGTAAACGAACATGATATGTGTGCCATAAAACATAATAAGTGAATTGTTTGGCCATGGTACCAAGATACGACCGACATGGTCAGTCAACTAGCGGTAGTGCGACATGACAAGTCGACGGACTAGTCAAGACAAACAACTGCGGATTGAGTTGAGAGTCGGAGCCATTAGACCAGTGGCACCACATATTACATGGCTTGATAAGAAAACATTGTTTGTGCATGCACTGTGAGTACGGGATCATCAAGACGCCCATGAGGGGTAGTGATGCATCCTAAGAGCACTGGACGACTTGGTGGCTATAAGGGCAGTTCATCGTTCTAGGTGTCTGTGCGAAATCTGGAGTAGCACCATGCGCATGAGACCAGGGTGGGGACAGGTTGAGGTCTCTGTCCTCATACGGACATGAAGAAGTGATTTCAGGATTGTGGGTCGAATGTCGCGTACATCCGCTCATTCCCAAGGTAGAAGTGGTAATGGTTCTATCCGGGTGGCAAGAAAAGTTGCTTCGAAGCCACTAGCGGGTTCAGTAGTGATAATGACTTGTGAATGTGTGTAACCTTCATGGTGAAGGATGTGTGTTGGGTGATGACACACTGTGGTAACTAAGAAATGGTGGAAAAACCCAAAATTTTAAATGAAGGGATTTTTGAAAAATAAAGAAGTCTGGCACACTCCAATAATAATTATTTTCTTAAAAGTCAAAAGTTTTTTTAAAAAAAAAACCCATTCACTGAGTAGTCGTACTCACCCCCTCCCTTATATCCCTTTTAGTAAATCCCGGAAAGCCTATCTTTAAAGACCGTCAACTAAGATGCCTGTATGGTAGGTATGTAAAGTTTTAAATTTCACGTAGTTTTGATTATGCTATTCCAGGAAAAAGGTACAGGTTAAAGGATGCCTTACTCTTTATGGATTATGAGAAGGGAAAACCCTTTAATAAACTGGGAGAGTGGCGGGTTGATCACGGGGATCCGACCAAACCGGGTCGGGGTGTGACAACTAGAGTGGTATCAGAGCATGTTTCCTTGAGTACATAATCAAGACTAGAAAATATAGTAACTAATAGGATTTATCCTAAAATTTTCAGATGGCTCCCAAGAGAGGAACCAAGAAAACATGGAATGGCTCTACTCAACATCCTACCTCCATAGGGAGACAACCCTAGAAGCTTCCTAAATGCTTGAGACCGGGCTGAAATGTCAAAAGACCAAATGGGGAAGTATCCTGGAGAATGGTGCTAAGACCTATTGGTGGCACAACTCTAAGTATGGAGGAAGACGTTTATCAAGAATTCCATAGCTCCTTAGTTATTTTGCAACCATTTCCTATGATAGGGCTGAAAGCCTAATCTTTTGTATCCTTTATTAATAAAATACTCAAATTCTCAAAACTCTCTCTCCTGATGATGCAATCTTGTTGGGAATATGGCCTAAGGAAAATAAGGCAAACCCACACTATCTTGGAAGCTAAGAAAAAGTTACATCTCGATTATGGAAGATGAATTAGGGAATTAAGAAACCTAGGAAGACTCTTACCATGACCCTTTAGCAAAGGAGATTCAGTAAGAAAATTGTCAAAGTGATCAGACTCAAAGAACGGTAGAGCACCAAACCAATAGTAACCTTGGAAATGCCCTACTCGAAGGAAAGAAGGGACCACAACAATCCATATAAAGGAATAACCTACTACAAGTATGAACGATTGAGACATTACCTGAAGAAGTGCCCAACCCTACTAAGGACAAGTACCAATATAAACTATTATAGGTGTAAGGAAAGAAGGGGTGTTTCACACCTCATCAATTCAAGGCAATACCTCCTCAAAAGTCACGAAGGGCATGAAGGATTGAAGACTGATACCATGGAGTGGGTTATGTAAACAGTTCACCAAGAGGTCAAGAAATGACAAGGTGAATGCAAAAACTTCTTGAGAAGGTCAAACCAAGAATGAGACCTCATGAATAGGGATAAGGTAAATTAGTAGCATACTTAAGACCCTCTCATAAGGGGCAAACACAGAAAAACGTCCCCCAGAACTCTAGGGAATGACACAGTTAGAGTGAAGAAGAGAAGGAATACGCTATGAAAGGGAACTCTAGAGGGATGCATACAACCAAGTGCCTTGAAGGAATCATTGGTTGGCAGATGGGCATAACTAGGAGTGCAAGGAGCCAAACCCTCATTAGAAACTACTTAAAAGAAGGATGTACCGAAGGCCGAGACTGACCTACTTTGGAAAAGTGATAGAATATTAGGTACAACTTCCTTTGGAAAATATAGAGAAGTAAAAGTGGAGATTCGGAACAACATAACAGAAGTAAGCAAACCATGACAACAAGATGGTCAAAGAAAATGAACGAACCCTAAGGAGGACTGGGAAGTAGTAAGGAATACACCCTAAAAAGGTCACTGGAAGGATCATTAAGGACAAGGAGATTAGAGAGACAACTGTCTCAAGAAAACTAAACAAGGTGAAAAGTAGGGTGAGACAGGTAATGAACTACTCTCATAAGGGTCATAAAGTAAACCCCAACAAAGAAGGAAGAGGTGGAAACACCAAGTATTGGAGAAAAGAAGGATGAAAGAAATCCTTAAAAGGACCAAGGGCCAATTAACGACTAAAACTCAAGCCAAGAAAGGAATAGACAAGCTTCTCACATAACGGTCAAGAAAACTTAAAACAAGAAAGATTTGTATGCTCCATAAAGAAGTAGATAAATACTAGGTATGAATGAAGATGCAGATAGAGTATACAAGATGTGCCTGCAAGAATTGTGGAGTAAAGGTAAACAGGAGAAGATGACATCAAGGGATGTCATTTAAGGGTAAAAATCCCCTCAAGCAAATGCAAAAAGGAATGTCAACAGAAAAGGAAAGAATCCTACCAAGGAAGTATTGTGATGTCCCAGTATGACCTGTTTGGAGAAAGAGCAGGAGTATCAAGAAATAATTCCAGAAGAACCGAGTAGAAAGAAGAAACTAGTAACTATGGACAGCCAAAGAGAATGAACAAAACCCTAAGAAAGGATGAGATGCAGTAAAGGCTACACTCTTTGAAGTACAATGGGATGGGCATGAAGAACGAGTGATACAACTGCCCAGACAATTAGAGCAGAAAAATAAAGAGAAGAAGACAGTTAAAGAATTAGTTTTCGAGAGAACCATGGACTTAAACCACAACAAAGAAGGGAGAAGTGAAAAGGCCAAAACATAGGAAGAGAAGAATGAAGGGAAATCCTTAAAGAAATCGATGGTCAAAACTAGATTTATAGTTTAAAGTCTTGGAACGGTTAAGTGAGCCTCAAGAAGGGCAAACAAGAGATTTTGAAATAAGGAGGATGTGAACCCTCCTTAACATAAATTATTTAACGGGTTAGTATCAAAAGATGCTTTGACAAGTATGAATGATTAGACAACCCATACTCGGGTAATAGAGGAAAAATGTTTGAGAAGATGTTGGGAAAGTAAGTTCCCTAATAAGGTGTAGCTAAGAAGGAATAACCACAATTGGCAAGACGGGTCATAGCCCACACACGCATACGAAGCTTAAAGAGTAGATAACCAAGCATAGTGTGGAATGCACAGAATAAAACTAATAATCGGAAGTGTCCTTTGTAAGGAACAAGGGATAAAATAAAAGTTGTGGATAGAGAAGGATCCAAAACAAACAAATGAACTAACATAGATAAGGGTGCGAAGAAAGCGAGAAAGAACCATACAATGAATGATAAGGAGGTTAAGCATGTAACTCATAAGATGGAAATCTCTATTGTAAGGGACATAGTAGAGAACAAAACCGGAAGGAGGAAACCTTCCCAAGCAAAGTAATCGACACATAGATCGAAAGTAGTTATTGTAGAATAAAGAATCATGAAGTGAATATGAGTAAGTAAAAGTGGATTAAGGAAAAAGGAAAAAACCCTTAAATAAGTAATGCCAAGGACTTGAGAAGGAAAGAATCCCCGTTTGTTGGTAAACTATTGGGAAACCAAATAATTGGCACCAGAAAGACCCAATAAAGAAGTTGGGAAAGGACGAGTGTGTAAGGAAAATTGACACGATTATGTAAGACATGTTGTCAAAATATGAATGATAATTGGGTAACAGTCAAGGTAGTTGAGGAATACTACCTGATGAAAGGAGTGATGAAATTATACAATCCCTAGAAGGCTGGAAAGTTGGAAACAACCCTAAAAGAGGTGTTGTAGGAGTCTGATGGACTGAGATAGGTTGAGAACTATGTCATATCATAAGGGACATATAAGCACCAACAATCCTGAGTAAAATGTAACTCGAGTAAGAAGGAGTTGGTCAACATAACAAGGTCAAACATAAATTTGACTGAAGTTGTAATCAATGACGGATGAAGGATGGGTCAAATTGGGACAAAATAATAATAACACAAAAACTTGTGAAAACAAGTATGCAATACTTGAAAGAACGTCGAGCTAGGGGTTTCAACGATGAAGAAAAAAACTAGACAAAGGAATGATTGGGCACCGTGGAACTCCTAATCCTGAAATCTTAAGTAAAATCCCCAAAAGGAAGAACCTTATCCTAAATAAAGGGAGATGTGAACCTAAGAATATAAATTAGGATTAATGAGCCATACATGGCTCATTATTATAACTCCATAGAAGGAGTAAGCATGGTAAATGAAAAGAAATTCCTTAGATGAATGATTACCGGGACTAAGCGAAAGAGCAATCAAAGTGTTAGCATGTCAAGAAAATCCAAGTTGACATTAAGGGAAATTATTCCCGATGTGGAATGTATTGGTTAAGTTTTGGGGACAATACTTCTAAAAGGAGGGGAGAGTTGTAAACCCCACACTTTTGAGTTAAGGAAAACCGGGAAAAGAACTTGTCAAACCGAGTAAGAAAACCGAGCCGGTTTACATTTGGGAACAAGCAATATGGAAATTTACAACTTACTGGTGATCCAAAGGGTTCATTAAACCTTGGAAAAGAAATTTAAGAAAAATTAGGAGATAAAAACCAAATTGGTTTAGGTAAACTAGATTCTATAAGAACTTTGAAGTTAAGCGTGCTTGCCCGTGAGTAGTGTGAGGATGGGTGACCTCTTGGGAAGTATAATTTTTTTTAACCCGAAATTTCAGTCAAAAATTTTTATATGTACGCTTTATCATAAATAACCATAAATTAATATATATTTAATTATTGTAATTAATACCAATAATTTAATTTCTAAATTAAATTATTGGAATTGATACAAATAATTTAATTCAGAAATTAAATTATTGGAATTAATACAGAAATTAAATTATTGGAATTAATACCGAAATTAAATTATTGGAATTAATACCAAAATTAAATTGTTGGAATTAATACAAATAATTTATGGCAATATTAATACTAGTAATAAATCTCTCCCATTTAATATACGGGTTTTACACCTATATAAAGAGGTCATCCCCATTCATTCTCCTCACACCCGAACACTTCTCTCTCTCTCTCTCTACTGCTCCATTTCCCGGTGAAGCTTAAACCAGAGCTTCGACTTCAACGTTTTTCTTAACCTCGAAAGGAGAGGTTGGGCTCTTTAGAACCGGGGAGAAGACAATTATCTGATAGCAAACTCCAGTCAATCCGAGAATCGTTGGAGAAGCGCCTACTTGATGGAACAATAAAGCAGCTCCGATAGACCGAAGCTACCCTATTTTGGGCAAGCTGAAATCAGCCATTTCAAGCCCTCCTCAGACCAAACCAAGCCCTCCCAACACTTCCTCAGCCCTCCCACGGCCGAATTAGGATTGAAAGGTAAGCCAATTCGGCTCCCCTCTGCAATTTCCGACCGGTGCTAGAGAGAGAACCGACATAATTTCAATGATGAAATTCTAACTCAATTTGGCATCAATTGATGCAATTCTTGATTTTAGGATGATCCTCAAGATAAGAGCTATGTGCTAAGCTCGAAAGCTCGGACCGCCGTGCCCTCACTGGTGAAAAATCGAAGCTTTCTCTCTCTACAATCTATTTTTTGGCGAAGCTCCGTTTGAGCTCGTTCCGGCGTTAAAATTTGTGATTCAAAGTTCTTTAAAATCGTATGAACATGTAGGAACTCAATTTCAACAATTAGAAGTGTTTAATTGGTCAATTTAATAAAATCAAATTCAACAGTGTTGAAGAGTTGAAATTGGGGTATAATGAACCGAGATGTTCATATCGTGTAGGAACACAAAGTACCAGAAACGCTAGCAAGGACAAGCTCGCGTGAATATAAAGAACCGGTATTCACAGCATTAACGGGTGAGTGGGCTTACTAACATCATACTCGGTTGGGATGATGAGCACAACTTAAAATTAAAAACGAACATGATATATGTGCCAAAAAACTTAATAAGTGAATTGTTTGGCCATGGTACCAAGATAGGACTGTCATGATCAGTCAACTAGCGGCAGTGCGACATGACAGGTCGATGGACTAGTCAAGACAAACAACTGCGGGTTGAGTTGAGAGTTGGGGCCATTGGACCAGTGGCACCACATATTACATGGCTTGATAAGAAAACATTGTTTGTGCATGCATTGTGAGTACGGGATCATCAAGACGCCCATGAGGGGTAGTGATGCATCCTAAGGGCACTGGACGACCTGGTGGCTATAAGGGCAGTTCATCGTTCCAGTTGTCTGTGCAAAATTTGGAGTAGCACCAAGCGCATGAGATCGGGGTGGGGACAGGATGATGTCTCTGTCCTCATACTCATACGAAGAAGTGATTTCGGGATTGTGGGTCGGATGTCACGTACATCCGCTCATTCCCATGGTAGAAGTGGTTGTGTTTCTATCCGAGTGGCAGGAAAAGTTGCTCTAAAGCCACTAGCTAGTTCAGTAGTGATAATGACTTGCGAATGTGTGTAACCTTCATGATGAAGGATGTGTGTTGGGTGATGACACACCGTGGTAACTAAGAAATGGTGGAAAAACCCAAAATTTTAAACGGAGGGATTTTTGAAAAAGAAAAAAGTCTGGCACACTCCAATAATAATTATTTTCTTAAAAGTCAAAAGTTTTTTTTTAAAAAAAATCCATTCACCGAGTAGTCGTACTCACCCCCTTCCTTATATCCCTTTCAGGGAATTCTAGAAAGCCTATCTTTAAAGACCATCAACTAGGATGCCTGTATGGCAGGTATGTAAAGTTTTAAATTTCACGCAATTTTGATTATGCTATTCCAGGAAAAAAGGTGCAGGTTAAAGGATGCCTTACTCTTTATGGATTATGATAAGGGGAAACCCTTTAATAAACCGGGAGAGTGGCGGGTTGATCATGGGGATCCGACCAAACCGGGTCGAGGTGTGACAGATTTGACCAAACAGGGTCGGGGCATGACAACTAGAGTGGTATCACAGCTTATTTCCTTGAATGCATAATCAAAACTAGAAAATATAGTAATTAATAGAATTGATCTTTATATTTTCAGATGGCTCCTAAGAGAGGAACAAAAAAACTAGGAATTACTCTACTTAATACCCTGTCCCCATAGGAAGACAATCCTTGAAGCTTCCCAATGCCTGAGGCATGCTAGAAATATCAATAGACCAAATGGAGAAGTATCCAGGTGGATGGTGCTAGGACCTATTGAAGGCACAACTTTAAGTATGAAGGAAGCCAAGCATGAAGCTATAAATGCCCACAAAGGGCGTATAACCTTACCTAGGAGGTTGCTTATCAAGAATCTCGTATCTCCTTGTTTATTTTGGTGACCACTTTCTATAATAGGTCTAAAACCCCAACATATTGTACTACTCTAGTAATGAAGTACTCCCAATTCCTAAAAACCCTATCTCTCAAAGGATGTAATCTTGCTAGGAAGATGACTCCAAGAAAAGTAACCAAAGAAAACCGCAATTCCCTAGACACCACGGAGATCAAGGATAAAGGAATAAATCAAGGAGATTATTTGGCAAAGAAGGCATGACAAGAAACTATTGACATTAGGATGGGTCGTGGTCCATGCTCAGTTGATGGGGCCTAAAGAATGGACGGATGAGAATAGTGTAGAGTACATGAAATAAGACCAATAATAAAAAATTCCTCAAATAAGCAATATAATAGAATTTAAAACGAAGAAGTATTCAAAGAGGAGAAATGCCTCAACATAGAAGCAGGTGTAGGGAATGAAGGAAGAAGTTTCCAAAGAATGGTAAGAAGGTTGAACATGTAACTTTTATGGTACATATATTATGTTTGTTTATGAGCTCCTGCTCGTGCCCATTGGCTTATGGCCCACTGTTCGAGATTTTTCAAAACTGGGTATATTAGCCCCCAAGTTACAAAATCGAGGCCTCCAACTTATAAGAGCTATTCGTGCTCCCATCGAGAAGGTCTCCCAAATTGTTTAAGCATTGGCACCGTCCATTATACCGACCTGATATAAGGACATCTCCATTCATAACCGATGAATAGGTTTTCAACTTCATTCGAGGAAGTTTCCTCATACCAACCGGGTATGATCTACTTACCATCGATAAGTAGTTTTTCTGCATGGTTTTCACATCACTACTCTAAGTCGTGATGTTTAAAATACCACATAGTAGTGGGTTTTTAATTCGATATGCATGTCATCCCCAACCAGGTATAATATAAAATCCCACTCATCTGATTGTATAGTGAAATTCCACTTAGTCGAGTTTCGTCCCTAGCACGCTGAACCTCGACTAGCATTTCCGATGTCTCATTCTCCTACACAAAATGAACATAGTTGTTCAATATTCTTTGGCTTAATAGCCCTCATTCGTTCCAAATGAATGAGAAAACCCAACTTTATATACATTTGCAATTAGGTTCCTAAAGTTATTTTTCTTTAACTTGAAGTCCCTATTGCCGGGTTTTTCCTCAAATTGAGTCCCAAAACTTTTTAAAATTTATCTTAATACCTCAATTTATTAAATTTTGCAAACAGGGTTTTAATTTCCCTAATTTCCAATTTGTTCCCTCAATTTTTCCAAAATTACCATTTTGCCCTTTACAAAAATGGTAAATTTTGCCCCAAAAATTCTAAAATTTCTCAATTGGCCCTCTAATATTCTTATCATGACCAATTGACCCTCAATTTTAGAAAATTTCATTTTGGCCCTTCAAATTTCAAAAATCCCCAAATTTCCCACCAATTTAAACTCTTTAACACAACTAAATTTGATTTTAATCAAATTGACCAATAAAACACCTCTAAATGTTGAAATTGAAGTGGTCATTTAGTTTCTACATATTCATACGATTCTATAGAACTTTGAATCGCAGGTTTTAATGTCGGAACGAGCTCAAATGGAGCTTCGCCGAAAAACATACTGTAGAGAGAGAAAGCTTTGATTTCTCACCGGTTAGGGCACAGCGGTCTGAGCTTTCTATATGTGCAGGTAGCTCTTCTCCAAAGTTTCTTCCTAGGATGAAGAATGACATCAATTGATGTCGAATGGGATTAGAATTTCGTCATTGAAATTTGGCTAACTCTCTCTACAACACTGATTGGAAATTGTAAAGTGGAGCCGAATTGGCTTACCTTTTAGTCCTAATTCGACCGTGGAAGGGCTGAGGAGGTGTCAGGAAATCTTGGTTTGCCCTAAGGAGGGCTTGAATTGGCCGATTTCAACTCGGCCAAAACAGGGCAGCTTCGGCCCTTCAAAGGTGCTTCAGTGTTCGATAACGCTGGTGCTTCTCCGGTGACTCTCAGAACGAACGGATGTCACCACCATGTAGCTAACTTCTTCCCAGTTCTAATGAACCCGACCTCACCTTCTTTGGCTCAAAATTGACCCTATATCAGAGCTCTGGTTCGAGCTTCGCCGGTAAACTAAGTGTTACGCCCTGACCTAGTTTTGGTCGGATCCCTGTGAACAACCCGCCACTCTCCCAGTTTATTAAAGGGTTTCCCCTTATCATAATCCATAATGAGTAAGGAGTCCTTTAAACCTACACCATTTCCTGGAATAGCATAATCAAAACTACATGAAATTTTAAACTTTGCATACTTGTCTTACAGGCATCTTAGTCGATGGCCTTTTAGGGTAAGCTTTCTGGGATTTCCTGAAAGGGATATAAGGGAGGGGGTGAATACGACTATTAAGTGAATGAGTTTTCAAAGGTCTACTTTTAACTTTTAAGAAAAACATTTATATGGAGTGTGCCAGACTCCTTTCTTTTCAAAAATCCCTTCATTTAAAAAAAAATTTGGGTTTTTCCACCATTTCTTATTTACTACGGTGTGTTATCACCCAACACACATCCTTCATCATGAAGGTTACACACATTCACAAGTCAGTATCACTACTGAACCTGCTAGTGGCTTCGAAGCGACTTTTCCTGCCACCCGGATAGAAGTACGACCACTTCTACCCTAGGAATGAGTGGATGTATGCGACATCCGACCAATAATCCCAAAATAACTTCTTCATGTACGTATGAGGACAAAGACCTCATCCCATCCCCACCCCGGTCTTATGCGCTTGGTGCTACTCTAGATTTCGCATAGACACCTAGAATGGCGAACTGCCCTTATAGCTACCATGTTGTCCAGTGCCCTTAGGACACATCACTACCCCTCATGGGCATTTTGATGATCCCGTACTCACAGTGCATGCACAAATAATATTTTCTCATATTGCCCTGTAATCTGTGGTGCCACTGGTCCAACAGACCCAACTCTCAACTCAACTAGCAGTTGTTTGTCTTGACTGGTCCGTCGACCTGTCATGTCGCACTGCCGCTAGTTGACTGAGCATGTCGGTCCTATCTTGGTACCATGGCCAAACAATTCACTTATTAAGTTTTATGGCACATATATAATGTTCATTTACGAGCTCCTGCTCGTGCCAACTGGCCTTGGGCCCACTGTACGAGATTTTCAAAATCGGGCATTTAGCCCCCAAGTTCCAAAAACTAAGGATCCCGGCCTATCAGAGCTATTCGAGCTCCTATCGAGAAGTTCTCCCAAATTGTTTAAGTATTGGTACACAGTTAGAGGAGAGCACTTTCGACAAAAATAGGTTTTTACTGTCCATCATACCGACCGGTATAAGTACATCTCCGTTCATAACCGATGAATGGGTTTTCAACTTCCTTCGGGGAAGTCTCATCATACCAACTGGGTATGATCTACTTATAACCGGTAAGTAGTTTTTTCTCATGATTTTCACATCACTTCCTCTAAGTAGTGATGTTTAAAATACCACTTAATAGTGGGTTTTCATACCGAGGTACTTATCATTGCCCAACCGGGTATGATATAAAATTTCCACTCACAACCGGTAAGTGGTTTTTAATTTTAAGTTGTGCTCATCATCCCAACCGGGTATGATGTTAGTAAACCCACTCACAATCGGTAAGTGGTTTTTAACTTTAAGTTGTGCTCATATCCCAACCAGGTATGATGTTAGTAAACCCACTCACCTATTAACGCAGTGAATTCCACTTGACCGGTTCTTTGTATTCAAGCGAGCTCATCCACGCAGGTGTTCCCGGTGTTTTTCATTCCTACATGATATGAAAATCCTTGTTCATTATTACTCGACATAACAGCCTTCATTCATTTCCAATGAATGAGAAAATCCAAACTTTTAGATTTTTGCAATTAGGTCCCTAAAGTTATTTTTCTTTAACTTTCAGTCCCAAATATCAGTTTTTCCTCAAAATGAGTCCCGTAACCTTTAAAATTTATATTGAGACCTCAATTTATTCAATTTCACCAAAAGGGGTTTAATTTCACAAATTTTCAATTTGGTCCCCCAAATTTTCCAAAATTACCATTTTTCCCTTCCTTTACAAAAATGGTAAGTTTTGCCCCAAATTTTCATAAAATTACATTCCCTTTGAATTTCGAAAATCCCCAAAATTTCCCCCAATTTCAACTCTTAAATACTACCAAATTTGATTTTATCAAATTTACCGATCAAACACTTCTAATTGTTGAAATTGGAGTTGAAATTGAGTTCTTGCATGTTCATACGATTCTAAAAAACTTTGAATCACAGATTTTAACACCGGAACGAGCTCAAATGTAGCTTCACCGGAAAACAAACTATAGAGAGAGAAAGCTTCGATTTCTCATTGGTGTGGGCACGACGGTCCGAGCTTTCAATCTGGGCGGATAGCTCTCATCTTGAGGTTCATCCTACAATCAAGAATCGCATCAATTGAAGCCGAATTGAGTTAGAATTTCATTATTGAAATTCTGTGAGTTCTCTCTCTAGCACCGATCGGAAATTGCAGAGGGGAGCCAAATTGGCTTACCTTTCAGTCATAATTCGGCCGTGGGAGGGCTGAGGGAGTGTTGAGAAGACTTGTTTTGGCTTGAGTAGGGCTCAAAATGGCCAATTTCAATTGTGTCGAAATAGGGCTGCTTCGGTCCACCGGAGCTGCTTCACTGTTCCATCATGTCGGCGCTTCTTTAGTGATTCTCGGATTGACTGGAGTTTGCTATCAGATAGCTGACTTCTCCCCGGTTATAAAGAGCCCAACCTCTTCTCTCAAGGTTAAGAAAAATGTTGAAGTCGAAGCTCTGGTTTAAGCTTCACCGGGAAATGGAGTAGTAGAGAGAGAGAGAGAAGTGTTCGGGTGTGAGGAGAATGAATGGGGATGACCTCTTTATATAGGTGTAAAACCCGTGAGAGATTTATTATTAGTATTAATATTGCCATAAATTATTGGTATTAATTGCAATAATTTAATTTTGGTATTAAATTATTTGTATTAATTCCAATAATTTAATTTAGGTATTAAATTATTGATATTAATTACAATAATTAAATATATATTAATTTATGATAAGTTCGCATAAAAATTTTTGACCAAAATTTCGGTTTACAAAAAAAATTCATATTTCCCAAGAGGTCACCCATCCTCACACTACTCTCGAGTAAGCACGCTTAACTTTATAATTTTTATGGGATCTTGTTCCCCTAAACCAATTTGATTTTTCTGTTATATTTTGTGTTAAGTTTCTTTTCCAAGGTTTAATAAACCCTTTGGATCACTTGTAAGTTGTAAATTTCCAAATTGATTGTTCCCAAATGATCGGATTTGTAAACCGTCTCGGTTTTCTTACTCAATTTGATCGGTTCTTTTCCCAATTTTCCTTAACTCAAAAGTGCGGGGTTTACACTAAGCAACTGAGAGAGAGTGAGCTTTTCAGGTGTGGAGAGGATGAATGGAGAGTGGCTCTTTATATAGGTAGCTTGGGGACTCATTGGCCGTCCGAAAATGTTTTTTTTCCTGGCGCTGCTTCGATTTTTCGACGAGTGAACAGTGATGTCATCCTGAAGAAGAAGATGACACTATTCCGAACTGGACCGGACCAGTTCAAACCGGGTTTAAAGATTAAACTAGTTAGTTCACCCCTCATTTGACCGAGTTTTTCAAATTTAAAAATTTCTAAATTCATTTTCTATCAAATGGTGGCCTCAAATCTCAAATTTGAATTATTTAAGCCACCAAGAAAAATGAATTTAGGATCCAGTTCAATAGTGGTTCAAACCGGTCCAAACTGGTTCGGATTTGGTTCACCTGAACCGGTTTGGTTTTCATCTTCAATTCCTTCACAAGTCCATTTCCATGTGTTTTGTGACTCCTTGGGTCACTTAGGGTCCATACAATTCCTGGTTTACCATCTCTTAATCGATTCCAGTTCATAAACTAGCTCGGTTCTTAACCCGGTTTAACGTGGTTCGGGTCTGGTTCACCCGAACCGATCTGGTTTTTCTCTCCCACATTATTCTAAGGTTCCTTCCCAATGATTATAAATCTCTTTTAATCACAAGGGATTCGTAAGCTTCCTAGTTTACCCATTCTCTATCGGTTCTGGTTCATGAATCAACTCGGTTAATAAACCGGTTCTATCTGGTTTGGACTCGGTTCTCTTGAACTACTTCGGTCTTTCCTCCTTATTTCTTCCTAGGGTTCTTTTCCCAAGTTTATTAACGTTTTTTAGTCACATGGGAGTTAGAATTTTTCAAATTTGCTCATCCCCTAACAATCGGGCTTGTAGACCAATTCGGTTTAAAGATTCAAATTTACTGGTTCTTTCCCCAGTTTTCTCATTACTAAAGGACAGGGTTTACAACTCTCCCCTCCTTTTAGGGGTTTTGTTCTCAAAACAGTTACACGTTAAATAACTAAGGATAACTATCCCTCATCATAGACTCAGTTTCCCATGTCTCTTCATGCACAGGTCCATTCTACCCCCAACACCTTGACCATAGTAATTTTCTTGTTCCTCAAATTCTTGTCTCTCTAGTCAATGATTCATACCGACTCTATCTGATAAGTCAGGTTCACTTCTAGTTCCATTGGAGGTTTGTCTAGTACGTGACTAGGATCAGGCAGATATTTTCGAAGTACTGAAATGTGGAATACATTATGTATTCTCTACAGATCAGGATTCAGTTCTAATTTATAAGCTACCAGTCCTATCCTTTGAATAATGGGATATGGGCCAATATATCTTGGTTTCAGCTTTCCTCTTTGCTGAAACCTAAGTATTCCTCTCCATGGAGATACTTTGAGGAATACTTGATCACCCACTTCTAACTCCAGATCTTTCTTTCGATTGTCCGCATAACTCTTCTGCTTATCCTATGCAGTCTTAAAATGACTCCTTATTAATTTTATCTTCTCTGTGGCATCCTCTATTATTTATGTCCTTTCTAATTTTCATTCCCCCACTTCTTCCCAAAATAAAGGGGCATGACAAAGTCATCCATAAAGGGCTTCATAGGGAGCCATCTAGATACTGGCCTGATAACTATTATTATATGCAAACTCCATCAGGCATAAGTATTCCTCCCAGCTTTTATTCATGGTGAGCACACATGCTCTCAACATGTCTTCCAAGGTTTGGATGGTTCACTCAGACTGTCTATCTATATGAGGGTGAAATGCTATTCTTATATGGAGCTTAGTCCCCATGGCATTTTGCAAACTTGGCCAAAACCTGGAAGTAAATCTCAAATCTCTATCCGATACTATACTCGTCAGAACACCATGGAGTCTTATTATTTCCTTCATGTATAGGATGGCCAGCTGTTCTTCTGTGTCCGTCACTTTTATAGGGAGGAAATGAGCTGATTTGGTCAATCTATCCATTATTATCCAAATTGCATCTCCACCCCTTTTTAGTCACCGATAGACTTGTGACGAAGTTCATGATGATGTGCTCTCATTTCCTCTCGGGAATTGGTAATGGTTGTAATAGTGCTGACAGTTTCCGATGCTCCGCTTTTATCCGTTGACAAGTCAAATATTGGGCTGCATATTCCACAATGTCCCGCTTCATACCCTTCCACCAGTATTCTTGTTTGAGGGTGTGATACATCTTAGTACTGCCCGGATGCATAGTATACACCGAACTGTGTGCTTCTTACAGAATTAATCTTTTCAACTCCTTATCTCGAGGCACACATATCCTACCGTTATAGGTCATTGCTCTATCACTTCGCATGTCATTATCTGGTTTCCTTTCTCTATTAGCCGGATCCAAGTAAGATTGAAGTTCTTTATCAATCTTTTATTGAGCCTTAATATGCTCATTAGACTAAGTCTTACCACCACATTAACCACCAAGCATTTTTCCTGTTTGTCTTTCCTCAGGTCTGTCTCTATCCTTCCCAATTGTTATAACAGGATATGTAACTTGTCTTTACTTATGTCGTCTCAGTTTGATAATTGCGATTTTAAGCATATGCTACCACATTAGCCTTTTTGGGGTGGTATTTTATTTGCAAGATCATAATCCTTCACCAATTTCAGTTGTTTCTCCTGATGGGGTTTAATTCCTTTCGAGTTAGGAAGTACTTATAGCTCTTGTGATCTGTGTATATCCTGTACTCAATCCCGTAAAGGTAGGGGCACCATATCCTTAGGGCCAACATTATCGTAGCTAATTCTAAGTCATGAGTCGAGTAATTTCTTTCTTTGATGAGCTTTCCATTCTCCTTCCCTCCGTATTTCCTCCTAATTCTACCCTTGAACTCCTTAAATTTCAGAAGTGTATTTTGTCGATATCTTTACCAACTTATTCTTGCTCTTTGGATCCAATAGTACTTTCAGTTGACCTTGTTTTATTTCCACTCACTTCCATATTCACCTACTCCTTTGAGGTGTGTCTCTTATCCTTATCATTTTCAAACATTTTGTACCTTTATATCCCTAGTTTTCCCTCTTTGTCTTGGTTGGAGTGTATTCTCCCACTATTCCCCATCTCCGGTTAGACTTAGTTTACTCCTCCAAATTGTTTGGTCCAATTAAGTTATTTCCTTACATAATGTTTCTTTGACGTTCCTAATTTGAGTTTTCCAGGCCTTCTTGAAGACGATGATGTGACGGGCATGCCACATGGCACTCTGTGATTGGCCGATTTTTTGACGTGGTGATCTAGCTTGGCCATCACGTTAGTCGTTGACCGGACAAGTGGCAACCACCCATTGGCTACTTGTGTCTGCGTGGCAGGCTGGCGGGTCGTCCACTGACCAATGATTGGACATGTTGCAGCCTCCCATTGGCTGCCCATGTCCTGTGGTTGCTGACAGGGCGCCGTTGACCATTGACCTATCTAGTCTATTGACCGGCTAAACCGTTGACCAGTTCGGTTCGTTAACCGGTTGGACCGTTTACTAGTCCAGTTTGATTGGATTTGGTGACCCGAATTCAAAAATCGGCCAGTTCACACCTGATTTGACCAACTTTCTAAAATTTAAAAATTTCTAAATTAATCTAAATTTATTTTTGATATAATGTTGGCCTCAATTTCACAAATTGATATTTTTAAGCCTCCTAGAAAAATAAATTATTGAACCGGTTCAATATGGTTCACTCCGGTTTAATCCAATTCGGGTCTGGCTCTCTCATCCAATTCACTTCCTAGCTCTTTCTGACGATTTTTGTGAATTTTTGGTCACTTTGGATCTTCCAATTAACCACATTAACCCTTCTTTACTATTTTTTTTAACATTAATTGGCTCTATTGTTCACATGAAAAATTTACCGCTTCTTTTTCCAGTTTTCCTTGGACCCAAAGGACGGGTTTTACAACTCTCCCCTTCTTTTAGGAGTTTTTTCCTCAAAACTATTAGATACTGAACAATTGCGGGTATCTACCCTTTACAATCGACTGAAACTCTCACGTTTACTCCTCTACTTGAACATTCCGCCAAAGTATCTTTACTGTGGGGATCCTCTTTTTTCAAAGGTTTTTCTCGCATCAATCGAGGATTTGTATTGGTTCCACTTCGTAGATCAGGTCTTCCTCGATCTCTAATAGTAGTTGATCTAGTAGACGGCTAGGGTCGGACTCATATTTTCATAGCACCAACACATGGAAGACGTCGTGAATTCTTTGCAGGTCCAGGGGTAACTCCAACTTGTATGCTACTGGTCCAACCCTTTGAGTTATGGTGTACAAAACTATGTACCTAATGTTTCAACTTTCCCCTCTGTTGAAACCTGAGTATTCTCTTCCACAGTGATGCCTTGAGGAATATTCGGTCCCCTACCTCAAACTCCAAGTTCTATCTCCGGTGGTTGGCATAACACTTCTGTTGATCTTGAGTCACCTTGAGTCGGCTCCTTATTATCTGGATCTTCTTGATTGCATCCTCTATCAACTCGACCTTCTCGAGTCTTCTTTCCCCTACCTCCTAAAATAGGAGCGTGCAACAAGGTCACTCGTAGAGGGCCACGTAAGGTGCCACGTAAGAAATCCATGGTGATATGCTCCCACTTCTATTCGGGAATTGGGAGGGGTTGTAGTAGTCCAGAGGGCTTCTGGTGTTCGACCTTAGTCTATTGGCATGACAGGCATCTGGCCACATATTCTGCGATATCATTTTTCATCCCTTTCCACCAGTACGCTTGTTTTAGGGTGTTGTATATCTTTGTGCTGCCAGGATGCATGGCATATATTGAGTCATGTGCCTCTTCCAGTATTCCCCTTTTTAATCCCAGATTGTTTGGTACCCAGACCCTCCCTTTAAAGGTCATTATCCCATCGCTCCTTATTGTGAGGTCTTGGGCTGGGTTGTTAACAGGCTGGTTCCAAAGAGGACGAAACTCCTTGTCCTCCTTTTGTAGGGGTTCATATTTGTTCTACTAGGCTGGGTCGTATGACTAGGTTGACCATTAGGCTACCCCATCTTTTGTCCACGCTAAGGTTCACTCTCAAGTTACCCAATTAGATTAACAGGGGTAGGTAGCGGGTCCTTACTGAGGCCACTCCTGTGTGGTATTTGCAGCTGAGCGCATCAGCTACCACATTTGCCTTAACGGGGTAGTACTCGATCATCAAGTCATAGTTCTTTACCAACTCTAGCCACCTCCGCTGCCGCAAGTTGAGTTCCTTTTGGCTTAGAAAGTATTTTAAGCTCTTGTGGTCGGTGTATATGCAACACTTTACCTCGTACAAATAGTGACGCCAAATATTGAGGGCAAACACTATTGCTACCAGCTTAACATCATGGGTGGGGTAGTTTTTCTAATGGGGTTTCATTTCTTGCGACGCATAGTCAATGACCCTTCCCTGCTACATTAGGACACATCCTAGTCCTTGTCTGGATGCATCACTATATACCGTGTATTCCTCGACATCCGAATCGGGTATGGCCACCACAAGGTCCGTCATCAATCGGGACTTGAGTTCATGGAAGGACTCCTCGCACTTAGCATCCCACTAATAATCTACTCCCTTCCTCATGAGGTGAGTTAATGGAGCTGCAATTGTCACGCCCCGACTCAGTTTGGTCAGATCCCCGTGAGAAACCCACCACTCTACCGATTTATTAAGGGTTTTCCCCTTCTCTAAATCTTGAGGAGTAAGACGTCCTTTTTACCTATATATTTCCTGGAATAACATTAATCAAAACTGAATGTATATACCTTACATACCTATCTTGCAGGTTTAGCTATCAGAAATTCTTTAAGTGGGTTTTCTCTCGGTTACCTAAAAAGGGGTAAAAGGAAGGGGTGAGTTCGAGAACTTAGTGAATGGGTGTTGGGAGAGAGTGTTCATAATTAAAACATCTTTAATCAGAGTGTGCCAGACTCCATATTTCTTTGAAAAATATTATTTCCTTAAATTCTCGGCTTTTCAAACCATTTTCCTCATTTTCACATTAGGTGTTTTTAACAATCAACCCACACCCTTCATCAGGAAGGGAATCACACATTCGTAGGACAGCCGGTCCACTGCACCCACTTGTGAAGTCGGAGCGACCTTACTAGCCACCTAGATAGAAGCCAGTGCACTTCTACCCTAGGAATGAGTGGATGTTTGTATCATCTGACCCAAAAAACTCGTATTCAGCTCCATTTTCGTTTGAGGTCAGAGACCTCATCCTAACCCCACCCCGATCTCATGTGCATGACGCTACGTTGAGTTTCCTTGACTGCTGGCAAAACGGACTGTCCTTATCTCCACCATATCATCCAGTAGCCCTTAGGACACATCAACACCCATCTTGGGTATCTTAATGGTCCCAAACCTCAAGTGCATGCTCAAACAATAATTTTTCCACAATGTCATTTATCTTTGGTGCCACTAGTCCAACGGCCCTAACTCTCAACTCGACTTACAACTGTTTGTCCTAGCCCTAACACACTACCGGCAGTCCATCGAGTATGTCAATCTTGTTTTGGTACAATGGAAAAATCACACATTCCATTCATTTATAATTTTTATGGCATAAATAGATCATGTTTGTTTACGAGCTCCTGCTCATGCCAACTGGCCTTGGACCCACTGTACGTGATTTTCCAAAACTGGGCATTTTAACCCACAAGTTCCAAAACCGAGGCCTCTGTCCTATCTGAGTTGTTCTAGCTGTCATCAAGAAGGTCTCCCAAAATTTTTAAGCATTGGCACACAGTCAAGGGAGAACACTTCTGACAAAATAAACTTTTCATTCATCACACCAACCAGGTATGATGATATCTCAGCTTATAACAAGTGAGTTTTCTCCTTTCTTCTAGGAAATCAATCATTCCAACTGGGTATGCTCTACTTACAACCGATAAGACGTTTAACCACTTCTATGTGAAATTTTTACATCACAACCGATAAGTAATTTTTCCGCATAGTTCTCACATCACTCTAATCGGATGTGATGTAAAAATTTCACGTAGAAGTGGCTTTTCATTTTTGATGTGCTAATCATCCCAACCGGGTATGATGTGAATAAACCCATTCACCTGATGATCCTAGTATAATCCTTCTCAGTCAGTTTTTGTCTCCACGCTAGCTTATCCTTGCCAGCGTTCTAGTCCTTCGTGTTACTACACAATTTGGATATCCTTATCTACTAATATTTGGCATGATAGCCTTCCTTCCTCATGTATGAACAAAAATGCCAAAAATTTTTAGTTATTGCATTTAGGTCCCTAAAGTTCTTTTTCATTAATTTTAGGTCCCTAAAGCTAGTTTTTCTCCAAATTGAGTCCTGAAACTTCTAAAAATTCACTTTTGATCCTAAATTTACTCAAAGTCATTTAAGGGGCTCAAGTTTTTTCAAATTTCCAATTTGGTCCCTAACTTTTCAAAAATAACCATTTTGCCCCTACTTTACAAAATGGCAATTTGACCCCAATTATTTTCAAAAATTGACTAATTGGTCCTCCAACATCCTTTTCATGGCCAATAGAAGTTTGGGAAAATGCAATTTGGTCCCTCAATTTTACAAAATCCCAAATTTCCCCCAAAAGTTTCCTCCAATTTTCCCCTTTCAATCTGGCCGAATTTGATTTCATGAAATTGCATTAAGTCGAGGTTAATTGTTGAAATTGAAGGTATAATTGAGTTCCCACACATCCATACGATTCAACTAAGCTTTGAATCGCATGAATTGAGGTCGAAACAAGCTCAAACAGAGAGAAATTTTCGAAGCATATCATCAAAGGTACGACAGTCCAAGCTTTCTATTGGGGCAGGTAGGTCTCATCCTGAGGTTCCTCCTATGATCAAGAATTGCAACAATTCATACCGAATTGAGTGAGAATTTGGTCAGTGAAATTTCAACATTTCTCTCTCTAACGTTGATCGAAAATTACAGAGGGGAGCCGAATTGGCTTACCTTTCATATCTGATTCGGTCGTGTGAGCGTCGTGGGAGTGTTGGGAGAGCATAGTTAAGCTAGAGGAGGGCTGAATTCAATCAATTTCAGCTCAGCCAAACTAGGGCAGCTCTGGTCCGCCGGAGTTGCTTCACTGTTTTATTACATCGGCGCATCACCGGCGATCCTCGAATCAAATGGAGACTATCATCGGGTAGCTGACTTCTCCCTGAATCTAAGGAACCCGACCTCATCTTCTAAAGCTAAAAAAAACCTCAATGTCAGATCCCTAGTTGAAGCTTCACCAAAAAATTGAGTAGTTGAGAGAGAGTGGAGTTTTTAGGTGTAAGGAGAAGGAATGGAGAGGAGCTCTTTTTATAGGGAGCTCAGGGACTCTAATCTTCTGATTGGTACATTTATGGCGCTCATTCATGGTCTGAAACACCCTAAATGGAGACTTTTCACCTTCGCTGACGCTGTTTGTTTTTCCCATGATTGAACAGTGTTGTCATCTGAAGGAAGAAGACGACACTGTTCTAAACTGGATCGGACTGGTCCGAACTGGGTTTAATGCTTAAATCAGCTGGTTCAAGCCCGATTCGACCGAGTTTTTCAAAATTAAAAATTTCTAAATTTATTTAAAGCCCGGTTCGACATGATCGAACAGTGAAGCAGCTCTGGTGGACTGAAGCTGCCCTATTTCGGTCAAGCTAAAATTGGCCAAACCAAGCTCTCCCAACACCTCCTCAGCCCTCCTACGACCAAATTAGAACTGAAAGGTAAGCCAATTCGGCTCCTCTCTATAGTTTTTGACCGGTGATAGAGAGAGAACCGACAGAATTTCAATGATAGAATTTTCACCCAATTCGACATCAATTTATACAATTCTTAATCCTAGGAGAAACCTTAGAAGAAGATCTATCTATCTAGATTGGAAGCTCGGACCGTCGCGCCACCGACAGTGAGCAATTGAAGCTTTCTCTTACTACATTCTATTTTCTGGCGAAGCTCCGTTTGAGCTCGTTCTGACGTCAAAACTTATGATTCAAAGTGCAATTGAATTGTATAACATGTAGAAACTCAAATTTAACTTCAATTTCAACAATTAGAAGTGTTTGATCGATCAATTTGATAAAATCAAATTCAGTTGTGTTAGGAAGTTGAAATTGGGGGAAATTTAGGGATTTTTGAAAATTTGAGGGACCAAAATGTAATTTTATGAAATTGAGAATCAATTGGGCATGATAAGAGTGTTAGGGAACAAATTGAGCAAATTTTAGAATTTTTGGGAAAAAACTTCCCAAATGGTATTTTTGGAAAATTTGGGGGCCAAATTGGGAAATTGGGAAATTGGGAAACTTGAACCCCTTTTTATGAAATTGAATAAATTAAGGTCCCAAGGGGAATTTTAAAAGTTTTGAGACTTAATTTGGGGAAAAATTGGCAATTGGGGCCTAAAGTAAAGGAAAAATAACTTTAGTGACCAAATTTCAAATATTTGAAAAGATGAATATTTAGTCATTCATAATGAATGAAGGTGATCAAACCAAATGATAATAAACAACAATGTTCATTTCTTGTAGAAACATGAGACATCAGGAACGCCAGCAGAGATTAAGCTCCAAAGGGACAAAAATCAACTAAGAGGAATTTAACTACAGGATTGGGTGAGTGGGATTTCTATATCATAGCCGTTTGGGATGTTAAGTACCTCAAAAATGAAAACTCACTGCTAAGTGGGATTTTAAACATCACACATAAGAGGGTGATGTGAAAATCATGCAGAAAAAACTAGTTACCGGTTGTAAGTAGATCATACCTAGTTGGTATGATGAAACTTCTTCGAATGAAGTGGAAAACCCATTTATCGGTTATGAGCAGAGATGTCCTCATACTCAGTTGGTATGATGGAGAGCTAAAAATATCCTTTTTCGGAAGTACTCTCCTCTCACTGTGTGCCATTGCTTAAACAATTTGTGAGACCTTCTCAATGGGACCTCGAATAGCTCTGTTAGGCCGGAGGCCTCAGTTTTGGAACTTAGGGGCTCTCATGCCCAATTTTGAAAATCTTGAACAGTGGGCCCTAGGCCAGTTGGCACGAGCAGGTGCTCATGAACAAACATGATTTATATGCGATGAAAACTTAAGTAAATGAATTGTTTGGCCATGGTATCAAGACAGGACCGACATACTCAGTCGACTAGAAGCAGTGTGACCTGACAGATCTCCAGACTAATCAAGACAAATAAATGCAGATTGAGTTGAGGGTCGAGGCCATTGGACCAGTGGCACCACAGATTATATGGCATCATGTGAAAAATGTTGATTGTGCATGCACTGTGTTTATGGGACCTTCAAGATACCCAAGAGGGGTAGTGATGCACCCTAAGGCCTTAGACAACCTAGTGGATATAAGGGTTGTTAGTCATACTAGAAGCCTTGCGAAGCTCGACGTAGCTTCAAACGCATGAGACCGGGGTGGGGTAAGGATGAGGTCTCTATTCTCATACGGTCATGAAGAATTGTTACGGGATTGAGGGTCGGATGTCGCAAACATCCACTCATTCTCAGGATAGAAGTGGACGTGCTTCTATCTAGGTGGCCAGTAATTTCGTAAACATCCATTCAACTTCATTTTTTTTAAATACCCATTCATTGAGTTGTAGAAACTCTCCCCTCTTTTCTATCCTTTTTCAGGAAAAAGAGAAAATGACTAGGAATAACACTGAGCCTTACCCTTTGTCAGGTATGCTTAATTTCTCTTAAGCTTACATTTTATTTGATATATGTCTTTCTAGGGAACAAGGTCGAAAGTATGCATGGCTCCTCTCGAGTAAAGAAGGGGGAAACTCCTCTTGAACTCGAAAGCGATGGGTTGTTCACAGGGATCTGACCAAACCGGGTCTAGGCATGACAAAGGGCCAAATGGTAATTTGTGAAAGTTGAACTTATAGGGTGTGAATAAAGGAAATATGGGCACTTCAATATGTGCTAAGTGAATAGAGATTGAGCTTAAGCCCGAGAGATTGACCTAAGAAAAGGTTAGACCATGGGTCGATTTACCAACTAATGAGAAGGGTGACCAAGACCCGTAAGGGCTAAACCGTAAAATCGTAAGAAGAGTATAGTGGATTAAATTGCTAATGGTCATAAGTTTAACTGACCCTATTATTTCTAAAAATTACATAAACTACAAGAGGCACTCAAATGGAATCAAGAGTAGATTCTGGAAATCCCACTAGATGAACAAGTTCCCAATAGTGACGTTAGTGGGTGTTGATGAAGAGTCCAATTGGGCTGACAGAGCATAAGTTGATATGCTTAATTTGTTGTGTGGAAATAAGTATAAAGGTGGACTTATAACTCATATAAGAAGTGCAATATGAATAAGCACATGGCCACAAAGGTAAATGTGATTTTAAAAGCTATGATAAAAACTAGTAATGAGATTGGGGCATTTAGCGTAAATATGGTTATGAGGAACTGGGAATATGTTGGGCCTTGAGCCATAAATTTGTGCATATGACTTGGGGAGATGGCCTAGTGATAGGCCGGACTCCCAATAAGTGTAATTTATGTGCATATATGCTAATTGAATGACTGGGGCATGGAGTAAGCCGTGAGACTCGAGTCTAGGGCAGGATGTGCAACTATGTGTTAGGAGTAGACGTCCCAGTGATGGGCCGAGCTCCCGAGATTTATTAAATTGTGTGGAGATCCGGTCTAGTGAAGGACAAGGCTCCCATGCATATCCATGTTATAAGCATGTTGATTCGATGCATGATTGTGTTGTGTATTTTAGGGAGACGTACAAGTGTTGCACCGATCTCCTAGTATTGAGATGCAGTATGCACCCATATGTGATATGGCCACGAGCACCACGAACCGGTCCACAAACCCGATTATAAAGAAATGGTCAATTTGGAAATTTACATCTCCTAGTATTGAGATGCAGTATGCACCCATATGTGATATGGCCACGAGCACCATGAACCGGTCCACAAACCCGATTATCAAGAAATGATCAATTTGGAAATTTACAACTACCATGTGATCCAAAGTGTTCATAAAACCTTGGAAAAGAACCTTAGGACAAATTGGAACAGAAAAACTAGACCGGTTTAGATGAACCGAATCCAATTGGATTGAACCGATTTATGAACCGAGTCAGTTCATGAACTGGAACTGATAGAGAAAGGGCAAACCGGGAAATTTATGGATCCCAAGGGACCCAAAGGGGGTCCCAAAAGTCATGTAAATGTACTTGAGAATGAATTGGAGATGAAAACCAAACCGGTTCAAGTTAAGTGGATCCGGAACAGATTGAACTAGTTTGGACAGGTTTGAATGACTATTGAACTAGATTCTAAATTCATTTTTCTAGGTGGCTTAAAAAATTCAAGTTTGAGATTTGAGGCCACCATAGGATAGAAAATGAATTTAGATAAATTTAGAAATTTTTAGATTTGAAAAATTCAGTCGAATGGGGGATGAACTGGCCGGTCCGGTTCGGAACAATGTCATCCTCTTCCTTCAGATGACATCACTGTTCACTCACCAGAAAATCATGTAGCACCGACAAAGCTGAAAAGTCTCCAGCCAAGAAGTTTCAACCAAATGAATGACCGCCATTAAGGCACTAATCGAACGGCCAAGAAGTCCCCGAGCTTCCTATATAAAGACCCCCTCCCCATTCATCCTCTCCACACCTAAAAAGCTCATTCTCTCTCATCTGCATTTTTTTTCGATGAAGTTCGAACAAGAGCTTTGATATAGGATCATTTCTGAGCCAAACAAGGTCAGGTCAGGTTCTTTAGAATCGAGGAGAAGTCAGTTACACGCCTGAAATCTCTGTCTGCTCCGAGGGTCGCCAGAGAAGAGACGACATGATGGAACGGTGAAGGAGCTCCAGCGGACCAAAGTTGACCTATTTTGGCCAAGCTAAAATCGGTCAATTCGAGCCCTCATCAGGCCAATTCATGCCCTCCAAACACTTCCTCAGCCCTTCCACAACCGAATTAGGACTGAAAGGTAAGCCAATTCAACTCCCCTCTACAATTTCTGACCGGTACTAGAGAGAGAACCGACTGAATTTCGATGATGAAATTATAACTCAATTCGGCATCAATTGATGCAATTCTTGATTTTAGGATGAACCTCAGGATGAGAGTTATTTTCCTAGATCGAAACTCAAACCGGCGTGCCCCTGACAGTGAATAATTGAAGCTTTCTCTCTCTACAGTCTATTTTCCTACGAAGCTCCATTCGTGGTTGTTTTGGCTTCAAAACTTGCGATTCAAAGTGCTATTAAATTACATGAAGATGTAGTAACTCAATTTTAACTTAAATTTCAACAATTAGAAGTGTTTAATTGGTCAATTTGATGAAATCAAATTCGACTATGTTAGAAAGTGGAAATTGGGGGACAAATTGGGGATTTTTAAAAATTTGAAGGACCAAGATGCAATTTTATAAAATTGAGGGTCAATTGGACATGACAATAATGTTAGAAGGCCAATTGAGGATTTTTAAAATTTTTTGGGTTAAACTTACTATTTTTTTAAAGGAACGGCAAAAATGGTAATTTTGGAAAAGTTGGGGGACCAAATTAGAAATTTGGAAAATAAAACACCTTTTGTGAATTTGAATAAATTGAGGTCCTAGGATAAATTTTAAAAGTTTCAGGACTTAATTTGGGGAAAAATCGACATTAGGGGCTTAAAGTCAAAGAAAAATAACTTTAGGGACCTAATTGTAAATAAATAAAAGTTTGATTTTCTCATTCATTTGGAATGAATGAAGGCTATTAGGCAAAGGGATAATGAACCGAGATGTTCATATCATGTAGGAACACGAAGTACCGGGAATGCCAAAAAGGACAAGCTCGCGTGAATACAAAGAACCGGTCTAGTGAAATTCACTACATTAACGGGTGAGTAATATTTTATATCATACCTGGTTGGGAATGATAGGTACCTCGAAATAAAAACCCACAACTTAGTGGTATTTTAAACATTACAACTTAGAAGAATAATGTAAAAATCTCATGGAAAAACTACTTACCAGTTGTAAGTATATCATACCCGGTTGGTATGATGAAACTTCCTCGAAGGAAGTGGAAAATTCGATTATGAGTAGAGATGTTCTCATACTCGGTCGGTATGATGGACAGTTAAAATTATATTTTAATTAGAAGTGCTCTCCCTTGACTGTGTATCACTGCTTAAACAATTTGGGAGACCTTCTTGATGGGAGCTCAAATAGCTCTGATAGGCCAGGGTCCTCGGTTTTGGAACTTGGAGGCTAATATGCTCGGTTTTGAAAATCTCGAACAGTGGGTCATAGGCCAATTTGCATGAGTAGGAGCTTGTAAAAAAACATGAGATATATGCCATAAAACTCCGAATAAATGAATTGTTTGGCCATGGTACCAAGATAGGACCGACATATTCAATCAACTAATGGTAGTGCGACATGATAGGTCGATGGGCCAATCAAGACAAATAGTTGTAGGATGAGTTGAGGGTCGGGGCTGTTGGACCAGTGGCACTACAGATTATATGGCATGATAAGAAAATATTGATTGTGCATGCATTGTGATTACGGGACCACCAAAACACCCAAGAGGGGTAGTGATGTGTTCTAAGTGATGCGTTCTAAGGGCCCTTTAATAAACTGGGAGAGTGGCAGGTTGATCACGAGGATCCGACCAATCTGGGTCGGGGTGTGACAACGTGTCATGATATTTCTTATTGTGAATACTAGTATAGAAGAGGCGTTATGGGTGGACACTTGATGAGGCTGTACTATCGCCCAAGGTAAAGTAGAATGTAGATCGGGGAGTGTTGGGTGTAATCTTTCATGTTTCACGGGACACCCAATTGATATTTAGGTAACTTCCTAGTACACCATTGTGATGAGACAATGGTGGAATTTAGTGGCATGTACATGGGGATATGTGCTAGTGAGTGGTGGTAATGTTGCCATGACCCCTGGTGTTAAGACACCCAGCCAAGAGATGACCCTCAAGGAGTGTCGGTTGTGGTAGAGCAATTGCGCACCTCCTATATGCAAGTTTCCCAGACTGGTGTTATCCAAGTGGTGGTATACACTGAGAGTGATATATAATGGGGGCCCGAGTAGCCCATTGTGTGAGGGTCTGAGTAGCCCATCTTATGCAGGCGAGTGGTGGTGAGGCGGCCTTGACCTCGGGTGCTAGGACACCCAACTATGAGATGACACTCAAGAAGTGTCAGTTGTGGCAGAGTAATTGTACACCCTTGCACTCTAGTTTCTCGGAATGGTATCATCCATGTGGCAATAACTCCCAGAGTGCTATAAATTTGGGGCCCGAGTATCCCATTGTGTGCGGACCTAAGTAGTGTATCTTATGCGAGCAAGTGGTAGTGAGGCAACCATGACCCTGGGTGCTGAGACACCTAGCTGTGAGGCATTACTCAAGAAGTGTTGTTTGTGGTAAAGTGTTCACGTGACTCTCACACTCCAGTTTCCAAGACTAGTATCGTTCATGCGGTTGTACACTCTCGAGCAAAATAAGGTGGTAGAAGATGACACCTGAGAACTTGGGTTAAGGATGAAGAAAAAGTATTTGAGGCTGTTTGAACTCTTCCTTGACCTGTGAAAGTAACGAGAAACTCTATAAAGTAAGCTGATTTATATAAGTACAACCAATTTTAAGGACAAAACTCCTAAAAAGGAGGGGATAATGAAGGGTGTGTGTTTTAACTAGAGAGTGGGATTGAACCATATGATAGAACTTAAATAGAGAAGTGACATAAAACTAAAAGGAAGGAAGGGATCGATAGAGAAGCCATGAGGGGTAAAAAGGATCATGAGAAACCTTAGGAGTTTCTCGGAACTCAAGGTCAACGATTGGAAGAGTACCAGTTTGAACCGTGTTCGGGCTGGGAGGAGTCGCAAAGCCCTAAAATTTTAAGGTTGCAAAACAAAATAGGAAATTGAATGTATAATTTTTCACCATTTTTATTTTCCCAATAACCTATTGGAAAAGGGGTAAATCAGGCCAAAAATTAGTGAATCAGTCGAGAAATTCATTGAAAACTAGTTCACCATAGTGTAGACCGGTCATTGTGTCACAACGGGCACACACACGCATGACATGCGTGGCCACACACACACGTTGTCTAGGAAGTTAACAAACTAATACATGGTAAAACCATAATTTGAGTTCCAACAAAGAAGAGAGGGGCGAAAAGGTCAAATACTCGGGAAAAGAAGGATGAAAGAAATCCTTAACAGGACCAAAGGCCAAATTAACCAAATAATAATAATAATAATAGGCAAGCCTCTCACATAATTATCAAGAAATCTTGAAACATGGAACATTTGATCACTCCATAAAGAAATACACTATAAAAGTAAACTTTAGAGGGATGCATACAACTAACTACTTTGGAAGGAATTTTGATGGGCGGATGGACATAATGTGGAGTGCAAGGAACCATCCCTTAATTGGGAAATGTTTCAAAGGAAGAAAGTATCGTGATGGCCCATTATGACCTGTTTGGAGAGAATAGGAGAACCATGTAGAAAGAGGGAAAACTAGTAACGGCGGACAGCCAAAGATAATGAACAAAACTGGATGGAGTGAACCTTCCCAAGCAAAGTAATCGACACATAGATCGAAAGCAATTATTGTAGAATGAAGAATCATGAAGTGATTTATGAGCAAGTAAAAGTGGATTAAGGAAAAAGGAAGTCATTGAATAAGGGATGTCACTAAAGAAGAGAAATGACATAAGAAGGAAAAAAAATCCTCGTATGTCAATAATCATCAGGAAACCCAACGATTGGAATTGAAAGGACTCAATAAAAACGTTTGGAAAGGATGAGTAGATAAGAGAAATCCATGCGGTTATGTGAGACATAACTTCAAAGGCATGATCGATGAGAGGATAACGGTAAAAAGGATAGTTGAGGAATGCTATCAAAAGAAAAGAGGGATGAAGTTATATGATCCCTGAAAGATAAAAAAAAAAAAAAAAAGGCTAAGAGAGACCCTCAAGGAGATGTTCTAGAAATCTAATGGACAAAGACAAGTCCTAGAAAATGCCATGCTGTAAGGGGTATGTAAGCCCAATAATCCGGAGGAGAATATGACTCAAAGTAAGGAAGAGTCGACTAATAAGCATGACGAAGTTGAATATAAAAATTTGGACTGAAGTTATAATAGACAACAAATGGAGGAAGAGTTAAAATGGGATGAAAAAGTGAGAATAAAGAAAACCGTGGCAATCAGTACGTAACGCTCGAAAGAACATTGAGCTAAAGGTTTCAACGACCAAGGGGTTAACTAGACACGAGAATGGTTAGGTATCTTGGAATTTCCAATCTTGAGTACAAAACCTCAAAGGGAAGAATGTGCTCTAAGCAAATAAAGATATACATCTAAGAATATACCCTGAAGTAAGGTATGTCTCGTTATGATAAACTCCATGGAGGGAGTAAATAATATAAAGGAAAAGAAATTCCTTAAGTGAAGGATGTAAAAACGACTAATTAAAAAAAAACAAGAGAATAACTTTGCATGTTAAGCAAACACCAAAGGGGCATCAAAGGAAATGATTGCTAATGCAAGAATGTTAACTAAGTTTTGGGGACAAAACTCCTAAAAGGAGGGGAGAGTTGTAAACCCCGCACATTTGAGTTAAGGAAAACCGAGAAAAGAACCGGTCAAACCGAATAAGAAAACCAAGCCGATTTATATTTAGGAATAAGCAATATGGAAATTTACAACTTTTGGGTGATCCAAAAGGTTCATTAAACCTTGGAAAAGAAACTTAAAACAAACTAGAAAATAAAAACCAAAATGGTTTAGGTGAAATAGATTCCATAAGAACTTTAAAGTTAAACGTGTTTGCCTAAGAGTAGTGTGAGGATGGGTGACCTTCTGGAAAGTATGATTATTTTGTAACTCGAAATTTCAGTCAAAAATTTTTATGCGAACGTACCACTTATCATAAATAGCCATAAATTAATATATATTTAATTATTATAATTAATACCAATAATTCAATACCGAAATTAAATTATTGGAATTAATACAAATAATTTAATATCAAAATTAAATTATTGGAATTAATACCGAATTTAAATTATTGGAATTAATACCAATAATTTATGGCAATATAAATGCTAGTAATAAATCTCGCCCATTTAATACACGGGTTTTACGACTATATAAAGAGGTCATCCCCATTTCATTCTCCTCACACCTTAACACTTCTCTCTCTCTCTCACTACTGCTCCATTTCCCGGTAAATCTTGAACTAGAGCTTCGACTTGAACAAAGGTTGGGCTCTTTAGAACCGAGGAGAAGACAACTATCTGATAGCAAACTCCAGTCAATACGAGAATCGTTGGAGAAGCGTCGGCGTGATAGAATAGTGAAGCAGCTCCGGCGGACCGAAGCTGCCCTATTTCGGCCAAGCTGAAATCAGCCAATTCAAGCCCTGCTCGGGCTAATCCAAGCCCTCCCAACACTTCGCCAGCCTTTCCACGTTCGAATTAGGACCGAAAGTTAAGCCAATTCGACTCCCCTTTATAATTTTTGATTGGTGATAGAGAGAGAGTCGACCGAATTTCAATGACAAAATTCTAATCCAATTCCGCATCAATTGATGCGATTCTTGATTCTAGGATGAACCTTAGGATGAGAGCTATCTGTCCAGATCGAAAGCTCGAACCGTCGTGCCTTCACCGGTGAGTAATCGAAGCTTTCTCTCTCTATAGTTCATTTTCCGGCGAAGCTCCGTTTGAGCTTGTCCCGGCATTAAAACTTGCGATTCACATTTCTGAAGAATCGTATGAACATGTAGAAACTCAATTTCAACTTCAATTTCAACAATTAGAAACGTTTGATGGGTCAATTTGATGAAATAAAATTTGACTATGTTAAGAAGTTGGAATTGGGGGAAAATTGGGGATTTTTGAAATTCAAAGGGCCAAAATACAATTTTATGAAATTGAGGGTCAATTGGGCATGAAAATAATGTTGGAGGACCAATTGAGGAATTTTGGAATTTTTGGGGCAAAACATACCATTTTTGTAAAAGAAGGGCAAAATGGTAATTTTGGAAAAATTGGGGGACCAAATTGGAAATTTGGGAAATTAAACCCTTTTTGGAGAAATTGAATAAATTGAGGTCCCATGATAACTTTTAAAAGTTACGGGACTCAATTTGAGGAAAAACCGACATTAGGGACTTAAAGTTAAAGAGAAATAACTTTAGGGACCTAATTGCAAATAAATGAAAGTTTGACTTTCTCATTCATTTGGAATGAATGAAGGCGATTAGGCCGAAGGATAATGAACCAAGATGTTCATATCGTGTAGGAACACAAAATACCAGGAACGCCAGCAAGGACAAGCTCGCGGGAATACAAAGAACCAGTCTAGTGGAATTCACGGCATTAACGTGTGAGTGGGTTTACTAACATCATACCTGGTTGGGATGATGAGCACAACTTAAAGATAAAAACCACTTACCGGTTGTGAGTGGGTTTACTAACATCATACCCGGTAGGGGATGATAAGTGCCTCGATATAAAAACCCACTATTTAGTGGTATTTTAATCATCACTACTTAGAGAAAGTGATGTGAAAGTTATGCGGAAAAACTACTTACTGGTTGTAAGTAGATCATACCCGGTTGGTATGATGAGACTTCCTCGAAGGAAGTTGAAAACCCATTCATCGGTTATGAACGGAGATGTCCTTATACCGGTCGGTATGATGGACAGTAAAAATTTATTTTTGTCGAAAGTGCTCTCCCCTGACTGTGTGCCAATGCTTAAACAATTTGGGAGACCTTCTCAACGGGAGCTCGAATAGCTCTAATAGGCCGGGGCCCTCGATTTTGGAACTTGGGGGCTAAATGCCCGATTTTGAAAATCTCGTACAGTGGGCCCAAGGCTAGTTGGCACGAGCAGGAGCTCGTAAATGAACATGATATATGTGCCATAAAACTTAATAAGTGAATTGTTTGGCCATGGTACCAAGATAGGACCGACATGCTCAATCAACTAGCGGCAGTGCGACATGATAGGTCGACGGACTAGTCAAGACAAACAGCTGCGGGTTGAGTTGAGAGTCGGGGCCGTTGGACTAGTGGCACCACAGATTACATGACAATATAAGAAAACATTGTTTGTGCATGCACTGTGAGTATGGGATCATCAAGACGCCCATGAGGGGTAGTGATGCGTCCTAAGGGCACTGGACGACCTGGTGGCTATAAGGGCAGTTTGTCGTTCCAGGTGTCTGTGCGAAATTTGGAGTAGCACCAAGCGCATGAGACCGGGGTGGGGACAGGATGAGGTCTCTGTCCTCATACGGACACGAAGAAGTGATTTCGAGATTGTGGGTCAGATGTCACGTACATCCACTCATTCCCAGGGTAGAAGTGGTCGTACTTCTATCCGGGTGGCAGGAAAAGTCGCTCCGAAGCCACTAGCGGGTTCAATAGTGATACTGACTTGCGAATGTGTGTAACCTTCATGATGAAGGATGTGTGTTGGGTGATGACACATCGTGGTAACTAAGAAATAATGGAAAATCTCAAATTTTTAAATGAAGGGATTTTTGAAAACAAAGGAGTCTGGCACACTACATATAAATATTTTTCTTAAAAGTTAAAATCTTTTAAAAACCCATTAACTGTGTAGTCGTACTCACCCCCTTCCTTATATCCCTTTCAGGAAATTCTGGAAAGCCTCCCCTTAAAGACCGTCAACTAAGATGCCTGAAAGACAGGTATGTACAATTTTAAATTTCATGCAGTTTTGATTATGCTATTCCAAGAAAAAGGTGCAGGATAAAGGACGCCTTACTATTTACGGTTTACAATAAGGGGAAACCCTTTAATAAACCGGGAGAGTGGCGGGTTGATCACGGGGATCCGACCAAACCGGGTTGGGGCGTGACAACTCCCCTCTACAATTTCTGACTGGTGCTAGAGAGAGAACCAGCAGAATTTCGATGATAGAATTCTCACCTAATTTGGCATCAATTGATGTAATTCTTGATCCTAGGAGAAACCTCAAGAGGAGAGCTATCTGCCCAGATTGGAAGCTCGGACCACCGCATCCCTGACGGTGAGTAATTGAATCTTTCTCTCTTTGCATTTTGTTTTCCGGCGAAGCTCCGTTTCAGCTCGTTCCGACGTCAACACTTGCGATTCAAAGTGCAATTGAATCATTGGTGCACTTTAGGGGGTTGGCACTCGAGTAATCTGTTCCTGCAGGGTACAAGTGTTCGTATTAGGGAGAGATCACACCCGTTCTTATATTTACACCTAGAGCCCCGTACTATGTGATCCAGAGCAACTTCACTATGTGATCCTTTGCGCACTTCTTTAAGCATCATCTAGTTGTTCTAAGAATGTATAGAGCCAGAGAACTCTTCCCCGGTTCCAATGCCACTCTTCAGAGCTCCTTTGGTGGAGATTTTGCCTGTCGTTGGAGCTCTGGTTTGCAGCTAGCCAGAAAACGCACTCTTCTTCTTCATCGCTTAATTGTGGAATTCTAAGAATGAAGGAGGGGGTGCTCTTTATATAGGGAGCTTGACAACTGTTTAGGCTACTCGCTAGTGTAAGACTCAGCCTCTGACTCGGCCGCCGATGACCTAACTGGAGAGCTTTTTGAGTCGCTAAAGACTCTAGCTTTTTTTATGACTCTCTCTCTCCTCCCTCTTCTCTATCAGCATTTGAAGGTTGAAGATGATTACATGGTGGTCGTGCCACGTGGTGCACTATGATTGGTTAGTTTTTCTAACGTAGAGTGTCAGCTCGGCCGCCGCGTTAGCCATTAACCCGTTGACCGGACACATGACAGCCTCTCATTGGCTGCTCATGTATGCATGGCGTGCTGACGGGGCGCTATCTGTCCATTAACCGGACATGTGGCAACCTTCAATTGGTTGCTCATGTTTGCGTGGCAGCTGATGAGACACCAACTAGCCATTGATCGTTGTTTGTTGTCCGCTGACCAGTCCGTTGACCGGTTCAGTCGAACCATTAACTGGTCTGGTCCGACCGGGTTCACTGTCCAAAATACAAAAATCGATCGGTTCGAACCCGATTTGATTGTTTTTCTAAAATTTAAAAAATTTTAACTTTATCTAAATTTATTTTTTATCTAATGGTAGTCTCAATTTCCCAATTTGACATTTTTAAACCTTCTATAAAAATGAATTTTTGAACCAATTCATTGTGTTTTATGTCAGTTCGGTTCGGGTTCGGTTCACCCCGAACCGGTTTAGTTCTATTCTCAATTCCACTTCAGGGTTCTTCCTTGCAATTTTTATAAATTTTTTTATCAATTGGGATTTTCCAGTTTTTCAAATTAACTATTTTTTGTTTATTAAACAACTAATTTTTTAATGCATAAACCTATACCGATTTATTTCCCGATTTTCTTTAATTCCAAGAGACAAGTTTTACAAATATTTTCAATACTCAATTTTCAATTACTAATAAAAGAAAGGAAGAACAAGTGGATAATTTTTGTGTGTGTTCATTCTTCACTTGTATGATAATTTATATACAACTTTTACATACAAAATAAGAAAAGAATATGCAATAAATAGAGGTAATTACTGTTAATAATAAATTTCTACATATATACTGATTTGGCTTTTATTATGCAATCACTGCTGATAACAAATCCTTACAGATATGCTGAGTTGGCTTGTAGGTGTTGTTATCCTTGAGGTGGTGTTGTGGTTGCAGTTGTAGATATGTTGAGTTGGATTTTACTCCCCCGCAAGCTCAAGGGGAGATCTTGGAAATTGAGCTTGAACTGTAAAAAGCAGAAGCAAGAAGTAGACAGACTTTTGGTAAGAACGTTAGCCAATTGAGAATCGATACCAATAAAACGAACACAAAGATGCCCATTGCTAACTTGTTCACAAACAAAGTGATAATCAATTTCAATATGTTTGGTGCGTGCATGAAAAACATTGTTGTCTATGAGATAAATGGCTGAGAGATTGTCACACCACAATATAGGAGGACAGAGAGAGGTTGATGAAGTTCATGAAGTAGGGAGCACAGCCAGATAATCTCTGTAGCAGCATTGCCAATGCTTTTATATTCAGCTTTAGTGCTTGAGCGAGCAACAGTGCGTTGCTTACAGGAATTCCATGAGATCAAATTACGACCTAGAAAAATGGCAAATCCACTAACAGAGCGACGACCATCAGGGTTGTCAGCCCAATCGGCATCAAAAAAATAATGCAGATCATGAGGTGAGTGATGCCAAAAATTTAAGCCAATGTGGTTAGTACCTTGAAGATAGTGAAGGATACACTTGACGGTAATCCAATGAGCATTCGTGGGTCGGTGCATAAACTAACATGCTTGGTGAATAGCATAAGTGATATCAGGTCGCGTAAGAGTGAGATATTGAAGAGAACCCACAATCTGATGATATTAGGTTGGATCAGAGAGTAAAGTGCCCGTAAGAGCAGACAAACGAGGGCTAGAGTTAACGGGAGTTGAGACGGGCCGACATGTAGCCATGGTAGCTTTAGAGAGAAGATCAAGAATATATTTGGTTTGGGTAAAGTGAATACTTTGAGAGGGTTGCTTGACTTCAATGCCGAGGAAGCAATGCAGCGGACCTAAATCATTGATAGAAAATTCAGCCTAAAGAGCATAAATAATGGACTCAATAGGAGCAGTGGGTGAGCTCGTGATGAGAAGATCATCAACATAGACAAGCAAAAATATAACAAAATGAGCAGTAAAAAAAATGAAGAGAGAGTTATCAGCAATGGAGCCACAAAAACCCAGAGTTTGAAGAAAGGAGCTGAGGCGGAGGAACCAGGCACGGAGAGCCTGTTTGAGTCCATAGAGTGACCGCCGAAGTTGACACACATGATGAGGATAAACAGGGTTAGAGAACTCGGGTGGTTGAGACATGTAAACTTCCTCGGTAAGGTGACCATGCATAAAAGCATTATTTACATCTAATTGACAGATAGGCCAATTGGAAGAGACCGCAATGGAGATGATGACTCAAATGGTGACAGGTTTGATGACTGGGTTGAAGGTGGCATCATAATCTAGACCCGATTGTTGGGAGAAACCTTTGGCAATGAATCGAGCCTTATGTCGAGCAATGGTATCATTAGGATTTTTCTTAATCTTATAAACTCATTTGCAGCCAATAATAGGACGATCAGGAGGGGCTGCAACCAAATCCCATGTATGATTATGAAGAAGCATAGAGAGTTCAGCTTTCATGGCGTCCATCCAAAGAGGGTCATGACGAGCTTAAGCAAAGGTGTGAGGTTCCTACGCCACAAACAAGGAGGGGTTGATAGTAAAGCGCCGGGGAGGAAGAGAGTCATCCTGAGAGCGAGTGACCATGTGGGGAACCGACAAAGGAGGAGTAGGCGAACCCGTAGGAGAGGCCTGCAAAGAAGTCTCATGTATATTCAAAAGAGAATGAGGAACCATACCTGAGTCCAATGGCGACGTTAGGACAGGGGAGAGAATTGGGAGAGTAGCGATGGAGTGCTAGATGGGGGCAGTCGGGGGCGGACGGTCATGAGAGAAGGGGAAGACATACTCATTAAAGTGGACGGTACGAGAAATAAAAATGCGACTAGTTGAAAGATAAGGACAAAGATCAAGAACTCGGTAACCTACATAATTATAGGGATATTCGAGAAAAATACAAGGCGAAGAGTGGGGTTGTAATTTGAGTGAAAGATAAGGACAAAGGTATGGAAAACAAAGACAACCAAAAAACACAAAGAGATTTATAATGAGGAAGAGTATGGGTGAGGACTTGAATAGGCGAATGAAAACTAAGAGACCGAGTAGGAAAACGGTTGATGAGATATACAGTTGTCTCAAAGGTAAAATCCCAGTATATAACAGGAGCATGAGAATGACTTAGGAGAGTAAGGCCCATATCGACTATGTGGCAATACTTACGTTCAGCAAAACTATTTTGTTGAGGTGTATGAGAACATGAAATACGGTGAGAGATTCCTGCAGCCAGCAATTATGACTGGAAAGATTTGGACAAAAATTCTTTGGCCTATCAGATTGTAAGTATTTGATTTTGGAATTAAGTTGATTTTCAACTTGTAAATGAAATACTCGAAAAACAGAGATAATGTCAGAACGGTATTTCAGAACATAAAACCAAGAAAACTTACTATAATCATCAAGAAAGTGTACATAGTAAGTATGACCCGTGTGAGAGAGAATGGGAGTGGATCCCCATATATCGGTATGAATTAGCTCAAGTGAAGTGAGACTCTTATAATAGGTGAGAGGAAATGGTTGCTGAATAATTTTACCACAAGAACAAGATTCACATAATGGCAATGGGGATATATTTTTCATAGAGAGATGTTTAGAAAGCACATGACTAACAATGGGAAAAGCAAAATATCCCAAACGTTGATGTCAAATAGAAACAGACGCAACATGACCAACATAAATAGAAGGAAAAACGGAAAAAGATGTATGATTTGTGCGAATATAGTAGAGTCCGCCCTTATGACTCCCGCACAACAACTCTTGATGAGAGAATAGATCTTTGATAAGAAAATATGTAGAATAAAATTTAAAATAACATGGGTTATCTTGAGTAAATTGAGAGACGAAGAGAAAATTTAAGGAAATATAGGAAACATAATAAATACGATTAAGAAGAAATTTATGAGGTGGAGAGTGAAGATAAGCAAAACTAGATGATAAAATTGGTAAACCTGTCCCATCGCCGATCATTAGATGCTCAGGAAGGGTAGGATTATCCTGAATAGACATATGAGACATGGTGTTAGTGATATGTGTGGTAGCACCAGAATCAATATACCAATCGAGTTGATGGGGGTGGGCTCCGAATTGTAAGAGGGATGAGTCTGAGGTGGGATGGGCTTGAGCTCGTATGATGGACAATAGTTGGCCATGTGGCACATTAATCCACACAACTGGCATGTAGGCCTAGAAGGCCATAAGTAGACATAGACCCGACCCCTTATCGGTCCACATTACCTTTTCTCACATGGTATTAGAGCTAGTGGACTCGTACCCATACATGACCCAAGACTGGAAACCCGACTTGTGGTTTGATTTTTCTCCCCTTATCTATCATCTTCCATCATATAGTCTCTTTGATTCTTCTCCCCTTCCAAGTCTCTCCAATGAGAGCATGAAACCTTCATCTACTTTCCCTCTCGTCCGAGATCGGAAGAATAATACCCAACTTGTAAATAATTGTTGAGGGTGGGTTTAAAAATTGCACGTGACAAGTGTATACACGTTGCACTTAAGAGCGGATGTTGAAAATAAGATCCCAAATTTAATAATATAGAGAAGTATTGTGGGTTTATAAAATTGGAAATGTAACACTACTTACTTGTAATGGTTTTTAAGTAGAAATGAATTCCCCACTCTTATCGGTAAACAATACCTTCTCACAACTATATTATTTTAGGTTTAGTCTAAGATATATTGACTATTTTTAATATCTTAGTTCGAATTAATTTCTATTACAATTTAATTTTTTTATGTCAATTCGAATCTAATTTTTAATTTAACTCTAATTTTTCTAACTTGGTTTAATTCTATTTTGAAAATATGATATTACAAAACTTGCATCTCTATCTAGTCCACGACCAACAACACTTCCGATGTCTACATATCCCACGGGAAAATAATCATAACCAAATTATAACTTTCTTAATGAAATATTTAAAATTGTATATAATAATTATATCTAAGTGAGACGTCTAATATTGAAATTCAAAATTTAATATTAAATAAAATAAAATAAAAAGATTATTAAGCGCACCATGTAATTAGTAGGTTAAATATTATATTCTCACTCTACATTTAAAATGTAGGCTAATATATATAATATAATACTTTTCAATGTGTAGGTCTATATTTATCTTATTAACATATTATGCTAGTGCAAACAAATCAAAAGATTATGTAATAATATATATTTTTACTAAAATTTACAAAATAAATTAAATGTCATAAGAAAAAATTCATTTGAAAATATTTATATAATATTGTATATATATGAGAAAATATATAAAAAATATGATGTATAAAATTATAATGTATAAAATAGTATTGAATAAACTTTTATTTTGTCCACTTGTGGGCTAAATAATAAAAAAAAACTAATTATATAAAATAGGAATGAGTATGATTTAATAAATTATTTAAATTAATTATAAATAGATATTATTTAATTAACTTTTCATTCATCATGGCCATTTAGAAAATTAAGGACTGATGTTAGTGTATCATAAACTTCAAGGGTCAAAATAATATAAATGAAAATATTGAGGAGCCAAACAAAATTGAAATCTCCAACTTTCCTAGAATCAGATCTGCTTCGCTTTTCAGCTTCGATGTAAATCGCAAGACGAGAGCTCGAACTGCCGCGGGAAGTCTCCGAGCTCTGACCTGCTTCTCCCCGGGCGTGACTCCGGCAATCATTTTATCTTTTGTTTCTTATGCTCCATTCACCTCACCGGATTTCCTGATCATTCCCTTCCGCTGAGGAGCTCAGATCCAACTTCGTGGTGTTGCCGTCCTCCAGTAATCTCCAACTGGTCCGTCACAGCAGCGATTCGAGGCTCTCCGTCGGCCTTAGATGAGCTAGGTATATGGATTCCAAGGAGAATTTCGAGATGATGTTGCTTGAAATTTGAGGTTGCACATTCGGATTCTAGTCCGATTGTCTCAATTTTTCGGAGATGAGGAAAAAGTGCTGTTTGAAGAACCCGATTGCCTTCCTCTTCCTGGTGATCTTCGCGTGTTGCCTCTTCGTTGTATTCGTCTCAGTCCTCAGGCTCCCCGAGGCAGCATCCAGATTCAGCTCGGCCGCGCCTTACATGGCCAAGGGAGCTCGAAAGCTGTCGACGGCGAGCACCAGCAGCACTAATTTGGGCGTTTTCGGGGAGATGATGGTCGCGATGCTGCCGCAGGATCTCTCATTCACCCTCTTCATCCCCTCACAGATCGCCTTCGAACGAGACCTAAGGTTGAGCTCGAGGGATGGCTTTAACGAAGAAAACGCCAATAACACCTTCGCGATTATCTCTCGGGTACTCGGCTTTTCAGCTGTTCCTCGGCAACTCTCCTCGGCTGCAGTGCCGGTAAGCGGGGAACTGAATTACGACTCACTCTCCGGGTTTGTGCTGCATATAACGAAGGATGAGAAGGGGGTAATCGCTGTTAATGGAGTTCGATCTGAGCATGTGGATATCAAGAAAGGGGAGATTGTGCTACATGTGATGGATGGAGTTGTTATGGATGCTGATTTCGAGCAATCTGTTCAGCCTGATGATGGTAGATGAAGGCATGAGCCTAGAAGACGTGGATATGAACAAGACATCAATGGATGAGGATAGGAAGTTTCAGGCATGTAAATTAAATCTACAAACTATAAGAGTTGATATATACAATGTAGTGTATCAATGTTGTATATCTTGTAGTTAGGATGTGTTTGGATTGAGAAATGGAGAAATTCCCATGGAGGAGCATTAGAGGTTTACTTTCTTCTTTTCAGGTTATATTATATTATATTATCTCGCGTATCATTTCTTTTTTTGGGTTTATTTAATTTTTTTGGATTATTAATATATATTATTTTTAGATTATATTATATTATCATATCGTCCATTAACTTTTAAAATATCTATTCTCTTACTTTTTGAGGAATAAAATAAGGAAATAAAAAGATCGAGGGGCTCAAGAGGAGATTTATCCAAATCTTTCTAGTTTAACGGCCAAACAAATAATTTCTCTATCCTTTAGGACAAAACTAATATGCCCATTTTTCCAAAATGGCCCAATTAGGTTTTTGTTGGGCTCGGGCCTTGTGACAATAATATGTTTATAAATACGTTTATAAATACACTTCTTAGGCCCAACATCACCATACTCTATACCAGTGTATAATGTTTCTTCATCATCATAAGGTATTAGTTGTTATGGCTTTACTAAAGGATCATCAAATTTAGAAGGAAGCTATTAAACTAATCTGATCCATACCCAAATTTTTGGCAGCTCTCTTTTAGTAACTATGATATTTCATTAGACTCTTTAATCAGTTTAATAAGGTGGATGGACACGTGGCAAAGTCTTCCCTGTGTCCGTATCCATGATACAATTTCACCATTACCGTTCCCAACTGGCCATTAACAAAAAGGTGAAAGGAAGTACAGAAGAGACGTGTTTAACTCTTTCAAACCCCCATGTGCTGGGGAAGGGTTCTGAAGGTCAAAGACAGACAGAGATGGTATAGTATACTGACTGATCGATATGCATGAAACTCCAAAGGTTGCATCAGAACCCAAGAAAACCAAACACATTTCTCAACAGTATCTTCATGGACTTCAAGAGAAGGAGCCGAATTGTATATTGTAAAATTCTCCCATATTCCCAAGCACCCATATCGTCTTCTCCAAGATTTCAAAAACAAGAAAAGGGGAAAAAGCTGATGAAAACATCCAACAAGGTAAGTTCGGAGAGGATAAGAACAAAGATCTCTCTCATGAGCATTACAGAGGAGAATGTCTTCCCATTTCCCAAATATTTAAATCATGCACCAGAGAGGGTCTCATTAATTGCCAAAAGTCTGAATCTAAATCAGCATATCAGCAAATCTTTCCGAACCTTTTGACTCACTAAAGTACAACATGCTAGCTGCCTTAAGAAATCAACACTGATCATATGTATCTAACAGATAACAGTTACTAATAACACCCAAGCATGAGCTTCGGCCTTCGGATGGCTTCCACCTCGAGCGTTATTGTCCAAAGCTTTGTTGGGTTGGTGGTACGAGGACATCTAGTAGAAGCTTAATCTCAGATCTAGAGGAGGATGATCTATGAAATCGGACCCGAAGACATGCGAAAACTCTCTGCACTCACCAGCCCGCAGTATAAACTTCTCCCCTGGTTCAGGCTCGTCGAAGGAGTTGAGGGGGAAGAGCTGGAGTGTTTGGATAACCCTCTCTGCTGGCTCAATCACACGGTTTACTTCAGCAAAATCTGGTATAATAAAAATAAAGAAGAACAACAAAGTTAGCTAGGTCAAAACATATGAATACATATATATATGAAGTTTCATAATGAAAAAACTGAAGAGGGTGAATAGTATACGTTTGGTAGGAGGCGACGGGATCTTCTCTTCGCGATGGATGGTCGTGTCTTTGTTGTCGACTGAAACCCTACGGCGCTTCTGTCGCTCCCTGGCCTTGTGGTTCTGGAACCAGTAGAAGACGTTCTTGCTCTCGATTTTACCGTAGAAGCTGAGCTGGGAAGAGATCTTCTGAATCTGATCGGTGCTAGGGGTGCGCAGCCCGGCCCTGAACAGGTCGGTGAGGACTTTAACCTGCTCGGTGGTAGGGTTCCAGCGGCCGCACTTTGTGCCACCACCGCCACAGCCTCCGCGGACTCCACTGGTTTTAATATAAAAGCGACCTGACAGGCCTTCCTCCATGGGAGACGATGATGCTGTATCAGAGAGAAAGCTGCCCCCTTTTTAAGGAAGCTGTGGCTTAAGGCTTTCTCAGCACCAGGAGTTTCCCTTCTCAGCAAAAAAAAGGAGAGCACTACACGAGTATATATAATACGGGTACGTAAGAACTCTTCTATTCAGGACTAATACAACTTAATTTAATGTTTTTTATGTAAAAATATATAATTTAAATACCAAAAAATATAAAAATTTAAGAGTAAGCATACCCAAGTGATTCTTTTTTGTTTCTATTTTTTGAGCCTGAATTTTTGTGCACGAGGATACAAGAAAGACATGCGCAAAAGCTGCCACCATTCAAAGTCTTGGTCCACGAGAAGACCAAGATGTTGTATATGTTAAACCTCCCGCTAGCTACCACGAATAAATTATCCATCTATTGTCATAGTAAAATTAACATTTTTAATATTATCAAAACTCTCATATTAAAATGTTCCATATCTTGAAACTGGTCGGGAGAGAGAGCTAGGTTTGAGTTTTTCAGTAAAGTGGCGGCAGTTCCTGCTTTACCATATCCACTGCATCCTTTAGGTATATAGATAATTTTCATTCTTTTTACCCACAAGCATGATTTAATTAAGAAGTTTCATTTATATATACAGTTGCAGGATCGTGCCAAGAGGTACACAAGTTGCAAGGTGATCTTGAATTAGTCATATGGGTTGGAAACAACAATTTCGCAAATTTGATTATTTTCCGATTATTGCTGAATTGTTATATCGAATTGTAATCGGGCTGAGATGAATAGTAGCACAACATTTAGGAGTACAAAGTCTCGTAATACTATAATTATAATTAATATTCTAGTTATAATCCAATTTAGATGTGGCTCCTAATCATATGCTCGTAAGAAGTTACATACTAGCAATTTTGCACCTCAGCTGAACCTTTGTAAAACATTGAAAGTTATTTGTCATGCATCAATTCAAATTTTGGACGGGCCTCATGTTAGGCAACTGTAAAATGGATATCTATTATTTAAAATATACAAAAAAATTGTTTCATAAATATAATTTATATATTTACAAAATAATTGAATAAACTCAGAAAATCAAATAATAATGAACCTAAAATTCTTGTGAGTTCTATTTAAGTTGTATACCTAGATTCTAAGTATGGTTGGACACTTCACCTCATTTTCTCATTTTTCTTCTTTTCCCACTTACCTCAAAATGTATTTGGGATTCTAAATGTACAATCCATAACATTTCCATTTTCCATCTAACATCATATACGTCTTGAACTCTCTATGAAAAGTGTGGGTCACTCAGGTTTTCCAATCAAATTAAGGAAATTTATTATCCTCATGGTCAACTAGTGCTCTAATTGAATACCCGAAAAAAGTATTACTAATATGTATATTTGTCAAACTTATACTCGATGATGCAATATACTAAATCAAATTCCTAAAATGAGGTGTGGCTCATAAATAAATTCCTCAATGCAACTATAATGATGGAATGTTCCATTTTTCAAAAGTGTTGCTATTATCATTATCCACTCCCTTATTACTATTTACAAGTGTAGCCATTATCTCCTCCCTTAATAATATCTATGTATTAGAGTTAACATCCTTCCCTTATCCATATCAACCATAAAAATGTTATGAAGTAAATATCAAAAAGTTCATGAAAGTCAAGGAAATAGCCTACTATGACCAATTCTTCTATTAATAGTCATAATGATTTACCATATTGTTAATATAGAAATCATTCTAAGGAGAATCTTTAAAAACATAGGGTTTGTCACCCATCTTTACTCGTCTTTGGCATTTCCTCTTAATTCTTAAAATTCATAGACCATTGCCTTTTTTTCAAAATTCATCGAGCATGCACTCATTTTTAAACCATTAACCTTATCTCATTTGTTTCTAGCCATCAGCCCTTAGGCCCATTTGGGACTTAACATACTTTTCAAAATGTTGGATATTAAATCAATTTTCTAAACATAGGATGGCAACCCACTTTTCAAAAGATTGGACCTTAATTACACAGATCTTAGTACTCTTTTTTAAAATATGGGGCGTAAGTCCGTTTTATACGGGACTTAGCTCATTTTTCAAAATTTTGGACGTTAATCTCCTTTTCTAAATATATAGTCTTAATATATAGGTTTAGCATAAATTTTAAAATAATTAACCTTAAGCCCATTTGTTAAGTATGTACCTTAATCCACTTTTCAAAATGATGGACATTAAGTCTGATTTCTAAATATAGAGATTTAGCCCAATTTTCATATTATTAGACTTTAAACTTGATTTCTAAATATAGGTCTTTTAACACACTTTCTAAAGTATTAGGCCTTAAGTCTGTTTAAATACATAGGACTCTTGCCTTAGTTTTCAAATCATCCCACCTTAAGACTATTTTTAACCATAGGACCTTAGCCCACTTTCTTAGCTATTTTAAACAGTTGTGTTTCCACCCATTTTTAAATCTTCGGGTAGTTTAATTATTTTTTCTAAGCTATTGAGTCATGTTTATCCTTTTCAAAATCATTTGAGATATTTCTACTATTTTAAAAATTTTATATATAGTTTTTCTTATTTTCTAAACATATTTTTCACATCATACATATCAATATTTTAAAAAGAATGATAAGTATTAATTTTATCGATCTAATTGGACATGATTTTAGAAATCTCAGTCACTAGTTATTAGGGGCTTGTTTGTCTTGTAGAGATCCTAATTTTTCGAGCTTTGTTTGCACGGTCAATATGTTGTAGTCCTACAAAAAAAATATAAATTGAGTTACATCCCTCGTAGATTATTCATGGTTGACCTATACCAACATGTCCTATACTGACGGTAATTTTTCTAAAATTATGATTTTGTCATCATACTCATTTTGTTCAATTTATGCATTGGTGAATCATTTAACATTAACCAATTCTCGATGAAATTCTCTCAAATCTTGACGGTAAACACCGCTCTTTGGAGTTAGAAAAACATGAAAAATAACCGGTCAAACCGAGTAAAAAGCACCGAACTAGTTCACAAACCCGATATTAGAGAACAAGCAATTTGAGAAATTTACAACTCCCGAGTGACCCAAAGGGTTTATAAAAGCTTGGAAAACAACCTTAGGATAAATTGGAAGAGAAAAACTAGACCGATTCAGATGAACCAGATCCAACTAGATTGAATCGGTTTATGAACCGAGTCGATTCATGAACCGGAACCGATAGAGAAAGGGTATACCGAGAAATTTATGAATCTCGAGTGACCATAAGTGTCACAAAAGTCAAGAAAAATGACTTCAGGATGAATTAGAGATGGAAACCAAACCGGTTCAGGTGAACTAGATCCGAACCAAATTGAACCGGTTTAGACTAGTTTGAACCACTATTGAACCGAATGATATTTTAAGTACCTTAGAAATTTCAAATTTGAGATTTGAGGTCACCATTGGATAGAAAATGAATTTAGATATTTTTAATTTTGAAAAATTCATTCGAATCAGGTTTAAACCGACCAATTTAAGCTTTGAACTGGGTTCAGACCGGTTCGGAATAGTGTCATCTTCTTCCTTTAGATGACAGCACTGTTCATTCGCCGAAAAATCGTGCAGCACCAGCAAAGATGAAAAGTCTCCAGCCAAGGAGTTTCAGGCAATGAATGATTGCCATTAAGGTGCCAATCGGACGGCCAAGAAGTCCCCAAGCTTCCTATATAAAGAGCCCCTCCTCATTCATTCTCTCGACACTTGAAAACTCCATTCTCAACTGCTCCCATTTCCAGCGAAGCTCGAACCAGAGCTCCGACTTGGGTACTTTTCTGAGCCAAAGAAGGTGGGATCAGGTTCTTTAGATTTGGAGAGAATCAGCTACACGTCTATTATTTCCATTTGCTTCGAGGGTCGTCGTAGAAGCGCCAGTGTGATCAAACAATGAAGTTGCTCCGGTGGATCGAAGCTGCCCTATTTTGGCCGAGCTGAAATCGGCCAATTCGAGCCTTTCTCAGGCCAAACCAAGCCCTCCCAACACCTCCATAATCCTTCTACAACTAAAATAGAGTTAAAAGGTAAGCCAATTCGATTCCCCTCTGTAATTTCTGACTGGTACTAGAGAGAGAACCGATAGAAGTTCGATGATAATATTCTCACTCAATTCGGCATCAATTGATACAATTCTTGATCCAAAGTTTGGACTATTGCACCTCCAACAGTAAGCTTTCGAAGCTTTCTCTCTCTAAATCTAATTTTCCGGCGAAGTTCTGTTTGAGCTCATTCCGGTATCAAATCGTGCGATTTAAAGTACAATTGAATCGTATAAAGGTATAGGAACTCCAATCTAACTTCAATTTCAATAATTAAACTCATTTGATCAGTCAATTTGATAAAATCAAATTCGACTAAGTTAGAAGGTTGAAATTAGGGGAAATTTGGAAATTTAAAAAATTCGAGGGACTAAAGTGTAATTTCATAAAATTGAGGGCTAATTGGGCATGATAAAGATGTTGGAGGACCAATTGGACAAATTTTGATATTTTTGGGGCAAAACTTACCATTTTAGTAAAGTAGGGGCAAAATGGTAATTTTGGAAAAGTTGGGAACCAAATTGGAAATTTGGGAAATTAAACCTTTTTTTGTGAATTTGAATAAATTGAGGTCCCAAGGTGAATTTTAAAGGTTTCGAGACTCAATTTGAGGAAAAACCGGCATTAGGGACTTAAAGTTAAAGAAAAATAACTTTAGGGACCTAATTGCAAATACCGGAAAAGTTTAGTTTTTTCATTCATTTGAGATGAATGATGGCTATTAGGCTAAAGGATAATGAACAAAAGTGTTCATATCATGTAGGAACACAAAGTACCGATAATGCCAGCTATGACAAGTTCGAGTAAGGACAACAAACCGACTAAGAGAATATTCACTGCACTATCGGATGAGTGGCATTTAATATCATACCTAGTTTGGATGATAAGCACCTCAAAAATGAAAATCCGCTACTAAGTGGTATTTTAATCATCACATTTGTGAAGTGTGATGTGGAAATCTCGCGAAAAAACTACTTACTAGTTGTAAGTAGATCATACCCGGTTAGTATGATAAAACTTCCTCGAAGGAAGTGGAAAACTCGCTTGTCGGTTATAAGCGGAGATGTCCTCATGCCAAGTTGGTATGATGGGAAATTAAAAAGTTTATTTTGTCAGAAATGCTCTCCCTTGACTGTGTTCCATTACTTAAAATTTTTGGGAGACTTTTTTTTACCAGAGCTCGAACAGCTCATATAGGGCGAAGGCCTCGATTTTGGAACTTCGGGGCTAATATGCCTGATTTTGAAAATCTCAAATAGTGGGCCCTAGGCCAGTTGGCACGAGTAGGAGCTCGTAAACAAACATGATTATTAAGCCATGAAAACTTAAGTAAATGAGTTGTTTGGCCATGATACCGAGATAGGACGAACATACTCAATAGACCAGCGACAATGCGACATGACAGGTCTTCGGACTAGTCAAGACGAACAGTTGCAGGTTGAATTGAGGGTTGGGGCTGTTGGGCCAGTGGCACCACAGATTATATGGCTTATGTGAAATTATGTTGATTTATGCATGCACTGTGTTACGAGACCTTCAAGATGCCCAAGAGGGGGTAGTGATGTATCCTAGTGCTCTGTACGACCTAGTGGGTATAAGGGCGGTTAGTCGTACCAGAAGTCTTACAAAGCTTGACATAGCTTCAAGCGCATGAGACCGGGGTGGGGACAGTATGAGGTCTCTGTCCTCATACAGACATAAAGTTTTGTTACGAAATTGAGGGTTGGATGTCTCGAACATCCACTCATTCTTAGGGTAGAAGTGGACGTGCTTCTATCTAGGTGGCCGGTAAAGTCACTTCGACGCCACAAGTTGTTATAGTGGATGGGCTGGCCTACCATTGTGTGTTCCTTCATGATGAAGGGCATGTGTTGGTTGTTACACACACCGTTATGATGAGAAATGGATATAGAAACCAAAAACTTGAGAATGAAATATTTTTAAAGGAAAAATAAGGAGTCTAGCACACTCCATATTCAAACTATTTTTCTAAAAGTAAATCTTTGAATACCCATTCACTGAGTCGTTGAACTCACCCCTCCCTTTTACCCCTTTTCATGAAACCAAGGGAAAACTAACCTTAAAGATTTATCAATAGCCGAGCCTTAAAGCAGGTATGTAAAAATTATATTCAGTTTTGATTAATGTTATTCCAGGAAAGGTATAGGTAAGAAGGACGCCTTACTCCCCACGATTTAGATGAAGGGAAAACCTTGGATAAAATGGGAGAGTGATGAGTTGTTCATGGGGATTCGACCAAACTAGGTCAAGGCATGACAACTTGAGTGGTATCAGAGCTTGTTTCCTCAAATACATTATCAACACTAGATAACATAGTAACTTATAGGAATACTTTTAAAATTTTCAAATGGCCCCAAGAAAAGTAGCCAAACAAACCCACGCTACCCTAGCCACCAGGAAGCTAAAGAGAACCCCATCCCAAGGGAGGAAATGAACTAGGAGTATAGAAGGACCCTTGGAGTAACCCTAGGTCGAGAAGGACTCGACAAGAAAGCCTCCAAGGTGTTTAGGCTCAAGGATGGCAAGGCATCGAACCATCAGCAACCCCTTAGAAAGGCCCCACGATGCTTAAAGTATAGGAGGAACCATAAAGATCCACACAAGGAGATGACATGTTATAAATGTGGACAATGAGAATACTACATTAGAAGATGCCTGCCATTTCAGAAGACAAGACTCGAGAGGATCTGTTATGAGTGTAGGAGGGTGGGACACATAGCAAGAAATTGTCTCACACTGTGAGGAATCTAAGCGATACCTTCCAATAAGGACACCTCCACCCTTACAGAAATCCGAAGGGATAACATTACAAGAACCACAATTGCAACTAGGGAACCTAATTCCACCTGGAAGAAATCTGTCTATACTATAGTTTAGTAAGGAGTATTCCATAACCCATCATTGCAACAATCTCCCTCAATAGATGTTAAAATCTTAAAAACTGTACTTTTACTTCAATAAAATTCTAAATTTCTAAAAAATTCTCTGTTCCTTAATAATACGGTAGCAAGCCTCAATTGCCTGAGATCACGGAAAGAAGATCAAGGGTAGGACCTTAAGAAAATTCAGAAATAGTAGAATATAGATAAAGGGAATTTTCCCTTAAGAAGCACTACAAACCACTTAGGAGCATAGAAGAAAACACCTCTTCCATATAAGACAAACTGAACAATGAAATACAACTACAAGGCCTCGAGACAGTAAGGTATGATCTACTTTGGAAAAACAGAGGAATCAAGTAGGGTTCTAGACTAACCTAACAAGGAAGGGGGAAGTGGAAAGACCAGAACAGTGAAAATGAAGGATGAAGAAAACCCTTGAAGAAATAAATGGCCGAAAATGAAATGATAATTATACTTAAGCCATAAAGAGGATTTAGTAAGTCCCACACAAAGAGGTTTTCGAGCAAAAAAGTGTTTGAGCCTTTCCCAAGAAAGGAGACCCTGGGAAGGCATACATGTTCCAACTAAGAAATAATGGACCAAGTGACAAAGGATGAGGAGATGAAGTGCACACCAAGGTGAAAGAACCAAGGGAAGCACATTAAGAGGACCCAAGGGGAAAGTTAAACCCAAGGAATGGGTAAGTAGGAAATAACATCAAATGACGCAGTGACAAGGGAAAATGGGTGGGCTACCCATCATAAGGAAACAAAGGAAAGAACATCCAGAAAACCTTGGAAAAGTAAGCCTTTCAATTTGAAAGAGGGTAAGGAGAAAATAACCAATGATATCAAGATTGGTCGTGGTCCACACTCACTTAATAGAGCCCAAGGAGTGTAAGGCTGGACATAAAGGGTGCTAGGAACCAATCTATCATTAGGAGCTCCTCGAAGAGAGGATAAGGAACAAAAAGGAAATGGAGGACAATGAAGGATAAAGAGTGGGAAACAATACCGACCTTAGAAGGATGTATAAAGGGAAGACGGAAAAGCCTTCAAGAAACGTTAAGAAGTTGAACTTGGACGAGAATCCTTAGGTAGAGGATACAGGTAGGAAGTAAGACCTCAAAAAGGAAAGTCCCAAAGCTAAGGAACCACCAGATGGATCCTAAGAGGGTTAAACTGATATAAAGAACCTTATAAAGAACCATAAATGGTTAAGGGTATGTTGGGATGGCCAAAGTATGACCTGATTTGGAAGAGCAAAGAAGCCAATTAGAGATTTCTAACGAACCTATAAAAGAAGGAAGCAACTAGTAGCAACAAGATGGTCAAGGAGAATAAATGAGACCATAGGAAGGACCGAGGAATAGTGGAGACTACGTTCTAAAGAAGGATAATAGAGTGGACATAGTGTTGAGTACACATAATAAGACCCGATGATCAACAAATAAGACCCAATGATCGACAAAGGTGGACAAAAACCCAAATTCAAAAGAGTATAAGAATACCAAGGAAGGAAACCTTCAAGGAGTAATAAGAAATTCGAACATCTAACACCTAAAGGGGAAATATCTACTTTGAAGGACATAGTAGAGAATGAAAATCATTAAAGGAGAACTCACTAAAAACAACAGAATCGTGAAATGGTCATAAGTAAATGAGACTGAGTTTAGGGAAAAGAAAAATCCTTGAGTAAAGGACGTCACCATAAATGAAGAAATACATAAGAAGGGAAGAATCTGAGCGTGTTGATAAATAATGAGGAAATTCAATGACTTGCACTAGAAAGACCCAACAAAGAAGTTGGGAAAGGACAAGTGGGCAAGGAAAGCCTACACAGTTGTGTAAGACATTTTGTCAAGGCATGAGGGACAACAGGATAACGATAAAGGTAGTCAAGGAATACTACCCAATGAAAAGAGTAATGAAGTTATTCAATCCTTAAAAGGTTAGAAAGTTGGGAACACCCAACAAGGAAGTATTCTAAAATTTTTATGATCACAGACATATTCTAGAGCAATGTCATGCTGTAAGAGATACGTAAGTCCAACAGTACCGAAGAAAAATGTGACTCAAATAAGGAAGAGTCTGTCTGTTAAGTATGACGAGGTCAAATGTAACTTGGACCGAAGTTGTAATAAATAATGGATGAAGGAAGGATCAAAATAGAGTGAAGGGGTAATAACATTGAAACCCATGAAATCAATTACGTAATGCTCGAAGGAACACCGAGTTAAGGATTTCAACGATAAAGAGAATAATTAGACAAATGAATGATTGGGCACCTTAGAACTTCCAATCCTGAAATCTTAAGTAAGAACCCCAAAAGGGAATAATCTTGCCCTAAGTAAAGAGAGATGCGAGCCTAGGGATATACCTTTGGACTCATGGGCAAGACATACTAGTTATGATAAAACTCCATGGAAGGAGTAAACAATATATAGGAAAAGAAATTCCTTAAGTGCATGATTTAAGGTGGAGTGAGTGAAAGAACGACCAAGATATTAACATGTCTAAGTTGACATTAAGGGAAGTTATCCCAGGGTGAAATTTAGTTTTGGGGACAAAACTCCTAAAAGTAGGGGAGAGTTGTAAACCCTGCACTTTCGAGTTAAGGAAAATCGGGAAAAGAACCGGTTAAATCGAGTGAGAAGCAACGAACTGGTTCACAAACCCGATCATCTAAGAACGGGCAATTTGGGAAATTTACAACTCATGAGTGACCCAAAGGGTTAATAAAAACTTGGAAAAGAACCTTAGTACAAATTGGAAGAGAAAACCTAGACCGGTTCCTTAAGTGTGTGATTTATGGTGGATTGAGTGAAAGAACAACCAAGGTATTAAGATGTCTAAGTTGACATTAAGGGAAGTTATCCCGAGGTGAAATTTAGTTTTGGGGATAAAACTCCTAAAAGTAGGGGAGAGTTATAAACCCCGCCCTTTGGAGTTAAGAAAAACCAGGAAAAGAACCAGTCAAATCGAGTGAGAAGCAATGAACTGGTTCACAAGCCCGATCATCAGAGAATGGGCAATTTGGGAAATTTAAAACTCTTGAGTGACCCAAAGGGTTCATAAAAACTTGGAAAAGAACCTTAGGACAAATGGGAAGAGAAAAACTAGACCGGTTCAGATGAACCAGATCCAACTAAATTGAACCGGTTTATGAACCAAGTCGGTTCATGAACTGGAACCAATAGAGAAAGGGCAAACCGGGAAATTTATGAATCACGAGTGACCTAAAGAGTCACAAAAGTAAAGAAAGATGACTTTAGGATGAATTGGAGATGGAAACCAAACCGGTTTAGGTGAACTGGACCGGAACCGGATTGAACTAGTTTGGACAGGTTTGAACCACTATTGAACTGGATGCTAAATTCATTTTTCTAAGTGGCTTAGAAAATTCAAATATGAGATTTGAGGCCACCATTAGATAGAAAATGACTTTAGAAAATTTTAATTTTTAAAATTTCGGTCGAATCGAACCTGAACCAACCGGATTAAGCTTGGAACCTAGTTTGGAATAGTGTTGTCTTCTTCCTTCAAATAACAATATTGTTCACTCACCGAAAAATCGCGCAGTGCCGGCGAAGATGAAAAGTTTCATATCAAGGAATTTCAGGCAATGAATGACCGCCATAAAGGTGTGAATCAGATAGCCAAGAAGTATTTTAGATTCCTATATAAAGAGCCACTCCTCATTCATCATTTTCGCACATGAAAACTCCATTCTTTCTCAATTGCTCCAATTTTTGGTGAAGCTCGAACCAGAGCTCCGACTTAGGAACTTTTCTAAGCCAAACAAGGCGAGATCGAGTTCTTTGGATTTAGAGAGAAGTTCGCTACATACCTATACTCTCTATTTGCTTCGAGGGTCATGGGAGAAGCATCAACGTGATTGAATAGTCAAGTAGCTTCTGTGGACAGAAGCTACCTTATTTCGGCAGAGCTGGAATCGGCCAATTCGAGCCCTTCTCAAGCCAAACCAAGCCCTCCCAACACCTCCACTATCATGCCACGACCTGGTTTGGTCGGATCCCCGTGATCAACCTGCCACTCCCCGGTTTATTAAAGGGTTTCCCTTCATTATAAACTATAAAAAGTAAGGCATCCTTTAAACCAACACCATTTACTGGAATAGCATAATCAAAACTGCATGAAATTTTAAACCTTACATACTTGTCTTATAGGCATCTTAATTGATGGTCTTTAAGTGTAGGCTTTCCAGGATTTCCTGAAAGGGATATAAGGGAGGGGGTGAGTACGACTACTCAGTGAAAGGGTTTTCAAAGGTCTACTTTTAACTTTTAAGAAAAAAATTTATATGGAGTGTGCAGACTCCTTTCTTTTCAAAAATCACTTCATTTAAAAATTTGGGTTTTTCCATTATTTCTTAGTTACCAGTGTGTCATCACCCAACACATGTGCTTCATCATGAAGGTTACAAATATTTGCAAGTCAGTATCACTACTGAACCTGCTAGTGGCTTCGGAGCGACTTTTCCTGCCACCTGGATAGAAGTACAACCACTTCTACCCTGGGAATGAGTGGATGTACGCGACATCCAACCCACAATCCTAAAATCACTTCTTCGTGTCCGTATGAGGACAGAGACCTCATCTTGTCCCCACCCCGGTCTCATGCGCTTGGTGCTACTCCAAATTTCGCACATACAATTGGAACGACGAACTGCCCTTATAGCCACCTGGTCATCCAGTGCTCTTAGGATGCATCACTACCCCTCATGGGCGTCTTGATGATCCTGTACTCATAGTGGATGCACAAACAATGTTTTCTTATCAAGCCATGTAATATGTGGTGCCACTGGTCCAATAGCCCCGACTCTCAACTCAACCCACTGTTATTTGTCTTGACTAGTCCGTCGACCTATCATGTCGCACTACCGCTAGTTGACTAAGCATGTCGGTCCTATCTTGGTACAATGACCAAACAATTCACTTATTTAGTTTTATGGCACGTATATTATGTTTGTTTACGAGCTCCTGCTCGTGCCAACTGGCCTTGGGCCCACTGTATGAGATTTTCAAAATCGGACATTTAGCCTCCAAGTTCCAAAAACCGAGGCCACTGGCCTGTAAGAGCTATTCGAGCTCCCGTCAAGAAGGTCTCCCAAATAGTTTAAGCATTAGCACACAGTCAGGGGAGAACACTTTCGACAAAATAGGTTTTCACTGTCCATTATACCAACTGGTATAAGGACATCTCCATAACCGATGAATGGGTTTTCAACTTCCTTCAAGGAAGTCTCATCATACCAACCGGGTATGATCTACTTACAACCGGTAAGTAGTTTTTGCGGATAATTTTTACATCACTTTCTCTAAGTGGTGATGATTAAAATACCAATAAATAGTGGGTTTTTATACCGAGGCACTTATCATTTCCAACCAGGTATGATTGGGTTGCCCTGATCAGGTGTGGATGATGCGTGGCTTGCACGTGCGATGCATGAGCATGCCACACACCCCTCACATGCAATGTGCATTACTTCCCCCCTTTCAATTGACCACTAACATGCATTGTACTAAATCGATTGTACTGATCCTATCAATTTTGGCATTTTCTTAGTCGGCTCATCCTCAATTTGATTGGTTTTTGAACTAATTTATTTTTATAAAATTTCTCTAGCACATTTCTTGGGTTTGGAGACAAAAAATACTTTCTATCTTTAAAGAGCTCCTTAAAAAATTATTTGAAATATTTGATTTGAGTCAATTCGATCTTATTATGCCTAAATCTCAATCAGGTGTTTCTTGATCCTTGATCTCCAATCAAGGGGATCATTCAAGGTTTGTTAAATATCATTTTTACAATATCTCATGTCATAACTCAAACCTATTTTCAATCCATCTTGGTTCGTTTGTCTAGTTTAATCTTAAGTGTTAGTTTAACTATAATTTGTGATATGTTTGACCAACAATTTCCTTTTTTTTTTTTGTAAATCATGTATTACATCTCATCCCCTCCTTTCGGCCTAACAATGAGTGTTCGTCCTCCTCATAGAAAACTCAGTTTCTATGTCTTATTTCCCTTTCAGTCATTGTGTCATGATACTTAACTGAATTCCTATTGTCTCTTTTTCATGTGTCCATTCCTATGCGTCACGCCCTGACCCAATTTAGTAGGAACCCCATGATCAACCCACAACCCTTCTTGATCTCGAGGAGTTGTTCCTCCCCTAGGTCGTGATGTCACGCCCTGACCTAATTTGGTTAGATGTCTATTGGAGGGGGATGGCTAACATGAGGAGGATGTGATTGTACTTCCTCTGGTTCAACCCGAGAATTGGTGCTTGCCTCAAGGATGAGGTTTGGTTGCCCAAATACACGGGTGAAATTTTTGTACATTCTTTGGTGTTCCGAACTAAATCTAGGAGGGGTTGCCTGGGCCACTCGGGGAGTTTCCACAAGTAGGGGTGGTAGGTAGTGTTGGAGAATGTGGCTCTAGTTCTATTGGTTCCTCTCATAGGAGCCATTCTTAATTTTTTTAAAATAATCTCTATTAGTTTCTATGTTTTCTAGTCTTGATAATGTATTCGAGGAAACAAGACTTGATACCTCTCAAGTTATCACGCCTCAACCTAGTTTGGTCAGATCCCCATGAGCAACCCATCACTCTCCCGGTTTATTAAGGGTGTTCCCTTTCTTTAAACCGTGAGGAGTAAGGCATCCTTTAAACCTGTACCTTTCCTGTAATAACATTAATCAGAACTGCATGAATTTTAAACTTACATACTTATCTTGTAGGTGTAGCTAGCTGGAGGTCTTTAGGCAGATTTTTCCTTGGTTACCTGAAAAGGGGTATAAGGGAGGGGATGAGCTTGAAAACTTAGTGAATGGGTGTTTAAAAGTTGATTTTCAGAAAAATAGTTTGAAACTTATTTTTTTAAAACCATTTCCTCAATTTCTCAGCTTTCAAAAACCATCATTTCTCATTAACCATGATCGGTGTGTTTAACAATCAACACATGCCCTTCATTATGAAGGGATCACACATTTGCAGGGCAGCTTATCTACTACATCCACTTATGGCGTCGGAGCGCCTTTACCGGCCACCGAGATAGAAGCCCATCCACTTCTACCCTAGCTATGAGTGGATGTATGCGACATCTGACCCTCAAACTCGAAAAGAAACTCCATGTCCATATGAGAACAGAGACCTCATCCCGACCCACCTCGATCTCATGCACATGAAGCTATATCGAGCTTCCCTGACTGTTGGCACGATAAACTGCCCTTATCTCCACCATGTCGTCCAGTAGCCCCTAGGACACATCACTACCCCTCTTGGGCATCTTGAAGGTCTCGTACCTCAGTGCATGCACAAAATAATAGTTTTCCTCATAAGCCATTTAATCTTTGGTGCCACTGGTCCAATGACACCGACCCTCAACTCGACCTACAGTTATTTGTCTCGACTAGTCTATTGACCTGTCTTATCACACTGCCACCAGTCCATCAAGTATGTTGGTCTTGTCTTGGTACAATGGCCAAAAACATCATTCATTAAAGTTTTCATGGCTTAATCTCATTTTTATTTATGAGCCCCCGCTCTTGCCAACTGGCCTTGGGCCCACTATATGAGATTTTTAAAAATTGGGCATTTTAGCCCCCAAGTTCCAAAACCGAGGCCTTCGACCTATCTGAGCTGTTTGAGCTCCTATCAAGAAGGTTTTCCAAAAATTTTAAGCAGTGGCACATAGTTAGGGGAGAGAACTTTCAACAAAAATAATCTTTCGGCGGTCCATCACACCAACCGAGTATGAGGACATCTCCACTCATACCAATTGGTATGATCTACTTACAACTGGTAAGTAGTTTTTCCATGTGTTTTGTCACATCACCCTTTCCAGGTGTGATGTTAAAATCCTACTCACCTATGAATGTAGTGAATTCCTCTTAACCGGAGTTTGTCTCCACGCAAGCTTGTCTTGGCTAGCGTTGTCGGTACTTCGTGTTCCTACACAATATGAACATTCTTGTTCATTATCCTTTGACTTGATGGCCTTCATTCATGACGATTGAATACATACCCAAACTTTTCAATTAATTACAATTAGGTCCCTAAAGTTCTTTTCCTTTAACTTTAGGTCCCTAATGCCGATTCCACTCCCCCCCCCCCCCCCCCCCCCAAATTGAGTCTTGGAACTTCAAAAATTTACCTTGGGACCTCAATTTATTCAAAATTGCAAAAAGGGGTTTAAGTTTCCCAAATTCCCAATTTATTCCTCAACTTTTCTAAAATTACCATTTTGCCCCTACTTTACAAAAATGATAAATTTCACCCCAAAAATTCCAAAAATTGACCAATTGGTCCTCCAACATCTTTTCCATGCCCAATTGGCCCTCAATTTTGGGAAATTGCACTTTAGTCCCTTGAATTTTTGAAATTCCCAAATATTCCCCAATTTTCCCCTAATTTCAACTATTCAACCTGATCGGATTTGATTTCATCAAATTGACAAATCAATCGAAGTTAATTGTTGAAATTGAAGGTGGATGTGAGTTCCTACACATCCATATGATTCAATTACACTGTGAATCACACGAATTGACGCCGAAACAGGCTCAAACGGAGCTTTGCTGGAAAACTGGATGTAGAGAGAGAAAGCTTCGAAAACTTACCATCGGGGGTGCGACGGTCCTAACTTTCGATCTGGGTAGATAGCTCTTGTCCTAAGATTTTTCTTAGGATCAAGAATCACATCAATTCATGTAGAATTGATGTAGATTCATGTAGAATCACATCAATTCATGTAGAATTGATGGATAATTTGGTCAGTGAAGTTTCGCCAGTTCTCTTTCTAACACTAATCGAAATTTTTAGAGGGGAGCCAAATTGACTTAGCTTTCCACTCTAGTTAAGTTGTATGAGGGTTGTGGAGGTATTGGGAGAGCTTTGTTTGGCCTAAGAAGGGCTCAAATTGTTCATTTTCAGCTTGGCCGAAATAGGGCAGCTTCGGTCTACTGGAGCTGCTTCACTGTTCTATCACGTCGACATTTCTTTGTCGATCCTCGGAGCAAATGGAGACTACCGTCGTGTAGCTGACTTCTCCTCAAATATAAAGAACCTATCCTCACCTTCTTTGGCTCAGGAAAATGCCCAAGTTGGAGTTCTAGTTCGAGCTTTATCAAAAAATGGAGCAGTAGGGAGAGAGTGGAGTTTTAAGGTGTGAGCAAGATGAATGAGGAGGGGCTCTTTATTTAGGAAGCTTGGGGACCTTTTGGCTGACTGATTGGTACCTTAATCGCAGTCATTCATTGACTGAAAGTCCCTGGCTGGAGACTTTTCATCTTTGCCGACACTGGTTGATTTTTCAGCAAGTGAACAGTGTTGTCATATGAAGGAAGAAGATGACACTATTACGAACCGAACAAGACCAGTACGAATCGGGTTCAACGCTTAAACCAGACGGTTCAAGCTTGATTTGACCGAGTTTTTCAAAATTAAAATTTTGTAAATTCATCTAAATTTATTATTTATCAAATGGTGGCCTCAATTCTCCAATTTCAATTTCTAAGCCACCTAGAAAAATGAATTTAAAAATCGGTTCAATAGTGGTTCAAACTGGTTCAACCAGTTCATGTTTGGTTCACCTGAACCGGTTTGGTTTTCACCTCCAATTCACCATAAAGTCCTTTCTCATGACTTTTGTGACTCTTTAGGTCACGCATGATCCATAAGTTATCCGGTTTGCCCTTTCTCTATCAGTTTCGATTTATAACCTGACTTAATTTTTTATTTGGAAATAAACAGTTCTTTTCCCTGTTTTCTTATTATCAAATGAGGTGGTTTACACGTGAAGAGTCAGGCGTATTATCTATCGTTGTTCTTTGGAATGATATTATTCAAAACTAACAATGAAATTCGTACCTGGGTTTTGAGGCATGGCGAGGGATGTTCTTGAATGACCGTCTCCTTCCTGAAAAATGTTAAAGGGAGGGGATGAATCTTAAAACTCAATGAGTGGGAAAATCATAGAGATAAATTTTTTGGGTGTTCTATACATTTGTGGTGTTCCATTATCTACCCCTTCTCGAGTTGGCACACAATCACACACCCTTTTTATCATAAAAATGGATCACACGTTTACAGAACAGTCCCCGACTATTCTACTTGTGGATCAAAATACCTTTACCATCAACCTTGATAGAGGTCAGTGCCCTCTACCTCGAGTTTGAGTGAACATCAATTGTTCGACCCTCAATCCCTAGCCATACTTCGTGTTTGCTTTGTGTGACAAGACCTCTTCCCCTTCTGACCTCAGTCTTAGTATGCAAGAACCTCTTGGAGCACCTCAATATACTAGACGACGTGTCATCCTTATGCTCTATGGGTCGTCCAACAGCCCTTGGAGCCACCACTACCCCATACCGGGCATCTCGATGGCTCCGCATCTTGTGCATGCAAAATCAACAATTTTCAATTATTATAGCCACTGTCTTTGGTGTTACCGGCCCAACGGACTCAACAACCCGACTCCAACTTCATAATTGCTAGCCTAACGAATTTGATAACTTAGCTTTGGCTTAGCAGCTACTAACCTAATGAGTTCCTCTGCCTAGCTTTGGCGCTATAACCAAATCACACACAATTCACCGATTCTTATGAGAGATTTCAAGCACATCGACCTTATCTTGTCTATGGGTCTACACCCATGCCCATTGGCCTTGGGCCCACTCGAACGGTATTACTCAACTATTGTATGTTCCTTACAATATCAGGATAGCCTCCCAAAATTTTTAAACTTTTTCAAACAATCAATGGAGGGTAGTCCTGGAAAACCAATTTCAATGTAGAAATAAGATGCACATCTATCCAACCGGGCCTAATGTTAAACCCACTCACCGGATGAATGTAACTTGTTTATCTAAGCTAGACTTCCAGTCCAGTCGTGTTTCCTCACACAAGTTCTAGTCCAATTTGTCCCAACAGGGTTCGAACATGCTCATGAGGAAAGTTTCGACATGAAAGTCCTCCCAAAATTTCAAAATTCCCATTTAAGTCCCTATGATTTCCAACTAACCCTCATGGGTCTTTAATTCTTTCAAAAATCACCAATTATCCCTGAATTTTTCCAAAATTGCCAATTGGTCCTTACATATCTAAAAGTTGCCAATTGATCCTTAAATTTCCAAAAATTTCTAGCTGGTCCTTAATTTCATCCAATTGCCTAATTGGACCTTAATTGGGAGTTAATTTCATAAAAGTCTTCCAATTTTCCTTAAATTACAATTCGACCCCCAATTTTCCCAAAATTCCCAAATCATCCAATTTTCTCCAAAATTGCCAGAATTGGACCTCAATTGGGAGTTAATTTCATAAAAATCTCCCAATTTTCCTTAAATTACAATTTGGCCCCTAATTTTCCCAAAATTCCCAAATTGCCCAATTTTCTCCAAAATTGCCATTTGACCTTGAAAACTTGTTTCCTTTAATTAACCACCCAAACACAGCCAATTGCTCCATTCAAGTTCAGAATTATTTTCCCTATGCCCCCTCGTCATTTCAAGTTTTGAAACACTTCATTTGGTTAAAAAATGAGCTTAAACGAAGCTATATCGGAAAATATTTCCAATGAGAGAGAGCTTGGTTTTCATACTGGTGAGGGGGCGGTGGTCCTAATCGGAATCGATTTTGTAGATTTCCCACTCACCCTGTCATGCCCCGGCCCGGTTTGGTTGGATCCCCGTGAGCAACCTACCACTCCCATTGGTTTATGAGGGGTTTCACACTCTTCTAAACCACGAGGAATCAGACATCCTTTTTCCCTGTTTTTTCTGGAATAGCATTATACAAAATTGAATATATTAAAAATTTATGTACCTGCCTTATGGTTCAACTGCAAAGGGTCTTTAAGGTTAGTCTTCCTCCTTTGCCTAGAAAGGGGTTAAAGGGAGACGATGAGTTTCTACAACTCAATGAGTGAGTGTTGGGAGCAAGTTTTCAAAAACATGCTTTATTTATCAAAACCATTGCCAAGTTTAACCATTCCTTTGTCAAGGAATTTTCTCAAATTTCAAATCTTAGAATATCTTTCCTTTTTCCATATTAGGTGTGTTTAGCATTCTTAGCCCATCCCCTTACCTCGGTAGGTGTTTGGCATATCAAACACACGCCCTTCATTAGGAAGGGTACACACATTTGCAGGGCAGTCCTAGACTGCACCCACTTAGGGATCAGCGCGACTTTGTTGTCCAGCCAGATAGAAGTCTTAGACTTCTACCCCGAGTCTGAGTGGACGTCCCAAACATCCAACCCTCAGACCCGAATGCCACTTCGTGTCCGTATGAGGATGGAGACCTCATCCTGACCCCACTCCAATTTCATGCGCAAGAAGCTCCAGAGCTTCATGACTGATTGGCACGACAATTAGTCCTTATCGCCCCCTATGTCGTCCAATAGCCATAGGGACCCATCACTACCCCACATGGCGTCTTGATGATCCCATGCCATAAGTGCATGCACAAACAAAAGTTTTCATAATTAAGCCATCCTCTTTGGTGCCAACAGTCCAACGAACCTGACACTCAACCTGACCTGCAACTGTTTGTCTAGGCCGATCCGTCGACCTAGCCTTGACGCACTACCACCAACCCATCGAGCATTATCTGTCCTGACTCAATACCATGGTGAATCACACAAACATTTCCATTTTAATTAGGAGTTTTCATGGATCTTCCTAATCATGTTTGTTTACGGGCTCTAGCCCGTGCCCACTGGCCTTGGGCCCACTGCACGTGTTTTTCCAAAACTAGGCCTTGAGCCCTATGAGTTGAAAAACTGAGGCCCCTAGCCTATTAGAGTTGTTCTAGCTCCCATCAAGAAGGTCTCCCAAATAATTTAAGCAGTTGTCACATAGTCAGTGGAGAACACTTCTGACAAAATCATATTTTATCTCATCACACCAATAGAGTGTCATGATGGATCCGCTTACAATCGGTTGGCGGGTTTCTCCTTTCCTTAAGCAAGCTCATCATACCAACTGGGTATGATATTTGTTTATTCCTACTCACAACCGGTAAGTAAGTTTTATCCTATACAAATAGTGCTCATCATCCCAACCGGGTATGATGTGAAAATTCTCACTCGCCCGATAAGTGTAGTGTACTTTTCCTCTTAACTGGCTCTTTGCCTCACGCGAGCTTATCCTTGCTAGCATTACTGGTATTTCGTGTTCCTACATGATATAAACATCCTTGTTCACTAACATTTCACCTAATAGCCTTCATTCATCACGAATGAATGAAATGCCCAACTTTTAATTACTTGCATTTAGGTCCCTAAAGTTCTTTTTCTTTAATTTTAGGTCCATGATGCCAATTTTTCTCAAATTGAGTCCCGAAACTTCTAAAATTCACTTTGTGACCTCAATTTATTCAAAATCATAAAAGGGGTTCAAGTTTCCCAAATTTCCAATTTGGTCCCCAACTTTTCAAAAATTACCATTTTGCCATTCTTAGCTCAGCTGAAATATGGCAACTTTGGTTCGCCAGAGTTGCTTCACTGTTCGATCACAGCGAAGCTTCTTTGGTGATCCTCCAAACAAATGAAAACTTCCGTTGAGTAGCTAACTTCTCCCCGAGTCTAAGGAACCCGACCTCGCCTTCTTTGGCTAGAAAAACCCTAATGTCGGAGTTGTGGTTCTAGCTTCATAAAAAATGGAGCTGTAGGGAGAGAGAGGAATTTTTAGGTGTGAGGAGGACAAATGAGGAGGGACTCTTTATATAGGAAGCTTAATAACCCCTTGGCCATCCGATTGGTGCCTTTATGGCAGTAATTTATTGCATGAAACTCCCTGAATGGAAACTTTTCATCTTCGTCAGCGCTGTTTGATTTTCCGACGAGTGAACAGTGCTGTCATCTAAAGGAAGAAGACGACACTGTTCCGAACAGGATCAAACGGGTCCGAATCGGGTTCAATGCTTAAACTAGCCGGTTTAGGCCCAATTCGACCGAGTTTCTCCAAATTAAAAATTTTTAAATTCATCTAAATTCATTATATATCCATTGGTGGCTTCAATTCTCCAATTTGAATTTTTAAGCCACCTAGAAAAATGAATTTAGATACCTATTCAAGTCGATGGACTGGCGGCAGTGCGTTAGGGCTAGGTCGATGGATCGTGTCACACCTTGACCTGGTTTGGTCAGATCCCTATGAACAACCAGCCACTCTCCCGGTTTATTAAGGGTTTTCCCCTTCTCTAAACCATGAGGAGTAAGATGTCTTTTTTGCATGTACCTTTCCTAGAATAACATTAATAAAAATTGAATATATTAACCTTACATACATGACTTGCATGTTCAGTTATCGGAAGGTTTTTAAGTAGGTTTTCCCTTGGTTACCTAAAAAAGGGTAAAGGGAGGGTGTGAGTTTGACAACTTAGTGAATGGGTGTGGGAAGAGAACATTCAAAACATCTTTAATTACAGTGTGCTAGACTCCTTATTTTTTTCAAAAATATTATTTTCCTTAAATTCCAACTTATTCCAAATCATTTATCCTCATTTCCATATCAGGTGTGTTTAACAATCACCAAACGCCCTTCATTAGGACAGGAATCACACATTCGCAGGACAGCTCGTCCACCCCGGTCTCATGCGCATGCAGCTACGTCAAGTTTCCCCGACAGCTTGCATGACAAACAACCCTTATCTCCACCATGTTATCCAGTAGCCCCTAGGATGCATCACTACCCCTCTTGGGCGTCTTGATGGTCCCGAACCTTAAGTGTATGTACAAATAAAGTATTCCATAAATCCATTTATCTTTGGTGCCACTGGTCCAATGGCCCCGACCCTCAACTCGACCTGCATTTATTTGTCTAGACCGGTTTGTCGACATGGTCTTGTCGCATTGCCGCTAGTCCATCGAGTATGTCGGTCCTGTCTTGGTACCATGGCCAAATCACATCATTCATTCATTAAACATTTTCATGGCTTATCATCATGTTTGTTTATGAGCTCCCACTCGTGCCAACTGGCCTTGGGCCCATTGTACATGATTTTCCAAAACCGGACATTTTAGCCCCCTAAGTTCCAAAATCAAGGCTTGTGGCATATCTGAGCTATTCAAGCTCTCTTCAAGAAGGTCTTCCAAAATTTTTAAGCATTGTGACATAGTTAGGGGAGAACCAATAAACAGATTTTCTACTTCCTTCTAGGAAGTTCATCATACCAACCAGGTATGATCTACTTACAACTGTTAATTAGTTTTTCAGTGTATTTCTCACATCACTCCAACCAGGCATGATGTTAAAATTTCATATAGAAGTGGTTTTTCATTTCTGAAGTACTCATCATCCCAGCCGCATATGTCACACCCTGATCCGATTTGGATGGATCCCCTTGATCAACTCGCCACTCTCCCAATTTATTAAGGGTTGCCCCTTCTTTATAAATCGTGAAGAGTAAGGTATCCTTTAAACCTAAACCTTTCTAGAATAACATAAATCAAAATAGCAAAAAAATTTAAACTGATCATACCTGTCTCACAAGCGTATTAGTTGATGGTCCTTGGGGTAGGCTTTCTGGGATTTACTAAAAGGGATATAAGGGAGGTGGTGAGTACAATAACTTAGTGAATGGATTTTAAAATTTTAATTTTTATTTTTTTGGGAAAAATATTTGATTTGGAGTGTGTAAGACTCCTTATTTTCTTTAAAAACCTTTTATTTCAAATTTTGATTTTTATCACCATTTCTTACTAACCACTGTGTGTCATCACCCAACATACATCCTTCATCATGAAGGTCAAACACACAATCGCATGCTAGTACATCCATTGAACCCACTTGTGGCATCATCGCAACTTTACCAGCCACCTAGATAGAAGCACGTCCACTTCTACCTTGAGAATGAGTGGATATTCGCAACATCCGACCCTCAATCCCATAACAATTCTCCGTGTCCGTTTGAGGATAGAGACCTCATCCTAACCCCACCCCGGTCTCATGTGCTTGAAGTTACGTTGAGCTTCGCAAGGCTTCTGGTACGACTAATTGCCCTTTTATCCACCAGGTTGTCCAGGGCCCTAGGACACATTACTACCCCTCTTGGACGTTTTGAAGGTCTTGTAAACACAGTGCATGCACAATCAACATTTTTCACATGATGCCATATAATCTGTGTTGCCAGTCCAATAACCCCGACCCTTAACTCAACCTATAGCTATTTGTCCTGACTAGTTTGAAGACCTGTAATGTCGCACTACTGCTAGTTGACTGAGTATGTCGGTCCTGTCTTGTTACCATGTCCAAACAATTCATTTACATTAGTTTTCATGGCATATAAATCATGTTTGTTTATGAGCTCCTACTTGTGCCAATTGGCCTAAGGCCCACTGTTCGATATTTTCACAATTGGGCATATTAGCGCCCATGTTCCAAAATCGAGGGCACCAGCCTATTAGAGCTATTCGAGCTCCCATCAAGAAGGTCTCCCAAATTGTTTAAGCAGTGACACACAGTTAGGGAAGAGCACTTCTGACAAAATATATTTTTCAACTGTCCATCATACCCATCGAGTATGAGGACATCTCCGCTCATAATCGATGAACGAGTTTTTCCACTTTCTTCGAGTAAGTTTCATCATACCAACCGGGTATGATCCACTTACACGAGGTAAGTAGTTTTTTTCGTGTGATTTTCACATCACTCCTCTTAGGTGTGATGGTTAAAGTACCACTTAGCAGTGCGTTTTCATTTTTGAGGTGCATATCATCCCAACTGGGTATGATATAAAAATCCCACTCACAATTGATAAGTAGGTTTTCATTAAATAAAAGTGCTTATCGTCCCAAATGGTATGATGTATAAGATTCCCACTCACCCGTTAATGTAGTGAATTTCTCTCGACCAGTTCTCTGTATTCATGCGAGCTTGTCCTTGCTGGTGATCCCGATACTTCATGTTCCTACATGATATGAACATACTTGTTTATTATCCCTCGACCTAAAAACCTTCATTCATTCTAAATGAATGAGAAAACCAAACTTTTCATTGCATTGCAATTAGGTCCCTATAGTTATTCTTCTTTAAATTTAAGTCCCTAATGTCGATTCTTCCTCAAATTGAGTTTGAAAACTCTTAAAATTCACCTTGGAACATCAATTTATTCAATTTCACACAAAGAGGTTTAATTTCCCAAATTTCCAATTTGGTCCCCCAACTTTTCCAAAATTACCATTTTACCTCTACTTTACAAAAATGGTAAGTTTTGCCCTAACAATTCCAACAGTTGCCCAATTGGTCCTCCAACATCTTTGTCATGCCCAATTGGTCCTCAATTTTATGAAATTGCACTTTAGTCCCTCTAATTTTTTAAATTCACAAATTTCCCTTAATTTCAACCTTCTAACTCTGCCAAATTTGATATCATCAAATTGACCAATCAAATGAGTTTAATTGTTGAAATTGAAGTTAAATTGGAGTTCCTACACCTTCATACGATTCAATTGCACTTTGAATTGCACGATTTGGTCCCGAAATGAGCTTAAATGGAGTTTCAACAGAAAACTGAACTTACAGAGAGAAAGCTTCGAAAGCTTACCATCGGGGGCGCGGTGGTCCAAGCTTTCGATCTGGGTAGATAGCTTGTGTCTAGAGGTTCCTCCTAATATCAAGAATTGCATCAATTGATGTTGAATTTAGTGAGAATTTCATCATCAATATTTTGCTGGTTCTCTCTCTAGCACTGGTCAGAAATTACAGAGTGTAGTCGAATTGGCTTACCTTTCAGCTTTAATTCAGTTGTAGAAGGGTTGTGGAGGTGTTGAGAGGGCACAGTTTGGCATGAGGAGGGCTCCAATTGGCCAATTTTAGCTCGACCAAAACATGGCAGCTTCGATCCAATGGAGCTGCTTCACTATTCTATCACGCTGACGTTTCTCCAGCGACTCTCGGAGCAAATGAATATCACATGCATGTAGCTAACTTCTCCTCGGTTCTAAAGAACCCGACCACACCTAGTTTGGTATAGAAAAATGCCCAAGTCGGAGCTCTGGCTCAAGCTTCACTAGAATTGGAGTAATTGAGAGGATGAATGAGGAGGGGCTCTTTATATAGGAAGCTCGGGGACTTCTTGGTTGTCCAATTGGTGCCTTAATGGCAGTCATTCATTGCCTAAAACTCTCTGGCCGAAGATTTTTCAGCTTCGCCGGTATTGTGCGATTTTTCGGTGAGTGAACAGTGCTGTCATATGAAGGAAGAAGATGACACTGTTCCGAACCGGGTTCAAAGCTTAAACCGACCGGTTCACTCCCAATTCGATCAAAATTTTCAAATCTAAAAATTTCTAAATTCATTTTCTATCCAATGGTGGCCTCAAATCTAAAAATTTTAATTTTTTAAGCCACCTAGAAAAATGAATTTAGCATCTGGTTCAATAGTTGTTTAAACCAGTCCAAATTGGTTCAATTTGGTTCACCTGAACTAGTTTGGTTTTCATCTCCAACACATCCTAAAGTTCTTTTTCATGACTTTTGTGACTCTTTAGGTCACTCAGGATCCATAAATTTCCCGGTTTACCCTTTTCTCTATCGGTTTGGTTCATAAGCTGGCTTGGTTCATAAACCGGTTCAATCCTATTGGATCTGGTTTATCTCAACAGGCCTGGTTTTTCAATTCCAATTTGTTCTAAGGTTCTTTTCCAAGGTTTTATGAATCCTTTGGGTCACTTAGGAGTTGAAATTTCCCAAATTGCCTGTTCTCTGATGATCAGTTTGTGAACCAGTTTAGTTTTCTCACTCTGTTTGACCGGTACTTTTTCCTGGTTTTCCTTAACTCCAAAGAGCGTGGTTTAAAACTCTCCCCTCATTTTAAGAGTTTTGTCCCCAAAACTTAATCCACATATTTCACATTTGGATCAATTTCCTTTAATGTCCACTTCCTTCTCTACTTAGGACAAGATTTTTCCTCTTGAGTGTTCTTACCTAGGATTTCAGGATTGGGAGTTCCAAAATACCCAACCATTCTCGTGTCTAATTACTCTCTTGGTAGTTGAAACCCTTAGCTCGATGTTCTTTTGAGCGTTACGTATTTGTTTTCATGATTTTCTTTGTTATCACCTTTTCGTCCTATTTTGACCATTCCTCCATTTGTTATTTATTATAACTTCTGTCCAAATTTTATATTCAACCTTGTCATGCTTAATAGCTGACTCTTCCTTACTTTGAATCATATTCTCCTTGGGATTGTTGGGCTTACATGCTCCTTACAGCATGACATTTTTGAGGACCTGTCTTTGTCCTTTAGATTTCTAGAACATCTCCTTTAGGGTCTTTTCTTAGCTTTTCGACCTTTCAGGGATCATATAACTTCATCCCTCTTTTCTTTTGATAGCATTCCTCGACTACCTTTTACTGTTATCCTTTCATCCATCATGCCTTTGAAGTCATGTCTCACATAACCGTATCGATTTCTTTTACCTAATCATCCTTTCCCAACTTCTTTATTGAGTCTTTTCGATTCCAATCATTGGGTTTTCTAATGACTTACAAACATACGAGGATTCTTCCCTTCTTATGTCCTTCCTCTTCTTTAGTGGCATCCTTTATTCAAGGACTTCCCTTTTTCCTTAATCCTCTCTTACTCACTCGTGACCATTTCACAATTCATTATTTCGAGCTGACCCCTTTTTGGTCTATGTGTCGATTACATTATTTGGGGAGTTCCCTTCTTACGGATTCATTCTCTACTATATCCCTCCATGTAGAGATTTTAACCTTAAGAGCTACATACTCAACCTTCTTACCATTCCTTGAATATTCCCTTCTTCCTTTCTTCATACTTCTTTTTATATTGGGTATTTGCCTATCATAGATACTCTATTATCTTAAAATTCACATTTTTTAACTAGAGGACTTACCTCTCCAAGATTTCTTAGATGCGCTTTACTCTATTCCCTTATTATGGGTAGTCCACCCATTTCTTACTCATACGATATCTTTTGATGTTATCTTCTGACTTACCCTTTTCTTGAGTTTAACTTACTCCTTAGTTTCTCTTAATATGCTTCCATGGGTTCCTTTCACCTTAGCATGAATTTTATTTGCAAATTCATCTCCTCATCTCTCGTCGCCTGGTTCTATTTCCTCTTTATTAAGTCATATATCCTTTCTCAGGGTTTCCTTATTTGGGAGGATTCTTCCTACTTTCTCTCATAATTCGTCTTTGAAGGCACCTAACTTTAAATGATGTCCCTTGATGCCATTCTTTCACGCTTACCTTTACTCTTGAGATCCTATGGGTACGTCCTTCATATTCCATCCTCATTATCACTTGTACCCCAGTACATGTCTATTTCTTTCGGGGCAGAGCTCACATCCACCTAGTTTTCAAAATCTCTTGATCATCATTCTTGAGGCTCACTTAACTATCTCGAGACTTTTAATTGTAAATCCGAGCTTGGCCAATGATTTCTTTGAGGATTTTTCTTTGTCCTTCTTTTCCAATGTTTTGGCCTTTTCACTTCACCCTTCTTTGTCGTGGTTTAAATCTACGGTTCTCCCAAAGGCTAGTTTGTTAACTACCTCCTTTCTACTAGGTACTCCTAGAATCGTTATTTGGCTCTTCTGTTTTTCTCCAAGCAGGTCACGCTGGGTCATCCTGATGCATCCTTCCTTGGAAAATTTCTTAATTAAGGGTGGATTCTTTGCACTCCACGTCATGACCATCCACCCATCTATGATCCCTTCAAGGGGTACTTAGTCGTATGCATTCTTCCAAATTTCCCTTTTTATAGCATTTTTCCTTCTCTTCTTCACTATGTCTTACCTTGGAGTTTTTGGAGGACATCTTCCATGTTTGTCCCTCCTGATGGGGTTCTAGGTGTACTTTCAATGTGCCTTACCTCTATTCTTGTGATATCCCTCTCTATTTGGTCTTCTTAAGAAGGAGTTTAAATTTCGCTTACCTCACCATTTCTTGACCTCTTTGCAAATCGTTAACCTGCCTCAAGGTTTTAGTTATTAGTCCTTCCTATCTTTCATGACTTTTCATAAGGTATTTCCCTAAATCTATGAGGTGTAGGTCAATCCTTCTTTACCTGTCCTATCTCCCTTACACCTATAACAGATTGTCTTGGTGCTTATCCATAGTAGGGTTGGGCAATTCTTCATGTAGTGTCCCCATTTTTCACTTATGAAATGGTTATTCCTAAGCATGAATCGTTGTGGTTCCTACTTTATTTTGAGTAATGCGGGGTCTTTCTAAGGTTGCTGATGGCTTGGTGCTTCGCCGTCCTTGAGACTGAATACCTTGATAGTTTTCTTATTGAGTTTTCTTGTTGAGTCTCCTTTGCTAAAGGGTCATTCTAAGAGTCCTCTTAGGATTCTTAATTCCTTGATATTCAATTTCCTTAACTGAAATAAAAAAATTTTCCTAGTTTTTGTAGTAGTGTGGGTTTGTTTGGTTACTTTTCTTGGGGCCATCTTCTTAGCAAAATCACATCATTGGGAGATAGGAATTTAAGAATTTTGAGTACTTCATTAATAGAGGAACACAAAATGTTGAGGTTTAAGCTCGAATACAAAAAGTAGTCACAAAATAGATAAGAAGCTATGGATTTCTTGGTAAGTATCCTCCTTGGTAAGATTATACGTTCATACTAGTATTTCTCGCTTTAGGCTTGGCTTTCTTTGTACATAGAATTGTGACCCTAACATGTCCTGACACCGTACTCCTTGGTGGTACTAGATACTTCCCCATTTGGTCCTTTGGGCTTCTACTATGTCTCGGCATTAGGAAGCTTCTGGGGTTGCCTTCCTACGAGAATAGGGTATTGAGTAGTGTCATTCCTAATTTTCTTGGTTCCTCTCCTAGGAGCCATCTAAAAATTTTAAGATCAATCCTATTAGTTACTATATTTTCTAGTCTTGATTATATATTTGAGGAAATAGGCACGAATACCACTCAAGTTGTCATGCACCGACCCGGTTTGGTCGGATACTCGTGATCAACCCACCACTCTCCGGGTTTATTAAGGGTTGCCCCTTGTTTATAAATCGTGAAGAGAAAGGCGTCCTTTAAACTTACACCTTTCCTGGAATAACATAAATCAAAACTGCATAAAATTTAAAACTAATCATACCTGTCTCAAAGGCGTATTAGTTGATGGTATTTGGGGTAGGCTTTCTAAGATTTCCTAAAAGGGATATAAGGGAGGGGGTGAGTACAACGACTCCGTGAATGGGTTTTCAAAATTTATTTTTTTGGAAAAATATTTGATTTGGAGTGTGTCAGATTCCTTATTTTCTTTAAAAACCTTTTATTTCAAATTTCAATTTTTATCACCATTTCTTATTAACCACTGTGTGTCATCACCCAACACACATCTTTTATCATGAAGGTCAAACACACAATCATAGGCAAGTACTTCCACTAACCCCACTTTTGGTGTCGGAGCAACTTTACCGGCCACATATATAGAAGACGTCCACTTCTACCCTGAGAATGAGTGGATGTTTGCAACATCCGACCCTCAATCCCGTAATAATTCTCCGTATCCGTATGAGGACAGAGACCACATCCTAACCCCACCCCGGTCTCATGCGATTGAAGCTACGTCGAGCTTCGCAAGGCTTCTAGTACGATTAACTGCCCTTATATCCACCAAGTCGTCCAAGGCCTTAGGATGAATCACTACTCCTATTAGGCGTCTTAAAGGTCCTATAAATAGAGTGCATGCACAATAAACATTTTTCACATGGTGCCATATAATCTGTGGTGCCACTAGTCCAACGACCCTAACCCTCAACAGGACTTCTAGCTGTTTGTCTTGACTAGTCCGAAGACCTGTCATGTTGCATTGTCACTAGTTGACTGAGTATGTCGGTCTTGTCTTGCTACCATGGCCAAACAATTCATTTACTTAAGTTTTCATGGCATATAAATTATGTTTATTTATGAGATCCTGCTCATGCCAACTGGCCTAGGGCCCACTAATCTAGATTTTCAAAATTGGGCATATTAGTCCCCAAGTTCCAAAACCGAGGACTCCGGCCTAATATAGCTATTCAAGCTCCCGTCAAGAAGGTCTCCCAAATTGTTTAAGTAATGGAACATAGGTAGGGGAGAGCACTTCCGACAAAATATATTTTTCAACTGTCCATCATACCCATCGAGTATGAGGACATCTCCGCTCATAACCGATGAATGGGTTTTTCCACTTTCTTCGAGTAAGTTTCATCATACCAACCAGGTATGATCTACTTATAAGCGGTAAGTAATTTTTTTGTGTGATTTCCACATCGCTCCTCTTATGTGGGATGGTTAAAATACCACTTAGTAGTGGGTTTTCATTTTCGAGGTGCATATCATCCCAACCGGGTATGATATAAAAATCCCACTCACAACCAGTAAGTTGGTTTTTATTAAATAAAAGTGCTGATCATCCTAATCGGTATGATGTATAAGATTCCCACTCACCCGTTAATGCAGTGAATTCCTCTTAACCGATTCGTTGTATTCACACCAGCTTGTCCTTGCTGACGATCCCGATACTTCATGTTCCTACATGATTTTAACATCCTTGTTCATTATCCCTCAACCTAATAGCCTTCATTCATTCCAAATGAATGAGAAAACTAAACTTTTCATTTATTTGCAATTAGGTCCCTAAAGTTATTTTTCTTTAACTTTAATTCCCTAATGCCGATTCTTCCTCAAAGTGAGTCCCGAAACCCTTAAAATTCACCTTGGGACCTCAATTTATTCAATTTCACAAAAGGGGTTCGATTTCACAAATTTCTAATTTGGTCCCCCAACTTTTCCAAAATTACTCTTTTGCCCCTTCTTTACAAAAATGGTAAGTTTTGCCCCAAAAATTCCAAAAATTGCCCAATTGGTACTCTAACATTTTTTTCATGCTGAATTGGTCCTCAATTATATGAAATTACACTTTAGTCCCTCAAATTTTTTAAATTCTCAAATTTTTTCCAATTTCAACCTTCTAACTCTACCGAATTTGATTTGATCAAATTGACCAATCAAATGAGTTTAATTGTTGAAATTGAAGTTAAATTAGAGTTCCTACACCTTCATACTATTCAATTGCACTTTGAATCGCACGATTTTGTGTCAGAACGAGCTTAAATAGAGCTTCGTCAAAAAATTTGAATTAGAGAGAGAAAGCTTTGAAAGCTTACTGTCACGCCCCGACCCGATTTGGTCAGATCCCCGTGAGCAACCCGCCACTCTTCCCGATTTACTAAGGGTTTTCCCCTCTTTTAAAAATGGAAGGAGTAAGGCGTCCTTTAAACCTATACCTTTCCTAGAATACATAAATCAAAACTGCATAAAAATTTTAACTTAAATACCTATCTTGCAGGTGTGATTAATCGAAGGTCATTGGGTAGGTTTCACTTGGTTACCTAAAAAGGGATATAAGGGAGGGGGTGAGTTCAACGATTCATTGAATGGGTGTTTAAAGTTTGATTTTAGGGGAAAATATTTAAATCAGAGTGTGCCAAACTCCTTATTTTAAAATTTCTCATTTTCAAAATCTTAGTTTCATCGTAATTACTCACTCCTTAACCATAACCGGTGTGTTTATCAACTAATGCATGCGCTTCATCATGAAGGGAACACACATGATTAAAACTCTACATCTGTATGAGGATAGAGACCATACCTCAGTCTCGTGCACATGAAACTCAAATACAGAAGCTTCACGAAGTCCCAAACACAGCAGCTTCGTGGAGTCCAAACACATAAACTCCATGGAGTACAAACATAGAACTCCGTGAAGTACAAACATAGAACTCCATGGAGTACAAACACAGAACTCCATGACTAACAAGTATGATGAGAAATGCAAACCCAATAGCTTCTCTTTTTCCCTTATTGCCACCATGTCATCCAGCAGCCCTTAGGATGCATTACTACTCCTCTTGGGTGTAATAATGGTTCCAAAACTTAATTGCATGCACAAATAAAGTTTCCCTCAAAAGCCATTTAATCTTTGGTGCCACTGGTCCAATGGCACCGATCCTTAACTCTACCTGTAGTTGTTTGTCTCGACTAGTTCGTTGACCTGTCATGTCGCACTACTGCTAGTCTATCGAGTATGTCGGTTCTATCTTGGTTCCATGGCCAAACAATTCATTTACTTAAGTTTTCATGGCTTAGAGTCATGTTTGTTTACCAGCTCCTGCTCATGCAAACTAGCCTAGGGCCGACTGTTGAAGATTTTCAAAATTGGGCATATTAGCCCCCAAGTTCCAAAACCGAGGCCTCCGACCTAACAGAGCTAATCAAGCACCCGTCAAGAAGGTCTCCCAAAATTTTTAAGTAGTGGCACCCAGTCATGGCAGAGCACTTTCGACAAAATATACTTTTTAGCTGTCCATCATACCAACCGAGTGTGAGGACGTCTCCGCTCATAACCGATGAACGGGTTTTTCACTTCCTTCATGGAGGTTTTATCATACCAATTAGGTATGATATACTTACAACCGTTAATTAGTTTTTCTGCTTGATTTTCACACCACTTCTCTTAGGTGTGATGATTAAAATTCCACTTAGCAGTGTGTTTTCATTTTCGAGGTGCTTATCATCCCAACCAGGTATGATATAAAAATCTCACTCACCAGTTAATGCAGTGAATTCCTCTCGGCCGGTTCTTTGTATTCACACGAGCTTGTTCTTACTGGCGTTCCTGATACTTCATGTTGCTACACAATATGAACATCCTTGTTCATTATCCCATGGCTTAATAGCCTTCATTCATTCTAATTGAATGAGAAAACCAAAATTTTCATTTATTTGCAATTAGGTCCTTAAAGTTATTTTTCTTTAACTATAAGTCCGTAATGCTGATTTTTACTCAAATTGGGTCCTGAAACTTTTAAAATTCACCTTAGGACCTCAATTTATTCAATTTCACAAAATGGGGTTCAATTTCCCAAATTTCCAATTTGGTCACCCAACTTTTCCTAAATTACCGTATCCCCTACTTTACAAAAATGGTAAGTTTTCCCCCAAAAATTCCAAAATTGCCCAATTGATCCTCCAACATCTTTGTTATTCCCAATTGGTCCTCAATTTTATGAAATTGCACTTTAGTCCCTCAAATTTTTGAAATTCCCAAATTTCCCCCAATTTCAACCTTCTAACTCTACCGAATTTTATTTTATCAAATTGACCGATCCAATGTGTTTAATTTTGAAATTGAAGTTATACTGGAGTTCCTACACCTTCATATGATTCAATTGCACTTTGAATCACACGATTTGGTGCGATTGGGAATGTCAACTGGAGGAGGAACATTAGTAGGAGAGGGTTGGGATTGTACTTCCTCAAGCTCAGCTCGAGGGTTGGTATCCTCCTCAAGAGTGAGGTTAGGTTGCCCAAACACTCGGGTGAACTCTTTGTACAATCTCTTACATTCCAAGATTAATCCATGTGGGGTTGTTTGGGCTCCTTGGGGAGTTTCCATATGGAGGGTTGGTTAGGCAGTGTCGGAGCCTGTGTCTCTAATTCTCTTGGTTCCTATTAGTTACTATATTCTCTAGTCATGATAATGTATACAAGGAAACAGGCTTTGATACCACTCAAGTTGTCACGCCCCGACCTAGTTTGGTTGGATCCCCGTGAGTAACCCACCACTATTCCCGATTTACTAAAGGTTTTCCCCTCTTTTAAACCCGAGAGGAGTAAGGTTTCATTTAAACCTGTACCTTTCCTGGAATACATAAATCAAAACTGCATAAAAATTTTAACTTACATACCTGTCTTGTAGGTGTGACAAACATGAGGTCTTAGGGTAGGTTTCCCTTGGTTACCTAAAAAGAGATATAAGGTAGGAGGTGAGTTCAACGACTTAGTGAATGGGTGTTTAAAGTTTGACTTTTAGGGGGAAATATTTAAATTGGATTGTGTCAGAGTCTTTATTTTAAAAATTTTCAATTTCAAAATCTTAGTTTCATCATCATTACTCACTCCTTAACCATAACCGATGTGTTTATCAACTAAGACATGCCATTCATCATGAAGGGAACACACATGATTAAAACTTTGTGTTTGTATGAGGACAGAGACCATACCTCGGTCTCGTGCACATGAAACACAAACACAGAAGCTTCAGGAAGTTCCAAACACAGCAGCTTCATGGAGTCCAAACATAGAAACTCTCTAGACTCTGTGGAGTACAAATGCAGAACTCTGTGGAGTACAAACACAGAACTCCATGACTAACTAGTGTGACGAGAAAGACAAAACCAGTAGCTACTCTTTTTCTCTTATCACCACCATGTCATCCAGCAGCCCTTAGAACGAATCACTACCCCTCTTGGGCGTCTTAATGGTCCTTTACCTCAAGTGCATGCAAAAACAAAGTTTTCCTCAAAAGCCATTTAATCTTTGGTGCTACTGGTCCAACAGCCCTGACCCTCAACTTGACCTGTAGTTGTTTGTCTCGATTGGTCTGTCGACCTGTCATGTCGCACTACTGCTAGTCTATCGAGTATGTCGGTGGGAGAGCACTTTTGACAAAATATACTTTTCAGTTGTCCATCATACCAACTGAGTATGAGGATATCTCTGCTCATAACCGATGAACTGGTTTTCCACTTCCATCACAGAAGTTTCATCAAACGAACCGGGTATGATCTACTTAGAAATGGTAAGTAGTTTTTCCTATTGATTTCCACATCACTCCTCTTAGGTGTAATGATTAAAATACCACTTAGTAGTGGGTTTTCATTTTCGAGGTGCTTATCATCCCAACCAGATATGATATAAAAATCCCACTCTCCTGTTAATGCAATGAATTCCTCTCCATCAGTTCTTTGTATTCACACGAGCTTTTCCTTGGTAGCATTCCAATTGAATGAGAAAAGCTTGGTACTTCATGTTCCCACATGATATGAATATCCTTGTTCATTATCCCATGGCCTAATAGCCTTCATTCATTCCGATTGAATGAGAAAACCAAACTTTTCATTTATTTGCAATTAGGTCCCTAAAGTTATTTTTCTTTAACTTTAAGTCCATAATGCCGGTTTTTCCTCAAATTGAGTCCCAAAACTTTTAAAATTCACCTTAGGATTTCAATTTTATTAAATTTCACAAAAAGGGGTTCAATTTCCCAAATTTCAAATTTGGTCCCCCAACTTTTCCAAAATTACCATTTTGCCCCTAATTTACAAAAATGGTAAGTTTTGCCCCAAAATTTCCAAAATTGCCCAATTAGTCCTCCTACATCTTTTTATTCCCAATTGACCCTCAATTTAATGGAATTGCACTTTACTTCCTCGAATTTTCAAACTTCCCAAAATTTCCCCCAATTTCAACCTTCTAACTCCACCGAATTTTATTTCATCAAATTGACCAATCCAATGAGTTTAATTTTGAAATTGAAGTTATATTGGGGTTCCTACACCTTCATACGATTCAATTGCACTTTGAATCATACGATTTGCTGCCGGAATCAGCTCAAACGGAGCTTCGCCGGAAAATTGAACTTAGAGAGAGAAAGATTACCGTTGGAGGCATGGCCATCTAAGCTTTCAATCTGGGAAGGTAACTCTTGTCCCGAGGTTTCTCATAGGATCAAGAATTGCATTAGTTGATACCGAATTGAATGAGAATTTTATCATCAAAGTTATGTCGGTTCTCTCTCTAGCACCAGTCAGAAATTGAAGAGGGGAGCTAAATTGGTGTACCTTTCAGCTCTAATTCAGCTGTAGGAGGACTGTGAAGGTGTTAGGAGGGATTGGTTTGGTCTGAGAAGGGCCCAAATTAGACAATTTCAGCTCGACCGAAATAGGGCAACTTCGGCATGCCAGAGCTGCTTCACTGTTCGATCATGTCAGCATTTCTCTGGTGACTCTCAGAGCAAATGGAGACTGCATGCGTGTAACTGACTTCTCCCCGATTCTAAAGAATCCAACCATGCCTTCTTTGGCTTAGAAAAGACCCTATATTGGAGCTCTAATTCACGCTTCACGAGAAAACTAAGCAGCTAAGAGAGGATGGAGTTTTCAGGTGTGGAGAGGATGAATGAGGAGGAGCTCTTTAAATAGGAAGCTCGGGAACTTCTTGGTCGTCCGATTGTCACCTTAATGGTAGTCATTTATTACCTAAAATTCACTGACCGGAGACTTTTCAGCTTCACAGTTGGTGCACAATTTTCTGGCGAGTGAACAGTGCTTTCATCTTAAGGAAGAAGATGACATTATTCCGAATGGACCAAACCAGTCTAAATTGGGTTCAAAGTATATACCGACTGATTCACCCTCAATTTGACTGAATTTTTCAAATCTAAAAATTTCTAAATTCATCTAAATTCATTATCTTTCCAATGGTGGCCTCAAATCTCAAAATATAAATTTCTAAGCCACTGAGAAAAATGAATTTAGCATTAAGTTCAATAGTGGTTCAAACCTGTCCAAACCGGTTGGATGTGGTTCACCTAAACCAATTTGGTTTTCATCTCCAATTCATCCTAAAGTCCTTTTTCATGAGTTTTGTGACTCTTTAGGTCACTCGAGATCCATAAATTTTCCAGTTTACCCTTTTTTGTATCAGTTCCTGTTCATAAACTGGTTGAATCTTGTTGGATTCAATTCATCTCAACTGGTCTGGTTGTTCTTTTCTAATTTGTTCTAAGGTTCTTTTCCAAGGTTTTATGAATCATTTGGGTCACTTGGGAGTTGAAATTTCCCAAATTGCTTGTTCCCTGATGATTGGTTTATGAACCGATTTGGTTTTCTCACTCTATTTGACCTGTTTTTTTCTCGATTTTCCTAAACTCCAAAGAGTGGGATTTACTGGGTATGATGTGAATAATCCCACTCACCCGTAAATCTTGACGTGTTCATCCCCAGTTGATTTTCCAAGTTGACTCAAGCTTCTTTTGCTGGCATTTTGGTCCTTTGTGCTCCTACACGATTTAGACAACCTTATCTATTAATACTCGGCATAATAGCATTCGTTCCTCACGTATGAATGACTAAATTCAAAACTTTTAGTTATTTGCACTTACATCCCTAAAGTTCATTTTCCTAGACAAGGTCCCTAATGTAAATTTTTCCCAAAATTGAGTCCCAAAACTTCCAAAATTCACTTTGGGTTCTCAATTTACCAAAAATCACTTAAAGGGTTCAATTTTCCCAAATTTCCATTTTGGTCCCCAACTTTTCAAAATTACCATTTTGCCCCTACTTTACAAAAATGGCAATTTGACCCCAATTATTTCCAAAAATCAACTAATTTGTCCTCCAACATCCTTTTCATGGCCAATTGACCTTCAATTTTGGGATATTATAATTTGGTCCCTCAATTTTACGAAATTTCCAAATTTCCCCAATTTTTCCCTTTCACACTGGCCAGATTTGATTTCGTCAAATTGGCCAATCTATTAGGGTTAATTGATCCAATTAAAGATATGGATCAGTTCCAAACTTCCACATGATTCAATAGAGCTTTGAATGATGTCATTTGGGTCCGAATTGAGCTCAAATAGAGCTTTGTGGAAAATTTGAACTTAGAGAGAGAAAGCTTTGAAAGCTTACTGTCGGAAGTGTGGCGGTCCGAGCCTTCGATTGAGGCAGGTAGCTCTCATTCTAAGGATCATCCTAGGATTAAGAATTGCAACAATTCATATCGTATTGAGTGTGAATTTGGTCAATGAATTTTCGTTGTTTCTCTCTCTAATGCAGATCGGAATTTATAGAGGGGAGCCAAATTGGCTCACCTTTTAGTCTAATTCGATCTTATGAGGGTTATGGATGTGTTGGGAGAGCTTTGTTTGGCCTGAGAATGGCTCAATTTGGCCATTTTTAGCTCGATCGAAATAGGGCAGCTTCAGTCCTCCGAAGCTGCTTCACTGTTTGATTACGTAGGTACTTCTCTAGCGATCCTCGGATCGAATGGTGACCACAGTCGGGTAGCTGACTTCTCCATGAGTCTAAGGAACATGACCTAGCCTTTTTTGGCTTAGAAAAACCCTAATGTCAGAGCTCTGGTTCGAGCTTCACCAAAAATTGGAGCAGTAGAGAGAAAGAGGAGTTTTTAGGTGTGAGGAGAAGGAATGTAGAGGAGCTCTCTATATAGGGAGCTTGGAGACTCCTTGGCCATCCGATTGGCACGTTTATGGCAATTATTCATGACATGAAATGCCCTGAACATAGACTTTTCATCTTCGTCGGTGCTGCTCGTTTTTCCAGTTAGTGAACAATGCTGTCATCTGAAGGAATAAGACGACATTGTTACGAACCGGATTGGACCAGTTCAAACCGGGTTTAATGCTTAAACCGACCGATTCAGGCCTGATTCGACCAAGTTTTTCAAAATTAAAAATTTATAAACTCATTCTCTATCTAATGATGGCTTCAATTCTCCAATTTTATTCATTTAAGCCACCTAGAAAAATGAATTTAGCAACGGATTCAATGATGGTTCAAACTGTTCCAAACCGATTCAATCCGGTTCAAATCCGGTTTAGATCTGGTTCACCTAAACTGGTCTGGTTTTCTCTTCCAATTCATCCCAAAGTCTTTTTCCAAGGTTTTTATGATTCTTTGGGTTACTCGGGAGTTGTAAATTTCTCAATTTGCCCTTTCTCTAACAGTTGGGGTTCGTGAACCAGTTTGGTTTTCTCACTTGGGTTGATTGGTTCTTTCTTGGTTTTCCTTAACTGCAAGGGATGAGGTTTACAGACCGTCCTAGATAAACAACTGTATGTTGGGTTGAGGGCCGGGGCTATTGGACCAGTGGCACCAAAGATAAATGGCAATGTGAAAACTGTTGTTTATGCATGCACTTGAGGTTCAGGACCATCAAGACGATCAAGAGGGGTAGTGATGTGTCCTAAGGGTTACTGGACGACATGGTGGAGATAAGGGTAGTTTGTCTTGCCAACAGTCGGGAAGCTCAATGTAGATCATTGCACATGAGAATGGAGTGGGGTCAGGTTGAGGTCTCTGCCCTCATACGGACACGAAGTTGTTTTCAATTCTAAGGGTTGGATGTCGCGAACATTCACTCAAATCCATGGTAGAAGTGGATGGCCTTCTATCTTGGTGGCCAGTAAAGACGCTCTGAGCCATAAGTGGGTGCAATGGACGGACTGCCCTGTGAATGTGTGTTCCCTTTCTGATGAAGGGCGTGTGTTGTCTGCTAAACACACCAAATGTGGAATTGAGAAAAAAGGTTTCGACAAACCTGTATTTGAGGAAAGATTATTCTTAAAGTAAATAAGTAGTTTTGGCACACTTTGATTAAAGTTGTTTATGAAAAACTCACTCCCAACACCCATTCACTAAGTTGTAGAACTCACACCCACACTTTACCCCTTTTCAGGTAACCAAGGGAAACCAACCTCAAAGACCTTTATGTAGCCAAACCTTAAGATAGGTAGGTAAGATTTAATATATTTAGTTTTGTATAATGTTATTCCAGGAAAAATAAGAAAAAGGATGCCTTACTTCTTACAGTTTAGAAAAGGGTGAAAGCCTTCATAAACCAAAGGGTGTGGCGGGTTGCTCATTGGGATTTGACTAAATCAGGTTAGGGCTTGACAGTTGGACCTTAATGCCACTTTGTGTTCATATGAGGACGGAGACCTCATCATGACCCCACTCCAGTCTCATGCGCAAGAAGCTCCTAGAGCATCATGACTGATTAGCTCGACAATCTGCCTTTATCACCCCCATGTCGTCCAACAGCCCTTGGGACCCATCACTACCCCTAGGGCATCTTGATGGTCCCGTACCATAAGTGTATACACAAACAAAAGTTTTCATGATTAAGCCATCCACTTTGGTGCTAACGGTCCAATGGCCTCGACACTCAACCCGACCTGTAGTTGTTTGTCTAGGTCGGTTCGTCAACCTAGCCTTGACGCATTACTACCAGCCCATTGAGCATTGTCGATCCTAATTCGATACCGTGGTGAATCACACAAACATTTCCATTTTAATTAGGAGTTTTCATGCCTATTCCTAATCATGTTTACTTACGGGCTCTAGCCCGGGCCCATTGGCCTTGGGCCCACTGCACGTGTTTTTCCAAAATTAGTCCATGAGCCCTATGAGTTCAAAAACCAAGGCCTCTAGCCTATTAAAGTTGTTCTAGCTCCAATTAAGAAGGTCTCCCAAATAGTTTAAGCAGTTGTCACATAGTGAGTGGAGAACACTTCTGACAAAATCACTTTTTATCTCATCACACCAACCGGGTATGATGATGGATCCGCTTACAACCGGTACATGGGTTTCTCCTTTCCTTAAGGAAGCTCATCATACCAACCGAGTATGATATTTGTTTATTTCTACTCATAACTGGTAAGTAGGTTTTATTCTTTAAAAATAGTGTTCATCATCCCAACCGGTATGATGTGTAAAAGTATCACTCACCCGATGAATGTGACGTGTTCGTCCCTAGTCAGTTTTCAAGTCCATGCTAGCTCTCTTGCTTACCTTACAGTCTCACGTGACCCTACACGATTTGGGTATCATTATTAATAAGGATTCGATATGACAACCTTTGTTTTCTCACGTATGATCTACTAACCGCAAAGTTCTTAGTTTATTGCACTTAGTTTCCTAAAGTTTATTTTTTTCACTTCAGGTCACTAATTCTAAATGTTCCCCTAAATTGAATCCCACAGTTTACAATATCCTCTTTGGATCCTTAATTTATTCAAAATTGTGTAAGGGGCTAAAGTTTTCCAAATTTCCAATTTGGTCCCCAATTTTCCAAAAATAACGATTTTGCCCCTACTTTCCAAAAACAGCCATTTGGCCACAAATCTTTCAAAAATTGACCAATTGGTCCTCCAACATCTTTCTCATTACCAATTGACCTTCAATTTTGAGAAATTGCATAGAGGTCCCTCAATTTTTCAAAATCCCCAATTTTCCCCAAAATTTCCCTCAATTTCTTCCCCCTTTTCTAACTGAATTTGATTTCTTCAAATTGGTTGTTCAATTGGGGTCAATTGCTCCAATTGATGGCATGGATTGGTTCTTACACTTCCATACAATCAAATGAAGCTTTGAATTGCAGAATCTGAGTCTGAAATGAGCTCAAGTGGAGTATTGCCGAAAAACTATTCGTAGAGAGAGAGCTTCGAAAGATTTCAGTCGAAGGTGCAACGGTCCGAGCTCTCGATCTCAAAAGGTAGCTCTTGTACTTAGGATCCTTCTAGGATCAAGAATGGCTACAATTGAAGTCCATATGAGAGTGAATTTTGTTAGTGAAACTTGACACTTTCTCTCTCTATCATTGATTTGCTACGATAGATGAGGGCCAAATTAGCTTACCTTTCACCTCTGTGGAGGTCATGTGAGGATTGTGGGCACATTGGGGAGGCTCGGTTTGACTAGATAGGGTCCAAATTTGGCCAAATTTAGCTTGGCCAAAACAGAGCAGCTTCGATTCGTTGGAGCTGCTTCACTATTTGATTCTACCGGTGCTTCTCTAGTGATCCTCAAGTCAAAGGGAAGTTGATGTTAGTTAGCTTACTTCCCCCGGAGTCTGTAGTACCCGACCTTGCCTTCTGAGGCTAAGAAAATTGCCCAAGTCAAAACTCTGGTTTGAGCTTCACCAGAACATGGAGCACTTGGGAGAGGAGGGCAATTTGAGGTGCGTGGAGGATAAATGGAGAGGAGTTCTTTATATATGGAGTTCAAAGACCCTCTGCCCGACCAGTTTCCATTCTTGTTGAGCTTATCCTCATCCAAAAATGCCCTGGTCGGAGGAATATTTCTCTCGCTAGAAATGGAAAATTTTTTAACCGATGAACAGTGTTATCATCCTGATTATCATCCTGAGTAAGAAGACGACACTGTTCTGGACCGGACCGGTTCTGTCTGACCAGGTTCAATGGAGAAAATCAATCGCTTCAAGCCTGATTCAACCAGTTTTCTCAAATCTAAAAATTTCTAAATTCTTCTAAATTCATTTCCTATTCAATGGGGCTTTAATTTCCCAATTTGATCATTTTAAGCCAACAAGAAAAATAAATTTAGAAATCGGTTCATGTATAGTTCAAATCGGTTCAATTTGGTTCAATCCAGTTCAGGTCTAGTTCACCCTAAACTGGTTCAGTTTTCTCCTTCAATTTGTTCCTTGGTTCACCACCCCACCCCCATGATTTTTATGAATCTTTGAGTCACTTGGGATCTTTCAATTTCCCATTTTACCCCTTCTTTACAAGTTTCTATTCATTAAATGGCTCGGTTTTCTTTTTTGAATCGACTAGTTCTTTTCCCGATTTTTCTTATCTTCAAAGGAACGGGATTTACACACCCGGTAGTCACAACGCGTTTGTCCTACTGGGATTCGTTTCTAGGCGTGCTCTCTAGCGTAAGTCCTCGTGGTGCTCGCTTCACTCGATCCGAGCTTTCAAACTCCTCGTAACTGAAATTTGGACTTTTATTTCTTTAAAATTTCATAATTTGTCCCAATGTATCAAAATTACGAATTTTCCTCCAAAGTTTTCCAAAATTACTAAAATGCCCTCATCTCATAAAAACTAGTAATTTAGTCCTCATTGTTCCAAAATTTCACCAATTGGTCCTAGATTTTCTCATTTTTGCCATTTGGGCCTCGAATTTTGAATAATTGCACAAAGCCCCTGAACTTTGGAAATTTTCAAAATTGCCCCCAATTCTCCCCAAAATTAAACCTTTGAATTTCTTGATTATTACCTCATCCAATTGATTACCTAAATGTCCTAAGTTTCTTCATTTCTTGTTGTTATTCACCTCATTTAGCTTCCCATGATCATCCTACACTTCAAATTTCTAAATTTGGCTAAGTTTTGAGCTTCACCAAAGCTCTGTCGGAAAATAACTTTAGAGAGAGAAGGCTTGATGAGCTTATCGGTGGAGGGGCAGTAGCTAGAGCTCGAGGTTCAGACAATTGGCATTCATCGGGGTGTTCTACTAGGATTGGGTCATGCTGCAATTAGTTGATGGATGACGGGAATTAGAAGAGAGAAGTTTCGGGGAGGGAAGGTTTTATATTTCAAATGCTCCGACGAGAAGAGGTGAAACTAAGCTTACCCAATGTTTGGGAGGGATCAAAAAGTGTCTTAGGGGAGTTAGGGAAGGTCAATTTCACCCACAGGAGGTTGGGGATGGTCGGGGTTGGGTTGCTCAGAAGTTTGCTGCTTTGGAAATCCGAAGTGGCTTCACTATGAAATTACTCCAACACCTCTCTAGTTGCTCTCAGGTTAAGCTGAGGGTTCCACGAGGTAGAGGACTCCTTCCCGGTTCTGATGCCACCCATCAGAGCTCCTTTGGTTGCGATAGTAAATAATATAAAATTTAAATGAGGCAATCAAGTAAAACAATAAATAACTTTAAATAATGAAAACTTAATTGTAGAAAGAATATAACCATTATTTGTAAACTCAATATCATATAAATATTCAATTGAAAATGAAAGTTTTCTTTACAATTTACTTAGCAAAATATTACAAAAGTAACTCAAGAATTTAAAATTATAATTAACTTCAATTATTCTAGAAATATAATGTAATATAACAACTTCTCTAAATAATAAATAAACATTTGATGCACTCTTAGTTTTATGATATTAAATCAGATATGCTATTTTTAATAATTATTTAACTATGATAAATATAAAGTATCTTCTCTTATTAATCCTAAGTAATCCATAAATAAATTCAATAAGAATATAAATCAAAGCAATTACTCTAGGAATTGAAAGAGTAATATACAAAATATGAAATAATTAGTTAAAATTAACTTATTTACATGTAATGAAACGAAAACAAAATTTCCTTATATTTATTTTCATATATGGACCTAAAGAATACTTATACAATATTGCAGTAATCTTTGCTATTATAGATTGTCCAATAAGTTATAAGACATGATTTCTTAACAAGTAACTTACACAAATAAAATTAAGAGATAAATAATTTATTTTTCTGAGAAAGAAACCAAATTTGCAAGTAAAACTTTCCAAACACATCATTTTTACAACTTATAATCACTTTACAAAAAACAAAAATATTTACATATAATTTCATTATATAATAAAAACAAAGAATTTTACTATCAAGGATTGTAAACATAGTGTACCTTTGTGATAGTGCATTGACAACTATATATTTCACACCTTCTCTATACTTAATCACATATGGAAAAGTTTTGATAAAAATCACATACCTGGCATGACGCTTATTTAACCTGTATTGCCACTCGCTCCACTTTTCACTAAAAAATATAATTAATACATATAAAATGCCTATTTCTGATACTTCACAATTATTTTTGAACAATTTAGTGAAATTGGGTAATACAAGCAATGGGAATATAGTTAGTTTATACTCTAAATATTTGAATATATTTTCTTGCACATCATAAAATTTAAATAAAATATTCTTTTCCAAAAATATAGTAAGAGATATAGGACAACTATTAAATTTAGGAACATAATCCATATAAAAAAAGTTAATTTAAGGAAACTTCTTATTTCACTTATCAAATAAGCTGTTGGCAAATCTTGAGTTATCTTAATTTTCTTTAAAATGACAATTCTTTCAAAACTTGAAAAATATTTAGGAAATACAATATTATTCCAATAATATATACATTTACTAAAATTAGAAAAGAATATATATTTCTTAAAAATATTTAAGAAAATTTTAAATATTCTTGATGTTCATATAAGGAAATGTTATTATTAAAATATACATTAATAAACTTTTCAATAAAAGCATGTAATAAATATTTTCATAATCTTATAGAAATATTACTTGTATTAGTTAAACAAAAATCATAATTAACCATTCATATAAATCATGTTTTGTCTTTAATACATTTGTTAATTTATATTTATCTTTAATTCAAATTTTATTATATTTACTTTTAAGCTTTATTTTTTAAATCAAATAAAATCCATACAACTCATCTACCATATGATCTAAATAAGGAATAGAGTATTGAAACATTATCGTAGTATTGTTAATAACTCGATAATTAATGTATGTCTGCCAAGTCTTACCCTTTTGGATAGTTGCACAACTGGTGGATTAATTCTCTTTGGTACGATTCTCTTTTCCATCAGCTTACTAACTTGGTGTTGAGTTTGATTCTTGATCCTTAGACTTAATGGCAAAACAAGAGATATCTTCTTTGTAAGATTCTTTAATTCTTGCAAAAAAAATATAATATTGCTAAGCAAATATCCAACAATAGGTTAGTATTTAAAAATATATACTTGTACATAAGTGTTCTAAGGATATGTAAATTTATATTGATCTCACTTTTTCTTTTAATAAAATTATTTTTACTATCTTTCTTTTCAATTACAACTTTTTTATTTTCTTTTCTTTTTCAATTTTAGCTTTTCTCTCTTCTATTTCAACCCTAATTTTTCTTTCTTTTTCAATGTCACCTTTTTTCTCTTTCATTTCAATTATGTCTTTTATCTCTTCTTATTTTTCTGCTATTTTCTTTTCATTTGCCTTTTTCCTTTTCAATTGATCCTCACCTATTTGTTGTAGAGTCAAAGGTACAAGAGATATCGGTCTATTATTTATCATGTGTAACTTGACGATCAACCTTCTAAGGTTGTCCCAATAAAATATGGCATGCATGCATTGGTACCATATCACATAATACCTTATCCTTATATTTCCCAATAGAGAATTAAACCAACACTTCCTTGGTTACCTCAAGTTTGTGTGTTCAATATTTGAATTGGATAAGGCTTCAGATGCTTCGATGTAGGTAATGTCAACTTCTCCGCAAGCTCGGTGCTAGCCATATTAGTGCAGCTTCCCACATCTTTGATAATAGAACAAACCTTATTTTTCATAGAACAACAAGTATGAAATAGATTCTCACGTTGGTTGTCCAAGATGTCATCAATCCATGGCCTTTCCCTTGGAGTATATTAATTGATGGAATCGTGCATGACGCTATCACAATTAACTTGTAGATCCCCTTTAGTTCTTGTGCATCAAAATGCATAGATTGAAAGCCCCAAGGGTGTTGTTCAATGGAAGTATGTTGATGTGAACGACATCTCACACCTTCCTCCTAGTGATTCATTCGCTTGTGAAGTGGCTCAAATCCAAACTTTACAACTTGTTTCATCATTGCTTCCTAGTGTAGATTTTGAACGGGTTGAAGGCAACTTTCTTTTTTCCATGTGTTTCCTAATTGTTGGTACTTGTAATCCTACCAATTGTTAGAAACAAAAGAATCTTACAACTCTCCCTCACATATTTCTCTAAAAAATTCCTATTTTACACTCAAATAGCTTCTTCTTATAGATTTAAAACACTCTTGTCTTTTTCCACTTATATTCCTTCTTTCAATTTTAATTAAACTTAAGAACAAATCATTTTCATTAAGTATTTCAACTTAAGGAACAATCAAGACAAATCAACAAGGTTTCAAAAGGCAATTCTAAAAGGATTTAAGCATGAGATATAAAAATAATCAAAGTGATTTAGAAAATAAAATATGGAAATCTAATAGAGTAGAATGAATAAGATACTGAGTATAGACTTTTGTGATTATTCTCTTTTTTTTTTCCTACTTTTAACATTTTTATGCCTTTTTATAACTTTTTTGCCTTTTTATCTTTAACTTTCTTTTTTTGCACGCCTTTTTTTAATATTTTTTAAAGTTTTTTTGGCTTTTTTTAAATATTTTTTTTACTTTTTTGGATTTTTTTAATATAAAGAAAGTAGATATAAAATATGAGATTTTTTTATAGAGAATAGAAGTAGAAGAATATAATGAAAATATAACTATATAGAAGAAAAAAATGATTTTTTTGTTGGTTTTTTTGTATAGTGAATAGGAATAGGTAGAAGATAAGGAAAGTAGAACAAAATCTAAAAGGATAGTGTGGAACTTGTTGTGCAACCGTGTACTCTGATACCAACTGATGTGAATGTTGCCAATATACTGACGACACGTTACACCAAATATGGAATAGACCCCAAGACTTTCGTGACTCAAGTAAAAAGAATAGAATATATCTTGTTTGATTAAGAAAATAAGGTACATATAAATGTAGACGCAACACCAAAATTCTCTTAGAAAAGCCTAGTATAAGTTCGATTGCTTGAACGCCACAAGTAAAAACCTAATAAGTTCAAAAGTTCTCTAAAAAGAGAAAGAAGACATAAACCTCACAATATCATTGAAATCAATGATATGTCCTTACAATGCTCTAAAGTTAGCATTTTATAGTCACTTATAAATATTAGTTATTCTCTAAATAAGAAAATAAAATATTATGGTTGACATGCCAATCAATAACTATTTATATAGAAAATATTACTAAAATATTTGTTGTATATTTATTTATAGATATTTAAGATAATAAATATTTGGAAATATATTATTTTATTTTGTAATCTTTTAAAATATTTATTATTTTCATAAATCTCCCACTTGAAATTCAATTTTGAATTATCATCTTGATATCTTATTAGGCTCTTCTTTTGGGCTTGAGATCTTATTGGATTCTTCTTTTGGGCTTCCACTTGGGTTTCTTTAATTGTTCCAATCTGCCCATTCAATACTTTTTCAAATCTTTTAGCTCTTGACTTGTGAATCACAGCATGCCCAATTTGATTTACATCAAAATGGTTCGTCGTCAGAGCTCTAATTAGCAATTCATCAAAAAAAGAGCAATCTGCCTTCAAAGGGTGGCTAAGTGGTCGGCAGGTCGAGTGGGAGGGTGCTCTATTTATATAGAGCTCGGCAACTGATGGGTCTACTGGCCAGCGGTGGTTTTGGCATCTGACTCACCCGATTCCGCTGGCGGCAACTGCTTTTCAGGAGGCGGAAGTTCTGGTCCTCCTCCGACGGACGCAAATCACTTATCAGACTGAGGTGGATGACAACCCTGTTCTACGCATGCGAGCTTCGCACGTGCTAAAGGGCCACATGGCATCTCGTGATTGGCCAACTTTACTGACGTGGCGCCCTACTCAACGACCATGTCAGCCTTTGACTTGTTTATTGGACACGTGGCATCCTCCCATTGGCTGCTCCAGCTTGCATTGCTGCTGATTGGATTTCCCTTGACCAATGATCGTGACACGTGGTGCCCTATGATTATTTGTTTGAAATGTGTTAGATTTCCCTCCTAGCGCACAGTGTCACTGCTACGTGTTGGCATCTGAAGAAATCAAACCTTCAATTAGAGCAATTGAATCGTATGGAAGTATAGGAACTGATTCAAACCTTCAATTAGAGCAATTAACACTAATTGAATGGCCAATTTGAAGAAATCAAATACTGTCAGTTTGAAGGGGAGAAATTGGGGAAAAATATTAGGAAAAATTGGGAATTTCAAAAAATTGAGGGATCTCTATGTAATTTCCCAAAATTGAAGGCTAATTGGCCATGAGAAAAGTGTTGGGAACCAATTGTTCAATTTCCAAAACATTTGGTGTCAAATTGCTATTTTTGGAAAGTAGGGGCAAAACCATAATTTTTCAAAAATTGGGGACCAAATTGGAAATTTGGAAAACTTGAGCCCCTTATACAATTTTAAGTAAATTGAGGGTTCAAAGGGAATTTTGGAAGATTTGGGGCTCAAATTGGTGAAAAAATGGCATTAGGGACATAAAGTTAAGGAAAATGAACTTTAGGGACATAAGTGCAATTAATCGATAATTTGTGAGCCTAGGCTTTTATGCCAAATTGTAATTGATAAGGCTGCCCAAATCATGTAGCAACAAGTGTGACCAAAATGCAAGCAAGAGAAAGCTCACGTAAACTTGAAAAACCAACTGAGATAGCGAACATTTTAGAAATGAAAAACCACTTGTGAAGTGGGACTTTAACATCATACCTGGTTAGGGTGATGGGCAATTTAAGCTAAAACCTACTTACCAATTCTAAGTAGAGAAAATAATACACGGTTTATAAACCCCATCCTTTGATAATAAGAAAAGCAAGAAAAGAACCGGTCATTTCCAAATAGAAAACTAAGTCGATTTATAAAATGTAACCGATAGAGAAAGGGCAAATTGTAAAATTTATGGATCTGGAGTGACCTAAAGAGTAATAAAAGTCATGAGAAAGAATTTAGGATGAACTAGAGGTGAAAACCAAACCGGTTCAGGTGAACCAGACCTGAATCGGATTGAGCTAGTTTGAACCAATTTGAACCACTATTGAATCGGTTTCTAAATCCATTTTTCTAGGTAGCTTAGAAATTTTAAATTTAATAATTGAGGCCACCATTTGATAGAGAATGAATTTAGATGAATTTATAAATTTTTAATTTTGAAAAACTCGGTTGAATCGGGCCTGAACCGGGCAGTTTAAGCATTGAACCCAGTGTCGTCTTCTTCCTTCAAATGACAGCACTGTTGACTCACCAAAAAATTGAGCAGCACCAATGAAGATGAAAAGTCTCCAGCCAGGGAGTTTCAGGCAATGAATGACTACCACAAAGGTGCCAATCAAATGGTTAAGAAGCCTCCGAGCTTCCTATATAAAGAGCTCCTCCTCATTCATCCTCCTCACACCTGAAAACTCCTCTCTCTCCCTACTACTCCATTTTCCGGTGAAGCTCGAACCAGAGCTCTGACTTAGGCATTTTTCTAAGACAAATATGGCAAGGTTAGGTTCTTTAGATTCAGGAAGAAGTTAGCTACCTGACGGTAGTTTCCATTTGCTCTGAGGATCGCTAGAGAAATGCTGGCGTGATCAAACAGTGAAGAATCTCCGGCGAACCAAAGCTGCCTTATTTCGGTCAAGCTAAAAATAGCCAATTCAAGCCCTTCTCAGGTCAAACCAAGCTCTCCCAACACTTACACAACCCTTATATGACTGAATTAGAGTGGAAATGTAAGCCAATTTGGCTCCCCTTTGTAAATTTTGATCAATGTTAGAGAGAGACCGACAAAACATCACTGACCAAATTCTCCTTCAATTCGGCATGAATTTATGTGATTCTTGATCATAGGAAGAACCTCAGGATGAGAGCTATCTGTCCAGATCGAAAGCTCAAACAGTCACACCTCCTACACTAAGCTTTCAAAGCTTTCTCTCCTTAAGTCTAGTTTTCTAACAAAACTCCATTTGAGCTCAATTTGGATCCAAATGACGCGATTTAAAGTTCCATTGAATCCTATGGAAGTGCAGGAACTCAATTTTACCTTCAATTTCAACAATTAACCTTGATTGATTGGTCAATTTGATGAAATCAAATTTAGCCAGGTTGAAAGGGGGAAATTGAGGGAAACTATGGGGAAATTTATGGATTTCAAAAATTCTAGGGACTAAGTGCAATTTTATAAAATTGAGGGCCAATTGGCCATGGAAAAGATATTGGGGGACATATTGGTTGATGTGTGGAATTATTGGGGTTAAATTTACCATTTTGTAAAGTAGGGGCAAAATGGTAATTTTTTAAAAGTTGGGGACCAAATTGGAAATTTGGGAAACTTGAACCCCTTTATGTGATTTTTGAATAAATTGAAATCCCAAAGTAAATTTTAGAATTTTCGAGACTCAATTTGGAGGGAAAATAGGTATTAGGGGCCTAAAGTTAAAGAAAAAGAACTTTAAGGACTTAAATGTAAATAACTAAAAGTTTAGGCATTTTATTTGTTCATGGTGAATAAAGGTTATTAGGACAAAGGATAATGAACAAGGATGTTCATATCGTGTAGGAACACGAAGTACTGGGAAAGCTAGTAAAGACATGCTTGCGTGGAGTTAAAGAGTCAAATAAGAGGAATTCACTGCACTATCGAGTGAGTGGGAATTATCACATCATACCTGGTTAGGATGATGAGTACCTTGGAATAAAAAATCACTACTAAGTGGCATTTTAACATCACACCTTGATGGGGTGATGTGAGAAAACATGCAGAAAAACTACTTACCGGTTGAAAGTAGATTATACTCGGTTGGTATGATGAACTTCCTAGAAGAAAGTAGAAAACCTATTTATCGATTATAAGCAGAGATGTCGTCATACCCAGTTGGTATGATGGATGGATGAAAAGTTATTTATGTTAGAAGTGCTCACTTTTGACTGTGAGCCACTGCTTAAAGATTTTGGGAGACCTTCTTAACGGGAGCTCGAATAGGTTGGAGGCCTCAGTTTTGGAACTTGGGGCTAGAATGCCCGATTTTAAAAATCTTGTACAGTGGGCCCAAGGCCAGTTGGCACAAGCAGGAGCTCATAAACAAACATGATGTTAAGCCATGAAAACTATAATGAATGATGTGATTTGTCCATGGTACCAATACAAGTCCGACATACTCGATGGATTGGCGGCAGTGCGACAAGACAAGTCGACAGACTAGTCAAAACATACAGTTACAGGTCGAGTTGAGGGACAGGGCCGTTGGACCAGTCGCACCAAAGATGAAATGGCTTATGGGGAAAATTTATTATTTTGTGCATGCATTGAGTTTTGGGACCATCGAGACACCCAAGAAGGTGATGCGTTCTAAGGGCTACTGGACAACATGGTGGAGATAAGGGCAGTTTGGCGTGCCAACAATTAGGGAAGCTCGACGTAGCTTCATGTGTACGAGACCGAGGTGGGGTCGGGATGAGGTTTCTGTCCTCATATGGACACGGAGTTTCTTTTTGGGTTTAAGGGTTGGATATCACATACATCCACTCATTCCCAGGGTAGAAGTGGACAGGCTTCTATCTAGGTGGTCGGTAAAGTCACTCTGATGCCACAAGTGGGTGCAGTGGATGGGTTGCCCTACAAATGTGTGATCCCTTCATAATGAAGGGCGTTTGTTGATTGTTAAACACACCGACTGTGGTAAATGATGAGTAATGGTTTTAAAAACTGAGAAATTGAGAAAGAAGGGATTTTAAAATAAGGAGTCTAGCACACTCCAATTAAAAATATTTTTCAAAAACTCATGTTTCAAACACCCATTCACTGAGTTGTCAAACTCACTCACCTCCCTTTACCCCTTTTTAGGTAACTGAAGGAAAAACCTACCTAAGGACCTTTAGCTAGCTAAACCTGCAAGACATATATGTAAGTTTAAATTTTATGCAATTTTGATTAATGTTATTCTAGGGAAGGTACATGTCTAAAAGACATTTTACTCCTCGCGGTATAAAGAAGGGGAAAACCCTTAATAAACCGGGAGAGTGGCGGGTTGCTCACGGGTATTCGACCAAACCAAGTCGAGGCATGACACAATTGGTATGATGGACTTCCTTGAAGGAAGAAAAAACTCGGTTGTTGGTTATAAGCGGAGATGCCATCACACCCGGTTGGTGGGATGCAGTGAAAACATATTTTTGTTAGAAGTATTCTCAAAATACTTCCTTCATGAAGGAAACACACATACGCAGGCCAGCCCATCCACTGTACCCACTTGTGGCATCGAAGCTAATTTACCGGCCACCTAGATAGAAGTACGTTCTCTTATACTCTAGGAATGAGTAGATGTACGCGACATCCAACCCTCACTCCCATAACAAAACTTCATTTCTGTATGAGGACATAGACCTCATCCCATCCCCATCCTGGTCTCTTGTGCAATGAAGTTATGTCGAGATTCTCAAGACTTCTAGTACAACTAACTACCCTTATTTCTACCAGGTCGTCTAGAGCCCTAGGATGCATCACTACCACTCTTGGGTGTCTTAAAGGTCCCGCAACACAGTGCATGCACAAACAAATCAACAGTTTTTCACATAAGTCATATAATCTGTGGTGTCACTGGTCCAAGGCCTTGACTCTCAACTCAACATGCAGTTGTTTGTCTTGACTGATTTGAAGACCTGTCATGTCGCACTACCGCTAGTCCATCGAGTATGTCGGTCTTGTCTTGGTACCATGGCCAAACAACTCATTTACTTAAGTTTTCATGTCTTAATAATCATTTTTTTATGAGTTTTGCTCGTGCCAACTAGCCTAGGGCCCATTGTTCGAGATTTTTAAAATCAGGCATATTAGCCCCCAAGTTCCAAAACCGAGGCCTTTGCCCTAACTGAGCTATTCGAGCTCCCGTCAAGAAGATCTCCCAAATAATTTAAGCAGTGGCACATAGTCAAGAAAGAGCACTTCCAACAAAATAAACTTTTCAACTGTCCATCATAACAACCGGGTATGAGGACATATCTGCTTATAATCGTCAAGCGGGTTTTCCACTTCCTTCTAGGAAGTTGCATCATACCAACTGAATATGGTCTACATATAACCGATAAGTAGTTTTCCGCATGATTTTCACATCACTCCTCTGAGGTGTGATGGTTAAAATATCACTTAGCAGTGAGTTTTCATTCTTGAGGGGTATATCATCCCAACTAGGTATGATATTAAATATCCCACTCACTCTATCATACAGTGAATTTCCTCTAGCCAGCTTGTTACCTTTGCACGAACTTGTCTTAGTTAACGTTCCTGGTACTTCATGTTTCTATATGTTATGTACATTCTTGTTCATTAACCTTTGGCCTAATAGCCTTCATTCATCACGAATGAATAAGAAAACCAAACTTTTCATTTATTTGCAATTAGGTTCCTAAAGTTATTTTTCTTTAAGTCCCTAATGCCAGTTTTTCCTCAAATTGAGGCCCGAAACTTTTAAATTTCACCTTGGGACCTCAATTTATTCAAATTCACAAAAAGGGGTTCAATTTCCCAATTTTTCAATTTGGTCCCCATCTTTTCCAAAATTACCATTTTGCCCCTACTTTGCAAAAATGTTAAGTTTTGCCCCAAAAATTCTAAAATTAGCCCAATTGGAGCTCCAACATCTTTATCATATCCAATTGGCACTCAATTATATGAAATTGCACTTTAGTCCTTCGAATTTTTTAAATTCCCAAATTTCCCCTAATTTCAAGCTTCTAACTGAGTCAAATTCGATTTCATCAAATTGACTGATCAAATGAGTTTAATTGTTGAAATTGAAGTTACATTGAGTTGCTACACCTTCATATGATTCAATTACACTTTGAATCGCACGATTTGATGTCGGATTGAGCTCAAACGGAGCTTCGCTGGAAAACTGAACTTAGAGAGAGAAAGCTTTAAAAGCTTGTCGTTGGGGGCGCGACGGTCCGAGCTTTCAATCTGGCAAGAATTGCATCAATTGATCTTGTCCTAAGGTTACTCCTAGGATCAAGAATTGCATCAATTGATGCTGAATTGAGTGAGAATTTAGTTATCGAAGTTCTGCGGGTTCTCTCTCTAGCACCGATCAAAATTTACAGAGGGAAGCTAAATTGGCTTGCCTTTCAGCTCTAATTCAGTTGTAGGAGGACTGTGGAGGTGTTGGGAGGGCTTGGTTTGGCTTGAGAAGAGCTCAAATTGGCTGATTTCAGCTCAGCCAAAATAGGGCAGCTTTGGTCTGCCGGAACTGCTTCACTGTTCGATCACGTCGACACTTCTCTAGCAACCCTCGGAGCAAGTGGAGACTATAGACATGTAGCTGACTTCTGCCTGAATCCAAAGATCCTGACCACACCTTCTTTGGCTTAGAAAAATGCCCAAGTTGGAACTCTGGTTCGAGTTTAACTGAAAAATGGAGCCGTTGAGAGAGAATGGAGTTTTCAAGTGTGAGGAGAATGAATGAGGGGCTCTCATATAGAAAGCTCGGGGACTTCTTGGTCGTCCGCTTGGTGCCTTAATGGCGGTCATTCATTGCATGAAACTCCATGGCGGGAGTCTTTTCATCTTTGCCGGCGCTGCTCGATTTTTCGTTGAGTGAATAGTGCTTTCATCTGAAAGAAGAAGACAACACTATTCTGAACTGAAACGGACCGGTCCGAACCGAGTTCAAAACATAAACCGGCCTGTTCAGGTTAGATTCAACCGAATTTTTCAAAATTCAAATTTTCTAAATTCATTCTCTATTCAATGGTGGCCCCAATTCTCAAATTTGAATTTTCTAAGCCACCTAGAAAAGTAAATTTAGCATCCGGTTCAACAATGATTCAAATCGATCCAATCCAGTTCAAATCTAATTCACCTGAAACAGTTTGGTTTTCATCCCCCATCCATCCTAAAGTCTTTTTTCATGACATTTGTGACTCTTTAGGTCATTAGAAATCCATAAATTTCTCGGTTTTCCCATCCTCTATCGGTTTCGATTCATAAACCGACTCGGTTCATAAACTGGTTCAATTTGGCTTGGATCCGGTTCATCTGAACTAGTCTGGTTTTTCTCTTCCAATTTGTCCTAATTTTCTTTTCCAAGGTTTTATGAACCCTTTGTGTCATCCAAGAGTTGTAAATTTTCCAAATTGCCCATTCTCTGATGATCGAGTTTGTGAATCGGTTCGGATTTCTCACTCGGTTTGACCGGTTCTATTCCTAGTTTCCTTAACTTTAAAAGGGTAGGGTTTACAATTCTCCCCTCCTTTTTAGAGTTTTATCCCCAAAACTTACTTAACATTCTTTGCACTGGAAAGAACTTCCCTTCGATATCAACTTCTAGTTTATCGATATACAACCTTCTCGATTATTTCCATTTATCCCTTATATCACATACACTTAAGGTTTTCTTTTCCTTCCCATCACTTTCTTATTCCATGGAGCTTACTTTAGCTAATCATATCTCATTGGAATGTTTAAGGTAATATCCATAAATTCACATCCTTCATTCCTTAAAGTATAATTTCTTCATCCCAATATTCTTTACTTAAGATTTAAGAATCGGGAGTTCCAAAACCCAATTGTTATCGTGTCTAGTTATTCTCTTGGTCGTTGAGACCTTTAGCTCGATGTTTCTTCCAGCATTATGTACTTTTGTTCACGAGTTTCTATATTATCACCTTTTATCTTATTTTGACCCTTCCTTCTTCCATTATTTATTACATCTTTGGTCTAAATTCGATATTGAGCTTATTATGCTTAACTAACTGACTCTTCCTTAGTTGAGTCATATTCTTCCCTAGGTTGTTGGGCTTGTGTGTCCTTACAGCACGACAATGCTCTAGATTATGTCATTGACCATTAAAATTTTAGAACACTTACTTACTGGGTGTTCCCAACCTTTCCACCTTTCAAGGGTTGTATAACTCTGTCAGGTAGTACATTCCTGACTACCTTTACCATTTATTCACTCATCTATCATGCCTTCAAGGTCATATCTTACATAACCGTGTCGATTTCCCTTACATGTTCATCTTTCCCCAACTTCTTTATTTGGTCTTTTTGGTTCCAATTATTGGGTTTTTCTCCATGACTTACCGACACTTAGGGATTCTCTCCTTCTTATGCACTTCCTTATTTCTAGTGGAGTCCTTTCCTTAAGGACTTTCCTTCTTTCTTAATCCATTTTTACTTGCTCGTGATCATTTTCAAGATTCTTTATTCTAAGTTATTTTGTTTCGGTCTATGTATCAATTACTTTGTTTAGGAAAATTCCCTTCTTACGAATTTTGTTCTTTATTATGTCCCTCATAGTGGAGGTTTCCACTCTGGGAGCTACTTGCTCCACCTTCTTACCATTCCTTGAAAGTTTCTTTCTTCGTCTCTTCACACTCTTTTCTATATCAGGTATTTGCCGCCTTTAATCCTCTATTTTCTTAAGATTCCCATTCCTTCCTTCATTCCTTATATGAGGGATTTTCGGTTATTGGTCTTATTTAATGTATTCCACCTTATGATCAGTCGTACTCATTTTACGCTACATCAAGTGAGCGTAGACCACAGCTAGTCTTAATGTCAATAATCATTTACTTTAGTTACTTCTTAACTAGAGATTTTACCCCTCCAAGATTTCTTAGATGTACTTTATACTATTCTCTTTTTATGGGCAGTCCACCCCTTTCTTACTAGTACAACATCTTTTGATGATATCTTCCGACTCAACCATTCCATGGGTTTAACTTACTCCTTGGATTCCTCTTTGTATACTTCTTCAGGTTCCCTTCATCTTAACATGCATTTTATTTGTAAATTCGTCTCCAAATCCCTCATCATCGGGTTATATTTCCTTTTTGTTGGGACATGTATCCCTTCCTAGGATTTCCTTCTTTGGGAGGATTCGTACCTTTTTTCTCCTGAAATTCCTTTTTCATTCATCTTTGAAGACACCTAACTTTAAATGTCATCCTTTGATGCCATTCTTTCATGCTTATCTTTAATCTTGAAATCTTATAATACGTCCTTCGTACTCCATTCTCCTTTTCACTCATACCCCAAAACATGTCTATTTCCTTTTAAGGATAGCTAACATCCTCCAAATTTCAAAATCTCTTGATCATCCTTCCTTGTAGAATTTCTTAATTAAGGGTGGGTTCCTTGCACTTCAGGTCATGTCCTTGGTAGGGTTGGGCACTACTTCACGTAGTGTCTCCATCGTTTACACTTGTAATAAGTTATTCCCTTGCATGGACCATTGTTGTTCCTCATTTCCTTAAAGTATTGTGTGGCCTTTCCATGGGTTACTAGTGGTTTGGTGCTTCGTCGTCCTTGAGTCTGAACACCTTAAAAGTTTTCCTATTGATTCTTCTTTGCCAAATGGTCACTCTAGGAGTCCTCCTTTAATTCTTTAATTCAGTTTCCTTAATTAGGATGGAATTCTTCCTAATTTCTATGGTAGTGAGGTTTTGTTCGTTTACAATTCGTGGGCATCTTGAAGGTCTCGTAACAAAGTGCATGCACAAATCAATAGTTTTTCACATAAGCCATATAATATGTGGTGCCACTGGTCCAACGACCTCCACTCTCAACTCGACATGTAGCTGTTTCTCTTTACTGATCTGTAGACCTATCATGTCGCACTACCACTAGTCCATCGAGTATGTCAGTCCTGTCTCGGTACCATGGCCGAACAACTCATTTACTTAAGTTTTCATGGCTTAATAATCATGTTTGTTTACGAGATCCTACACATGCCAACTCGCCTATGGCCCACTGTTTGAGATTTTAAAAATCGGGCATATCAGCCTCCAACTTCCAAAACTGAGGCCTTTGGCCTAAATAAGTTATTCAAGCTCCCGTCAAGAAGGTCTCCCAAAAGTTTTAAGCAATGGCACACAGTCAGGGAAGAGCACTTCCAACAAAATAAACTTTTCAACTATCCATCATACCGATCGGGTATGAGGACATCTTCGCTTATAATCATCAGGCGGGTTTTTCACTTCCTTCCAAGAAGTTTCATCATACCAACCGGGTATGATCTACTAACAACTGATAAGTAGTTTTTCCGCGTGATTTTCACATGACTCCTCAAAGGTGTGATGGTTAGAATACCACTTAGCAGTGGGTTTTCAATACCGAGATACTTATCATCCCAACTGGGTATGATATTAAATATCCCACTCACCTGATCGTGCAATGAATTTCCTATAGTCGGCTTGTTGCATTTGTGCAAACTTGTCTTAGCTGGCATTCCTAGTATATCATGTTCCTACACGTTATGAACATCCTTATTCATTATCATTTGGCCTAATAGCCTTCTTTCATCCCGAATGAATTAGAAAACCAAACTTTTCATTTATTTGCAATTAGGTCCCCAAAGTTATTATTCTTTAACTTTAAATCCCTAATGTCAATTTTTCCACAAATTGAGTCCCGAAACTTATAAAATTCACCTTAGAACTTTAATTTATTCAAATTCACAAAAAGGGGTTGAAATTCTTAAATTTCCCCAACTTTTCCAAAATTACCATTTTGCCCCAACTTTACCAAAATGGTAAGTTTTGCCCCAAAATTTCCAAAATTTACCAAATTGGTCCTCCAACATCTTTATCATATCCAATTTTCCCTCAATGTTATGAAATTGCACTTTAGTCCCTCAAATTTTTGAAATTCCCAAATTTCCCCCAATTTCAACTTCTAACTCGGCCGAATTTGATTTCATCAAATTGACTGATCAAATGAGTTTAATTGTTGAAAATGACGTTAGATTGGAGTTCCTACAGTTTCATACGATTCAATTGCACTTTGAATTGCACTATTTGATGCTAGAATGAGCTCAAACGGAGCTTCGCCGGTAAACTGGACATAGAGAGAGAAAGCTTCAAAAGCTTACCGTTGGGGGTGTAGCGATCCGAGATTTCAATATGGGAAAATAGCTCTTGTCCTAAGGTTCCTCCTAGGATCAAGAATTGCATCAATTGATGTCAAATTGAGTGAGAATTTAGTCATCAAATTTTTGTCAGTTCTTTGTAGCACCAATCAGAATTTACAAAGGGGAGCCAAATTGGCTTACCTTTCAGCTCTAATTCACCTGTAGGAGGACTGTGGAGGTGTTGGAAGGCTAAAAAGGGCTTGAATTGGCCGATTTCAGCTCGGCCAAAACAGGGTAGATTCAATCCATCAGAATTGCTTCACTGTTCAATCATGCTGGCGCTTCTCTAGCGACCCTCGGAGCAAATGGATACTATAGACGTGTAGCTAACTTCTCCCCAAATCCAAAGAACTCGACCATGCCTTCTTTTGCTTAGAAAAATGCCCCAAGTTGGAGCTCTGGTTCGAGCTTCACTGAAAAATGGAGCAATTGAGAGAGATTAGAGTTTTTAGGTGTGAGGAGGATGAATGAGGAGGGGCTCTTTATAAAGGAAGCTTGGGAACTTCTTGGTCATCTAATTGGCACCTTAATAGCGGTTATTCATTTCCTGAAACTCCCTGGCTAGAGACTTTTCATCTTCATCAGTGCTGCTCGATTTTCTAGCGAGTGAACAGTGTTGTCATTTGAAGGAAGAAGACGACACTGTTTCGAACTAGATCGGATCGGTCTGAACTGGGTTCAAATCTTAAACCAGCCAGTTCATGGCAACCGAATTTTTCAAAATTAAAAATATCTAAATTCATTTTCTATCAAATGTTGGCCTCAATTCTCAAATTTGAATTTTCTAAGCCACCTAGAAAAATGAATTTAGCATCTAGTTCAATAGTGGTTCAAACCAGTTCAATCCGGTTTGGAACCAATTTCGTTTTCATCCCCTATTCATCCTAAAGTCCTTTTCCATGACTTTTGTGACTCTTTAGGTCACTTGAAATCCATAAATTTCCTGGTTTTTCGTTCCTCTTTCGGTTCTAGTTCATAAACTGACTCAGTTCATAAATTAGTTCAATCCGGCTTGGATCCAGTTCATCTTAACTAGTCTAGTTTTTCTCTTCCAATTTGTCCTAAGGTTCTTTTCCAAGGTTTTATATACCCTTTGGGTCACCTGTGAGTTGTAAATTTCTCAAATTTCCCATTCTCTGATGAACGGGTTTGTGAACTGGTTCAGTTTTCTCACTCGATTTAACTAGTTCTTTTCCTGGTTTCCTTAACTTCAAAAGGGCGGGATTTACAATGTGTCAATGCTTAAACTATTTGGGGGACCTTCTTGATGGGAGCTAGAATAGCTTAGATAGGCGAGAGGCCTCAGTTTTTGAACTTGTAGGGCTAAATGCCCGGTTTTGGAAAATCACGTGTAGTAGGCCCAAGGCTAGTGGGCACGAGCAAGAGCTCATAAACAAACTTAAAATGAGAGAGCCATTAAATTTATAATGAACTCTTTGTGCAATTTCGCCATGGTACAAAGTTAGGATCGACAATACTCAATAGACCAGCCTAGACAAATAGTTGCAGGTCAGGTTGAGGGTCGGTGTCACACCCCAACCCGGTTTGGTCGAATCTCTGTGACCAACCTGCCACTCTCCCGGTTTATTAAAGGGTTTCCCCTTATTATAAATTGTAAAAAGTAAGGCATCCTTTAAACCTACACCATTTCCTAGAATAGCATAATCAAAACTGCATGAAATTTTTAAACTTTATATACCTGTCTTACAGGCATCTTAGTTTATGGTCTTTTAGGGTAGGTGTAAACCCCCGCACATTTGAGTTAAGGAAAACCGGGAAAAGAACCGGTTAAACTGAATAAGAAAACCAAACCGGTTTACATTTGGGAATAAGCAATATGAAAATTTACAACTTTCGATTGATACAAAGCATTTATTAAACAATGGAAAAGGAACTTAAGATAAACTAGAAAACAAAAACCAAATTGGTTCAGGTGAACTAGATTCCATAAGAACTTCAAAGTTAAGCGAACGTACGCTTATCATAAATAGCCATCAATTAATATATATTTAATTATTGAAATTAATACCAATAATTTAATACCTAAATTAAATTATTGGAATTAATACAAATAATTTAATACTGAAATTAAATTATTGGAATTAATACCGGAATTAAATTATTGGAATTAATACCAATAATTTATGGCAATATTAATACTAGTAATAAATTTCGTCCATTTAATACACGGGTTTTACGACTATATAAAGAGGTCATCTCCATTTCATTCTCCTCACACCTGAACACTTCTCTCTCTCTCACTACTGCTCCATTTCCCGGTAAAGCTCGAACTAGAGCTTCGACTTAAACAAAGGTCGGGCTCTTTAGAACCGGGGAGAAGACAGCTATCTGATAGCAAACTGCAGTCAATCCGAGAATCGTTGGAGAAGCGCTGACATGATGGAATAGTGAAGCAACTCCAGCGGACCGAAGCTGCCCTATTTCGGTCAAGCTGAAATCGGCCATTTCAAGCCCTCCTCAGGCCAAACCAAGCCTTCCCAACACTTCATCAGCCTTTCCACGGCCGAATTAGGACTGAAATGTAAGCCAATTCGGCTCCCCTTTATAATTTTTTATCGGTGCTAGAGAGAGAGTTAACCGAATTTCAATGACGAAATTCTAATCCAATTCCACATCAATTGATACAATACTTGATTTTAGGATGAACCTCAGGACGAGACCTATCTGCCCAAATCGAAAGCTCGGACTATCGTGCCTTCACCGGTGAGTAATCGAAGCTTTCTCTCTCTAAAGTCTGTTTTTCGGCAAAGCTCCGTTTGAGCTCGTTCCGACGTTAAAATTTGCGATTCAAAGTTTCTTAGAATCGTATGAACATACAGGAACTCAATTTCAACTCTAATTTCAATAATTAGAAATGTTTGATCGCTTAATTTCATAAAATCAAATTCGGTAGTGTTGAAGAGTTGAAATTAGGGGAAATTTTGGGGATTTTCGAAATTCAAAGGGGGCAAAATACAATTTTATGAAATTGAGGGTCAATTGGGCATGAAAATAATGTTGGAGGACCAATTGAGGAATTTTGGAAATTTTGGGGAAAAACTTACCATTTTTGTGAAAGAAGGGCAAAATGGTAATTTTGGAAAAATTGGGGAACCAAATTAGAAATTTGGAAAATTAAACCCCTTTTTGGTGAAATTGAATAAATTGAGGTCCCACGATAAATTTTAAAAGTTACGGGACTCAATTTGAGGAAAACCGACATTAGGAACTTAAAGTTAAAGAGAAATAACTTTAGGGACCTAATTGCAAATAACAAAAAGTTTGGGTTTTCTCATTCATTAATGAATGAAGGCTGTTATGCCGAGTAATAATGAACAAGGTTGTTCATATCGTGTAGGAACGTTAAATACCGGGAAAACCAGCAAGGACAAGCTCGCGTGAATACAAAGAACCAGTCTAGTGGAATTCACGGCATTAACGGGTGAGTGGGTTTACAAACATCATACCCGGTTGGGGATGATAAGTGCCTCGATATAAAAACCCACTATTTAGTGGTATTTTAATCATCACTACTTAGAGAAAGTGATGTGAAAGTTATGCGGAAAAACTACATACGGGTTGTAAGTAGATCATACCCGGTTGGTATGACGAGACTTCCTTGAAGAAAGTTGAAAACCCGTTCATCGGTTATGAACAGAGATGTCCTTATACCGGTCGGTATGATGGAGAGTAAAAACCTATTTTTGTCGGAAGTTCTCTCCCCTGACTATGTGCCAATGCTTAAATAATTTGGGAGACCTTCTCGACGGGAGCTCGAATAGCTCTGATAGGCCAGGGGCCTCGGTTTTGGAACTTGGGGGCTAAATGCCCGATTTTGAAAATCTCGTACAGTGGGCCCAAGGCCAATTGGCACGAGCAGGAGCTCATAAATGAACATGATATATGTGTTATAAAACTTAATAAGTGAATTGTTTGGCCATGGTACCAAGATAGGACCGACATGCTCAGTCAACTAGCGGCAGTGCGACATGACAGGTTGACGGACTAGTCAAGACAAACAGTTGCGGGTTGAGTTGAGAGTCGGGGTCGTTGGACTAGTGGCACCACAGATTACATGGCAATATGAGAAAACATTGTTTGTGCATGCACTGTGAGTACGGGATCATCAAGATGCCCATGACGGGTAGTGATGCGTCCTAAGGGCACTGGACGACCTGGTGGCTATAAGGGCAGTTCGTCGTTCCAAGTGTTTGTGTGAAATATGGAGTATCACCAAGCGCATGATATCGGGGTGGGGACTAGATGAGGTCTCTATCCTCATACGGACATGAAGAAGTAATTTCGGGATTGTGGGTCGGATGTCACGTACATCCACTTATTCCAAGGGTAGAGCCTGTTTCCTCGAATACATAATCAAGACTATAAAATATTGTAACTAATAGGATTTGTCCTAAAATTTTCAGATGGCTCCCAGGAGAGGAACCAAGAAAACTAGGAATGGCTCTACTCAACACCTTATCTTCATAGGAAGACAACCCTAGAAGCTTCCCAAATGCCTAAAGCAAGGCAGGAATCTCAAAAGAGCAAATGAGAAAGTATCCCAGAGAATGGTGACAGGACCTATTGAGGTCACAACTCTAAGTATAAAGGAAGCCAAGCGTGAAGCCATAAAATGGGGCATATAACCTCACATAGGAGGATGCTTATCAAAGAATCTCGTAGCTCCCTAATTATTTGGTGACCATATTCTGTAATAGGGCCAAAATCTCCAATATACTGTACTACTCTATTAATGAAGTACTCCAAATTCCTAAAAAACATGTCCCTCAAATGATGTGATCTTCAAGGAAAACTCCAAAAAAGGGAAAAAAAAACTCCCACAGTATCCAGACTTAAGGACAAATGAGCACCAAAACTAAGAATTCCCAAGAAAACGCCAGGAGGAACCACTTATGGAAAGGTAGGACATCAATAAAACCACAAATGGAACAAAGGATAGCTGAAGAGAATTCCTCCTTTAAGAAGAAAATCCAAACAATTTAGGAGCAAAGAAAGGAGTGCATCCACAAGAGAAGACAAGACCAACATTTGATGACAAACGGGACGTATTGGGATTACAGGAAGAAATCACCTTGGAAAAAGCAACTATGTCAAATAGGAAGTTCGGACCAACAGGACAAGAGAAAGCAAGTTGTTACAACAAGATAGTTACAGGGAACAAATGACACCTAAGGAAGACCGGGAAGTAGAAGGGACTACACCCTAAAAAGGTCAGTGAGATGGATGTTAAGGACAGGAGGACTCGAGAAACAGCTGTTAAGAAACTTAGACCAAACAAATGGTGGAGGCAAAGCAGTTAACGAACAAATACTCGGGAAAGCCATAATGTAAGTTCTGACAAAGAAGAGAGAGGCAGAAAGGTCAAGTACTTGGGAAAAGAAGAATACAAGAAATCCTTAAAAGGACCAAGGGCCAATTAACGACTAAACTCAAGCCAAGAAAGGAATAGGCAAGCCTCTCCCACAATGATCCTGAAACAAGGAAGATTCGTACGCTCCCTAAAGAAATAGTCAGGTACTGTGTACAAATAAGCATGCAAATAAAGCATAAAAGATGTGCCTAAAAGATTTGAGGAGTAAAGGTAAATAGGAGAAGACGACATCAAGGGATGTCATTTAAGGGTAGAAATCCCTTAGAGCAAATATAAGAAAAGAATGTCATGGGAAAGGCAAAGAAGCCTACCAAGGAAGGAAGCCCCGAAAAGACATGTGTATCCCAATTAAGAGGAAATGGAACCAACCCTTATTTAGGAAATGTTTTCCAAGGAAGGAAGTATTGTAATGGTCCATTATGACCTGTTTGGAGAGAATAGGAGAACCATGTAGAAAGAGGAATACTAGTAACGCCGGACAGCCAAAGATAATGAACAAAACTGGATGGAGTGAACCTTCCCAAACAAAGTAATCGACACATAGATCGAAAGTAATTATTGTAGAATGAAGAATCATGAAGTGATTTATGAGCAAGTAAAAGAGGATTAAGGAAAAAAGAAGTCATTAAATAAGGGATGTCACTAAAGAAGAGAAAGGACATAAGAAGGAAAAAAATCCTCTTATGTCAATAATCATCAGGAAACCCAACGATTGGAATTGAAAGGACCCAATAAAAATGTTTGGAAAGGATGAGTAGGTAAGAGAAATCCATGCGGTTATGTGAGACATAACTTCAAAGGCATGATGGATGAGAGGATAACAGTAAAATGAATAGTTGAGGAATGCCATCAAAAGAAAAGAGGGATGAAGTTATATGATCCCTGAAAGGTAAAAAAAAAACAGCTAAGAGAGACCCTCAAGGAGATGTTCTAGAAATTTAATGGACAAAGATAGGTCCTAGAAAATGCCATGCTGTAAGGGGTATGTAAGTCCAACAATCCCGAGGAGAATATGACTCAAAGGAAGAGTCGGCTAATAAGCATGACGAGGTCGAATATAAAAATTTGGACTGAAGTTATAATACACAACGAATGGAGGAAGGGTCAAAATGAGATGAAAAAGTGAGAATAAAGAAAACTATGGCAATCAATACGTAACGCCCGAAAGAACATTGAGCTAAAGGTTTCAACGACCAAGGGGTTAACTAGACATGGGAATGGTTAGGTATCTTGAAATTTCCAATCTTGAGTACAGAACCTTAAAGGGAAGAATGTGCTCTAAGCAAAAAAAGATATAAATCTAAGAATATACCCTGAAGTAAGGTATGTCTCGTTATGATAAACTCCATGGAGGGAGTAAATAATATAAAGGAAAAGAAATTCCTTAAGTGAAAGATGTAAAAAGGACTAATTAAAAGAATAAGAGAAGACTTTGCATGTTAAGCAAACACCAAAGGGGCATCAAAGGAAATGATTGCTCATGCAAGGATGTTAACTAAGTTTTGGGGACAAAACTCCTAAAAGAAGGGGAGAGTTGTAAACCCCACACATTTGAGTTAAGGAAAACCGAGAAAAGAACTGGTCAAACCGAATAAGAAAACCAAACCGGTTTACATTTGGGAATAAGCAATATGAAAATTTACAACTTTCGGTTGATACAAAGGATTTATTAAACATTGGAAAAGGAACTTAAAACAAACTAGAAAACAAAAACCAAATTGGTTCAGGTGAACTAGATTCCATAAGAACTTCAAAGTTAAGTGTGCATACTTGAGAGTAGTGTGAGGAAAAGTCGTACTTCTATCCGGGAGGCAGGAAAAGTCGCTCCGAAGCCACTAGCGGGTTCAGTAGTGATACTGACTTGCGAATGTGTGTAACCTTCATGATGAAGGATGTGTGTTGGGTGATGACACACCGTGGTAACTAAGAAATAATTGAAAAATCCAAATTTTTAAATGATGGGATTTTTTAAAACAAAGGAGTTTGGCACACTCCATATAAATGTTTTTCTTAAAAGTCAAAAGCTTTTAAAAACCCATTCACTGAGTAGTCGTACTCACCCCCTCCCTTATATCCCTTTCAGGAAATCCTGGAAAGCCCCCCCTTAAATACCGTCAACTAAGATACCTGTAAAACAGGTATGTAAAGTTTTAAATTTCATACAGTTTTGATTATGCTATTCTAGGAAAAAGGTGCAAGTTAAAGGACGCCTTACTCTTTACGGTTTACGATAAGGGGAAACCCTTTAATAAATCGGGAGAGTGGCGGGTTGATCACCGGGATCTGACCAAACCGGGTCGGGGCGTGACAGTAGGCTTTTTAGGATTTCCAGAAAGGGATATAAGGGAGGGGGTGAGTACGACTACTCAGTGAATGGGTTTTCAAAGATCTACTTCTAACTTATAAGAAAAACATTTATATGGAGTGTGCCAGACTCTTTTCTTTTCAAAAATCCCTTCATTTAAAATTTCTCTCGGGTATTTCCATTTATTTCATAGTAACCGGTGTGTCATCACCCAACACACATCCTTCATCATGAAGGTTACACATATTTGCAAGTCAGTATCACTACTGAACCCGCTTGTGGCTTCGGAGCGACTTTTCCTACCACCTGTATAGAAGTACGACCGCTTTTACCCTGGGAATGAGTGGATGTATACAACATCTGACCCACAATCCTGAAATCACTTCTTCGTGTTCGTGTGAGGACAGAGACCTCATCCTATCCCCACCCCGGTCTCATGCGCTTGGTGCTACTCTGGATTTCGCACAGATACCTGGAACGACGAACTGCCCTTATAGCCACCAGGTCGTCTAGTGACCTTAGGATGTATCACTACCCCTCATGGGCGTCTTGATGATCCTGTACTCACAGTGCGTGCACAAACAATGTTTTCTCATATTACCATGTAATCTGTGGTGTCACTGGTCCAACGGCCCCGACTCTCAACTCAACCCGCAGTTATTTGTCTTAACTAGTCCGTCAACCTGTCATGTCGCACTACCGCTAGTTGACTGAGCATGTTAATCCTATCTTGGTACCATGGCCAAACAATTCCCTTATTAATTTTTATGGCACATATATCATGTTCGTGTACAAGCTCCTGCTCGTGCCAACTGGCCTTGGGCCCACTGTACGAGATTTTCAAAATCGGGCATTTAGCCCCAAGTTCCAAAACTGAGGCACCGGCCTATCAGAGCTATTCGAGCTCATGTCGAGAAGGTCTCCCAAATTGTTTAAGCATTGGCACACAGTCAGGGGAGAGAACTTCCGACAAAAATAGGTTTTTACTGTTCATCATACCGACCGGTATAAGGACATCTCCGTTCATAACCAATGAACGGGTTTTCAACTTCCTTCGAGGAAGTCTCGTCATACCAACCGGGTATGATCTACTTACAACCCGTAAGTAGTTTTTCCACATAACTTTCACATCACTTTCTCTAAGTAGTGATGATTAAAATACCACTAAACAGTGGGTTTTTATATCGAGGTATTTATCATCCCCAACCGGGCATGATATAAAATTCTCACTCACAACCGGTAAGTGGTTTTAAATTTTAAGTTGTGCTCATCATCCCAACCAGTTATGATATTAGTAAACCCACTCACCTATTAATGTCATGAATTCCACTAGACCGGTTCTTTGTATTCATGCAAGCTTGTTCATTGTGTTCCTACATAATATGAACATCTCGGTTCATTATCCTTCGGCCTAATAGTCTTCATTGATTCCAAATGAATGAGAAAGTCAAACTTCCATTTATTTGCAATTAAGTCCCTAAAGTTATTTCTCTTTAACTTTACGTCCCTAATGCCGGTTTTTCCTCAAATTGAGTCCCAAAACTTCTAAAATTTATCATAGGACCTCAATTTATTCCATTTCACAAAAAGGGAATTAATTTCCCAAATTTCCAATTTCGTCCTCCAACTTTTCCAAAATTACCATTTTGCCATTTACAAAAATGTTAAGTTTTGCCACAAAAATTCTAAAATTTCTTAATTGGTCCTCCAATGTTATTTTCATGCCCAATTAACCCTCAATTTCATAAAATTTCATTTTGGTCCTTCAAATTTCGAAAATCCCCTATTTTTCCCCCAATTTCAACTATTCAACACTGTCGAATTTGATTTCATCAAATTGACCGATCAAACACCTCTAATTGTTGAAATTGGAGTTGAAATTGAGTTCCTACATGTTCATACAATTCTAAGGAACTTTGAATCGTAGATTTTAACGTTGGAACATGCTCAAATGGAGCTTCGCCGAAAAACAGACTATAGAGAGAGAAAGCTTCGATTTCTCACCGGTGAGGGCACGGCGGTCCGAGCTTTTGATTTGGGTAGATAGCTCTCATCCTAAGGTTCATCCTAGAATCAAGAATCTCATCAATTAATCCCGAATTGAGTTAGAATTTCATCATTGAAATTCTGTCGGTTCTCTCTCTAGCACCGGTCGGAAATTTTAGAGTGGAGCCGAATTGGCTTACCTTTCAGTCCTAATTCGGTCGTGGGAGGGCTAAGGAAGTGTTGGGAAGGCTTGGTTTGTCTTGAAGAGGGCTTGAAATGGCTGATTTCAACTCAACCGAAATAGGGCAGCTTCGGTCCGCCAGAGCTGCTTCAGTGTTTCATCACGCCGGCATCTCATCGATGACCCTCGGAGTGAACGGATGTGTAGCTGACTTCTCCCCGACTCTAAAGAACCCGACCACGCCTTGTTTGGCTCAGAAAAGACCCCATGTCGAAGCTCTGGTTCGTGCTTCACCAGAAAATGGAGCAGTTGAGAAAGAATGGAGTTTTTAGGTGTGGAGAGGATGAATGGGGAGGGGCTCTTTACATAGGGAGCTTGGAGACTCGTTGGCCATCCATTTAGCACCATTATTGCTGATATTGAAGACCTAAAATGCCCCAAACAGAAGTGTTTCTTCTTCATCGGTGTTTCTTCAGTTTCCTGACGAGTGAACAGTGTTGTCATCCTAAGGAAGAAGATGACATTGTTCCGGACCGGTCCGTATCGGGTTCAAAGCTTAAACCGGTCGGTTTCCCCCATTCGATCGAGTTTTTCAAATCTAAAAATTTCTAAATTCATTCTCTATCCAATGATGGCCTCAAATCTCCAATTTGAATTATTTAAGGCACCTAGAAAAATGAATTTAGGATTCGGTTCAATAGTGGTTAAAACCGGTCCGAACTAGTTCAAATCCGGTTCACCTTAACCGGTTTGGTTTTCATCCCCAATTCCTTCAAAAGTCCATTTCCATGTCTTTTGTGACTCCTTGGGTCACTTAGGGTCCATAAAATTCCTGATTTACCATCTCTTTATTGATTACGGTTTATAAACCGACTTGGTCCTTAAACCAGTTCAGGTCCACTTCACTCGAACCGGTCTGGTTTTTCTCTCCCACTTTGTTCTAAGGTTCCTTCCCAAGGTTTATGAATTTCTTTGGAGTACAATGGAGTTGAATTCCTTTATTTTGCCCGATCTCTATATATTCTGGTTCATGAACCGACTCGGTTCATAAACCGGTTCAATCCTATTGGACCTAGTTCATCCAAACCGGTCTAATTTTTCCCTTCCAATTCATCCTAAGGTTCCTTTCCCTAGTATTATGAACCCTTTGGATCACTTGGGAGTTTTAAATTCCTAAATTGCCCATTCACAATTATCGAGTTTGTGAACCGATTTGGTTTTCTCACTTGGTTTGACTGGTTCTCTTCCCGGTTTTCCTTAGCTCAAAAGGGCGGGGTTTACAATCGGGGTCGTTGGGCTAGTGGCACCAAAGATAAATGGCTATATGTGAAAACTATTGTTTTGTTCATGCACTTGTGGTACAAGACCATCAAGATGCCCAAGAGGGGTAGTGATAGGTCCTAAGGGCTACTGGATGACATGGTGGAGATAAGGGCAGTTCGTCATGTTAGTCAATTTTGAAGCTCTAAGTATCTTCTTGTGCATGAGACCGAGGTGGGGCCGGGATGAGGTCTCCATCCTCATATGGACATGAAGTATTTTGAGTTTGAGGGCTGAACATCTTTGACGTTCACTCAAACTCCAGGTAGAAGTCAGGGACTTTTATCAGGGTGGATGATAAAGATGCTCCGATCCACAACTGGGTACAGTCGTTGCAACTGCATCTCGTGAATGTGTGTACCCTTCTTGATAAAGGATGTGTTTTATTTCATAAATGCCTCCCGAGGCAAGGGGATGGTCTAAGAAAGCTAAACACACCTAATGTGAATATTGAAAAAGGTTTTGAAAACCTTGGAAAGGATTTGAGAATCCTTGTAAAAAGAAATGGTAAACCTTAGGAAAAGGTTTTGGAAAGGAATTTGAATTTGAAACCCTTTTTAAAGAAAATGTCACCCTTGGCAAGGTAAAGGTTTTGAAAAACCAAAATTGAGGAAAACCCCTTTTAAAGGAAATGATAACCTTGGTACGATTCAGATGAAGCTATTTAAAAACTCACTCTCAACACCCACTCACTGAGTTGTAGAACTCACCCCCTCCCTTTTACCCCTTTCAGGTAATCGAGGGAAAACCAAACTTAAAGACCTCCTTGTAAGACAGTTATGTCAGTTTTAATATATTCAATTTTGTATAATGCTATTCCAGGAAAGACAAGAAAGAGGAACACCTTACTCCTTGCGGTTTAGAAAATGGTGAAACCCTTCATGGACCTAAGGGAGTGGCGGGTTGCTCACAAGGATCTAACCAAACCAGGTCGGGGCGTGACAACTTGAATGGTATAAGAGCCTGTTTTCTCAAATGCATTATCAAGACTATATAACATAGTAAAAAAGAGGAATAAATCTTAAAATTTCAGATGGCTTCCAAGAGAGGAACCAAGAGAACAAAAGTGGTAGTTTCTAACACTGCCCAACAAACCCTCCATGTAGAAACTCCTAGAAAAGCCTCAACGGGCCCACCTGGACTAAGCTCGGAACATCAAAGATTATATGAAGACTTCACCCAAGTGTTTGGAAGGCCCAACATTACTCTAGAGGTGGACACTAACTCTCGAGTCGAGCCCGTGGAAGTGCAATCCCATCCCACTTCTGTCAACATCCCTCCTATAATTAATATCTCCAAATACCAACTCGGAGTATGAGACTAGATTTAATGAGATAAGACCTTTTGCTCCAAACTTAGTCAGAACGATAGATATCTTGTAACAGTTCGTGGATGGTCTCAACATGAACATACGAGGCTGGATGGGAGTACTAGGACACCCAACGGATTTAGCTACCATTATCAGCATGGCCCATAAATGTGAGCATCTGGTACAGACAAGACACCTCTAGGTAGAGCAGGCCATCCAGAAGGAAGAAATAGGATATAACAGTTAGAGAGGTCAAAAGGAGTCTAGTGGATAGAGATGGGGGACAAGAATGGGGTCCTTTAGTAGAAATGAAGGTAATCATGCCCAAAGGGAGGCAAGTACAACCCCACAAAAAAGAAACCCCTATTATCCCAAGTGTCGGAAAAGCCATGAAGGGTCATGTCGAGCATGCTTCGAATGTGGACAGCTCGGACACTTTGCAAAGAGTTGTCTAGCCCTTCGAGGTAATATACAACAAAGTACCCATCAACCACCTCAAGGGAACCCAAGGGCACTAGACGGGGGGCAAGACATAGCCACTACGTCGAGAGTACTCACCAGAGTATACAACCTCACCCAAGAGGAAGCACAAAATGATCCTAGTACCATAGCAAGTACTTACCAAAACTCCCCTAGACAAATATAGCCAAAACCCTATAATTCGTTATCATTAGAAAAAATAAAAGTTCCATTCCCTACAAAAATAAACTTGTGATGAGATACAAGTAGGAGAAAATCCAAAGAACGTATCCACCAAACCCGATAATTGGAAGTTCCTCGAGTAAGGAATAAGAGATGAAATGGAGGTTTAAGACAATGGAGGATTGAAAGTAGACAATTGCTCTATTATAGAAAGGGTGTAAGGAGATGAAGAAAGGAAAGCTTCATGGAATGGTAAGAAGGTTGAACATGTAGCTACTAAGGTGAAAATCTCTACTTTTCAAGAACATAGTAGAGAATGAAACCGTAAAAAGAGAACTCCCTAAACAAAACCATTGAGACATAGACTGAAAGGGATCAACTCGGATTAAATAATCGTGAAATGGTCACAAGCGAGTAACCGTGAATGACTTAAAGGACGCCATTGGAAATGAGGAGGGACCTAAGTAGAGAAGAATCCCAGCGTGTCGGTAAATTATCGGGAAACCCAATAAATTGGAACCGGAAAAACCTAATAAGGAAGTTAGGAGAGGACGGGTATGTAAGGAAAACCGACATGGTTATGTAAGACATGACATCAAAGGCAAGAAGGATGATTGGATAACGGTAAAGGTAGTTGAAGAATACTACCAGATGAAAAGAGGGATGAAGCTATACGATCCCCAAAGTGTTGGAAAGTTGAAAACAATCATCAAGGAAGTGTTCTAGAATTTTAATGGACGAAGATAGGTTCTACAACATGTCATGCTAAAAGGGACATGTCAGCCCAACAGTCTCAGGAAAAAAAAGGGTGACTTAAGTAAGGAAGAGTCAGTTGGTTAAGCATGACAAGGTCAAACATAAAGCTTGGACCAAAGTTGTAATAAATAACAAATGGAGGAAGGGTCAAAATAGAACAAAAAGGTGATATCACCAAAACCCGTGAAAACAAGTACCTAACGCTCGAAGGAACATCAAGAGAATAACTAGACACGAATGATTGGTCATTTTGGAACTCCCAATCATGAAATCCTAGACAAGAACCCTCAGGAGGAAGAATCTTGCCCTAAGCAGAGGAGCAAGTGAACCTAAGGATGTACCTTTGGACTAGTGGGTAAGACATGCCTAGTTATAATAAACTCCATGGAGTGAGTAAACAATAGAAAGGAAAAGAAATTCCTTAAGTGCATGATTTAAAGGGGCTAAGTGAAAGAACAACAAAAGAGTTAACTTTTCAAGCAAACCTTGAGTTGACATCAAGGGAAATTATTCCCGATGCAAAGGATGCTCATTAAGTTTTGGGGACAAAACCTTTAAAAGGAGGAGAGAGTTGTAAACCCCATCCTTTAAAGAAAAGAAAATTGGAGGAAGAACTGGTCAACTCAAAAGAGAAAATCGAGCCAGTTCATGAACCTTAATCGATAGAGAAAGGGTAAAATGGGAAATCGACAAATCCCAAGTGACTCAAAGAGTCATAAAAATCATGGAAAGGAACCTTGGGACAAATGGGAAGAGAAAACCAAACTGGTTCAGGTGAACCGGTTTGAACCATACTTGAATCGGTACTTAAATTCATTTTTTGTGGTGGCTTAAAATGATCAAATTGGAGAATTGAAGCCACTATTAGATAGGAAATGATTTTAGATGAATTTAAAAAATTTTAATTTTGAGAAAACTAGTTGAATCGATCCTGAACCGACCGATTTACGCATTAAACTTGGTCGGACCACTGCGGTCCGGTTCGGAACAGTGTCATCTTCTTCCTCCAAATGATAGCACTGTTCATTCAATGCAGAAATGGATAACATCAGCAAAGGAAAATGACTTCAATCAGGTCATTTCAAGGCGAGGATAAGCTTGACCAAAAAGGAAAGTTATCGGGCAAAGGGTCCCCGAGCACCCTATATAAAGAGCTCCTCTCCATTCATCTTCCACACACCAAAAATCTCCATTCTCTCTCAAATGCTCCATTTTTCGGTGAAGTTCGAACCAAAGATTCGATATAAGCATTTTTCGTAGCCTCAAAAGGCAAGGTCGAGTCCTATACATTCCGGGGGAAGTTAGCTACTTGATAACACCTTCCTTTCAACCCAAGTACCATTGGAAAAGTGCCGGCAGAATAAAATAGTGAAGCGGCTCTGACGAACCGAAGCAACCCTATTTTGGCCGAGCTAAATTCAGTCAATTTAACCCTCCTCTGGACAAACCAAGCCTTTCCAACACCCCTATAGCCCTCATATGACCTCAATAGAGTTGAAAGGTAAGTTAATTCGGCCCTCCTTAGTTGTTGCAAATCGAACTTAGAGAGAGAAAGTGCTAAACTTTAATTACAAAATTCTCCCTCAATTCGATATCAATTGTAGAAATTCTTGATACTAGAAGGAACCTCGGGACAAGAGCTACCTTCCCCGATTGAGAGCTCGGACCGTCACACCTCCGACGGTAAGCTTTCAAAGCTTTCTCTCTTTACGTATAGTTTTTCGGAGAAGCTCCGTTTGAGCTCAATTCAAACCAAAATGTCATGGTTCAAAGCTCAATTGAATCCTATGGAAGTTTTGGAACTTATTCATACCTTCAATTGGAGCAATTAACCTCGATTGAATAGAAAATTTGAAGAAATCAAATTTGGTTAGTTCGAAGGGGAGAAATTGGGGAAAAATTTTGGGGAAAATTGGGAATTTTGAAAATTTGAGGTACCTCTATGAAATTTCCAAAATTTGAAGGCCAAGGCCATGAGTAAAGGGCTAATTGGTCAGTTTTTGAAATATTTGGGGTCAAATTGCAATTTTTGGAAAGTAGGGGCAAAACCATAATTTTTAGAAAATTAGGGACCAAATTAGAAATTTGGAAAACTTGAGCCCTTTATACAATTTTGAGTAAATTGAGGACTAAAAGGGAATTTTTGAAGATTTGGAGCTCAAATTGGGGAAAAGATAGCATTAGGGGCCTAAAGTTAAGGAAAATGAACTTTAGGGACCTAAGTGCAATTAATCGATAATTTGTGAGGCTAGGCTTTTATGCCAAACCATAATTGATAAGGCTGTCCAAATTGTGTAGGGACAAGTCTTCACAAGCTAGAGAAAGCTCACGTAGACTTGAAAAACCAACCGAGGATGAACACATCACGGATATTGGGTGAGTGGGCATATTTATATCATACCCAATTGGGATGGTGAGCACTTTAGAAACGAAAAACCACTTGTGAAGTGGGACTTTAACATCATACTCGGTTGGGGTAATGGGCGATTTAAGCTAAAACCTACTTACCAATTGTAAGTACAGGAAATCATATCTGGTTGGTATGATGGACTTCCTTTAAGGAAGGAAAATTCTACTTTTTATTCGTAAGTGGAGATGTCATCACACTAGGTTGGTGAGATGAAGTGAAAACATATTTTTGTCGGAAGTGTTCTCCCCTGACTATGTGCCAATGCTTAAACTATTTGGGAGACCTTCTTGATGGGAGCTAGAATAGCTTAAATAGGTCAGAGGCGTTGGTTTCTGAACTTGTAGGACTAAATGCCCAATTTTGGTAAATCACATGCAGTGGGTCCAAGCTAGTGGGCACAAGCAGGAGCTCGTAAACAAAATTGAAATGAGAAAGCAATGAAATTCCTAATGAACTTTTTGTGTGATTTCACCATGGTACCAAGTCAGTACTAATAATACTCGATGAATTGGCAGCAGTGCGTTAAGGCTAGCTTGACGAAACAGCCTAGACAAGCAACTGCAGGTCAGGTTGAGGGTCGGGGCTATTAGATTAGTGGCACCAAAGATAAATGGCTATATGTAAAAATTGTTGTTTTGTGCATGCACTTGTGGTACAAGACCATCAAGATGCCCAAGAGGGGTAGTGATTGGTCCTAAGGGCTACTAGATGACATGGTGGAGATAAGGGCAGTTTGTCGTGCCAGTTAATCTTGAAGCTCAGAGTAGCTTCTTACGCATGAGGCCGAGAAGGGGTCATGATGATCTCCATCCTCATACAAACACGAAGTATATTGGGTCTGAGGGTCGAACATCTAGGACATTCGTTCAAACTCCAGGTAGAAGTCAAGGACATGTGCCGGGCTCCTATTCTGACTATTGACCAGGGACATGTGTCGTGCTCTGATTGACCAGCGCTTTAAGGCGTTGATTGAGTGGCTGATTGGGCGCGCTTTAACACGTGTCATGCAATAATTGGTCGTGCCTACTGGGTGCTAACCTAGCAATGGTCCATTGATCGGCCCAGTCTGATCGGGTCCAATGACCCAAAATCGTAAATCGGCTTATTCAGGCCCAATTCGACCAGTTTTCTAAAAATTTAAAAATTATAAATTAATATAAATTCATTTTCTATTTAGTGGTGGCTTCAATTTCCAAATTTGATATTTTTCCTCCTAGAAAAATGAATCTTTGGACCGGATACTCACGATTCAACCCAATTCGTCCCAATTTAATCTGGTTCAGATCTGGTTCACCTTGAACCAATCTAGTTCTTATACCCAATCCACTTTACTGTTCTTTTCCATGATTTTTTGTGACTTATTGGCCACTTGGGATTTTCCAAATTCCCGATTTGCCCCTTCTTTACCCAATCCCATTTCATTTATTCCTTTGGTTCCTCTCTCTCTTAAAGCTCTTGGTTCCTCTTTTCGGTTCTATTGGCCCTGGGGGGAGGGGGGTGGCTATAGGGGGGTTTACAATCACTCTCTCATTGGTTAGTACAACTCACATGAAATTTTGTTAGTTGACCATTGACGACAGATGCGTGTCGCTCACATGAAATTTTGTTAGTTGACCATTGACGACAGATGCGTGTCGCTCTTTTATTGGTTAGCACTTCCAAACGTTGATTTGTTGGCTAACTGACCGCATTTTCCATGTGTCGTGCATTGATTGGTCGCATGTGCAGATGAGTCACTAACATGTCAATTGGTATGTTGACCTAATTGGATACTTGACTAGTTCAATTAAATCGGATTCAATAATCCAAAATAAAAAAAATCGATTGGTTTATGCATGATTCGACCGATTTTCTAAAAATTAAATTTATAAATTTATCTAAATTTATTTTCTAAATTGTGGTAAACTCAATTTACCAATTTGTCATTTTTAAGTTATCCAAAAAATGAATGTTCAAACTAGTTTTTCTGGTTCAAGTCTAGTTTACATTGATTCGGTTCAGTTCTAACTTCCAAATTTTAATTGTATCAATTTCCCTTGAAATTTGGCATCCTAAATCCCACTTGGATCACTTTCAAGTTCATTTTAATTTCCTTGTGTGATTCCAGTTCAATATAACATTCGATTTTTTTTAATTTTCTAGTTTTTTTCAGTTATCTTATTTTGAAAGAATAGAGTTTAGATGATCATTAACTCGCACTGTTCCATATAGGTTTTTGGTGAATATTCCGATTGATTTGGTCAATTTTAGCATTTATTTTATTGGCTCACTATTAATTTGACAATTTTTAGAACTAATTTAATTTTTTAAAAAAATATTTCAACTCATTTGCTTGGTATAGAGTTAAAAACTACCTATTTAGTATTTGCATAACTAATTAAAAAAAATTAAATTATTTGATACAAATAGGTAGGATACAAGTTTATCCATTTCTCAATGGAATGTGTACTTAATGGTTTGTTAATCATAATTTTCACAATATTTAATATCCCAACTATAACCGATTTCTCTATTTATTGTGATTATTTAGTCAATTTCAACCTTAAATTTTGGTTTAACTTGAATTTGTGATTAGTTTGACCAACTATTTCCTTTTCGGAAATTTAATATTACATTATCAATATAATTTCATGACAAATTCTGAGAATTGTTCATGCATTCATATACTACATCCATTCACATAAATTAATTCCACTTTAAGAGATTGAAATAATGCATATCATAATCCGCCCTCACATAAGCTTTTGAATTAGAGATGAACCTTAATTCTCTTATGGTAAATCTTATTGGTTAGTATAACTCACATGAAATTTTGTTAGTTGACCATTGACGACAGATGCGTGTTGCTCTTTTATTGGTTAGCACTTCCAAACGTTGATTTGTTGGCTAACTGACCGCATTTTCCATGTGTCGTGCATTGATTGGTCGCATGTGCAGATGAGTCACTAACATGTCAATTGGTCTGTTGACCTAATTGGATACTTGACTAGTTCAATTAAATCGGATTCAATAATCCAAAATAAAAAGATAATCCACTTTAAGAGATTGAAATAATGCATATCATAATCTGCCCTCACATAAGCTTTTGAATTAGAGATGAACCTTAATTCTCTTATGGTAAATCTTATGAAAAGTTTACATGATATCGTAATAAATTACGTTATGGTTGGCTTCATGTGAATTATATGGTTTGTATTTAAACGGTTTAAAATACTTCAAATTGGCACAAATACTTTTTTCGATCCATATTGGTGCAAATTCTCTACAATTACATAATTAATTACATGGTTAGTACACAATCCTTTTAACTATTCCAAATTGATATGATTGCTAGTTTGTATAAGAAATTTAAATAGTATTTTTACCATTTGAGAATAACAAATAAGTATTTGTACCAAATTAAAATATTAAGAGTAATTTATGTGTTTAACTATATAATTAAATTTGTTAAAATTTTATTATTTTTATTAAACATGCACAATTTCACAAGTTTATGTACCCATAGAGAATAAATAATATATTTATACAAATTTAAAATATTCAAACTAATTTATATATTTATGAAATAGTTAAATCATTTTATGCGTCCAAAACACCAACAAGACCAGAAGAAGACTATGCCTGTTGACTCGTGGTACCGGTAAATAAACAAATGTATAGATATATAGAGAGAGAGAGAGGAAGAGACGAATAAGAACATAGAGAGCAATGACAACAGAGAAAGCCAAACTGGGATATCTAAACTTGTTGTCTTGTGAATAAAATCAACAAGAATGGCGAAAGTCCATATATGCATTGTGCAGAAGAGGGGATTGATGGTTGATGGATTGGGACACTGAATGTAAAAGTTCACATTGTCGGATCTAAAATGGACGGTTGTGATCTGACTGAGCACTACATAGTTACTTACAAACCATCTTTTAAGGATGTGGAAACACAAGGAAGAGGACAATGCTTGGCTAAAATCCACCACCTATTAAACTATCAATATTTTAAATCTTTCATCACTATAGGCAAATTATATATATATATATATGCTTACATTTTTCATTAAATATATGCTTTGCTTGTCCATATAGAGAGGGACGACCCTTTTGACCAACCGTTGATCTTAGGACAAAAATAAACTTATCAAGTCAAGAAAAGAAGCCACTTGGCTATTCCTTCTTTGTCTTTGTATGCGACTCCAATTTGCTGAACTTGTATGTTCCTCAGTATGTTTTTTTTATTAATTTTATGTTAATATTCACTTCTCATTGAAATTGCAACATATAAATTATTTTGTATAAGTTTTGATATTATAAGATTATATAAAAAAATCTTTAAAAACTTTTTAAGTCATATATCTTTGATGAATATGTTATTTTTATCAATTTAAATCATATATCTTTAAAAAATATATAATTAAAGCATTAAAATAACAAAAATATATAATAACAACGATATCATTATTCCGGTAAATAAATTTATTTTTGATATGTTTGATACAAGTAATGTTGAAACAAAACTATTTTTTTAATATACGGTGCCTTGTTTTTCTAATATTCTTCGAGATGGTATTTTTTTAAGTAAAAAAATGGCTTCGAAAAACAACACCAAGAAAAGGACAAGTGTCCCATTACGTTGTCTTATTCACCGTGTCAGTGGAAGTTAATTAATATATATTTTAATTTTGGTCCCCGTGTTTTTATTAATTAAAAAAATGAGGTTCACAATTTGATAGATAATACAATAAATCAAATCCAAATTAGCTCAACAATTCCCGATGATGTTTTTTCATCAGTTTTATGGTACTGTCAATTGGTCGCCCTTTACCGCATCTCTGACTCCTATACATTTCAGAATTTTATATATGCATGATATTATTTTTATTTATGCATTTTTTGAAGCTCAATGCAACCCAACATATGGATCTTATTTTTCCTTCTTTTTTTTGGCGCATCAATATTATTTATGTTATATATGATGCCACGTTAATTTTATGTTACATTATTATGTTTTTCTAATTTTATTAAATAATATTTTTCAATATTATTTTATAAATTATTTTTAATAGGTTATCGTAAACTTATTTGATGAAGTGATTATCCTTTACTCACAATATTTTCTCCTAACACGAGACTTTGTGAAAGGATGAAATCAAATCATCCTTGGATTAACCTCATTTTAAAAGCAAAAATATTACCTTTTCTTCCTTGTTTGATTGTTTTTGGGGACTGATTTGGAGATTCGAGAAAGAAAAAGGAGTGCATCAAAACTGGAAATACGGCACGCGTCGAAAAAACTTTGCCCCATTCTTCTCTCTATATATATACATATATGTTTGGAGCATGCTTTTTCTCTCTTATTTAATTCTCATCACTTCACTATGGATATGGATTCTCTCTAAAATAAGTTCCATAGTCAATCAAGTTTACACTTCAATGAGATCAACTCACCAATAAGTTGATAATGAACATTACTTCAAGCTTAGAGTTTCAAATTCTTCATACTACTATTTGCATATTAATGACACGTTGGTTCCATAGAGTGTAATGTTTATATTATGTGAATTAGTGTTGCCCTCATCTAGATAATGTTGAAATAAAAAGTAAATTATTAATATCAACTTATGAGATAATACTGAAATAAATCATAATGATTAGTTTAACTCTATATTCATTTCGTCTATTTTATTGGTAGGGGTGGCAAAGGCACCTTATGGGCATGGATCCCGTACTAATAGATGGGCACCAATTATTTTGGTTGTAGGGGTTGAATTGGGTTACATCCATAGAACTAATGGACTCAATTACTTTTTTTACTCCCAAATGGCAAAATAATGTTGTTTGGTTGGTGTTGGGAGGGGAAAACTATTTGTGCCTTACGTATCAAACCATAACAATTGGTTGGTATGTAAGGGGCAAAACTAAAATGTCAGTCCTTTGGTCCTCTAACAAAAAAATCCCTAATTGGTGAGAAAAAAAACAAAATACATAGTTGTCTGATTAATTGGATGACCAATGAAAAAAATAAGATCTCTACTTGCCCCATTAATTGAACCAATAGGTGAAACAATAGAAAATAATTGTTTTTATTGTACTCCGTCCCAAATTACATTGTTTGATCCCTAGGAGCAAAAAGGCCGATAAAATTGTGTCTAGGAAGGATTTAAAGAGTCAGATCCTTGTTTTTGAGTTTGATCCAAGGGATGGACCTTAATCTTGAGTTCGGATGAATGTTCTCATTCACACATTCCATAATATATTGATATGTAGGGTAAAATATTAATTTATAAAGAAAATTAACATAAAATTTAAATTAATATTTATATATAATTTAATTTAAAATTATAAATTCAAATCATAAATTTAGGTAATAGAATTATTATTCCTTCACACATTTTTTTATTGTCGTATACTTCCTTTGAACTTTTAGAATTTAGAAGGGATAGTGAAAATACGCCATTAAGCACTCATTCTTCTTTTAGAATAGTACACATTCATTCACTCTTATATGTATATAATGTGCAGTGTTTTGAACGACAATATTGGTAAATGTTACATATAATTTTTTATTGAATCAAATATAATAATATATTTGCAAGCATGGGAAAAGGGGACGAACATTGGAATTGATTGATTTGATTAATTTAAGGTAAATTAATGAGAAAAGTGACGGTGGCCAAACAAAAAAAAAAGGAGAGAGAGAAAAGTGAGTCGAGGAAGTACATACATTTACGTGCATGTCCACTATGGAGTGAGGCCAACTGAACACAACATACTGCCCAATCATATGGTGGGGCTGCCCAGCAATAACCCAACAAAAGGTGGGAATGAGGGGAAACCCTAACCCTTATTATTAACAATATGCCACTTTTCATTAACTCTGTCTTTTCTTTTTCTAGTGGCAGAAATTATTGCCCATTTTCGGCACGTGCTCTCTTATAAAACACGATCATGATTCATGTGTTGTCCAAGTTTTCATAATGTCTTAGCCACATACCGGGCACTGTTCCATTTACAGCCCATGATTAATATCATGACCACAGTCCATCCGATATTAGGTAACCAACCGTGTTCAAGTTTGCTAGAAAATTTTGTAGCCGCATGTCCGTAACTAATATAAAGTTGATTGATTATATTTGGAAGAGTTTTATATCATTAATAGTTTGATCACACTCAATATAAATTAATAGGCCGTGGCAAAAAAAAAGCTTAATAATTGTGCTCAAATCTGACGATGTTCGGCCTTTACTGTTTAGTGGGTTTTTCGGCCCATAGACCATGAGCCTGGGTCTTACTTGGTAGTGGGATCAGTAATGTAGTCGCATTTTCCAGTGTACACTAACAAGTTTTATTTTTCATAATGGTATATTTAAAATTTCAAGATAAATATAATTTATATAGTACGATTTTATTTTACACAATTTATATCATAAGCGTTATATTGACGAGTCCTTCCACCTTTAGCCGATCAAACTACGAATATATTGAAAAAAATATCAATTTAACTTACGGTTATAAATAAGTATATAATGTAAGGATACATCACTTTATCAACCATTAAGAGTTTGTAGGTTGCATTTATATGGATGGATAGAGTTATTGTACCTATTAATACTCTATAAGCTACCATTTTAATTTCTAAAGCAACCTCTGTTGACATGAATTAAGCTGTGAATGTCAAATAAATGAATCTAAACTACAATTTTATTTTCTTTTCCTATTGACTATAATTGAGCCATCAAATGATCTGAATTAATCTTACCACCTAAACTCAATATAATACAAATTTATGATATAAATTGAATTATATATTAATTTTAAAAATTTATTTTAATAATATTACCATTTTTTAGTATTCAAGTTGAGCCGAATAGGTTGAAATCGGTCCGTAAGGAATATTAGCCCCATTCGTTGCTAGTAGAGAAAAATTAAGCAAGCCAACTTAGTGAGAACTCCATCTTAAGAAATTCAATGTATAAGAGAACATGGAGATTCATGAAGATAACTTATTTATTTACAATAACAACAATCATCCTTTTATTCAATTTACTTGTGAAAAACAAAATCATTTTTACTCAATAAAATGTGCTATCTATACTTTAACCTTGAACGATTAAAACAAAATAACAATTTACTAAATTATTATAATATTACATCATTCTAATATTATATGTCACGGCTCAACCCGATTTGGTTTGAACCCTTTAAACAACCTGTCACTCACTCTTGCTTAAATGGGTTGCCCCTTCTAAGACCGGGTGAGTCAGACGTACTTGTTACCATGTTTCCCTAGAATGACACTGTCAAAATTGTTAGGATGATAGCTAATGTAGTACTTGATTTGAAGGAGTGTGACTGTCGAATTCTAGCTATGCCTCATTTCCTAAAAAAAATAGAAAAAGAGAGGGGGTGAGTATTTCAACTAAGTGAGCGAGCATTTGTTGGACTTTTTCGGTTCATGATTTTCATGTTATCGCTCTTGATCATCTAATCATTTTTATCTTGAGGTGTTCTATTCACAAAATGGGGTTGACACACAACACACGACCTTTTATCAACAAAAGGGACCACATAGTCATAGAACAATTTCCGACTGTTCCACTTGTGGAGCAAAATGCCTTTTTTGTCCACCCTGGTAGAAGTCCACAACTTCCACCAAGAGTCTAAATGGCCAAGAATTGCTTGACTCTCGGACCTACATCATACTTCATGTCTGTGAATGTGGAACGAGACCTCTCCCTCTCCGACCTCGGTCTCCGTGCGCATGAAACTCCCCGAGCTTATCAATATATTGGACGACAAACCACCCTTATGCTCTATCACACCCCGATCTAGTTTAGTCGGAACCCCATGAGCAACCTACTAGCTCTCCTTGTACCACCTAGATACCTTGACACGGATAGGACAAAAAACGTAGATGCGTCATGTTAACTGATTTTTCTAAAGTAAAGAAATCAAAATAAAGCATGGTTAAATTTGTACTTTAGTGACCGAAGGCTTCAAGCATGTTGCTCTTCTCATCCCAATGTATGTCCTACTCTAAAAGGGGTTAAGGGAGTGGGTGAGTTTCTACAACTCAATAAGTGGTTATTAAGGTGAGTTTTCGTAAAGGCAAATTTTTTTATGTTCACAAATTTTCTTTTCTTCTTCTTAGAAAATATTTCAATTCTCCCCTTGCTCGAGTTTGGTTTAGCATACAATCACATACCGTTTATAAAAAAGGGTTCATACATTCATAGATACAATATGCCAACTGCATCCACTTGTGGACCGGAGTGTATTTATTGTCCACCCTAATAGAAGTTTGTGACTTCTAGCTTGAGTCTAAGTGGACATCAATTGTCCGACCCTCAGACCCATAATTTCTCTGTGTCCGCTATACTAGGATGAGAGCTCTCCCCCATACACCTCGTTCTCAATGCATAGGAAGCTACTCCGAGCTTCAAGACTTACTGGATGATAAAACTTCTATTATGCTCTATAGGTCTTTTAGCAGCCCTTAGAACCAACACTACTACATACCGAGCACATCAATGGTTCTGTAATCGATGCATGCACAAACAATGGTTTTATTGTTTATATTCATCATTTTTGGGCTATTGGCCCAACGATCCCGACACTCAACTTCGGCTACTTAACTATTATGCCTAAAAGGTTCAATGACCTAGATTCAGCTCAACAACTACTAGCCCATTGAGTTGACGGTCTGGCTTCGGCACGGTGGTGGTTCACACAATTTACCGATTGTAAAAATAATTCTTAGCTCATAAGCTTATTTATCTATGAACTTCAACCCGTGTCCATTGGCCTTGGGCCTACTTCACGAGTTTTCCAAAACTAGGCTTTAGGCTCTATAAGTTTCAAAACCAAGGCTTCCCGCCAATTGAAGCTATTCGAGCTCTCATCAGAAATATATCCTAAAACATTTATGCAGTTTCACGTAGTTAGGAGAGAACGTTTCCAGAAAATAGTTTTCAAACTTAAAACGATACTTAACACCCCAACAGGTATGATACTAGAAAATCTCACTCACCTGGTAATAGTGACGTGATCTCCTTGGTGAGATTTTGATCCGCGATGTTTTCTTCTACACAAATACTCAGACAACCACTTCCTACATGGTTTGAGTATTCTCATTAGGAAAAATTTTATATAAGAGACCTTATATTTTTGTGTATTTGCTTTGCACATAGGTCCTCGTATTATGCCTTAATTACAATTAGGTCCCTAAATGTCATACTTTTACCTTTAGGTCCCTAATGCTCAATTTATCTTTAATTAGGTCCCTAAGGATTCCAATTTCACTCTTAGGTCCCTAATTTTTCCAAAATTAGCAATTAGTCCTTAATTTCTTCAAAATTACCAACCAGTTCCCAATTTTCCTCAAATTCACTAATTGACCCTCAATTTCTTCCAAATTGCCAATTGACCCTCAATTGGAAGTCAATTTTATAAAAGTCGTCCAAATTTTCCTTAATTATAATTCGGCCCCCAATTTTCTGAAAATCCCCAATTTGCCCAATTTTTCCAAAAATTACAATTTGGCCTCCAAAATCTTATTTAATTCAATTGACCTCCTAAACTTGGCCAATCACACCCTAACATGAGTCGAATCATCTTCCATTTATCCCATGCTTCATTTCAACCTTTAAAACACTTAATTTGGCTTAGAAATGAGCTCAAATGGAGCTTCGCCGAAAAAAACTTTATAGAGAGAGAAAGCTTGGTTTTCTTACTGGTGGAGGGGTAGCGGTCAGAGCTCTAGATAGGTGTGGCTAGTGCTCGTCTAAGAGGTTCTCCTAGGATCAAAAAGCAAGTTAATTAGTGGTCGGAGCAAGGTCAATTTGATTAGAGAAGTTTTAGTGCTCTAATTTATGCAACCTTACTACTTTGGTGAAATTGGACAGAAATTGTGAACCCCACACTTTTGAATTAAGGAAAACTGGAAAAAGAACCGGTCAAACCGAGTAAGAAAACCAAGCCAGTTTACAAATCCAATAATATGGGAACAAGCAATTTGGAAATTTACAACTTCCGGGTGATCCAAAGGATTCATTAAACCTTGGAAAAGAAACTTAAGACAAAATAAAAGATAAAAACCAAATTGGTCCATGTGAACGAGATTCCATAATAACTTTGAAATTAAGTGTTCTTAATTGAGAGTAGTGTGAGGATGGGTGACCTCCTGGGAAATATGACTTTTTTTGTAAATCGAAATTTCGGTAAAAAATTTTAATGCGAAGGTACGCCTTGCCATAAATTAATATATATTTAATTATTGTAATTATGTCAATATTAATACTAGTAATAAATCTCTCCCATTTAATACACGATTTTACACCTATATAAAGAGGTCATCCCCATTCATTCTCCTCACACCTGAACACTTCTTTATCTCTCTACTGTTCCATTTCCTGGTGAAGCTCGAACTAGAGTTTCAACTTAAACATTTTTCTTAACCTCGGAAGGAGAGGTTGAGCTCTTTAGAACCGAGTAGAAGACAACTATCTAATAGCAAACTCCAGTCAATCCAAGAATCGATGGAGAAGCGCCGACATGATGGAATAATGAAGTAGCTCCGGCGAACCGAAGCTGCCCTATTTCGACGAAGTTGAAATCGGCCATTTCGAGCCCTCCTCAGACCAAACCATGCCCTCCCAACACTTCCTCAGCCCTCCCACAGCCGAATTAAGACTGAAAGGTAAGCCAATTCAACTCCCCTCTGTAATTTCTGACCGGTGCTAGAGAGAGAACCAATGGAATTTCGATGATGAAATTCTAACTCAATTCAACATCAATTGATGTGATTCTTGATTCTAGGATGATTCTCAAGATGAGAGCTATCTGCCTAGATCGAAAGCTCGGACCGCCATTGTCACGCCCTGACCCGTTGGTCAGATCAACGTGATCAACCCGCCACTCTCCCGATTTATTAAAGGGTTTCCCCTTATCATAAACCGTAAAGAGTAAGGCGTCCTTTAACTTGCACCTTTTTCCTGGAATAGCATAATCCAAACTGTATGAAATTTAAAACTTTACATACCTGTCTTACAAGCATCTTAGTTGACGGTCTTTAAGGGGAGGCTTTCTGGGATTTCCTGAAAGGAATATAAGGGAGGGGGTGAGTACGACTACTTAGTGAATGGGTTTTTAAAAGCTTTTGACTTTTAAGAAAAACATTTATATGGAGTGTGCTGGACTCCTTTGTTTTCAAAAATCCCATCATTTAAAAATTTGGATTTTTCCATTATTTCTTAGTTACCACGGTGTGTCATCACCCAACACACAACCTTCATCATGAATGTTACACACATTCACAAGTCAGTATCACTACTGAACCCGCTAGTGGCTTCGGAGCGACTTTTTCTGCCACCTGGATAGAAGTACAACCACTTCTACCCTAGGAATGAGTGGATGTATGTGACATCCTACCCACAATCCCGAAATCACTTCTTCATGTCCGTATGAGAACAGAGACCTCATCCTGTCCCCACCCCAGTCTCATGCGCTTCGTGCTATTCCAGATTTCGCACAGACACCTTGAACGACGAACTGCCCTTATAGCCACCAGGTCGTCCAGTGCCCTTAGGACGCATCACTACCCCTCATGGGCGTCTTGATGATCCCGTACTCACAGTGCATGCACAAACAATGTTTTTCTTATATTGCCATGTAATTTGTGGTGCCACTAGTCCAACGACCCCGACTCTCAACTCAACCCGCAGCTGTTTGTCTTGACTAGTCCGTCGACCTATCATGTCGCACTGCTGCTAGTTGACTGAGCATGTCGGTCCTATCTTGGTACCATGGCCAAACAATTCACTTATTAAGTTTTATGGCACATATATCATGTTCGTTTATGAGCTCCTGCTCGTGCCAACTGGCCTTGGGCCCACTGTACGAGATTTTCAAAATCGGGCATTTAGCCCCCAAGTTCCAAAACCGAGGCCTCGAGCCTATTAGAGCTATTCGAGCTCCCGTCGAGAAGGTCTCCCAAATAGTTTAAGCATTGGCACACAGTCAGGGGAGAACACTTCCGACAAAATAGGTTTTCACTGTCCATTATACCAACCGGTATAAGGACATCTCCATTCATAACCGATGAACGAGTTTTCAACTTCCTTCGAGGAAGTCTCATCATACCAACCGGGTATGATCTACTTACAACCGGTAAGTAGTTTTTTTTTTTGCATAACTTTCACATCACTTTCTCTAAATAGTGATGATTAAAATACCACTAAATAGTGGGTTTTTATATCGAGGCACTTATGATCCCCAACCGGGTATGATGTTAGTAAACCCACTCACTACCGGTAAGTGGTTTTTAAATTATAAGGTGTGCTCATCATCCCAACCGGGTATGATGTTAGTAAACCCACTCACCCATTAATGCCGCGAATTCCACTAGACTGGTTCTTTGTATTCACGTGAGCTTGTCCTTGTTGGCGTTCCTGATATTTAACGTTCATACACGATATGAACAACCTTGTTCATTATTACTCGGCATAACAACCTTCATTCATTAGTGAATGAGAAAACCCAAACTTTTAGTTATTTGCAATTAGGTTCATAAAGTTATTTCTCTTTAACTTTAAGTCCCTAATGTCGGTTTTTTCTCAAATTGAGTCCCGTAACTTTTAAAATTTATCGTGGGACCTCAATTTATTCAATTTCACCAAAAAGGGGTTTAATTTTCCAAATTTCCAATTTGGTTCCCCAATTTTTCCAAAATTACCATTTTGCCCTTCTTTCACAAAAATGGTAAGTTTTTCCCCAAATTTTCCAAAATTCCTCAATTGGTCCTCCAACATTATTTTCATGCCCAATTGACCCTCAATTTCATAAAATTGTATTTTTGCCCCTTTGAATTTCGAAAATCCCCAAATTTTCCCCCAATTTCAACTCTTCAACACTACCAAATTTGATTTCATCAAATTAACCGATCAAACACTTCTAATTATTGAAATTGGAGTTGAAATTGAGTTCCTGTATGTTCATACGATTCTAAGAAACTTTGAATCGTAGATTTTAATGTCGAAACGAGCTCAAACAGAGCTTTGCTGGAAAACAGACTGTAGAGAGAGGAAGCTTCGATTACTCACCGATGAAGGCACGACAGTCTGAGCTTTCGATTTGAGCAGATAGGTCTTGTCCTGAGGTTCATCCTAAAATCAAGTATTGTATCAATTGATGCGAAATTGGATTAGAATTTTGTCATTGAAATTCGGTCGACTCTCTCTCTAGCACTGATTAAAAATTATAAAGGGGAGCCGAATTGGCTTACCTTTCAGTCCTAATTCGGCCGTGGAAAGGCTGAGAAAGTGTTGGGAATGCTTGGTTTGGCCTGAGGAGGGCTTGAAATGGCCAATTTTAGCTTGACCGAAATAGGGCAGCTTCGGTCCACCGGAGTTGCTTCACTATTCCATCATGTCGGCGCTTCTCCAACGATTCTCAGATTGACTGGAGTTTGCTATCAGATAGCTGTCTTCTCCCCGGTTCTAAAGAGCCCGACCTTTGTTCAAGTCGAAGCTCTGGTTCGAGCTTTACCGGGAAATGGAGCAGTAGAGAGAGAGAGAGAAGTGTTTAGGTGTGAGGAGAATGAAATGGGGATGACCTCTTTATATAGTTGTAAAACCCGTGTATTAAATGGGCGAGATGTATTACTAGTATTAATATTGCCATAAATTATTGGTATTAATTCCAATAATTTTATTTCGGTATTAAATTATTTGTATTGATTTCAATAATTAAATATATATTAATTGATGGTTATTTATGATAAGCCGTACGTTTGCATAAAAATTTTGCTTAACTTTGAAGTTCTTATGGAATCTAGTTCACTTGAACCAATTTGGTATTTGTTTTCTAGTTTGTCTTTAGTTTCTTTTCCAATGTTTAATAAATCCTTTGGATCAACTGAAAGTTGTAAATTTTCATATTGCTTATTCCCAAATATAAACCGGTTTGGTTTTCTTATTCGGTTTAATCGGTTCTTTTCCCGGTTTTTCCTTAACTCAAATGTGCGGGGTTTACAGCCATGCCCTCACTGGTGAGAAATCAAAGCTTTCTCTCTCTGCAATCTTTTTTCCGGTGAAGCTCCATTTGAGCTCGTTCCGGTGTTAAAATCTACGATTCAAAGTTCCTTAGAATCGTATGAACATGTAGGAACTCAATTTCAACTCCAATTTCAACAATTAGAGTGTTTGATTGGTCAATTTGATGAAATCTAATTCGGCAGTGTTGAAAAGTTGAAATTGGGGAAAAATTGGGGGAAATTTGGGGATTTTTGAATTTTGAAGGATCAAAAATGAAATTTTATGAAATTAAGGGCCAATTGGGCATGAAAATAATGTTGGAGGACCAATTGAGAAATTTTGGAATTTTTGGGGCAAAACTTACCATTTTTGTAAAAGAAGGGCACAATGGTTATTTTGGAAAAGTTGGAGGACCAAATTGGAAATTTGAGAAATTAATCCCCTTTTAGTGAAATGGAATAAATTGAGTTCCTATGATAACCTTTAGAAGTTTCGGGACTCAATTTGAGGAAAAACCGGCACTTGGGACTTAAAGTTAAAGAGAAATAACTTTAGGGACCTAATTGCAAATAAATGAAAGTTTGACTTTCTCAATCATTTGGAATGAATGAAGGTGATTAGGCCAAAGGATAATGAACCGAGATGTTCACATCGTCTAAGAACACGAAGTACCAGGAATGCCAGCAAGGACAAGCTCGCGTGAATACAAAGAACCGGTCTAGTGGATTCACGGCATGAACGGGTGAGTGGGTTTAATAATATCATACCAGTTGGGATGATGAGCACAACTTAAAATTTTAAAACCACTTACCGGTTGTGAGTGGAAATTTTATATCATACCCGGTTGGGAATGATAAGTACCTCAGTATGAAAACCCACTATTTAGTGGTATGATGCGGAAAAACTACTTACCGGTTGTTAGTAGATCATACCTGGTTGGTATGATGAGACTTCCTCGCAGGAAGTTGAAAACCCGTTCATCGGTTATGAACGGAGGTGTCCTTATACTGAGTGGTATAATGGATAGAGAAAACATATGTTTTGTCAAAAGTGCTCTCCCCTGACTATGTGCTAATGCTTAAACAATTTGAGAGACCTTCTCGATGGGAGCTCAAATAGCTCTAACAAGCCGAGGGCCTCGGTTGTGGAACTTGGAGGCTAAATGCCCGATTTTGAAAATCTTGTACAGTGGGCCCAAGGCCAGTTGGCACGAGCAGGAGCTCACAAACGAACATGATATATATGCCATAAAACTTAATAAGTTAATTGTTTGGCCATGATACCAGGATAGGACCGACATGCTCAGTCAACTAGCGGTAGTGCGACATGACAGATCGACGGACCAATCAAGACAAACAACTGCTGGTTGAGTTGAGAGTCGGGACCGTTGGACCAGTGGCACCACAGATTACATGGCAATATGAGAAAACATTGTTTGTGCATGCACTGTTAGTACGGGATCATCAAGATGCCCATGATGGGTAGTGATGCATCCTAAGGGCACTAGACGACCTGGTGGCTATAAGGGCAGTTCGTCGTTCCAAGTGTCTGTGTGAAATCTGGAGTAGCACCAAGCGCATGATACCGGGGTGGGGACTGGATGATGTCTCTGTCCTCATACGGACACGAAGAAGTGATTTCGGGATTGTGGGTCGGATGTCACGTACATCCACTTATTCTAAGGGTAGAAGTGGTCGTACTTCTATTCGGGTGGGAGGAAAAGTCACTCCGAAGCCACTAGCGGGTTCAGTAGTGATACTGACTTGTGAATATGTGTAACCTTCAATATGTTGGGTGATGACACATCGGTAAGTAAGAAATGGTGGAAAAACCCAAAATTTTTTAAACGAAGGGATTTTTGAAAAAAAAAGTCTGGCACACTCCATAGAAATATTTTTCTTAAAAGTCAAAAGCTTTTAAAAACCCATTCACTGAGTAGTTGTACTCACCCCCTCCCTTATATCCATTTCAGGAAATCCCGGAAAGCCTACCCTTAAAGACCATCAACTAAGATGCCTGTAAGACAGGTATGTAAAGTTTTAAATTTCATGCAGTTTTGATTATGCTATTCTAGGAAAAAGTGTAGGTTAAAGGACGCCTTACTCTTTATGGTTTACAATAAGGGGAAATCCTTTAATAAACTGGAAGAGTGGCGGGTTGATCACGAGGATCCGACCAAACTGGGTCAAGGCATGATAGAAATAGCTTACCTTATAGGTTCCAAGGGGTCGAGGGTTAGTCAAGGAGGGTTGTGGGAGGTTTGTCCAAGGTGCATGAAATCAGAGGTGACCAGAATTTGACTTGTGCAATTCGGCCTCTTTACGATCACAGGAGCAACAACACTGCTTGAGCTTTCCGGTGCTTCTACGGTGGTTCTCAGGCTGAATGGAGGGTGCAGCTAGGTGGAGAACTTCCTCCTGGTTCCAAAGACACCAAATGCAACTTCAGAGGTTGAAGAGAGGCCCGATGTCGGAGCTCTGGTTTATGCCTCCATTGAAAATGGAGCACTGCTACTTCTTTGCTCGGTTGTGGTATGAGGAAGTCGAGAGAAGGGGTGCTCTTTATATAGGTAGCTCGACAACTGATAGAGCTGCCACCTGGCATAGGACTCAACCCTAGACTCGACCACAGACGATCAGGTCAAAGGAGTCTTTTGGCCATCGAAAGTCTGCCCCTCCTTCTCTCTCTTTTCTATTAGCGAACTAAGGAGGAAGATGACACTGTGTTGCACGTATGAACTTCACATGTGTGGACTTGCCATGTGGCACTCTTTGATTGGCTGACTTTGTTGACACGACTTCCTATTGAGCAACCTCGTAAGCCTTTGACCCATCGACCAGACACGTGGCAGCCTCCCATTGGTTGCTCCATCATACGTAGCTATTGACCGGATTTCTGCTGATCGTTGACCATGACACATGGCATCCTCTAATTGGCTGATTTAAATATGTCATATTTCCCTCCTGACGCAAAGTGCCACTACCCCATGTTAGCCTTTGATTGGTTGAGGTCATCCGACGTGACTCTACCACATGTCGACCTCTGATTGGTCGATCATTTTTCTGATATATGTGTCAGATGCTGACATGGCATCCTTTCCATTTGTCAACTCCTCATTGGTCAGTCATGCTGATTAGGCCTTGTCCACATTGACTGTTGACCGGGACACGTGTCGCTCTCCTATTAGTCGGTCGTCACCATTAACTAAGGACACGTGTCACACTCTAATTGGCCAACGCTTCTAGGTGCTGACTAGGCGCACTTCACCACATGCCGCGCGCTGATTGGTCATGCCAACTGACTTGGCGCTGACCAAGCAGTGGTCCTTAACCGCTGGACTGTTGACCGGTACGGTCTGATCGGGTTCGATGACCCATAATTTTAAATCAGCCGACTTAGGACGGATTCGACTTGTTTTCTATCTAATGGTGGCTTCAATGTTCCAATTTGATATTTTTAAATCAACCAGAAAAATCAATCTTTTTAATCGGTTCTTCATGGTTCAACCTGGTTCAATCTGGTTCAAGTCGGTTCTCCCTGAACTGGTCTAGTTTTCACATCCAATCCATTTCATGGTTCTTATCCATGATTTTTGTGATTTATTGACTATTTGAGATTTTTCCAAATTCCCATTTTGATCCTTCTTTACCAATTTCAGTTCATTTAGATTCTCAATTTTTTTCTTGAAAATTTTCGGTTCTCTTTTCCTGTTTCCTTGGTCTGAGACGACGGGGTTTACAACTCTCCTCACCTTTTAGATTTTTTGTCCCCAAAACTCGTTATGCATTGCTTAAATAGGGAATGATATTCTCTTTTATCCATTTTGGGTTTCGTTATTTCTTCCTCCATTTTGGCCACCATGTCAGCATACCTCTGTCATTTGAAATCACTTGGGACCTTAGATTTTCCTCACTATCGACTTGTGATTTGATCAAGTTATACGTCATAGGATAGTCTCAAGTCCAATTTACATCTCATCGGCCCTTATTTCTTCATTCAGATCTTCATTTTTACTTTGGGGATTTTCCTTATCCCATTCTTCCTTTGAGTTACTTTTAGATTGGAAATTCATGGGATCCTTCTTAGGATCTTTTCATACATTCCTTATCTTATTGTCATATTGGAATCCTACCTTTCAACTTGACCTGTGTTTCCATATAGGGTAATCTGTGTACTCAGATCCATCTGAGTCGCCTCTCATCATCTCGTACCATCATCACAATGGCGCTATCCTTATCAATTGTTTTGGATTCCTTCCCATCCATTTTTCACTCGATTCATGTGACCAAAATCTTGTTCACTATTGTTCTCCATGCCTTATCTATTCTTAAGGCTGGGTCATTCAATTTGAATTGTCCATTGTCATAATCTTTATAACTCCTTTTTATTACCTTCTTGCCCCCATCACCTAACCACATCCCATATGGTTGTGATTATAAATATTTTGATTGATGTGTTATTAGTGTTTCATGTCATTACCAAATGGAATCACTATTACCATCCCTCATATCCCCGACAACTCCTTTGGGAACATAACCTATCCTACATCCCCTTTTTGGACTTTAGATCCTTCGTTCTCCCATCCTGGGGTGTCCATTCCTCGACAATTATATTGCCATCGTTCTCAATGACATGATTAGACATTCAAACTCAAGGTGAAAGTCTCTTACTTTGTCCTTTAGATAACATCATTAAGGGTTTTCCTTTCCTTTCAACATCTACTTACTCCACAATGTTTCTTATGATTGGTTTGTCTCACCCATCCACCGAAAGGTATCTTCTTAGGTCCACCATTATTTATGTCACTTAGGGGTAAGACTCTTCCTCTTGAGGTCTTTGTCCAAACGTTAATCCCGATCACAAGATTAGGGGTTCCAAAATGTTTGACCGTCCCCATGTTTGGTCATTCCCCTTGGTCGTTCAAAATCTTTAGCTCGACATCCTTTCATATTGGTCATTTAATCCATTATTTCTTTATTATAACTCTGATCCATCTCAATCCTTTCATTCGACCTTATCATGCTTAAGTAAATGACTCTTCCTCACATGAGTCACACCTTCTCGGAACTTTTAGGCTTACTCATCCTTTGTAGCATGGACTATTCCATAACTGTCTTTGTACATCATATTTCTAGAACATTGCCTCAGTAATTATTCCTCTCTTTCAATCCTTTTGGGAGCATAAAACTTTGTTGCTTCTTACCATCAGGTAGCGTTTCTCAACTACCTCGAGTGTTATCCAGGCATTCCATGTACCTACCCCATCATTTGATGCTATCTTCCTACCCACTCGTCCCATGGGTTTAACTTACTCCTTGGGCCCTCATGAATACACTTCCTTTGTACTTAGTCCTTTACCTCAATCTACATTCCATTTACAAGCTCATATTCCTATTCCAATTCAATGGGGTCCATCACTTCTCCATTGTGATATATACATCTCTCAAATTTCCTTCCTTGGTAGGCTTTTTCTCTCTTCTTAGAATTTCCCATTTCATTCGTTCTAATGGATGTCTGATCCTAGATCAACTTTATGATGTCCTTGACATCATCCTACCCGTTTACTCTTTCTTTGTGGATATTGTGGCCACATCCCTTGTACGCCATCATTATTCCTACTTGTATCCCTTTACCAATTTACTTTCTTAGGGAAAAGTTTAGATACCTCCAAATTGACATTTTTAAGCCACTTAGAAAAATAAATTATTAAATCGGTTCTTCACGGTTCAATTCGGTTTGATCTGGTTTAGGTCTGGTTCACCTTGAATCGGTCCAATTTTCACATCCAATCCACTTCATGGTTCTTCTCCATGATTTTGTTTTTGGTTACTTGGGATTTCCCAAACTCCAATTTTAACCCTTCTTTAACAATTCTAATTCACTTAGGTTCTCGGTTTAATCATGAAAATTTCTAGTTTCCTTAGCCCTAGAGGATGGGTTTCACATGGACGGAGAGAGGAGATGCTTGATGGCTAATGTAGCTGTAAGGCCCAACTTAGTGGACCAAATTAAGATCCACCAGAAATGGGATAGAGAGCTTCGATGTCACACCCCGATCCGGTTTGGTCGGATCCCAGTGATTAACCCACCGCTCTCTTGGTTCAAGAGGGGTTTCCCTCTACTTGAATTAAAGAGTAGCCAAGCAAAGTCTCAACCTTGTTCCTTGGAATAACATATATCAATAAAAATGCAAGCTCAAGTAAATTAAGCATACCTGACAAAGGGTAAGACCTGGTGCTATCCCTAGTCATTTCTCTATTTCTTGAAAAGGGATAAAAAGGGTGGGTGAGTTTCTACAACTCAGTGAATGAGAAATTTTTTAAAAAATAAACTTTCTATAAAATAGTTTTTGAATTGGAGTGTGCTAGACTCCTAATTTTCTTTAAAATATTTTATTCTTAAATTCTTGGTTTTCATAGTCATTTCTCATCATTAACCACAAAAGGTGTGTTTATCAACCAACACATGCCCTTCATAATGAAGGGGACACACACTCAGAGGGCAACATGTCCACTGCACCCACTTGTGTCATCGAGGTAACTTTACCGACCACCTAGATAGAAGCACATCCACTTCTACCCTGAGAATGAGTGGATGTATGTGACATCCACCCCTCAATCCCATAAAGAAACTCTGTGTCCGTATGAGAATAGAGACCTCATTCCGACCCCACTCCGGTCTCATGCGCATGAAGCTACATGGAGCATCCCTGACTACTGGCATGATAATCTGTCCTTATCTCCACCATGTCATCCAGTAGCCCCTAACACACATCACTACCTCTTTTGGGCGTCTTGAAGGTCTCATACCTCAGTGCATCCACAAAACAACAATTTTCCTCATAAGCCATTTAATATTTGGTGCCACTAGTCCAACAGCCCCGACCCTCAACTCGACCTGCAACTATTTGTCTCGACTGGTCTGTCGACCTGTATTGTCGCACTACTACGAGTCCATTGAGTATGTCGGTCCTATCTTGGTACCATGGCCAAACATATCATTCATTTAAAATTTTGATGGCTTAAACTCATGTTTGTTTTCGAGCCCCTACCCGTCCAACTAGCCTTGGGCCCACTGTACGAGATTTTCAAAATCGGGCATATTAGCCACAAGTTCAATAACCGAGGCACCGACGTATTTGAAAAATTCGAGCTCCCATCAAGAAGGTCTCCCAAAAAGTTTAAGTAGTGGCAAACAGTCAAGGGAGAGCACTTTCGACAAAATATTATTTTCATCTGTCTAACATGCCAACTGAGTGTGAGAACATCTCCGCTTATAATCGATAAGTGGGTTTTCTACTTCCTTTTAGGACATTCATCATACCAACCGAGTATGATCTACCTACAACCGGTAAATAATTTTTTCGTATGTTTTCTCACATCCCCCCATCCAAGTGTGACGTTAAAATTCCACTTAGTAGAGGGTTTTCATTACCGGGGTGCTCATCATCCAAACCAGGTATGATGTAAACTCACCTGTGAATGCCGTGAATCCTTCTTAATAGGCATTTTGTCCCTTCACGACCTTACCTGTCATGCCCCGACCCGGTTTGGTCGGATCCCCGTAAACAACCCGCCACTCTCCCGATTTATTAAAGGGTTTCCCCTTATTATAATTCGTAAAGAGTAAGACGTCCTTTAAACTTGAAATTTTAAACTTTGCATACATGTGTTATAGGCATCTTAGTTGATTGTCTTTCAAGATAGGCTTTTTGGGATTTCCTGAAAGGGATATAAGGGAGGGGGTGAGTACAACTACTCAGTGAATGGGTTTTTAAAGGTTTACTTTTAACTTTTAAGAAAAATATTTATATGGAGTGTGCCAGACTCTTTTGTTTTCAAAAATCCCTTCATTTAAAAATTTGAAATTTTCCATTATTTCTTAGTTACTGGTGTGTCATCACCCAACACACATCCTTCATCATGAAGGTTACACATATTCGCAAGTCAGTATCACTACTGAACCCGCTAGTGGCTTCGGAGCGACTTTTCTTGCCACCCGAATAGAAGTACGACCACTTCTACTCTAGGAATGAGTGGATGTACGTGACATCCCACCCATAATCCCAAAATCACTTCTTCATGTCCGTATGAGGACAAAAACCTCATCCTGTCCCCACCCCAATCTCATGCGCTTCGTGCTACTCCAGATTTCGCATAGACACCTGTAACGACGAACTGCCCTTATAGCCACCAGGTCGTCCAGTGCCCTTAGGACGCATCACTACCCCTCATGGGCATCTTGATGATCCCGTACTCACAGTGCATGCACAAACAATGTTTTTCTTATATTGCCATGTAATTTGTGGTGCCACTAGTCCAACGGCCCCGACTCTCAACTCAACCCGCAGCTGTTTGTCTTGACTAGTCCATCGACCTATCATGTCGCACTGCCGCTAGTTGACTGAGCATGTCGGTCCTATCTTGGTACCATGGCCAAACAATTCACTTAGTAAGTTTTATGGCACATATATCATGTTCATTTACGAGCTCCTCCTCGTGCCAACTGGCCTTGGGCCCACTGTACGAGATTTTCAAAATCGGGCATTTAGCCCCCCAAGTTCCAAAATCGAGGCCCCTAGCCTATTAGAGCAATTCGAGCTCCCGTCAAGAAGGTCTCCCAAATAGTTTAAGCATTGGCACACAGTTAGGGGAGAATACTTCCGACAAAATAGGTTTTCATTGTCCATTATACCAACCGGTATAAGGACATCTCCGTTCATAACCGATGAACGAGTCTTCAACTTCCTTCGAGGAAGTCTCATCATACCAACCGGGTATGATCTACTTACAACCCATAAGTAGTTTTTCCGCATAACTTTCACATCACCTTCTCTAAGTAGTGATCATTAAAATACCACTAAACAGTGGGTTTTTATATTGAGGCACTTATCATCCCCAACTAGGTATAATGTTAGTAAACCCACTCACCCGTTAATGCCGTGAATTCCACTAGACTGGTTCTTTGTATTCACGCGAGCTTGTCCTTGCTGGCATTCCCGGTATTTAACGTTCCGATGAAGGCACGACAGTCCGAGCTTTCGATCTAGGCAGATAGGTCTCGTCCTGAGGTTCATCCTTTCGGTCCTAATTCGGTCGTGGAAAGACTGAGGAAGTGTTGGGAAGGCATGGTTTGGCCTGAGGAGGGCTTGAAATGGCTGATTTCAGCTTGACCGAAATAGGGCAACTTCGGTCCGCTGGAGTTGCTTCACTATTCCATCATGTCGGCGCTTATCCAATAATTCTCGGATTGATTGTAGTTTGCTATCAGATAGCTATCTTCTCCCCGGTTCTAAAGAGCCCGACCTTTGTTCAAGTCGAAGCTCTGGTTCGAGTTTTACCGGGAAATGGAGTATTAGAGAGAGAGAGAGAGAAGTGTTCAGGTGTGAGGAGAATGAAATGGGGATGACCTCTTTATATAGTCATAAAACTCATGTATTAAATGGGCAAGATTTATTACTAGTATTAATATTGCCATAAATTATTTGTATTAATTCCAATAATTTAATTTCAGTATTAATTCTAATAATTTAATTTCGGTATTAAATTATTTGTATTAATTCCAATAATTTAATTTAGGTATTAAATTATTGGTATTAATTTTAATAATTAAATATATATTAATTGATGGCTATTTATGATAAGTCGTACGTTCGCATAAAATTTTTTTACCGAAATTTCGAGTTACAAAATTACCATTTTGCCCTTCCTTTACAAAAATGGTAAATTTTACCCCAAAAATTTCAAAATTCCTCAATTGGTCCTCCAAAATTATTTTATTGCCCAATTGACCCTCAATTTCATAAAATTTCATTTTGGTTCTTTGAATTTCGAAAATCCCCAATTTTCCATCAATTCCAACTTCTTAATATAGTCGAATTTGATTTTATCAAATTGACCCATTAAATGTTTCCAATTGTTGAAATTGAGTTTCTACTTGTTCATATGATTCTTTAGAAATGTGAATTGCAAGTTTTAACGCCGGGACGAGCTCAAACGGAGCTTTGCTGGAAAATGAACTATAGAGAGAGAAAGCTTCGATTACTCACCGGTGAGAGCACGACGGTCCGAGCTTTCAATCTGGGCAGATAGCTCTCATTCTGAGGTTCATCCTAGAATTAAGAATCGCATCAATTGATGCGGAATTTGATTAGAATTTCGTCATTGAAATTCATTGACTCTCTCTTTGGCACCGATCAAAAATTGTAAAGGGAAGCCGAATTGGCTTACCTTTCAGTCCTAATTCAGCAGTGGAAAGGCTGAGGAAGTGTTGGGAGGGCTTGAAATGGCCGATTTCAGCTTGGCCGAAATAGGGCAGCATCTATCCGCCGGAGCTGCTTCACTATTCCATCATGCCAACGCTTCTCCAACGATTCTCAGATTAACTGGAGTTTGCTATTAGATAGTTGTCTTCTCCCCGGTTCTAACGAGCTCAACCTCTCCTTTCGAGGCTAAGAAAAATGTTTAAGTCGAATCTCTAGTTCGAGCTTCACCGAGAAATGGAGCAGTAGAGAGAGGGAGAGAAGTGTTCAGGTGTGAGGAGAATGAATGGGGATGACCACTTTATATAGGTGTAAAATCGTGTATTAAATGGGAGAGATTTATTACTAGTATTAATATTGACATAAATAATTTGTATTAATTTTAATAATTTATCATACTTCCTAGAAGGTCACCCATCCTCTCACTACTATCGAGTAAGCACGCTTAACTTCAAAGTTCTTATGGAATCTCGTTCACCTGAACCAATTTGGTTTTTGTTTTTTATTTTGTCTTAAGTTTCTTTTCCAAGGTTTAATGAACTCTTTGGATCACCTGAGAGTTGTAAATTCCCAAATTGCCCGTTCAAAAATGATCGGGTTTGTGAACCGGTTCTGAATCCTCACTTGGTTTAATCGGTTCTTTTCCCTGTTTTCCTTAGCTCAAAAGGGTGGGTTTTGCAACTCTCCCCTCCTTTTAGGAGGTTGTCCCCAAAACTTATTTAACATCCTTGCATGAGCAATCATTTCCTTTGATGCCCCTTTGGTGTTTGTTTAAGATACAAACTTTTCTCTCGTCCTTGAAATTAGTCCCTTTTACAACCTTCACTTAAGAAATTCCTTTTCCTTAATATTATTTACTCCCTCCATGGAGTTTTTCATAACTAGGCATACCTTACCTCTGGGTATGTTCTTTAGAGCAACATTCTTCCCCTTGAGGTCTTGTACTCAAGATTTGGAATTCCAAGATAACTAACCATTTTAGTGTCTAGTTAACCGCTTGATCATTGAAACCTTTAGCTCAATGTTCTTTCGGGCGTTACGTACATGTTTCCATGGTTTTCTTTATTATCACTTTTTCATCCTATTTTGACCCTTCCTCCATTCGTTTTCTATTATAACTTCGGTCCAAATTTTTATATTCGACCTCGTCATGCTTATTACCCGACTCTTCCTTACTTTGAGTCATATTCTCCTCGGGATTGTTGGGCTTACATATCCCTTACAACATGGCATTTTCTAGGACCTGTCTTTGTCAATTAGATTTCTAGAACATCTCCTTAAGGGTCTCTCTTACCTTGCCTATTCCTTTCTTGGCTTGAGTTTAGTCGTTAATTGGCCTTCAATACATCCTTCCATCAAGAAATTTCTAACAGTGGGTCGATGCCTTGCACTTCACGTTATGTCCATCTGCCAATCCAATGATTCCTTCAAGGTACTTAGTTGTATGCATCCCTTCAGAGTTCCCTTTCCCATCATGCCCAATTGACCCTCAATTTTAGGAAATTGCACATTAGTACCTCAAATTTTTGAAATCCCCAAAATTTCCACAATTTCAACCTTTTAACTTGGCCGAATTTGATTTTATCAAATTGACCGATCAAACAAGGTTAATTGTTGAAATTGAAGTTATATTTAAGTTTTTTCACTTCCATACAATTCAATTGCACTTTGAATCGCATGAATTGACGTCGAAACGAGCTCAAACGGAGCTTTGCCAAAACATTGGTCATAGAGAGAGAAAGCTTCGAAAGCTTATCATTGGGGGTGCGACAGTCCAAGCTTTCAATCCAGACAACTTGCTCACGTCCTAATGTTCCTCCTAGAGTCAAGAATCACCTCAATTCATGTAGAATTGAGGTAGAATTTGGTCAGTAAAGATCTGCTAGTTCTCTCTCTAGCACTCTCAACTCTAATTCAATCGTGGGAGGGCTGAGGAAGTGTTGGGAGAGCTTGGTTTGGCTTGATTAGGGCTCAAATTGGCTGATTTCATCCCGACAGCAACATGGCAGCTTCGGTCTACCGGAGCTGCTTCACTATTCGATCATGCCGGCACTTCTCCAGCGATCTCGAAGCAATTGGAGACTACTATCATGTACCTGACTTCTCCTCGAGTCTAAGGAACCTGACCACGCCTTCTTTGGCTCAAAAAAGATCTTATATCGGAGCTTTGGTTTGAGCTTCACCGGAAAACTGAGTAACTGACAGAGAGTGAGATTTTCAGTTGTTTGGAGGATAATTGGAGAAGGGCTCTTTATATTGGGAGCTCGCAAACTCTCTGACCGTTCGTTTGGCACCTTAATGACAATTATTGATGGCCTGAAATGTACTAAATAGAAAAGAATGACCGCCATTAAGGTGCCAATCAAACAACCATGAAGTCACCGAGCTTCCTATATAAAGAGCCCCTCCTCATTCATCCTCTCCACACTTGAAAACTCCATTCTCTCTCAACTGCTCTAATTTTTAGTGAAGCTCAAACTAGAGCTCTGTCTTGGGCATTTTTCTTAGCCAAACAAGGTAAGGTTAGGTTTTTTAGAACTGGGGAGAAGTCAGCTACACGCTTGTAGTCTCTGTTTGCTCCGAGGGTCTTCAGAGAAGCACTGGCATGATCAAACAGTGAAGCAGCTCTAGCAGACCGAAGCTGCCCTATTTCGGTCGAGCTGAAATTGGCCAATTCAAGCTCTTCTCAGACTAAACCGAACCCTCCCAACACCTCCACAATCCTCCTACAGTTGAATTAGTGCTGAAAGATAAGCCAATTTGGCTCCCCTTCATAATTTTTGACCCGTGCTAGATAGAGAACCGACAGAACTTCGATGATGGAATTCTAACTCAATTCGACATCAATTGATGCAATTCTTGATCCTAAGAGGAACCTCAGGACATGAACTATCTATCTAGATTGAAAGCTCGAACCGCCGCATCCCCGACAATAAGTTTTTGAAACTTCCTCTCTCTAAGTCCAATTTTCCGGTGAAGCTCTGTTTGAGCTCATTCTGGCACCAAATCGTGTGATTCAAAGTGCAATCAAATCGTATGAAGGTGTATGAACTCTAATTTTACTTCAATTTCAACAATTAAACTCATTTGATTGGTCAATTTGATGAAATCAAATTCGGTAGAGTTAGAAGGTTGAAATTGAGGAAATTGGGGGAAATTTGAAATTTTCAAAAATTAGAGGGACTAAAGTGTAATTTCATAAAATTGTGGACCAATTGGGCATGATAAAGATGTTGGAGGACCAATTGCATAATTTTTAGAATTTTTGGAGCAAAACTTACCATTTTTGTAAAATAGGGGCAAAATGGTAATTTTAGAAAAGTTGGGGGACCAAATTGGGAATTTGGGAAACTTGAACCCCTCTTTAGGAAATTGAATAAATTGATGACTCAAGAAAAATTTTAAAAGTTTCGCGACTTAATTTGGGGAAAAACCATCAATTGGGGTCTAATGAAAAGGAAAAATAACTTTAGGGATCAAATTGTAAATATTTGAAAAGTTGAATATTTAGTCATTCATAATGAATGAAGATGATCAAACCAAATGATAATGAACAATAATGTTTATTTCATGTAGGAACACGAGACATCGGGAACACCAACTGAGATTAAGCTCGCAAGGGACGAAAACCGACTAAGAGGAATTTTACTGCATGATCGGGTGAGTGAGATTTTTATATCATACCCAGTTGGGATGATAAGCACCTCAAAAATGAAAACCCACTATTAAGTGGTATTTTAAACATCACACCTGAAAGGAGTGATGTGAAAATCGCGTGGAAAAACTAATTATTGATTGTAAGTAGATAATACTTGGTTGGTATGATGAAACTTCCTTGGAGGAAGTGGAAAACCCGTTCATCGGTTATGAGCAGAGATGTTCTCATACTCGGTTTGTATATAGGGCAGTTGAAAAATATATTTTGTCGAAAGTGTTCTCCCCTGATGATTTATATGCCATGAAAACTTAAATAAATGAATTGTTTGGTCATGCTACCAAGACAGGACTGACATACTCAGTTGACTAGTGGCGGTGCGACATGATAGGTCTTCGGATTAGTCAAAACAAACAACTGCAGGTTGAATTGAGGGTTGGGGCCGTTGGACCAGTGGCATCACAAATTATATGGCATCATGTGAAAATTGTTGATTGTGCATGCACAGTGTTTATGGGAACTTCAAGATGCTCAAGAGGGGTAGTAATGTTTCCTAGGGCCTAGGACGACCTGGTGGATATAAGGGCAGTTAGTCGAACCATATGCCTTGTGTAAACCTCATCCTTTGATAATGAGAAAACTAGGGAAAGAACCGGTTAGTTTCAAATTTAAAATTGAGTCTGTCTAAAAGCCCGATTATCAGGAAACAGGCAAATTTGAGAATTTATAACTCCCATATGACTTAAAATGGTTCATAAACCTTGGAAAAGAACCTTAGGACAAAGTGAAGGGCAAAAATCGGACCGGTTCGAGTGAATCAGATAGAATTGATTTATGAACTGAGCTGGTTTGTGAATCGAAACTGATAGAGAGAGGTTAAACCAGGGAATTTATGGATGTGGAGTGACCTAAAGAGTTATATAAGTCATGAAAAAGGACCTTAGAATGAAAAGGAGATGAGAACCAAATTGGTTCAGGTAATCCAGATTGAACCAATTTGAACCACTATTAAACTGGATTCTAAATTCATTTTTTTAGGTGGCTTAAATAATTCAAATTTGAGGTTTAAGGCCACCATTGGATAGAATGGTGGATATGTAGTTTCAAGCAATGAATGATTGCCATTAAGGCGCCAATCAAATGGCCAAGAAGTCCTCGAGCATCCTATATAAAGACCCCCTCCTCATTCATCCTCTCCACACCTAAAAAGCTCACTTTCTCAGTTGCTTAGTTTTCCAACGAAGTTCAAACTAAAGCTTCGTTATAGGGTCATTGTTTAGCCAAAGAAGGCGAGGTTGGGTTTCTAAGAACCGGGGAGAAGTTAGTTACATGCCTGTAGTCTCTGTTTGCTTCGAGAGTCGTTGAAGATACGCTGGCATGATAGAACAATGAAGTAGCTCCGGCGGACCAAAGTTGCCCTATTTTGGTCAAGCTAAAATCAGCCAATTCGAGTCCCCCTCAGGCCAAACCAAGCTCTCCCAACAATCTCTCAGCCCTTTCACAATCAAATTAGGACTGAAAGGTAAGCTAATTTGTCTCCCCTCTACAATTTCTGACTTGTGTTAGAGAGAGAGTCGACCAAATTTCAATGACAAAATTCTAATCCAATTTGATATCAATTGATGTCATTCTTGATCCTAGGAGAAACTTTAGGAGGAGAGCTAATTGCCTAGATAGAAAGCTCAGATTGTTTGCGCCCTTAATGGTGAGCAATTGAACCTTTCTCTCTATAGTCTATTTTTCGGCGAAGCTCCATTTGAGCTCGTTCTGGCATTAAAGCTTGCAATTAAAAGTGCTATGGAATCATATAAACATGTAGAAACTCAATTTAAACTTCAATTTCTACAATTAGAAGTGTTTGATTGGTCAATTTGATTAAATAAAAATTGGATGTGTTAGAAAGTTGAAATTGGGTGAAATTTTGGGGAAATTGAGGATTTTTGAAAATTCGAAGGGCCAAAATGCAAATTTATAAAATTGAGGCCAATTGGGCATGATAAGAATATTAGAGGGCCAATTGAGCAATTTTAGAATTTTTGGGGCAAAACTTTCCATTTTTGTAAAGGAAGGGCAAAATGGTAATTTTGGAAAATTTTGGGGGCCAAATCGGGAATTTGGGAAACTTAACCCCCATTTTATGAAATAGAGTAAATTGAGATCCCAAGAGGAATTTTAAAAGTTTTGGGACTCAATTTGAGGAAAAACCGGCATTAGGGACTTAAAAGAAAAATAACTTTAGGGACCTAAATGCAATTAAAGGAAAAGTTGGTTTTCTAATTCATTTGGAACAAATGAGGTGTATTAGGACAAAGAATAATGAACAACCACGTTCATTTCATGAAGAAAAATGAGACATCGGGAAAGCCAACTGAGGTTAAGCTTGCTAGGGAAGGAAACCAAATATGTGGGATTTCACTGCAAGATCGGGTGAGTGGGATTTTATATCATACTCAATTGGAGATGATAATTACTTCGAAATGAAAACCCACTACTTATTGGTTTTTTAAACAACACAACTTAGACGAGTGATGTGAAAAATCACGTGGAAAAACTACTTACCGGTTGTCAGTAGATCATACCTGGTTGGTATGATGAAACTTACTCGAAGGAAGTGGAAAACTCGTTCATCGGTTATGAATAGAGATGTCCTTTTACCTAATTGGTATGATGGACAATTGAAAACATATTTTGTCGGAAGTGCTCTCTCCTGACTATGTGCTACTACTTAAACAATTTGGGAGACTTCTTGACGGGAGCTCGAATAGCTCTTATAGGTCGGGGGCCTCAATTTTGGAACTTGGGGGCTAATATGCCCGGTTTTGAAAATCTTGAACAGTGGGCCATAGACCAGTTGGCACAAGTAGAAGCTCGTAAACAAACATGAGATATATTCCATAAAACTTTAAATAAATGAATTGTTTGGCCATGGTACTAAATTAGGGCCGACATATTCAGTCAACTAGTGGTAGTGCAACATGATAGGTCTCTGGATTAGTCAAGACAAACAACTGTAGGTTGAATTGAAGGTCGGGGCCGTTGGACCAGTGACACCATAAATTATATGGCATGATATGAAAATACTGAATGTGCATGCACAGTGTGTACGAGACCTTCAAGATGCCCAAGAGGGGTAGTGATGTGTCATAGGGCCCTAGACGACCTGGTGGATATAAGGGCAGTTCGTCAAACCAGGTGACCTTGCAAAGCTCGACGTCGCTTCTACTGCACGAGACTGGGGTGGGGTTAGGATGAGATCTCTGTCCTTATACAGACACGAAGAATGGATTTTGGGATTGAGGGTCAGATGTCGCGTACATCCACTCATTCTCAAGGTAGAAGTGGACGTGCTTCTATCTAGGGGCCGATAAAGTCGCTCCGATGCCACAAGTGGATTCAGTGGATGAGCTGTCCTGCGATTGTGTGATTGACCTTCATGATGAACGATGTGTGTTGGATGATAACACACCGTGATTAATGAGAAATGGTGATAAAAATCAAAAACTAAAAGGAAAGGATTTTTTAAAGGAATTACGGAGTCTGGCACACTCCAAATAGATCTTTTTAAAAATTAAAATTTTGAAAAACCCATTCAATAAGTCATTGTACTTACCCCTTCCCCCATATCCCTTTTCAGGAAATCCCGGAAAGCCTACCATCAAGGACCATCAACTGATACGCCTGTGAGATAGGTACATTTAATTTAAAAATCTTGTGCAGTTTTGATTTATGTTATTCAAGGAAAGGTAACGCCTTACCCTTTAAAGTTTATAACCAGGAGAAACCCTTAAATAAACAGGAGAGTGGAGGGTTGATCATAGGGATTCGACCAAATCGGGTCGAGGCATGACAACTTGAGTGGTATTAGAGTCTGTTTCCTCGAATAAATAATCAAGACTAGAAAATATAATAACTAATAGGATTTATTTAAAATTTTCAGAAATGGCTCCAAAGAAAGGAACTAAGAGAACTAGGATTGTCGTCTCCAATATCACCCAACCAGAGAAGCCCAAACAACTCCTCATGGACTCAGTAGGGAGCACCAAGGATTATACGAGGAGTTCACTTGTTTATTTGGACAACCTAATCTCGTCCCTAAACCAAGCACCGATTTTCGAGTTGAGCCAGAGGAGGTGCAAAATCACCCTCCCCTTGTCAATTATCCCGCTCCAATAGACATTCCCAGAAACCTCAAGACTCTATAATAACTTGCATGTAAGCCTTTCCTTGGAGAAAAAGATGCAGGAGCCACCATGGATTGGTTGGCCAGCATCAAGAAACTGATGGGGATTATCAGGATACCATTAGAGGATATGGTGACCCTGATAGAGTTTTTCCTTGAGGGAAGCACTAAACGATGGTGGGACAATGTTTGAAACCTACATACCACCATCCCCAATTGGGAACAATTTGAGGAGAGGTACTCAAAGGAGTACTTGGCATCCCATCTGATAAACGAGAAGAAGCAAGAATTTATCCAGCTTCAACAAGGGATTAACTCCATAGAAGAATATGAGACAAAGTTCAACAAGTTAAGACCCTTTGCCCCTGACCTAGCTGGGCCGGCAGACATATGTTAGATGTCACACCCTGACCCAATTTTTCGGATCCCCGTGAGCAACCCGTCACTCTCCTAGTGTATTAAAGGGTTTCCTCTTATTACAAACTGTAAAGAGCAAGGCGTCCTTTAAAACTGGTCCAACGGCCCCAACTCTCAACTTAACCTGCAGTTGTTTGTCTTGACTAGTCCATCGACCAATCATGTCATACTGCCGTCAGTTGACTAAGTATGTCAGTCTTGTCTTGGTACCATATCCAAACAATTCATTTATTAAAGTTTTATGACACATATCTCATGTTTGTTTATGAGCTCCTGCTCATGCCCACCGTCCTATCACCCACTATTCGAGATTTTTAAAACCGGGCATAGTAGCCCCCAAGTTCCAAAACCGAGGCACTTGGCCTATAAGAGCTATTCGAGCTCCCATAGAAAAGGTCTCCCAAATCATTTAAGCATTGGCACACAGTCATGGGAGAACACTTCCGACAAAATATGTTTTCAACTGTCCATCATACCAACCGAGTATGAGGACATCTTTGCTCATAACCGATGAACGGATTTTCCACTTTCTTCGAGAAAGTTTCATCCTACCAGTCGAGCATGATCTACTTATGACCGATAAGTAGTTATTCTGCGTGATTTTCACACCACTTCTCTAAATTGTGATGTTTAAAATACCACTAAATAGTGGGTTTTTCATTTCGAGGTACTTAACATTCCCAACTGGGTATGAAATAAAATCCCACTCCCAACCAGTAAGTAATTTTTAACTTTAAATTGTACTCATCATCCCAATCGGGTATGATGTTAGTAAGCCCACTCACCCGTTAATTTAGTGAATTCCACTAGACCGATTCTTTGTATTCACATGAGCTTGTCCTTGTTGGTGTTCTCGGTACCTCATGTTCCTACACGATATGAACATCCATGTTCAATATCCCTTGGCCTAATAGCCTTCATTCATTCCAAATGAATAAGCAAACCAACATTTTATTTATTTGCAATTAGGTCCCTAAAGTTATTTTCTTTAAGTCCCAAATGCCGATTTTTCCTCAAATTGAGTCCCAAAACTTTTAAAATTCTTCTTGTGACCTCAATTTATTCAATTTCATAAAAAGGGGTTTAATTTCCCAAATTTTGAATTTGGTCGCACAACTTTTCCAAAATTACCATTTTGCCCTTTGCAAAAATGGTAAGTTTTACCCCCCAAAATTCTAAAACTCCAAAACTGGCCCTCTAACATTCTTATTATGCCCAATTGACCCTCAATTTTATAAAATTGCATTTTGGTCCTTCAAATTTTGAAAATACCCAATTTCCCCCAATTTCAACTCCTTAACACAGCCTAATTTGATTTCATCAAATTGACAAATCAAACACTTCTAATTTTTGAAATTGAAGTTAAAATTTAGTTCCTAAATCTTCATACGATTCACAGCACTTTGAATCGCAAGTTTTGACGTCGAAACGAGCTCAAACAGAGCTTTGCTGTAAAATAGACTATAGAGAGAGATAGTTTTGAAAGCTTATCGTCGGGGGCACGACAATCTGAGCTTTTGATCTGGGTAGATAACTCTTGTCCTAAGGTTCATCCTAGAATTAAGAATTTCTTCAATTGATGCTGAATTGAGTTAGAATTTCCTCATCAAAATTCTGTCAGTTTTCTCTCTAAAATTGGTCTGAAATTACAGAGGGGAGTCGAATTGGCTTACCTTTCCATTCTTATTCGGCCGTGTGTGGGCTGAGGAAGTGTTGGGATGGCTAGGTTTGGTCTAAGGAGGGCTCGAATTGGCCAATTTCAGCTTGGCCAAAATAGGGCAGCTTCGATCCATCGGAGCTGCTTCACTCTTCCATCATGCCGACGCTTCTCTAACGACCATGGGAGCAAACAAAGACAACAAGTGTGTATCTGACTTCTCCCCGATTCTAAAGACCACGACCTCTCCTTTCGAGGTTAATAAAAATTTTCAAGTCGAAGCTCTAGTTTGAGCTTCACCGAGATATGGAGTAGTAGAGAGAGAAGTGTTCAGGTATGGAAAAATTGTGTATTAAATGAGGGATATTTATTACTAGTATTAATGTTGTCATAAATTAATCAGTATTAATTTTAATAATTTAGTTTAGGTATTAAATTATTGGTATTAATTCTAATAATTAAATTTAGTTATTAAATTACTAGTATTAATTTCAATCATTAAATTTAGTTATTAAATTACTGGTATTAATTCCAATAATTAAATATATATATTAATTTAGGGCTATTTTTTACCAAAAAAACATACTTCCCAAGAGGTATGTTCATATATATTAACTTTGATGTTTTGATAAGATCCAGTTCATCCGAACCAATATAGTTTTTCTTTTCTAATTTGTTTTAAATTGCTTTTCTATGTGAAACCTCAAATGGTCGAATCGGTTTTCTTACTTGGTTTGGCCAGTTCTTTTCTTGGTTTTTCTTAACTCAAAAGGGCAGGAATAATGAACTATGAAATGATTACGAACAAGTAATAGTGGATTAAGGCCAAAGAAAATCCTTGAGTAAAGGATGTTATTGGGAATGAGGATGGACCTAAGAAAGGACAAATCCCCAGCATGTTAGTAAAACATCTAGAAATCAAATAATTGGAATTGGAAAGACTCCATAAGGAAGTTGAAAGGATGAGTGGGTAAGGAGAAACAACACAGTTTTGTAACTTCATGTGGACAATAGTAATGGTAGTTGAGGAATACTACCAAAAAGAAAATAGGGATGAAGTTATACAATCTCTAAGAGGTTGGAAATTTAGGAATAATCCTAAATGAGGTGTTCTGGAAATATAATGGACATAGAGACAACATCTAGAAAACATCATGTTGTTAAGGGCGGGTAAACGCAACAGTCCCGAGGAAAACATGACTCAAAATAGGGAAGAGTCGAAATAGGACGAAAAGGTGATGACAAGGAAATTCGTGAAAACAGGTACGTAACGCTCAGAAGGACGTCGAGCTAAGGGTTGTAATGACCAAGAGGTTAACTAGACATGAGAATGATTTGGTATCTTGGAACTCTCAATTCTAAGTACGGTACCTCAAAGTGAAAAATGTTGCTCTAAGCAAAGAGAGATGTGAATCTAAGAATATACCCTTATGTAAGGTATATCTAGTTATGATAAACTACATGAAGGGAGTAAATGATATAAAGGAAAAGAAATTCCTTAGGTGAAGGATGTAAAAAGGGATAGTTAGAAGAACAAGAGAAGAGTTTGCATGTTAAGCAAACACCAAATGGATATCAAAGGAATGGTAATAAGGTTGAGCATGTAGCTCCTAGAATGAAAGTCTCTACATTGAGGGACATATTAGAGAATGAAATTGTAAAAAGGGAACTCCCCGAACAAAACAATAGACCGAAAAGGGTCAAACGGGAATAATGAACTATGAAATCATTATGAACAAGCAAGAGTGGATTAAGGCCAAAGAAAATCCTTGAGTAAAGAATGTTATTGGGAATGAGGATGGGCCTAAGAAAGGATGAATCCCCAGCATGTCAGTAAAATATCTGGAAATCAAATAACTGGAACCAGAAAAACTCAATAAAGAAGTTGAAAAGCACGAGTGGGTAAGGAGAAACGACACAGTTTTATAAGTTCATGTGGACAACGGTAAAGGTAGTCAAGGAATACTACCAAAAAGAAAATAGGTATGAAGTTATACAATCTCGAAGAGGTTGGAAAATTAGGAATAATCCTAAAGGAGGTGTTCTAGAAATCTTATGGACATAGAGACAACATCTAGAAAATGTCATGCTGTAAAGGGTGGGTAAACCCAAAAGTCCCATGGAAAACATGACTCAAAATAGGGAAGAGTCAAAATAGAATGAAAAGGTGATGACAAGGAAATCCGTGAAAACAGGTACGTAACATTCTAAAGGACATCGAGCAAAGGGTTGCAACAACCAAGAGGTTAACTAGACACAAGAATGATTTGGTATCTTAGAACTCCCAATTGTGAGTACGAGACTTCAAAGGGAAAAATATTGCTCTAAGCAAAGAGACGTGTGAATCTAAGCATATACCCTTAAGTAAGGTATATCTAGTTATGATAAACTACATGAAGGGAGTAAATAATATAAAGGAAAAGAAATTCCTTAGGTGAAGGATGTAAAAAGGGCTAGTTGGAAGAACAAGAGAAGAGTTTGCATGTTAAGTAAACACCAAATGGATATCAAAGGAAATGATTCCTCATGCAAGGTTGCTAATTAAGTTTTGGGGACAAAACTCATAAAAGCAGGGGAGAGTTGTAAACCACACACTTTTTAGTTAAGGAAAACCGAGAAAGGAACTGGTCAAATCAAGTAAGAAAACTGAACTGGTTCACGTAACCGATCAATTGGGAATGGGCAATTTGGAAATTTACAACTCCCGGGTGATCCAAAGGGTTCATAAAACCTTGGAAAAGAACCTTAGGACAAATTGGAAGAGAAAAATTAGACCGGTTTAGATGAATCAGATCCAATTAGATTGAACTGGTTTATGAACCGAGTTAGTTCATGAACTGGAACCGATAAAGAAAGGGAAAATAGGGAAATTTATGGATCCCTTGTGACCCTAAGAGGATTATAAATCTTGGGAAGGAACCTTAGAACAAAGTGGGAGAGAAAAATCAGATTGGTTCGAGTGAACCGGACATGAACCGGATTATACCGGTTTAAGAACCGAGTCGGTTTATGAACCAGAACCGATAGAGAGATGGAAAAATAGGAAATTTATGGACCCTAAGTGACCTAAGGAGTCACAAAAGTCATGGAAATGGACTTGTGGAGGAATTGGAGATGAAAACCAAACCAGTTTGGACCAGTTTGAACCACTATTGAACTGGATCATAAATTTATTTTTTAAGTGATTTAAATAATTCAAATTTGAGATTTGAGGCCACCATTGGATAGAAAATGAATTTAGATAAATTTTGACATTTTTAGATTTGAAAAACTCAGTTGAATGAGGGGTGAGCCAGCTAGTTTGAGCTTCGAACCAGGTTCGGACCGGTCTAGTCCGGTTCGGAACAGTGTCATCTTCTTCCTTCAAATGATAGCACAGTTCACTCACTGAAAAATTGAAGTAGGACCAGCGAAGAAGAAACATCTCCGTTCAATATGTTTTTGGCCATCAATGCCTATCAAAAAGGCACTAATTGGACGGCCAAAGAGTCCTTGAGCTTCCTATATAAAGACCCCCTCCCCATTCATCCTCTCCACACCTGAAAAGCTCACTCTCTCTCAGTTGCTTACTTTTCCGGTGAAGCTCAAAATAGAGCTCTGATATAGGGTCTTTTCTAAGACAAAGAAGGCGAGGTTGGGTTCTTTAGAACCGGGGAGAAGTCAGCAACACGCATGTAGTCTCTGTTTGCTCTGAGGGTCACTGAAATAGCACGGATGTGATGGAATAGAGAAGCAGCTCCGGCAAATCGAAGCTATCCTATTTTGGCCGAGTTGAAATCAGCCATTTTGAGCTATCCTCGAGACAAACCAGACCCTCCCAACATTTCCTCAGCCCTCCCACGGCCAAATTAGGACTGAAAGTTAACTTAATTTGGCATCAATTGATGTATTTCTTGATTCTAGGATGGACCTCACGACAAGAGCTATCTGCCCAGATCGAAAGCTCGGACCGCCGTGCCTCCGATGGTAAGCTTTCAAAGCTTTCTCTCTCTACAGTCCATTTTCTAGCGAAGCTCTGTTTGACCTTGTTTCAGTGTTAAAACTTGCGATTAAAATTGCTAAAGAATCGTATGAACATGTAGAAACTCTATTTCAACTTCAATTTCAACAATTGGAAACGTTTGATCGATCAATTTGATAAAATCAAAATCGACTGTGTTAAGAAGTTCGAATTGGGGAAAATTGGGGATTTTCAAAAATTCAAAGAACGGAAATGCAATTTCCTAAAATTGAGAGTCAATTGGGCATGATAAAAATGTTAGAGGGCCAATTGAGGAATTTTAGAATTTTTGGGGTAAAATTTACCCTTTTTGTAAAGCAAGGGCAAAATGGTATTTTTGGAAAAGTTGGGGGACCAAATTGGAAATTTGGGAAATTAAACCCCTTTTGTGAAATGGAATAAATTGAGATCTTATGATAAATTTTAAAAGCTTCGGGACTCAATTTGATGAAAAACTGACATTAGGGACTTAAAGTTAAAAAGAAATAACTTTAGTGACCTAATTGCAAATATATGAAAGTTTGATTTTCTCATTCATTTGGAATGAATAAGGCTATTAGGCCGAAGAATAATGAACCGAGATGTTCATATTATGTAAGAACACGAAGTACTAGGAACGCTAGCAAGGACAAGCTCACGTGAATACAAAGAACCGGTCTAGTGGAATTCACTACATTAATAGGTGAGTGGACTTACTAACGTCATACTTGATTGGGATGATGAGCACAATTTAAAGTTAAAAACCACTTACCGATTGTGAGTGGAATTTTATATCATACCCTATTGGGGATGATAAGTACCTCGAAATGAAAACCCACTACTAAGTGGTATTTTAAACATCACAACTTACATGAGTGATGTGAAAAACATGCGGAAAAACTACTTACCGGTTGTAAGTAGATCATACCCGGTTGGTGTGATGAAACTTCCTTGAAATAAGTTGAAAACTTGTTAATTAGTTATGAGTAGAGATGTCCTTATACCCAATCGGTATGATGGACAGTTAAAAATATGTTTTTGTCAGAAGTGCTCTCCCGTGATTATGTGCCAAAGCTTAAACAATTTGGGAGAACTTGTTGACAAGAGCTCGAATAGCTCTTATAGGTCGGGTCCTCAGTTTTGGAACTTGGGGCCTAATATGCCCAATTTTGAAAATCTCGTATAGTGGGCCCAAGGCCAGTTGGCATGAGTAGTAGCTCGTAAATAGATATGAGTTATATGCAATAAAACTTTAAATAAAGAAATTTTTTGGCTATGGACCTAAGGCGGGACCAACATACTCGGTCAACTAAAAGTAGTGCAACATGACAGATCGACAGACCAGTCAAGATAACTTTAAGCTGAGTTAAGGGTCAGAGCCATTGGACCAGTGGCACCACAAATTGTATGCCATGATAAGAAAACACTGATTGTGCATGCACTGTGATTACAGGTCCATCAAGACGCCCAAGAGGGATAGTGATGCGTCCTAAGGCCACTGGACGAGCTGGTGGGTATAAGGGCAGTTCATTGTACTAGCTGATCGTGCGAAATTTGGAGTAGCACCAAGCGTATGAGACCGGAGTGGGGATGTGATTAGGTCTTTGTCCTCATACGGACATGAAGAATTGATTTCGGGATTGAGGGTTGGATGTCGCGAACATCCACTCATTCTCAGGGTAGAAGTGAATGTACTTCTATCTAGGTGGCCGGTAAAGTTGCTTCGAAGCCACAAGTGGGTTCCGTGGATGGGCTAGCCTACGAATGTGTGTTTGACCTTCATGATGATGGATGTGTGTTGGGTGATGATACACCTTAATTAATAAAGAAATGGTGGTAAAAACCAAGATTTGATATGAAAGGATTTTTGAAATAAATGAGTCTGGCACACTCCATTACAAGTCTTTTTTCTAAAAATTTAAAAGTTTTGGAAAAACCCATTTACTAAGTAGTCGTACTCACCCCCTCCCTTATATCCCTTTCAGGAAATTCCGGAAAGCCTACCCTTAAAGACCATCAACTAAGATGCTTATGAAATAGGTATGATGAAATTAAAATATTATGCATTTTTTATTTATGTTATTCCCGAAAAAGGTGTAGGTTTAAAGGACACCTTACTCTTTACGGTCTATAATAAGGGAAAACCCTTCAATAAAGCGGGAGAGTGGCGGGTTGATCATGGAGATTTGACCAAACCAGGTTGGGGTATGACACCCCACCCCAGTCTCATGCACATGAAGCTACGTTGAGCTTCCTTGACAGTTGGCACGGCAATCTGCCCTTATATCCACCATGTCATCCAGTAGCCCCTACGATGCATCATTACCCCTCTTGGGCAACCAATCGTTGGTGTATACATTAGGTGTGTAGGAAACGCCAAGGTAGTTAAGGAATACTACCTGATTGTAAGGAGGGACAAAGTCTCACGATCCCTAAAGGATTAGAAATCAAAGAGTTGTGTCAAGGGAACACCCTAGGAATATGGTAGACAAAGATAGTTCTGGAACATATCCTGCTACTAAGGGGCGTGTGGATCCAAGGGTTCAGGAGAAGTATGACTCACGAGGAGAAGAGCCATTTATCTAAATGGAACGGGGCTAGACAAGTGGTGGGATGGACCTATGTAGGAGTAAATAAATAATTAAACACCAATAAAAGACAAGAAGGGAGTGAAGGAAAAGTAATACCAAGACCCACGGAAATAGGGGCGATGAGCTTGAAAGGACTCGAGCTAAAGACTTTTGGCAACCAATGGAACAAATAAATCTTTCAGAACAACCAATCTTGTAATCTAGGTTAAAATTTTGGACAAAACCCCAAGAGGGAGAGCTCTACCCGAGGGAACATATTACTAGGGGCTAGGGAAATACCATGGGTAACAAGGTAGAACCAACCACTCAGAATGGTACCAAGGATTTGATGGACAGTCGGGGCTAAAAGGGGACTCCATTAAGCCCTTTGTCTAAAGACGTATGGAAAGGAGTAACCTTGCGGACATTTTGCCAAGAAAGAGGGAATGTGTAAGAGGATGCCCAAATAAAGGTGAATGGGAGGCAGGATCATTCCAAAATTTCCGTAGGAAGAGGGGGAAACAGACAATGAGACAATAAACACCCAAGACTTGGAGAAAGTGGAGAAAGAAAAAAACCCCAAAGTTGGACAGGCACGAGGGATACAACTGAAATAGAGATGTGCCCGAGACATCATGTTGAAATGAGTCCCAAGTTGAAATTAAAGGAAATTGCTCCCTATGTGAGGAATAGGTTTTGGAGAAAAAAACCCACAAAAGGTGGGGAGAGTTGTAAACCTCGCCCTTTGGGACCAAGAGAAACATGAAGGGAAACCGAGAGTTTGAATGGAATGGAATTTGTTAAAGAAGGGTCAAAATGAGAATTTGGAAAATCCCAAGTAGCCAATAAATCATAAAAAAGTAATCATGGAGAAGAACCATGAAGTGGATTGGGTAAGAAAACCGAATTGATTTAGGGTGAACCGGGTTGAACCTTGAAGAATCAGTTCAAATATTCATTACTATAGGTGGTTTAAAAATGTCAAATTGGAAAATTGAAACCCCCATTATATAGAAAATGAATTTAGAAATTTCTAATTTCTAGAAAACCGGTCGAATCAGGCCTGAACCGCCGATTTACAATTTTGGGTCACCGAACTAGGTCGGACCGGGTTGGACAATGGTCCAGCCTGTCAACGGACCGCTGCCAAGTCCGTGCCCAATTATCAAGCATGACCAATTAGCGCGTGACACATGGTGAAGCATACCCCCTCAGTTAGCATCTGAAAACGCTCACCAATCAGAGCGTGACATGTGTCCCTAGTAATCGGTCAAATGAGAAAAATCCACCTCAGCAACGACCGACCAATAGGAGAGTGACACATGTCCCAGACAATGATCAATATCAAAAAGGCCTCATCACCAATGACCAAACAATGAGAAGCTAAGACGTGGCAATAGCACCAAGTCAGCATCTAACAAGGATGTCGAAGAAACGACCGACCAATCAAAGGCCCATACATGGCAGTGGCACTATGTGATAGGAGGGAAATCTGACACATTTAAAACAACCAATTAGAGAATGCCACATGTCATGGTCAGTGGTCAACAGAATCCGGTCAACAGCCACGTGGGTGGGAGCAGCCAATGGGAGACTGCCACATGTCCAATCAGAAGGTTAAAGGCTGACTAGGTTGCTGAGTGGGACATCACATCAACAAAGCCAGCTAATCACGAGGCATCACATGGCACTTCCACACGTGCGAAGCTTGCACGCACAGAATAATGTCGTCTTCAACCTTAGGCTAACAGACATTCCACAATCACTGGAGGAAGACCGGATCTTCTGCCTCCAAAAAATCGATCACCGCCAATAGAATAAGGTGAGTCAGACACTAAAACCACCACCGGTTGGTAGCCCTGTCAGTTACCGAGCTCCCTATATATAGAGCACCCTCCCACTCGGCCTCCTCACCACTTGAGCATCCCCTGAAGACTGACAACCCATTTTCCCCGTCAAGTGCAGACCAGAGCATCGGCAACGGGTCTTTTCTCAACCAAAGGAGCTCTAGTGGGTGGCAATAGAACCGGGGAGGAGTACTCCAACTAGCAGAAACCTCAACCAAACCTGAGAACTCCCGAAGGAGCACCAGAGCAATCGCACAATGAAGCTTCTTCGATGACTCGAAGCAGTAAAACTCTGACTAGCTAAAATCGAGACATCTCTAGCCTCCTGCAGCTAGAATTGACCTTCCTCGACTTCCTTGAGGTACTTTCCGACCTCTTCTAGTCCCTAGATAAGCCATTCCACCCTCAATTCGCCTAAGTCTAACCATCCAAGAGAGAGAAAGTAGTCGAAAATTATTGACCAAAATTCCCTTACCTAGGACATCAATTAGGGTGAACATCGATCCACCCGACAAGTACTAGCTCCACGAACTCGAAGCCTTGACAACCGTGCCTCCATCGATATGAACCAAAAGCTCTCTCTCTCTCTCAAAGTATGTTTTCTGATGAAGCTCTGACGGGGCTCGAAACTTAGCCAATTTTTTAAACCCAAAGTGTAGGGGTTCGTGGGTAGTTAGAGGAAGTGAATAGCAGCATCAAAGAAGGAGATTAGGGAACTTTAGGCGGTCAATTGGACGAGATAAAGAATCGGAAATCAAAAGCATACTTTGGGAGAAATTGGGGGCAATTTGGGAATTATTAAAAATATGAGGGCTTTTGTGCAATTTTTTTAAATCTGAGGGCCAATTGGAAAAAAATGAGGAGTTGAGGGTCAATTGGTGATTTTAAGGGATTATGAGGGCCAATTTGACAACTTTCGTGAAATAGAGGCATTTCGTTAATTTTGGGAAAGTTGGGGCAATTCAGAAATTTTGAAAAAATTAGTCTCGTTTGAGGGAGTTTTGGAAGAATTAAGACTAAATTTCAAAATTTATGAATGATTGTGCGCTCGAATCGGGTAGGATGGGTCGCACAAGGACCTGCGCTACAAAGCACGTCCTCGATTGAAACGTAGTCGGGCAAACGCATCACGACTACGGGTGAGTGAGAATTTACAATGTTGGTCCCAATTGGGATAATGGTCTTGCTCATAATTCCAGGACTTGGGCTTGTTAATGCAAGTGGAACCAAGGCTGATGGGCATGAGCATCGACCCACTGCGAATTAGGAATTAACGAGATCATTAAGACTTTCAAAATGGATAATCATGTGTTTCACCTACTGAGCCAAGAGCATGTCGTTGGGCTTGTTGGGCTAGATAGCTACTAAGCCGAAGTTGGATCATTGAACCTGTTGAGCTAGTGCGCACGGGGCTGAAGCTAAGCCAATGAACCCTTGGTGCCGGTTGGCCAAAGATATTGGCCATCATGAATAAAACTTCTTGATTGTGCATGCATGAGATGCAGAACCATCGAGTTGCCTAGTATGGGGTAGTGGTGGTTCCAAGGGCTGCTAGACCACCTAGGGAGCATAAGGTCAGTCCATTGTCTAGTATGTCAAGAAGCTCTAGGAGCTTCATGTGCACGGAGACCGAGGTAGGAGGGGGAAAGAGGTGTCGTCCCATATTGTGGATATGAAGAATGTCTAGGGTTTGAGGATCGGACGACTGACATCCATTCAAACTCCGGGTAGAGGTCATGGAACCTCTATTAGGTTGGACGGTAAAGGCACTCCGATCCACAAGTGGATCAATCGGGGATTGGTCTACGATGATGTGATCCCTGTTATGAGCAAAAGGGCAGTTGATGTATGAACACTGTGTGGATCTTGGAAAAGTGAAAATAATTAAATTATAAAATCGATCATTGTATAAATTTTCCCCTCACTGAGTATATACTCATTCCACTCCTTTCACCCTTTTAGGAACACTTAAGAGGAGTCGGGTCAGGTATAATTAAAGTCCAAGCGAAGTCTCGAACCCTCAATGTAAGTTCCACATGATGAGTTCTGATTATATTGTGGGAACGTGTATTGATATGCCTTTACCTTCCTTGGATCATCAAGGTAGGGTTACCAAGATAGTTTGGGGAAGGGCGGCGGGTTGATCACAGAACTCCAACCAAACCAGGTCGGTGTGTAACACCCTTTTTATTAAAACACTATTAGTACAATAGTTTTGCATAATTTTATTCTAGAGAACAATAATAGAAAGTATGCCTAACTCCTCGCGACCTTGGGAGTGGTGACTCCTCTAGGCCAAAGAAAGTGGCAGATTGCTTACGAGGTTCCAACCAAACCAGGTCGGGACGTGACACCGGTTCTCGAAGCTCTTTATTTTAATGGATTGCTATCTTCCTAAGGATCCTTCCTAAATCAAAATACACCTCAAATGTTGGCACAAGTAGTGAAAAATTATCGATATTGTTTTCTAGGCAAAAATCCAGTATGAATAGTAAAAACTAGCAAAGGGCGGCAGAGGGGACTTCCATGATAGTTCAAGGAAGTGTGGACTCCATTAGGGAAGGTTTGGAGGACTTGGTGTGGTCATGGTTGGCCCGAGAGTGGCTTGAATTGAGCTCAGGTATCTCTTATTGCAGATAGCCGAAAGAGCAGTGGTACTGTGCGAGATCATCGGTGCTTCTTGGGTGATCCTCAATGTAATTAGATAGTAGATCCGTGTAGAGGACTTATGCAGGAATCCACATAACCCAAATTTACTTTCTAAGGTGAAGCGAAGTGCCCAAGTAGGAGCTCTGGTTTGAGGGTTATTGGAAAATTGAGCAATTCTTTTTCTTCGAGCTTTCGAGGGATGAAGAGGGCGAATGGAGGAGAGCTCTTTATGTAGGGACCTCGGGGACTTCTCTTCCTATATAGCCATCCATCGATCAGCCATTAACTCCTTAATTTACTCCATTTTCATAGAGGTTTAATGGTCGTTGGAGTTATGGTGACCTTCAGCCTCCTCACTTATTCGGCTATCTAAAGGAAGCATACAACAATGTGCATGCGTGTGCGAGCTTCGCATGTATGAACTACCACGTGGCGCACTATGATTAGTTGGCTTCGCTAGCACAGCCTCCCACTCTGATGTGAATCCACAAGTTTGGTCAACATGACATGTAATGGAGCTAAATACTTAATCACAAAATGAGTTGAAGGATCAATTGAGACTGGAAGAGGGCCCAATAACAAGATTAAGGGTTAAAAGATTCAAAGAAGTTGTATATGGGCTAATTAAAGATATCATAGAAAATTCAAGTGAAAGCCCAATAAAAAAGCACAAGAGAAGGTCTAAATTTGAATTTTAAGAAGAGGTTTATTTATATAATAAATCTTCTAAAATATTAAAGGATAATATAAGATATTTAGTTGGTCAAATTCAAATTTTCAAAACAGTTAGCAAATATCCTAGATATTTGGATTAGCAGAGCAATGGTTGGCATGTCAACCACAAGATAGTGTTTCCTTATATTTAGGCTATTTTGTTATCATATGTGCCAATAAAATGCACATTCCACAACATTATAAATGAAACACTTTTGGAATTCAATATTGTGAGGTTTTGTTCTTATTTCATTCTTAAAAAAACTTTTGAACCTATTAGGTTTTTACTTGTGGCATTCAAGAAATTAGACTTATCAACAAGGTTTTCTAAAAGTTCTTATTACAGAATTTGCGTGTGTCGTCTACATCTATATATTCCTTGTTTCTCAACTAAAAATAAGGTATATTCCATTTTTTCTTACTTTAATCATGAAAGTCTTGGGGTTTTTATCATATTTAGTGAGAGTGTCATCAATCTATTGGCGAGGTTTGTAACAGTTGGTATTAGAGTACACAGTTGCATGGCAAGTTTCATCTTATCTACTCATATCTAGTTCTATTTTATTATATTCTACTATTTATATTCTCTATAAAAATAAAAAAAAAATCTACTCTTCTTCTATCTAGTTTATATTCAGAAAAAAAAATCTCATTTTTTTCTATCTACTTTTTTTTATTAAAAAGTGTAAAAAAAGCCAAAAAAAAATCATGCAAAAAAAGTAGAAAAAAAACAAAGTGCAAAAAAAGGAAGAATGAAAAAAAAGCAAAAAAAAAAAGAGAAGCACAAAGTTATATATGAGGTTAATTCTTCTTTCTTATCATTTGAGTATATCTATTCATTATGCTCTATTTGAGTTTTATTCTTCTTTTTTATCCTTTGAGTATATTTATTCATTCTGCTTTATCTGAGTTGCATTATTCTTTATTATCCCTTGAGTGCATTTGTAACTCGCACTTAAATTATTTTAGAATTGCTATTGAAAACCTTTTGATTTGTCTAGATTATCCATCAAGTTAAATTGTTTTATAAAAACTATTTGTTTGTAAGTTTAATTAAGATTGAAACAAGACATACGAGGGGAAAAGGCAACAGAGTTTTAATCTATAAGCGAAAAAGTCATTTTAGTGTGAAACACGAGTGTTTTACATGTGAGGAAGAGTTGTGAGTTTCTTTTCTTTCTAATAATTGGCAGGATCACAAGGCCCAGCGATGAGGAAACATTATGAAAGAAGAGGGCTTCCTATAGCTCATTCAAAACCTGCACTGGAAAGAAATGATGAGCGAAATGAAGCAAATGGTGGAGTTTGAATTTGAGCCACTTTATACACGAATGGATTGCTTAAAGTAAGGTGTGAGATGACATTCGCATCAACATACACCCATTGAACAATGACGTTAAAGCTTTCAATCTAGGCATTTTGATCTAGAGGAACTCAAGGAGTTAGATGATGTCAAAGTTAATCGTGACAACCTCAGGCTCAATTCTAATAATCAATTTGTTCTATTATCATAGATGGAATAAGTTGCACCAATGCTAGCATTGAGCTTATGGAGAAGTTGGTATTACCTACAATGAAGCATCTAAATCCATATCAAATTCAAAGGTTGAATGATCAACGCAAACTCGAGATAACCAAGCAAATGACAGTTTCATTCTCTATTGGAAAATGTGATGATGATGAATTATATGATGTAGTACCAATGCTTGCATGTCATATTCTATTGGGACAACCTTGGAAGTTTTATCGTCAAATTAAAAATTATTTTTTAACAAATAAGTACTCATTTATGATAAATAATAGACTGATATCTCTTGTACGTTTGACTCTACAATAAGTTTTCAAGATCAATTGAAAAAGAAGAAGGTAAATTAAAAGAAAATATCATAAAAATAAGGAGAGAGAAAAGCCAAAATTGAAGATCAACAGAGAAAAGGAAAATATGAAAAAAAAAGAGAGAAAAATCAGAGTTTAAACAAAAAAAACCATAATTGAAAATGAAGAGAGAAAGGACAAAGTTAAAAAAGAAGAGAGGAAAGTCATAATAAAAAGAGAGATATAATTTCACAACATATACATATAGTACTTATGTACAAGGATAAATTTATAAAACAAAATTGTCGAATATTTACCAAGCAATAATATATCTTTTTTGCAGGAATCCAAGTATGATATTTTTTAGAAGATAACTCATGGTATGCCACAAGTTCAAGAAATCAAGAATCAACTTCAATACCAAATCCTAAATTTAAAGAAACAAGGATATGCTCGAAATAACATGAGTCAATGTGTTGTGCAAATACCCAAAAATGAAAAAACTTGGCGAATGTGTGTTGATTATCAAATTATCAAGAGTATCAAGGTAATGTTTCATCACCGTATTACTCAATTAAATATTATGGTAGATGAGCTGCATGGATACTATTTGTTTTCAAAATTTCATCTTAAGAGTGAATATTTTAAAATTTGAATAAAAGATAATTATGGATTGAAAACTGCATTAAAAGAAAAACCTAGTTTATATGAATGGTTGGTTATGAGTTTTGGTTTAACTAATGCAGTTAACACTTTTACGAGGTTAATGAGTTATGTTTTGCGTGCTTTCATTGAAAATTTTGTTGATGTATATTTTGATGATGTCATAATATAAAACAAGTACTTAGATGAACATGAAAGATATTTTAAAATTTCCTTACAAGTTTTTAGGAAATATTAGTTGTTTGCCAATTTGAAGAAATGCATCTTTTGTTCAGATAAACTTGTATTTCATGGATATGTAATAAGTTTTGAAAGGTTTGGAGTTGATGATGAACACATTAAAGCAATTGGTGATTGGCGAACAATACTTAATTCGGTAAGTCATATGAGAAATTCAATTAAATTAACTAGTTTTTATGGTCATTTTGTTCCAAACTTTAGTAGTTATCATGCACCTCTCACTATGTTTTTAAAGAAGAATGTATCATTTAAATGGTTTGATGATCAAGAATGAACTTTCAAACTAATAAATGATAAACTAACTAATGCTCATTTGCTTGCATTACATAATTTTTCTAAAATATTTGAAATTAAGTGTGATACATCAAGAACAGGTATTGGAGGTGTATCAATGCAGAAAAGAAGATCAATTGCATATTTTAGTGAAACGTGGAGTGGAGTAGCACACAAATGTCCTACCTATGACAAGGAGATGTATTCCCATAGACGAACTCTACAAAGATAGCATCACTACCAAAGGCCTAAAGACTCTAAGATTCACATTAAGCATTAATTTGTTTTGCACCTTAATGGGCAACACAAACTGAATAAGTATCATGCAAGGTGAGTGATTTTCATAAAGATATTTCCATGTGGTATAAAGATTAAACAAGGTATGAAAAATATAGTTGTTGATGCATTATCTAGAAGATACGTTTTGCTTAAAATCATTGATACTAAATTGCTTTGATGCATTATCTAGAAGATACGTTTTGCTTAAAATCATTGATACTAAATTGCTTAGTTTTCATTATACTAAGAAATAGTATGCAGAAGATCATGACTTCTATGAAGTGATTGGAATTGGGTTTGAAAATTTTTATAAGCAAAATGAGTTGATCTTTTAGTAAAACCTATTGAACATCCCTAAATTTTCTGTAAGTGGGTTATTAGTTTGGGAATCATATGTTGCGGGAGTTATTAGATTTTTTGGGGTAGCTAAGACTATATCAATATTGCATGAGCATTCTTTTGGACTACATATGAAAATTAATGTTGAGACAATTTCTATTTGATGCATTACATGTAAAGACACTAAATCTACACATAAATTTATTGTCTTATATACTACTCTTACAATTCCTACTACTCATTTGATTGATATCTCTATGTATTTCATTTTAAGATTACTAATAACTAATAGGGGAGATATTTTGTGATTGTGGTTGATAACCAATTTTAAAAAATTAAACATTTTAATCCATATCATAAAAATGATGATTCATGAAATGTTGTTGATTTATTATTTAGAGAAATTGTTATATTACATGATATTCCTAGAATTATTGTATCTTATCGTCATTATAAATTTTTAGTTACTTTTGGAATATTTTTTGGGTAAATTGAAAATAAAACTTCTATTTTAATATGCATGTTTATCACATGTTTAGTTAGCATATGATTGTTATATTTATTTTATGACTAGGTTTTCACCATTTGAGATTATCTATGGTTTTAATCCATTTGATAGAAAACGACAAACTCAAGAAAATATTAATCTAGCCAACAATGATTTCAAGAATATTGTTTTTTATACATGGGTTTTGGATTAGCCTACATATGAGTAACGAATGTCTTATGGAAAAAAAACTATCAAAATTCCTTAGATTAGAAGGATTATTTAAAGTGTTAAAACTCATAAACAATACTTATAATGGGAAGCTATATGATAAGTATGTTGTTAGCTATAGTTTAAATATTTATAATTTAATGCCATTTAATGTAGGTGATGAAGGAATTGAAGATTTAAGGACAAATCAATTTAAAGAGAGGGAGAATGATGTGAATCCACAAGTCCGATCAACCAAACCTTTAATGGAGCTTAATATTTCGTCAGAAAATGAGTTGAATGATCATTTGAAAGTGGAATATGGCCCAATAATAAGGTTAATGGTTAAAAGATTCAAAGAAGTTGTATATGGGCTTATTAAACAGATCTTAGAAAATCCAAGTGAAATCCCAACAGAAAAGCCCAAGAGAAGGTCCAAATTTGAATGTTAAGAAGATATTTATTAATATAATATATATTCAAGAATATTAATGGATAATATTATATATTTAGTTAGTCAAATTCAAATTTTCAAAGTAGTTAGCAAATATCGTAAATATTTGCATTAGAAGAACAATGATTGGTTGGCATGAAAACCACAAGATATTGTTTCCTTATTTCCACGCCATTGTAAAGGAGACACTTTTGGAATTAAATAGTGTGAGATTTTGTTCTTCTTTCTCTCTTTAAACAACTTTTGAAATTATCATGTTTTTACTTGTAGCGTTCAAGCAATCAGATTTATAACCAAGGTTTTCTAAGAGTTATTCTTAGAGAATTTCGGTGTGGTATCTACATCTATCTGTAAATTATTTTCTAAGAGTTTTCTAAGGTGATGACATGGCTTGTGCCTCACGGAACATCGACTTTCACCTGTAATTGTTTGGGGAATGGGGTGAGCTCACAGTTTAGTGAATAAGGTATTGACGTCAAGCCACTACATGTCATACGACTTTAGACTTCACATAAATTCTAACATGGAGATTTATTCACAGTTTTTAAAAACTTATTCACTGTCCATAGATTTACCCAACCCATTGTGTCATGCCCCGACCCGATTTAGTCGGATCCCCGGGATCAACCCTCCACTCTCCCGGTATATTTAAAGGGTTTCCCCATATTATAGACCATAAAGAGTAAGGCGTCCTTTAAATCAAAACTGCATAATATTTTAATTTCAATCATACTTGTCTCATAGGCATCTTAGTTGATGGTCTTTAAAGGTAGGCTTTCCAGAATTACATGAAAAGGGATATAAGGGAGGGAGTGAGTACGACTACTCAATGAATGGGTTTTTCAATACTTTAACTTTTATAAAAAAAGATTTGTATTGGAGTGTGCCACAGTCATTTCTTTCAAAAACCTTTCATTTCAAATCTCGATTTTTACTACCATTTCCTTATTAATAATGGTGTGTCATCACCCAACACACATCCTTCATCATGAAGTTCAAACACACATTCAAAGGCCAGCACGTCCACTAAACCCACTTGTGGCTTCGGAGCAACCTTACCCGCAACTCAAATAAAAGTACATCCACTTCTACCTTGAGAATGAGTGAATGTTCACGACATCCGACCCCCAATCCTGAAATCAATTCTTCCAGTTTGTACAAGGACAGAGACCTCATCCCATCCCCATCCAGATCTCATAAGCTTAGTGCTACTCTAAATTTCACATGGTCACCTGGTACAACAAACTGCCCTTATACTCACTAGGTCGTCCAGGGCCCTTAAGATGCATCACTACCCCTAATGGGCATCTTGATGATCCCATAATCATAGTGCATGCACAAACAGTATTTTCTTATCATGCCATATAATCTGTGGTGCCACTGGTCCAACGGCCCCAACTCTTAACTCAACCTGCGGCTGTTTGTCTTGACTAGTCTGGAGACCTGTCATGTCACACTACCACTAGTTGACTGAATATGTCGATCTTATCTTTGAACCATGGCCTAACAATTCATTTATTAAAGTTTTATAGCACATATCTCATCTTTGTTTACGAGCTCCTGTTTGTGCCCACTGGACAAAGGCCTAATTGTTCGAGATTTTCAAAATGGGCATAATAGCCCCACAATTAAAAAACCGAGGCCCTCGGCCAATAAGACCTATTCGAGCTCATGTCAAGAAAATCTCTCAAATCGTTTGATAATTGGCACACAATTAGGGGAGAGCACTTCCAAGAAAAATACATTTTCAACTGTCCATTAAACCGACCGAATATAAGAACATCTCCACTCATAACTGATGAACAGGTTTTCAACTTCCTTCTAGGAAGTTTAATCATACCAACTGGGTATGATCTACTTACAACTGGTAAGTAGTTTTTTCGCATGATTTTCACATCACTCCTCTAGGGTGTGATGTTTAAAATACAACTTGGTTGGGTTTTCATTTCGAGGTACTTATCATTCCCAATCGGGTATGACATAAAATCTCACTCACCAGTAAATGCAGTGAATTCCACTAGACCGGTTCTTTATATTCATACGAGCTTGTTCTTGCTGGCGTTCCCGGTACTTCATGTTCCTACACGATATGAACATCTTAGTTCATTATCCTTCGACCTAATAGCCATAATTCATTCCAAACGAATAAGAAAACTAAACTTTCTATTTATTTGCAATTAGATCCCTAAAGTTATTTCTCTTTAACTTTAAGTCCCAAACGCCGATTTTTACTCAAATTGAGTCCCAAAACTCTTAAACTTTATCATAAAGCCTCAATTTATTCCATTTCACAAAAAGGAGTTCAATTTCCGAAATTTCCAATTTGGTTCCCCAAATTATCCAAACTTACCATTTTGCCCTTCCTTAACAAAAATGGTAAATTTTACCCCAAAAAATCTAAAATTCCTCAATTGGCCCTCTAACATTTTTATCATGCCAAATTGACCCTCAATTTTAGGAAATTGCATTTCAATCCTTCGAATTTTTGAAAATCCCCAATTTTTCCCCCAATCCAAACTTATTAACACAGTCGAATTTGATTTCGTCAAATTGACCGATCAAATGTTTCCAATTGTTGAAATTGAGTTTCTACATGTTCATACGATTCTTTAGCAATTTGATTCGGAAGTTTTAATGTCGGAACAAGCTCAAATGGAGCTTCACCAGAAAATGAACTATAGAGAGAGAAAGCTTCTATTACTCACCGGTGAGGACACGGCAATTTGAGCTTTCAATCTAGGCAGATAGCTCTCGTCGTGGGGTTCATCCTAGAATCAAGAATCGCATCGATTGATTCCAAATTGAGTTAGAATTTCATCATCGAAATTCTGTCATTTCTCTCTCTAGCATCAGCTGGAAATTGTAGAGGGGAGCCAAATTGGCTTACCTTTCGGTCCTAATTTACCCGTGGGAGGGATGAGGAATTGTAAGGAGGGCTTGGTTTGGCCTGAGGAGGGCTCGAAATGGCCGATTTCAACTCGGCCGAAATAGGGCAGCTTCTGTCTATCAGAGCTGCTTCAATGTTCCATCATGCTGGCGCTTCTATGGTGACCCTTGGAGCAAACGAAGACTACAGACGTGTAGTTGACTTCTCCCCGGTTCTAAAGAACCCAACCTCACCTTGTTTGGCTCAAAAAGTTCCCACGTCAGAGCTCTGGTTTCAGCTTTATCGGAAAATGAAGCAGTTGAGAGAGAATGGAGTTTTCAGGTGTGGAGAGGATGAATGGGGAGGTGCTCTTAATATAGGGAGCTCGGGGACTCGTTGGTCGTTCGCTTGGCACCTTTATGACAAACATTGATGGCCTAAAATGTACTAAATGTAAATGTTTTTTCTTCACCCATGCTACTTTGATTTTTTGGCGAGTGAACAGTGTTGTCATGTGAAGGAAGAAGATGACACTGTTCCGAACAAGACCCGACTTGTTCGATCCGGGTTCAAAGCTTAAACCGGCCGGTTCACCCCCCCCCCCCCCCCATTCTACCAATTTTTTCAAATCTAAATTCATTTTCTATCCAATGGTGATCTCAAATTTCAAATTTTAAATTTTTAAGCCACCTAGAAAAATGAATTTAGTCACCCGGTTCAATAGTGGTTCAAACTAGTCCAAACCGGTTCAATCCGATTTGGATCAGGTTCACCTAAACCGATTTGGTTTTCATCTCCAATTCACCCTAAAGTCCTTTTTTGTGACTTTTATGACTCCTTAGGTCACTTAGGGTCCATAAAATTCCTACTTTACCATTTCTCCATTGGTTCCGGTTCATAAACCAGCTCGGTTCTTAAATTGATTTAATCCGGTTCGGGACTGATTCGCCCAAACCAGTCCGGTTTTTCTCTCCCACTTTGTTCTAAGGTTCCTTCCCAAGGTTTATAAATCCCTTTGGACACAAGGGAGTTGAAATTTCTCTAATTTGCCCATTCTCTATCGGTTCCGGTTCATGAATTGACTCGGTTCATAAACTGGTTCAATCCAATTGGATTCGGTTCATTTAAACCGGTCTGGTTTTCTCTTCTAATTTGACCTAAGGTTCTTTTCCAAGGTTTTATGAACCCTTTGATTCACCCAAGAGTCATAAATTTCTAAATTGCCCATTTCCTAATAATCGGGTTTGTGAACCGATTCGGTTTTCGCACTCGGTTTGACCGGTTCTTTTCCCGGTTTTCCTTAGCTCAAAAGGGTGGGGTTTACAACTCTCCCCTTCTTTTAGGAGTTCTATCCCCAAAACTTAATTATCAACCTTGCATGAGGAATCATTTCCTTTGATGTCCCTTTGGTGTTTACTTAACATGCAAACTCTTCTCTCGTTCTTTCAATTAGCCCTTTTTACATCCTTCACTTAAGGAATTTATTTTTCTTTAAATTATTTACTCCCTCCATGTAGTTTATCATAACTATACATACCATACTTCAGGGTATATTCTTAGATTCATATCTTTCTTTGCTTAGAGCACATTATTCCCTTTGAGGTACTATACTCAAGATTGGGAATTCCAAGATGCCTAACCATTCCCGTGTCTAGTTAACCCCTTGGTTGTTGAAACCTTTAGCTCAATGTTCTTTCGAGCATTACGTACTTGCTTCCACGGTTTTCTTTATTATCACTTTTTCGTCCTATTTTGACCCTTCCTCCATTTGTTGTCTATTATAACTTCGGTCCAAATTTTTATATTCGACCTTGTCATGCTTATTAGCCGACTCTTTTTTACTTTGAGTCATATTCTCCTTGGGATTGTTGAGCTTACATGCCCCTTACAGCATGGCATTTTCTAGGACCTGTCTCTGTAAATTAGATTTCTAGAACATCTCCTTGAGGGTCTCTCTTAGCTTTTCAACCTTTTAGGGATCGTATAACTTCATCTCTCTTTTCTTTTGATAGCATTCCTCAACTATCCTTTTTACCACTAGCCTCTCATCCACCATGCCTTTGAAGTTAAGTCTCACATAACCGCTTGGATTTCTCTTACCTACACCTCCTTTCCCAACATCTTTATTGGGTTCTTTCAATTCCAATCATTTGGGTTTCCTGATGATTATTGACATACGAGGATTTTTCCCTTCTTATGTCTTTTCTCTTCTTTAGTGGCATCCTTTATTCAAGGACTTCCTTTTTTCTTAATCCACTCTTACTTGCTTGTGTTCATTTCATGATTCATTATTTTGAGTTGATCTCTTTTTGGTCGATGTATTGATTGTTTTGTTTGAGGAATCCCCTTCTTGCAATTTCATTCTCTATTATATTCCTCAAAGTAGAGGTTTTAACCTTAAGAGTTACATGTTTAACCTTCTTACCATCCTTTGGAGATTCCTTCCTTTATTTCATTACACTTTCTTCTATATTGAGGTAATTTCCCACCTTGAATCCTTATTCGTCTTAAAATTTACTTTCATTCCTTATCTAAGGAATTTATGATTGTTGGTCTTATTTCATATACTCTGCACTATGCTCATCCATCCATTCTTTAGGCTCCATTAAGTGAACAAGGACCACAACCCGTCCTAATGTCAATGGTCATTTTCCCTAATTGATTTCTTAATCGAGGGCTTACTTCTCCAAGATTTCTCATATATTCTTTCTTTTACTCTCTTATTATTGTAGTCCACCCACTCCTATTCATTACGGCATTCTTTGATGCTACGATGCTATTTATCCATTCCTTTGGTTTAATTTACTTCTTAGGACCTCAGGAGTACTTTTCCTTGGTACTCGATCTTTCCATCTCAACTAACATTTCATTTGTGAGCTTATCGTTCTTTCCATTTCGGTTGGTTCCATTTCCTCTTAAATGATATACGCATGTCTTTTTGGGGCTTCCTTCCTTGGGAGGATTCTTTCCCTTTCTCCTGACATTCTTTTTTTATATTTGCTCTAGGGGAGTTCTACCCTTAAATGACATCCCTTGATGTCGTCTTCTCCTATTTACCTTTACTCCTCAAATCTTGCAGGCACATCTTTTATACTCTATATGCATCCTCATTCATACCTAGTGCCTGTCTATTTCTTTAGGGAGCACACAAATCTTCCATGTTTCAAGATTTCTTGACCATTATGTGAGAGGCTTTCCTATCCCTTTCTTGGCTTGAGTTTAGTCATTAATTGGCCTTTGATCCTTTTAAGGATTTCTTTCATCCTTCTTTTCCCGAGTATTTGGCATTTCCACCTCTCTCTTCTTTGTTGGAACTCAAATTATGGCTTTCCCGAGTATTAGTTCGTTAACTGCTTTTCCTCCACTGTTCATTTGGTCTAAGTTTCTTAGGGCAGCTATTTTTCAAGTCCTTCTGTCCTTAACGTCCATCTCACTAACCTTTTTAGGGTGTAGACCTTTCTACCATCCAGTCTTTCTTAGAGTGTCATTTATTCTCTTTGACCTTCTTGTTGTAACAACTTGCTTTCTTTTGTCATGTTGATCCAAAATTCCTATTTTGGCTTCATTGCTTTTTCCAAAGTGATTCATTCCTGAAATCCCAAAACATCCCGTTATGTCTATCTGCCAATTCAATGATTCCTTGAAGGTACTTAGTTGTATGTGTCCCTCCAGAGTTCCCTTTCCTAGCGTATTCCTTCTCTTCTTCACTCTCATTGTGCCATTACCTAGAGTTTCTGGAGGACATTTTTCTGTGTTTGCTCCCTTATAAGGGGGTTCTAGGTATACTTCCCATGTACCTTATCTCTATTCTTATGGTATCCTTCTCGGTTTAACCTTCTTAAGAAGAAGTTTAAATTTGGAATTCACCTCGTCATTTCTTGACCTCTTTGTGAATCGCTTACTTAACTTGCTCCATAGTTCCAATCTACAGTCCTTCATGTCTTTAGTGACCTTTGAGGAGGTATTGCCCTAAATCTATGAGATGTGGGACACTCCTTCTTTCCTTACACCTATAATAGTTTATCTTGGTACTTGTCCTTAGTAGGGTTGGGCACTTCTTCACGTAATGTCCCCATAGTTCATACTTGTAATAGGTTATTCACTTGCATGGATTGTGGTGGTTCCTTCTTTCCTTCGAGTGGGGCTTTTCCAGGGTTACTAGTGGTTTGGTGCTTCGCCATCTTTAAGTTTTCTTGCTGAATTTCCATTGCTAAAGAGTCATGGTACGAGTCCTCCTAGGTTTCTTAATTCCCTGATTCATCTTCCATAACTGAAATGTAACTTTTCCTTAGTTTCTAGGATAGTGTGGGTTTGTTTAGTTTATTTGCCTTAGGCCATCTTCCTAGCAAGATCACATCATTGGTAGCTAGAGATTTAAGAATTTGAGTATTTCATTAACAAGGCAATACAAAAGGTTGAGATTTTAGCCCTATCACATAAAGTAGTCACAAAATAGATAGGAAGCTATGGTTTTCTTGGCAAGTATCCTCCTTGGTAAGATTATACGTCTGTACTAGCATTCCTAGCTTTAGGCTTGGCTCCCTTTGTACATAGGACTGTCACCTTAACATGCCCTAGCACCATACTCCTTGGTGGTACTGGATGTTTCCCCATTTGGTCCTTTGAGGCTTCTACTATATCTCGGGCATTGGGAAGCTTCTAGAGTTGTCTTCCAACGAGAACAAGGTGTTGAGTAGATTCATTCCTAGTTTTATTGGTTCCTCTCCTCAAAGCCATCTGTAAATTTTAAGATAAATCCTATTAGTTACTATATTTTCTAGTTTTGATTATGTATTCGAGGAAATAGGCTCTGATACCACTCTAGTTATCATGCCCCAACCTGATTTGGTCGGATCCCCATGATCAACCCGCTACTCTCCCGGTTTATTTAAAGGGTTTCCCCTTATTATAGATTGTAAAGAGTAAGGTGTCCTTTAAATCTGCACCTTTTCCTGGAATAACATAAATCAAACCTGCATAATATTTTAATTTCATTATACCTATCTCACAGGCATCTTAGTTGATGGTTTCTAAGGGTAGGCTTTCCAGAATTTCCTGAAAAGGGATATAAGGGAGTGGGTGAGTACAACTACTCAGTGAATGGGTTTTTCAATACTTTTACCTTTATGAAAAAGATTTGTATTGGAGTGTGTCAGACTCCTTTCTTTCAAAAGCCTTTCATTTCAAATCTTGGTTTTTACCATCATTTCCTTATTAATCACAGTGTGACATCACCCAACACACATCCTTCATCATGAAGGTTAAACACACATTCGCAGGCCAGCACATCCACTGAACTCACTTATGGCTTCGAAGCGACTTTACCGGCCACCTAGATAGAAGTACGTCCACTTCTATCCTGAAAATGAGTGGATGTTCGTGACATCAGACCCACAAACCCGAAATCAATTCTTCGTGTCTGTATGAGGATAGAGACCTCATCCCATCCCCACCCTCGCCTCATGAGCTTAGTGCTACTCCAAATTTCATATAGTCACCTGGTACGACGAGCTGCCCTTATTCTCACCGGGTCGACCAGGGCCCTTAGGATGCATCACTACCCCTCATGGACATCTTGATGATCCCGTAATCATAGTGCATGCACAAATAATACTTTCTTATCATGCTATATAATATGTGGGGCCACTGATCCAACGGACCCAACTCTTAACTCAACCTACAACTGTTAGTCTTGACTGGTCAGGAGACCTGTCATGTCACACTACCATTAGTTGATTGAATATGTTAGTCCTATCTTGGTACCAAGGCCAAACAATTCATTTATTAAAGTTTTATGGCACATATCTCATGTTTGTTTACGAGCTCCTGCTCGTGCCCACTGGCCTATGGCCCACTTGTTCTAGATTTTCAAAATCGGAAAAAATAGTTCCCAAGTTCCAAAACTGAGGCCCCGGACTATAAGAGCTATTCAAGCTCCCATCAAGAAAGACTCCCAAATCATTTAAGCATTGCCACACAGTCAAGGGACAGCACTTCCAACAAAAATACATTTTCAACTGTCCATTATACCGACCGGTTATAAGGACATCTGCGCTCATAATCGATGAAACGATTTTCAACTTCCTTCGAGTAAGTTTCATCATGCCAATCGGGTATGATCTACTTACAATTGTTAAGTAGTTTTTTTCGCATGATTTTCACATCACTCCTCTAAGGTGTGATGTTTAAACTACCACTTGGTAATGGGTTTTCATTTCGAGGTACTTATTATTCCGAACCAGGTATGATATAAAATCCCACTCACCTATAAATATAGTGAATTCCACTAGAACGGTTCTTTGTATTCACGCGAGCTTGTCCTTGCTGGCGTTCTCAATACTTCGTATTCCCACACGATATGAACATCCTGGTTCATTATCCTTTGGCCTAATAGACTTCATTCATTCCAAATGAATGAGAAAACTAAACTTTCTATTTATTTGTTATTAGATCCCTAAAGTTATTTCTCTTTAACTTTAAGTCCCTAATGCCGATTTTTCCTCAAATTAAGTCCCAAAACTCTTAAAATTTATCATAGGGCCTCAATTTATTCCATTTCACAAAAAGGGGTTTAATTTCCCAAATTTCCAATTTGGTCCACCCATTTTGCCCTTTGTCACGCCCCGACCCAGTTTTGGTCGAATCCCCGTGAATAACCAGCCACTCTCTCGGTTTATTAAAGGGTTTCCCCTTATCATAATCTATAAAGAGTAAGGCATCCTTTAAACCTGCACAATTTCCTGACATAGCATAATCAAAACTGCAAGAAATTTTAAACTTTACATACCTATTTTACAGGCATCTTAGTTGATGGTCTTTAAGGGTAGGCTTTCCGGGATTTCCTAAAAGGGATATAAGGGAGGGGGTGAGTACGACTAATCAGTGAATGGGTTTTCAAAGGTCTACTTTCAACTTTTAAGAAAAAACATTTATATGTAGTGTGCCAGACTCCTTTCTTTTCAAAAATCCCTTCATTTCAAAATTTGCGTTTTCCCATTATTTCTTACTTACCGGTGTGTTATCACCCAAAACACATCCTTCATCATGAAGGTTACACACATTCGCAAGTCAGTATCACTACTGAACCCACTAGTGGCTTCAGAGCGACTTTTCCTGCCACCCGAATAGAAGTACGACCACTTCTACCCTGGGAATGAGTCGATGTACGCGACATCCGACCCACAATCCCGAAATAACTTCTTCATGTCCGTATGAGGACAGAGACCTCATCCCATCCCCACCCCGGTCTCATGCGCTTGGTGCTACTCCAAATTTCGCACAGACACCTGGAACAACGAACTGCCCTTATAGCCACCAGGTTGTCCAGTGCCGTTAGGACGCATCACTACCCCTCATGGGCGTCTTGATGATCTCGTACTCACAGTGCATGCACAAACAATGTTATCTTATCAAGCCATGTAATATGTGGTGCCACTAGTCCAACAGCCCCAACTCTCAACTCAACCCGCAGTTGTTTGTCTTGACTAGTCCATCGACCTGTCATGTCGCACTACCGCTAGTTGACTGAGCATGCCGGTCCTATCTTGGTACCATGGCCAAACAATTCACTTATTAAGTTTTATGGCACATATATCATGTTCGTTTACAAGCTCTTGCTCGTGCCAATTGGCCTTGGCCCCACTGTACGAGATTTATAAAAACAAAATTGGGCATTCTAGCCCTCAAGTTCTAAAATCGAGGCCCTCGGCTTATAAGAGCTATTCGAGCTCCCGTCAAGAAGGTCTCCCAAATAGTTTAAGAATTGGCACACAGTCAGGGGAGAATACTTCCGACAAAATAGGCTTTCACTGTCCATTATACCAACTGGTAAAAGGACATCTCCGTTCATAACCAATGAACGGGTTTTCAACTTCCTTCGAGGAAGTCTCATAATACCAACCGGGTATGATCTACATACAACCGGTAATTAGTTTTTCTGCATAATTTTCACATCACTTTCTCTAAGTGGTGATGATTAAAATACCACTAAACAGTGGGTTTTTATACCGAGGTACTTATCATCCCCTACCAGGTATGATATAAAATTTCCACTCACAACCGGTAAGTGGTTTTTATCTTTAATTTGTGCTCATCATCCCAACCGAGTGTGATGTTAGTAATCCCATTCACCCGTTAATGCCGCGAATTCCACTAGACTGGTTCTTGGTATTCACGCGAGCTTGTCCTTGCTGGCGTTCCCGGTACTTCATGTTCCTACAAAATATGAACATCTTGATTCATTATCTTTCAGCCTAATCGCCTTCATTCATTCCAAATGAATGAGAAAGTCAAACTTTCATTTATTTACAATTAGGTCCCTAAAGTTATTTCTTTTTAACTTTTAAGTCCAAAATGTTAGTTTTTCCTCAAATTGAATCCCGAAACCTTTAAAATTTATATTGGGACCTCAATTTATTCAATTTCACCAAAAGGGGGTTTAATTTCCCAAATTTCCAATTTGGTCCCCTAATTTTTTTTCCAAAATTACCATTTTGCCCTTCCTTTACAAAAATGGTAAGTTTTGCCCCTAAAATTCTAAAATTCCTCAATTGGTTCTCCAACATTATTTTCATACCCAATTGACCCTCAATTTCATAAAATTACATTTTGGCCCTTTTAATTTCGAAAATCCCCAATTTTTCCCCCAATTTCAACTCTTCAACACTACCGAATTTGATTTCATCAAATTGACCGATCAAACACTTCTAATTGTTGAAATTGAGTTCCTGCATGTTCATACGATTCTAAGAAACTTTGAATCACAGATTTTAATGTCGGAACGAGCTCAAATGGAGCTTCGCTGGAAAATGAACTATAGAGAGAGAAAGCTTCGATTACTCATCGGTGAAGGCACGGCGGTCCGAGCTTTCGATCTGGGCAGATAGCTCTCATCTTGAGGTTCATCCTAAAATCAAGAATTGCATCAATTGATGCGGAATTGGATTAAAATTTTGTCATTGAAATTCGGTCGACCCTCTCTCTAGCACTGATCGAAATTGTAAAAGGGAGCCGAATTGGCTTATCTTTCGGTCCTAATTCGACCGTGGAAAGGCTGAGAAAGTGTTGGGAGGGCTTGGTTTAGCCTGAGGAGGGTTTGAAATGGCCAATTTCAACTAGTCCGAAATAGGGCAGCTTCGATCCGCCGGAGCTGCTTCACTATTCCATCATGCCGGCGCTTCTCCAACAATTCTCGAATTGACTGGAGTTTACTATCAGATAGCTGTCTTCTCCCCAGTTCTAAAGAGTCTAACCTCTCCTTTCAAGATTAAGAAAAATGTTGAAGTCGAAGCTCAGGTTTAAGCTTCACCGGGAAATGGAGCAGTAAAGAGAGAGAGAGAGAGAAGTGTTCGGGTGTTAGGAGAATTAATGGGGATGACCTCTTTATATAGGTGTAAAACATGTGTATTAAATGGGAGAGATTTATTACTAGTATTAATATTACCATAAATTATTGGTATTAATTCCAATAATTTAATTTCGGTGTTAATTCCAATAATTTAATTTCGGTATTAAATTATTTGTATTAATTCTAATAATTTAATTTAGGTATTAAATTATTGGTATTAATTATAATAATTAAATATATATTAATTTATGGTTATTTATGATAAAGCGTACGTTTGCATAAAAATTTTTGACCGAAATTTCGGGTTACAAAAAAATTCATACTCTCGGGCAAGCACGCTTAACTTCAAAGTTCTTATGGAATCTTGTTCAACTAAACCAATTTGGTTTTTATCTTCTAATTTTTCTTAAATTTATTTTTCAAAGTTTAATAAACCCTTTGGATCACCTGGAAGTTGTAAATTTCCATATTGCTTGTTCCCAAATGTAAACTAGCTCGTTTTTTTTATTCGTTTGACCGGTTCTTTTCTCAATTTTTCTTAACTCAAAAGTGCGGGGTTTACACCCTTCCTTTACAAAAATGGTATATTTTACCTCAAAAATTCTAAATTTTTTCAATTTTCCTTCTAACATTTTTATCATGCCCAATTGACCCTCAATTTTAGGAAATTTCCTTTAGGTCCTTCGAATTTTCAAATATCCCCAATTTTCCCCCAATTCCAACTTCTTAACACAGTCGAATTTGATTTTATCAAATTGACCAATCAAACATTTCCAATTGTTAAAATTGAAGTTGAATATGAGTTTCTACATGTTCATACGATTATTTAGCAATTTGAATCGCAAGTTTTAATGCTGGAACAAGCTAAAATGGAGATTCACCAGAAAATGAATTGTAAAGAGAGAAAGCTTCGATTACTCACTGGTGAGGACATGGCGGTCTGAGCTTTCGGTCTAGGCACATAGCTCTCATCCTGGGCTTCATCCTAGAATCAAGAATCACCTCAATTAATGTCGAATTGTGTTAGAATTTCATCATCAAAATTCTATCGGTTCTCTCTCTAGCATCAGTCGGAAATTGCAGAGGGGAACCAAATTGACTTACCTTTCAGTCCTAATTCGGCCGTGGGAGGGCCGAGGAAGTGTTGGAAGGGCTTGGTTTGGCCTGAGGATAGCTCAAAATGGCCGATTTCAACTCGGTCAAAGCAGGGTAGCTTCAGTCCGTCTAATCTGCTTCACTGTTCCATCACGTCGACTCTTCTTTGGCGACCCTCGGAGTAAACAGAGACTACAGGCATGTAGATGACTTCTCCCCGGTTATAAAGAACCTGACCTCGCCTTGTTTGGCTTAGAAACAATGGAGCAGTTGAGAGAGAATGGACTTTTCAGGTGTGGAGAGGATGAATGGCGAGGAGCTCTTCATATATGAAGCTCGAGGACTCGTTGGCCATCCATTTGGCACCTTTATGACAAACATTGATGGCCTGAAACATACTGAATGAAAACATTTCTTCTTCGTCGGTGCTGCTTCAATTTTCCGGCGAGTGAACAGTGCTGTCATTTGAAAGAAGAAGATGATACTATTCTGAATCGAATCGGACCGGACTGGTCCGAACTGGGTTCAAAGCTTAAACAAGTCGGTTCACCCCCCCCCCCCCCCCACTCGATTGAGTTTTTCAAATCTAAAAATTTCTAAATTCATTTTCCATCCAATGGTGGTCTGAAATCTCAAATTTGAAATTTTTAAGCCACCTAAAAAATGAATTTAGTCATCCTGTTCAATAGTGGTTCAAACCGGTTCAACCTACTTCAGATCCAATTCAACTGAACTGGTTTGGTTTTCATCTCCAATTCACACTAAATTCCTTTTTCGTAACTTTTATGACTCCTTAGGCCACTTAGGGTCCATAAAATTCCTGCTTTACCATCTCTCTATTGGTTCTAGTTCATAAACCGACTCAGTTCTTAAACCAGTTTAATCCGGTTTGGGTCTGGTTCACCCGAACCGGTCTAGTTTTTCTCTCCCACTTTGTTCTAAAGTTCCTTCCCAAGGTTTATAAATCTATTTGGGTCACAAGGGAGTTGAAATTTCTCTAATTTTCTCATTCTCTATCGGTTCCAATTCATGAACCGACTCGGTTCTTAAACCGGTTCAATCTAGTTAGATCTAATTCATCTAAACCGATCTGGTTTTTCTCTTCCAATTTGTCCTAAGGTTCTTTTCCATGGTTATATGAACCCTTTGATTCAATCAAGAGTTGTAAATTTCCAAATTTCCCATTTCCTGATAATCGGGTTTGTGAACTGGTTCGATTTTCTCACTTAGTTTGACCGGTTCATTTCATGGTTTTCCTTAGCTCAAAAGGGCAGGGTTTACACCTTGATACTCCTATCTCAGGCCACCTGGGACTATAATTCGTCATTACATCGAATCAAACTCTCTCTCCCTAAAAATCATGTCAATGTTTAATAGTATGCATGTAATAACACATAATGACAACTCATGGCCCAAGCCACGCCTGAAAGACATGCCATTATTATGATCAGGTAAGATGAGAGTGTATGAGTCACATGTACCTCCACAACTGATATCCCCCAAGTTTATCTCTCACCTGGATGACTTAGCATTCAAGGATATGACATTAACCCGCCTAACACCATGTACATGCCTCTTACACATGCGACTCAATTTCGTCAATTCTCATCACAGCAATGTAACCATTAGGACCACACAAGTACATCATCTAGGGATCTAGGAAATCTGGAAGCACTATTATCAATGTCACGCCCCGACCTAGTTTGGTCAGATCCCCATGATAACCTGCCACTCTACCGGTTTATTAAAGGGTTTCCCCTTATTGTAAACTGTAAAGAGTAAGGCGTCCTTTAACCTGCACCCTTTTCCTGGAATGGCATAATCAAAACAGCATGAAATTTAAAACTTTACATACCTGTCTTACAGGCATCTTAGTTGACGGTCTTTAAGGGGAGGCTTTCCGGGATTTCTTGAAAGGGATATAAGGGAGGGGGTGAGTACGACTACTCAGTGAATCGGTTTTTAAAAGCTTTTGACTTTTAAGAAAAACACTTATATGGAGGGTGCCAGACTCCTTTGTTTTCAAAAATCCCTTCATTTAAAAATTCGGGTTTTTCCATTATTTCTTAGTTACCACGGTGTGTCATCACCCAACACACATCCTTCATCATGAAGGTTACACACATTCGCAATTCAGTATCACTACTGAACCCTCTAGTGGCTTCGGAGTGACTTTTCCTGCCACTCAGATAGAAGAACGACCACTTCTACCCTAGGAATGAGTGGATGTACGTGACATCCAACCCACAATCCCAATATCACTTCTTCGTGTCCATATAAGGACAGAGACCTCATCCTGTCCCCACCTCGGTCTAATGCGCTTGGTGCTACTCCAGATTTTGCACAGACAGCTAGAACGACGAACTACCCTTATAGCCACCAGGTTGTCCAATGCCCTTAGGACGCATCACTACCCCTCATGGGCGTCTTGATGATCTCGTACTCATAGTGCATGCACAAACAATGTATTCTTATATTGCCATGTAATCTGTAGTGCCACTGGTCCAATGTCCCCGACTCTCAACCCAACCTGCAGTTGTTTGTCTTGACTGGTCCATCGACCTGTCATGTCGCACTACCGCTAGTTGACTGAGCATGTCGGTCCTATCTTGGTACCATGGCCAAACAATTCACTTATTAAGTTTTATGGCACATATCATGTTCATTTACGAGCTCTTGCTCGTGCCAACTGGCCTTGGGCCCACTGTACGATATTTTCAAAATCGGGCATTTAGCCCCCAAGTTCCAAAACCGAGGCCCCCGACCTATAAGAGCTATTCGAACTCCTATCAAGAAAGTCTCCCAAATAGTTAAAGTATTAGTACACAGTCAGGGGAGAACACTTCCGACAAAATAGGTTTTCACTGTCCATTACACCAACTGGTATAAGGACATCTCCGTTCATAACCGATGAACGAGTTTTCAACTTCCTTCGAGGAAGTCTCATCATACCAACCGGGTATGATCTACTTACAACCGGTAAGTAGTTTTTCCGCATAATTTTCACATCACTTTTTCTAAGTGGTGATGATTAAAATACCACTAAACAGTGGGTTTTTATACCAAGGTACTTATCATCCCCTACCAGGTATGATATAAAATTTTCACTCATAACTGGTAACTGGTTTTTATCTTTAAGTTGTACTCAACATCCCAACCGGGTGTGATGTTAGTAAACCCACTCACCCGTTAATGCCGCGAATTCCACTAGACCGGTTCTTGGTATTCACGCGAGCTTGTCCTTGCTGGCGTTCCCGGTACTTCATGTTCCTACATGATATGAACATCTTAGTTCATTATCCTTCGGCCTAACACCTTCATTCATTCCAAATGAATGAGAAAGTCAAACTTTCATTTATTTGCAATTAGGTTCCTAAAGTTATTTCTCTTTAACTTTAAGTCCCAAATGTCGGTTTTTCCTCAAATTGAGTCCCGAAACTTCTAAAATTTATCATAGGACCTCAATTTATTCCATTTCACAAAAAGGGGTTTAATTTCCCAAATTTCCAATTTGGTTCCCCAACTTTTTCCAAAATTACCATTTTGCCCTTCCTTTACAAAAATGGTAAATTTTCCCCAAAAATTTCAAAATTCCTCAATTGGTCCTCCAACATTATTTTCATGCCCAATTGCCCCTCAATTTCATAAAATTTCATTTAGGTCCTTTGAATTTCGAAAATCCCCAATTTTCCCCTAATTCCAACTTCTTAACACAGCCGAATTTGATTTCATCAAATTTACCCATCAAACGTTTCCAATTATTGAAATTAAAGTTGAAATTGAGTTTCTACATGTTCATACGATTCTTCAAAAATGTGAATCGCAAGTTTTATTGTCGGGACGAGCTCAAACGGAGCTTCGTCAGAAAATGAACTATAGAGAGAGAGACAGCTTCGATTACTCACCGGTGAAGGTACGACGGTTCGAGCTTTCGATCTGGACAGATAACTCTCATCCTGAGGTTCATCCTAGAATCAAGAATCGCATCAATTGATGCGGAATTGGATTAGAATTTCGTCCTTGAATTTTGGTTGACTCTCTCTCTAGCACCAATCGAAAATTATAAAGGGGAGCCGAATTGGCTTACCTTTCGGTCCTAATTCGGCCGTGGAAAGGCTGAGTAAGTGTTGGGAGGGCTTGGTTTGGCTTGAGGAAGGCTTGAAATGGCCGATTTCAGCTTGGCTGAAATAGGGCAGCATCGGTCCGTCGAAGCTGCTTCACTATTCTCTCATGCCGGCGCTTCTCCAACAATTCTCGGATTGATTGGAGTTTGCTATCAGATAACTATCTTCTCCCCGATTCTAAAGAGCCCGACCTTTGTTCAAGTCGAAGCTCAAGTTCGAGCTTTACCTGGAAATGGAGCAGTAGAGAGATAGAGAAGTGTTCAGTGTGAGGAGAATGAATGGGGATAACCTCTAAAACCGTATATTAAATGGAAGAGATTTATTACTAGTATTAATATTACCATAAATTATTAGTATTAATTCCAATAATTTAATTTTGGTATTAAATTATTTGTATTAATTCTAATAATTTAATTTGGGTATTAAATTATTGGTATTAATTACAATAATTTAATATATATTAATTTATGACTATTTATGATAATTTTTTACCGAAATTTCGGGTTGGGTATTAAATTATTGGTATTAATTACAATAATTTAATATATATTAATTTATGACTATTTATGATAATTTTTTACCGAAATTTCGGGTTACCAAAAATCACACTTCCCAGAAGGTCACCCATCCTTACACTACTTTTGAGCAAACACGCTTAATTTTAAAATTCTTATGGACTCTTTTCACCTAAACCAATTTGATTTTTTTGTTTTATTTGTGTTAAGTTTCTTTTCTAAGGTTTAATAAACCCTTTTAATCACTCGAAAGTTGTAAATTTCCAAATTGTTTGTTCCCAAATGATCGGATTTGTAAATTGTTTCAGTTTTGTTACTCGGTTTGACCGGTTCTTTTCCTAATTTTCCTTAACTCAAAAGTGCGGGGTTTACAATCAATCTCCCCTTATCGACCACTTCCAATTTCCCTAAGCGTCAACACTACCTTGATAAGTGTCTTGTTAACGCCCCAAACTTCCTACTAGTATATATATACATATGTATATCACAAAAATATGCATGCAGATAGTACTTATGTTTATCTCACATTTCATTGAGTATGGTCATCGTTTTAACCATCTCTATTCAGGTGTATGTATGAAGACAAAAATAAATATGTGTGATAAATTAATTAGATGGAGTTTGGTCCATCACTCAACCAACTCAAATATTCTGATGCATGTACCATGTTCAGCAAGCAATTCTCATGATCAAGATATTATCATAAGGAGATTGGTCTATCACTTAACCAACTCCTATTAGCGATGATATCATGGGGAATAAGGCCCCAACTCACATAGTCCTAGCATGTAAATATGGTTTATTCATTTTGGTCTACTGACCCTTAACCTGTTTATTCACTTGTAAAAATAGTATTTCTTAATGGGCATGCATTCATGTCGTTTTAACTTATTTCATATGATTTTTCCAAATAATGCATCATACATTTTAGGGTATTATCAAAATGTAGTAAACCACATTCAATCGGTCCAATCGAACTCGCTGCCATTACTCCCTCTCATACTTTTGACTAGAACTTCTTTATTCTAATAGGCCTTCCTTTTAGCACAGGTTATGAGATCATCACTCGAGCAACTATATATTCTCTCTACAAGAGTCATAGTAAGGCATCGGGATTAGTTTAAGTACTTATATCAAAACATAAATGCTACCTCATAACTTTCCTAAAAAATTAGGATTTCTCCCCTTGAGCTCAATTTACTCGACCTACGTGTCATAGGTCTCATTTCTCACTATTTGTAAATTAGTACTTAAATTATGTAAAATTACCATTTTACCACTATACTTTAAAACTTAACTTTTTGGGACCTTAGACTCTCCAAATATTTCATTTGAGTCCCTAGACTTCCTTTAGTCTCATCCTTAAACTTCCCAAAAATTACTTTTGGATGCACAAATTTCATTATTTTCACTTTAGTCCCTAAACTTTCTCTTTTGTCACTTTTAGGTCTTTAGGAATTCCAAACATACCATGCAAGTTTGAAAGCTTTATCAATCTTTCCAAATGGTCCTAAAACCTTATTTAGACCTGTAAAAAGATCCCAAAGAAAACTTATTCGTAAATGAGTCCTCTAACTTATCTATGTTTGCATTTTAGTCTCTAACCTCTACTCCCCAACAAAATAATTCATAAAAAATCTCAAACTCAAATATGATATCCCTATGGGCTACCCTTAGGTCGTCGTAGCCTTTGTTCAGTCGCGGTTTGCCAAAATAGTGATGATCGGGACTAAATCTAAGCAAGTAGTTTATCGAGCAAAGGCATGGTCAAGGTCAGGATCTCACCGAAGACAGTGGTTGTAAACCCCGCCATTTTGAGCTAAGGAAAACCAGGAAGGGAACCAGTTAAACCAATTGAGAAAACTGAACCAATTCACAAAACCAATCATTTGTGAATGAGCAATTTGGGAATTTACAACTCTCGGGTGATCCAAAGTGTTCATAATACCATGAAAAAGAACCTTAGGATGAATTGGAAGAGAAATACTATACCGGTTTAGATGAACCGAATCCAACTGGATTGAACCAGTTTATGAACCAAGTTGGTTCATGAATCAGAATCGATAGAGAATGGGAAAATTAGAGAAATTCAACTCCCATGTGCCCCAAAGAAATTTATAAACCTTGGGAAGGAACCTTAGAACAAAGTGGAAGAGAAAAACCAGATCGGTCCGGGTAAACCGGACCCGAACTAAATTGAACCGATTTAAGGACTAAGCTGGTTTATGAACTGGAATCGATAAAGTGATGGTAAACCAGAAATCTTATAGACCCAAAGTGACCCAAGGAGTCACAAAAGACATGGAAATGGGCTTGTGAAGGAATTGGGGATGAAAACCAAACTGGTTCAGGTGAACAGGATCCGAACCAGTTCGAACCGGTTTGAACCACTAATAAATTGAATCCTAAATTCATTTTTTAGGTAGCTTAAATAATTCAAATTGGAGATTTGAGGCTACCATTGGATAGAGAATAAATTTAGATTAATTTAGAAATTTTTAGATTTGAAAAACTCAGTCGAATGGGGATGAACCGGCCGTTTAATCTTGAACCCGGTTCGAACTGGTCCAGTCCGGTTCGGAACAGTGTCATCTTCTTCCTCAGGATGATAGCACTGTTCACTCACCGAGAAACTAAAGAAACACCAACGAAGAAGAAACGCTTTTGTTTGGGGTGTTTCAGGTCTTCAATGTCAGTTATAACAGTGCCAAACAGACGGCTAACGGGTCCTCGAGCTCCCTATATAAAGAACCCCTCCCATTCATCCTCTCCACACCTTAAGACTCCATTCTCTTTCAACTGCTCCATTTTCCGGTGAAGCTCAAACCAGAGCTCTGACATGGGGTCTTTTTTTAACCAAACAAGGTGAGGTCGAGTTCTTTAGAACTGGGGAGAAGTTAGCTACACATTTGTAGCCTTCGTTCACTCCGAGGGTCGCCGGTGAGACACCGGCATGATGAAATAGTGAAGCAGCTCCGGCGGACCGAATTAGCTCTATTTCAACTGAGTTGAAATTGGCCATTTCAAGCCCTCTTCAGGCCAAACCAAGCCTTCCCAACACTTCCTCAGCCCTCCCACGGTCGAATTAGGACTGAAAGGTAAGCCAATTCAGCTCTTCTCTACAATTTTCGGTCGGTGCTAGAGACAAAACCGACAGAATTTCAATGATGAAATTCTAACTCAATTCGGCATCAATTGATGTAATTCTTGATTCTAGAATAAACCTCAGGATGAGAGCTATCTGCCCAGATTGAAAGCTCGGACCACCGTGCCCTCACTGGTGAGTAATCAAAGCTTTCTTTCTTTACAGTCTGTTTTCCGGTGAAGCTCTGTTTGAGCTCGTTCCAGCATCAAAACTTGTGATTCAAAGTGTTATTGAATCGTAAGAGTATGGAGGAACTCAATTTTAACTTCAATTTCAACAATTAGAGGTGTTTGATCAATCAATTTGATAAAATTGGTTGTGCTAAGGAGTTGAAATTGGGGGAAAATTTGGGGAAATTAGGGATTTTCGAAATTCAAAGGACCAAAATGCAATTTTATGAAATTGAGGGTCAATTGGGCATGAAAATAATTTTGGAGGACCAATTGAGGAATTTTGGAATTTTTGGGGCAAAACTTACCATTTTTGTAAAGGAAGGGCAAAATGGTAATTTTGGAAAAGTTGGGGGACCAAGTTGGAAATTTAGGAAATTAAACCCTTTTTTGTGAAATTGAATAAATATAGGTCCCAAGATAAATTTTAAAAGTTTCGGGATTCAATTTGAGGAAAAACTGGCATTTGGGGACTTAAAGTTAAAGAGAAATAACTTTAGGGACCTAATTGCATATAAATAAAAAGTTTGGGTTTTCTCATTTATTGAAAATGAATGAAGGTTTTTAAGTCGAGTAATAGTGAACAAGGATGTTCATATCATGTAGGAACACGAAGTATTGGGAACGCCAACATGGACGAGCTCGCGTGAATACAAAGAACTGGTCTAATGGAATTCACTGCGTTAACGGGTGAGTGGGAATTTTATATCATACTCGATTGGGGATGATAAGTACCTTGGTATAAAAACCCACTATTAAATGGTATTTGAAACATCACAACTTAGAGGAAGTGATGTGAAAATCATGCGGAAAAACTACTTACCAGTTGTAAGTAGATCATACCTGGTTGGTATGATGAGACTTCCTCGAAGGAAGTTGAAAACCCGTTCATCGGTTATGAACGGAGGTGTCCTTATACCCAAGTGGTATAATGGATAGAGAAAACATATGTTTTGTCAGAAGTGCTCTCCCCTAACTATGTGCCAATGCTTAAACAATTTGGGAGACCTTCTCGATGGGAGCTCGAATAGCTATAATAGGCCGGGGGCCTCAGTTTTGGAACTTGGGGGCTAAATGCGTGATTTTGAAAATCTCGTACAGTGGGCCCAAGGCCAATTGGCATGAGAAGGAGCTCGTAAACAAACATGATATATGTGCCATAAAACTTAATAAGTGAATTGTTTGGCCATGGTACCAAGATAGGACCAACATGCTCAGTCAACTAGGGGCAGTGCGACATGACAAGTCGACGGACTAGTCAAGACAAACAACTGCGGGTTGAGTTGTGAGTCGGGGCCGTTGGACCAGTGGTACCACAGATTATATGGGGATATGAGAAAATATTGTTTATGCATGCACTGTGAGTATGGAACCATCATGACGCCCATGAGGGGTAGTGATGCGTCCTAAGGGCATTGGACGACCTGTTGGCTATAAGGGCAATTCGTCGTTCTAGGTGTCTGTGCGAAATTTGGAGTAGCACCAAGCACATGAGACCGGGGTTGGGACAGGATGAGGTCTCTGTCCTCATATGGTTACGAAGAAGCGATTTCGGGATTAAGGGTCGGATGTCGCATACATCCACTCATTCCTAGGGTAGAAGTGGTCGTGCTTCTATCCCGGTGGCCGGTAAAGTCGCTCTAAAGCCACTAGTAGGTTCAGTGATCGTGCTAACCAACGAATGTGTGTAACCTTCATGATGAAGGATGTGTGTTGGGTGATGACACACCTTAGTTAAATATGGAAATGGTGGAAAAATCAAAAATTTTGAAATGAAGGGATTTTTTAAAAGAAAGGAGTTTGGCACACTCCAATAATAAATATTTTCTTAAAAGTCTAAATTTTTGAAAAGCCATTCACTGTGTAGTCGTACTCACCCCTCCCTTATATCCCTTTCAGGAGATTTCGTAAAGCCTACCCTTAAAGACCATCAACTAAGGCGCCTATGATATAGGTATAATAAATTTAAATTATTATTTAATTTTGTTTATGTTATTCCTGGAAAAGGTGCAGGTTTAAAAGACGTCTTACTCTTTATGGTCTATAATAAGGGGAAACCCTTTAATAAACCAGGAGAGTGGCGGGTTGATCATGAGGATCTGACCAAACAGGGTCGGGGCATGACATTGGTGTAGTTTGAAAGCTGACTTTTAGAGGAGTTTGTGGCCACTTGAAGCACCTCAAATGGATATCTAAGCAACCTACAAAGTTCGTTTTACTAAACTTTGTCACAACTGAAGCTAGCTTACACTTCTTAGAATTTATTTGGCCTCATTATTTATCCAAATCATATGAGGTTAGTGGCATTTGAAAGCTAGAACTAACAGGAGTCTAATATATATTTTGTGGCCCTTTTTGGGTGTTGAGGCCATCTAAAATGGTCAAGGAAGCATATGCTTTATTTTTTGCCAGAAAAGGTCATGTATTGTTTGATCACACCGATGATGGTGGAATTAACGTGGGTGGCTGAGAGAGGTAGCATTAGAAAGCTGGCTCAAGTAGCTTTCCTAGGACACCTAAATCACTAATTTTAGTGGTCGAGAGAGGAAGTGGTACTCTTTGTAAGTTCAATCACCGAAAAATGGTAGCATGAATGTTTTAGAGAGAATTTTGATAATCAACCGACTAGGGACATCCAAGTTTTAGGTCGTAAACTAGACTTAATTGGTATCTGATCATAACTCCCTTTCATCATTCTAGAGAATATAGCTCTCTGAATGAATTAATTAGTGTGCAATTGATTTTGGATTACGACTAGGGAAAATCCGAGTTAAAATTGGGTTTGGGGCTTATCAGTCAAGCGGAGGGGATGACGCACATGTAGCGTGTGTCATGCTCGCTCAGTCAGTTCGACACTATTCTGAACCGGTTTCCCGCAAATTTCTCGATGGATTAGGCTATTTCTTGGTCAGTTCACCCCTAATTTGTCCGATTCGTGGCTCGATAAATGTTTTTAAAAAAACTTTGTTCAATTTTATATTGAATGGACTCAAAAATCACTAAATTCTGATTTTTCTAACCCATTCTAAAAATCAGGGATTTTGTGACTCGGGACAGTTCAAACCTACTCTAAACCGATTCTTACTTGAGTTTTTTTTTTCTATCATGGATATTAACCTAATAGTATCTCATTACCATTGTCATTCCCTTATGTATTGGTTTTTAACCATTTTTCAAATCTGGTTCGATTTTAAATATGAGTTCGAGTTTTTCCTTATCTACTTAACATTAGTTCCAAGTTTGGTTCGCTTTTATTTTCATTCTGGGGTTCTCAGCGTTACAGGTGCTACACCATTTGAAAAAATGTTATGCTTAGAATAAAATTAATATTCTATATTTTTTAAAATATATAATCTTTATAAAAATATGAAAAATAATTCACTAATAATATCGAGAAATATATGTATTAAATCTTCACAAGCTCATTTTTGTTTGAAATTTCATTCTCAATTTAATTTTAATATTATGCTCAATTCAACTTAACTTTCAAGCTCTCAAATTTTGAGTCTAACATAATTTATATATTTTTTTTTATTATTTTCGGAATTTGAGATTGTTACGTAATAATACCTTTAAGTGTATTTTTAGTAAAGTTTATGGTCAAAACATGACAGTTTGATATTAGTTTTTGTATTGAGTTTATAGCTCATCACTCAATACTAGCGGGACACTTGGTGAACATTTGAGGTATAACATAAAGAAAAACTCTAGAAAAACACTTATTATTAGTGGTTATTTTTGTGAGTGTTATAAAACAAATATATCTTAAAGTTTCATTTTTTATGAAAAATTATTATACATGTTTTTAGTATGAGTTTGTATAATTTGGATACTATAGTAATGTATATCTCACTCTTATAGCATTCACACAGTTAATTTAGACATGTTATGTAACCTTGGGTCACCTTTGCTCATCGGACTTTTAAAGAAAAATGTCCCTTTTTCGACGCCAAGTTGGCCGAAAGTGTTTTGATAGAAAATGTTCGGAATAAAGTTAGTAACTCATTAATAGTTAGGGTTTTGAGACTATTTTGGGTGGAATATACATCCGATAAAATTTGAGCACATGAATGGGGATTTAACAGAAGAAGAATATTGGTTTGGTCCTACCAGTATAGTATCATCTGATTGGTCCATTTTTGTTTTCAAATTATTTATATAGTTTACCTAAATTTTTAAAATTTGTCCAATTTGAATTATCTTGGAAAATAAATCTCAATTTCATCTCATTTTTTAAATATCAATGTTAAATTAAGTGTAAGAGCACTTAATGATAGTTTAATCACTCAAAGCTCGTTTAACTTGATCCACCCCAGAACAAATAGTTGTATCCACAACTTAAAATGCTACTGAAATATACAAGAATCCGTATACAACATCCCGAAGTAATGGAGAGTTTTTTCAATTAATAGACATATAATTGTTAAATTTTTTAATAATTTTATTTATTGATATTAATAGGTAAACGGTAGTTTAGTGTGAATTTTTGAAATATATGATAAATTATATTTATTATTATTTATTTATTTGATTAACTAAAACTAAATATTGTAGGGTTGTACAAACCACATAATTGTAATATATAAATATGATCCAACCAAGTTTCACGCAACCCAAACTCATTTAGGCATAAACCTATAGGACTTGTTACTCGTGAATTTGCCATGGTTGGCACCTATCATTTTCCAACAGCCTTGTCTTCTATATTTTTTAGTTTTTTATGGTATAAAATTCCCCAAAAGCCCAATATCTAGACGCCTTCACAAGCCTGCTCACCTAATTGATCGAGTCTCGGCTAAAGTGATTTAAATTCAAGGTGATATCTTATTAAAATTATGAATTATTGAATCAAATTGATCCAATTGTATACTTTTACCTCTTTGTGATTCAAAGTTGATCCAACTGGTTAATTTTCTAAAGATGAACTTGATTTTCTATACACACTCAATAGAAGAAGAAAATACAGGAGGAGGAGGAGGATCCATGCACAATTAATCATTGGGACCCATTCCTTAATAAATTGGACTCTTGTGCAATCAAATTGTTCATGACACTAACCAAAATATTAGAAAACTGTCTTTCAAGTATGACAACTCATTGGGGGAAAAAGAGCAATTATAGACTATAGATTTTGAAAAGAGAAGTATATGATTGTTTCTATATTTTTATTTTTTTAGTGGTTGAGTATTATATTTTTAATACATATATATTTGAAAGAAACAATATTGAAAAGTGATATTTTGAAAATATATTTTTTATGATCAAGATTATTATTTTTATTAACGTATATTATTATAAATTTTATTTTGACATAATTAAAATTATACATGATATTTGTAAATATATATATATAACAAAAAAATTACTTTCAAATATATAAAAATCAAATGTAAAAAAATAAAGATATATAATTAATGATACCCTAAAAACCCTAAAAGGTATAGAAGACCTAATTAATCCGATTGTGACAGATTAGTGATTGGATTAAGCCTAAGGTGGCAAGGTGGGAGATAGATTCGATCTCTCTTGGCATACGTACAAGTGAATCGGAAATCTACTAGGGACATGCGCATTGATGATGACAGGTCTGCATGTCCCTTAATGAAGGAGTTGGGCTTCATTTGCGGGGCGTCCCCCACCCCAATCAAATCCATCAAGTTGATGGGATTGATCCACCCCACACATCTGTCCACAACAACTGCCCTTCTCAATAATTGAGGGTGAGCCTTACAACCAACCTCATTGACAATATTACCATCTAAAATGCCAAAATTCTGATAAACAAAGGTTTAACTAATGTTCCTTTACAGAGAGAAATGTAACAATTTTAGTATATTTTTTAATTTTTTAACACTATAGTCATATATTTTTTGTAATTATTTTTTTAATTTTATAGATTTAAAAATATTATATTTTCAATACAATATTAACTATTTTTAACTGTTACATATTTGATCATCATCATCCTATTGAATAATGGTCATGTCCTATTATATTTATTTATATATATATAATAGTAGAATTTGATTTAAAATGCATATTACTAAATTAGAGAATTACACTCATATATTTAAAACTTATTATTTATTATTAATTTATTTTATTCAATTTACAATTAATTTTATTAACACTTTCTCTTATGTACAAAGTTAATAATTTTGTCATTCATAATTAAGTGTTTACTCAACAATTATTTATCATTTTTTTTGTATGAGATTAGTTGCATATTTTCTTATGTACCGATGCTAGTCTAATAAATATGATAAACAAGAATATAGACATTTAAAAGTTATTTTAATCTTATAAATTTATAATATTTTTATTGAACTAAAGTTAATTTTAATTATCACAATAAATTCAATTATATATATTTCTTATAGAATCAATATGTATAAAATTCTTGAATTTGTGGATACTCACAGTCATTTTGAATAGTTTGCCCTTAAATAATGTGTTCACTTAGTTTTTGGTACTTCATGTTCATATGATTTTTTTTCTCTTAAAACAACTTATGGTAAAATTTGTGTAGGAGTTTTTGACTCTTGCTATCTCCATGCACACGTCTCGATTTAAGACGACGAGGTTTCCTTCATTTTCTTTCACTTGGGAATGTAGTAATCAATATGGGAAACTATTGGTTAGAGGTAAACCAGGAAGCACGAAATCATGCAAGGGGAGAGTCAAATCCAGGCAAAATCTTCAAGAGTCCAATTAAGCTTACGTTGGTCCAGATGGTCTACCGATCCACTTGATCATGTGCCATATACTGTTAAGCTTTTATCAAATAATTCAAATAATACCCTTTGTCGGGTGCATCGAATATAACATATCATCTTATATACTATTTTTCTCAATTTGTCATAGTTTCGGGCAGAAGCCTTCATGTGTAGTCCCCCACCATTCGATCCATTTTCGATCCATTGACATGGTATGTTTCTTTTATCCACACGCCAGTCACATTAGCAAAATTGTCAAGCAAACACATTTAATGAAAGAGTGAGGAATGCTAACTTTTGATGGTACAAAGAGCAATATTTTAGTTTTTTTTTATGGCAAATGAACAATTATAGGGATAAAATTGTTGGCTATAACAAAAATAAAAGGTTAAAATGTAGGCCAACTCTTAATTTAAAAAAACAATATTGATTGTTTATTAATGGATTATACGCATCAACGTGGCACATGCTACATTCATCAACTAGAAACAAACTCATAATAAAGTGCATGTGCATGTAAAATGGCTATTCTCCAGTTTGATTAGAGCTCGCATACTAGTTAGGACGGACAAGACAAGACAGTTGGATCATGCCATGTATAACACCAATACGACTTTAAGTGGTGGAGATCACTTAATGGCGCGCTGTTCCACGTGGGATTGTAGGGAAATAGCAATGTTGAGTCAGGTTGAATGCAATTGGCGATGGTCCACCTCAGAGTTAGGTGGTGTATCCTGATTTTAGCTAATCAACAGTTAGAAACAGAAGATTACGTAGATCCTACTGCCTACACATTATTTGGCTCATATCATTAACTTTTGATATAGTGCTAGAAATGTTTGTATTAAGATTATAATAATTTATTATTGAGAAAATTGAATAAATGTTGTGAAATTATAAGATAAAAAATAAAATAAATATTATTACATGTTATTTAAAATTTTTAATTGAATCTGATCTTAATTTATTATAAGACAATAATACTTAGTCATAAGTATATATTAACGTTCATATTTTAGTAAGTTTTAACATGAGTGACTTAAAATACATACCAAAGAGTTAGAAGCCGAATATGTTAACTTTTCAAACTTTATGCACTAGTGTCACCAGTAACACATTATAAATTAACGCATATAATTGAATGTTTACGCAGATGAGCAAGGATGATATCATCCAAGAATCTATCTTTATTTGTATCTATATATTTTCCTCTAAAAGACATTATGGCCTATAGGCTACTATGTAGGCCAGCCTCCAACCCAACATAGTAGGCCTATGGGCTAATACTATATTAAATAAATAAACTTGGATCAATGGGTATGGTTCTAATATACATGTATATATATTATGAACTTTTTTTTGTTGATTTAGTCAGTTTAACCCTTTAATTTTGTGTCTTGTTTGGTGTGTCAATCAACTTTTTATTTGATTATTACAGTAATAATAATTTAACTTTTTTGATTGAGATAACAAATGACAAAAGTGCCATTCACATATCTTCTAATTTTGATATTTTACGATATCATTTGACGATTTAAAAAATAACTAAAATATTTTTTTCTTGGATCACAAACAATTCTATAATTAATTCATGGTAAAAATTTTAAGGCCATTTTAAATGGAAAACAAAACTAAATATTTAATGATAATGAAGTTAATAAAAAAAATATATCAAAATAAAAAATAGAAATGGTGTTTTAGAGATAATTTACAATGTATCTCTATATATAATATAAGGTATTTAATTGTGCATTCATACAAGCAACCCATATTTTATATATATATAAGAACAAATATTACTAGTAAATTAAACAAGATTTACACAAGTATAACTCCACAATCTTCCGGATTGTGGGGGAGTTACCGCTACCCATACGACTTCACTGTGCAGCTGCTCGGTAATGCATCAAATCAAACACTGTTTTTTTTTTTTCTTGTTTGCATGTTCTTCATGGGGTTGTCTGTGAGAAATACATTTGACTACTGATGGGATATGACCATATGACCGATGCTGTCTCCTCGGTGGTGAACAAAAACCCATGATTTTATACCGTTGCTCGATTTATGTATAATTGTTTTTTTTTTATTTTGGTCTATTTGCACACAAATATGTCAATGAATTTTAAAATCAAAGACATTTTCCCCTAAATTTTAATTTATTCTATTAATCATAATCAAAATAATTAGTATCACAGAAATCTTATAATAATAATAATAATAATAATAATAATAATAATAATAATAATCTATCTACATACGTAAAATCATATTAAAATAAGAGTTAGTTATCCTTGTGATTTTATCTAAAAAATTCTCTATATGCGAATATATTTTTCACTGACCTATCCTACCCTTGGCTACCAAATCAACATGCTATAATTTTAGCACCATATCAATCATAATGTCTTGTCAATTCAATTTTTTCAGTTAACTTTAGCCTACTTTACCGGAAAAAAATATGCATCAATTAAATCATCATATAAAGTTTTGTACATTATTTAGAAATGGTATATAAAAATGGTCTATTCATAATTACAAGCTAGGAGCCTAGGAGAACTAATAATGCCAAAAACCATCAGGCTAGTGTAGTGCTGCAGAACTAGACCCCTACCATCAATTTGGTATAACTAATTAAATATTGCAATAATATAATATCAATCCAATAGATTAAAGCCAAAGGACATTCCTACTTGTCATGCCATGCCCTGGTAGATATGATCTCATATATATAAAATTTTTCCCTTAAAAGTATAGTTGGTTTTAAAAATGTTGGGACAAGACTAGTGCGTCCATCAACTATGTTTTGTGGGTATGTACAAGTTAATAGTCTTTTCTTATTAAATATGATAGACTCGGATAATGATTCAGATTATTTAAATGACATTATTTTATTTCGGTTGATTAATAAAGAACTTGATTGATGGCCAAAAAATAGATTAGAGTCAATTTACACCAAAATAATAATAATAAAACAACCCTAATTTAACAAATCCAAGCTTTTACTTTATTGAATTATTGAGGGAGGGAAAAGCCGTTGGCTCGACCAAGCGAGGCCACTCAAAAAGAGGAGACCACATATGAATCCCTTTTATGTGAATTGCAGACATCTGACAAAAATAATTAGATAGATAAATCCAAGTGTGTAACTTCCTATGCCTTTCCATTAAATGCCACTAGAGGGAAATGGGGCCCCTTGTCCCAATTTCCACAGCCTTAGAACATGGAGGAAATTATGGCACCTTCCTTCCTCAAAGCAAGATTCTGATCTCTCCTGTCTAACGTTACCTAGCCGGCATGACCGGACTCGAGGCGCCGGACGGCACAACTGGCTAAATTTGATAAAACGACCAAAAAAATAAGTGTCATTTTATCACCTTCTTCATTTGATTTCCATATATACAGTGGTAGTTTCTTGGCGATTAATGGATTACTGTCACTCTCTCCCTCTTTGCAGACAGACATGTTCCCATCACTGAACAGACACCACTTGGCCAATGTAGGGGATGCAAGACAATCTCACGTGAAGGAGCCACAACAAGAGAGTACTATCTGGTGAGTATACATACATATATATATATATATATTTATTAAAACTTCCACAATATCATTGTTCACCTCCCCCCTCTCAAGCCAACTATAAAACCCTCCTCACAGTCTAAATCATCTCCAATATAGCACACTCATATGCATATAATATGGAGATTGAATTCGTGAAGTGTGAGTGCTGTGGGCTGAAGGAGGAGTGCACTCAGGACTACATAAGCGAGGTGAAGGCCAAGTTCCAAGGGAAATGGCTCTGCGGGCTATGCTCAGAGGCTGTGAGGGACGAGGTCAGCCGAGGGTCAGAGAAGCCGTCAGGGTCGGTGGAAGAGGCCGTCACAGCCCACATGTCCTTCTGCAGGAAGTGCAAGTCCACTAGTCCGGCTTTCCGGGTGGCCGATGGGATGAGGCAGATGCTCCGTAAGCGGTCCGGCAAGAACATATCCTCCTCTTCTTCGCCGCCATCTCTGGGCTTGAAGAAGTACTCGAGCTCTTCCCAAGTAGGCAAGGAGTCCTCCTTTTCCATATATTGACAGATTCATCTTCTGCTAATCTGATCCTGATGGTTATGATCAAAGAGAGACTGGATGGATCTAAGCGAGACTTTTGCCACGAGAGGGAGTGCTAATCTATGATGCTAATCTGCATAGACTAAAATGGGATAGAGATCAGATGCTGGATCGGTTTATTGTTCTTGTTCCTTTGTACAGATTTGGGCGTTAAGTTTATCGTGAACCATTCGAGCCTGCAAAAGGAGCTCCTGGGCTTGCCTTAGTTTTTTGCTTTTCCGTCTCACTCCTGCTTGCTTGCTACTTTGTCTAGTTTGCTTGCCTTTAGTTCATATTCGAGCCTATTCAATTCACTGAAGAGTTAGTTAAACTCCTAGATTTCCAAATGAAAGATGCAACGAATCAAGGAAAATAGCCTCTATATCCATCTACAAGTTCCTTATGACATATAAAGCATATTATATCTTGTGCCAGAGGAATTCGAGAGTGAATAGAATATGTTGCATAACAATTTCTTCTTCTTTTAAAATATTTTCAACACTTCTCTTCCATGAATGAAGTTCTAAATATATATTCCTTGCTCACACTTCTTTTCCTGCACAATACTTTTTTTAAAAAGATGGTATTAAGACAATAATCATTCTCTAGGGGGCATAATCATAGAAAAAAGGTTATTAGGTGGGCATGTGATTTTATCCTTAATTTCAGATGTGTCTTTTTGTTGATGATTAGATTTTGTTACCACTTTTGGCATGATTTGGCGCAAGGAATCTCAATGGTTTTCGTATATGAAATCGAAAGTTGGGTCTACTGATGTAATAATTCATAATCCAAAGTATGGATCATCTGCTTGCTGTTCAACTTCCCCAGTACATGTAGCTTGTTGGGTCTGTAAGGTCCCCATCCATCAATAGGATGCTGCCCTTGTGCGAAGAGATAAGGAAGATGAAGATTGGCATTGAATTGATACGCAACATATGCCTAGACACACAAACTGATGGAAGGTTAGAGAAGAAAGTCTCCTATACACTTATGGGGCCACACATTGCTAAAAATCCCAATAATATGCAAAAAAAAAAAATTGCATAATTACTTAATATATATATATAATTAATATTAATTACTCAATTTAAAACCATTATTTACATTTTTTATTAATACCTCATTGAAAAGGTAAACATATATTTGACTCAATTTATATACAAAATTTTAATTAAAAGAATTATACATTTTTTATTAATACCTCAACTAAAAGGTAAACATGTAACTTGAATTATCATTAAAAGTAATACATGTGAATTGCTGCAAATAAATTACTTATATTTAAATTGAGTTATTAAATAAATAAATAACGTTGGTACATTATTTGAGAAAAAAAACTATTTTCTTTGGTTAAATTGTAAATATATTTTTAAATGACAGGAGAACTTAAAACCCTAAAAAGTAATAAGTATAAAAATTTTAAGGGAAGTTAAATAATATTATAATGATATATAGTATGACAAATGGATGCCATGCAGGTAAACTTCTTGTCCTTATCGGACGCCTAGGGCTATCGAGGCTAGTCCTCCCACGAGAGCTATGGTGGTTAACGGGCCCGCTCGACGTTCCCTTAGTGTTTATTATATAAGTCCAATCGACCGGTAAGAAACTATTTGATAAGAGTTTGGATAGAGGGATATATTCTGACTTAGGTATTATAAAACTGAGTTTTAAATATTAATATTCTATTTCAATAAAAAATAAAAAAAAATTGATCATACCTTTTACCCTGCCCTGCTACATTGCGGGCCCTCCTGCAGCGACTTATCCGGAGCCGCCACTTCAGACAGCCCCGATCTGCCACGTCTGAACTGACTACTATCCAAGCGCCAACGTGTCTTGCAGCCCCGTGAAGCTTCGATACCTTGTCGTTCCATCCATATAACGCCATGCTATTAAACTCTCGTAAGTGAATCACACGGATTATCACCGATCACCTTGCCAGCTAAAAAAAAAGAGCCAGGAACAGCCGAGGCGGCAGCCACAATCTTAGGAGGGCCAGGGCGATGGAGTTCAGAGTAAGGCGGAGCAGCAGCAGCCCATCAAATACGACGAAGACGTCTTCGAAGTGCATGGGGATCTCGGCACGAGGCCGGTGGCGCAACTTGACGCAGCCATGATGCAGTCATCCGAGAGAACCGCCCCGTGTCAGCCTCCTGCAGGTGAAGCAGCTGCCGTTATGAACCACCCCGGGCTGGCGTTCCCTGGGAGTGCCACGGACGTAGGGCCGAGGGAAGGCGTCACAGTCAGGAGGATGGAAGTTCCGGGCGGCCGTATAGTCACACAGAACAAATGGGTGGACAAGTAAAATCATTTTATCTTTGGCTTTGGTTTCTTAACATAAAATAAGGCTTCTTGGTGAAGTTGATGTGATACCATATATACGATTTTGCCTATTTTTGAACGATATTTTGCTTCTTCTTCAGTCTGTCGCTACAGCCACGCAAGGAGGGACAGCTGGTAGTGGTTGCTCAGCGAAGAAGAACTCTCTAACCATAGGCTCTGCACTTGAAGCGGCGGCAAGCCGGAGAGGCGAAGAGACGCTGCCGCCATTCAGGCGGCCGAGCAGAGCCACCGGAAGCAACAACGTGATCCCAGACGGCTCGTAGGTGTGGCTGTATCTTCCATGGTTATGGAAAAAGATAAAAAAGGTTTTTTACATACACAAAAGATAATAAGTGGATGAGTGAGTGCACAGCTACGATAAAGTTGGATTTTCTACCCATATAGACAACCATGATTGTCCATGGGAACTGGATATTGGAAAAGGGTTAAAATCAACACAGATGGATTACAGCTATGAACTTCATATGGCAAAGCTACCACCCAAACTCATACCAGAATGAAACCGTTGGCTAATATAAGCAAATATGTCATGGAAAGTAAGGTCATTGTTCGTGCTAGTAAACATCAATTGGGCACCAAGAAAACGTCCGTAGATGTTTACCTGTAATCTGATATAAGAAAACCCATGGAGGGGGGCAAAGCACGCGTCTAAGTGAAAGAGATGGCGAATATGAAGAGTTTGTACATGGGAAAGACGAAAGCTCTGCATTTCAAGGGCCCCAAAAACCTATTCTGAGACTTGCTGCTACCACAAAAACGCCAGTGTGTGTGTTCAGGGGGGTCAGGCACCATACACAGTAATATTTACAGTAGGGGTTCCAACTGTGACATGGAAAATATCAACTTAAAATGATCCCAAGCCTGTATAGCTTAAAGGTTGTATAGCAGACCCTCCTCAACCCAGAATCACAAGTCAGCCATAGTCATCAAAGAGGAACTTGCCCCCATCTCAGTCCATGTATGCACACTGCTTCATTCCGGATGAACATCGTCATCTCTCTAACACACAGTAAAGACAGGAGATATGGAGGAAATATCCTTTACTAGGTTGAGGAATGCCCGCTTGTCATTAGCCAATATGGGAAAGAAGGCTCTATAAATGTTAATTTTTCTCGTCTGCATCATCACTCTTGCTATCAATTGAAGAAAGGAGATGACCTTCAGCTTCGTAAGATGCAGCCGACTTCTTGTGCCCCCATCCTATGTCTTGTGCAGGTTCATCTGATTTGCTTCCCTCGCCATGAATGGCCTCACAGTTAGTGTCAGAATCATCAAATACCATATTTTCAGCTGAATCGCCCTCCGACCCGGTCCCAATTTCTCCTCCATTTCAGAGGCACCATCAATGTCACCATCCTCGATCAGCTTTGCACTAACTTCAGTAACTGGGTCTGAAACCTCCTCACCGGCCTCCTGCGCTTTGACAAATGGAGCATTTCCAGTTTATATAGTTTCAGATTCAGCAGATTTGGCAGCCAACCCTGTCGAGATATGAGCTCTTTCTTCATCTGAACTATTATCAGCATGAGTGTCATTTGAGGAGCCTCCTACGGAGTTATTACCACAATGCATATCCTGTATTTCATCATTCAAACCTTTCATTGGTTAAGGTGTTAAATGGCCGTCATAATCATCCGGGACAAAGGGGCTGCCAACATTGTCCCCGCCTTGTTCATTCTGCACCGCTTCTGCACCTAAAGGAAAAAGTTAACAAGATCAATTAAATATTTGTAGATCCTAAAAGGATCAAAGGAATGATAAATCAACTGCTACAACCTGAAGAAAGAGCTTCATTCCCCTCACTTCCACTAGTTTCTTGCTTAAAAAGAAGCCTCTGCAACATAAGACCTGGAAACACCAGCATATTCAAGGACCTCATTTCCTGCTTCAGGGACTCTCCAACAGGAGTAAAGCCGAAGACATCTTTCCATGTATTTGCCCGTTCAGAAACGGCACGTATTTGTCAGTTAGAAACGGCTGGAATGACGCCTTTTCAATTTTAAGGAGACGAGAATTTATTGTGATTAATTTTACTTAAAAATTAATTATTAATTATAATTAGTATAATATTTTTAATTTATAAATTTATAACATTTTTTTTATTTTATTCATATTAACATGTAATATGTATATATTTATTACTTATAATTTTAAAATTTTAATTATACAATATCTGGATAACAGAAAAAAATAGTTTGAATTTTATATAATTAAAAATTATTACTTATTTATAAATAGTAAAATTTTTATAATATTATAAGCTTATAAATTCAAGTGCACATATACTTACCATTTCAAATTTTAAATATATAATTAATAAGTGTATATTAACTAGATATTATTATTTTTATGTTAAAAAAATAGAAAATAATTATATCGATTTTGGTATTTTTCTATACAATAGAATATAATACGAGTTGAATTTTTAATATAATGTTAGAGTATAATGTATATTAATAATAAGTTTATATATTTTTACTTAAAATTTATAAATTATAAATAGTAAAATTTTTATAAATTTATAAATTAATATAATTTTTTATTTTATCTAATATAGTATAATATTATCAACAAATTACTGTAATATAAAATTAATTAAAATAAGTTATACCTAAATTAAAAGTTATAAATTATAAATATTAAAACTTTTATAAAATTATAAACTAATACAATTTTTTATTTTATCAAATTTAATATAATATTCTCAACAAATTATTATAATATGGAATTAATTAAATATCTAGCTCCATAAAAAAGATTATCTTTTATCGAATAAAATATAAACATAAATTTTAAATAATAATAGTATGATACTTTGACTTTAATATACATTTTTTTAAATAAATTATATATCGAAATAGTAGTATGAAATTAGTATAAAATAAAGGGTATTTTTAATTTTATTCTGAGTTTTTTTTATAAGTATGAAGATAAAAAATAAACTTAGGATGGAAAGGTGGCAAGACTATCGATATTCCTCAAGGACGATTTATGAACCGTGAAAAGACAAGAAAATCAACACTGAAAAGGCAAAATGATCCAGAGCACCACCCTATTCATCCTTGGATGAAGAATAAGCTCATTACATCTTTTAGAGGTTGCAAAAGAGAAGCTCAGTCTCAATCACATGATGGATCTGACGATCATGTTTACCCGATACTCTACAGTATTTACATGTACAATTTGGGCAATATCAACACGATTGAACCAGAATTATAATATCATTTGTAATAATATTGAATCAGAATTCTCCCAAATATTCAAACTATACGATTCTCTTTCAAACCAACTTAATTTAGGAAGAGTATGGGTGAGACACATTTTTCAATTCTCATTCATGGTCACTAAATCTGTGCAACATCTATAATCATTATGGTACATATTAATATAACTACAGGTATTACTTCCACGACCTACCTTTCTTTCCCTTCCAAGTCTTGGACATAAAAGAGTTGATATTTCAAGAAAACCACCTCATTCAATCTTCTCATAATGATTTCAATTGAACCTCTAAATATACATAGAGCAAACTCTTTCCATATTTTGACTAAATACAACCAACGAATAAGATGCAGAGCAGAAGCAAATTTGAAACGGCTGTCTTATTTTGCTGCCGGAGCTCAAATTTTGAGACTGTAAGGACGTTGCTCCAACAACCACAGCCAATTCCATTCTTAGCAATCCACCCTTCCATAAGCACGCGAGTTTTTTATTCATATACTGCACTTTTTGCCTTATCTCGACTTGCCATCAAAGATGAAAGGAGAGTTCTTTTCTACATATTGTTAATATAATTTGTTATAAACTGTATTCTATTTGTAATATTCAATATAACATCAGAATTTTATATTGAATAAAAAAATATGTAGGAATTTTTTGTATTTTTAAGTTTTGTCGAATATAAAAATTTCGGAGAGTTCGAGTTAGTATGCGAATTAACTAAATTGTCGAATAAAATAAAAAAATATTTCTAAAATTTATCAAAACTTGAAAATATGTTTTTAAAATTTGTCGGAAGTTGCAATGAGTAGATTTATAAGCCATAAGAGATTTGAGAGATGTAAAATATAAATAGTAGATGTTTTATTATATGGGACAATAATTAGATTAATTATGGTAATCGCTTACAAACACTTTAATCTTCTAGACCATCATGTAAAAATTGGATTATTGATTTTAGTGATTCAAAACATATAATATGATTATTATAAGAGTTTAATACATATAAATAGTATCCACAAACTCAAAAAGATAGTTGTTTATAAAGCACATAAAAAATATAATCTATCAAAGAGAAGTACTTTTTAAATGTACTGATTTAATTGTATTATCATTTGTTTTATATATTTTATATTTTCCAGTTAATCTATTTATTGATTAATTGAAGTATCAAGTAATTTTTTATGAGGATAATTATTTATTTTAAGAGAGAAATACTAATAACATACTTGAAATTGATAGTAAAATTGAAGGATTGCAGTATTTCAATAGGAGTGTTGTAACTAAAAGTTTGAGTGTTTCAGTAAATATTAAAGAAGAAGATAAATTAATGTTAGAATATTGTCGGTTATACATCCATCTTTTGAGAATCTTAAAAGGTTGAGACTAGAACTGATTAGTAAAGTAGAACATAATAAACTTGTTTGTGATACTTATAAGTTTGAAAAACACACAAAAACAAGAACGAATAACTTTCAACATATGACGATTTTCTCTCAACAACATCATTTTATTAGGGTTATCTAGACATGTAATCTGATGAATAGTTCCCTTACTAAACAGATAAGATGAAAATTTCCGATTTACATACTTAGTGCCATTGACTGTTCTAAAAGTATAAACTTTGGCATTAAATTGAGTTTGAACAAGAGGTAGAAAATCCTTTAAACATAATAGTACTTCTCTTTTGTGCTTCATTAAATATTACCATATCATTCGATAGTGACAATCAGTAAATGTGATAAACTATCTGAATCCACTAGTAGAGATAATCGGACATGTCCTCCAAACATTTGAGTGAATCAATAAAATGGCTTCATACTTCTTAATCTAGTAGAATTATAACTTATTTTTGTGTGTTTTCCAAACTCACAAGTATCACAAACAAGTTTATTGTGTTCTACTTTACTCATCAGCTCTGTCTCAATCTTTTAAGACTCTTAAAAGATAAATATCCCAACGGACAATATTCTAATATCGCTTCATCTTCTTCTTTACTATTCACTACAACACTCAAACTTTTAACCACAACTCTTCTATTGAGATATCACAATCCTCTAAGCTTATTGCTAGATCTAAGTATCTTCTAAGTGTTTCTCTCTCGAAAGATACAAGTGTCCCCATAAAAAATTACTTGACAATTCAATTAATCAATGTACTACTAGCTGACAATCGATTAATTGAAAAATAGTGCACATGCAAAACATATGATAATGTGATCAAATCAGTACATCTAACAAAGCCATCCCCTTTGATAGATTGTATAGTTTCATCTACCATGTGAACAACTCTCTTATAAGTTTGAGGATACTTATCATATGTATTAAACTGTTCTATTGATCATGTCATATATCTTTAAGCACCAGAATCAATAATCCAATTTTTACATGATGGTGTGAAAGATTCAAGTATTTGTACCTAATTATCACAATTGATCTCATTCTCGTCCAATATGATGAGAAATCTACTATTCATATTTTTCATCTCTCTCGAATCCATTCTAACTTCTAGGTCTCCTGGTCGCAGCTACTTCGCATTCGAAGCCGTCTCACGCTCTTTCGATCTTTCACATTCGCCAAAACTTGAAAATACTAGAAAACCCTAGCTCTGATACCATATTAAATATTTGAAAATAGAATTATTTACTAGTAAATTACATTAAGAATATATATATATATGGTATATTTGCATTATTTACAAATATACCCCTAACTTATTAATATTGCACCCTCCCCTCAAGATGGACGGTAGATATCTACCATTTCAATCTTGTTACAAATATTATCTCATTCTCTATAACCTAAACTTTTAGTTAAAAAATCTGTTAGTTGTCCATTGGTCTTCATATATTGCAGTTCCATAATCTTTATATCAATTTTTTCTTTGATGAAAAATCATCAATTTCTACATGTTTGGTTCTATCATGTTGAACTGGATTATTTATAATATTTATAGAAGACTTGTTATCACACCACAACTTCATAGGTTCTTTTCTAAAGAGGCGAAGCTCCATTAGTAAGCTTCTTATCCAAATTATCTCACAAATAGTTTAAGCCATTGATCTATACTCCACTTATGTTGATGATCGAGCGACTACTTCTTATCTTTTAATCTTCCATGATACAAGATTACCTCCAACAAACACACAATAGCAAGACGTAGATCTCCTATCATCCACACAACTAGTCCAATTTGAATCACAAAAGCATTCCACTCTGGTGTGACTCTGAGGCTTAAACCAAAATCCCTTAAATTGACTCCTTTTTAAATATCTCAATATACTCATGGTAGCATTCTAATGATTTGTCATGGGATCGTGTATATATTTGCTCACAATACTGACTGCATATGTGATATCAGGTCTTGTATGACATAGATAGATCAATCATCCCACAATTCTTTGATATCGTTCTTTATCCACTGGGTCACCTAACTGAGCACATAACTTATGATTCGGTTCTATTGGTGTCGAAGCAGTTTGACAACGTAACATCCATGTCTTAGTGAGTAAATCTAATGTATACTTTCTCTGAGAAAGTTTTATGCCTTTTCTAGATTTTGCAATCTCAATTCTTAGAAAATACTTTAGAGCAACCAAGTCTTTCACCTCAAATTCATTATTTGGTTATTTTTTCAACTGCAATATCTCAACATGATTATCCCCAGTGATGATAATAACATCCATATATATTACGAGAATAGCAACTCGATTATTAGAGTGTTGATAAAAAAACCGTATGGTCTACGTTACACTTCTGGTAACCCATTTTGACCACTGCACATTGAAATCGATCAAACCATGCTCTTGGTGACAGTTTGAGACCATATAGAGATTTCTTCAATCTACATACCTTCCTTACAGTTTTCATTGTACCAAATTCAAGTGAAATCTCCATATACACTTACTCTTGTAGGTCTCCATGTAAAAATGTATTATTTACATCTATTTGATGTAATGTCCACCCAAAATTAGCAGCACATGAAATAAGCATTCTGATTGTGCTCATCTTAGTTACTGGTGCAAAAGTCTCATAATAGTCTATTCCATATGTTTGACTATAACCTTTTGCCACCAGCCTTGCTTTGTATCTGATAGCTTCTCCTTCGGCATTTTGTTTCATATTAAATATCCACTTACATCCTACAGCTTTTTTTCCATTCGGAAGTTGAGCAAGTTCCCATGTTTTATTCTTCTCTAGTGCTTTCATCTCCTCATGCATTGCTCTAACCCACTTCGGATCCCGTTTAGCTTTTTTCCAATTATTTGGTATGTGTACTAATATAGTGATGCAATAAACGACTTGTATGAAGGTGGAACAAATGCATATGAAACATAATTAGATATATCATTCTCAAAATCATATCTAATTGGAGGTTTACCTACATTAGTTCTAAATTATCTACTAATGGCAATAGGTAAAGAATCATTACCATCCAATGACATGGATGAACCATTAGAAAGTTGTATAGAGTCATTACCTTCCGGTGACGTTGATGAACCGTTGGAGGGTTGATTAATACTTGGCATTGCCTGACCATTACCTTACTCATCTTTCTCCCCCTTAGCGTCGTCCTTAGAAGGTTGTATAAAATTCATTATCTTCTAGTGACGTTGGTGAACCGTTAGAGTGTTGATTAATACTTGGTATTGTCTCAACATCACCTGAATCATCTTTCTCCCCCTTAACACCATCCATATTTCTCTTGCTATATACCTTCAATTGAGACTCATCCTTTTTTTCCATTTTTATTACTCCAAATTATAGGATACAGATTCACTCCTACAATAATATTTTCAGTATTTTGATCATTGACAATTTCTTTATTTGATTGTCATATATTAGGAATTGACAAGTTTTGTAATACGGTTGCAGACTGCGTTGATTTCTTATAAAATGGTTCATTCTCACAAAAAGTCACATCCATACTCACAAAAAGTCTTTTCTCACTTGTACTCCAACACTTGTATCCTTTTTGAGTACTAGAATAATACATTTCAATGCAAGAGGATCGAGCTTGCTTATCGAAGGACAAGATCTCTCACAAAACATATATATCCAAACACACGAGAAGGAACTATGTATGTGTTTTTTCCCATCAATACTTCATAAGGTGATCTAAAGTTCAACACTTGCGAGGGCATCCGATTAATCAAATAAGTTACTATCAGTACAACTTCACTCCATAAATACTTTGGTACATTTATCTTGAAGAGAAGAGAACAAGCAACTTCCAACAAATGATGAATTTTCCTCTCTGCAATACCATTTTGTTGGGAGATATCTGTACATGTAGTTTGATGAATAATTCCCTTACTAAATAGATAAGACAAAAATTTTCAATTCACATACTCAGTGCCATTATCTGTTATAATAGTACAAACTTTGGCATTAAATTGAGTTTGAACAAAAGATAGAAAATCCTTTAAACATAATAGTGCTTCTCCTTTGTACTTAATCAAATATAACCATATAATCCAAGAGTTCAATCAATAAGGTTGATAAACCATCTGAATCCACTAATAGAGGTAATTGGACATGGCCCATAAACGTCCGAATAAAATAATAAAAATGGCTCCATACTTCTTAATCCAGTAGAATTATAACTTGTTTTTGTGTGTTTTCCAAACTCACAAGCATCACAAACAAGTTTATTGCATTCTACTTTACTTATCAGCTCTAGTCTCAACCTTTTAAAACTCTCAAAAGATGGATGTCCCAATTGACAATGTTCTAACATTATTTCATCTTTTTTTTTACTATTCACTACAACACTCAAACTTTTATCCACAACTATTTTATTTAGATACTACAATTCTCCACGCTCGCTTCCAATTCCAAGTATTTTCTCAGTGTTTCTCTCTTAAAATATACAAGTGTCCCCATAAAAAATTAATTGACAATTCAATTGATCAATGATACTACTAACTGACAACAGATTAATTGGAAAAGAGGGAACATGAAAAATAAATAATAATGTGATCAAATCAGTACATTTAACAGAGCCCTTCTATTTGATAGATTGTACTTTTCGATCTACCGTATAAACAACTCTCTTATGAGTTTGATGATACTTATCATATGTATTAAATTCTTCTATTGATCATGTTATATGTCTTGAAGCACTAGAATCAATAACCCAATCCGTGGAATATTCAAGTATTTGTATTTGATTATCACAATTGATCTTATTATTGTCAAGTATAATGAGACATCTGCTATTTATATTTTCTATCTCTCTCAAATCTTTTCCAGATTCTGTGTATCCCGATCACAGCTCCCGGCGACGACAAATCTTAGAAATATCTTTTTGTCTATTTTAACAATTTAGCTAATTCGTATCCGGAGCCGTCTCAGGCTACCCGATCCTTCATATCCGCCAAAACTTGAAAATACCAGAAAACACTATCTCAAATACCATATTTAATATTAAAAAATACAATTTACTACTAGTAAATTATATTAAATATATTTATATATGATATATTTATAATATTTATAAATATACCCCTAATTTATTAATATTTCACACACAATAACCGTATTATTTCATCTTTTTAGCTATTATTAGAGTTCTTACAAAATATTCATCTATACTTTTATTTTATCTCATTTAGAGTATCTCAAAATCACGCCTCAACTTTTGTGATTGTGCTCTCTTTACATGTGTAAAGCTTTGCTATCGAGAATTTATATATTCTCAAATACCTTTTGAAGTATCACTATTAATTATAAACTCAATTATAGTGTAATCTATAGCATGAAATAGATAATTATTCACTTTCAAATCTTTCCATTGATCTTCTTCAAATTTTTTTTCATCAAGTCTTTTATCAGCAATTGCAATAGTCAACCTAATATTAATCAAACTCCATAGTTTCATACAACGCAAAAGATATTAATCAAACTCCATAGTTTTATACAACGCAAAAGATTCTCCATTAACATATCCCAATATTCATAATAACCTTCAAATTTAAGTACAACAGGTTGTAAATAACTTACTACTTCTAAAGCCATGCCTTTCACAATCAATATAACTTTAATAGTTTGATTCAGCGGTTAGTTTAAGGTTCTGATACCAATTGTTGATTTTCAAATGCTTAACCTTGATAACTCCTTTTTCTACTGATGTGATTGTTCAAACGTCTAAAAAACACGTTAAGTATTTGAATAATTTGAGTAGCTTCAATCTTTCGCTTGCTAGAGTTACTGTTCTTCAATCGTCTCATATCTGCAATTAGGTTTAGCCATTGTTTTCATAGTAAATATTGATTAGAGGCCGTGTGAAAAATTGTTAACGTGTATATTCAATTTTCAGGTACAATTTCATTAATTCTCTCCAGGAACTTACACCATTTTATTTTATTTAAACTTTATATCAAAATACACATTGATTACATATTTTGCCAGCTATTTATATCACAGGTTGTTTGCACTTCCACACCCCCTATAACTGTAATAAAATTTTGCTTAACAAACTTAAGCTGTAGCTAATATTACGTACTGTTGTTACACTATAGAGATTTCAGGTTATTATTTCTTTCTTCCGCTGTTTCTTTACCTGCTTAGTTCCAAGTTCACTCTTCAAAATTCTAGTGATGATTCCAGTCGTCGATTCGTGTGAAATTTCATGGATTATTTTTTCTATCAAAAATATTATTTAAAATAAACCAATATTAGAAATACAAACCACGTATACTTTTTGGCTTGATCTAATTTTTAAAGCTCACAAACATATGCAATTTAAAGGCTTTCAGACTGAACCAGTGAGCTTTCAGGCTTGCTGTGAGGCCAGTAGTAGACATCAATAGAGAAGAGCCTGTTGTTGGTTTTTCTTGGTCAGAATTCAAGTTCGAATTGGCAAAAGAAAAGGAATTTCTAAGACCCATCTTGTCTGCAGCGTCAATTTCATCACTACTACTGACAGAATATCATCTTTTTGCATGTCCAGTGATGGTTGTTTAATATTCAAACGAGAAAGATCATTATGGATCAAGCAGGCCTCTTTCCTTGTTGAATATGTCCCGCACACCATCTTTGCCTTTTCAAACAGTCAATACGGGATTTATGAAGTTGAAGGTCAATTATGTCCTCAAAAGTGCAGTAATTTCAGCATCATTTTTCTCCTAAATTACTTATCATTTTTCTGTACGTTTTATGTTTGCTATTGATGGTGATTGGTAATCTTAGATGATTGTAGTTTATTGCCTATGAAAATCTCTGAAATACATTTTCTGGGACTATAGTTACAAAAGGAAAAGGAAATCATGTAGGCTCTCTTTCACTGTGTTTCAGTCAGTTTCTCGGATGATGAAGTGAAAACAAGATATTAGCAGCCACCTCAACTCAACTGCAGAGACAGACTATGCAACAATAAGCAAACCAAATGACTGTACAATTCCCGTTCCGACTTATTGTATCATTCTAATTAGTATAGGCTTTTTAGCTTTATCATAAGGAACTGGGGAGCTGTCCAGTGAAGAGGAAGAGATGGAAAAGCCCCCACAGAAACCCTTTGAAACGATAACAGAACTACGCCATAAATATCTTATGCACATGTCGGGAGGCCTTCAGTAACTGCAGGCTCTATCTCCGTTGCTGCAGGCTTCAGCGCTTGGGTTGCATTGTTGTGTGAGTCCACCAGAATAGACCAAAGGACATGAACATCCTCACAGGGGCAGGATTTTACATCCTCATACAGAATATATATCCCTCTTCCTGCAGCAACAGACCCTATTAGATTTAAGGATATGGTCAGGTGGATGATTATTTAGATTTCTTAAAAAGAAAGAAGTAGTTGTCCTATCTGGCCATGTTGTTAGTGGACCATTTGCCGAAGAATTAAGGAGAAGAAGCAGAAGCAAGAAGCCAACATAAACGTGCAGGAATGAATGAAATTCTTGCCGAAGAAATCAGCTGATATCTAGAATGAAAGAGTGGGACATAGAGATTGAAATGCATTACTCTTCTTTGGAGCCGAATGAAAACAGCAGAACTTTAGCTTCTTCAATTGAGAGAAGAGGGATTGCAGCCACCTCATTTACCAGAGAGAGAGAGATGTGCTTTCTTGAAAATGGTGGAGGTTTATATATCATTCCCGAGGAAAAAATCATGTACAAATAACACATTTGTCTTGGGCGCGTTGCAGTGTCCATTTCATTGTTACCACACCCTTTGGCCTCTTCCTTTCCCAGGAAGAGAGCCCATTAATCGGTGCCATTTCTGTTCATTTTCTTATCGAGTAATCCTTGGCAGGAGACGACTACATTCACTGTTTCATGGTTTATCTTAGTGCAGTAATTTCTCTCTTTCTCAAGATTAGTGCTCATATTGATGAGTGAGACCCCCAACATTCCTTGTGTATGTAGCTACAAAGTAAAGCTTTCATCTCTCTTGCCCTTTTGGGTCTCTTCGTGAGTCCCCGGGAGGGGAAGGAAGGATACACGACTCTTCATCCAATCCCCATGTAAACCTTTTTACATCTATGATACTCTGAGTACCTTCAAAGCTTAACCAACCAGAAATTAATATAGCTGACTCAGATTTGGGATCATTTAACTGCTAATCATTTCTGCCCAATTGACCCCCTTAAGTTAAAACAAAAATATCAGAATCTGCAAGATAAGTGATAGTTCTCTCTGGGGATAGAAGGAATACTTTTTGAGCAAACATTACACATCAATGGTGTTGAATTTGCCTGACAAAAGCACTTACATTGACACACTATTAGGAATACCTTTACCAGTGAGCCCTCCAACTCTTGAGTTATCAGAGGTGTTTGGATACAACAATGTATACGGCACATCAACAGACCCCCTCCTGTTCTTCCACCTTCCGTCCTCATTCCTCTCCACGATGTTCCTCTCAATTTCGAAAAGCCTATCTCTGAATCTTCCGAACATCTCCCTGATCTCATCATCCCTCGTCCAGTCCTCTGAATCCTCCCTCTGCCCCAGATAGACCTCATCACTCGAATGCCTCGATAAAATCTCTATCAGTGACACCCCAAGTAATGTCTGCAGTTGGGCTGTGATAGTCTTTAGGAACATTTTATCGGGGTTCCGCTCGAGCTCATTGTACTCATCAGTGCCTGGCTCAGGCATGAACTGGCGGCTCACGGTCGGCCGGTTCGGAAGGTAGCCTGCATAAGGGTACTGACCAAAGTTGATGGCAGCATGGAAGGCTGAAGCGGTCCAGATGATTGTAGTGCAGCACTGGATGAGCTCTTCAACTGCCTTCATCTTAGGCCACCACTGCTCGTGCTTCTTGTCCCCATGACCCACATCTCGAATCTCCGACCACCATGATTGCAGTTCGGTGTCTCCTAGCATTTGATCATCTGTTGGATAATAGAAGGAGCAGTAGTGCCTCACCCAACTCTCTATTGCATACCAAATATCAAGACCATCAACAGCATAAGGGTAATCTTCAATCACAAGCTTAAGGCCGTTCGGAGATCCCAAATCGACCACCGCCATGCCCCTGAATATAAGCATCACGTGTTGGTAATATCAATACAGTTTGAATTTGATTATCTTGTGGACTATAAATTGGTTACCTCTTTAACAGATCAGCAGGAAGTGCCTGCTCGGTGAAGACCCAGTTCTTGTAGACAACTGCAGACATCTCCATAGCGTATTTTGCAGGATAAACAGTCCTCTCGAGTATACCACCTGCGTTAATGAGGATCTGACGAGCCAATGCATTGATGTGCATGGTATCCCGGAGGTGAGGGTGAAGGAGATTATATATAGGATGGAGGACACTCAACTGCCGATGAGTGGCAATCACAAAAGGCTCCATCACCGCATGAGTGTTCAGCCTGCAAATGAAAATGGAAAGAAAATTATCACTGCAATGCTATTCCCATTTGGCATCCCTTTTGTTTTTACTGCATTACCAGAAAGCAAGCTCTTACCAGTGGCTTATCAGCTGGTGGAAACCAGAATCGTTCACTGCTGCATAAGCTTTTGCAAGTTGCCAAACGGAGCACTCTACGCCCTCATCTGCAGGCATAAAGATCCTGCTTACGCATCCATGGCGGTCTCCCTGAGGATGGGGCAGACTCAGCTCTATTGCCAATGGCTTAAGAGTTCCATCAGCTTGAAGAAAAAGGAGCGTTCTCGTGGCATATGTTTTCGTTTTTGTGGAATTCACACGGCGTAGATAAGGCATCAATGTGTCATGGTGGTCGAGTATGAACATCTTGTTGCTGTCAATCGCCTGCTCACATGGTAGGTAGAATAAGAATCCATCTTTCCATTAAGGTAAAAAGTTAAAATGTTGATTCATAAGCTTTATACATACTTTGTTTATGGTAAGCCCATCCATGTTCATCTCGATGTGGTGTTCTCGAATGTGACTGTGCTGATTCCCGTAGACCTGGGGATCCAGTTTACTTCTAGGGGGAAATTCCTGCATATACATGGCAATAAATGTCCAAAAGTTCTGGGACGCAAACTAGTATACGTAAATCAAAGTTTGCTTACTTCAAGTCGGCGGATGACAACCGGATTCATTCCGGCTAGCATTTCTCTTGCAAATTCTTCATCTGTTCTCCAAGCAGATTTATGTTCTGCAAAGACAATCATCTCCATAAGAAAGTTTAATGCATTGTATTTTAGAAAGAAGGAAAGTGGAAAACTGCTAAACCACTCCCAAATTTATAGAGATGAATCAATAGGCCTTACTTTTGATCACATCAGGCATGGGAAACTTGAGGAGCCATTCACCATCACTGCGGACTAGCTCCTTTATCATCGTCCACGGTATTCGTTCCTTGACTTTCCTGAGTAGATTCACCTTGGGAAGCTTGATGCCCCCTTCATATATCCTATTTATGTCATCCAATGAGTCGAACTCATTGATAGTTTTGTCCCACAAAGACAAAATCTCTGGAAGTGTAACCTGAACTATGGACTTCAGGGAGTAGGCCAGGTACTGGGAGAACTTGGTGCGGGTGAATTGCTCATCTCTAGGAACATAAATGTCTAGGCTGAGCATGGGCAGTCTACTCTCTGATTTTGGGTCTGTTAAGACGAGTGCAAATGGGTATGATGGTGTGATGAATCAGAAGTTAAGATCAACATTTTCTTGGTTTATACAGTTTAAGAATCAAATCAGTCTAACCAGTTTTTGTCGGTTTCCGACCGGTCCTCCCTCTCCTAGGATAAGGGTACTCCTTGGACCCTCCTAGGACCTGTCGTACATATTCTGGACCTTTGTCTGGAAACCCAAGATCATTATAGTAATCATAGTCATAAATTCGGTCCCACTCCTTGAGCTCACCCGTCCCGTCTCCTCTTAAGTTTACGAGTTCATCTTCTCTATACTTCTGCAATGGCGCAGGTGTCTGGCAGGGAAGATATGCCTGATAGAAGAATGAAAAAGCATTCAGCTGTTAATAGCTCAATGTTTGGCATGAGACTGAATAAGAAGTTCATCATACAATACTTAGCATCAGAATTCTCCTTCACCAATAGCAGATTTCCTCCTATGCAATAAATTGAAAGCATTTAGCTGTTAATGGTCTAATGTCTGGCATGAGACTGGATATGAAGCTCACTGTACAATACTTAACCATTAGAATTCTCTTTCTGAAATAACAGATTCCCAACCATGAGTTCATTGCTCTTAAGTTTTCTATATCCATCAGCATATAACTGAACTGAATGACCAAAAACAGTAGATAGGCTACCTTGTTGGAGAAAAAAACCCGATCATACTTGTATCGGTGTGTCGGGTAGACCCAGGAATTGCAGATGAATTTCACAGTGCCACATCCTGGGACATCTTCCAACGTGAGTGTCCTAAGGTAGAACTGACCATGATGGTGGTTCTTTATGATAAAGGCCCCGGGGATTCCCAAGGACTCGTCCCAATCGAAAGTGACAGGAAACTCAGCCTCCCCTCCTCTCAATGAGGTCACTGTTGTAATCCACTTCTCCAGGTATGCCTCTTTTCCAAGCTTACCCCTAATCCCATTACCTGATAAAACTTGGGACATCATAGTTTAACTTGAGATACTTGGGACATTAGCACAATCAAATTGCCCTTGAAAAGGAATCAATCATGTTCTAGTTTCACACAGCATCTACCGTCCAAATAATTCTGTTTTTTTTCCTTTTTGACTTCCATGTCCCAAACATAAGATCCGAGTTTGTAAGTTTCCTGTATTATCCAAAACTAAGATCTTGAAGCTTCTAAGGTATTAGGGTGGACCCATGAGATGCTAAGCTTGGGAATTTGGAGAAGCAAAAGCAATTAATTCCTGAAGGGACAACGATGATTTTGATATGTTTATACTGCTCTGCAACAGGAAAATGAACCGACAAAATTCCAACACAAAAATTGTCATGCCCTATATTTGTGTTAGCTTGTGGTAGACGGTCTCTAACAGTAAAAGGAGGTATAACCATATAAGTCTTTTCACTGTATAACTGATTCGAAATCCTACAGGAAAAGAAGTTACCCTGCAATTTTTGAGGTTTTGTTCCTTGAATGATCTATCATTTAGCGAACATTTTGGTCCAAGGTCCATACGGAATTCCTATATTACCCACAGCAACCGACAGACAATTTTGATGGGAAAAAAATAAACATTACGAATGAAACCGTGTTGGTTGACTGAAGCATTCATCATTTTGTCAGGTAACTTGAAGGGAAAGTAAGAGATTTTCACCTAGGTCAGATTGGCTCTCGCTGATGAGCTGCAGAGACACTCTCTTTCCAAGCATCTCACCGATTCGGTCAAGCAGTGAGGCCATGAAGTCATTGATATCCAACATGTTCTTCTTCATCAGCCTCACTCTCCCTCTGATCTTCATCTTCTTCTTCTTCACCTCGTCAACCTCGCAGCAGACACTCTCCACCTCTCCTCCATCTTCTGCCCTGTCGGATCCCTTCTCCGTGTTCTTCATCTTGCTAGTGAAGTGCAGACCAGCCTCATCTTCAGCTTCAATGGGTCTAATTATTATTGAAAGGTGTGACGGAAGAGGACAAAATTATAAAAATATTATAGTATATGATATTTTTATTTGTTATTTTTGCACAAAATTTTAAGTGTTATTTAATAATACATTTTAATAAAATGTTATTTTAATGTACATTTAACTAACTAAATAATTAATGGTACAATTCTTTTACAAAATATTTTATTATAGTACATTATTCTTATTTTTTCCCTATTAGTAAAATTTTTATAAAATATTTTTAAGGAAATAAATTTCTCTGAAAATATTTCAATTTATAGCATTTATTTTTATTAATTTTTGTTTAATGTATCATATGAAATAATAGTTTACCGAAAAATATTATGTAAGCCTTTAATCAATAAAAAATTCAATAATTTAACCGGATGAAAATATGTAATGAATATTTTGATTGGGCATTGTTATTTTCTATTTTGTATATTTCATTTTATTATATGCGCAAGGAAAATAAATTGTATTATTAAAATATTTTGAAAAATATAATGCATCTTAAAAAATAAGAATAATTACTTAAAATGTGCGGATTTTATTTATTTTCTTGGTTATAAGATTAATTTTATAGTTGATTTGGTTAGTATTTTTTTCGCACAACAAATTTGTTTAGTAGAAATGGTTTGATTTCGCGTCTTATTTGCCCTAATGTCCAATGCTTTATTATATTAACATAATAATACTAATTTAACTTTATTTAATTAGTTGTTAAAATACTGGTGACCGATTTCACATGGTTTAAAATAATAAAAAATGTTGTAATATGATGTTAGGGGTGAACAATAAATTTAGATAATGTCTTTCGATTAGGAAGATAAAAATAAGAATATACTTATTATATACAATGAAAAAGTAAAATTATTAGTGAGTGAAAGGAAAACTAATTATATATTTAGTAAAATATCATAATGTTATGAAAATATAAAAGATTACTTTATAACAATAATTTTTTTAATTATTTAACATAAAAATATTGATAATATCATTACTATCTTTTATCATTATTTATTTATTTTATAAACTAATAAATATTTTTGAATGAATTGATCGAATAAATAATTTTTTGCGGTGACACAAAACTATAAAAACTATACCGATAGTGTGTAAAAGCACAACATGATGATAGTAAGAATTGGAAATTTGATTAATTCTTAAATTTTTTTATAAGTAATTTAATGAATAATAAAAAAATTGATGAGATTAGATTATTTTATGTTATTGTATATTTTTTCCATCGACACATTAATATATTAAAATTTTAAAATTTAATACAATTTATCAAAATATTTTAATAATTTGGAATTGATTTATATTATTTTATATTTTTTTCTCTATCAATTATAAATATATATAAATTTTAAAATTTAATACCATTTATTAAAATATTTTAATAATAGTATCATATCGTTTTAGAATAATAAAATTGATAAAAATATCAGTTACATTAAAAAAATATCTACTTTTAAGTTCGGATTCGTGCCATAATATCCATATATTCATGATTTTATATATTAATCAAAATAAATATAAATCGATTAAATTTAATAAATATAATTTAAAACTTATTTAAAAAATAAGTAATTCTCTAATTATTTCTACTTAATAATTTAGAATATCTCACTGAATTGTGAGTTGTTTTTATAATAATATACTTAAGATTGTTTTCTATTACTACACGAAATGTTATAGGAGTTATCTCAATGCACTACTTACTATAGTTACTATAGTTGATATGGTGTGTATCACAAAAAATAAACATTTATTTATTCTACTCAACTATTACTCTTATTTCCACTATCGTATGTCCATCATAAAAAAACACTCACAATTAATTTTCACACGTCTTCCTATACTTTATTCTTGCTTGTCCCCCTGTCTCACTCCTCTATGTTATTAACTTACTATTTTTTTACACATAAAGTTAACTTGCTATTCCGAATACTAACATTTATATCCAAATAAATATAACCCCCACTCCAACCACTTTGAAAATAGATCCATCTATTTATTTTTTAATAAAATATAATATCCCATAGTAATACACGGGCTCCTATATGTGGGCTCATGGTTACACATGGAGAGAATTAAATTGACAATGTCTAGGCACATTATTTAATGAAATTATTAGTCCACTATTCTGCCCCCTCCTTATTCAACTTAGTCAATTAAGAAATAAAATTTTCACACTATATACATCTTCAATTATTGCACTCACCATCTCATCCAATTTATTTTAATGATTTTTCTATGATATGCCCTAAGGGCATTAATAAGTTGTTAATACTTACTTTATAATATTTAATATAACCTTATTCATCCATACTTAATAACTTGTACAATTACATAATGAACAAATATATATTTATTATATTTCCTAATGGGTATTTGTAATGTTATTTTTATTATTTTTAGATTTTACCAATTTAAAAATTTTAGGGTTCATTAATCTTTTGGGGTTTATTCAATATTTTCAAGTTTTAATTATTTTTAAAAATGGTTCATCAATCCATTGATTTTATTTAATATATTTTTAAATTACACTAACTCAAAACCATTTTAGAGTTTATCAATTCATTATAATTTATTTATTATTCTAATTTTAATAATTTATAATTTATAATGTTTATAAATATTTGAATTATTTAATTATTTTTAGATTTCTGAGACGAGTTTAATATGTTGAGATTTAATATTAAAATATCTTAATTTCCTTGTTTATTTGTTAAATTATTAAAATATAAAAATATTAGTAAGACCTCCATCTTATTCAACCATCCTTAAACATTGATATAAAGAAAAAAATATATGCATAAGAAATAGAAAAATACTCTTATTTTTTATTACTCATCTTTTAAAATAATCATTATTATAGTACATTATACATATTATAATTTATTTAATAACAGTAAATGAGAGGTAATTTAATATTAAAAAATAAAAGAGATTATTAACAGTAAGAAAAGATCAAATAATATATATTATAATAAATAACACACTTGGTCCTAAAATACCATAATGCAATATATAATTGAAAATAATATATTAGCATACCCACCTAATTTCATTTGGTGGACAATGAATATGTACAACATGTTTGGGCCAGAAGAAAAAAGGACATATATATGCAACTGCAAGGTTGTGGGGTTGACCATTTTGCAGAATCAGTATTCTACCTTCATGAGTTTTTACACATCGATTTATGAGAGTTCATCGGACTTTTTCGATATCCCATGGCCACGGAAAAAAAGGGGGACTTGTGGGCAGTTTCACGGAAAATTTTAGGGTTCATTAATCCTAACATGTATATACTTCTATTTATCACAGTTTGATTGTCACAAAATATTTATGTTGTTTTTATTTGTTTTTTTTATCTAGTTGTTCTAGTAATTTCCGCAACTATACCTAGGCATATATTTGCTCTTGCATATTATGTTTATGTAGCTGATAGTTCTACTATACGTTGTTTGATGAGCATGGTAGGTAACTTTTTTCAGGCAAAAGATTGTAACTTGATGTACTTTTTTTCTACTTTGCAAAATCACTATTAGAGTAATCATATAGTAATGATGTTATGTTTCTTGTATAGAGTAGTATGACGAGTTCTCTTTTAAGTTTCTCAAGATTATTTTTGCCATTTTCATGTATTGATCTTTTAAATTTTCCATAAATCTACTAATTAGTAAGTATACATAATATCATGTCGAAACAGTAATATATAGTAAACTTTATACTATTTAAAATGTGTAGTATCTATCTCTATATTAGTGTTACCTTTACTGAGGTTATGGGTATTCCTACTACTTAGCTCAATTTATGAAAATACCATTTTTACTCTGTATTACTTCCATTCCTAAACAAAATATGCATTTTCTTCCAATTAGACATTTCAAAATCTTTTTTATACATTACTTAATTCTAGTAAAATATTATTACTGTTACCTATGACTATTAAGTCTTCATACAAGCTTATAACTAATATTTTTTTAATAAATAGAATTTGTTTATACAGTATTTTTAAGTTTGTTTTAGTTCATATAATATTTTTTTTTATAAAAAACTTGTTTTCTCCACTTGTTATTTATATAATTGTTGAATTTACATCATTTCTTCTATATTTAAATATAATAAAACACTTTTAGAATTTAATTAATAAATAATTCAATTTTTTGAACCAAAAGCGTATCGCATTCATTTTATCAATATAAGCAAATACTTCTATATAATCTATAACATATTTCTACTTCTGTACTTTAATTACTAGTTTGATCTTCTACTTAATCTCACAATTCTAATTAAATTTGATTTTGTAAATTTATTTTATCCCAATTGATTTAGTTACTATATTTCTTTTTTTTTTCGATTCGAAGGTGATAGAAGAAAAAAATTTCTATTTCGATTTAAAATTTTTAAATTTTGATAATAAATTAATTTAATTTAATATGGAGTTTCATCATGTCATCGACTATATACTAAAGTGAAATATATTGAATTTTTTTTGCGAAAATTATCGAATCCAAAAAGGAGTTTGATAGCAAGTTTATCGGTTAATTTAATAAAAATATTAATTAACATTCGATTTAATTGGTACCATCCAATTGATAATTATTTAAATTTAATGAACGAATTTTTAGGTTCAAATAACTCATTTTCAATGAATAAATAAAAATATTGAGCTTGAAAAAGTTGTCCATTTATCTATTATTATAAACAATAACATGAGTAGTTCTATTAATACTCATGTTTTATTTTTTGTTATAACCCTAATATCTTATCATCCATTGAATCTCTCTAACATTAAATTTTTTTTTTCATTGTGATAATTTATAGGATATATATTTCATAATACAATTTTATTTCTATATTGCATTTGTTATTTGGACTTTGAGTACATTTTGTCACGCCCGACCCGATTTCCCCTCGATCGGGGTCCTGTGCAGCTCATCAATCCCCTAATATTAGAGAGTCGAGTACCTTTACCAAGGTAATATCAGTGGGACCAATGAATAAAACTGTATAAACTAGTCAAAATGCATTAGAAATTTCAAACTTTTTATATCAAATTCACTTTGGGAACTCTTAAAAATTCTTAGTTAAAAATCATGAGAATAGTAGGTACATGATATGATAGGGAAACTCAAACCTTTGTAAGCGAGAGGTATGTTTACGTCTTAGCCCAACTTTCCTATCATAATTATGGCGATCATGACCATTTCTTGTAACGGTGTTACAAGCATTGCATTATCAGGAGCTCAAGTACTCATGTCCAGCTTCCCCATCATTATGCACACAAGAATTCACACAACAATTAACATTGATAAATATCGGGAGTTCGAACCCTCTCTGGTCGTCTCCCCTTAATGATGTGTGCACAAACACCAGAAGCTTGACTCTATAGGAGCTGACTTCCTTTTTCAAAAAATTGGCCCAACGGTCCCATACTCGGGTCTCACAACATGATCCTCACTATAATAGCAATGCACACATATAGTGAGTTCGACCCTCATCAACCCTCTCCCCAATTCACACAATTGCTCTAAGCCAAAATAGTTTTTCCTGGTTTCTCAAAATTGATATTCGTTTCATACCTGATCCTTATGCTCATTTCTTACTCACACTTTCAAAAATGGTATTTGAGTTAGTGGGCATGCTATTACCAGCTCACACTTCTTATATTAACTTCCAATATTTCAGCTTGATACTATAACACATAATGTTACACAAACAACTAATGATTGGAACTTGGTCAGTCCAATTGGACGCACAATAAAAAATACCAACTCACCTAGTTCAATGAAACTTATTTGTTCCATGGGGTGCTTGGAATCCTGTTCCGATTCCGTGTAAGTGCTCTCTGTGTTTTCTGCAAGATATAGTAAAACCATGTTTAGTCTTTCCACCAACCATTTATACTATTTTGACTGTATTCTCTCTACGGTCCAATAGTTTGCCTTTTACAGGTTTCGGTTACTCGACCCATTACTTGGTTATCCGACCTTGGTCTAACCTTTCCTAAGGCTAACCATATCGAGTTTAGACTCATTCTCTTATTACTTGGCACTTAATGAAGTGCCCATCTTTCTTAACTTTACCACCTAGTGGTTCCATCTTTTCCCAATTTACCAATTGGTTCTTACACTTTTAAAATCCCCTCTTTTCAGACCTTAGTCTTTCTCAAGTCTCTCACTCTTGTCTCTCAAGTTTTCTTGGGTCCCATTTAGGTCACAATAGGCATTGGAACGATTCCAATCCCTATTTCTCTTTAATTGTCAAAATGTCTCTAAATTTTGGCAAAATTACTATTTTGCCCCTCTACTTGAGTACTTAGGTTTCAGGATCCTTTTGACCCCCAAATTTCTCACACTGGTCCCTAAACTTCTTTTAATTAAGTTTAGGCCCTTAAACTGCCCACAAGTCCCCCTTTGGCCATGCAAATACTCATATTCACACTTTAGTCCTTAACTTTATCTTCATTGTAAAAAGGTCCATAAATATTTCTCAATAGGTAATATTGGTCCCCGAACTTCACCAAACTTCCTAACTAGACCCAAAACTATATTTGGACCATTAGGAAGACCCTATAAAAAGCTAAATCCTTTTTGGGTCACCTAACTTTCAAATCTTTTCATTTTAGCCCCTACCTTTGACTCATGACTCAAGTGTCTATAAAAATTCCCAAATTAAGTGGAGAGGTCCCCTTGCCTCCTTCTAGTTCATTGTAAACTCAACTTGGCCGGAGTCGGCAGAAGTTGCTTCTACCGAGCTTGATCAATAACATTAATACAGTTCCATGTAAGTTACGTCAAAGATAAAAACTCACTAGAGGTGGCATGTCGGGCATCAAGGTTAGTGTGGCTGGATAACTGACTTTCCCAGGAGTCTGTGGCTATTTGAATCAACTCAAATGGTGGTTTGTAGCTCATGCAATTAGAGTTTTAGTTAGATTGGACACTTTGCCAGTGATATGATACTTTGATGATTTAATTTATATTCAATTCTTAATCAACTTGGGAAAGGCTGGTGGCTATGGAAAGCAGGTGTACATGTGTGTCACGCCCCAACCCGATTTGGTCGGATCCTTGTAAATAACACGCCATCCCTTCCCATTCTAGAATGGTATTTCTACCAAGATAGACCATGAAAGGTAAAGACGTATAAACATACCTATTTTCCATAACAAAGTAAACAAAACATCTTTATAACTTTTACCTTATCGGGGAAATCCTAGCCTGCTACTCCGGCTTCCCTCTCTACGGTATATGAGCTTCCCTGAAAGGGGATAAGGAGGGGGTGAGTTTGACAACTCAGTGAGCAGGGTTGTAGGACAACATGACTTCAAGGCTGTTAAACAATATGTTTTCCCTATTTGTGAAAAATCATATGATAAGCAAGCCGCTTCTCGTCTTATCCTCAGTAATTAGATTACTTGTTGTCTCTTAGCTTATCTCGTTAAGCTTAGGATATGTACCTTCATAATTAGAGGGGTTTTGCATTAGTGAATCTAACACGGTTTGTTTCATACCTCAAACAAACACAAACCCTTTATCCATAAAGGGAACAAATGGTCGCAGAACAAACACTCAAAGGCTAAACGACCTTGACCTGTTCCACTTTTGGCCCAAAGTGTTTTTACCATCCACATTGGCGAGAGGTCACACCCTCCACATCAAGTTTGCGTGAGCTCTGCAGCTCATCCTACAGGCTTATCAATTCTTCGCTCCCCAGATACTTTAGGGTTGAGATCTCATCCCTCCACCCCTTCGATCTCAATGCGCATGAAGCTCTTTGGGCTTTGAGACATACTGGAACAATGATTACTACCCTTATAGTACCCTTATTGTCCAATAGCCCTTAGGACCAACACTACCTCGAACTGGTCGTCTCTTTGGTCTCGTACAATTGTAATCACAAATACAAGTTTTGGTTTAGAACCTTTGTCTTTGCACTATTGGCCCATTAGGCTGTAACCTGGCTTTGGCACAGTAGCTTCACAAGCATTATCTGATTTTTGATAATTTCTTATAGGCTGTTATATCAAGCTTATTTACGGGGATGTGTCCGTGTCTATTGGCCTTGGTCCCACTAGTACTATACTAGATCTAGCACCCCCTTGTCGATCATGGGTCTCACCCATATCTGTATTTATGATTGGACTAGACCATAATCCTTCGGTTGTATCCATACACCGAACATAGGTTATTCTATTACCAGGATTCATGTTATCATTAGAAATATAACCCCAAAATATTTAAGCAGATTCACATAGTCAGGGGATTATATTTATGGAAAAAATGAGTTTTCAAAATGAAGCATGATATTTCAAAAGCTCCAATTGGTTCTGATGTTCGAAATCCCACTTACTCGGTAATAGTGACATGGTCGTCCCAGTGAGATCTCAATTCGTGATGTGCTCCTCTACACAGGTACTCGGACAACCAGCTCCTACATGGTTCGAGTATTCATATCAGGAGACTTTGCATAAAAGTTCTTATACTTTTGTGTATTTACACATAAGTCCTCACATTATTCCTTAATTGTAATTAGGTCCCTATAGTTTATAACTTTACATTTAGGTCCCTAATATTCATTTTATCTTCAATTAGGTCCCTAAGGTTTCCAATACCTCACTTGGGTCCCTAATGTCCTCTAATTTCCATTCAAATCCTCAAATTTCCCTTAATTGCAATTTGGCCCCTAATTTTCCAAAAATCTCCAATTCATCCAAATTTTCCCAAAATTGCACTTTGACCCCCAAGTCCTCATTTCAACAAATTGACTACTTAAACATGGTTAATTTCCCCTAACATGCTGCTAATCATCTTCCCTATCTTCCTACGAGCTTCCTACCCTTTGAACGACATCAATTGACCCAAATTTGAGCTAAATAGAGCTTCACCGGAAAAACCTTCTAGAGAGAGAAAGCTTGGTTTACTTACCGAGAAGGGGTCGACAGTCAGAGCTCTAGATAGGAGTGGCTAGTGCTCTTCCATGGGGTCCTCCTAGGATCAAAGAGTGAGTCAATTGGTGGCATGAGCACAGAGAATTCGATGAGAGAAGTTCTAGTGCTTCAATTTTTGAAACCTTACTATTCTGGTGAAACTGGGTGAAATTGGCTTACCTTCTAGGTTCCAAGGGATCGAGGGTCGATCGAGGAAGGTTGGAGGAGGTTCAGCTAAGCTACAGGAGGTTGGAGGCGACTAGAATTTGACTTGGGCAATTCGGCTTCTTTACGACCGCCAGAGTAGTAGCAATGTATGAGCTTGTTGGTGCTCCTACGATGGTCCTCAGCCCAAATTGAGGGTATAACTGGGTGGAGAACATCCTCCCGGTTCCATAGACACCAAATGCAGCTTCGGAGGTTGAAGAAAAGCCCGATGTCAGAGCTTTGATTTACGTCTCGCTGGAAAATAGAGCATCGCTTCTTCTTAACTTACTCATGGGATGAGGAAGGTTAGGGGAGGGGTGTTCTTTATATAGGGAGCTCAACAACTAATAGCTACCGATCGACATCGGACTTGGCCCCAGTCTCGCTCACTGACGGCCAGATCGGAGCATTTTCTGAGTCGCTAGAGACCACTCCTCTGTCCCTTATCCCTTTCTATCAGCTATCCTAAGAAGGAAGATGACATTATGCCATGTGTGCAGGCTTGCCATGTGCGATCTTGCCATGTGGTGCATTGTGATTGGCTGGCTTTGTTGATGCATCTTTCTACCCAGCATCCTAGTCAACCTTTGACTTGCTGACTGGACACATGGCGACCTCCCATTGGCCACTCATTCCAACATGCCTGCTAACCGTTGACCGTGACACGTGGCATCCTCTAATGGGCTAATTTAAATGCATCAGATTTCCCCCTGACACGTAGTTCCACTGCCACGCATGAGCCTCTAATTGGATTAGACCATCCAACATGGCTCTACCACGTCTCGACCTCTAATTGGTTGACCGTTTCTCTAACTTCCTTGTCGGATGCTGACATGGCATCCTTGCCACATGTTAGCTCCTCATTGGTCAACCTTGCTGATGGGGCTTCTCCTTAGTTGACCATTGACTGAGGACATGTGTCACTCTCCTATTGGTCGGTCGTCGTTGAAGTGGATTTTCCTCATCTAACTATTGACTGAGAACACGTGTCACACTCTGAGTGGTTAGTACTTCCAGGCGCTGATTGAGTAACTGACTAGGTGCACTTCACCACATGTCACACCCTGATTGGTTGTCCCTACTGATTGGGCTTTGACCTAGCAGTGATCCATTGATTGGCTGGACCATTGATCGATTCGATCAAACTGAGTTTAGTGACTTGGATTTGAAAATCGGCTGGTTTAGACTGATTTGACTGGTTTTTTAAAATTTAAAATTTTTTAAATTTGTCTAAATTTATTTTGTATCCAATGGTGGCTTCAATTTCCCAAATTGATGTTTTTAAGCTACCTAGAAAAATGAATCTTGGAACTGGTTCCCACGGTTCATCTTGGTTTGGGTGCAGTTCTGTCACACTCCAACCCGATTTGGTCGGAGTCCTGTGACCAACCCGTCATCATTTCTCATACTAATTTAGTATTTCTACCAAATAGATCGAGGAAGATAAAGGCATTGGAGTACCTATTTTCGAAATTTAACTTTTAGGAAAAAGATTTGTATTAGAGTGTGTTAGACTCCTTATTTTCTTTAAAAAATCCTTTTATTTCAAATTTCTGTTTTTATCACCATTTCTTATTAATCATGGTGTGTCATCACCTGACACACATCCTTCATCATGAAGGTCAAAAACACACAATCGCAGGATAGCCCATCCACTAAACCCACTTGTGGCATTGGAGCAACTTTATCGGCCACCTAGATAGAAGCATGTACACTTCTACCTTGAGAATGAGTGGTTGTACGTGACATCTGACCCTCAATCCCGAAATCAATTCTCCATGTCCGTATGAGGATAGAGACCTCATCCCGACCCCACCCCGGTCTCATGCATTTGAAGCTATGTCGAGCTTCGCAAGGTCACCTGGTCCGACGAACTGCCCTTATATCAACCAAGTCGTCTAGGGCCCTAGGACACATCACTACCCCTCTTGGGCGTTTTGAAAGTCCCGTACACACAGTGCATACACAATCATTATTTTGACATCATGACATATAATTTGTGGTGCCACTGGTTTAACGGCCTCGTCCTTCAACTCAACCTATAGTTGTTTGTCTTGACTAGTCGGGAGACCTGTCATGTCGCACTGCCACTAGTTGACTAAATATGTCGGTCATATCTTGATACCATGGCCAAATAATTCATTTATTTAAAGTTTTATGGCATATATCTCATGTTTGTTTACGAGCTCCTGCTCGTGCCAATTGGCCTATGGCCCGCTGTTCGAGATTTTCAAAATAGGGCATATTAGCCCCCAAGTTCCAAAACTAAGGCCTTCGACCTATAAGAGCTATCCAAGCTCCTGTCAAGAAGATCTCCCAAATTGTTTAAGTAGTGGCACACAGTCAAGGGAGAGTACTTCTGACAAAAATAAAATTTTAACTATCCTTCATACCAATTGGGTATGAGGATATCTCCGCTGATAACTGATGAATAGGTTTTTCACTTCCTCTGAGAAAACTTCATTATACCAATCGGGTATGATCTACTCACTACTTGTAAGTAATTTTTTCACATTATTTTCACATCACTCCTCTATGTTGTTATGTTTAAAATACCACTAAGTAGTGGGTTTTCATTTCGAGGTACTTATCATCCCCAACCAGGTATGATATAAAATCCCACTCACCCGTTAATGAAGTGAATTCCACTTGACCGGTTCTTTGTATTCACGCGAGCTTGTCCTTGCTGTCGTTCCCAGTACTTCATATTCCTACACGATATGAACATCCTTCTTCATTATCACTCGGCCTAATAGCCTTCATTCATTCCAAATGAATGAGAAAACCAAACTTTCTATTTATTTGCAATTAGGCACCTAAAGTTATTTTTATTTAACTTTAAGTCCCTAATGCCGATTTTTCCTCAAATTGAGTGCCAAAACTTTTAAAATTTATCTTAGGACTTTAATTTATTCAAATTCACAAAAAAGGGTTTAATTTCCTAAATTTCCAGTTTGGTCCCCAAAATTTCCAAAATTACCATTTTGCCCTTCCTTTACAAAAATGGCAAGTTTCATGGCAAAAATTCTAAAATTCCTCAATTGGCCCTCTAACATTCTTATCATGCCCAATTGACTGTCAATTTTATAAAATTGCATCTTGGTCCTTCAAATTTTTGAAAACCCCCAATTTTCCTCAATTATTTCCCCCAATTTCAACTACCTAACACACCTGAATTTGATTTCATCAAATTAACCGATTAAGCACTTTTAATTGTTGAAATTGAAGTTAAAATTGAGTTCCTACATATTCATATGCTTCAATAGCACTTTGAATCACAAGTTTTGATGCCGAAATAAGCTCAAATTGAGATTCGCCTGAAAATAGATTATAGAGAGAGAAAGCTTCAATTACTCATCGTCGGGGGCACGACGGCCGAGCTTTCGATCTAGGCAGATAGCACTCGTCCTGAGGTTCATCCTAGAATCATGAATTACATCAATTGATGCCGAATTGAGTTAGAATTTCATCATCAAAATTTTGACGGTTCTCTCTCTAACACCGATCAGAAATTGTAGAGGGGAGCCGAATTGGCTTACCTTTCCATTCTAATTCGACTGTAGGAGGGCTGTGGAGGTGTTGGGAAGGCTAGGTTTGGCCTAAGGAGGTCTTGAAATGTCCAATTTTCGCTCAGGCGAAACATGCCAGCTTCGGTCTACCGTAGCTACTTCACTGTTTCATCATGCTGGCACTTCTCCAATGACTCTCGGAACGAATGGATGTCACCACCGTGTAGCTGACTTCTCCCTAGTTCTAAAGGACTCGACCTCTTCTTCTTTGGCTCAGAAATGACCCTATATCAAAGCTCTGGTTCGAGCTTCACTGGAAAACTAAGCAGTTGAGAGAGTGTAAGCTTTTCATGTGTGGAGATGATGAATGGGGCAGGGCTCTTTATATAGGGAGCTTGGGGACTCATCGGCTGTCTGTTTGGCACCTTTTTGACAGACATTAATGGCATGAAATATACTGAACATAAACATTTCTTCTTCGCCGGTGTTGCTTCAATTTTCCGGTGAGTGAACAGTGCTGTCATCTGACGGAAGAAGACGACACTATTCTAAACTGGACTGGACCGGTCCGAATCGTGTTCAAAGCATAAATAGGCCGGTTCACCCCCCCATTCGACCGAATTTTTCTAATCTAAAAATTTCTAAATTCATTTTCTATCCAATGGTGTCTCATATCTCAAATTTGAATTATTTAAGCCACCTAGAAAAATGAATTTAGAATTCGGTTCAATAGTGGTTTAAATCGGTTCGGATTCGATTCACCTGAACTGGTTTGGTTTTCATCTCCAATTCCTTCTCAAGACCATTTCCATGACTTTTGGGACTCTTTAGGTCACTCGGGATCCATAAATTTCCCAGTTTTCCCTTTCTCTATCGGTTCTGATTCATGAACCGACTTGGTTCATAAATCGATTCAATCTAGTTAGGTTTGATTCATCTAAACTAGTCTTGTTTTTCTCTTCCAATTTGTCTTAAGGTTCTTTTGTAAAGTTTTATGAACCCTTTGGATCACCTGGGAGTTGTAAATTTCCAAATTGCCCATTTCTTGATAATCGGGTTTGTGAACCGGGTCGGTTTTCTCACTCGGTTTGGCCGGTTCTTTTCTCGGTTTTCCTTAGCTCAAAAGGGCGGGATTTACAACTCTCCCCTCCTTTTTAGAGTTTTGTCCCCAAAACTTAATTATCAACCTTGTATGAGGAATCATTTCCTTTGATGCCCCTTTGGTGTTTGCTCAACATGCAAACTCTTCTCTTGTCCTTCCAATTAGCCCTTTTTACAACCTTCACTTAAGGAATTCCTTTTCCTTTATATTATTTACTCCCTCCGTGGAGTTTATCATAACTAGACATACCTTACTTAAGGGTATATTCTTAGATTTTATCTCTCTTTGCTTAGAGCAACATTCTTCCCTTTGAGATTCTGTACTCAAAATTAGGAATTCCAAGGTAACTAATTATTCCCGTGTGTAGTTATCCTTTTGGTAGATGAAACCTTTAGCTCGATATTCTTTCAAGCATTATGTACTTGTTTCCATGGTTTTTCTTTATTATAACTTTTTTGTCCTATTTTGACTCTTCCTTCATTTGTTGTCTATTATCACTTTGGTCCAAAATTTTCATATTCGACCTTGTCATGCTTATTAGTTAACTCTTCCTTAATTTGAGTCATATTCTCCTCGGGATTGTTGGGCTTACATGCCCCTTACAACATGGCATTTTCTAGGACCTATCTCTGTCCATTAGATTTCTATAACATTTTCTTGAGAGTCTCTCTTAGCTTTTCGACCTTTCAGGGATTGTTTAACTTCATCCCTCTTTTCTTTTGATAGCATTCCTCAACTATCCTTCTTACCATTATCCTCTCCTCCATCATGCCTTTGAAGTTATGTCTCACATAACTGCATGAATTCCTCTTACCTATTCATCTTTCCCTAACTTCTTTATTGGGTCTTTTCTGTTCTAATTGATTGGGTTTTCTAATACTATACCGACAAGCTGGGATTCATCCTTTCTTAGGTCCATACTTGTTCCCAATGACATCCTTTACTCAAGGATTTTACTTTGGCCTTAATCCACTCTTACTTGTTCGTAATCATTTCACAATTCTTTATACCGAGTTGGTTCCTTTCGGTCTACATGTCGATTTGCTTGGTTTTGGAAGTTTCCCTTTTTTTTTTTACGGTTTCTTTCTCTACTATTTCCTTCAAAGTAGAGACTTTCACCTTAGGAGTTACATGTTCAACCTTCTTACCATTTCTTGAAGGTTTCCTTTCTTCATCTCCTTACACCCTTTCTATATTGGGGCATTTGCCCGCTTTCAGTCCTCCATTGTCTTAAATTTTGCATTCCACCCCTTATTCCTTATTTGAGTAGCTTTCAATTATCGGTTTTATTTCGTGTACTCTACCTCATGCCCAGTCATCCACTCTTTAGGCTCTATTATGCGAGTGTGGACCACATTCCATCTTGATATTAGTGGTTGTTCCCCCTTAACCACTTCTTATTTAGGGAGCTTACTTTCCCAAGGTTTCTCGAATGTTCTTTCCTTTATTTTGTTATTATGGGTGGTCTACCCATTCTTAGTTGTTACATCATCTATTGATGCTATCTTTCCACCTACTCATTCCTTGGGTTTAACTTACTCCTCAAGTTCTCTTAGTATGTTTCCCTTGGGAGAGAAAACTAGATCGGTTCAGGTGAACTGGATCCAAACCAGATTGAACCAGTTTGGACCGGTTTGAACCACTATTGAAATGGATGCTAAATTCATTTTTCTAAGTGGCTTAAAAAACTCAAATTGGAGAATTGAGACCACCATTGGATAGAGAATGAGTTTAGATGAATTTAGAAATTTTTAATTTTGAAAAACTCAGTTGAATCAGGCCTGAACCGACTGGTTTAAGCATTGAACTCGGTTCGGACTGGTCCGGTCCGATTCGGAACAGTGTCGTCTTCTTCCTTCAGATGACATCATTGTTCACTTGCTGGGAAAGTGAACAGTGCCGACAAAGAAGAAATGTTTCCGCTCAGTACATTTCAAGCCATTAATGACTGTCATTATGGTGCCAAACAGATGGACGAAGAGTCTTCGAGCTGCCTATATAAAGAGCCCCTCTCCATTCATCCTCCACACACCTGAAAACCTCACTCTCTCTCAGCTACTCAGTTTTCTGATGAAGCTCAAACCAGAGATTTGACATAGGTTCTTTTCTGAGCCAAAGAAGGCATGGTTGGGTTCCTTAGACTTGGGGAGAAGTCAACTACACAGTGGTAGTCTCTAATTTCTTCGAGGGTCGACGAAGAAGCGTCTGCGTGATCGAACATTGAACTAGCTCCGATAGACCGAAGCTACCCTGTTTCTGACAAGTTGAAATCAGCCAATTCAAGCCCTCCTCAAGCCAAACCAATCTCTCCCAACACTACCTCAACCCTCCTATGAACGAATAAGAGTAGAAAGGTAAGCCAATTTGGCTCCACTTTGTGAATTCCGATCGGTGCTAGAGATAACCGATAGATCTTTACTGACCAAATTCTTCCTCAATTCGACATGAATTGAGGTGATTCTTGATTCTAGGAGGAACCTCAGGATGAGAGCTATTTGTCCAGATCGAAAGCTCGGACTGTTGTGTCCTCGACAGTAAGCTTTCAAAGCTTTCTCTCTCTACGTTTAGTTTTTCGATGAAGCTCCATTTGAGCTTGTACCGAAGTCAATTCATGCGGTTCAAAGTGCAATTATATCGTATGGGGAGGTAAAACCTTAAATCTATCATCAATTTCAACAATTAACCTCGTTTGGTCAGTCAATTTGATGAAATCAAATTCAGCCAAGTTGAAAGGTTGAAATTGGGGATTTAAAAAAATTTGAGGGACTAAAGTGCAATTTCCAAAAATTGAGGGCCAATTGGGCATGGAAATGATGTTGGAGGTCCAATTGGTCAATTTTTGGTATTTTTTGGGGTGAAATTAACCATTTTTGTAAAGTAGGGGCAAAATGGTAATTTTGGAAAATTTGTGGATCAAATTGAGAATTTGGGAAACTTGATCCCCTTTTTGTAATTTTAAATAAATGGAGGGCCCAAAGTAAAATTATGAAGTTTCGGGACTCGATTTGGGGAAAAATCTGCATTAGGGACCTTAAGTTAAAGAAAAAGAACTTTAGGGAACTAATTAAAATTAATTGGAAAGTTGGGTATTTTATTCATTCGCAATGAATGAAGACTATCAAGCCAAAATATAATGAACAAGGATGTTTATATCTTGTAGGAACGCGAAATATCAGGAACGCCAACTAAGACAAGCTCGCGGGGAGATGAAAAGTTGGTTAGAAAGGATTCATGACATTTATCGGGTGAGTGAGATTTTTATATCATACTCGGTTAGGATGATAAACATCTCGGAAATAAAAACCTACTACAATGTGGGATTTTAACATCACACCTAGATGGGGTGATGTAAGAAAACACATGGAAAAATATCTTACCGGTTGTAAATAGATCATACCCAGTTGGTATGATGAACTTCCTGGAAGGAAGTAGAAAACCTGCTTATCGGTTATGAGTAGAGATGTCCTCACACCCGGTTGGTAAATAGATCATACCCAGATGGGGTGATTTTTATATCATACTCGGTTAGGATGATAAACATCTCAGAAATAAAAACCTACTACAATGTGGGATTTTAACATCACACCTAGATGGGGTGATGTGAGAAAACACACGGAAAAATATCTTACCGGTTGTAAATAGATCATACCTAGTTGGTATGATGAACTTCCTGGAAGGAAATAGAAAACCAGCTTATCGGTTATGAGCAGAGATGTCCTCACACCCGGTTGGTGTGATAGACAGCTGAAAGATTATTTTTGTTAGAAGTGCTCTCCCCTGACTATGTGCCACTGCTTAAACCTTTTGGGAGACTTTCTTGACGGGAGCTCAAATAACTCAGATAGGCCGGAGGCTCAGTTTTGGAACTTGGGGCCTAATATGCCCGATTTTGAAAATCTCATATAGTGGGCCCAACGCTAGTTGGCATGTGTAGGAGCTCATAAACAAACATAAGTTTAAGCCATGAAAAAAATTAAATGAATGATATGTTTAGCCATGGTACCAAGATAGGACCGACATACTCGATGGACTGGCGGCAGTGCGATAAGACAGGTCGATGGATCGGTTAAGACAAACAACTATAGGTGGAGTTGAGGGTCGGGGCCATTGGACCAGTGGCACCAAAGATTAAATGGCTTATGAGGAAAACTGTTGTTTTGTGCATGCACTAATGTATGAGGCCTTCAAGATGCCTAAGAGGGGTAGTGATGCATCCTAGGGGCTACTGGATGACATGGTGGAAATAAGAGTAGATTGTCGTGCCAGCAGTTAGGGAAGGTCGATATAGCTTCATGCGCAAGAGACCGACATGGGGTCAGGATGAGGTCTTTGTCCTCATACAGACACAAAGTTTCCTTATCGGATTGAAGGTCAGATGCCGTGTACATCCACTCATTCTCAGGGTAGAAGTGGATGGGCTTCTATCTAGGTGGTTGGTAAAGTCACTCCGACACCACAAGTGGGTGCAGTGGACGTGCTGCCCTGTGACTGTGTGTTCCCTTCAAGATGAAGGGTGTGTGTTAGTTGATAAACACACTGTTTGTGGTTAATGATGAGAAATGACTATGAAAACTGAATTTTGAGGACAAAATATTTTAATGGAAATAAGGAGTCTGACACACTCTGATTCAAAAACTATTTTATTGAAACTTTATTTTTTTTAAATTTCTCATTCATAGTGTTGTAGAAACTTACCCACCCTTTTTATCCCTTTTTTGGAAATAGAAAAATGACTAGGGATAGCACCAGGCCTTACCCTTTGTCAGGTATGCTTAATTTACTTGAGCTTACATTTTTATTGATATATGTTATTCTAGGGAACAAGGTTGAGATTTCGCGTGGCTCCTCTTGAATTAAAGAAGAGGGAAACCCCTCTTGAACCAAGAAAGCAGTGGGTTGATCATGGGGATCCGACCAAACCGGGTTAGGGCGTGACACTCTTATTGGTAGGAAATTGGCGAACTTGATTAATCGGTTCACTATGACTGAAATTGCATCTCGTCCTTTTCTTGTCATAGGTAACCCCGTGACAAAGTCCATAGTGATATGCTCCCATTTTCATTCCTAGATTAGTAAGGGTTGTAGCAGTTCTAATGGTTTCTAATGCTCAACTTTAATATGATGACAGGACAAACATTGGACTACATATTCCGCAATATCCATCTTCATTCCTTTCCACCAATATCCTTGTTTGAGGGTGCGGTACATCTTAGTATTAGTCGAATGCATCACATGCACAGAATCGTGTGCCACTTCCATAATTAAACTCTTCAGTTCCTTATCTTGAGGCACACACACTCTACCCTTATAAGTTAGCACCCCGTCACTTTGCAAGTCATAGTCCAATTTTGTCACTCTATTAACCGGGTCCAAATAGGATTGAAGTTCCTTATCAGCCTTTTGCTGAGCCTTAATCTTCTCTTTTAGACTGGGCCTCACCACCACATCAGCCAACAAGCATTTCTCTTTCTTATCCATCTTCAGGTCCACCTCCATTCTTCCCAGCTGTTGCAACAAGGGTAAGTAACTTGTTTTTATTTGTTCTGCCTCAGTTTGGTATTTGTGACTTAGGGCATCTGCTACCACATTTACCTTTTTGGGGTGATACTCTATCACAAGGTCATAGTCTTTCACCAATTCCAGCCATCTCCTCAAGCGAAGATTTAACTCTTTCTAAGTTAAGAAATACTTAAGACTCTTGTGATCATTGTATATCCTACACTTAGCCTTGTAGAGGTAGTATCGCCAAATCTTTAAGACAAACACTATCGCAGCTAATTCCAAGTTATGGGTTGGGTAATTCCTCTCATGCACCTTAATTTGTTACGAGGCATAAGCGATAACATTTACTTGTTGCATCAGTACGCATCCAAGTCCTTGTCAGGATGCATCACTATAGATGGTGTACTCCCCCGCACTTGGATAAGGTAAAGAGAGTACATGTGCAGTTGTTAAATGAGTCTTCAACTCCAAGAAAGATTTCTCACAGTTCTCATCCCATTTATACTTTACTTCTTTCCTGGTATGTCGAGTTAAAGGGGCGGCTATCTTTGAGAAATCATGCACAAACCGTCTATAGTATCTCGCCAAGCCTAAGAAATTTTGTATTTTAGAAGGATTCCTAGGTGCCTTCGAATTGAATATGGCTTCCACCTTTGTCGGGTCTACTTTGACTCCATCTTTGGACACTATGTGTCCTAAGAACCCTACCTCCTACAGCCATAACTCACACTTGGAGAATTTTGCATATAAGCGGTTTTCCCTTAGTATCTCCAAGGTGATTGCCAAATGTTCTTCGTGCTCCAACCTAGTTCATGAGTATATGAGAATATCATATATGAATACTATCATGAACATATCCAAGTGTAGTTGGAACACTCGGTTCATTAAATCCATGAAAGTTGCATGGGCATTTGTCAATCCAAATGGCATAACTCTAAACTCATAATGTCCATATCGGGACCGAAATGTTGTATTAGGAATGTCCTCCTCTCGGATCCTAAGTTGGTGATAACCTGACCGCAGGTCTATCTTGGAGAAGTAGGCTGCTCGTTTTAGTTGATCGAATAGGTCATCAATTTGTGGAAGTGGGTACTTGTTCTTGATGGTGACCTGATTCAACTTCCTATGACCTATGCAAAGACTCATGCTCCCATCATTTTTCTTCACGAACAGGACCGGTGCACCCTATGGAGACTAGCTAGGACATATGAAGTTCAACTCCAATAGCTCGTCCAGTTGCTCCTTCAATTCCTTCAGTTCTACTAGAGCCATGCGATAACGGGTTGGGATATGGGGTTTGTTCTTGGGATAATTTCTATGGTGAATTCCACTTGTCAGTTTGGGGGAAGTCCAGGTAATTCTTTCGGAAATACTTTTGGATAGTGTTTAATAACCTGGATGTCTTCGGGTCCCTTCTCCTCAAATTTCTCGTTGATGACCATGGCTAGAAAAGCCATACAACCTTTTTGTATCATCGTTTGGGCCTTTATATGAGATACCATCTATACTTCACCCTTCCTTCAATCTCCTTGGAATTTTAGTCTGTTTGTCTCGGAAGTGTGGAAGGTTACCATCTTCTTTCCATAGTCCATCCTAGCATGATGGTTACTTAACTAATCCATCCCAAGGATTATTTCTACCTCCCTCATAGCTAACAGAATCAAATATGCTTCAAGTTTGATTCCTCCAATCTTTATCTCACATCCCTTAAGTTGTTTGTTCCTATTTAACCCTTCTCCTAAGGGTGTGAGAATGTTGAGACTTTATCCTAGAGGGGTGAGTTCTAGAGTAAACTTGGAATTAAGTCCTCTTTGATGAAAGATATCTTTGCTCGTGAATCGAAGGGGGCATAGACCTTTTGTCGCCATAAATGCACGTACCCTGATTGGCAAAATGCATATTTTAGAGAAAAGATTTTTCTTTATTGAATGAAATTTCAATTACATGATTTTTCTTAATCTAATTGGGAGGGTTTTGGGAAGTACCCACTATGGTACTGGGGTCTTTCCTAGCCTCTTCTTGAGTGAGGTTGTATACCCTAGCTGGTACTCTCATTGTGGTGTCCTGCCTGGGATTCATGGGGTTCTCTTGGGGTGGTCCAAGCATATTCCTTTGCTTGTTCTCCCTAAGAGTGGGGTATTCTTTTGCAAAGTGCCCCACCTGTCCACATGCAAAATAGGACAAGCACGCTCCTTCATGGTACCTTTGGCACTTAGGATAATGGGGGTTTCCTTGTGGTAGGGTAGGGATTACTCTCTAGGGAGGTGGTGGCACATCCTTCCTCTTCTAAAATCCCACCCTATTTCCCCATCTTGGACCATTATGCTCCTTTCGTCCTCCCTGACGGTTTTGGCCCTTGTCCTCTTTCCGGGTTGTTTGCTCCATTCAATGGTGTCGGGTCTACACTAGTCGCTCACATTTGTGAGCCATACTGATCACAGCAGCCAGATTTGTGGGGCATCCTATTACTCCCATACAGTCTCATATGTACATAGTGAGTCCATCCACGAACTGCTAACATATGTCTGCTAGTCCAGCTTGGCCAAGAGCAAAGGGTCTTAACTCATTGAATTTAGTTTCCTACTCTAATATAGAGTTAAGCCCTTGTCGGAGTCGGAGGAAATCTTACTTCTTCTCATTAATCAGATGAGGAGCTAGGTACTCCTCCGTGTACCTCTCCTCAAACTGCTCCCAGGTGGGTGTGGAGGTATGTAGGCTTTGGATATTGTCCCATGATCTTTTGGCACTACCCTTCAGGAAAACTTTTGTTAGGATCATCATATCCTCTATTGATATCCTGACTATCCCCATCAACTTCTTGATATTAGCCAACCAAGCCATGGCGGCTCCCACATCCTTCTCTACAAGGAAAGGCTTACACCCTAGTTGACGGAGAATCTTGAGATTTTTTGGAATGTCAACTGGAGGAGGATGGTTAATAGGAGGAGGATGTGATTGTACTTCTTCTGGTTCAGCCTGGGAATTGGTGCCTACCTTAGGTACGAGGTTAGTTTCTCCAATCTGAGGTTAATCCATGGGGGGTTGTCTGGGCTCCTCGGGGAGTTTCCATAGGGAGGGTTGGTCGAGCAGTGTCAGAGACTGCGACTCTAGTTCTCTTGATTTCTTTCTTGGGAGCCATCTGAAAATTTTAAGATTTATTCCACCTAGTTACTATGTTATATAGTCTTGATAATGCATTTGAGGAAATAGGCTCTGATACCACTCAAGTTGTCATGCCTCAACCTGATTTGGTCGGAACCCCGTGAGCAATCCGCCACTCTTCCGGTTTATTAAGTGTTTTCCCCTTCTTTAAACCATGAGGAGTAAGACGTCCTTTATACCTGTACTTTTCTTGGAATAATATTAATCAAAACTGAATAAATTTAAACTTAAATACTTGTCTTGCAAGTTTAGCCAACGGAAGGTCTTTAGGTAGGTTTTTCCCTCGGTTAACTGAAAAGGGCTAAAGGGAGGGGGTGAGTTCGACAACTTAGTAAATGGGTGTTTGAAAAATAAGTTTCTATAAAATAGTTTTGAATTGGAGTGTGCTAGTCTCCTTATTTCTTTTTAAATCATTTCTTCCTTGAATTCTCGGTTATTCAAAATCAATTTCCTCATTATCCACAATCAGTGTGTTTAACAATCAACACACACCCTTCATCATAAAGGTATCACACATTCATAGGGCAGCCCATCCACTGCACCCACTTGGGGTGTTAGAGCGACTTTACCGGCCACCTAGATAGAAGCTCGTCCACTTCTACCCTGGGAATGGGTGGATGTTTATGACATCCGACCCTCAAACTCAAAAAGCAACACTGTGTCTGTATGAGGATAAAGACCTCATCCCGACCCCACCCCAGTCTCATGCGCATGAAGCTACATCAAGCTTCTCTTACTACTGGCACGACAAACTGCCCTTATCTCCACCATGTCGTCCAATAGTTTTTAGGACACATCACTACCCCTCTTGGGCATCTTGATGGTCCGGAACCTCAATGCATGCACAAACAAAATTTTCCATAAAGCCATTAATCTTTGGTGCCACTGGTCCAACGACCCCGACCCTCAACTCGACCTGTGGCTATTCCCTAGACGTGTTTGTCAACTTGGTCTTGTCACACTGCCACCAGTCCATCGAGTACGTTGGTCATGTCTTGGTACCATGTCCAAATCACATAATCATTCATTTAGAAAATTTCATGGCTTATCAACATGTTTGTTTACAAGCTCCTACTCGTGCCAACTGGTCTTGGGCCCACTGTACAAGATTTTCAAAACCGGGCATTTTAGCCCTAAAGTTCCAAAATCGAGGCCTCTAGCCTATATGAGATACTCGAGCTCTCGTCAAGAAGGTCTCCCAAAATTTTTAAGCATTGGCACACAGTCACAGGATAACACTTCTAACAAAATAAATTTCAACTCATCCCTCACACCAACTGGGTGTGATGACATCTCTGCTTACAACTAGTAAGCGGGTTTTCTACTTCCTTCAAGGAAGTTCGTCATACCCACTGTATATGATCTACTTACAACCGTTAAGTAGTTTTTTTGTGGAGTTCTCACATCACCCCAACCAAGTGTGATGTTAAAATTCTACATAGTAGTGGTTTTTCATTTCCGAGGTACTCATCATCCCAACCGGGTATGATGTGAAAAATCCCACTCACCCGATAAGTGCAGTGAATTCCTCTTGATCGACTTTTTGCCTCCATGCGAGCTTACCCTTGCTGGCATTTTCGGTCCTTCGTGCTCCTACACGATTTGGACATCCTTGTTTATCAGCATTTGGCATGATAGCCTTCATTCACACGTATTAATGAGAATGCCTGAACTTTTTAGTTAAATGCATTTAGGTCCATAAAGTTATTTTTCTTTGACTTTAGGTCGATAATGCTAACTTTTCCCCAAATTGAGTCCCGAAACTTCTAAAATTCACTTTGGGTCCTTAATTTATTCAAAATCACTTAAGGGTTTCAACTTTCCCAAATTTCCAATTTGGTCTCCAACTTTTCAAAATTACCATTTTGCCCCTACTTTACAAAAATGGCAATTTGACCCCAATAAATTTCAAAAAATGACCAATTCGTCCTCCAACATCTTTTTTATGGCCAATTGGTCCTCAATTTTAGGAAATTGTACTTTGGTCCCTCAATTTTATGAAATCCCCAATTTCCCCCAATTTTTCCCAATTTTCCTCCTTTCAAATTGGTTGAATATGATTTCAACTAATTGACCATTCAATTAGGGTTAATTGAGATAATTGAATATATGGATCAGTTACTACACTTCCACATGATTCAATGGGGCTTTGAATCGCATCATTTGGGGCTGCATTGAGCTCAAACGGAGCTTCGTTAGAAAATTAAACTTAGAGAGAGAAAGTTTTTAAAGCGTACCATCTAAGGTGCGGCGGTCTGAGCTTTTGATCTAGGCAGGTAGATCTCATCTAGAGGTTACTCCTAGGATCAATAATTACAACAATTCATGTCGAATTGAGGGAGAATTTGGTTAGTGAATTTTCCCCTGTTCTCTCTCTAACACTAATCGAAAATTACCGAGGGGGAGCCAAATTGGCTTATCTTTCCACTCTAATTTGGTCGTATGAGGGTTGTGGAAGTGTTGGGAGAGTTGGTTTGGCCTGAGTAGGACTCAATTTGGCCATTTTCAGCTCATCCAAAATAGGGCATCTTCGGTCCGCTGGTGCTGCTTCACTATTTGATTACGCCAACACTTCTCCTGAAATCCTCAAATCAAATGGTGACCACCACCGGGTAGCTGACTTCTTCCCGAGTCTAAGGAATCTAACCTCACCTTCTTTGGCTTAGAAAAATGCCCAAGTCGAAGCTTTGGTTCGAGCTTCACCGAAAATTGGTGTAGTTGAGAGAGAGGAGTTTTCAAGTGTGAGGAGGATGAATGAGCAGGAGCTCTTTATATAGGAAGTTTGGGGACTCCTTGGCCATCTGATTGGTGCCTTTATGGTGATCATTCATGGCCTGAAACCCGCTGAATGGAGACTTTTCATCTTGGTCGGTGATGCTCGCTTTTCTGACAAGTGAACTGTTCTATCATCTGAAGGAAGAAGATGACACTGTTCCAAACTGAACCAGACTGGTTCAAACTAGGTTTAATGCTTAAACTGGCCAGTTCAGACCTGATTCGACCAAGTATTTTAAAATTAAAAATTTGTAAATTTATTCTCTATCCAATGGTGGCTTCAATTCTCCTATTTGAATTTTATAAGCCACCTAAAAAAATGAATTTAGAAACTGGTTCAATAGTGGCTCAAATCGGTTCAAACTAGTTCAATTTGGTTTAGGTCCGGTTCACCTAAACCAGTTTGGTTTTCTCTTCCAATTCATCCCAAAATCCTTTTCCATGACTTTTATGACTCTTTAGGTCACTCGGGATTTATAAATTTTCTGATTTTCCCTTTCTCTATCGGTTTCGGTTTATAAACCGACTCGATTTTCTCTTTGGAAATGACCGATTCTTTTCTTGGTTTATTTTTTTTATCAAATGTCAAGGTTTACAAGTTCACTTGTCCTTACTGCCCATCTTATCGCCTTCTTTAGGGTGTGGTTGTCACCACCCTTTTGGGCCTTCTTAGGGCATCATTTTTGTCTCCTTTGGTTATCCCATAGTTACTACCTACCTACTTTCGCTAGGCAGATTTCTATCCTTACTTGGCTCCTCTACTTTTCCAAAGCAGGTTACACTTTGTCAACCCTAACTTCATGTTTCTATCAGAGCAACTTCTAGTTCTTGTCCTCATCTTGCACACTCCCAATTTTGCCTTGTCACATGATCCTAGGTTTCCTTAAGTAGATGGGGTAAGAGAATAGTCTTGAGGTTTATTGTTCTTTAGTTAGTGGGCATACACATTCTAAGGTCCTTCTCTCCTCAGAAATTCTTACCTTTGTTTCCTGGTAATGGTTACCTTACATATCCCAAAAGGGAGTTGCCGTCTCCTTTGCTATTGTCTCCTCATTTGCCTATTCTTTGGGTTTAGTCTTATGCATGGTTCTTTTACATAGGCTGCCTCTTTGGCCCTGTGGCAAATCACACAACAATTCCAATTTTTCTGAGAGGTTTCATGGTTATTATAATTCATGTTTGTCTACAGGTCCAACCCGTGTACACTGGGCCTTTGACCCTATCATTTTTAAATTTGAGGCTTCAAGCCTGTTAGAGCGAGTCTAACTCTCATGAGGAATGTCTGTCAAAATGTTTAAGCAGTTTCACATAGTCAGGGGAGACCATTCCTGAAAAAATGAATTTTCAAACCTTAAAATAGTTTTCATCACCCCAACCAAGTATGATTCTAAAAATCCCACTCTCCCGATATTGTGACAGATTTGTCCCAGCTAGATTTCCAATCTTCAATGTGCTCCTTAGCACCCGTACTCGCATGACTCGTGTCTATATGGTTCGAGCATCCATATCAGGAGAATTGACATAAGGGACCTTATACTTTTCGGTATTTACGCATAGGTCCTTATAATATATCTTAATTGCAGTTAGGTCACTTAAAGTTTATAACTTTACATTTTAGTTCCTGATCTTCATTAATCTCAGTTAAGTCTCTACGACTTCCAATTTTTCTCACAGGTCCTTAGTTTTTCCAAAATTACCAATTGGTCCTCAATTTTTTCCAAAATTGTCAATTGGCCCTTAACTGCTCAAAAATTACAAATTGGTCCTTGAACTATCTAAAATTGCCAATTGGCCCTTCATTTTATCCAATTGCTTAATTGGGTCTCAATTGGAAGTTAATTTCATGAAAATGCCCCAATTTTCCTTAAATTGCATTTCAGCCCCTAATTTTCCAAATATTCCCAAATTTCCAATTTCTCAAAAATTGCAATTTGGTCCCCGAATCATAATTTCATTCAATTGACCCCCAAAACATGGTTAATTGCCCTCATTCTTGATTTGAAACATCTTTTGTGTGTTTTTCTCATCATTTCAAGCTTTGAACCGCTCGATTTGGCTAAAAAATGAGCTCAAACAAAGCTTCGCTAGAAAATTCAGTCTACAGAGAGAAAGCTTGGATATCTTACTGGTGAGGGTCCGACGACCAAAGCTCTGACTTTCTCTGAATTGCTCTTCTCCCAAGGATCCTCCATAGATCAAACCATGCCTCAAATGGTGGCATGAGCAGTGTGAATTTCTTAGTTTTAGTTCTTATAGAAATGCACTATGAATAGTGTTTTTTGGCAAAGGGGCTTACCGTGCTATCTCGCGGGAAGGTCGGGGCACCTCTAGTGGCATTTAGGGGGTGGGGGGGGGGGGGGGGGGGATGCTTGGTTTGGCCAGAATTGGCTTGGGGACAACTCGAGTTGAGATCGAGCAGCTCGGGCTGCTGATAGTTGAGGAGCAGTGTTACCATTTGAGCTTCCTCGCTTTTCTACATAGCCCTTGGGCTGAAAGGAGGGTGCAGCTATGTATTGGACTTCCTTTCGCTTCTAATGGTATAGAATCAGCTTCCGAGGTGGAGAAAAGTCCCAATGTCGGAGCTTTGGTTTGCTGCTTGCCAGAAAATTGAGTAGTTCATCTTCTTTAGTCGATTATGGGAAGTTGAGGATGAATGGAGGGGTGCTCTTTATATAGAGAGATCAACAACTGTTCAGGCTACCAGCCTACATGAGACTCGACCTTCGACTCGGTTGCTGACAACCTGACTAAAGAGATTTTTGAGTTGCAGGAGACTCTAGCTTTTCTGACCTCTCTCTCTTCTCTTTGTCAGTGGCTAGAGGTTGAAGATGGTGATGTGGTGGGTGTGCCACGTGGTGTGCATTGATTAGCTTGTTTTTCTAACATGGAGGTCCAACTCAACCGTCATGTTAGTTGTTGACCCATTGACTAAACATGTGGTAGCCTTCCATTGGCTTTCCGTGTCCGCGTAGCATGCTGACCGGTCATCCGTTGACCATTGACCGAACACGTGGTAGCCTCCCATTGGCTGCTCATGCTTGTGTGGCTGCTAACTGGGCATTATTGACCATTGACTGTTGATCATTGACCATTGACTGGTTCATTGACCAGTCGAACCGTTGACTGGTCTGGTCCGACCAGGTTCGGTGACCCGAATTCAAAATTTGGCTAGTTCTAACTTGATTCGACTGGTTTTCTGTAATTTAAAATTTTAAAAATTCATCTAAATTCATTTTCTATCTAATATTAGCCTCAATTTCCCAATTTGACATTTTTAAGCCACCTAGAAAAAATGATTCATTGAACTAGATCACTATGGTTCATCTCGGTTCAGTCCAGTTCGGGTTCGGTTCACCATGAACCAGTCCGATTCTCTCATCAATTCCACTTCCCGATTCTTCCTTATGATTTTTATGAATTTTTTGATCACTTGGAATTTTCCAATTTCCTATTTTAACCCATCTTTATCATTTTTGGTTCCTTTTTTGGCTCATTTTTCTCAAAGTTGTCAGTTCTTTCTCCAATTTACTTGGTCAGGGGGAAGGGGTTTCACACTTCTACCCTTTGTCTTAGTGGATGTCCCACATATCCTACCCTCAGAACCAAAATTCACTTTGTGTGCATATAAGGACGAAGATCTCATCCTAACCCTAGTCTCGTGTGCAAGTAGCTCCCGGAGCTTCATGACTAACTAGCATGATGAATTGCCCTTATCTCCACCATGTCATCCAGTAGCCCTTGGAATCCATCACAACTCCTAGGGCATCTTAATGGTCCCAAATCCATAAGTGCATGCACAAACAAAAATTTTCATAATTAAGCCATTCTCTTTGGTACCGACGGTAAAACGACCCCGTCACTCAATCCTACCTACAGTTGTATGTCTAGGTCGGTCCGTCGACCTGGCCTTGACGCACTACTGCCAGCTTATTGAGCATTATCGGTCCTAACTTGGTATTGTGCTGTATCACACAATTAACTTTCATTTTAAATAAGAATTTTCATGGCTCTTCCTATTCATGTTTGTCTACGAGATTCAACCCATACCCACTGGCCTTGGGCCCACTGCACGTGTTTGTTTTTTTTAAAACTGGGCCTTGAGCCCTATGAGTTTAAAACCGAGGCCCCTGGCCTGTTAGAGTTGTTCTAGCTCTCATCAAGAAGGTCTCCCGAATAGTTTAAGCAATAACACACAGTCAGGGGAGAACACTTCCAACAAAATCTTTATTTTTAACTCATCACACCAACCGAGTATAATGATAGGTCTGCCTACAACAGGTATGCATGTTTTTCCTTTTTGGTAAAGAAGATCATCATACCAACTGGGTATGATGTTTAATTAATCCCACTTATAATCCGATAAGTGGGTTTTCCTTTAATAAAAATGATCATCACCCAAACCGGGTATGACGTTAGAAAATTCTCACTCACAACCAATAAGTAGGTTTTTAGTTTGATAAAGGTGTTCTCATCACCCCAATCAGGAATGAAGTGTAAATAAGCCCACTCACCCGATGATGGTGATGCGTTCGTCCCCAGTCAACTTCCAAGGCCTACTTGAGCTCCTTTGCTCAGGCCCTTATCTGAATTCATTACTACATGGTTTGAATATCCTCATAAGGAACAGCTTGGCATGAATGGCCCTTCTATTTCCATTTAGGCCCTTATTTTTACCTTATTGCAATTAGGTCCCTAAAATCCATAACTTTTGACTTTACGTCCCAAACATTCAATTATTTTTAATTAAGTCCCCGGGGCTTCCAATATCCCTCTTGGGTCCTTAATTTTTCTCCAAATGGTATATGGGCTAAAATTTCCCAAATTTCCAATTTGGTCCCCCAACTTTTACAAAATTACCATTTTGCCCCTAAGTTAAAAAATGGTCAATTGGCCCCAATTCTTTCAAAAATTGATGAATTGGTCCTCCGTCATCTTTCTCATTGCCAATTGACCTTCAAATTTGAGAAATTTCATTTAGGTCCTTCATTTTTTTCGAAATTCACAATTTCCCCCAATTTCACCCCTTTACACTGGCCGAATTTGATTCCTTCAAATTGGCCATTCTAATGGGGTTAATTGCTCCAATTGATAGCATGGATCAGTCTACACTTCCATTCGATCAAATGGAGCTTTGAATTGCAAAATTTGGGTACAAAACGAGCTCAAATGGAGCTTTACTAGAAAACTATATGTAGAGAGAGAAAGCTTCGAAAGCTTACCGTCGGATGTGCGATGGTCTGAGCTCTCAATCTGGAAAGGTAGCTCTCACCCTAGGGTTCTTCTAGTATAAAGAATCGCTCCAATTGATGTCAGGATCAAGGTGAATTTGGTTAGTGAAGTTTAACACTTTCTCTCTCTAGAATCGATCTGCAACGATGGAGGAGGGCCAAATTGGCTTACCTTTCTCCTCTGCAGAGGTCTTGTGATGGCTGTGGGGACTTTGGGAGGGCTTGGTTTGGCCATAGAAGGGTTGAATTGGCCAAATTCAAGTCGGCCAAAATAGGGCAGCTTCGGTTCGATGGAGTTGCTTCACTATTTAATCTCGCCGGTGCTTCTCCGACAATCCTTGGGCCAAAGGGAGGTTGTTGTCAGGTAGCTGACTTCCCCCGAAGTCTGTAGGACCCGACTTTGCATTCTAAGGCTAAGAAAAGTGCCCAAGACAAAGCTTTAGTTTGAGCTTCACCCAAAAATGGAGACCTTTGGAGGAGGAGAGGATTTGAGGTGTGTGGAGGATGAATGAAGGGAACCTCTTTATATAGAGAGCTCGAGGACCCTCTGCCCTACATGTCATGCCCCAACCTAGTTTGGTCAGATCCCCATGAGCAACCTGCCACTCCCTTTGATCTATGATGGGTTTCACCCCTTTTTAAACTACGAGATTTCCTATTTTTCCTAGAATAGAATTATACAAAATTGAATATATTAAAATTTTTGTACTTGTCTTTACGATTCAACTGGGAGGGTCTTTGCAATTGGTCTTCCTCTTTTGCCTAAAAAGCGGTAAAAGAAGGGGGTGAGTTTCTACAACTCAGTGAGCGTGTGTTGGGAGTGAGTTTTAAAAAAATATTTAGTTTTTTTTATCAAAACCATGCCAAGGTTATCAATTCCTTTTTAAGGTTTTCCTCAAACTCAATTTTCCAAAACCTTTTTTCCATTTCCATATTAGGTGTGTTTAGCACTCCCCTTGCATCTGGAGGCATTTAGAAAACAAACACACGCCCTTCATCAGGAAGGGTACACACATTCTCAGGGCAATCCCAGACTGCACCCACTTAGGAATCAGTAGGACTTTGTTGTCCATCCCAATGGAAAGCATGTCCACTTCTACCCTGAGTTTGAGTGGACGTCCCAGACGTCCAACCCTCAGACCCGAATGCTACTTCGTGTCCGTATGAGGATGTGACCTCATCTTGTCCCCACCTGGTCTCATGTGCAAGAACCTCCAGAGCTTCATGATTGACTAGCATGACAAACTGCCCTTATCGCTCCCTCTCCCCCCATGTTGTCCAACAACCCTTAGGACCCATCACTACCCCCTGGGGTGTCTTGGTGGTTCTGATCCTTAAGTGCATGCACAAACAAGAATTTTCATATAATTAGCCATCCTCTTTGGTGCCCATGTCCAACGGCCCCGACGCTCAACCCGACTTGCAGTTGTTTATCTAGGCCAGTCCGTCGACCTAGCCCTTACGCGCTACCACTAGTCCATTGAGCATTGTGGGTCCTAACTCGGTACCATGGCACAAAACACAAACAATTCCATTTTAATTAGGAGTTTTCATGGCTCTTCCTAATCATGTTTGTTTATGGGCTTCATCTCATGCCCACTAGCATTCGGCCCACTACATGTGGTTTCTAAAACTGGGCCTTGAGCACTACGAGTTCAAAATTTGAGGCCTTGGCCTATTAGAGCAATTCTAGCTCCCGTCAAGAAGGCCTCTCAAATAGTTTAAGCAATTGTCACACAGTTAGGGGAGAACACTTCTGACAAAAATCACTTTTATATTCATCACACCAACCGGGTGTGATGATATATCTGCCTACAACCGGTATGCGGGATTCTCCTTTCCTCAACAAATCTTATCACACCAACCGGGTTTGATATTTTTTTATTGCTACACACAACCGGTAAGTAGGTTTTATCCATTAAAAATAGTGCTAATCATCCCAACCGGTATGATGTATAAAAGTCCCACTCACCCGTTAACTTTGACGTGTTCATCCCAAGTCAATTTCACGTCCACGCTAGCTCTCTCTTGCTTGCATTCTGATTTCACGTTTCCCTACACAGTTTGGATATCATCATCAATATGGGTTTGGCATAACAACCTCTGTTTTATCATGTATGAGTGATTAGGCTCCAAAATCCTTGGTTTATTGCATTAAGGTCCCTAAAGGTCACTTTTTTTTACTTTCAGTCCATAATGATAAATTTTTCTCCAAATTGAATCCCAAGATTTCCAATACCCTCTTTTCCCCCAATTTCAACCTTCTAACTCTGCCGAATTTGATTTCATCAAATTGACTGATCAAACGAGTTTACTTATTAAAATTGAAGTTAAATTGGAGTTTCTACACCTTCAAACAATTCAATTGCACTTTGAATTGCACGATTTGGTGCCAAAATGAGCTCAAACGGTGCTTTGTTGGAAAATTGGACTTAGAGAGAGAAAGATTACCGTCGCGGGTGTGGCAGTTCGAGCTTTCAATTTGGGCAGATAGTTTGTGTCCTAAGGTTCCTCCTAGGATCAAGAATTGCATCAATTGATGCCGAATTGAGTGAGAATTTCATCACCGAAGTTCTGTCGGTTCTCTCTCTAGCACCGGTCAGAAATTATAGAGTGAAGCCGAATTGGCTTACCTTTCAACTCAAATTCAGGTGTAGGAGGGTTGTGGAGGTGTTAGAAGGGCTGGGTTTGGCTTGTGAAGGGCTCGAATTGGCTGATTTCAGCTCGGCCAAAATAGGGCAACTTTTGTTCACCAGAGCTGCTTCACTGTTCGATCACACTAGCATTCCTTTGGCGACCCTTAGAGCAAATGGAGACTACAGGCGTGTAGTTGAATTCTCCTGGGTTCTAAAGAACTCGACCCTGACCACGCCTTCTTTGGCTCAGAAAAAACCCTATATCGGAGCTCTGGTTTGAGCTTCCCCAGAAAATGGAGAAGTTGAGAGAGAATAGAGTTTTTAGGTGTGGAAAGGATGAATGAGGAGGGGTTCTTTATATAGGAAGCTCGAGGACTTCTTGGCCATCCAATTGGTGCCTTAATGGAGGTCATTCATTGCTTGAAACTCCCTGGTTGGAGACTTTTCAGCTTCGCCAGCGCTGTGCGATTTTCCGACGAGTGAACAGTGCTGTCATTTCATTAACAAATACGACAAAATTTTGAACCGAATAGGACCGGTCTGAATCGGGTTCAAAGCTTAAACCGGCCACTTCATCCCCGATTCGACTGAATTTTTCAAATCTAAAAATTTTCTAAATTCATCTAAATTCATTTTCTATCCAATGGTGGCCTCAAATCTCAAATTAAAAATTTTTAAGCCACATAGAAAAATAAATTTATTATTAGGTTCAATAGTGGTTCAAACCGGTCCAAACTGGTTCAATCTGGTTTGGATATGGTTTAGCTGAACCAGTTTGGTTTTCATCTCCAATTCACCCTAAAGTTCTTTTTCATGACTTTTATGACTCCTTAGGTCACTTAGGATCCATAAATTTTCTGGTTTGCCCATTCTCTATTGGTTCTAGTTCATAAATCGGCTCGGTTCTTAAATCGGTTCTATCCGGTTTGGGTCCGGTTCACCCAAACCGGTCTAGTTTTTCTCTCCCAATTTGTCCTGAGGTTCTTTTCCAAGGTTTATGAACTCTTTTTGGGTCGCTCAGGAGTTGTAAATTCCCCAATTTGCCCATTCCCCTATGAATTGGTTTGTGAACCGGTTCGGTGTTTCTCACTCGATTTGACCAGTTCCTTTCCCTGTTTTCCTTAATTCAAAAGGGTGGGGTTTATACGGGGTTCACAAGCTCCCTATCTGTTTCGTAAACACTTTTTATAACGGGGCTCAGACCCCAACCTATTGTACTACCTCTTCAATAATAAAGAACTCCAAGTTTCTCAAAACTATATCTCTAAAAAAATAATGTGACCTTGCACCTCAGCCATAGGAAGATTGCCCAAGAAAAGTAACCACACAAACCCGTGTTTACCCTACACATCACAGAGACCAAGGAGATTCCCATCCCAAATAAAGGAATGAAGCAAATAAATTTTTGTGCAAAGAAGGCATGACAAGAAAATCATCAAGTTAAGGAAGTCTAGGAGAAACTCTTGCAGTAACAAGTGGGCAAGGAAACAACATATTACAAGGTGTAAAGGAAATGAGACATGAAGGACTATCCCACACCACAAGGATTTAGAAAAATATTTTTCCAAGAAAAATGCCCCCACAGCTATAGGAATCCGAAAGGATTCAATCCCAAGAAACCCGATTCCTGTTCGTAAATTCAACCACAGTCAAGAGGAAGATCTTCAATATCCTAACATAGTGGCATGAAGGAAAAAGGACTGAAGGTAGGACCTCAATAAACCAGAAACAGAACAAGGGTAGATGAAGAGAACTCTCCCTTAAGAAGAAATTATCAGCCATTTGGGAGCAAAGAATGGAGCGCCTCCACAAGAGAAGACAAGCTGAGCATTTGACGACAAATGAGTTGTCTCGGAATTTGCAAGTGTGACTCACCTTGAAAAAAATAAGTAAAGCCAAATAGGAGTTCGGACCAACATAGCGAAAGGAAGCAAGTCATAACCACAAGATAGTAAAGGAGAATAAACGATGTCCTAAGGTAGACCGGGAAGTAGAAAGGACTACACTAAAAAGGGCAGTAGGATGGATCCAAGTGACAGAGGATGAGGAGATGAACTTGCAAATGAAGTGCATGCTGAGGTGAAAGAACCAAGGGAAGCATATTAGGAGGACCCAAACAGCAAGTTGAACCCAAGGAAATGGGTAAGTAGGAAGAGAACATAAAAAAGATGTCGTACAAGTAAGAAAGGGGTGCACGGCCCATGATAAGGAAAATGAGGAAACAACATCTGAGAAACCTTGAAGAAGTAAACCTTGCAATTAAGAAATGGTTAATGGAAGCAACCATAGATATCAAGATGGGTTGTGGTTCACACTCATATAAAGAGTGGACGATTGGGCATAGGATGGAGTACATGAAATAAGACTAATAATCGGAAGTTCCTCATATAAGGAATAAGGACTGAAATGGAAATTTAAGATGAGGAAGGATTCAAAGCAGGCAACTGCCTCAATATAGAAGGAGGTGTAAGGAAATGAAGAAAGAAACCTTCAAGGAATGGTAAGAAGGTTGAACATGTAGCTCCTAAGATGAAAGTCTCTACTTTGAGGGACATAGTAGAGAATGAAACCGTAAGAAGGGAACTCCCCAAATGAAGCAAATGACACATAGACCAAAAAGGGATCAACTCGAATATAATGAATCGTGAAATGGTCATGAGCGGGTAAGAGTGGATTAAAGAAAAGGAAAGTGCTTGAATAAAGAACGCCACTAAAGAAAAGAAAGGACATAAGAAGGGAAGAATCCTCGCTTGTCAGTAAGTCATTAGGAAACCCAATGATTGGAATTTGGAAGACCCAATAAAGAAGTTTGGAAAAGACGAGTAGGTCAGAGAAATCAATACAATTGTGTGAGACATGATGTCAAAAACAAGATGGATGAGGGGATAATGTTAAAGTTAGTCAAGGAATACTACCAAACTAAAAGAGGGATAAAATTTTACGATCCCTGAAAGGTTAGAACGTTGAGAACGACCCTCAAAGTGGTGTTCTAGAAATCTAATGGATAGAGACAAAATTTAGAAAATGTCATGTTGTAAGGGGCATGTAAGCCCAACAATCCAGAGGAAAACATGACTCCAAAGAAAGATGTGAATCTAAGGATATACCCTTAAGTAAAGTATGTCTAGTTATGATAAACTTCACAGAGGGAGTAAATAATATAAAGGAAAAGAAATTCCTTAAGTTAACGGTATAAAAAGGGCTAATTGAAAGTACAAGAAAAGAGTTTGCATGTTAAGCAAACACCAAGTTGACATCAAAGGAAATTGTTCTTCATGCAAAGGTTTCTAATTAAGTTTTGGGGAAAAAACTCCTAAAAGGAGGGGAGAGTTGTAAACCTTGCCCTTTTTAGTTAATGAAAATCGGGAAAAGAACCGATCAAACCGAGTGAGAAAAACCAAACTAGTTCACAAACCTGATCATTAGAGAATGGGCAATTTGGGGAATTTACAACTCCCAAGTAACCAAAGGGTTCATAAAACTTGGAAAAGAACCTTAGGACAAATTGGTAAAGAAAAATCAGACCGGTTTAGATGAACCAGATCCAACTGGATTGAACCGGTTTATCAACTAAGACGGTTCATGAACCGAAATTGATAGAGAAAGGGGCAAACCAAGAAATTTATGGATCACAAGTAACCTAAGGAGTCACAAAAGTCATGAAAGAGGACTTTAGGATGAATTGGAGATGAAAACCAAACAAGTTAAGGTGAACCGGATTGAACCGATTTGGACTGGTTTGAACTACTATTGAACCTGATGCTAAATTCATTTTTCTAGGTGGCTTAGAAAATTCAAATTTAGATTTGAGGCCACCAATGGATAGAAAATGAATTTAGAAATTTTTAGATTTGAAAATTTTGGTCGAATTGGGGGTGAACCGACTGGTTTAATCTTTGAACCTGGTTCGGACTAGTCTAGTCCGGTTTAGAACAGTGTAATCTTCTTCCTTCAGATGACAACACTGTTCACTCGCCGAAAAATTGTGCAGTGCCGGTGAAGCTGAAAAGTCTCTGACCAGGGAGTTTCAGGCAATGAATGACTGCCATCAAGGTGCCAATCGAACAGCCAAGAAGTCCCTGAGCTTTCTATATAAAGAGCCCCTCCTCATTCATTCTCACCACACCTGAAAACTCCATTCTCTCTCAACTGCTCCAATTTCCAGTGAAGCTCAAACTATAGCTTCGACTTGGGAACTTTTTTGAGCCAAACAAGGTGAGGTTGAGTTCTATGGATTTGGGGAGAAGTCATTTACATGCCTGTAGTCTTCATTTTCTCCGAGGGTCATTGGAGAAGCACCGGAGTGATCGAATAGTGAAGTAGCTCCGGCGGACCGAAGCTGCCCTATTTCGGCCGTGCTGAAATCAACCAATTTGAGCCCTTCTCAAGCCAAACCAAGCCCTCCCAACACCTCCAGAACTCTCGTACAACTGAATTAGAGCTAAAAGGTAAGCCAATTCGGCTCCCCTCTATAATTTCCGATTGGTGATAGAGAGAGAATCGGCAGAACATCGATGATAAAATTCTCACTTAATTTGACATCAATTGATGCAATTGTTGATCCTAGGATAAACCTCATGACAAGAGCTATCTGTCTAGATTGAAAGCTTGGACCGTCGTGCCCCTGACTGTAAGCTTTCTCTCTCTAAGTCTAGTGTTCCGATGGAGCTCTCTTTGAGCTCATTTCGTCACCAAATCATGCGATTCAAAGTGCAATTGAATCGTATGATGGTGTAGGAACTCCAATTTAACTTCAATTTCAACAATTAAACTAATTTAATTGGTCAAATAGATAAAATTAAATTCGGTAGAGTTAGAAGGTTGAAATTCGGGGAAATTTGGGAATTTTGAAATTTAGAGGGACTAAAGTGCAGTTTCATAAAATTGAGAACCAATTGGGTATGATAAAGATGTTGGATGATCAATTGGGCATTTTTTTGGAATTTTTGGGGCAAAACTTACCATTTTTGTAAAGTAGGGGCAAAATGGTAATTTTGGAAAAGTTGGGGGACCAAATCGAAAATTTGGGAAATTTGGGGCCATTGGACCAGTGGTACCACATATTATATGACATCATGTGAAAAATGTTTATTGTGTATGCACTGTGTTTACAGGACCTTCAAGATGCCCAAGAGGGGTAGTAATGTGTCCTAGGGCCCTGGACGACCTGGTGGATATAAGAGCAGTTAGTCATACTAGAAGCCTCGCGAAGCTCGATGTAGCTTCAAGCGTATGAGATCGAGGTGGGTTAGGATGAGGTATCTATCCTCATATGGACACGGAGAATTCTTACGGGTTTGAGGGTCGAATGTTGTGGACATCCACTCATTCTTAGGGTAGAAGTGAACGTGCTTGTATGTAGGTGGCCGATAAAGTTGTTCCGATGCCACAAATGGGTTCAATGGACGGGCCGTCCTACGATTGTGTGTTTGACCTTCATAATGAAGGATGTGTGTTGGGGTGATGACACACCATGGATAATGATAAATGGTGATAAAAACTGAAATTTGAATTGAAAGGTTTTTAAAAGAGAATATGGAGTCTGGCACACTCTAAATTAATCATTTTTCCTAAAAGATAAATTTTGAAAAAAAACCGTTCATAGAGTTGTTGTACTCACCCCCTCCCTTATATCCCTTTTAGGTAACCCTGGAAAGCCTACCCTAAAGACCCTCAGCTAATACGCCTATAAGATAGGTATGCTAAGTTTAAAATTGTATGCAGTTTTGATTTATGTTATTCCAGGACAAGTACAGGTTTAAAGGACGCCTTACTCTTTATGGTTTATAAATAAGGGGCAACCCTTAGTAAACTAGTAGAGTGGAGGGTTGATCATGGGGATCCGACCAAACTAGGTCGGGGCGTGACATAGGAAGCAACTAGTAACAATGGAATGATCAAGAAGAATAACCAATGCCCTAGGTCACGCCCCGACCCTATTTGGTCGGATCCTCGTGATCAACCCGCAACTCTCCCGGCTTACTAAGTGTTGTCCCTTCTTTTTAAACCGTGAGGAGTAAGACATCCTTTAAACATGTACCTTTCTTGGAATAACATAAATAAAAATTGCATAAAATGTTAAACTTTTCATACCTGCCTTATAGGTGTGTTAACTGGTGGTCTTTGGGTAAACTTTCTGAGATTACCTAAAAAGGATATAAGGGAGGGGGTGAGTATAACAGCTCGACTCAATGAGTGAGTTTTCAAAATTTAACTTCTAGGAAAAGAATTTTGAATCGGTGTGTGCCAGACTCCTTATTTTCTTTTAAAAACCATTCATTCTTAATTTTGATTTTTATAACCATTTCTTATTACCACAGTGTGTCATCACCCAATACACATCCTTCATCATGAAGCTAAAACACACAATCACAGGCCAGCTCGGTCACTAAACCCACTTGTGATGTCGGAGTGACTTTATTGGCCACTTCTACCTTGAGAATGAGTGAATGTTTGCGACATCCAACCCTCAATCCTGTAACAAATCTCCATGTCCGTATGAGGATAGAGACCTCATCCTATCCCCACCCCGATCTCATGCGCTTGAAGCTACATCAAGCTTCACTAGACTTCAAGTACGACTAACTGCCGTTATATCCACCAAGTCGTCCAGAGCCCTAGGACGCATCACTACCTCTCTTTGGCGTCTTGAAGGTCTCGTAACACAGTGCATGTATAATCAACAGTTTTTCACATAATGCCATGTAATCTGTGGTGGCACTGATCCAACGGCCACGACCCTCAACTCGACCTACAACTATTTGTCTTGACTAGTCCGAAGACCTATCATGTCGCACTGCTGCTGGTCCATTGAGTATGTCGGTCTTGTCTCAGTACCATGGCCAAACAACTCATTTACTTAAGTTTTCATGGCATAATAATCATGTTTGTTTACAAGCTCCTGCTCATGCTAACAGGCCTAGGGCTCATTGTTCGAGATTTTCAAAATCGGGCATATTAGCCCCCAAGTTCCAAAACTGAGGCCTTCAACCTAACAAAGCTATTCGAGCACCTGTCAAGAAGGTCTTCCAAAATAAGTAGTGGTACACAGTCAGGGGAGAAAACATCCGACAAAATATACTTTTCAACTGTCCATCATACCAACCAAGTATGAGGACATCTCCGCTCATAACCGATGAATGGGTTTTCCACTTCCTTCGAGGAAGTTTCATCATACCAACTGGGTATGATCTACTTACAAATGGTAAGTAGTTTTTTTGCTTAATTTCCACATCACTTCTCTCAAGTGTGATGATTAAAATACCACTTAGCAGTGGGTTTTCATTTTCGAGGTGCTTATCATCCCACCGAGTATGATATTAAATTCCCACTCACCCGATAGTGCATTTAATATCCTCTTAGCCAGCTTGTTGTCCTTACTCGAACTTGTCTTAGCTGTCGTTCACGGTACTTCGTGTTCCGTCGGGGGCACAACGGTTTGAGCTTTCGATCTGGGCAAATATCTCTCATCCTGAGGTTCCTCCTTTATGCTCTAATTCAGTTGTAAGAGGGTTGTGGAGGTGTTGGGAGGGCTTGGCTTGGCATGAGGAGGGCCCGAATCGGTCATTTTCTCCTAGGCCAAAATAGGGCAACTTCGACTTGTCGGAGCTGCTTCATTGTTCTATCACGTCGGCGTCTCTCTGGTGACCCTCAGAGAAAATGGAGACTACTGTTGGGTAGCTGACTTATTCCCAGTTCTAAAGAACCTGACCATGCCTTTTTTGGCTTAGAAAAGACCCTATATCAGAGCTCTTGTTTGAGCTTCGTCGAAAATTGGAGCAATTGATAGAGAATGGAGTTTTTAGGTGTGGAGAGGATGAATGAGGAGGGGCTCTTTATATATGAAGCTTGAGAACTTCTTGGCCATCCGATTGGCGCCTTAATGTTGGCCATTCATTGCCTGAAACTCCATGCCCAGAGAGTTTTCAGCTTCACTGGCGCTGCGCGATTTTCCAACTAGTGAACAATGATGTCATTTGAAGGAAGAAGATAACTTTGTTCCGAACCGGTCTAAACCGGGTTCAAAGCTTAAACCGATCAGTTCACCCCCGCTTCGACCGAATTTTTTAAAATTAAAATTTTCTAAATTCATTTTTTTCCAATGGTGGCCCCAAATATCAAGTTTGAATTTTTTTTAAGCCACCTAGAAAAATGAATTTAGCATCTGGTTCAATAGTGGTTCAAACCGATTCGGATCCGATTCACCTAAACCAGTTTGGTTTTCATCTCCAATTCATCCTAAAGTCTTTTTTTCTTAACTTTTGTGACTCTTTAGGTCACTTGGGATCCATAAATTTCCTGGTTTACCCTTTTTCTATCGGTTTCGGTTCACAAATCGGCTTGGTTCATAAACTAGTTCAATACTGTTGGATCCGGTTTATCTGAACCAGTCTAGTTTTTCTCTTCCAATTTGTTCTAAGGTTCTTTTCCAAGATTTTATGAATCCTTTGGGTCACTTGGGAGTTGTAATTTCCCAAATTGCTCGTTCTCTGATGATCGGTTTGTGAACTGGTTTGGTGTTTGTCACTCGGTTTGACATATCCTTTTCCCAGTTTTTCCTTAATTAAAAAGGGTGGGGTTTACACCCTAAAGACGGATCAAGAAGTAGTAACGACTACACCATACAAAGGGTGATAGCATGGGCATTAAGGACAAGTAGACTTGAGAGACAACTAGACAAGGAGAGTAGTAGGGACGAGGCAGTTAATGAATTGACCCTCTTAAGAATCATGGACTAAAACCCCAGTGGAGAAGGGAGAAGTGGAAATGCCAAAGGTTGGAAAAGAAGGATGAAGGAAATCCTTAAATAAATCAATGGCCAAAAACGGATTGGTGACCACACTCAAGCCATGAGGAGGATTAAGTAAGCCTTGCACAAAGAGGTTAAGAAGTCTTGGAACAAATAGCATCTGAACCCTTCCCAAGGAAGAAACTTGTTCTAGATACAAGTAGGATTAAGCAAAGGGTACAAGGACGTACTGCAAGATTTCCAAGAAAGGTTACACAGGAAGGATGACAACAAAGGATGTCATAAAGTTGCTATAAGGTCGGATACCCGTAAGGGTGAAGAAAGAAAGAAGCCTATTAAGGAAAGAAGTCCCAGGGAGGTATATGTCCCAACGAATAGGTGATGGACCCAATGGAATTGGGATAAGAAGATAAGCTTGCAAATGAAATACATGTTTAGGTGAAAACACCTAGGGAAGCGCAAGGGCACAAGGATTAAGTTAAACTCAAGGAACATGAAGTAGTAAGATAGCATCAAATGATGTCATAACAAGTGGGAATAGGAGGAGTACCCATAATAAGAAAATAAAGGGAAAGATATCCGAAAGACCCTAGAAGAGTACGCTCTTAAATCAAGAGCAGTAAAGGAAACAACCACGAGCATCAAGACTAATCGAGGTCTACACTCGCTTAATGGAGCCTAAAGATTGGTCGGTTGGGCATAATGTAGAGTACACGAAGTAAGGCCTGATAATCGGAAGTTCCTCGGTTAGGGAATAAGGGATGAAATGGGAATTTTAAGACAATGAAGGATTAAAAGTGGGCAAATGCCCCAATATAAAAAGAGTGTAAGGAGGTAAAGGAAAGGAACCTTAAAGGAATGACAAAAAAGTTGAACGTGTAGCTCCTAAGGTGGAAGTCTCTACTTTGAAGGACAAAGTATAGAATGAAACCATCAAAAGGGAACCCCCCCCCCCCCCAAACAAAAGAATCGGCACGTAGACCGAAATGGATCAACTCGGAATAAGGACCCATGAAATGGTCATGAGTGAGTGGAGAAGGAATGAAGAAAGGGAATCCTTGAGTAAAGGATGCCATTGGAGATGTGGTAGGACATAAGGAAGGAAAAATCCAAAGCATGTGGGTAAGTCAAGAAGTAATCAGGAAAACCCAATAAGTAAGTTAGTAAGGGACAAGTAGATAAGGAAAATTGACATGATCATGAAAGATGTGGCATCAGAGATAAGAAGGATGATTGGATAATGGTAAAGGTAGTAGAATAATACTATTAGATGAAAAGAAGGGACAAAAATATACGATCCTCGAAAGGTTGGAAAGTCGAAAACAACCATCAAGGAAATGTTATAGAATTTTAATGGACAAATACAAGTTCTAGAACATGTCATGTTGTAAGGGACATGTGGGTCCAACAGTCCCAAGAAAAATGTGACTCAAGTAAGGAAGAGTCAGCTAGTTAAACATGACAAGGTCAAACATAAAATTTGGATCAGAGTTGTAACAAACAACAGATGGAGGAAGGGACAATATATGATGAAAAGGTGATAACACTAAAACCTATGAAAACAAGCACGAAAAGCTTGAAAAGACACCGAGGTAAGGGTTTTAATGATCTAGAGAATAAATAGACACGAGAACGATCAGACATTTTGGAACTCCCAATCCTGAAATCCTAGACAAGAACCCTCGAGAGGAAGAGTCTTACCCTAAGTATTGTAAGAAGTGAACCTAAGGATGTACCTTTGGACTAGTGGGTAAGACATGCCTAATTATGATACACTCCATGGAGTGAGTGGATAATGGAAAAGAAGAGAAATTCCTTAAGTGTGTGGTTTAAAGAGCTAAGTGCAGAAATAACTAGAGTGGTAGCATGTCAAGCAAACCCCAAGTTGACATCAAGGGAAATTATTCCAAATGTAAAGGATACGTAATTAAGTCTTGGGGATAAAACTCCTATAAGGAGGGGAGAGTTGTGAAACTCGTCATTTCAGATCAAGGAAAACCAGGAAAGAACCAGTTAATTTAATGAGAAAATTGAGCCACTTAAGGAACCGAGAATGATAAAGAGGGGTTAAAATGGAAAATTGGGAAATCCCAAGTGACCAAAAAGTCATGAAAATCATGGGGAAGAACCATGAAGTAAATTGGATGAGAAAAACCAGACCGACTCATGGTGAACCGAACTTGAACGGATTGAACCAAATTAAACCATAATGAACCGAATTGGAAAATTCATTTTTCTAGGTGGCTTGAAAATCTCAATTTAGAAAATTGAGGCCATGATCAGATAGAAAATAAATTTAGAGAAATTTATAAATTTCTAATTTTCAGAAAACAGGTCGAATCGGGCATGAACTAGACGATTATCGTCTTTAAACCCGTTCGGACCAGTTCGGTCCGGTTCAGAACAATGTCATCTTCTTCCTTGGAATGGTAGCATTGTTCATATGGTAGAAAAATCTTCCTTTTCTAGTGAGGGAATATTCCCTCCGATTTGGGCAATTTATGAAGAGGATAAGCTTGACCAATATGAAAACTGGTAGTGTAAACCTCGCTCCTTTAAGGATAAGAAAATTGGGAAAAGAACCGATCGATTCAAAAGAGAAAAAATGAGCCATTTAATGAACTGAAACTAGTAGAGAAGGGGTAAAATGGGAAATTTGGAGAAGAAAAATGGAACAATTTGAAAGAGAAAATCAGACAGATTCAGGGTGAACCGGACCTGATCCGGATTAAACCGATTTTAACTATTCTTGAATCGGTTTCTAAATTCATTTTTCTTGGTAGCTTAATATGATCAAATTGGAAAATTGAAGCCACCATTTGATAGGAAATGAATTTAGATGAATTTAAAAAATTTTAGATTTGAGAAAACCGGTCGAATTGGGCCTGAACTGACTAATTTTTGTCTTTGAACCCAGTCGGACCGGACCGGACCAGACCGATTCGGAACAGTGTCGTCTTCTTCCTCAGGATGACATCCTTATTCATCAATTCAAAAACCTTCCTTCTCCAAAGAAGGAATATTCTCTCCGGTTTGGGCATTTTTTAAAGGGGATAAGCTCGACTAATATGGAAACTGGTCGGGTAGAGGGTCCTTGAGCTCATCATATAAAAAGCTCCCCTCCATTCATCCTCCACACACCTCAAATCGCCATTCTCTCTTAAGTGCTCCTTTTTTTGGTGAAGCTCGAACTAGATCTCTAACTTGGGCACTTTTCTTAGCCTTAGATGGCAAGGTTGGGTCCTACGGGGAAGTCAGCTACCTAACAGCAATCTTCCTTCGACCCGAGGACAACTAGAGAACTGTCGGTAGAATCAAACAGTTAAATAGCTCCAACAGACCGAAGCTGCCCTGTTTTGGCCAAGCTGAATTTGGCCAAATTCAGACCCCCTCTGGACAAACTGAGTCTCCCCAACACCTCCATAACCATCACACGACCTCCACAAAGGAGAAAGGTAAGCCAATTTGGCACTCCTCCGTCGTTGCAGATCGGTGTTAGAGAGAGAAAGTGTCAAATTTCACTAATAAAATTCACCCTTGTATGAACTTCAATTGTAGCAATTCTTGATCATAGGAGGACCCTTATACCCTTTTATAATAAAGGGCCTGTGTTTGTTTTCTAAATGCCTCCCGAGGCAAGGGGTATACTAAAAGAGCTAAACAAACAAGGGCTTACAAATGATGAAATGTTTTAAAGAACAAGTGTGAAAGACTATGTTTTTAAAACTTATTTCCCTAATACCCACTCACTAAGTTGGAAACTTTTCTTAGCCTCGGAAGTCAAATTCCGACCCTACAAACTCGGGAGGAAGTCAACTATCTAAAGCCTACCTCCAATCAACCGGAGGATCACCGGATAAGCGCCGACGATTGCAAAGAGTGAAGCAGGTCCAAAAGAACCGAAGGTGCTCTATTTCAGTCGATCAAAATTTGGCCAATTCCAATCTCCTATGACCAAATCGAGCCCTCCCATAGCCCCCACAACCATTGCATGACCTCTACAAAGGTGAAAGGTAAACCAATTCGGTCCTCCTCCGTTGTTACAGTCTGGTTCTAGAGAGAGAAAGTGACGAAATTCTTCAATCGAATTCCACTAATCCTGACATCAATTGCCACAATTCTTGATCCTAGGAGGACTTGAGGACAAGAGCAGTCTCCCTTGATCAAGAACTTGGATTGTCGCACCCGTAGTGATAATCTTTCGAAACTTTCTCTCTCTACGTTCAGTTTTCCAGTGAAACTTCATTTGAGCTCAATTCGGACCCAAATCCTGCAATCCAAAGTGCAATTGGATTGTAGGGAGGCGTAGAAACTATTGCATATCATAAAATTGAAGAAATAACCCCGATTGAATGACCAATTTGAAGAAATCAAATTTGGTGAGAAAAGGGGTAGAAATTGGGGAAATTTTGGGGATTTCAAAAAATTGAGGGACCTCCATGCAATTTCTCAAAATTGAAGGCCAATTGACAATGAGAAAGATGTTGGGGGATCAATTGGTCAATTTTTGAAATATTTGGGGCCAAATTGCTATTTTTGAAAGTATGGGCAAAATTGTAATTTTTTAAAAGTTGCGGACAAAATTGGGAATTTGGAAAATCTCAGCCCCCTTACACAATTTTAAGTAAATTAAGGACCCAAGGAGGATATTGGAAGTACTTTGGACTTAATTTGAGGAAAATTTAACACTAGGAACCTAAAGTCAAATAGTATGAACTTTAGGGATCTAAGTATAATAAACCGGATTTATGGGCCTAGTAGCCCATACTGAAAAGCTGGGATGCTTTTATACAAAACCCTAATATATAAGAGTGGCCAAACTCTGTAGGGACTCCTGAGATCGGAACGCTAATAAAGAAGTTAGACTCAGATTTGGAGAACCAGATAGGAATGAGCGCATCAGAGTCACCGAATGAGTGGGACTTTTATACATCATACTAGTTGGGATGATGAACACTATTTTTAATGGATAAAACCTACTTACCGGTTGTGAGTAGGAATAAACAAATATCATACCAGTTGGTATGATGAGTTTTCTTAAGGAAAGGATAAAATCACATACTGGTTGTAAGCGGATCCATCATCACACCGATTGGTGTGATGAGATAAAAAGTGATTTTTGTTAGAAGGATTCTCTCCTGATTGTGTGACAACCACTTAAACTATTTGGTAGACCTTCTTGATGGGAGCTAGAGCAACTCTAATAGGCTAGGGGCCTCGATTTTTTAACTCATAGGGCTCAAGGCCCAATTTTGGAAAACACGTGCAGTGGGCCCTAGGCTAGTGGGCATGGGCTGGAGCCTATAAACATACATGATTAGGAAGAGCCATGAAAACTCCCAATTAAACTGGATAACGATTATGTGATTCACCATGGTATCGAGTTAGGATCGACAATTCTTGATGGACTGGCGGTAGTGCATTAGGACTAGGTCGACGGACAAACTTAGACAAATAGTTGTAGATCAAGTTGAGTGGCGGGGCCATTGGATCGTTGGCACCAAAGAAGATGGCTTAATCATGAAAACTTTTGTTTGAGCATGTACTTAAGGTATGGGACCATCAAGATGCCCCATGATTGCCGTGCTAGTTAGTCATGAAGCTCTGGGAGCTTCTTGTGCATGAGACAAGGGTGCAGTCAGAATGAGGTCTCCGTCCTCATACAAACACAAAGTGACATTTGAGTATGAGGGTTGGACATTTGGGACATCCACTCAGACTTAAGTTAGAAGTCTAGGACTTCTATGTGGGTGGACAACAAAGTCACGATGATCCCCAAGTGGGTGCACTCTAGGACTGCCCTACGAATTTGTGTACCCTTTCGGATGAAGGGTGTGTGTTTGTTTGCTAAATGCCTCCCAAGGCAACTAAGAGAGCTAAACACACTTACAATGAAAATGAAATGGGAAAAAGTTTAAGATAATTGAGTTTGAGGAAATACTTTAAAAGGGAAATGTTAACCATATCATGGTTTTCATAAACTAAAAATATTTTAAAACTCACTCCCAACACTTACTCACTGAGTTGTAGAAATTCACCCCCCTCCCCCCCTCTCTTTACCCCTTTTCAGGAGTAATGACATCAACTAAGAGAGAGCATGAAGATGTACCCTTCGTCAGGTATGCTTAAGGTTTCTTTTAAGCTTTGTTTAGATTTATTTATTTTATTCCAGGGAACAAGATTTGAATTTATGCATGGCTCCTCTTAAATCAAGAAGGGGAAACCCCTCTTGAACCAAGGGAGTGTCGGGTTGATAATGGGGATTCGACCAAACTGGGTCACGGCATGATAGAACTAGACCCAAATCGGACTAAACCGGATTGAACCATAATGAACCGGTTCAATGATTCATTTTTCTAGGTGGCTTAAAAATATCAATTTGAGAAAATAAATTTAGAAAATTTTAAATTTTAGAAAACTAGTCGAATCTGGCCTAAACTAGCCGATTTTTTAATTTGGGTCACCAAACCCGGGCAGACCAGACCGGTCAACAGTCCAGCTAGTCAACGAACTAAATCGATCAACGGTCCAACCGGTCAATGGTCAACAGCATGTAGTCAACAAACACGGATAGCCAATGGGAGGCTGCCACGTGTCCCATCAACGGTCAGACTGGTCAACTTGCCATGCAAGCACAAGCAGCCAATGGAAGGCTACCACGTGTCCCGTCAACGGTCAGACTGGTCAACTTGCCACGCAGGCACAAGCAGCCAATGGAAGGCTGCCAAGTGTCCAATCAGCAAGTCGAGGTGGCTGAGTTGGAATGCCACGTTAGAAAAACTAGCCAATCATAATGTGCCACATGGCACGCCCGCCATGTCATTGTCTTAAACTTAGTCAGCTGATAGAAAGGAGAGAGAGGAGGAAGGGCGCTTCCTCTAGTAACTCAAGAAGAGCTCCAGTATGACCGCCGACGACCGAGTCCTATGCTAGCCGATAGCCCAGACAATTACCAAGCTCCCTATATAAAAAGCACCCCTCCATTTGTTCTCAGCATTCCATAATCGAGCGAAAAAGGTGAAGTGTCCTAGTTTCCAGCAATGGGACTTTTCTCAATCTACGAAGCCACATTTGGTGTCATTGGAACTAAGGGGAGTCCTCTAGCTAGTTACACCTTCCTTTCAGCCTAAGGACCACCACAGAGGAGCGAGGAAGCTCAAATAGTGCTGCCACTGATCAACTAGGCAGTAGCCAAAACCATTGAAGCTCAAGTCGAGCCATCACCAAGCTAATTCCGGCCAACCCAAGCTCCTTAAACTCCCCCCATTGGTGCCTCGACCTCTCCCGAGCTAAGAAGGTAAGTCCCCTCTATAAACTCCACCCTTTTGAGGATAAGAAAATTGGGAAAAGAACTGGTCAAACCGAGTGAGAAAACTGAACTGGTTCACAAAACCTATCATAGGGAAACGGGAAAATTGGGGAATGTACAACTCCCAAGTGACCCAAAAGGGTTCATAAAGCTTGGAAAAGAACATTAGGACAAATTGGGAGAGAAAAACCAGACCGGTTCATGTGAACCGGATCCGAAAAAGATCGAATGGATTTATGAACCAAGCTAGTATATGAACTGGAACCAATAGAGAGAGGACAAACCAAGAAATTTATGGATTCCAAGTAAACTAAAGAGTCAAATAAGTCATAAAATTTAGGATGAATGGGGGAAGAAAACCAAACCGATTCAAGTGAACCGGATTCGAACTGGATTCAACCTGTTTGGACCAGATTGAACCACTATTAAACCAAATGCTAAATTCATTTTCTATATGGCTTAAAAAATTCAAATTTGAGATTTGAGGCCACCATTGGATAGAAAATGAATTTAGATAAATTTATAAAATTTTAGATTTGAAAAATTCGGTCGAATTGAGGGTGAACCGGCCGATTTAAGCTTTGAACCCGGTTCTAACCGGTCCGGTCCGTTTCGGAACAATGTCGTCTTCTTCCTTCAGATGACATCACTGTTCACTCACTGGAAAATTGTGCAGCGCCGAAGAAGCTGAAATGTCTCTGGCCAGGGACTTTCAAGCAATGAATGACCACAATTAAGGTGCCAATTGGACGGCCAAGAAGTCCTCGAGCTTCCTATATAAAGAGCCCCTTCTCATGCATCGTCTCCACACCTGAAAACTCCATTCTCTCTCAATTGCTCCAATTTTCGGTCCATTGAAACTCAAGTCGAGCTATCACCAAGTCGATTTATGAACCAAGCTGATATATGAACCGAAACCAATAGAGAGAGGGCAAACCTAGAAATTTATGGATTCCAAGTTACCTAAACAGTCACATAAGTCATAAAAAGGACTTTAGGATGAATGCGGGATGAAAACCAATTCGGTTCAAGTCAACTGGATCCGAACCGGATTGAATCGATTTGGACCGGTTTGAACCACTATTGAACCGGATGCTAAATTCAATTTCTAGGTGGCTTAAAAAATTCAAATTTGAGATTTGAGGCCACCATTGGATAGAAAATGAATTTAGATGAGTTTAAAAAATTTTAGATTTGAAAAATTCGGTCAAAATAGAGGTGAACAGGTCGGTTTATGATTTGAGCCTAGTTCAAACCGGTTCGGTCCAGTTCGGAATAGTGTCGTCTTCTTCCTTCAAATGACATCACTGTTCACTCGCCAGAAAATCACGTAGCACCGACAATGCTAAAAAGCCTTTGGACATGGAGTTTCAAGTGAAGAATTACCGCAATTAAGGTGCTAATTGGACTGCCAAGAAGTCTCCAAGCTTCCTATATAAAGAGCCCCTCCTCATTCATCCTCTCCACACCTGAAAACTCCATTCTCTCTCAGCTACACCCTCCCACGATCGAATTGGAAGGGAAAGATAAGCCAATTTGGCTCCCCTCTGCAATTTCTGATCGGTGCTAGAGAGAGAACCAACATAATTTTGATGATGAAATTCTAACTCAATTCGACATCAATTGATGCAATTCTTGATTTTAGGATAAATTTTATAATGAGAGCTATTTGCCTAGATCAAAAGCTCGGACCGCTGTGCCCCCGATGGTGAGTAATTGAAGCTTTCTCTCTCTATAATCTATTTTCCAATGAAGCTCCATTTAAGCTCGTTCCAGTATCAAAACTTGCGATTCAAAGTGCTATTGAATCGTATGAAGATGTAGGAACTCAATTTTAACTTCAATTTCAACAATTAGAAGTGTTTAATTAGTCAATTTGATGAAATCAAATTCGGTTGAATTAGGAAGTTGAAATTGGGGGAAATTTTGGGGAAAATTGGGGATTTTTGAAAATTCGAAGGACCAAGATGAAAATTTATGAAATTGAGGGTCAATTGGGCAGATAAGAATGTTAGAGGGCCAATGAAGAATTTTAGAATTTTTGGGGTGAAACTTACCATTTTTGTAAAGGAAGGACGAAATGGTAATTTTGGAAATTTTGGGGGCCAAATTGGGAATTTGTGAAACTTGAACCCCTTTTTATGAAATTGGGTAAATTGAAGTCCCAAGAGTAATTTTAAAGATTTTGGGACTCAATTTATTGAAAAACTGTTATTATGGACTTATAGTTAAAGAAAAGTAACTTTAGGTACCTAATTACAAATAAAGGAATAGTTTGATTTTTCTCATTTATTTGGAATGAATGAAGGCTATTAGGTCGAGGGATAATGAACAAGGATGTTTATATCGTGTAGGAACATGAAATACCGGAAATGTCAACAAGGATAAGCTCACGTGAATACAAAGAACAGGTTGAGTGGGATTTTATATCATACCCGGTTGGGGATGATAAGTACCTTGAAACGAAAACCCACTACTTAGTGGTATTTTAAACATCACAACTTAAAGACATGATGTTAAAATGACACGAAAAAACTACTTACTAATTGTAAGTAGATCATACCCAATTTGTATGATGAAACTTTCACGGATGAAGTGGAAAACTCATTCATCGATTATTAGCGAAGATATCCTCATACTTGGTTGGTATGATGGATAGTTGAAATTTTATTTTTATCGAAAGTGCTCTCCCCTGACTGTGTGCCACTGCTTAAATGATTTGGGAGACCTTCTTGATGGGAGCTTGAATAGCTCCGTTAGGCCAGAGGCCTCGATTTTGGAACTTAGGGGCTAATACGCCCAATTTTAAAAATCTCAAATAGTGGGTCATGGGCCAGTTGACACAAATAGGAGCTCGTAAACAAACATGAGTTATATTCCATAAAACTTTAAATAAATGAATTGTTTGGCCATGGTTCCAAGACGGAACCAACATATTCAGTCAACTAGTGGCAGTGTGACATGACAGGTTTCCGGACTAGTCAAGACAAATAGCTGCAGGTTGAGTTGAAGGTTGGAGCCTTTGGACCAGTGGTACCATAGATTATATGGCATGATGTGAAAATACTGATTGTGCATGCACTGTGTATACGAGACCTTCAAAGACACCCAAGAGGGGTAGTGATGTGTCCTAGGGCCCTGGACGACCTTGTGGGTATAAGGGCAATTCGTCGGACCAGGTGACCTTGCGAAGCTCGACATAGCTTCAAGCGCATGAGACCGGGGTGGGGTCGAGATGAGGTCTATGTCCTCATATAGGCACGGAGAATTGATTTTGGGATTAAGAGTCGAATGTCGCGAACATCCAATCATTCTTAGGGTAGAAGTGGACGTGCTTCTATCTAGGTGGCTGGTAAAGTTGCTCCAACGCCACAAGGCAGCACGTCCACTGCACCCACTTGTGGTGTCACGCCCCGACCCGGTTTGGTCGGATCCCCGTGATCAACCCGCCACTCTCCCGATTTACTAAAGGGTTTTCCCTTATATTATAAATTGTACAGAGTAAGGCGTTAACCTGCACCTTTTTCCAGGAATATCATAAATCAAAACTGCATAGTAATTTAAATTAGTTGTACCAATCTTGCAGGCGTTTAATTGCGCAAGTCCTTTAAGGTTCGGCTTTCCGGGACTTCCTGAAAGAGGTATAAGGGAGGGGGTGAGTACAACTACTCAGTGAGTGGGATTCAAATCTTTTAACTTTCAAGAAAAACATTTATATGGAGTGTGCTAGACACCTTTGTTTTCAAAAAAATCATTTCATTTAAAAATTCATCTTTTTCCATTATTTCTTAGTTATCGATGTGTCATCACCCAACACACATCCTTCATAATGAAGGTTACACACATTCGCAAGTCAGTATCACTACTGAACCCGCTAGTGGCTTCGGAGCGACTTTTCCTGCCACCCGGATAGAAGTACGACCACTTCTACCCTGGGAATGAGTGGATGTACAAAACATCCGACCCACAATCCCAAAATCACTTCTTCGTGTCCGTATGAGGACAGAGACCTCATCCTGTCCCCACCCCGGTCTCATGCGCTTAGTGCTACTCCAGATTTCGCACAGACACCTGGAACGACGAACTGCCCTTATAGCCACCAGGTCGTCCAGTGCCCTTAGGATGCATCACTACCCCTCATGGGCGTCTTGATGATCCCGTACTCATAGTGCATGCACAAACAATGTTTTCTTATATTGCCATGTAATATGTGGTGCCATTAGTCCAACGGCCCCGACTCTCAACTCAACCCGCAGCTGTTTGTCTTGACTAGTCCGTCGACCTGTCATGTCGCACTGCCGCTAGTTGACTGAGCATGTCGGTCCTATCTTGGTACCATGGCCAAACAATTCACTTATTAAGTTTTATGGCACATATATCATGTTCGTTTACGAGCTCCTGCTCGTGCCAACTGGCCTTGGGCCCACTGTACGAGATTTTCAAAATCGAGCATTTCGCCCCCAAGTTCCAAAACCGAGGCCCTTGGCCTATCAGAGCTATTCGAGCTCCCGTCGAGAAGGTCTCCCAAATAGTTTAAGCATTGGCACACAGTTAGGGGAGAACACTTCCAACAAAAATAGGTTTTTACTATCCATCATACCGACCGGTATAAGGACATCTCCGTTCATAACCGATGAACGGGTTTTCAACTTCCTTCCAGGAAGTCTCATCATACCAACCGGGTATGATCTACTTACAACCCGTAAGTAGTTTTTCCGCATAACTTTCACATCACTTTCTTTAAGTAGTGATGATTAAAATACCACTAAACAGTGGGTTTTTATATCGAGGTACTTATCATCCCCAACCGGGTATGATGTTAGTAAACCTACTCACAACCGGTAAGTGGTTTTTAACTTTATAAGGTGTGCTCATCATCCCAATCGGGTATGATGTTTGTAAACCCACTCACAACCGATAAGTGGTTTTTAACTTTAAATTGTGCTCATCATCCCAACCGGGTATGATGTGAATAATCCACTCACCCGTTAATGCCGTGAATTCCACTAGACCGGTTCTTGGTATTCACGCGAGCTTGTCCTTCCTAGCGTTCCTGGTACTTCGTGTTCCGGTGAAGGCACGGCGGTCCGAGCTTTCGATCTGGGCAGATAGGTCTCATCCTGAGGTTCATCATTTCGGTCCTAATTCAGTCGTGGAAAGGCTGAGAAAGTGTTGGGAGGGCTTGAAATGGCCGATTTCAGCTTGGCCGAAATAGGGCAGCTTCAGTCCGCCGGAGTTGCTTCACTATTCCATCATGTCGGCGTTTCTCCAACGATACTCAGATTGATTGGAGTTTGCTATTAGATAGCTGTCTTCCCCCCGGTTCTAAAGAGCCCGACCTTTGTTCAAGTCAAAGCTCTCGTTCGAGCTTTACCGGGAAATGGAGCAGTAGAGAGAGAGAGAAGTGTTCAGGTATGAGGAGAATGAAATGGGGATGAACTCTTTATATAGTTGTAAAACCCGTGTATTAAATGGGCGAGATTTATTACTGGTATTAATATTGCCATAAATTATTGGTATTAATTCCAATAATTTAATTTCGGTATTAAATTATTTGTATTAATTCCAATAATTTAATTTAGGTATTAAATTATTGCTATTAATTATATATTAATTTATGATAAGGCGTACATACAAATTTTTGACCGAAATTTCGGGTTACAAAAAAAATTCATACCACTTATGGAATCTAGTTCACTTGAACCACTTTGGTTTTTATTTTCTAATTTGTCTTAAGTTTCTTTTTCAAGGTTTAATGAACCCTTTGGATCACCCGAGAGTTGTAAATTCCCAACTTGCCCGTTCAGAAATAATCGGGTTTGTGAACCGGTTCTAAATCCTCACTTGGTTTGACTGGTTCTTTTTCTGGTTTTCCTTAGCTCAAAAGGGCGGGTTTTACAACTCTCCCCTCCTTTTAGGAGTTTTGTCCCCAAAACTTAGTTAACATCCTTGCATGAGCAATCGTTTCCTTTGATACCCCTTTAGTGTTTGCTTAAGATGCAAAGTCTTCTCTTGTTCTTTTAATTAGTCCTTTTTACATCCTTCACTTAAGGAATTTCTTTTTCTTTATATTATTTACTCCCTCCATGGAGATTATCATAACGAGACATACCTTACTTCATGGTATATTTTTATATTTATATCTTTCTTTGCTTAGAGCACATTATTCCCTTTGAGGTTCTGTACTCAAGATTAGAAATTCCAAGATACCTAATCATTCCCATGTCTAGTTAACCCCTTGGTCGTTAAAACCTTTAGCTCAATGTTCTTTCGGGTGTTACATACTAGTTGCCATAGTTTTCTTTATTCTCACTTTTTCATCTCATTTTGACCCTTTCTCCATTCGTTGTCTATTATAACTTCAGTCCAAATTTTTATATTAGACCTCGTCATGCTTATTAGCCGACTCTTCCTTACTTTGAGTCATATTCTCCTCGGGATTGTTGGACTTACATACCCCTTACAATGGCATTTTCTAGTACCTGTCTTTGTCCGTTAGATTTCTAGAACATCTCCTTGAGGGTCTCTCTTAGCTTTTCTTTTTTTTTTTTTTTGACCTTTCAGGGATCATATAACTTCATCCCTCTTTTCTTTTGATGGCATTCCTCAACTATCCTTTTTACCGTTATCCTCTCATCCATCATGCTTTTGAAGTTATGTCTCACATAACTGCATGGATTTCTCTTACCTACTCATCCTTTCAAAACGTTTTTATTTTGTCCTTTCAATTCCAATCGTTGGGTTTCCTAATGATTATTGACATACGAGGATTTTTTTTTTCTTATGTCCTTTCTCTTCTTTAGTGACATCCCTTATTCAATGACTTCCTTTTTCCTTAATCCTCTTTTACTTGCTCATAAATCACTTCATGATTCTTCATTCTACAATAATTGCTTTCGATCTATGTGTCGATTACTTTACTTGGGAAGGTTCACCCATCCAGTTTTGTTCATTATCTTTGGCTGTCCGCCGTTACTAGTATTCCTCTTTCTACATGGTTCTCCTATTCTTTCCAAACAGGTCACAATGGACCATTACAATACTTCCTTTCTTGGAAAACATTTCCTAAATAAGGGTTGGTTCCATTTCCTCTTAATTGGGATACACATGTCTTTCCGAGGCTTCCTTCCTTGGTAGGATTCTTTGCCTTTCCCCTGACATTCTTTTCTTACATTTGCTCTAGGGGATTTGTACCCTTAAATGACATCCCTTGATGTCGTCTTCTCCTATTTACCTTTACTCCTCAAATCTTTTAGGCATATCTTTTATGCTCTATTTGCATCCTTATTCGTACCCAGTACTTGTCTATTTCTTTAGGGAGCGTACAAATCTTTCTTGTTTCAGGATCATTGTGGGAGAGGCTTGCCTATTCCTTTCTTGGCTTGAGTTTAGTCGTTAATTGGCCCTTGGTCCTTTTTAGGATTTCTTGTATCCTTCTTTTCCCGAGTATTTGACCTTCCTGCCTCTCTCTTCTTTGTCGGAACTTACATTATGGCTTTCCCGAGTATTTGTTCATTAACTGCTTTGCCTCCACCATTTGTTTGGTCTAAGTTTCTTAGCAGTAGTTTCTCGAGTCCTCCTATCCTTAACATCCATCTCACCGACCTTTTTAAGGTGTAGTCCCTTCTACTTCCCGGTCTTCCTTAGGGTGTCATTTGTTCCCTCTGACTATCTTGTTGTAACGACTTGCTTTCTCTTGTCCTGTTGGTCCGAACTTCCTATTTGACATAGTTGCTTTTTCCAAGGTGATTTATTCCTGTAATCCCAATACGTCCCGTTTGTCAACAAATGTTCGTCTTGTCTTCTCTTGTGGATGCACTCCTTTCTTTGCTCCTAAATGGTTTGGATTTTCTTCTTAACGGGGGAATTCTCTTCAACTATCCTTTGTTCTGTTTGTGGTTTTATTGAGGTCCTACCTTTACCCCTTTTTCCTTCTTACCACTTTGCTAAGATTTTGAAGAGTTTCCTCTCATTTGTGGTTGCAAATGGAGTCACGTTTCTTGGGATGGTATCCTCTCGAATTTCCTATAGTTGTGGGGTATTTATTCTTGGAAAATATTGTCCTGACTCCCAGCGATGTGGGACAATTTTTCACTCCGTGTCCTATTCCCCTCTAGGTTAACTTGATTCCTGTCCTTTGTAGGGTTGGGCACTTCTCCATGCAATGTCCCTATCATTCATGCTTGTAATATTGCCATGTAATATGTGGTGCCATTAGTCCAACGGCCCCGACTCTTAACTCAACCCGCAGCTGTTTGTCTTGACTAGTCCGTCGACCTGTCATGTCGCACTGCCGCTAGTTGACTGAGCATGTCGGTCCTATCTTGGTACCATGGCCAAACAATTCACTTATTAAGTTTTATGGCACATATATCATGTTCGTTTACGAGCTCCTGCTCGTGCCAACTGGCCTTGGGCCCACTGTACGAGATTTTCAAAATCGAGCATTTCGCCCCCAAGTTCCAAAACCGAGGCCCTTGGCCTATCAGAGCTATTCGAGCTCCCATCGAGAAGGTCTCCCAAATAGTTTAAGCATTGGCACACAGTCAGGGGAGAACACTTCCGACAAAAATAGGTTTTTACTATCCATCATACCGACCGGTATAAGGACATCTCCGTTCATAACCGATGAACGGGTTTTCAACTTCCTTCCAGGAAGTCTCATCATACCAACCGGGTATGATCTACTTACAACCCGTAAGTAGTTTTTCCGCATAACTTTCACATCACTTTCTTTAAGTAGTGATGATTAAAATACCACTAAATAGTGGGTTTTTATATCGAGGTACTTATCATCCCCAACCGGGTATGATGTTAGTAAACTTACTCACAACCGGTAAGTGGTTTTTAACTTTATAAGGTGTGCTCATCATCCCAATCGGGTATGATGTTTGTAAACCCACTCACAATCGATAAGTGGTTTTTAACTTTAAATGGTGCTCATCATCCCAACCGGGTATGATGTGAATAACCCACTCACCCGTTAATGCAGTGAATTCCACTAGACCGGTTCTTGGTATTCACGCGAGCTTGTCCTTCCTAGCGTTCCTGGTACTTCGTGTTCCGGTGAAGGCACGGCGGTCCGAGCTTTCGATCTGGGCAGATAGGTCTCATCCTGAGGTTCATCATTTCGGTCCTAATTCGGTCGTGGAAAGGCTGAGAAAGTGTTGGGAGGGCTTGAAATGGCCGATTTCAGCTTGGCCGAAATAGGGCAGCTTCGGTCCGCCGGAGTTGCTTCACTATTCCATCATGTCGGCGTTTCTCCAACGATACTCGGATTGATTGGAGTTTGCTATTAGATATCTGTCTTCCCCCCGGTTCTAAAGAGCCCGACCTTTGTTCAAGTCAAAGCTCTCGTTCGAGCTTTACCGGGAAATGGAGCAGTAGAGAGAGAGAGAAGTGTTCAGGTATGAGGAGAATGAAATGGGGATGAACTCTTTATATAGTTGTAAAACCCGTGTATTAAATGGGCGAGATTTATTACTGGTATTAATATTGCCATAAATTATTGGTATTAATTCTAATAATTTAATTTCGGTATTAAATTATTTGTATTAATTCCAATAATTTAATTTAGGTATTAAATTATTGCTATTAATTATATATTAATTTATGATAAGGCGTACATACAAATTTTTGACCGAAATTTCGGGTTACAAAAAAAATTAATACTTCCCAGGAGGTCACCCATCCTCACATTACTCTCAAGTAAGCACGCTTAACTTTAAAGTTCTTATGGAATCTAGTTCACTTAAACCACTTTGATTTTTATTTTCTAATTTGTTTTAAGTTTTTTTTCCAAGGTTTAATGAACCCTTTGGATCACCCGAGAGTTGTAAATTCCCAACTTGCCCGTTCAGAAATAATCGGGTTTGTGAACCGGTTCTAAATCCTCACTTGGTTTGACCGGTTCTTTTTCTGGTTTTCCTTAGCTCAAAAGGGCGGGTTTTACATGTGGCGTCGGAGCGACTTTACCGGCCACCTAGATAGAAGCACATCCACTTCTACCCTGATAATGAGTGAATGTAGGCGACATCCAACCCTCAATCCTATAAAGAAAACTTTGTGTCCGTATGAGGATAGAGACCTCATCCCGACTCCACCCCGGTCTCATGCACATGAAGCTATGTCAAGCTTCTCTGACGACTGGCACAACAATCATCCCTTATCTCCACCATGTCGTCCAGTTGCCCCTAAGATGCATCACTACCCCTCTTGGGTGCCTTGAAGGTCCCGTACCTCAGTGCATGCACAAAACAACAGTTTTCAACATAGGTCATTTAATCTGTGATTCCACTAGTCCAACGGCCCCGACCCTCAACTCGACTGGCAACTGTTTGTCTTGACTAGTTCGTCGACCTTTCATGTCTCATTGCCGCCAGTCCATCAAGTATGTCAGTCTTGTATTGGTACCATGGCCAAACAAATCATTCATTTTAAGTTTTCATGGCTTAAGCTCATGTTTCTTTACGAGCTCTTGCTCATGCCAATTGGCCTTGGGCCCATTGTACAAGATTTTCAAATTCATGCATATTATCCCCCAAGTTCCAAAACTGAGGCCTATGGCCTATCTGAGCTATTCGAGCTCCCGTCAAGAAGATCTCCCAAAAAGTTTAAGTGGTGGCACACAGTCAGGGGAGAGTACCTCTGATAAAATAAACTTTTAGCTGTCCATCACACCAACCGGGTGTGAGAACATCTCCACTTATAACAGATAAGCGGGTTTTCTACTTCCTTTCAAGAAGTTCATCATACCAATCAAGTATGATCTACTTACACCCGATAAGTAGTTTTTCTGCACACTTTCTCATCACTCCATTCTAGTGTTATAGTTAAAATTCCACTTAGTAGTGGGTTTTCATCTCTAAGGTGCTTATCATCCCAAACTGGGTGTGATATAAAATCCCACTCACCCGATAACACAATGATTTCCTCTTAACCGATTTTCGTCTCCTTGCTAGCTTTGTCTTAGCTGTCATTCTCGATACCTCGTGTTCCTACACGATATGAACATCCTTGTTCATTATCCTTTGGCTTGATACACTTCATTCATTATGAATGAACAAAATTATCTAACTTTTCAAATATTTTCCATTTAGTCCCTAAAGTTATTTTCCTATTACTTTAGGTACCAAATATAGATTTTCTCCCAAATTGAGTCCCAAAATTTCAAAATTATACTATGAGACCTCAGTTTATTCAAAATTGCATAAAGGGGTTCAAGTTTTCCAAATTCCCAATTTGGTCCCCAATTTTTCCAAATTGGGGCCAAACGGCAGTAATATTTGGAAATTTGGGGACCAAATGGGAAATGTGGAAAAAAACTTGAGCCCCTTACACAATTTTGAATAAATTGAGGAACCAAAAAGGGTATTGGAAAGCTTGGGATTCAATTTGAGGAAAATTTATCATTAGGGACCTAAATTCAAGAAAATTGAATTTTAGGGACCTAAGTGCAATAAAATAAGAACTTTGGGCCTAATCGCACATACGTGAGAAAATGAAGGTTGTCATGTTGAATCCTTATTGACAATAATACCCACATCATGTAAGGACATGTGAGATTTGAACACAAGCAAGAGAAAGCTAGCGTGGACTGGAAACTGACTAGGGATGAACACATCACAGTCAACGAGTGAGTAGGACTTTTAACATCATACTAGGTTGGGGTGATGAGAATGTTTTAATCGAAAGACCACTTGTGAGTGGGACTTTTATACATCATACCGGAAGTGGAAAACCCGCTTATCAGTTATAAACGGAGATGTCCTCATACCCGGTTAGTATTATGGACAGTTGAAAAGTTTATTTTGTTGGAAGTGCTCTCCCCTAACTATGTGCCACTACTTAAAATTTTTGGGAGACCTTCTTGACGGGAGCTCGAATAGCTCATATAGGCCGAAGGCCTCGATTTTTGAACTTGGGGGCTAATATGCCCGATTTTGAAAATCTTAAATAGTGAGCCCTAGGTTAGTTGGCATGAGCAGGACCTTGTAAATAAATATGATTATTAAGCAATGAAAACTTAAGTAAATGAGTTGTTTGACCTTAGTACTGAAATAGGACCGACATACTCAATGGACTAGCGGCAGTGCGACATGACCAGTTTTCGGACTAGTCAAGACAAACAGTTGTAGTCAACTTGAGGGTCATGGCCGTTGGACTAGTGGCACCACATATTATATGGCTTATGTGAAAAACTGTTGATTTGTGCATGCACTATGTTACGAGACCTTCAAGATACCCAATAGGGGTAGTGATGCGTCCTAGGGCTCTAGATGACCTTGTTGAAATAAGGGTAGTTAGTCATACTAGAAGTCTTGCGAAGCTTGACGTAGCTGCATTGGGCATGAGACCGGGGTGGGGATGTGATGAGATCTTTATCCTCATACGGAAATAGAATTTTGTTACAGGATTGAGGGTCAGATGTCACGAATATTCACTCATTCTCAGAGTAGAAGTGGACGTGCTTCAATCTAGGTGGCTGGTAAAGTTGCTCCGATGCCACAAGTGGGTACAGTGGACGGGCCGGCCTGCGATCATGTGTTCCTTCATGATGAAGGGTGTGTGTTGGTTGATAAACACACTGTTGTGATGAGAGAAGATTTTGAAAATTGAGATTTGAAGATGAGAAAATTAAAGGAAATTAAGGAGTCTAGCACACTTCAATTTGAAAACTATTTTTATTGAAACTTCATTTTTTGAAAATACCCATTCAGTGAGTTGTAGAAACTCACCCCTCTTTTTATCTCTTTTCAGGAAATAGAGAAAATGACTAGAGATAACACCAAGCCTTACCCTTTGTCAAGTGTGCTTAATTTCTCTTAAGCTTTCATTATATGTGATATATGTCTTTCTAGGGAAGAAGGTTGAAAGTACGTTTAGCTTCTCTTGACTTAAAGAAGGAGAAAACTCCTCTTGAACTAGGAGAGTGGTGGGTTGCGCATGGGGATCCGACCAAACTAGGTCGGGGCATGACAACTTGAGTGGTATCAGAGCCTAGTTCCCTTGAAACATTATCAATATTATGCACTAACATTAATCCAACTTTAAACTATCATGTAGGAAGGAGAGCTCCTAGGAAATTCGCGGTGAAATCCAGTCCTCCACCCATAACCCTGAGAAAGACACCCGATTTGAGGGTGGAAGCCATACAAAGGTTCCTAAAGGGTGAGAAATGAGTACCCAAGGACATGGTGGAAGACTATTAGAAATTGGTAGGAGTCTTATTGGAACCGGAAGGTATCATATACCCTCTTCTCAAACAAGAGGAACCAATATCACCTCCTAGAAGCCCAACTCCTCCTCCTTTAGTCCCACAACAACCGGAGGGGAATCCAACCAAGAAGGAGGCCTGGGATAATTATTTGGATGCATATGCCACCTTCATGAAGGTCCACCAAGTACCTCCACCTACTCAACCTGGCTTCAATTCCTTCCAGTGGGTGAAATGGACCTATTAGTGTGAGGTTGAGGTACTAAGGTGGTACGGATTGGAGGCCATACATGAAATTCGTCCTATTAGAGAATACGAATGGACCCTAACCAATTCCTCAGAGCCTTCTGATCAAGAATCCCACAACCATTCTAGGGTTAATTCTAGTCCTATTACCCCAAGGGATTAAAGGGTAAAAAATTCCTGTAATAAGCCAAGTGTGGCTAGAAAATATTTCTTGAATGAATGAAAGTGAAATTTCTATTAAAAACTCATAAGTTCCTTGATAAATTCAAAACAAAAAGAATATGATGATAAAAATTTATGTAAAAGGTAGGAAATTGCCAAGGGAAGAAAAGATGGGTTATTTATAGTTAACCTCAACACTTAAGATTTACCCTTAGAAATACGATAAGGAAGAATCCATCTAAGGGAGATCTTAATAAAAGGAAAAAGAAGTTGGAATAAAGGGAAGCAATCATCAAAGAGTACAAATTCATGGGGAATCTAAGGAGTTAAAGATAGGCTCAAAGAAAGAAGAATAAGGAAAAATAAGGAGGAGTAGAACATTCCAAAGGAAACCAAAAGAATGGAAGTTGACCGAGAAGAAAAAGAAATAAGTATGGGAGAACACCAAGGATATCAAGATCACTAAGGAAAGATGGGAAGAAAGTAGAATAACAAGAAGGCCCAAGTATAACAATTACTTGTAAAGAACTAAGATACGATTCTTTAGGAACTCCATAAAATAGGGAGACTTGTGGAAAGCAGAGGTATGGACCAAAAGAGGAAGAAAAGCCGGAGTGGATGAACCATACAAGATCCTTAAGTTTAAGTGAAGACTTAAAAAAAGAGAACTTCTAAACATCGGTAGGGTGATCATACAAAAGAATCCTAGAACGGAAGACACTAGAAGGAGGGTGAGAGTAGGAAGTTGGATTGAGGAAGGAGAAAGCTCCTAGTTAAGAAACACAATTGAGGAAGTGTCACAGAAGATCGAACGGAAGACACTAAGTGAGTGTTTGGGAAGGTTAAGTACAACATACTTGCACAAAGACATGGAAACTCAAATAGGACTTTTAGACAGATTCAATTGAAGGAAATAAACTCCTATTGACCAAATCGTCCGGAAGAGTAAATGAAGCTTTAATAAGAACTGAGGAGTAGAAGGGAATACACCCTAATCGAGACAAGGGAGGAATACCAAGGACATGAGGATACGAAAGATTTTGATACAAGAAGGGTGAGAGGTTCACCTCAAAGGAATAACTAAGTTTTGAGAGCAAATGAGAATAAGGTAAGATAAACGAAAAGTACTTGTAGGATCTCAAGAGTAAAGGTAAGCATGTCAAGATAGCGACTAGGAAGGACATTTGAGAGTGGGTATTCACAATGGTAAAGAGTATAAGGAAATTCCTAGAGAAAAGAAGTGTAAAACTTACCTAGAAAGGAAATCGTGGAAGGACACATGAGTACCAGTTAAGAGGAAATGGAACCAACAAAAATTGGGAAGAAGATAATCTCCTAAAAGATAAGCTACTAGAAATGAAAGGATCAAGTGCAAAGGGAAAAAAATCATGAAGATCTAGGAGATAAGTCAAACCCAAGTAATGCGTAAGTAGGAAGACAACATCAAAAGACGTCATACAAGTAAGAAAGGGACTTACTGGGATAAAGGATTGTGAAATGATCATGGCGTGATAAAAAATGGATTTAAAAGGAGAAGAGACTTAAAAAGGGAAGGACGCTAGTGGGAATGAGGAATGAAATAAGAAAGGAAGAGCTTTAGTATGTCAATAAGTTATCGGAAGCTCAAGGACTTGAAGATTGAAGGATCAAATATAGCAATTGGAAAAGACGAGTAAGTAAGGAAATCGATACGACTATAGTGATGTGAAGTCAAAGACAAGTTTCGAAGAATGTCTTGTGGTAAGAGGCATGTAAACCCAACTATCCCAAGGAAAATATGACTAAGGCATGGAAGGATCTATGATTAAGGCATAACAAAATCAAGCATAAAAGTGATAACCAAAGAATGAGGAAAGGATCCATGCAGGATGAAAACGTGATAAACGCCAAAATCTGTGGAAGAAAATCACCAAAACTCATGATCCTGAAATCTTGGGTAAAGGAGTTTGTAATGGAGAAATGGTGCTTTAGGAAAGGAATGAGGTAACTAAAGGGAATGATTCTATTTTCCAGGGAGATATTTTAGCTAAAGAAAGTTCCATGGAATGAGGAAAGGATGAGAATGAGACGATAACCTTAAGTATGTGATGTAAGGGATGAACAAAAATAACAGAGAAGGTTGTAAGATGATAAACTAGAAAATTTATATATTAATGACAAGTTTATTCCAGTACGTAAAAAGTGTGAAGTAAGTTTTGGGAACAAAACTCCTAAAAGGAGGGGAGAGTTGTAAACCTCACTCTTTGGAGTTAAGAAAAACTGGGAAAAGAACTGGTCAAATCGAGTGAGAAAAATCGATCTGGTTCATAAACTCGATTATTGGGGAATAGGAAAATTGGAGAATTTACAACTCCCGAGTGACCCAAAAGCGTTCATAAACCTTGGCAAAGAACCTTAGGACAAATTGGGAGAGAAAAACAAAATCAGTTCGGGTAAACCGGATTGAACCAGTTTATGAACTGGAACCAATAGAGAGAGGGCAAACCAGGAAATTTAGAGATCCCAAGTGGCCTAAAGAGTCACATAAGTCATGAAAAAGGACTTTAGGATGAATGGGGGATGAAAACCATATCGGTTCAGGTGAACCAGTTTGAACCACTATTGAACCGGATGCTAAATTCATTTTTCTAGGTGGCTTAGAAAATTTCAATTTGAGAATTGAGGCCACCATTTGATAGATAATGAATTTAGAAAATTTTAATTTTGAAAAACTTAGTCTAATCGGGATTGAATTGGCCAGTTTAAGCTTTCAACCCGGTTCGGACCAGTGTCGTCTTCTTCCTTCATATGACAGCATTGTTCACTCGCTAGAAAATTGAAGCAGCGCAGGTGAAGAGGAATCATTTCCATTCAGTACGTTTCAAGCCATCAATGACTATCATAAAGGTGCCAAATGGATGGCCGATGAGTCCCTGAGCTCCCTATATAAAGAGCCCCTCTCCATTCAGCCTCTCCACACATGAAAACCTCACTCTTTCTTAGCTACTTAGTTTTTTGGAGGAGCTCGAACCAGAGCTCCGATATAGGGTCTTTTTTTAGCCAAAGAAGGCATGGTCGGGTTCGTTAGAATCGGGGAGAAGTCACCTACACGGTGGTAGTCTCCATTCACTCTTAGGGTTGTTAGAGAAGCACCATTGTGATCGAACAATGAAGCAGCTCTAACAGGCTGAAGCTGCCCTATTTCTGTCAAACTAAAATTGACCAATTCGAGCCCTTCTCAAGCCAAACCAAGCTCTTCCAACGCCTCCTAAGCCCTCCTACGACCGAATTAGAACTGAAAGGTAAGCCAATTCAGCTCCCATCTGTAATTTCTGATCGATGCTAGAGAGAGAATCGATAGAATTTCAATGATAAAATTCTCACCCAATTCGGCCTCAATTGATGCAATTCTTGATCCTAGGAGGAACCTTAGGAGGAGAGCTATCTGCCTAGATTGAAAGCTCGGACTGTCGCGCCCCCAACAGTGACCATTTGAAGCTTTCTCTCTCTACATTTTGAGCTTTGAATCGTAAGAATTGAGGTCGAAACAAGCTTAAATAGAACTTCACTAGAAAATTGTACGTAGAGAGAAAGCTTCAAAAGCTTACTATCGGAGGTGCGGTGGTCCGAGCTCTCTATCAGGACAGGTTTCTCTCTTCCTAAGGTACCCTCTAGGATTAAGAATTTCTACAATTCACCTCAAATCGAGGGAGAATTTCGTCAGTGAAATTTTGTAGTTTCTCTCTCTGACTCCGATCTGCAACAATTGAAGAGGGTTGAATTGACTTATCTTTCAGCTTAGTTGAGGTTGTATGAAGGCTGTGAGAGTGTCGGGAGGGCTTGGTTTGGCCGAAGGAAGGCTAAATTTGGCTAATTTTAGCTCGGTTGAAATAGGGCTTCGGTCCTTCAGAGCTGCTTCATTGTTTGATTCCGCTGGCACTTCGATGGCGGTCCTTGGATCAAACGGAGGTTGCTATCAGATAGTTGACTTCCCCCGTAGTCTAAATAACCCAACCTTGCCTTCTGAGGTTAAGAAAACTGCCCAAGTCAGAGCTCTAGTTCAAGCTTCACCGAAAAATGAAGTAGTTGAGAGAGAATGGAGATTTCAGGTGTGAGGAGGATCAATGGAAAGAAGTTCTTTATATAGGGAGCTCAAGGAATCTCTACCCGATCGTTTGGCATCTTGGTCAAGCTCATTCATGACCTTAAACAGCCTGAACGAAGACGATTTTTCTTCATTGGTGTTGTCCATTCAACATTGAATGAACAGTGTCACCATCTAAAGGAAGAAGATGACACTGTTCTAAACCGGACCGGTCTGACCAAGTTCGATACTTAAACCGGTCAGTCCAAGCCTGATTCTACATATTTTCTCAAAATTAAAAATTTTTAAATTAATTCTCTATCTAATGTTGACTTCAATTTCCCAATTTGAATATTTTAAGCAACCTAGAAAAATAAATTTAGCAATCGGTTCAATGATGATTCAATCTGGTTCAGGTCGAATCACCTAAATCGGTCTGTTTTTCTCTTTCAATTTGTCCCAAAGTCCTTTTACTTGATTTTTATGACTCTTTTAGTCACTCAGGGTTTGTCAATTTCCCATTTTGCCCTTTCTCTACCGATTATGATTCATGAACCGGCTCAATTTTCTCTCTTGGGTTGACTAGTTCTTTCTCCAGTTTTCTCATCTATAAGGGACGGGGTTTACACGAGGCCCCTTTGGTCATTTTATAAAGGGGCACGCTCGAAATTTCCTTGTTTGAGTGGGGGCATACTCGTCATTTTATTACAACATTCATTGACTCAAGGTCATGTGTTTCAGGCATCTGATAGGCTCATTCTCTTATGTCAACTCTCTCTAGCAGCCGCCAATCCACAACGTCTTCATCGTTCACCATCAAGCTTCCTCAAGTAAGCTTTCCTTCTCATTTTTCTTCTTGTTCAATTTTCTACGGTTTTCATTGTTTTTGAGGTTCCCATCTTGGTCTGACGATGCCCGATGGTGCATAAGGTTGAAGGTGTTCTTTTCTCAATTGATGAGTTGAACCCCATCTATAAGGGCTTCCATATTACAGTTGGTGTCAATGGCAACCTCCTTTTTGTGTCTATTGTCGTTTGTAGGTACATCGTTGGTTTCGCTTGATGAACTCTCCAAGTGTTGCCTACTTCTCTCTATAAGTTACTCTATTATTCCTTTCCTTTGTTGTTTTTTCTTCCTACATATTATGATTTAGTAGAGCTCAGGTGTCGCTATGATCGCTCGATCTATCGTGTGATCCTATACTTTGCTCCCGGCTAGAATATGAGCTCATTTCAACTTAGAAGTTTATTGCCCATCTATCTTGTGGATTTCCCACCCTCCATTTTGATCCATGTTTTTTGTATTCGCCTCCAGGCCTTTAGATGCAGGTCATTAACGCCAATTGTGATTCATTTTTTTGTTGATGTCTTCATAGGAATAATTGGAATTGCAAATTGGTAGCTAATTCTATGGTGTTAATGGCAGGGGATATTCTCAGTGGGACTCTCATTCGTATAAGATGGAAGCATCCATCGTTCACCATCAAGCATTAGTACCTCCGGTTGGTGGGTTTTGGATTTCTTAGGCAATTCTACTAATGCTTTTGTGTTTTCTTGCAAGTCTAATGCCCACGTATTTATAGGAACATGGATGCTTAATTCCTGAAGTAATGCTTGTATATTTGATGTCATATATTTAGTGTTCTTAGTTAAATAAAATTCCCCTTGAAATTTAACCTTATCTCTTATGGCAAACTGAACATTTACATTTTCCTTGAATGTCCAAGTCTTAATATCATAATAGACTGGCCATTATTTTTGTAGGAGTAATTTCCTATGACATTCAGACTTTTACCAAATAGGAGCTAGCCACTTTTTCCTCATTGAACAGTTTTTAGTGAACCATATTGGCCCTTATTAAATTTTAAATTTCTCTTTCAATTGTATGTTACTTACTTCTATGGCTTTACTATATGTAGGGACATATTAAAGGGATCTTCTCTCTCTTCCATTATTGGATGGGGTTGGCCCCATCCTTGTATTCTCCTCCTATGTTTGTTCTTGTATACGTATCCAACTTATTGAGTCTTCTCCCATATCAATTCTGAATTTATTGATACTAAGCAACATAATATCCTCATATCTAAAAAAACATGAGATTTTCATTGCTTCATTACACTTAACTCTGGCAAATTGTTTATGAAATTTTCATACATATGTGTGGGAGTGAGCTGGTTCTCCCTGGCCCCTTTCAAGGTTCACTTATGTCAGGTCACCCTTATATAGGTTAACATGTTCTTCATCTCCAGCCCATGTTATATTGAATTTTTATTCTTCTAGTAAAGTTATTAGGATGATTTTGACTAGAAACTCTGGTATCTTAAAACCTTGTTTCACAATAGTATGAGCCTTGAGCATGATTCTTATGTAATTATAGTTGTTGGTTAATGCGCTAGGTTAGCATTCATGTGGTGTATCAATACATAATTTATTATCTAGTGGTATAGGGTTATGACTAATAATGTAACATGTTACCATGGTTCACGTGTAAGATATACATTTCTCTACTCATTTCATGAGAATGTCTTATGCTTATAAAACTTGAATTTACTCGTTTGAGTGCACTAATATTTCATCTACGGGAATTTACCCTTGTCTATACTTAGTTATTATGATTACTGATATTTGTTTATCTATGTCTAACATTGTTTGTTAGATTCATGGTTGTAGAGATGTCCCTTAGCTCAGTATGGTTAGGCTCCCATTTAGATTGCCTCCAAGTCCAAACATTGTTCCCCAATTGGGAATTTAAATTACCAACTTAGTCCATCTCATTTTTGTTCAACCTTATAATTTAATTAATTATAGGTTAATCCTTAATGATCCTTAGGATTCTACACATTTATTAAATTCGATCAATACCTGATTATTCCAAGATTGATGCAGGGAATGTAACTAGTCATACTATGGATAATGTGGTTGACTTTCCCTTAGCCTTCTTCTAGCATTGTGGTTATGTAAGGATAAGATATTTTGGGTTCTCTTGGTTACCCTAATGTTATTTTTAGGCTTGTTTGCTCTTCTATGTTTAATATAGATAATAATAGTAATGTATTATATTCCTTTTCTGTTTAGGGAAGTTGTTTTGCCATGATAGCTTAAGTAGGAAGGACCATCACACTTCTATGGACCATGCCTCGGAGCAAAGGTGGTTGGTCAACCTTGACTCTTTCCCACTGATCTTCTTCATATCTAGTTGGATCAACTTCTTGGAACTAAATCTAGCTATTAATTTGAAATGTTGATTAGGGTCATGTCTATTATTTGTTTGTATTGCCCATATCTACCTAGTGTGGTGTTTTGTACATTTTTATAAGCCTCTTTGCCTCCTTTTTATTATTATTGGACTTAAACGGTAACATGCAACACATGTTCTCAATAGGATTTGTGAATTTTGTTATTTTATATTCTTGGGGGCTGGTACAGTACTTTTGTAGGAAGTAGACCGACTTTACTTAATGATTTGTATTTGTAATTAGTTTAATGGAGTTTAGTAAAATGTACATTATCATTTCAACCCAATTACTTAAGTTTGCTTAATATAAGTCTCTTTAAATTTATGCATATGTATCAATGTATTTAATTAAATATTTATTTGTAAATTATTCAATTAAACACAATCTCACATATTTAACTTAGATTATCCAAACTAGTTATCTTGACTTAAGTAATTATCACCAAGTAAATTAGATCTATTTTAATTTAAATATAATTAAATCAAACTATTTGAATGTTTAAGCCAAAAAATAAAAGTTCCTGAAATTTTTTTTAACTGAAAATTTTAGGTTACAAACATACGATACTATACAATTAATCATATATTTCTTATATGCTCTTGAACATATTCAATTTAGTTTTCTAGTTGTGAGCTACATATCAATAATAGTTTTGCATTGTCTTTTGTGGATTTGTTAGACACTATATTAGGGAATGAAAGTTTAAGTAATAATAGAAAATAATATATGCTTAATGTTATAGCACGAGTAAGAATAGAAAATAAGATATGATTAGCCTTCCATGAGTATAAGCATTGTGAGTACGAGAGACTGCAAAAAAATTGTAAATAATGTCACATTTCTAAATTATTACAACTACCTAATAATTAGGTTACAATAAGTTATGATGGCTCTGAATGTGTAAGAGTAAGATGTATATATTACATGTGGCATTTAAGAATAGAAGATAGGAAGATGAGAATTCTCATTTAGGTGTAACTTGTCATTAGAGGTCCAAGTATAGGCATTAATGGAAAGGACGCGGTAATTCGAAAATGGACATGGGTACATTGTGAAGTTGATTCACAAATTCCGACTAATATTTTTGGTGAAGTCCCATGACAGATATACATAGTATCTTTTTTTATATTTTTTCATTTGTTATACATGTATAGGATATTGAACTTTCTTGTTGATGATGAGATGTATTTGTATTTCAAGAGAGTGGGATGTAGGGATCTAAGCACCTCATCTTCTATTATATATATTCCTCAGAATATTCATTTAAACATGGTTGGTGTTATAAGTATTGTGAGAATATTATAAATTTTTGTATTTGATTGTTTGATTAATTTGGTGAAAAAAATTAAAAGAAGTAAAGGAAGGCACAGTGAAATAATGTGTTGAATAAAAAATGATATTATATATTTTTTTATTTTTTAACATCAAGCTGATTTAATAATATCTCATCTAATTTATAAATGACATTAATTATATAAAAATAATGGTATACTTAAATTAGCACATGTACGTGGTTAGTGCTCATTTCTTCGGATAACGTAAATAAACTTATTTGCTTGAAAAGTTGGAGAAATTCTTTTAAATAGGTGTCACAAAATATGAGCATTCAAAGATCATCCGTCTCCCCTTATTTGGAAGATAAAGCTTAACCGAATAACTTTGTTGATTTTTTAACTTTTTTTTGTCATATAAAAATATAATATTATTAAAAAAAATTGTACAAAAATATGCAATCTATTTTTATCCCCCATAATCAATCAGCCTACCAGAACATGGCTGCCAAAAAATCATCATTTTGTTAGTTGGACCGAGCAAAAGCAGGCCCATAATGCAAAATTCCTCCATGGTTATGTGAGAAGAAAATTCATGCCATATTGGCTATATTTATTATATCACTCATGATGTATGGGCCAGTATGGCAAGAAAAAAACACAGGCTCTCTCTCTTCTGGAATGCTCTCTATGGTGAATGGCAACGAATGGAATCAAGGTGCGTTTGAAGTATTGGGTATAGGCAGGAATCGACATTTTGGAAGGAGGCACAGGTTCTTCACGATCAACTTCTCATTGAGGCGTGTTCATCCACCTCGAGAAGGTGCTGTCAATTTGTCCGTGGCCGATTATATGAATTATTCAAACGTCTAGTGGTGGGATTTGTTTGCCCATTTGCTGCGTGAAAATTGCTTCGGTTCTTCTTCCATCACCCTTAGATCTTCCAGAGTATCTTACGTGGAAAGAATCTTAAGATGGTGGACACTTTGCCAAATAGTCTTGTTGCTGATGAAACAAGGGCATCTCGCCACGAACTCGCTTCGATTTACGAGGGGCATCAACAATTGCAGCTCCTGCAATTTATGTGGCTTCCACGAGGAAAACATCCACTGTGCATCAAGAGACTGCCTAAGAGTTGCCAATCTATAATCTCAACTTGTTCACCAGAATCATGTTGTGCACTCCTTTCAACTGCAATAAAATGAATGGCTTTCATGCAACTTACGTGGAGTTTTCATGCATAGCAGTGGGATAAGATGGGAATCGATCTTTGGTATTGGTTGTTGGCTTGTCTAGAACTGGATTCCATTGGGCAGTCAATGCTGTTGAGCAGAGTACTCGGCTAGCTGATGGCATCGAAGCAGACAATCTGTCATCTTTGGGATTGCGATCGGTGAGAGAGTGGAGGAACATGGCGGGACAAAAACCTAGTGCATTATAGTTTAAACTTAATATGGTCGGAAGAACATCCAAGGTCGATCCCGAGGAGTAGGAGTAGGAGGATTGATCGGCGATGACACCGGTAAGTGGATCACATAATACACGGATGCGTGAGGCTGTCATGCCATGTCTCTCCAGATCGTGGGATATTATGGGTTATGGACAACTTACCATGGAGCCAAGTGAGTTGTGGGGAGAAAACTAACTGAAGGAAAATTATTCTCTAGCTACAAAATTTTTAAAATGTAATATTGTGATATATAATTTTTAAAATTTTTCTATTTTATTATATAAATTATTAAATTTATATCAATCCAAATTAATTATCTATTATCACATTTAATTGTAACAATTTAATATATAATATATTTAAATTTGTTATTTTATTAAATTTTTAATAAAACTGGTAATAAATTTTGAAAATAACATTATTTATAATAAAAAATAGATTTTAATGACTTAAAATATGAATCTTTTTTTTACTATGAATTTTGGATCTAATTTTCATTTTCTGGCTGCTAGTTTTGGACTCTTTCAGTCATTCTTGGTTTTCACTTTCTGCTTGTGGTCACCACGATCGAGATGGAAAGCAGGGGAGAGAGATTCCTCCCAGAGCGTTTTCTTCCCTCAAGCGGGAGCGAATCCCTAGCTCTTGCATCGGTGTCTACCTCTCTTGGGATGCTCCGGCAAACCCAGAGTCCAATTGCTCGCCCTTGATCCAGTTTCGTTCATACTAGCGTTGCCAATCGCGATCTCTTCTTATTAGTGAGTGGTCTCATCTTGGTCTCTCTGCCAAATCCTGTGGTTCTGTACCGGTTGCCGGAAATCGGAATAAAGGGTATTCTTATCAGGGCATGGAAGAATACATGGGGAGCGGGAAGGGGGCACCTTCCTCTTCTTCTCCTCAGCGGATGGATGCTTCCATCTCAGGCGAGTTTGTGGGAAACGCCTCTCTTTTATGATTTCTAAGATGTATTTCGTTCAGCTCATTGAAACCCTAATTTAGTTTTCATGGGCTAGTTGAAAAACTGGAGTTTTTTCCCCAAATATTTTGTTTTCAATGAAAAGCTAGGGTCTTGAGATGAATGTCTGCTAGCAAAATAATGTGCTCTAATATTCTCTCAGTATTAGGTCCTTGAATATGAAGGAATGTGATTTTACTATTAGATTTGGAAGGGACCTATTCAGCTGTGTTATGCTACGAAATATAACGTTACAAGGATTTGAAATTAATATATAGTAATTGTAACCAATGTTATAGGATTCAAAATAAATTTTGATGATTTTCTTCTTCTCCGCATTTGTGGTTGCACCTTGTTGGAAAGAAGTTTACTACTTTATATTGTAAGAGTTAAGTTATTATAAAATGAGAGTGCTGTTTAATGGCAAGCATCCACTGTTCATCTAGGATGCACGTTGCATGACCTATATGGTTAAATAATGCAAAAAGATTCATTAGGTAGATTGATAAGTGGGATTTGAGTGGTCAATGTCAATTGTATATGTTCTATTGAATTAAGGAAAAGAGTTCATACAAATGGGACAACTTACATGCTTAAAGCATTGTTGCCGTTTTGCAGGACTCCGCCAGAAGCATCAACATGATCTTGAACATTTGACCCTGACAACTCAGCCTTTTAGAACGTTAAAGTTTTTCAACCTTGCTGTTGTTCAATATCTTAAGCAGATAATAACTTATATTCCTGCAAAAGGTGGTTACCTTTTTCTTTTCAGCTCTTTGACTATGGGGATTGTGATCTTACTTGTAACATTTGAAGGTCCCCATGAAAAGGTAAACATTTCCTTTAGGATTGTCATACTGTTTTTCACCCGTTATGATATTCCTGTTGTTTTGTTTGTAATCTTAATTTCATTTTTCAACATTTGATGATTAACAATATGTTCTGTATCTACAGCATATTGAAGAGATCTCAAATTATCTACGATATGGAATGTGGTGGATAACTCTTGGAGTTGCATCATCTATTGGTCTTGGTAAATTTTCTTATAATTTATAAAAGTTTACTTTTAAGATTTTAATATCCGAGTAAAAGTAATGGTGTATTCATTATTCAAGCTGCAAACTGGGATGTAGCTCAGTGTTGCGGTTGCTTCATATTAATGAATGAGTAAGATTACTTTAGAAGGACAAATATTCTATAGAGGGAGGTATAAATTCTATCTTATGAAATTCTTTTCTTAGGATCGGGCTTGCACACTTTTGTCCTTTATTTGGGCCCACATATTGCTTTCTTCACAATCAAAGCGATGCAGTGTGGTAGGGTGGATCTAAAGAGTGCTCCATATGATACAATACAATTGGATAGAAGTCCATCATGGCTTGACAAGGACTGCTCTGAGTTTGGATTGCCAATGTTCATGCTTGTTGATGGGCTTAGAGTTCCTCTGAGCAGCATTCTGCCTCAGATTCAAATTGAGGCTGTTCTCTGGGGACTTGGCACTGCCCTTGGAGAGCTTCCTCCGTATTTTATTTCAAGGGCAGGTATAGTGATTTTGCAGTAAAGTTTTCCTTATAGTTAATTAAGATATCATTCACTGGAGAAGCTGGCCAGCTCTTTATTATTTATCTTCAATTGATCTTGTTTGATTTGACTTATCTTTATGTAGCGAGTAACTCCTGATGAATGGGAGATATTTTTAGAGTGACTTACATGATGATAACTTCTTTATATCATTTTTTATCATGTTTATTGCCACGTGAACTACTAATGAGAAACAATCATCTCTCATGGAAATGTTCTAGTATTATAACGTTAAAAAATGTAGAAAGATGACATACCTTCTATCTAAAATCTAGAAAGATGGTACATATTTGGTTTGTGACAACAAAAAGATTTTCTATTTCATTTTGTAGAGTATAAAAGTTGGCATTGGCTATTAAAAAAACTAAATCAGATGCTTATTATAGATCTCAATAAAGACAGTGACATATTGTTCTCTTTTTTTATCTAATCAAGAATTCAATTAGTTATATTCTTACTAAAACCTGTGATTACTTAATAACTGCAGCGAGGTTGTCTGGCGGCACATTGAATGTGGAAGAACTGGATGATTCATCTAGCGAATCCAGTGGAGTCTTAGTTCATTACATTACAGAAATTAAGCGCTGGTTCTTGATGCATTCTCAGCATTTGAATTTCTTCACTATTTTAGTGCTTGCCTCGGTTAGTTTCACCTTTGGCTGCAATTTGTTCTCTTTTTGGTTGTGCTTTTCTGTGATCCTTGAGTATATAATATATATCATAGCATGGTAGTCAAAATGTATTGCAGACATGTTCAATTTTCTGATATTTTCACTTCTAATTTTTGAATTTATGTACTGATATCACTTGATATTTCTGCTAATATTGATGTGTCATTCAGTTCAGAGGTGTCCGTTTCTTTCTTTTTCTTTTCTGTTTCACATATTTGTTTTCTATGAATTTGTCCATGAATAAAAAGTACTTTGACTATATCAATTCCTCATTAAAAATGAGTGTCATGTAGCATTTCTGAAAGGATCAATATTTGTATTTGATCTTTCTCTTTCAGGTGCCAAATCCTCTATTTGACCTTGCTGGCATTATGTGTGGTCAATTTGGGATTCCATTCTGGAAGTTCTTCTTTGCAACTTTGATTGGGAAAGCAATTATAAAAACTCACATTCAGGTATGCTTGTGTTGCAATTGTATGCTCAGGTTTCCTTTCAAGTACATTGTTTATGTGATGGATGACTCGAAGGTTTCCACTTAATTTTTTTTATGGATCATCTGGCACTGATTCTGTCCGAGTCAAGCATTCTTTCCAATCAGTTAAATAAAAACATTCTGGGGCCATGAATATAATTAATTTAATTTTAGTGATTATGATTGACATAAACGGCATTTTTAAGGCATGCCAGGTTAGTGTTTTCTCTTGGTGCTGATCTTTATGTTTATGGCCTTAACAAGGACAGATACTTAAATTCCTTAGACTATTGCTATAAGAATTTTCATCAGCTGAAATGGATGTTATCCATTCTAATGTAGGGTCATGATCTGATTTTTGTTATTTTTTTACGAGGATAGACAGTCTTCATCATTTCTGTTTGCAATAACCAACTGCTGAATTGGATGGAGAATGAGCTGATTTGGTTGCTAAGCTCAATTCCTGGTGTTGCCTCTACATTTCCCCAACTCATCACCAAACTTCATACTGTTAGAGACAAGTATCTCTCTCCTCAAGTTCCCTCAAATATCAAGGTGTTAATTATTTCAGAAGATATCCCTTTTATATGTTATGCTATTTCTCAGTATGAAAGGTGTTTAGTGTTGTACTTTTTCAATGCACTCAGCTCATTAATATGTGATATCCCTTTTATATGTTATACTATTTCTTAGTATGAATGGTGTTTAGTGTTTTACTTTTTCAATGCACCCAGCTCATTAATTTGCTACCAGTAGAATGCAGATTGAAGTAAATTAAATTAGTGAAGATGGCTTTATGTGAGAATTGAATGTGAAAATTTTGTACTCCTAACTCAGCAACTCTTATGCTTACAGAATTATTTTACTTTGATGAGAAATTGATTTCCTTGTGCCATCGATGAGAAACTGATTGAATAGATTGTGTGTGAGAGAGAGGAAGAAAATTATTTATTGGTTAAATTGTAAATCTGTAAGTTATATCAAGATATATGTTTGCATTATGAGGCTTTCTATTTTCATAGATTATATTATAGCTCAAACATGAAAAATCAAATTCATAACAGAACTCTGTTTTGCCTACTGTGCAAATATTTTTCCTGGACAGGTGAAGAAATGGGATTTCTCTTTCACTTCGATATGGAATACAATTGTGTGGCTCATGCTCATCAACTTCTTCATCAAGATTGTGACATCTACTGCACAGATGTATCTTAAGGAACAGCAGGAAAAAGAACTAGATGCCTTAACTAATAAATCATCTTCCTCAGAAAATATGAATTGAGTCCTCTGCTCAAGTTTATTAGTAAGAGTAAGGACTCTAAAGCATCTCCCTTTTTTCTTTCTCTTCTCCTGCTATGGGGTAGTCAATAAAAAATTGGAATAGCTATGATTCTGGTCACAGACAAATTTGCTCCCCAGAAGTTGCTTATGTTGGATCCTAGATTTTTTAGAATATTGTATAGTAGGGAAAGTTGCCATTTTTACTAGGGTTGTGCTAAAGTGTCTAGGGGAGATCATTGTTTGGGGAGGTCTTTTTTTGCCTTGTTTAAAGTTTAACAGAATTTATGATCTCTAACATTCTTAATGGAAGACAGATGTTCATCTACTCATCTCCTTGTGTTACAAGTCTTAAGTATTGCTTCTGCCCTCAGATGCAGCAGTTTCCTCTCCTTTCCTGTTTAGTACAGCATATTTATTCACTACCATATGATTCTGCATGCATTTACCTTTTTCTGTATCACAAAGAATAGACATGGATCTACCTAAATCCTCTCTGAATTACAAAGTTACTGTTTTCCCTGGCATTGTCAGAGATGTATCTCATAAGCTGGGTGGCTTTTTTCCTGTTTTTGCCTTTTAGAATTAGTGTTTACCACCTCAATAATTGGAAATGGACCAGACATGTTCAAGAGACAGCATCAAATCGTAGCCTATAAATAATAGCTAATAGACTTGTCCAATACTGTTTAGCTGTCTGCTGCTTCTTGGAGCTATGCAAATCTCTCTGGGGGCTTCTTGTCTTTTTCTCTAATGGCAAAAAGAATCCATGCCAATTCTACCCCTACCCAGGTAGTCTCATGTCAATATCACCTATTCTTTCATCTAGAAGTAGTTATTATGGCTCAATTCATACTCTTCAACCACTTCCAAACTGAATCTTTTTTACTAGAGATACTATTTTGTATGAAGCATATTTAGATCTACCATTTAAATAGACCACATGTCTGCCTTTTGAGTTAAACCTTCATGGGCAGATGGTGAGGGCATTTTGGTATACATTTATTTCCCTTTGAAGATTATGGGATCAGGGCCTCCACATGTGTAAGATACTAACCTCATGTGGGCACATGCCTTAGTCTCCCTATAATTTACGTTTAGTCAAATGAGCAGAAAAAATATAGTATTTACTTAATTTTGTTTAAAAAAAATCTCCTGTTGAATTAGAATATTTCACTTGATCTCCAAAAGTGATTTTATATTGTCCCTAAAACATCCAAAACTCTTGATAATAGTTGCTAATGAGATGTGGAAAAAGATAGGCCTGCATTTCTGCATCCATGTCTCTCAAATTCCTCCTTGCTTTCCTTTTCTTCTTTTGATAAGACTCCCTACTTTCTGCCTCCACTAAGTAATTAAATTACACATATAAGAAGTAAAGATTAAAGATCATACAACATCATGAGCTTCACTCTTTTATAAGGTAATTTCTAAATTTTGCATAGAATAAAGCTAATCTTATTGTCTAACATACTAGTAAAAGTGCAAAATCTTTAAAAAACCGAGTTTTTTTTTGCAGCAAGAAATAGAACTTATTTCTTTTACATACAGATAATTTGATACAATAATCTGCATATTATTATCATTTACTGTCAAAAAAATACATATTTAATTATTCCCATGAAATTTCTGTACTTTTTTTATTATCTTATTTACTTTATATTTCTTTGTAGAGCCAAACTTCTTTTTATAATAAGTGGTAGATTCTAAATTTCCAATGAGATCCACAACAAAGGCCATTAATTTACAAGCAAATTTACCATTAATAAAAAAGTATCTTTTATAGTCATTTGAGTTCCCAAGGAGGCCATGTTGTGCTCCCACACTGCAAAACACCACTTGAATATTACCCAAATAATGTAATCAGAAAACAAAACCAAAATTAATAAGAAACTAAGTTCAAATCTTAATTGTGATTAAGAAGCTAGCGTCCATCCATCCACATTCATTTCACATCTAATTCACCTCCTCCAACACCTCCTTCCACCCTCCTTATAAAATGGAAAAACTACTATTCCCTCAGCCCTCTCATGCTCATACTCTCATACCCCAAACGTCTATGTTTGATTGATGCTCCCCTCTCTGTGCTCTCCTTCTAGACCCCTTTTAAGTCTCCACAGTCAAAAGCCGTAAATGGTGTCCTTGGAACCTCTCAAGATGCAGCCCGTGGTCGATCCATCTTCTAGCCCTCGGATCTCCTTCTCTGCAGACTTCCTCGACGAGTCGGACTTCATCTCGATCAGCCCCGGCGGGACCCTCGAGGTGGAGGAGGGCGACAAGAAGCTCCCGCCGCCCCGGATCCATCTGGACCATAACTTCGAGTTTCTGTCGGACTATGCTGGCGGTGGCGCCGCCATGCTGACGGCGGAGGAGCTCTTCTCCGAGGGGAAGCTCCTCCCTTTCTGGGCCATGCAGCAAGCTGAGAAACTCAATAGGATCAACCTCAAGCCATCTGGTGAGGATGGAAGAGGAGAGGACGGAGGAAAGCAGGCGGAAGATAAGGATCCGGCAGTGACCGCGGCGCTGCCGCCGCCGAGGGCGATCAACTGGTCGTTCATCGACGATGACCCGTCGCCAAGGCCGCCCAACTGCACGGTGCTGTGGAAGGAGCTGCTGCGGCTGAAGAAGCACCGGAGGCCTAGCAACTCATCGTCATCGTCACTGTCGCCTTCTTCATCGTCTTCCTCGACCTCCTCCTCGTCCAGCACGATGGCCGACGCTGCTGCCATGGATGAGAAGAAGAAAAAGGGGAAGAAGAAGAAGAAGAAGACAGCGGCTGTAAAGGATGGCGATGGAGAGAAGGCTGATAACAGCAATGACAATGACACAACGAGCCACATAAAGAGGATACAGAAGGGACTCGAGAGGACGAGGTCGGGAAGCATTAGGATCCGACCGATGGTGAACGTCCCGATATGCATGCCGGTGAGCCGACCAAGCGGCGGCGGCGGCAGAACCGCTCTTCCTCCATTGTTTCCCCTCAAGAAGACCCGAGCTTAGAAACTCATCACTTAGCTTTACGTCGTTGATCTTTTCTTCAACTTATCTTCCTCTTCTAGTCTTCTGCTGTTCTTGTTCATGCTTGGATCTTGTTTTCCCTTTTTTCTCAGGCAAGAGTTATTGGTAATGGAAATCTAGAAATGTAAATGGTGACTTTCATTTACTTCATGGAGTCCATTCTCCTTCACTTGTATTGACCATTTTCCAGCTTACCACAAACAGGAAACCTGTTTTCTTTTTCAGAAACTGTTTCTCTAGGATGAGGAGACAAGGACACAAGAGTGATGATCCATCTGTTTCTGCATTATAATATTCCGATAAGTTCTTAAAGACAACAAAGCCAGCAGCGCATCTTAAGGATCTTGCATTCTATAAAATATAAGAGACAGCTCTCCCTTGCAGATTTGTCTTACTATGCAGAAGTTTTTAAAGCTTTCCTCATATAATATAGGGAACTGATTCCTTATTATTGGTATCTGTGTGAGAGCCTGCCATGAGTATTAGGGCCTTTGATGAGAGTAATTAGCCCTAAAATCATATATAAGTAAGTAATGGTGCGGGTTTGTCTATTTCCAGACACCATGTGTGATTGCATTTTGCAGTGTAATGCCCTACTCACTGATAACTTTACATGCATTGGACAGAACATAGTGGGGACAACCTGCCTGTTACGTGTTCAGAGTCAACTGTAAAAGAAGCATATGCAGCTTCTTCATCCCCTCATTCAAGAGTTAATGTTATGGCAGAACTAACCAGTTGAGGAGGAGAAAATAGCTGAGTTTCTCTCTCAACTTGAAGGCTCGTACCTTGATTGGATTGGATTCACAGGATAAATGCTGTGGACTTGACTGGTCAAGGTTGCTTTCTCTAAGAATCTGGTTGACATGTGCAGATGGTGTGTTGAGTAACCAAGGACAGCAAATGGCGCCTTCAGTTGCACATTTAAAGATAGGGAAATAATAATACTTGCCTGGAGCGTGCTGTCATTTGATAGCTCTGTCAGGAATCTTACTGAACTTCAAATATTCAAGGAAACTATGCATCTAAGAGAATCAACTGAGTCAACTTACCATGACCCATAACTCCTGCAAGGTGTTGATGTTCCTTGCAGTGGTGAGTAATTCCATTAGAGTAACTGTAGTTTACAATGACAAGAGACTGCAGAATAAAAGAAGGTCCAGTGAAGCAAACATTCAAGAGAAAATAACTTGGATAGCTTACAATATCAATGAGCATCTGTATGGATAGCTTGGCCTGCTGTTCCTAAGTTGTATAATTCCTTTTATCTTTTGAAGTGTCTTTGCTGCTGTTCCAAACAGAATCAAGTCCCAAACTTTCTTGATATTCTTTCTTTTGTAGTCACATTCACTGACTTTTGCACTCTGGAGATTGGCCCAAGTCGCCCAAGTCATCAATTTTCTTCTTGTCTTTATTTATGACATTGGTTTCTCTGCAGACAACAGTAGCTGCAATCACAACCCATGGAATCTTCCCTCTCAATAACAATTAACAGAATGCCATGAGGTTTTGATGCACTCTGGAGTGACCAATTGTTGTTAAATGGTAGTGCATTGACAATGCATGCTGCTGACTGTAGTTGCACACAAGCCTAGTTTAGTGCAAAAAAGGCAATATCATTAAAGACCCAGTTTAAAGAGTATAAAATTGAAGTGCAACAGAAAATATAAACCTATTTACAACAGTATAGTTCCTTTGTAAAGGGTCATTCAAACTAGACTTGCACACTTTTCATCAACTGCAGAACCAGTCAGTACTAACAGTTGCCCAAAAATAAGAAACAGAACCAAGAAACTCAACTCACTCCATGTAGTATCCTCCACTTCCACAAGTCAATATATATACTCACATTTCAGGACTTGCCCAGTTGATAAAAAAAATCATAGCCCTGGAGAACTGTTTATTACATCAAGCTCCGTATCTAACTCACCTAATTATCACATCATATACTAATTTGTAGCTAGCCTTCTACAGAGAACATTCTGAAATTCAAAAACCTCTCACGCCATGGAACAAGTCAAGGGGTCAAGAGGGTGACAAATTGAAATATCTACAACAGAGGCTGAAAAATCGATTAGAAACCTCAAAAGGAAGGTGCAATCAGCTGTTCCTATTCCACCTTCCACTGGGGCTCTGCCCCTTGGAATCTGATGAAGTTGTCTGAGAAGCATAGCTTGATCTCTTCTTGTGGGTCTTCCATGTAAAGATCTGTCCATTCCACCTCATCTCCTTCACAGTACTGGATTCGGGCACTTCCATTTGCACTGACTTTAGTCTCTTCGGGCTGTGAACATAAGCATATTCTTTATCCATACCTTCACTACCCAGCAAGACATCCATGTGATCAACACCACTAATCTCATAGCTCTCTGGAGGCACTGGATCTTTCCTCTTCCCCTTAACATTTCCCGGTTCCACTGTTCTGCCATCGCTACTTATTTCAGCACCCTTCTTGACCAAGACCTTAGATTCCTCTTCTCCATTATCATTTCCTGATCCTGATGCCACATTTAGGCTACTTCCTACTTCATTGCTCTCAGAGGGAGGGGCATCTTTTTTATTTCCTTTTACCTTAATATTCAACATATTCTCCCTATTCTCTACCGCTTTCATCCACGGTAGAAAACTCAGTGTATCAGCATATACTACCTCCTTTCTTTTTCTTTTTCCAGAGATTCCACTGATATCAAAACCTTTGGACTTGCTTGCCTTTGAATCGGGTGAAGAGTAGGCCCATTCAGGCACCTTCATGATCTTCCATAAGGCGTGACCTATAATTCTCCTTCTGTCTTCTCTCCTCATCCATCTTCTAGAAAAGCCAGAACTCTTCATCTGATTGGGCGGCCAAATGGTTAATTTCCCTCTCACTTGGGACATCAGTGCCCAATGAACTCGTTCCTTTTAGCATGATTTCTTCTAGCATCTCTCTTCGGTCTCGTGCTGCAGAAAACAAATTGGATATTGAATAATGAGACAATTTTCAAAAGAGGACATGTACATATATTTTATTTAAATTCATCCAAGTTCTTTGCCATTTTAATATTTCTATATATGAAGATTATGTATTATCTCCTAATGTAAGTTGTCCATGGGAAGTACAGCCATGTATTATGCTGTATTTTCAGCTGGGGAAAAGGATAGTTTTCCCCCAATTTCCCACTTTTTCACTTTACAAAAAGGAAAAAAAACATGGGGAAAATGATTATTCACACACGTAAGATATTTGTGGTCCATTATGTCCAAGTCAATTGCATTCCAATGTGTTCTTCCCTTCCTTTCTTCCATCAACCAAGGAATATAAAGGAATAAAATTAATGACAAAAAATGTACATTCCAAGGGCAATAGTTGACGGGACATGTAGCATCACTAAATGCCTTAAATTGGGTCAGCAAAACAAATTATTTCACCTATTCTCTTAAGAAGAATGTTAATGGAGATAACAAACCTATGGATGTGGGATTAAAAAGTCCAAGCTTGAATGACCTTGGCATCTATGCCCATCTTTTGCTTTGCCCGTTCCAATATTACCTCTTCAATAGACCCAACACTGACCAACACAAAAACCTTGACTTCCTTCTTCTGCCCAATCCGGTGGGCTCGATCCTCTGCTGATCCATTTGGGGATTCCAATCACTATCAAATATTATAACAGTATCTGCCGTCTGCAAATTCAAGCCAAGCCCCCCAGCACGAGTACTCAAAAGAAACATGAAGTAGGACGAATCAAGAGCATTGAACTGATGAGAAGACGTCTCTTTCCTCAGTTTTAGTAGAACCATCAAGTCTCGTATACTTGAAATCATGAAGTTGAAGATAAATTTCGAGAATATCCATGAGGCGTGTCATCTGAGAGAACAGGATAATCCTATGCCCAGCCCTGTGGAGCTTTGGAAGCAAGTAATCAAGTAGCTCAAACTTTCCCAACGCTCGGACAATCTCATCCTTGCGCCATATGTTGTACTCTCCAACAAAGAGGTAAGGGTGGTTACAGCATTTCCTGAGTTGAATGGTCAAGTTTTGCAGGTTTTTTGACTTACCGGATCCTGCAGTAATATTTAAAATTCTAGTCAAAACAGAACTTCCAGCAGGAATTATCTAGCTGAATAATTCACTAAAACTCTCTTGAAGGGAAAACATGATTGCAATATGAAGTCACTCAAATCTCAAGGAATACTTCAGATAGGAAACATCAATTGCTAAGGATTCTTACATGTCATAAATTAAACCCAAAAGATTGTCAAAATTAGTAATTTACTTGTGAGTGATGCATGCCTATTTTAAATGATAGAATTATTGTTGTGTTTATAAGGAGATTGTGTGTCACGGCTTATCAACTTAGACTTTTAATATTGAGTAGATTTGTCAATTTAGATAGTGTAATATTGTTAATATTTTTAATAGATTATATATTTCCTTATTTTTCATTTATCACTTGGACTATAAATAGTTGAGTTACTATTGTAATTCATGAGTTAGTCAATAAAGTATTATATGCATGTTTGGCCTTTGGCTACTATATTCTATATCCCGTATATACTCCTATCAACTTATTTTGTTTTTAGCATTATATTACAGTGGGTCAGAGATGTATTTTCCTTTGCATGCCCAAATTGAGGAGTCAGAATATCAATTTTGTTGTTTTATCACCTTGGTGAGTAGTGAATAAATTTGGAGATTTAAATTTATTTGATTATTTCTATTTTAGTTGATTCTATATTTCCCTTTTTTTTCATTTACCTCTTAGCTTATAAATAATTGGATATTGTATTTCACGACCTAACCAATTAAAAATCTATGTTAGGTCTGGGGCCACCATATCCTATCGCCTCGTCTGTACACTCCTCTTAACTTATTTTATTTTTAAATTCTAAATATAACATTCAAAGATTTCCTGTTGTTTTAGATAAGCAAAATCAACCACTTCCTTGCAAATACTACATGTTGTTTTAAGTGATGAAGACAATATATTACTTCCAAATATGATATTGAAGGAATTTAATTTTCCGGATTTTTTTTAATAAAGTCTTACAACTGAGTGAAGTAGCTATACGGTGGTCAAATTATATCAATGTTAGAGAACACAATCCTACTCAAGGTTGCATAATATTCGAAAACTAAATTTGGGAAAATACAAAGATGGAAAATTAAATTAGTGAAATAGAGAAAAATAATATATTAATAGAGATTATAAAAATGAGAAATTAAAATTTATTTTTTTAAATACTAACTCTATGTATTTATATGTTTAATAACTACTAATATATTATATAATATTTATATTATAATTATATTAAATATCTACCATATAATTTTATTAAATAATATTACATTATAATTAAGTTAAATATATTATACTATTTCAACAAGTAAGTACAATAACTAATTTCAACAAACAAGTATAATAACTTGTATCGAAGTGGTATTTGCATATCAGTGTCAAGCCCAACTCGGCCACATCTGTAACTTGTTGGTATTATACCTTCTGCCATGCTGACAAGTCACATTTTAGTATTAGCTGGGATTTTCCAGGAACGTACTTTTCCACTTCATCCTTCTTCTTTCTCTGAATGAATCGTCTTATTACCTGAAAGGTGTCGTATAATTCAGAAACTAAAGTTCATAGAAACAATGAAATTGATAGTGAATATATCCTTTACTTACATGATGTAAACGATTAATAATTAGCAGTTCTTCTTCATCAGTAAGGGAAACATCACCCCTATCTGCAAAAGGTGCATTGAACCATTCTTCGAAATTCTGAACTGAATTGAAAATACCAGGAAGAAGAAAATTGAGCAGTGACCACAACTCCTGTAGACTGTTCTGGAATGGGGTTCCTGTTAATAAAAGTCTCCGCTGACAATAGTAGCTGCATCAATGAAAGGCATGATAAGTCTTCAAAGGTAAAGACATCAGATAAGTTCCCTCGGAAAAAATATAAATAGGAAGAAAAGGTTTCCGTATCATCATCCACTATTGGGTTCTGTAGTAATGTAAAAGTTGTAAAACTAACAGTCAGATTTACATTATTTTATAATTAAAAAACATCCATTCTGGGACTTGGGTATCAATTTAACATCATGAAAGTAATAATAAAGTGATCAAACCAGGCTATAATATGTACAAAATCATCATACCCAGAGACAAGTGTCTGAACAAGAGAGCACCCACGATTCTTTAACCGGTGCCCTTCATCAATAATCATATACTGCCACTATATTTTCTTCAAGAATGATTTATCTCTCAGGATAAGACTATAATGAGTGATCAAAACATTAAACCTCTCATTCAATGATCGCTCATCTCTCACCGCCTTCCTCTCATCAAGAGGTCCATCGTAAAGTACTGCTCGGATGTTGAAACATTAGAAACTCATAAGCATTTTTTTGGGTTGCGAGGACCATGTGTCTCTGTAATAGAGAAAGACTGCAGGGAAGATTTTGCACACCTAGGAGCCCAAGTAGAGAACTGGTTCATCCAACTTGGTAGCACAGCCTTGGGAGCTATTATCAAATAGGGTCCAGTCACGCCCTTGTTTTCCATGAGATATGCAATAAGTGATATGGTTTGTATTGTTTTACCCAATCCCATTTCATCAGCTAAAATTCCATTTAGGTTATTATTAAACAAAGAGACCATCCACTGAAGCCCTTCTAACTGGTATGATCTTAATTCTCCACCTTGAACAGTGGATGGTTGCTCAGTTACCTGCAGAATTTACAATGGATCAAGATATCAGAACTAGCCAAAGTGCAGATGTTAAACCCTGGTATATACTATGACAAAAATAAAATTAATAAATAATTGATTCCAATTTTTAGCAATTAAAAAGATTATGTTCTACCTTCTCTTGAATAGCATGAATAGCAGAGTTGTACTGCCTTTGATCTTTCAGTAAATCACTCGAATCATCATTGCGATCTGAATCAGTAATATCTGCTTCTTCAGGCTCAAATTCTCCAGGAGTCCCACTACTTGATGCATCTAGTTCTGCTTCCGAATCTTTAAGCGGCATCAGCATATCCAGCATCCTTTTGTCGTTGAACTGGAGCTCCTAAATTAACAAGGAGCTTGTTCGTTTCCTCAAGCAGCATGGTTAAACGTTCATTCTTACTCTCTTTAACCATTTTCATATATACTTCCTGATCATCAGCCTTAAGGGCTTGAAATTTCAACTTCTCAGCTCGTGTAGCTCGTTGCCTTTGCCTCACATGCCATGCCTATCAAAGATATGGGAGCTCTTAAGAATATTATTCCCTATGCTACAAGGTCTGCCTTCTCATTGCTCAAAGCTAGTCAACTTTGTGATTTTGGAAGTCACAAAAAACAGTTGCATATGCAAAAGAGGATAAATAAAACAGAAAGATGAGTACCTGGACTCCACCGTTCCTCTGCTTTCGGCGTTTCCAAGTAGTTTGATTTTGTAAATGGAATTCACGCACTGCATTAAGAATGGTCAAATGGGGATAAAACCGTCATTTCAACCGGCATCATCTACCAAACATATAATGGGACTTTGAAGATGTTGTAAACGCTGTGAGGCTGAAGAGAGAGTGTTGTCGAGGAGACTCCAAAGTTAATTTTTTCGGCATAAACGAATTTTCTTTAATTTTCATTCCAAATTCCATTTTAAATAACAGCTAAAAGGCTGCCCCGGCCAACCGTTGATACGATTTCGCGCGCAGCCATGGTGACACACTTTGAGACTACCCATTTCCCCAGCAGCAGGTCGATAAGAATTGTCAAATTGGGATCCCAATTTGACAATTCTTATCGATTGCATAGTGATTTTTTTAGTTGGCATGAATTTGCTTCATGGACGGGCCTTAATGGAACTTTGGTGGGTACTTCTCTATCAATAATGGATCTAGAAACTCTATTCAATAATAGAATTCAAATGTGGGAAAATCTTAACAAGATTAACTCAACGGTAGAAATGGTAATGATTATATCCCAACACATGTGATCGGCCCTAAACCAGGGTGGGTTGGATACCAGTTAACAATTTATATTTTATATATAAAAAAACATTTAAACTATGTTTGTATTAAGTGTTTAGTAGTGATTTGGATGTAGTGTTTATAAGAATGTGTAGTTATAAATTTAAATATGTTAAAAATTTATAATATTACATGTTTAGATGGATACGAGATAAATTATTATTAATAAAAAAATTAAAAAGATAAATTTATATTTTAATTAAATTAAATAACTTATTAACTATTATATATAATTAAATTATATTTAAAATATTTTATATAATAATTTTTATTTATAATATTTATATTATATAATTTTATATAAAATATTATTAATATATAAATCTATTTAAAGTATATATAAAAAAAATAATAAATAAAATAATATAAAAATAAATAAAAGTATTAAAATAATTTAATAAATAAATAATACAATCACTTTAAATAATCTCACTTTTCAAATAATTGTAATAATGTTAATGTCGAGTTCTACTAGTTTGGAGTTGATGATGAGCCACTCAAAATTTCTACAAACAATTCTATTTTTTTTACCAAATAAGTAATTTTTTCACCCATTCAAATCACTACACCCTAAATCTATCCAAACCACTCATGCATTTAAGTTGATAAATATTAACTTTTATAATTTTATCATTATATCTTATCTTTTAATAATTTGAATTCTTAATTTATAAAGTATTAATAATTTATTCATAAATATTAATATCTCTAAATATTTCCCTCCAAATCTTTTGTTAATAAATATCTCTAAATAAAATAAATACATTTAAGTTGATAAATATTAACTTTTATAATTTTATTATTCTATCTTATTTTTTAATAATTTAAATTCTTAATTTATGAAGTATTAATAATTTATTGACGAATATAAATATCTCTAAATAATTCCTACCCTCCAAATTGTGGATAAATTTATCATTAAAATTATTATTTTATAAATTAAATTTAATTGATGATATTATCAACATTTTACAAGTTAAAGGATTAAGGTGTTAGTATTTATATTTAATTTCATTCATATAAAAATATATTATTTATTGATTTTGTTTGTGGATAAATTTATCATTAAAATTATTATTTTATAAATTAAATTTAATTGATGATATTATCAACATTTTACAAGTTAAAGGATTAAGGTGTTAGTATTTATATTTAATTTCATTCATATAAAAATATATTATTTATTGATTTTGTTTGTGGATAAATTTATCATTAAAATTATTATTTTATAAATTAAATTTAATTGATGATATTATCAACATTTTACAAGTTAAAGGATTAAGGTGTTAGTATTTATATTTAATTTCATTCATATAAAAATATATTATTTATTGATTTTGTTTGTGGATAAATTTATCATTAAAATTATTATTTTATAAATTAAATTTAATTGATGATATTATCAACATTTTACAAGTTAAAGGATTAAGGTGTTAGTATTTATATTTAATTTCATTCATATAAAAATATATTATTTATTAATTTTGTTTATGGATATTCTTTTTGATAAAATTAATTTGTGTTAAAAAGTATATACCATCCATAAAAGAAGAGTGTTGCACCTCAGGAGTGTTTATTGTCATATTTTGTAGGAGCCGTGGTCTAGCCTTTTAAGTTATCAACAACAAACTTTATTGATTAGCTAATAATTATTAATAGATAATAATGTGATGGGACAAGTTTAATAAAATAATCTTAGTATTTATTTAAATATTCAAATAAAAATTTAAGAATTATTACCAATCTTGTATTTTTGTAAATCATATATTTTTCTTCATTTTTTAACCTTCTAATTTATGAAAAATATTTTTTTAATAAATAAATTGAGTTTTAAATCCCTAAAAAACTCTAATATCTAATGTAAATTAAAAATTAGTTTTTATCAGGATAATGAGATAATATAGAGTAATTATACTTAAATTATATTAAACCGATTTGAAAATTAATTTTTTTTGTAAAGAGCTAAAAATGAGAAATGATAAATTAATGTCATAATTAACTAAAAAAATAATTTAGAAAATTTTGTAAATTAAAAAAAATTATAAAATTGCTCAAATTAGGCCCAAACCGATCTTAAAACCATTAAAATCACCATAATTCAATTTAACTGAATCGGTCAATAGTCAGATTAGGTAAACACGGATTAAATCGATCAAACAACTAAACAACTTATTTAACCAACTACCACATGAGTAGACACGATCAATCAACGTGTAGCATGAAAAGCATACAAAATTGATATACAACTCATAATATCTAAAGAATTTAACTAATTGTAAGGGCTAATGAAAAATATTCTTAGTTAATTGGGCATGCCAAAAAACATGAACCATCATTAAATGCCAGTGTGGAAAGCACATATAATGATTTCTTGGAAACTCCCCCATCAACCTTTTTAGGTTTTCTACTCCCTAATTCTCCATTATTTGGCAAGCAAAAACCCATCTTCTATCGTTCTAAAAGTTAGGCGAGTCCTCGATTATAATATACCCAAGAGCTCTAGGATCCATATGTCCTACATTTAAGCATCAATTTCTGCCATAGGACTTTCTCAATAATTAGGGTCATGTTGGAGGATTACTTCAGTACAGAGAATGCTTGTGGAGGACTTCAACAACTATATAATCAACCTAATAATTAAAATATTACTTAATTATTGTCTATATTAACATGCATTTATCACACTATTTAATGTATGAATTTATTACAGTACTTAAATTAGTAACTAATTGTATATAAATAGAATGAGATAATACAATAAATAACACAATACAATTTATAATATTATATCTCTGGATTGCACTATTTTTCTTCTAGATTTCTTCATTTTATCAAAGCCACATTAAAACTTCACAGCATTATTACAGCTTTGAAGATCCATAACACGATTGCAAATCATCATCCATCACTCTTTACATTTTTGCTACCTACTATTGAAGACTTTTAAACAAAAACCAATATTCTCCGTGCATAGTATCAATCTTCTCATCCTTCTCTACAAAAATGAGTTACTCTATCATAGTAATCCTTAAAAATATGATCTTGCCTCCAGCTCCAGCAGCTCTCTTGACTCCGGCTCTAGTAATGCACCGCTCTCCAGCCTACTTGGAGATTTTCCTAAGTCTGATTCTCCTGCCATTACCTTCTCCAATCACGGACCACGAGGACTGTAAACCCCGCACATTTGAGTTAAGGAAAACCGGAAAAAGAACCGGTCAAACCGAATAAGAAAACAAAACCGGTTTACATTTGGGAATAAGCAATATGAAAATTTACAACTTTCGGTTGATCCAAATGATTTATTAAACATTAGAAAAGAAACTTAAGACAAACTAGAAAACAAGAACCAAATTGGTTCAGGTGAACTAGATTCCATAAGAACTTCAAAGTTAAGCATGGGTGACCTACTAGGAAGTATGATTTTTTGTAACCCGAAATTTCGGTCAAAAATTTTTATGCGTATGGCTTATCATAAATAGCCATCAATTAATATATATTTAATTATTGAAATTAATACCAATAATTTAATACCTAAATTAAATTATTAGAATTAATACAAATAATTTAATACCGAAATTAAATTATTGGAATTAATACAGAAATTAAATTATTGAAATTAATACTAATAATTTATGGAAATATTAATACTAGTAATAAATCTCACCCATTTAATACACGAGTTTTACGACTATATAAAGAGGTCATCCCCATTTCATTCTCCTCACACCTGAACACTTCTCTCTCTCTCTCTACTGCTCCATTTCCCGGTAAAGTTCGAACCAGAGCTTCAACTTGAACAAAGGTCGGGCTCTTTAGAATTGGGGAGAAGACAACTATCTGATAGCAAACTCCAGTCAATCCAAGAATCGTTGGAGAAGCGCTGACATGATGGAATAGTGAAACAACTTCGGCGGATTGAAGCTGCCCTATTTCGGCCAAGCTGGAATCGGCCATTTCAAGCCCTCCTCAGGCCAAACCAAGCCCTCCCAACACTTCCTCAGCCTTTCCACGGCCGAATTAGGACCGAAAGGTAAGCTAATTCGGCTCCCCTTTATAATTTTCGATCGGTGCTAGAGAGAGAATCGACCGAATTTCAATGACAAAATTCTAATCCAATTCTGCATCAATTGATACAATACTTGATTCTAGGATGAACCTCAGGACGAGATCTATCTGCCCAGATCGAAAGCTCGGACTGTCGTGCCTTCACCGATAAGTAATCGAAGCTTTCTCTCTCTACAGTCTGTTTTCCAGCAAAGCTCCGTATGAGCTCGTTCCGACGTTAAAATCTGCGATTCAAAGTTTCTTAGAATTGTATGAACATACAGAAACTCAATTTCAACTCCAATTTCAATAATTAGAAGTTGATCAGTTAATTTGATGAAATCAAATTCAGTAGTGTTGAATAGTTGAAATTGGGGAAAATTTGGGGATTTTCAAAATTCAAAGGGGCCAAAATACAATTTTATGAAATTGAGGGTCAATTGGGCATGAAAATAATGTTGGAGGACCAATTGAGGAATTTTGTAAAATTTGGGGAAAAACTTACCATTTTTGTGAAAGAAGGGCAAAATGGTAATTTTGGAAAAATTGGGGAACTAAATTGGAAATTTGGAAAATTAAACCCCTTTTTGGTGAAATTGAATAAATTGAGGTCCCACGATAAATTTTAAAAGTTACGGGACTCAATTTGAGGAAAAACCGACATTAGGGACTTAAAGTTAAAGATAAATAACTTTAGGGACCTAATTGCAAATAACTAAAAGTTTGGGTTTTCTCATTCATTAATGAATGAAGGCTGTTATGCCGAGTAATAATGAACAAGGTTGTTCATATCGTGTAGGAATGTTAAATACCAGGAATGCCAGCAAGGACAAGCTCGCGAGAATACAAAGAACCAGTCTAGTGGAATTCACGGCATTAACGGGTGAGTGGGTTTACTAACATCATACCCGGTTGGGGATGATAAGTGCCTCGATATAAAAACCCACTGTTTAGTGGTATTTTAATCATCACTACTTAGAGAAAGTGATGTGAAAGTTATGCGAAAAAAACTACTTACGAGTTGTAAGTAGATCATACCCGATTGGTATGATGAGACTTCCTCGAAGGAAGTTGAAAACCCGTTCATCGGTTATGAACGGAGATGTCCTTATACCGGTCGGTATGATGGACAGTAAAAACCGATTTTTGTCGGAATTTCTCTCCCCTAACTGTGTGCCAATGCTTAAACAATTTGGGAGACCTTCTCGACGGGAGCTCGAATAGCTTTGATAGGCCAGGGGCCTCGGTTTTGGAACTTGGGGGCTAAATGCCCGATTTTGAAAATCTCGTACAGTGGGCCCAAGGCCAGTTGGCACGAGCAGGAGCTCGTAAACGAACATGATATATGTGCCATAAAACTTAATAAGTGAATTGTTTGGCCATGGTACCAAGATAGGACCGACATGCTCAGTCAACTAGCGGCAGTGCGACATGATAGGTCGACGGACTAGTCAAGACAAACAGCTACGGGTTGAGTTGAGAGTCGGGGCCATTGGACTAATGGCACCACAGATTACATGGCAATATAAGAAAATATTGTTTGTGCATGCACTGTGAGTACCGGATCATCAAGACGCCCATGAGGGGTAGTGATGCGTCCTAAGGGCACTAGACGACCTAGTGGCTATAAGGGCAGTTCGTTGTTCCATGTGTCTGTGCGAAATCTGGAGTAGCACAAAGCGCATGAGACTGGGGTGGGGACAAGATGAGGTCTTTGTCCTCATATGGACATGAAGAAGTGATTTCGGGATTGTGGGTAGGATGTCACGTACATCCACTCAGTCCCAGGGTAGAAGTGGTCGTACTTCTATCCGGGTGGCGGGAAAAGTCGCTCCGAAGCCACTAGCGGGTTCAGTAGTGATACTGACTTGCGAATGTGTGTAACCTTCATGATAAAGGATGTGTGTTGGGTGATGACACACCGTGGTAACTATGAAATAATGGAAAAATCCAAATTTTTAAATGATGGGATTTTTGAAAACAAAGGAGTCTGGCACACTCCATATAAATGTTTTTCTTGAAAGTCAAAAGCTTTTAAAAACCCATTCACTGAGTAGTCATACTCACCCCTCCCTTATATCCCTTTCAGGAAATCCCGAAAAGCCTCCACTTAAAGACCGTCAACTAAGATATCGGTAAGAAAGGTATGTAAAGTTTTAAATTTCATATAGTTTTGATTATGCTATTCCAGGAAAAAGGTGCAAGTTAAAGGATGCCTTACTCTTTACGGTTTACGATAAGGGGAAACCCTTTAATAAACCGGGAGAGTGGCGGGTTGATCACGGGGATCTGACCAAATTGGGTTGGGGCGTGACAAGGACTCCTTCCAACTCCGCCCATCCTCGCTTCAGTGTTCATCCAATATCTCAACAACATCGTAGAGGAGGACACAATAGAGGAACTAATAGAGGCTGGAGAAAGCCTCTTGAAAATCGTGGGACTTTTTCTTTGCAGGGATTTAAACTGCGCAGATTTGGACCATGTTTCAACCCACGTTAGACAGATGCCTAATATCTTATACATTCTACAATTCGGCCCACTTCGCCTAAGCTCACTTCTTCCTATAGTGTGATATTCCAACTATGTGGGCTCACTGTCCCCTCGATCCATCATTATTCATCATTTGAATTAAAGCCCACATTCTCTATTACTCAGGCCCACTCTTCTTATGGACATGAACCTAGTCCACATCATCTGGACTGGTATGTCGATTCAGGTTCTACTAGTCATATTACTAATGATTTGTCACACTTGTCTATTTAGGACAATTTGACGCTTTCTGAGCACCTCACGATCAGAGATGGGACAGGTTTACCTATATCTCTTTTAGATCTGCCTATTTAACCTCACATTCCCGACGTTTCTCACTTTCTAATATTTATTATGTTCCCAAAATTTCTCTCAACTTATTATCTATGTCTCATTTCACTTAAGACAATTCATGCTATTTTGAATTATATCCCACTCATTTTATTATAAAAGATCTCTTTTCTCATCAAGAGCTGCTCCGCGGGAGTTGTACGAATGGTCTCTACTATTTACGCACTCGTCGTAATATTTCTTCTATTGCTTGTATTAGTCGAATAGAGTCTGTTCCTCGATGGCATCAACATTTGAGTCACCCTTCTTTTCAAATTATGAGTCATGTGCTTTCCCATCATTTATCAATGAGTAATATTTCTCACTTACCATTTTGTGACTCATGCTCTTGTGGTAAAATTACTCAACAACCATTTTCAGTCACTCACCATAAGAGTACCCATCCTCTTGAATTAATTCACACAGATATTTGGGGACCATCCCCCATTATTTCCTTTACAGGTCATCACTATTATGTTCATTTCTTGGATGATTATAACAAATTTTCATAGTATTTTGTTATGAAATAATGATATGATGTTCTCTCTATTTTTTGTGTATTCCGTTTACAAGTTGAAAATTTACTTGGTCAATGGATTAAATCTCTTCAATCTGATGGTGCTAAAAAAATTCTTTCTAGTGCTGTCCAATTTGAGTTACAATCCACAAGCATTCTCCACCGGATCTCCTGTCCACACACACCTCAACAAAATGGGTCTACCGAACGTAAGCATCGTCACATTATTGATATGGGTCTTACTCTTCTTATTCACTCTCATGTTCCCACCAAATATTGGCCGTTTGCCTTTGAGACCATTGTCTTCCTTATCAATCGCCTTCCCACAAGATCTCTCAACTTCTGATCCCCCTATGAGGTACTTCATCATTCTACTACTGATTACAAGTTACTTCGAGTTTTGGTTGTCATTGCTTTCCTTATCAATCACTTTCCCTTATCTTACTCACAAACTTCAACCTCATTTCACTCCTTGTGTGTTTCTTGGATATCACTCCAATTATCTCGAATATCGTTGTCTTGATACTCACACAAGTCACATATTCTCTGTCGCACTATCCATTTTGATGAATATGTTTTTTCATTTGCCTCATCGAGTTCCACATGTATGCCTTCCCCTCCTCCTATAGTGCACTCTCCTGTGGTGCATCTCCCCACGCTTGTCCCATCTCCACCTCTGAACTTAGGTATGTTGCCCCAATCTCCTACACAAACACAAGTTGACTCACCTGTTGTTTATGTTGAGGATGATCATATTGCACCATCTTCCTCTCTTGCATTGGATCATGCTCCTGTTCCACCTCTAGTTTCGCATATGGTGACTCGTTCTCATGATGGTAGTTTACACCCATGATGCTTCACTATTGATCCTACAGTGTTCATTGTCTCTATGGAACCTCGTACTTATTCCCAAGCTTCTCGTCAATCCTTCTGGGTTAAGGTCATGCATACTGAGTTCGCCGCTCTTCTTCACAACCAAACTTGGGATCTCGTGCCTGCTCCATCTGGTCGGCCTATTGTGGAGTGCAAATGGGTTTACAAAATCAAGTATCATTCTGACGACTCGGTGGCTCGATATAAGGCTTGTCTTGTCACAAAGGGCTACTCACATTGCCCTGGTCTTGATTATGATGATACTTTTAGCCCCGTTATTAAACCTATCACTATCTGAGTAATTCTTTCCCTTGCTGTATCTTTTAATTGGCCCATTCGTTAGCTTGAAGTGGATAATGCTTTTCTTCATGGTTATCTCAACGAGGAAGTTTATATGGATCAACCCCTGGATTTATCGATCCTTGCTTTCCTAGCCATGTTTATTGCCTCCGCAAATCTCTCTATGGCCTCAAACAAGCTCCTTGTGCTTAGTTCTTCCACCTGAGTCCCTACCTTCATCAACTTGGTTTTTGTAGCTCTGCTGCTGATAGCTCTCCATTTATCTACCACACGAGTGGGTTTGTTATTTTTCTACTTATCTATGTTGATGATATTATTCTCACTGGTTCTTCTGCTGCACCCATTGTGAACATCCTTCATGCCCTTCGTAGACAATTCTCTATTAAGGATCTTGGTCCACTTCATCATTTTTTAGGCATTGTACTTACTGCTCACTCTCATGGTTTATATCTCACCCAGTAGAAATATATTCATGATCTTCTCTCCCGGGCCGCCATGAGTACTTGTAAGCCCATTTCCACGTCAGTTGCCTATGATCCCCGACTTTCATAATATGATGGACTTCCTCTTTCCAATCCTACTGAATATCATCAACTTGTGGGCTCTCTACAGTATCTCACTCTCACTCGACCTGACATCGCATATGTGGTTCTTTAGGTTTGTCAATTTATTCATCATCCCACAACTACCCATTGGACTACTGTTAAGTGCATTCTCCGCTATCTTTAAGGGATACTTCATCATGGTCTTACTCTCTGGTGACATCCTCCTTCCGGTCTTCACTATTTTTCTGATGCTGATTGGGCCAAAAATCTAGATGATCGACACTCTGTTAGTGGTTTTACAATTTTTCTTGGACATAATCTTATCTCATGGAGTTCTAAGAAACAATAAATAGTCGCTCGATCTAGCAGTGAGGCCGAGTACAAAAGTCTTGCCAATGCAACCGTTGAGCTAATCTAGCTTCACTCTCTTCTTAAAGAACTCAACATCTCTTCCACTCATTCTCAAGTCTTGTGGTGCGTTAATTTTTCAGCTATTTATGTCACTGCAAACCCCTTCTTCCATGCTCACACCAAACATATTGAGATTGATTTCCACTTTGTTCGTGAACAAGTCCGTCAAGGTTTACTCAGTGTTCATTTTATCGGTACTACTGCTCAATTAGCGAATTTGCTCACTAAAGGTCTCCCTTCTACCCATCTCTCTCTCTTTTAGGAGGCAAGCTCAACATCCATGAACTCCCGTTGAGCTTATGGGGGAGTAATAACCAAAATATCACTTAATTACTATTTATATTAATATGCATTTATTACACCATTTAATGTATGAATTTATTACAACACTTAATGTATTAACAGTCTTTTGTAACTGCTTATTATTTGTTACTAATTATATATAAATAGAATGAGATAGTACAGTGAATAACACAATATAATTTACAATCTCATATCTCTCGAGTGCGTTCTTTCTCTTCTAGATTTATTAATTTCCTTTACAATCGAATAGAAGAACCTCAAAATGCAAATCACTTCCATCCAAATTTCCCATTCGTGATGGGTGACTAAGCCTTGACAAGACTTCCCTCTTGAAGACAGAATTGAATAAAGTCAATCCTTCTCCTATAGTTAGCATGCGTCCGATCCTTCATATTAGGAAAGCTCATGTGTCACTCCCCGACCCGGTTTGGTCGGATCCCCATGATTAACCTGCCACTCTTCCGGTTTATTAAAGGGTTTCCCTTATTATAAACCGTAAAGAGTAAGACGTTCTTTAAACCTGCACCTTTTCCTAGAATAGCATAAACAAAACTGCATAACATTTTAAATTCACCATACCTGTCTAACTGGCGTCTTAATTGATGGTCTTTAAGGGTAGGCTTTCCGGGATTTCTTGAAAGGGATATAAGGGAGGGGGTGAGTACGACTACTCAGGGAATGGGTTTTTAAAACCTTTAACTTTAAGAAAAAGATTTGTTTTGGAGTGTGCCAGACTCCTTTCTTTTAAAAGTTCTTTGATTTCAAATCTCAATTTTTACCACCATTTCTTTATTCAATCACGGTGTGTTATTACCCAACACACATCCTTCATCATGAAGGTTAAACACACATTCGCAAGTTAGTACGTTCACTGAACCCACTTGTGGCTTCAGAGCAACTTTACCGGCCACCCAGATAGAAGTACGTTCACTTCTACCCTGAGAATGAGTGGATGTTCGCGACATTCGGCCCTCAATCCTGAAATCAATTCTTCGTGTCCGTATAAGGATAGAGACCTCATCCTGTCCCCACCCCGGTCTCATGCACTTGGTGCTACTCCAAATTTCACACGGTCACCCGGTACAACGAAATGCCCTTATACCCACTAGGTCGTCTAGTGACCTTAGGATGCATCACTACCCCTCTTGGGCGTCTTGATGGTCCCGTAATCATGGTGCATGCACACTCAGTGTTTTCTTATCATGCCATATAATCTGTAGTGCCATTGGTCCAATGGCCCCGACCCTTAAGTCAACCCGCAGTTGTTTGTCTTGACTGGTTCGTCGACCTGTCATGTTGCACTACCGCTAGTTGACTGAGTATGTCAGTCCTATCTTGGTACCATGACCAAACAATTCCTTTATTTAAAGTTTTATGGCATATAACTCATGTTTGTTTACGAGCTCCTACTCGTGCCAACTGGCCTTGGGCCCACTGTACGAGATTTTCAAAATCGGGCATATTAGCTCCCAAGTTCCAAAACGAGGCCCCCAACCTATATGAGCTATTCGAGCTCCCATCAAGAAGTTCTTCCAAATCGTTTTTAGCATTGGCACACAGTCAAGGGAGAGAGAGCACTTCTGACAAAAATATGTTTTCAGCTGTCCATCATACCGACCGGGTATAAGAACATCTCCACTCATAACCGATGAACAGGTTTTTAACTTCCTTCAAGGAAGTTTCATCATACCAACTGGGTATGATCTACTTACAAAGGGAAAGTAGTTTTTCCGCATGTTTTTCACATCACTTCTCCAAGTTGTGATGTTTAAAATACCACATAGTAGTGGGTTTTCATTTCGAGGTACTTATCATCCCCAACCTAGGGATCCTTCCTAGATCAAACCACACCTTAATTGGTGGCCCGAGTAGTGCAGATTTCTTAGTTTAAGTTTTAGCACAAATGTACTATGAACAGTACTTTTCAGCGAGGGGCGACAGAGGGGACTTACCAACTTAGCTCAGGGAAGGTTGAGGCACCTCTAGATGTGGTCTAGGGAGCTTGCTTTGGCTGGAATTGGTATAGGGAAGGCTCGAATGAAGCTCAAGTAGCTTGGGCTGTAGACCGCCAAGGAGCAATGGTACTGTACGAGCTTCCCAACTCTTCTACATTGGCCCTCGGGCTGAACGGAGGGTGCAGCTGGGTAGAGGACTTCCTCTCGGTTCTAAGGACATCAAATGCAGCTTCTGTGGTTGAAGAAAACCTTATTGCCGGAGCTTTGGTTTGTTGCTCGCCGGAAAATGGAGTACTTCACCTTCTTCGCTAGTTTGTGGGAAGTTGAGAATGAATGAAGGGCTGCTCTTTATATAGGGAGCTTGGCAACTAACCAGGCTACTGACTAACATAAGACTCAGCCTCCGACTCGCTACTAGAGGTCATATCGGAGCCCTTTCCGGGTCGTTGGAGGAATCACCCTCCTTCTCTCTCTTTCCTTTCTGTCAACTAACTAAGGAAGAAGACGATGATGTGATGGGCATGCCACGTGGCATACTGTGATTAGTTGGTTTTTCTGACATGGCGTTCCAACTCAGCCACCGCGTCAGCCATTGACTGGACACATGGTAGCCTCCCATTAGTTGCTTGTGTTTGCGTGGTATGCTGACTGTTGTCCGTTGACCATTGACCGAACATGTCTGAGTGGCTACTGACCGTTGACCGGCTGGACCATTAACCCATTCGGTCCGACCGAGTTTGGTGAGGCGAATTCGAAAATCAACTAGTTTAGGCCCGATTCGACAGGTTTTCTAAAAATAAAAAAATTTATAAATTTATCTAAATTCATTTTCTAACTAATGGTGGCTTCAATTTTACAATTTATATTTTTAAGCCACCTAGAAAATGAATTATTGAACCGATTCACCATGGTTCAATCCAGTTCAGGTCCGGTTCACCCCGAACCGGTCAGATTTTCCCATCCAATTTACTTCATGGTTCTTCCCCATGATTTTATGACTTTTTGGTCACTTGGGATTTTCTAATTTCCCATTTTTACCATTCTTTACCATTTTTGGTTCACTTAACAACTCATTTTTCTCATGAAGATCACTGGTTCTTTTCTTAGTTTCTTTGGTCCAAGCGGACAAGTTTCACAACTCTCCCCTCCTTTTAGGAGTTTTGTCCTCAAAACTTAGTGGCTCCCCCTTTAAATTGGGAATGAATTCCCTTGTGGTCAACTTGGGGTTTGATTGGATACTCTACTTCCTTGGTTGCCTCTTTCACTCACTCATTTGCTCCCTTGGACTTAGTCCCTTTGACTTGTCTTATCCCCGTGTCCAAGTAATCTCTTATATCCAATGTTTCTTGTCGCTTGGGGTAAGACCCTTCCTCTTGAGAGTTTTGATCGAAATTGGGAGTTCTAACATGTCCGACCGTACCTGGGTTCATTTATTCCCTGGTCGTTGATTCTCCTTAGCTCGTTTTCCCTTCGAGCTTTTTGTGCTTGTCTTTCACGAGTTTTGGTGTTATCCCCCTTTTTTGTCCTTTAATCCATTCTTTCACACTTGAGTCCTCTTTTCATTGGGACTATTGGTCCTTCTAAGTAGTAGGTTTTCATTTCGAGGTACTTATCATCCCCAACCGGGCATGATATAAAATCCCACTCACTCTTTTATATAGTGAATTCCACTTGACTGGTTCTTTGTATTCATGCGAGCTTTCCTACGTGATATGAACATCCTTGTTCATTATCACTCGGCCTAATAGCCTTAATTCATTCCAAATGAATGAGAAAACCAAAATTTCTATTTATTTACAATTAGGTCCCTAAAGTTATTTTTCTTTAACTTTAAGTCCCTAATGCCGGTTTTTTCTTAAATTGAGTCCCAAAACTTTTAAAATTTCTCTTAGGACCTCAATTCATTCAAATTCACAAAAGGGGTTTAATTTCCCAAATTTCCAATTTGGTCCCCTAACTTTTCCAAAATTACCATTTTGCCCTTCCTTTACAAAAATGGTAAGTTTCACCCCAAAAAATCTAAAATCCCTCAATTTGCCCCTCTAACATTTTTATCATGCCTAATTGACCCTCAATTTTTTAAAATTGCATCTTGGTTCTTTGAATTTTTGAAAATCCCCAAATTTCCCCAATTTCCCCCCAATTTCAACTCCTTAAAACAACCGAATTTGATTTCATCAAATTGACCGATCAAACACATCTAATTGTTGAAATTGAAGTTAAAATTGAGATCCTACATCTTCATATTATTCAATAGCACTTTGAATCACTAGTTTTGACGTCGGAATGAGCTCAAACGAAGCTTCCCCGCAAAACATACTATAGAGAGAGAGCTTCAATTTCTAACTAGTGAGGGCGTGATGGTCTGATCTTTCTATTTGGGCAGGTAGCTCTCATCCTGAGGTTCATCCTAGAATTAAGAATTGCATCAATTGATGCCGAATTGAGTTAGAATTTCATCGTCAAAATTCTCTCGGTTCTCTCTCTAGCACCAGTCAGAAATTACAGCGGGGAGCTGAATTGGATTAATTTTCTGTCCTAATTCAGCCGTGGGAGGGCTGAGAAAGTGTTGGAAGGGCTTGGTTTGGCCTAAGGAGGGCTCGAATTGGCCGATTTCAGCTTGGCTGAAGTAGGTCAGCTTCGGTCCACCGAAACTGCTTCATTGTTCCATTATGCCAGCACTTCTCCGGTGACCCTCGGAGCAAACGGAGACTACAAGTGTGTAGCTGACATCTCCCCAGTTCTAAATAACCCGACCTCACCTTGTTTAGCTTAGAAAAGTGCCCTTGTTGGAGCTCTGGTTCAAGCTTCACCGAAAAATGGAGTTGTTGAGAGAGAGTTGAGTTTTCAGGTGTGAAGAGGATGAATGGGGAGGGGCTCTTTATATAAGGAGCTCGGGGACTCGTCAACCATCCGTTTGGCACCTTTATGACAGAAATTGTTAGCCTGAAATATACTGAACATAAATGTTTCTTCTTCATTGGCATTGCTTCGATTTTCCGGTGAGTGAACAGTGTTGTCATCTGAAGGAAGAAGATGACACTATTCCGAACCGGACTAGACCAGTCCGAATCGGGTTCAAAGCTTAAACTGGCTGGTTCACCCCCCATTCGACTGAGTTTTTCAAATCTAAAAATTTTTAAATTCATCTATATCCATTTTCTATCAAGTGGTGGCCTCAAATCTCAAATTTGAATTTTTTAAGCCACTCCTTAAAATGAATTTAGAATTCGGTTCAATAGTGGTTCAAACCGGTTCAATCTGGTTCGGATACGATTCACATGAATCGGTTTGGTTTTCATCTCAAATTCATTCTCAAGTCCATTTTCATGACTTTTGGGATTTTTTGGTCACTTAGGATCCACAAATTTCTTGGTTTTCCCTTTCTCTATCGGTTCCAGTTTATCAACCGACTCGGTTTATAAACGGGTTCAATCCAATTGGATATAGTTCATCTAAATCGGTCTGGTTTTTCTCTTCCAATTTGTCCTAAGGTTTTCTCCAAAGTTTTATGAACCCTTTGGATCACCCGGGAGTTGTAAATTTCTAAATTTCCCATTTCCTGATAATCGGGTTAGCGAACTGGTTCAATTTTCTCACTTGGTTTGACTGGTTCTTTTCCCGATTTTCCTTAACTAAAAAGGGCGGGGTTTGCAGAGTTCTAGTTTATAGGCCATTGGCCCTATCCTTTGGATTATGGTGTAGGGACCGATGTACCTAGGTTTCAACTTGCCCCATTGTTGGAACCTAAGTATTCCCCTCCATGGGGATACCTTTAGAAATACTTGGTCTCCCACACCAAATTCCAAATCCCTTCTCCGATGGTCCGCATAGCGCTTTTGCCTGTCCTAAGCTGCCTTAAGTCGACTCCTTATAATGTTTATCTTCTATATGGCGTCTTCTATTAGCTCAACCCTTTCTAGCTTCCTTTCTCCCACCTCTTCCTAAAATAAGGGGGTATGGCATGGTTGTCCATAAATGGCCTCAAAAGGTGCCATTTGAATACTAGCCTGGAAACTATTGTTATAGGCAAACTCTATTAGACACAAGTATTCCTCCCAACTCTTGTTCATGGTGAGTACGCATGCTTATAGCATATCCTCTAGGGTTTGGATCATTCGCTTAGACTGTCCATCGGTATGAGGATGAAATGCCGTACTCATGTGGTGTTTGGTTCCCAGGGCACCTTGCAAACTTGGCCAGAACCTTGAGGTAAACCTAGGGTCTCTATCCGACACTATGTTTACTAGGATGCCATGTAATCTAACAATCTCCCCTATGTATAGAGCAACTAGTTATTCCATGGAATTGGTCACCCTTATTGGTAAGAAGTGGGCGAACTTGGTCAACCTATCCACAATGACCCAAATTGCTTCTCGTCCCTTCCTAGTCACAGGTACTCCTGTGACAAAGTCTATAGTGATGTGTTCCCTTTTACATTTGGGAATTGGTAGGGGTTGTAGCAGTACTAAAGGTTTCTAGTGCTTAGCTTTAATCTGCTGACAGGACAAGCATCGTGTTACATACTCTACTATATCCCTCTTCATCCCTTTCCACCAATAACCCTGTTTGAGGGTGCGGTACAACTTGGTACTGCCGGGATGCATCGCATAGATAGAGTCATGTGCCTCTTCCAATATTATTCTCTTCAGTTCCTTATCTTGAGGTGCACACACCCTACCTTTATAGGTTAGCACTCTAACGCCTCGAAGGTTGTAGTTCGGGTTTGTCCCCTCGTTAATTGGATCCAAATAGGGCTGGAGTTCCTTATCCTCTTTTTGATGGACCTCTATTTGCTCCATTAGGCTGGGTCTTACTACTACGCCCGCCAATAGGCATCTTTCTCCTTTGTCTACTTTAAGGTCCACTTCCATTCTTCCCAATTGCTGCAATAAGGCCAGGTATCTCGTCTTTATCTGTGCCACATAGTTTGATACTTGCGACTTAGAGCATTTGCCACCACATTGGTCTTCCCAGGCTGGTATTCTATCACAAGGTCGTAGTCCTTTACCAAGTCCAGCCATCTCCTCTGGTGGAGAGTCAACTCCCTTTGAGTTAGAAAGTACTTAAGACTCTTGTGATATGTATATATCCTACACTTAACCCTGTATAAGTAGTGTTGCCAAATCTTGAGGGTGAACACTACTGCGGCTAGCTCTAAGTCATGTGTAGGGTAGTTCCTCTCATGTACCTTTAGTTGTCACGAGGCATAGGCGATGAACTTTCCTTATTGCATTAATACACACCCAAGTCCTTGTCCGGTTGCATCATTATCGTCTGTAAACTCCCCTACACTTCGGTTAGGCAGAGTGAGTATGGGTGTCATTGTTAAACGAGTCTTCAACTCTTGAAAGGATTTCTCACAGTTTTCATCCCACTTATACTTTACTCCCTTTCTTGTGAGACGGGTCAAAGGGGCAACTATCTTAGAGAAATCTTGCACAAACCATCAGTAGTACCCTGCCAATCCCAAGAAATTGCGTATCTAAGAGGGGTTCTTGGGTGCCTTCCAGTCAGATATGGCCTCCACATTTGCCGGATCCACCTTGACTCTATCTTTGAACACTATGTGCCCTAAGAACCCTACCTCTTGCAACCAGAATTCACACTTGGAGAATTTCACATATAAGTGATTATTTCTCAGTGTCTCCAAGGTGATAGCTAGATGTTCTTTGTGCTCCAGCCTAGTATGTGAGTATATGAGTATATCATCTATAAACACAATCATGAACTTGTCCAAGTGAGGTTGGAACGCTCGGTTCATCACACCTATAAAGGCTACAGGGGCATTTGTCAGGCCAAAAAGCATCACCCTAAATTCATAGTGTCTGTATCGGGACCGAAAGGAGGTCTTAGGGATATCTCCCTCTCAGATCCTGAGCTGGTGGTATCCTGACCGGAGATCTATCTTGGAGAAGTATGCTGCTCCTTTTAGTTGGTCGAACAAGTCGTCAATCTGTGGAAGTGGATACTTATTCTTTATGGTGACTTGGTTCAACTTCCGATTATCTATGCACAACCTCATACTCCCATCCTTTTTCTTCACAAATAGTACTGGTGCATCCCATGGATACTGACTAGGGCATATGAAACCCTTCTCCAATAGCTCGTCCAACTACTCCTTTAACTCCTTCAATTTGACTGGAGCCATGCGATAGGGGGCTTGGGATATTGGATGTGTTTCACGGATTACCTCTATAGTAAACTCTAGTTGTCGGCTTGGGGGTAGTCCTGGTAATTCATCAGGGAATACATCTGGGTAGTGTTCCACCACTAGGATGCTTTCTGGTCCTTTCTCCTCCGTCCTCTCATTGATGACCATTGCAAGAAAAGCTTGACAACCCTTCTATATTGTCTTTTGTGCTATTACGTGAGACACTAAGTGCATCTCTCCCTTCCTCATGTCTCCTTGAAAATGCAGTTCAAGTGTTTCGGGAGTGTGGAAAGTTATTACCTTCTTCCCACAGTCCACCTTTGTCTTGAGGGGTAATTAACCAATCCATTCCTAGTATTATTTATACCTCCGTTAGAGATAATGGAATTAAATCTGCCTCTAGTTTTTCTCCTCGAATCATAATTTCACATCCCTTTAGCTGTTTATCCCTATACGGTCCTTCTCCTAAGGGTGTGAGGATGTTGAGACTTTGTTCTAGGGGAAGACCTGTGACTAGATCTTCCTTGATGAAGGATCTCTTTGCTCACGAGTCATAGAGGGCGTAGACTTTTCTCCCCCATAATTGTATGTACCTCGATTGAATAAATGCACGTTTTTAGAGAAATAAGAATTTGAATTTCTTTATTAAGTAGGATCAAATTACATGTTTTGTCTAAATTTTGTTAGGGAGGTTTTGGGAAGTACCCGCTACTGTACTAGAGTCTTTTTTGGCCTCCTCTTAGGTGAGGTTGTATACCCTAGCTGGTACCCTTGTTGTGGTGTCCTGCCTTGGAGTTCTTGGGTTCCCTTGGGGTGGTCCAAACGTGTTTCGTTACATATTCTCCCTAAGAGTGGGGCATTCCCTTGCAAAGTGCCCCACTTTTTTGCATCTGTAACAGGATAAGCATGTTCCCTCATGGCACCTCTAGCATCTAAGATAGCGAGGGCTCCCTTGTAGCATGGTGGGAATCACCTACCTTTGAGGTGGTTGTGCATCCTTCCTCCTTTGGAAACACACCGTATTTCCACACTGAGGGCCAATTTGCTCCTTCCGTCCCCCATGGCGGCCTTGGCCTCTATCCTCCTTTCGATTTGGCCTGCTCCATCTAGCAATGTCGGGTTTTCACTAGATGATCACATTTGTGGGCCATACTAATATGGCTGCCAAATCAGTGGGGACGTCCTAGCACTCCCATCCGGTCTCGTATGTCCATGTTAAGACTGTCCATGAATTATTTGTAAATATCTACAGGTCCGGCTATGTAAACCCTGTCCTTTAAAGATAAGAAAACCAGGAAAAGAACCGATCAATTCAAAGAGAAAACCGAGTCGGTTAATGAACCCAAGCCAGTAAAGAAAGGGTAAAACGGGAAATTGGAAAATCCCATGGAACAAGTGGGAAAAGAAAACCAAACCGGTTTAGGGTGAACCAGACCTAAACCGCATTGAATCGGTGTGAACCATACTTGAACCAGTTTTTAAATTCATTTTTCTAAGTTGCTTAAAATATTCCAAAATGGGGAATTGAAGCCACCATTAGATAGATAATGAATTTAAAAATTTTTAATTTTGAGTAAACCGGTCGAATCAAGCCTAAACCTATTGATTTTCGCATTGAACCCTGTCGGACCGGTCCGATCCTATTCGGAACAGTGTCATCTTCTTCTTCAGGATGACAACACTGGTCATTCAATGAAGAAAACGGATGTAAAACCTTGATAATAAGAAAACCAGGGAAGAAACCGATCATTTTCAATTTGGAAACTGAGTCTGTCTACAAACTGGTATCAATAGAGAAAGAGCAAACCTGGAAATTTATGGACCCTAAGTGACCCAAAGAGTCCCAAAAGTCATGAAAAAGTGCTTAAGGATGAATTGGAGATGAAAACCAAACCGGTTTAGGTGAACCGGTTTGAACCACTATTGAACCAAATACTAAATTCATTTTGCTAGGTGGCTTAAAAAATTCAAATTTGAGATTTGAGGCCATCATTGGATAGAAAATTAATTTAGATGAATTTACAAATTTTTAGATTTAAAAAATTCGGTTGAATTGGGAGTAAATCGATTGGTTTAAACTTTGAACCCGGTTCGTACCAGTCCTGTCTGGTTGAGAACAATGTCGTCTTCTTCCTTCAGATGACAACAACAAAAAAAGGGTAAGAAGTAGAGACTAATATTGCATGAGTTTTGGGGACAAAACTCCTAAAAAGGTTGGGAATAATTGTAACACCATGTTTTTAGTAACAAGAAAAAAAAATTTAGAATAAAAAAACCAAATTGGTTTAGATGAACTCGATCCCATTAGAATACCGAAGTTAAGAATGCTTGCGTGAGAGTAGTGCTAGGATGGGTGACCTCCCGGGAAGTATTCATTTTACATTCTCTCAATAGTATTAGAGAGAGAGAGAGAGAGAGAGAGAGATAAGTTTTCAGGTGTGAGGAGAATGAATGGGGTTGAGTACTTTATATAGGAAGTAGAATTGTGTATTAAATGAGGAGTATTTATTACTATGGTATTAATGTTGTCATTATTATCAGGAAATTGATGGGCATTTATTAGTATTAATTCCAATAATTAAATATATGTATTAAATTAGCCGAATTCAGCCCTCCTCTAGCCAAACCAAGCTCTCCCAACATCCCCACAAACAAAGGTCAATAGTATGAATTCTTGATCCTAGAAGGTACTTCAGAAAAAGAGCTACCTTTCCCGATAGAAAGCTCGGATCGTCGCACCTCCGACGGGACAAGTGTGACCAGAACGCGAGCAAGAGAAAGCTTGCGTCAACTTGGAAAACCAACCGTGGATGAACACGTCACGGTTAACGGGTGAGTGGGCTTACTAACGTCATACCCGATTGGGATGATGAGCACAGTTTAAAGTTAAAAAAACCACTTACCAGTTGTGAGTGAGATTTTATATCATTCCCGGTTGGGGATGATAAGTACCTCGAAATGAAAACCCACTACTTGGTGGTATTTTAAACACCACAACTTAGAGTAGTGATGTGAAAATCACACAGAAAAACTACTTATCGGTTGTAAGTAGATCATACCTGGTTAGTATGATTAAACTTCCTCGAAGGAAGTGGAAAACCTATTCATTAGTTATGAGCAGAGATGTGATTATACCCGGTCGATATGATGGACAACTAAAAACATATTTTTGTCGAAAGTGCTCTCCCCTAACTGTGTGCCACTGCTTAAACGATTTGGGAGACCTTCTTGACGGGAGCTCAAATATCTCTTATAGGCCGGGGGCCTCGATTTTGAAACTTGGGTGCTAACATGCCCGATTTTAAAAATCTCGAACAGTGGGCCATAGGCCAATTGGCATGAGCAAGAGCTCCTAAACAAATATGAGATATATGTCGTAAAACTTTAAGTAAGTGAATTGTTTGGCCATGGTACCAAGATAGGACCGACATAATTTGTTAACTAGTGGCAGTGCGACATGATAGGTCTCTGGACTAGTCAAGACAAATAGCTACTTGTTGAGTTGATGGTCAGGGCCGTTGGACTTGTGGCACCACAGATTATAAGGCATGATGTGAAAAATACTGATTGTGCATGCACTGTGTTTACGGGACCTTCAAGACGCCCAAGAGGGGTAGTGATGTGTCCTAGGGCCCGGGACGACCTGGTGGATATAATGGTAGATCATCGGACCAGGTGACCTTGCAAAGCTCAACATAGCTTCAAGCGCATGTGATCAGGGTGGGGTCGAGGTGAGGTCTTTGTCCTCATACGGACACATAGAATTGATTTTGGGATTGAGGGTTGGATGTCGCATACATCCACTCATTCTCAGGGTAGAAGTGGACGTGCTTCGATTTAGGTGGCAAGTCGCTCCGACGCCACAAGTGGGTTCAGTGGACAGGCTGGCTTGCGATTGTGTGTTTTGACCTTTATGATGAAGGATATGTGTTGGGTGATAACACACCATGATTAATAAGAAATGGTGAAAAATCGAGATTTTTAAAGTGGAGAAAACCTAAAGGAAATTAAGGAGTCTAGCACACTCTAACTTAAAAATGTCACCCTCGTTAGGGTAAAGGTTTTAAAACCAGTATTTGAGGAAATGATATTTTAAAAGAAGATAAGGAGTTTGGCACACTCCGATTAAAGTTGTTTCGTTTATGAAAACTCACTTCCAACCCCCACTCACTGAGTTTTAGAACTCACCCCCTCCCTTTTACCCCTTTCAGGAACTAAGGGAAAACCAATCTTAAAGACTTCCCTATATAGGAACTATAAAAATTAGGTATGTCTGTTTTTCAGTTTTATATAATGTTATTCCAGGAAAATTACAGGTTTAAAGGACGCCTTACTCCTCCCAAGTTTAAAAGAGGGGAAAACCCTTAGTAAACTGGGAAGAGTGGCAGGTTGCTCACGGGGATCCGACCAAACCGGGTTGGGATGTGACAGACACCCTCATGTGTGGTCTCACAATTGGGTGTCTTGGCACCCGGGGTCATGGCTACATAACTGCCTCTCGCCTGCCCATGCCTCGTACACATGCGACTCAATCCCATCATCGCAATGATGTATTGGGATGATACCCGCACATCATTCGGGTCTCCTGGGAAAACAAGAAGATATCACACTTTGCACTCCCCCATCTCCTTTCTATTTTTTCTCGAGCAATGACACAACCACTTAGGTGTCCATATGTCGCCCCTCCCTCCTATACTTCACAAAATAAACAACATGACACGTGGTCATAATTGTGGCACTCATGGCCATTCTCATAACGGTGCTACATGCATCATGTTACTAGGAGCTCGATGCACTCATGATCGAATTTCCCCAATATCACACGCACAAGAACTTATGTATCAATCAACATGCTAAACATGGATATACTTGAGAGTCTAGGCCCTCACTAGCTGACTCCCCTTAATTGTGAGCACACAAATACCGGGGGTCCGACCCATCATGATTCCGCTTTCTTTATGAAACAACATGGCCATTTGACTCTAGACTCAGGTCTCACGGCATGATCATTGACCTCATCACTGTAGCAACATAGAACTCATACTAGGAGCCCAACCCTCATCGGCCATCTCCCCAATTCATACAATGGCTCTAAGGCAAAACAATTTTCCCCGTTTTCTCTTAATCGATATTAGTTTCATGACTTAGTCTTATGATCGATTCTTACTCATTTTTTCGAAAATCACATTTATTTTAGTGGGCATGATCTTATCCATTTGCAATGCTTATATGAGGTTTTACGGTCAACTTACAACTTATGAACACATGGTCACATAAGCATGTTATTTAAAATAGAGTTAGTCCAATAGGACATGTTGTCAAACCCACTAACTGCTTTCCATAGAATGTGTTCATTCCATGAGTTATCCTAGAATCCCATGCTTGATCTCGCTCTATGCCGCTTACATTATCTAAAAGGTTTAGCAACTATAAGGTTATATTTACTTCTGACCATTAACCATCCAACCTACCATATTTCTTTCTATGGTTTTATGATTTAGCTTTTGCCTAGGGTTTCGGGTTACCCAACTTGTTAACTGGTAACCTAACCCTTGGTCGAACCTTCTCTAAGAACAACCCTTGGCTCATACTTACTGTCATGCCCCAACCCAGTTTGGTTGGAACCTCGTGAACAACCCGCCACCCCTTCCTGTACTAAAATGGCATTTCTACCAAGATAGATAGGAAAGGTAAAGGCTTATAAACTTATATGTTTTCTATAACAAAATTAACAAAATGACTTAGTAGAAATTCACTTGTTATGGTAATTCAGACTTTCTTCTCAGGTGATCATCCTTCTTGATGTTGAAGCTTTCCTAAAAGGGGTTTAACGGAGGGGTAAGTTCGGAAACTCAGTAAACGAAATTTACAGGATATCATGACTTCCTATCCATGGTTAAGTATGCACTTAAGCAGAGTTTCCTTTCTTAAAAAGTATATGAGATAAGCAAGACTTCACTTGTCTTATCTTTTAATAAAAGGTTTATCATAAAATTTGTAGTTTATTTCATCAAGCTCAGGGTAGGCTCCTACCTAGTTGGAGGAATTTCATTAATTAGACCTAACAAGGTTTGTTTCACACAAAAACACAACCACACACCCTTTATCCATAAAGGGATCAAACAGTCTTAGAACAAATCCTTAGACGCTAACAACCTCGATATGTTCCACTTGTGGCCCGGAGTGTCTTTATCGTCCACCTTGATGAAAGGCTACAACCCCTACCACGTTGGTGAGAGGCTACAACCTCAACCAATTATCTAAGTGAGCACCCATGCCCAACCTCCCAAACTTATCGATACTCCGAAGCTCCAATTGTAAGGGTTAGACGTCACTCTTCTATCCCCTCGGTCTCAATGCGCATGAAGCTTCTAGAGCTTTAAGACAAACTAGAACAGTGTTTCTACCCTTGTAAGACCCTTGTTGTCCAGTAGCCCTTAGAACCAATACTACCCCATACTGGGCATGTGAAACTCGACCCTCGGACCAAGTAAATCAGGGAAAGAACTGGTGATTTTGAGGAAACTGAGCTGAAAAAGGAACAAAAAATGATAAAGATGGGTTAAAATGAGAAATTGGAAAATCTTACGTGACCAAAAATTCACAAAAATTACAAGGAAGAACCGAAAAGTGGAATTGAGAATAGAACCGGACCGATTCAGGGTGAATTGGACCCGAACCAAGCTGAACCGGGATGAACCATAGTGAACCAGTTCACAAATTCATTTTTCTAGGTGGCTTAAAAATGTCAATTTGGGACATTGAGACCACCATTAGATTGAAAATTAATTTTGATGAATTTAGAAAATTTTAAATTTTAGAAAACCGGTTGAATCAGGTCCGAACCAGCCAAAATTCAAATTCATTCACCAAATCCGGTCAGATCGGACTGGTCAACGGACAACAGACAACGGTCAATGGTCAATGGACAGCTGGCGCCCTGTCAACTACAACGGAGACACAAGTAGGCAATGGTAGGCTGCCACGTGTCCGGTCAACAAATAGTTGGTGCCCCATCAACATACCATGCAGACACGAACAACCAATGAGAGGTTGCCACGTGTCCGATCAATGGGTCAACAGTTGATGTGGTGTCCGAGCTAGCACTTCATGTAAGAAAAACTGACCAATCACAGTATGCCACTTGACATACCCACCATGTCATTGTCTTCCACCTTCAATCGTTGATAGAGAGAAGAGACAGAGATGCCGAGTAAGCTGGAGTTTTCGGCGACTCGAGTAACTCTCTAGTTAGGTCACTGATGATTGAGTTGGAGGTCGAGTCTTACGCTGACGTGTAGCCTAAGCAGTTGCCGAGCTCCCTATATAAAGAGCACCCCTCCATTCATCCTCAACATCCCACAATCAACCAAAGAAGATGAATTGCTCATTTTATCAGTGAACAGCAAACCAGAGCTCTGACATCAGGGGCTTTTCTCCACCTCAGAAGTTGCATTCAGAACCATTAAAACCAGAAGGAAGTCCTCTACAAAGCTGCACCCTCCATTCTACCTGAGATCCACCGTAGAAGAATGAGGAAGCTCAAACAGTAACACTAATCCTTAACTGTCAGCAGTCCGAGCTCAAATCGAGCCATCCCTAGGTCAATTCCGACCAAACCAAGTCCCCCAAATGCCACCTAGAGGTGCCCCGACTTTCCCCCGAGCTAGCACCGTAAGCCCCATCGCCGGATATCACTGTTCATGGTGCATTTATGTAAGAACTAAAACTAAGAAATTCACACTACTTAGGCCACCAATTGAGGTGCAGTTTGATCTAGGGAGGATCTCCGGGAGGAGAGCAATTCATAGAAAGCAAGAGCTCCGGTCGTCAGACCCACACCGGTAAGATATCAAAGCTTTCTCTCTTTAGACTAAATTTTTCGGCGAAGCTCTGTTTGAGCTCATTTCTGAGTCAAATAGAGCGGTTCAATGCTTAAAATGATGAGGTAGACGTAATAAAGATGATTTATATCACCAATTGAGACAATTAACCATGCTTTAGGGGTCAATTGAATGAAATTGTGATTTAGGGACCAAATAGCAATTTTTGAGAAATTGAGCAATTTGGGAATTTTTGGGAAATTGGGGGGTGATTGCAATTTAAGAAAAATTAGGGCATTTTCATGAAATTAACTCCTAATGGAGACCCAATTAAGCAATGGATGCAATGGAGGGCCAATTGGAAATTTTTGAATGTTCAAGGACCAATTGGTAATTTTTTAGAAGTTAAGGACCAATTGGCAATTTTGGGAAAATTAAGGACCAATTGGTAATTTTGGAAATGATGAATAATTGACGATTAGGGACATGGAAATTGAGGACCAATTTGGGAAAATTGAGGAATAATTGGAAGTAATAGGGACTTAATAGAGGTTAAATGACGATTAGGGATACAAATGTAAGGTTAAAAAACATTAAGGGACCGAAATGCATTTAAGGTATAAGGCAAGGGCCTATGTGCAAATATCCGAAACTATGGGGTCCCTTATGTCGATTATCCTGATATGGGTACTTGAACCATGCAGGAGCTGATTGTTCAAATATCGGTGCAAGGAAGCACACCACGAGTCAGGATCTCACCGGGATGGCCACGTCACTGTTACCGGGTGAGTGGGAACTGCTATATCATCAATTACGCTTGGAATGACCGTTCAACTTTGAAACCTATTTTCTCATAATTAACCTTCCATAACTGGATGACTATGCTTAAAATATTTGGGGGCTAATTTTGGGCTTAGGCTCGAGATGCTAGTGGGCCCAAGGCTAATGGATACGAGTGTAGATCCATCTAGAACGGATATGTGATATATGATGCTAAAAGACCTAAATAATGGGAACCTTGCATTATACCCATCAAGCCAAGCTAAGCTGTTGAGCTTTTTGGGCCGAACCGCTACTCTGCCAAAGCCAGGTCATCGAACTTATTAGGCTAGTATGCGTGGGCCGAAGCCAAGCCGACAAACCATTGTGCTAGAGGCAACAGATAAAGGTTATAATTTAAAAAGACTATTGATTATGCATGCACTGTGACGTTTGTGCCATCAGGACTCCTGGTAGGAGGTAGTGATGGAGCCCAAGGACTGCTAGACGACCAAGGGTGCATAAGGGCGGTTCTATCATTTAGTAGATCATGAAGCCGAGTAGCTTCCTGCACATGGAAACCGAGGTTGTAGGGGAAATGAGGTCTCGTCCCACTAAGCAAACATACTGAAGTGACCAGGGTTTGAAGCGCTAGACTATTGATGTCCACCCAAACTCAGAGTAGAGGCAGTGCACCTCTATTCGGGTGGACGACAAAGACTCACCAAACCACAAGCACAATGGTCGGGGACTGTTCTACGAACGTGTGATCCCTTTCTATGATAGAAAGGGTGTGTGATTGTTTGTTGAGGCATCTTCGAGCAAGGGAAAAAGTTAAAAAATAGATGAACTTTTATTTCAATAAATTAAGAAAGCATAAAACTTTTTTGTTAGACTGATTGTTGTGAAAGTTTGCTTCCCAACCTCCACTCACTGAGTTGTAGAAAGTCACCCCCTCCCATTAACCTTTTTCAGGAGAAACACCTTGCCACGACGAGCTTAGGTTGAGAGAAGAGGCCAATGGTACTATGTTTTGTATACTTTGTTATGGAAAACGGGTACTCCGATGCCTTTTCCTTCCTCGGACAATTAGTACAAGGAAGGGTGTTGGGTTCTTCACAGAACCCTGACCAAACCGGGTCAGAGTGTGACAACTTAAGTGGTATCAAATCTTGTTTTTCCAAACAAAGATTCAAAACTAAAAGCCCTAGAACACTAACACATGATAAACTTTTGTCAACATATATGGCCACCCTAGAGAAATGAATGAACCCACGATGCCGCCGCCACTTCGGAACCAGGCAGAAATCCTACCCCACGTGAGGGAATTAGCTTGAAAACTTAAGAGTCTAGGAGAACCTAACCCATGAGACCATGGGTGTCCTGCCCTGACCTGGTTTGGTCGAATCCCCATGATCAACCCGCTGTTCCCTTGGTTTAAGAGGGGTTTCCCCCTTTCTTTAATCAAGAGGAGTCAGGCGAAATTTCAACCTTGTTACCTAGAATAACATATATCAATAAAAATGCAAGCTTAAAAAGAAAATACTTTTAAGCATACATGACAAGTGGTTGGCCCTGGTGTTTTCCTTTGTCATTTTATTTACTCTTGAAAAGGGATAGAAAAGAAGGGTGAGTTTCTACAACTTAGTGAATGGATGTTTGAAAAAAGAGTTTTTATAACATAGTTTTTAATTGGAGTGTGGTAGACTCCTTATTTCCTTTAAGATTATTTATTCCCCAAATTTTAGTTTTTAAACACTTTTCCTCATTATCCACAATCGGTGTGTTTAACAATCAACACATGCCCTTCATCATGAATGGATCACACATTTTTAGGACAACCCATCCACTACACCCACTTGTGGCGTTGGAGCGACTTTATCGTCCACCTAGATAGAAGTTTGTCCACTTCTATCCTGGGAATAAGTGGATGTTTGCGACATCCAACCCTCAAACCCGAAAATAACTTTGTGTTTGTATGAGGATAGAGACCTCATCCTAACCCCACCTTGGTCTCATGTGCATTAAGCTACGTCAAGCTTCCCTGACTACTAGCATGACAAACTACCCTTATCTCCACCATGTCATCCATTGGCCCCTAGGACGCATCACTACCCCTCTTGGGCATCTTGATGGTCCCAAACCTTAAGTGCATGTACAAACAAAAGTTTTCCACAAAGCCATTTATCTTTGGTGCCACTAGTCCAACGAACCCGACCCTTAACTCGACCTACATCTGTTTGTCTACACTGGTCCGTTGACCTAGTCCTGTCGCATTACCACTAGTCCATCGAGTATGTTGGTCCTGTCTTGGTACCATGGACAAATCTCACAAACCATTCATTACGAATTTTCATGGCTTATCATAGTGTTTGTTTACAAGCTCCTACTCGTGCTAACTGGCCTTGGGCCCACTATAAGTTATTTTCCAAAACCGACCATTTTAGCCTTCATTCCTCACGTATGAACAAAAATGCCCAAAATTTTTAATTAATTACATTTACGTCCCTTAAGTTCTTTTTCCTTGACTTTAGGTCCCTAATGCTAACTTTTCCCCAAATTGAGACCCGACACTTCTAAAAATTCTTTTTGTGTTCTCAATGTACTCAAAATCATTAAAGGGGTTCAAGTTTTCTAAATTTCCAATTCGGTCCCCAACTTTTCAAAAATTGTCCCTACTTTATGAAAATGGCAATTTGAACCCAATTAATTCCAAAAATTGACCAATTGGTCCTCCAATATCCTTTCCATGGCCAATTGGCCCTCTATTTTGGGAAATTGTAATTTAGTCATTCAATTTTACGAAATCCTCAAATTTTCCCCCAATTTTCCTCTTTCAAACAGGCTGAATTTGATTTCATCAAATTGACCATTCAATTGAGGTTAATTGTTGAAATTGAAGGTGTCATTGAGTTCCTACACATCCATACAATTGAATTGAGCTTTGAATCGCATGAATTGAGGTTGAAACGAGCCCAAAAAAAGCTTCATCGGAAAACTATGCGTAGAGAGAGAAAACTTCGAAAGCTTACTGTTGGATGTGCGGCGGTCCAAGCTTTTAATCGAGGTAGGTAGCTCTCACCCTGAGGTTCCTCCTAGGACCAAGAATTGCAACAATTCATGTCGAATTGAGTGAGAATATGGTCAGTGAAGATTCACCATTTCTCTCTCTAACACTGATCGGAAATTACATAGGGGAGCTAAATTAGCTTACCTTTCAATTCTAATTCAGTTGTGTGAGGGTTGTGGAGGTGTTGGGAGAGCTTGGTTTGGCCTAAGGAGGGCTGAATTCAGCCAATTTCAGCTAAGCTGAAATAGGGCAGCTTTGGTCCACCGAATCTACTTCACTGTTTGATTACGTTGGCAGTTCTCTGGCGATCCTCGGATCGAATGGAGACTACCATTGGGTAGTTAACTTCTCCTCGAATCTAAGGAACCTGATCTCGCCTTCTTTGGCTTATAAAAGCCCATATGTCGAAGCTCTGGTTCGAGCTTCATTGGAAAACTGAGTAGTTGAGAGAAAGTGGAGTTTTTAGGTGTGAGGAGGATGAATGGAGAGGAGCTCTTTATATAGGAAGCTCGGGGACACTCCGGCCGTCCGTTTGGCAACTTAATGGCACTCATTGATGGACTGAAACATCCTGGACAAAAATGTTTTCTTTCCGCTGGCACTGTTTGTTTTTTCTGGTGAATGAATAGTGTTGTCATCTAGAGGAAGAAGACGACACTGTTACGAACCGGACCGGACAAGTCCGAATTGGGTTCAATGCTTAAACTGACCGACTCAGGCCCGATTCAATCGAGTTTTTCATAATTTAAATTTTCTAAATTCATTTTCTATCCAATAGTGGCTTCAATTCTCCAATTTGAATATTTTAAGCCACCTTGAAAAATGAATTTAACATTCGGTTCAATGATGGATCAAACCGGTTCAATCCGGTTTAGATGCGGTTCACCTGAACCGGTCTAGTTTTCTCTCCCAAATTGTCCTAAAGACCCTTTCCATGCTTTTTATGACTCTTTGGGTCACTTGGGATGTGTAAATTTCTCATTTTTCCCTTTCTCTAATGGTTGGGGTCTGTGAACCGGTTCAATTTTTCTCACTCGAGTTGACCGACTCTTTTTCCATTTTCCTTATCTTCAAGGGACGGGGTTTATAAAGGGTATCTCTTAAGACAAGGAGACTTTACGAAGAATTTGTCAAGATATTCGGGGAACCTTGCTTCGCGCTTAGGAATAGGGACATTTCCAGAGAAAGTGCGCATTCGGGTATGGTGACATGTGGAGGCCCCCAGCAAGCATCGGGAGAAGCTTTCCAAAGCTTGAGACGGAAAAGAAGCTATAAAGGTCCACGCAAGGAAGTAACTTGCTACAATTGTGGACAGAGGGGACACTACGCACGGAAGTGCCCAATACCACTAAGGAATGTGGTACCCACTCCTGGAAGCAATACCTCCATGAGCAAAGAAGGACATGAAGAAGGGAAAAGAAATGAAAAGAGGGCAAAAGAAGCCTCTCCCCCACGTAAACACCAAAGGACCCATGTAGGAACCGATGTCTAGATAACCTGCTATAGGTGTGGAGGAATAGGACATGGGGCGAGCAAGTGTCCCATGCCACAAGAATGGATGGCAATACCTGCTAAGAATACTACCTCCCTAACTAACAAAGCCCAAGAGGATGGAAGATAGGAGGCCGCCCAGAAGCCACAACTCCAAAGAAGTATTTCGAATCCACCCCAGAGATAGTTCCTCAAAATTCTAGCATAGAGCTTCCCAACCTTTCTTTTAACAATCTCCCTTAGAGAATAAAGGTCCACAAAGTGAACTGTATTCAATTCCCAAGAAATAAGATTTTAAATTCTCATAAAATTTTTGTTGCCCTAACTCGTAATGAGTACAATCAAAATCTCGTGCCCTAGGACGAATAAGGAACAAAAAGGACAAACATAATAATTACAAATAATGCCTTTAAAGGGGGATCAAGGTACTCTGACCCCTTGAAAGAGGCAAGCCTATGTAAAAGGACCGTGCATAAGGCTAAACCCAAAGAACGGGCAAACGAGGGGACCCTGGCAAAGGAGACGACAACCCCTTTTGGGATAGGTAAGCTAACCATGACCAGTAAACAAAGGAAAGAATTTCCAAGGAGAGAAGGACCTTAGAGGGTGTATGCCCATTAACTAAAGAACAATAAACCTCACGACTGGTCTCTAACCCCATGTACTTAAGGAAACATAGGATCAAACAACGAGGCGAAATCAGGAGTGCACAAGACGAGGAAAAAAACCAGAAGTTCCTCGGATAGAAACATGAAGTTAAGAATGACAAAGTGTGACATGCTATTAAGGTTAGAAACCCGCCCAACGAAAGCAGATAGCTAGTAACTATGGGATAATCTGAGCAGACTAAATGATGCCCTAAGAGAAATCAAAAGAGTGGTGACCACCCTTGTAAACCCCGTCCCTTTATAGATAAGAAAATTGGGAAAAGAACCAATCATTCCAAAAGAGAAAATCAAGTCGGTTCACAAACCGTAACTGATAAGAAAAGGTTAAATTGGGATATTGACAAATCCCAAGTGACTTAAGGAGTCATAAAAAAAGAATGGAAAAGAATCCTGGGATAATTGGGAAGGGAAAACCAAACCGGTTCAAGGTGAACTAGAATGAACATGATTGAACTGGTTTGAATAGCTTTCTAAATTCATTTTTTTAAGTGGCTTAAAATATTCAAATTGGGGAATTGAAGCCACCATTAGATAGAGAATGAATTTATAAATTTTTAATTTTGAGAAAACCAGTCGATTTACACATTGAACCCGATTGGACCGGTTTGGTGCAGTTCAGAACAGTGTCATCTTCTTCCTCAAGATGACAACACTGTACATTCAATGCAGAAACGAATAATGCGGGGGAAGGAAAAATGTCTCCATTCAGATCATTTCAGGGCAAGGATAGGCTCCACCAAAAATGAAAGATGTCGGGCAGTGGGGCCCCAAGCTCCTTATATAAAGAGCTACTCTCCATTCATTCTCCACACACCTGAAATCTCCATTCTCTCTCAACTGCTCCATTTTTTAGTGAACCTCAAACCAGAGCTATGATATAGGCATTTTTTCTCAGCTTCAGAAGGCACGATCGAGTCCTATAGACTTCGGGGGAAGTCAACTATCAGATAGAAACTTCCTTTCGACCCAAGGATCGACAGAGAAGTGCTGGTAGAATTAAATAGTGAGGTAGATCTAATGGACCGTAGCTACCCTATTTTGGCCAAGCTGAATTCGGCCAAATTCAACCCTCCTTCGGCCAAACCAAGCCTCCCCAACACCCCTACAACCCTCATATAACCTTAACAGAGCTGAAAGGTAAGCCAATTCGACCTTCCTCAATCGTTGCTGGTCGGAGTTAAAGAGAGAAAGTGCTAAACTTTACTGATAAAATTCACCCTCAATTCAACTTCAATTGTAGCGATTCTTGATATTAGAAGGAACCTCAAGACAAGAGCTACCTCCCCAGATCGAGTGCTTGGATTGCCGCGCCTCCGAGTATGTCACACCTCCGAGTATGCCACGCCTCAGGACAAAAGCTCATGTAAATTTGGAAAACCAATCGAGTACGAACACGTCATAGTTATCGGGTGAGTGGACATATTTACATCACACACAATTGAGATGGTGAACACTTTAGAAATGAAAAACTACTTGTGAGTGGAGCTTTATGATCATACCCAGTTGGGGTGATGACAAATTTAAGCTAAAACCTACTTACTGATTGTAAGTAGAGGAAATCATATTCAGTTGGTATGATGAGCTTCCTTGAATGAAGGAGAAACCTGCTTGCTGGTTGTAAGCAGAGATATCATCACACCCGGTTGGTGGATGAAGTGAAAATATATTTTTGTCAGAAGTATTCTCCCCTAACTGTGTGGCAATGCTTAAACTATTTGGGAGAACTTCTTGATGGGAGCTAGAGTAACTCAGATAGGCTAGAGGCATTAGTTTTTTAACTTAAGGGGCTAAATGTCCAGTGTTGGAAAACCACGTGCAGTGGCTCAAGGCTAGTGGGCACGAGGAGGAGCTCATAAACAAACTTGAATTGAGAAAGCCATGAAATCTCTAATAAGCTTGTTGTGTGATTTCACCATGGTACTAAGTTAGGACTGACAATACTCGATAGACCGGCGGCAGTGCGTTAGGGCCAGGTCAACGGACCGGCCTAGACAAACAACTGTAGGTCAGGTTGAGGGTCGGGCCCGTTGGACTAGTGGCACCAAAGATAAATGGCCAAATGTGAAAATTTTTGTTTTGTGCATGCACTTGAGGTACAGAACCATCAAGATGCCCAAGAGGGGTAGTGATGGGTCCTAAGGGGTACTGGACGATATGGTGGAGATAAGGGCAGTTAGTCACTCCAGTTAGTCAGGAAGCCCGAAGTAGCTTCTTGCACATGAGACCGGGGTAGGTCAGGATGAGTTCTCTGTCCTCATATGAACATGGAGTGGAATTCAAGTTTGTGTGTTAGATGTCAAGAACATCCACTCAGATTTAGGGTAGAAGTGGACGGGCTTCTATCTTGGTGGCCAGTAAAGACCCTTCGAGCCACAAGTGGGTGCAATGGACAGGCACCTACGAATGTGTGTACCCTTCCCGATGAAGGGCGTGTGTTGTTTGCTAAACACACCTAATCACAAATGGAAAGAGGTTTGTGAGAAACTGGAATTTAAGGAAAGATCCCTTCTTAAAAGAAATAAGGATTTTGGCACACTTCGAATAAAGTTGTTTTCTTGAAAACTCACTCCCAACACCTGCTCACTGAGTTATAGAACTCACCTCCTCCCTATTTACCCCTTTCAGGTAATCGAGGAAAGACCCTTTCTAAAGACCTTACTAATTTGGAACAATACAGGTATGTCTATCTTAAATTACTTAGTTTTGTATAATGCTATTCCAAGAAAGATAGGTAAAAAGGACGCCTTGCTCCTCGTGGTTTAGAAGGGGGGGGGGGGGGGGGGGGCTAGACCATGAGAGTGGCAGGTTGCTCACGAGGATCTGACCAAACCGGGTCGGGGCGTGACAACTTGAGTGGTATCATAGCCCATTTCCTCGAATGCATTAATAAGACTATATAACATAGTAACTAAGAGGAATAAATCTTAAAATTTCAGACGGCTATCAAGAGAGGAACCAAGAGAACAAGACCCGTAATTTCTGACACTGCTCAACAACCCCTTCCTGTGGAAACTCCCCAAGAAGCCCAAACAGTTCCACTTAGACTAAGCTCGAAACATCAGAGATTGTACAAGGAGTTCACTCGGGTGTTTAGACGGCCTAACCTCACCCCTGAGGTGGACACCAACTCTCGAGCTGAGCCTGAGGAAGTACAATCTCATCCCCCTCCTGTTAATAATCCCCCTCTAGTTGACATCCTTAGGCTCATGAGGATAGTCAGGATTTCACCAAAGGACATGGTGATCCTTGGTAGAATTCTTCTTGGAGGCTAGTGTGAAGAGATTGTGGGATAATGTTAGGAACATGCATACCACCACCCCCTCCTAGGAAAAATTTGAGGAGAGGTACACAGAGGAGTACCTGGCTTTGCATCTTATTAATGAGAAGAAGTAAGATTTCCTCCCACTCCGGCAAGGGCTCTATTTCAGTGTATGAAAATAAGTTCAATGAGTTAAGACCCTTTGCCCCTGACCTAGTTGGACCTGCAGATATATGCCAATGATTCGTGGACGGTATTAACATGGAAATATGAGACCGGATCAGAGTACTAGGATGACCCACGTATCTGGTAGAGGTGATCAGTATGGCTCACAAATGTTAGCGACTGGTACAAACTCAGCGTCGCCGAATGGAGCAAGCTAATTAGAAGGAGGACAAGGGCCAAGGCCATCATGGAGGATAGAAGGAGCAAAATGGTCCAAGATGGGGAAACATGGAGGGTTTCCAAAAGAGGAAGGACATACAACCACCCCTAGGAAGAGTAATCCCCATCTTACGACAAGGAAACCCTCGTTGTCCTAGATGCTAAAGATACCAGAGAGCCTGCTTATCCTGTTTCGGATGTAGGCAGGTGGGGCACTTTGCAAAGGAATGCCATAGTCTTAGGGAGAATAAGCAACGGAATATGCTTGGACCACCTCAAGGGAACCCAATGACTCTTAGGCAGGACACCACAACTAGGGTACCAGCTAGGGTATACAACCTCACCAGGAAGAGGCTAGAAAAAGACCCTAGTACCGTAACGGGGACTTCCCAAAACCTCCCTAACTAAGATTGAGGCAAAAGTTGTAAATTGATTTTTCTTATCCAATAAAGAAATTTCTTCTTCTAAAACATGCATTCTTTTCAATCAAGGTACGTACACTTGTGGGGAAGAAAAGTTTATGCCCTCTTTGACTCGGGAGCAGAGAGATCTTTCATAAAGGAAGATCTAATCCCATGTCTTCCCCTAGAACTTACCTCCCTAGAACAAAGCCTTAACATCCTCACACCCTTAGGAGAAGGACTAGATAGAGACAAACAATTAAAGGGATGTGAGATCATGATTAGAAGAGTTAAACTAGAGGCTATTTAATCCCATTACCTCTAAGGGAGGTAGAAATAATATCAGGAATGGATTGGTGAAGTACTCATCAAGCCAAGATGGACTGTGGGAAGAAGGTAATAACTTTCCACACTTCCGAAACAGTTGGATTATGTTTCTAGTGAGATAAAAGGAGGGGAGAAGTACAAATAGTATCCCACATAAGAGCTCACAAGATGATACAGAAAGGTTGTGAATCTTTTCTAGCAATGATCATCAATGGGAAGTCTTAGGAGAAGGGACCACAAGGCATCCCAGTAGCTAAACTCTACCCGGACATATTTCTAGAAGAATTACCCGGATTTCCCCAAGCCGACAACTGGAATTTACCATAGAGGTAATCCCCGGAACACATCCCATATCCCAAGCCCCTTATCGCATGGCTCCAGCAGAGTTAAAGGAATTAAAGGAACAACTGGACGAGCTATTGGAGAAGGGTTTCATACACCCTAGCCAGTCTCCATGGGGTGCACCAGTTCTATTCGTAAAGAAAAAGCAGGGGAGCATGAGGTTGTGCATAGACTATCCGAAGTTGAACTAGGTCACCGTAAAGAATAAGTATCCACTCCCTTGGATCGATGACCTTATCAACCAACCAAAAGGAGCAGTCACATCCTACTTCTCCAAGATAGACCTTCGGTCAAGATACCACCAACCTAGGATCCAAGAAGAAGATATCCCTAAGACCGCCTTTCGGTCCTGATATGGACATTATGAGTTCAGGGTGATGCCTTTTGGCCTGAAGAATGCCCCTGCAACTTTCATGGATTTGATGAACCGAGTGTTCCAGTCACGCTTGGATAAGTTTGTGATAGTATTTATAGATGACATACTTATATACTCACAGACTAGGTTGGAGCACGAAGAACATCTGGCTATCATCTTTGAGACACTTTGAAATAATCACTTATATGCGAAATTCTCCAAGTGTGAGTTCTGGTTGTAGAAGGTAGAGTTCTTAGGACACACAGTGTCCAAAGATAGAGTCAAGGTAGACCTGACAAAGGTGGAAGCCATATCCGATTGGAAGGCCCCTAAGAATCCCTATGAGATATGCAGTTTCTTGGGCTTGGCAAGATACTATAGACAGTTTGTACAAGACTTCTTTAAGATAGCTACCCTTTGACTCGTCTCACAAGGAAAGGAGTGGAGTATAAGTGGGATGAAAGTGGTGAAAAATCCTTCCAAGAGTTGAAGACCCGTTTAACAACGGCACTCATACTCTCTTTGCCAAACCCAAGTGCAGTGGATTATTGTCACGCCCCAACCCAGTTTGGTTGGATCCCCGTGAACAACCCACCGCTCTTTCTCGGTTCAAGAGGAATTTCCCCCTTATTTTAGTCAAGAGGAGCCAAGTGAAATTTCAACCTTGTTCCTTGGAAGACATATCAAATAAAATGCAAGCTTAAAAAAAATTAAGCATACCTGATAAAGGGTAAGGCTCGGTGTTACTTCTAGTTATTTTCTATTTTCCTAAAAAGGGGTAGAAAAGAGGGGTGAGTTTCTACAACTCAGTGAATGGGTTTTTCAAAAGTCTACTTTTAACTTTTAAGAAAAATATTTATATGGAGTGTGCCAAACTCCTTTCTTTTAAAAAAACATCCCTTCATTTAAAAATTCAGATTTTATCATTATTTCTTAGTTACCACGGTGTGTCATCACCCAACACACATCCTTCATCATGAAGGTTACACACATTCACAGGTGAGTATGAATACTGAACCCACAAGTGACTTTATTGGCCACCCGGATAGAAGCACGACCACTTCTACCTTGGGAATGAGTGGATGTACGCGACATCCGACCCTCAATCCTGAAATCACTTCTTCGTGTCCATATGAGGACAGAGACCTCATCCCATCCCCACCCCGGTGTCATGCGCTTGGTGCTACTCCAAATTTTGCACAGATACCTGGAATGACGATCCGCCCTTATACTCACCGGGTCGTCCAGGGCCCTTAGGACACATCACTACCCCTCATGGTTGTATTGATGATCCCGTACTCATAGTGCATGCACAAACAAACTTTTCTTAAATTGCCATGTAGTGGTGCCATTAGTCACAATGGTCCCGACTTTCAACTTAACCAATAACTGTTTGTTTTGACTCTGGTTGTCTAAGTATGTCGGACTTGCCTTGGTACCATGACCAAACAATTTAATTATTAAGTTTTAATGGCACATATAAATCATGTTCGTTTACGAGCTCCTGCTCGTATCCATTGGCCTATGGCCCACTGTTCGAGTTTTTCAAAAACTAGGCATTTTAGCCCTCAAGTTCCAAAGACCGAGGCCCCTGGCCTATTAGAGCTATTCGAGCTCTCGTCAAGAATGTCTCCCAAATAGTTTAAGCATTGGCATACAGTTAGGGGAGAACACTTCCGACAAAATAGGTTTTCACTGTCTATTATACCGATCGGTATAAGGACATCTCCGTTCATAACCGATGAACGAGTTTTCAACTTCCTTTGAGGAAGTCTCATCATACCAATCGGGTACGATCTACTTACAACCGATAAGTAGTTTTTCCGCAAAATTTTCACATCAATTTCTCTAAGTGGTGATGATTAAAATACCACTAAACAGTGGGTTTTTATCCTGAGGTACTTATCATCCCCAACCGCGTATGATATATAATCCCACTCACCCGATAGTGTAGTGAAATTCCACTTTAGTCGGGTTTCGTCCTTAGCAAGTTGGACCTCGACTGGCGTTCTCGACGTCTCATTCTCCTACATGAAATGAACATGGTTGTTCATTATTCTATGGCCTAATAGCCCTCATTCGTTCCAAATGAATGAGAAAATCCAACTTTTCAAATATTTGCAATTAGGTCCCTAAAGTTTTTCCTAAATTTGAGTCCCGAAACCTTTAAAATTTATCTTAGGACTTCAAATTATTTAATTTCACACAAAGGGGTTTAATTTCCCAAATTTCCAAATTGGTCCCTCAATTTTTTTGTAAAATTACCATTTTGCCCAAAAATTCTAAAATTTCTCAATTGGCCATCTAATATTCTTATCATGACCAATTGACCCTCAATTTTAGAAAATTACATTTTGGTCCTTCAAATTTTTGATAATCCCCAAATTTCCCCAATTTTCCATAAATTTCAACTCTTTAACACTGTCGAATTTGATTTTATCAAATTGACCAATCAAAATCTTCTAATGGTTGAAATTGGTGCTGAAATTGAGTTCCTACATGTTCATACAATTCTAAAAACTTTGAATCATTGATTTTAATGCTGGAATGAGCTCAAACAGAGCTTCGCCGGAAAATAGACTTTAGAGAGTGAAAGCTTCGATTTCTCACCGGTGAGGGCGTGGCAATCAGAGCTTTTTATCTGGGAAGGTAGCTCTCCTCTAGAGCTTCTTCTTAGGATCAAGAATGATATCAATTGATGTCTAATTGGACTAGAATTTCTTCATTGAAATTCGACCGACTCTCTCTATAACAATGATCTAAATTGTAAAGGGGAGCCAAATTGGCTTAACTTTCGGTCCTAATTCGGTTGTGGAAGGGCTGAGGAGGTGTCAAGAGAGCTTGGTTTGGCCTGAGGAGGGCTTGAATTGGCCAAATTCAACTTGGCCGAAATATGGCAGCTTCGGTCCGCCAGAGCTGCTTCACTGTTTAATCACGCCGACACTTCTCCGATGACTCTCGGGATGAATGGAAGCTACCACCGTGTAGCTGACTTCTCCCCGGTTCTAATGAACCCAACCTTGCCTTCTTTGGCTCAAAATTCACCCTATATCGGAGCTCTGGTTCGAGCTTCACCGGAAAACTAAGCAGCTGAGAGAGAGTGAGCTTTTCAGGCTTGGAGATGATGAATGGAGAGGGGCTCTTTATATAGGGAGCTCGGGGACCCGTTGGTCATCCATTTGGCATCTTTATGACAAGCATTGAAGTCCTGAAATGTATTGAACGGGACCGTTTCTTTTTCACCGGTGCTGCTTCGATTTTCCAGCGAGTGAACAGTGCTGTCATCCTAAGGAACAAGATGACACTGTTCTGAACCGGACCGGACAGGTCCGAACCGGGCTCAAATCTTAAACCAACTGGTTTACCCCTCATTCGACCGAGTTTTTCAAATCTAAAAATTTCTAAATTCATCTAAATTCATTCTCTATTCAATGATGGCCTCAATTCTCCAATTTGAATTATGTAAGCCATCTAGAAAAATAAATTTAGGATTTGGTTCAATAGTGATTCAAACTAGTCCGAACTGGTTTGGATCCAGTTCACCTGAACCGGTTTGGTTTTCATCCCCAATTCCTTCACAAGTCAATTTCCATGTCTTTTGTGACTCCTTGGGTCACTTAGGGTTCATAAAATTCCTAGTTTACCACCTCTTAATCGATTTCGGTTCATAAACAGACTTAGTTCTTAAACCGGTTTAATTCGGTTTGGGTATGTTTCCCCCAAACCGATCTGGTTTTTCTCTCCCACATTATTCTAAGGTTCGTTCCCAAGGATTATAAATCACAAGGAATTCATAAACTTCTTGGTTTACTCATTCTCTATCGGTTCTGGTTCATGAATTAATTTGGTTTATAAACCGGTTCTATCTAGTTCGGACCCGGTTCTCTTGAACTGCTTTGGTTTTTCTTCCTCATATCTTCCTAGGGTTCTTTTCCCAAGTTTATGAATACTTTTGAGTCACATGGAAGTTATAAATTTTCGAATTTGCTTATTCCCTAATAGTCAGACTTGTAGACCAATTCGGTTTAAAGATCACATTGACCGGATCTTTCCTGATTTTTCTCATTCAACCGAGTTTTTCAAATATAAAAATTTCTAAATTCATCTAAATTCATTCTCTATTCAATGGTGGCCTCAATTTTCCAATTTGAATTATGTAAGCCATCTAGAAAAATGAATTTAGGATTTGGTTCAATAGTCATTCAAACCAGTTCGAACTGGTTCGGATCCAGTTCACCTGAACCGGTTTGGTTTTCATCCCCAATTCCTTCACAAGTCAATTTCCATGTCTTTTATGACTCCTTGGGTCACTTAGGGTTCATAAAATTCCCAGTTTACCACCTCTTAATCGATTTCGGTTCATAAACCGACTCAGTTTTTAAACCGTTTTAATTTGGTTCGGGTATGGTTTACCCAAACCGATCTGGTTTTTCTCTCCCACATTTTTCTAAGGTTCAGTCCCAAGGATTATAAATCACAAGGAATTCATAAACTTCTTGGTTAACTCATTCTCTATCGGTTCTGGTTCATGAATCAACTTGGTTCATAAATCAGTTCTATCTAGTTCGGATCTGGTTCTCTTGAACTGCTTTGGTCTTTCTTCCTCATATCATCCTAGGGTTCTTTTCCCAAGTTTATGAATACTTTTGAGTCACATGGAAGTTATAAATTTTCAAATTTGCTCGTTCCCTAATAGTCAGACTTGTAGACCAATTTGGTTTAAAGATCACATTGACTGGATCTTTCCCGATTTTTCTCATTCGACCGAGTTTTTCAAATCTAAAAATTTCTAAATTCATCTAAATTCATTCTCTATTCAATGGTGGCCTCAATTTTCCAATTTGAATTATGTAAGCCATCTAGAAAAATGAATTTAGGATTTGGTTCAATAGTGATTCAAACCAGTCCGAACTGGTTCAGATCCAATTCACCTGAACCAATTTGGTTTTCATCCCCAATTCCTTTACAAGTCAATTTCCATGTCTTTTATGACTCCTTGGGTCACTTAGGGTTCATAAAATTCCCAATTTACCACCTCTTAATCGATTTCGGTTCATAAACCGGCTCAGTTCTTAAACCGGTTTAATTCGGTTCGGGTATGGTTCATCCAAACCGATCTGGTTTTTCTCTCCCACATTTTTCTAAGGTTTGGTCCCAAGGATTATAAATCACAAGGAATTCATAAACATCTTGGTTAACTCATTCTCTATCGGTTCTGGTTCATGAATCAACTTGGTTCATAAATCGATTCTATCCAGTTCGGACCCGGTTCTCTTGAACTGCTTTGGTCTTTCTTCCTCATATCATCCTAGGGTTCTTTTCCCAAGTTTATGAATACTTTTGAGTCACATGGAAGTTATAAATTTTCAAATTTGCTCGTTCCCTAATAGCTAGACTTGTAGACCAATTCGGTTTAAAGATCACATTGACCGGATCTTTCCCGATTTTTCTCATTACTAAAGGACATGGTTTACAACTCTCCCCTCCTTTTAGGGGTTTTGTCTTCAAAACAGTTACATGTTAAATAACTGAGGATAACTATCCCTAATCATAGACTCAGTTTCCCTTGTCTCTTCCTACATGGGTTCGTTTTGGCACAACACCTTAACTATAGGAATTTTCTTATTCCTCAAATTCTTGTCTCTTCGGTCGATGATTCGTACCGGCTCTGTCTGATAAGTTAGGTTCTCTTCTAGTTCCATTGGAGGTCGGTCCAGTACCTGACTAGGATCAGACTGATATTTCTGAAGTAGAGAAATGTGGAATACATCATGTATTCTTTGCAGATCAGGAGGCAATTCTAATTTATAAGCTATTAGTCCTATCCTTTAAATAATGGGATATGGACCGATATATCTGGGTTTTAACTTTTCTCTTTGCTGAAACCTAATTATTCCTCTCCATGGAGATACTTTGAGGAATACTTGATCCCCCACTTCAAACTCCAAATCTTTCCTTTGATTGTTTGCATAACTCTTCTACCTATCCTGTGCAGTCTTAAGACGACTCCTTATTAATTTTATCTTCTTTGTGGCATCCTCTATTATCTCGATTTTCTCTAACATCCTTTCGCCCACTTCTTCCAAAAAATAAAGGGGTACAATAGGGTCGTCCATAAAGGGCTTCATAGGTAGCCATCTGGATGTTGGCCTAATAACTATTGTTATACGCAAATTCCATCAGGCATAAGTATTCCTCTAAGCTTTTATTCATGGTGAGTACACATGCCCTTATCATGTCTTCCAACGTTTGGATGGTTTGCTCAGACTGACCATTTGTCTGAGGGTGAAATGCTATACTCATGTGGAGTTAAGTTCCCTTGGCGTTTTGCAGACTCGGCCAAAACTTGGAAGTAAATCTTGGATCTCTATCCAATACTATACTCACCGGGACATTGTGGAGTCTTATTATTTCCTTCATGTATAGGATGGCAGCTATTCTACTGTGTCTGTCACTCTTATAGGAAGGAAATGAGCTGATTTGGTCAATCTATCCACAATTACCCGGATCGCATCTCGACCTTTTCTGGTCACTGGTAGACTCGTGACGAAGTCCATGGTGATGTGCTCCCATTTCCATTCCAGAATTGGTAAGTGTTGTAGTAGCTTTGATGGCTTATGATGCTCTGCTTTTATCTATTGACAGTACAAGCATCGGACTACATATTTCGCAATGTCCCTCTTCGTACCCTTCCACCAGCATCCTTGTTTGAGGGTGCGGTACATCTTAGTACACTCATCCACCCATTCTTTAAGCTCCATTAAGTGAGCATGGACCACAACCCGTCCTGACGTCAGTGGTCATTTTCCCGAATTGATTCCTTAATCAAGGGCTTACTTCTTCAAGATTCCTCCTATATTCTTTCTTTTAATCTCTTATTATTGTAGTCCACCCACTCTTATTCGTTACGACATTCGTTGATGCTACCATGCTATTTATCCATTTCTTTGGTTTAATTTACTTCTTAGGACCTCATGAGTACTTTTCCTTGGTATTCGATCTTTCCATCTCAACCAACATTTCATTTGTGAGTTTATCGTTCTTTCCATTTTGGTTGGGTCTCTTTCCTCTTAATTGGGGTACACATGTCTTTCTAGGGCTTCCTTGGTAGGATTCTTTCCATTCCTCCTGACATCCTCATTTACTCTAGGGGATTTCTACCCTTAAATTACATACCTTGATGTTGTCTTCTCCTATTTACCTTTACTCCTCAATTCTTGCAGGCACATCCTTTATACTTTATATGCATCCTCATTCGTACCTAGTACCTATCTTTTTCTTTAGGGAGCGTACAAATCTTCCTTGTCTCGAGATTTCTTGACCATATTGTGAGAGTCTTGTCTATCCCTTTCTTGGCTTGAGTTTAGTCGTTAATTGGCCTTTGGTCCTTTTAAGGGTTTTCTTTCATCCTTCTTTTTCCCGAGTATTTGGCCTTTCCGCCTCTCTCTTCTCAATTGTTGTAATAGGATATATAATTTGTTTTTTTTTTACTTATGTCATCTCAGTTCGATACTCGTAATTTTAAGTATTTGCTACCACATTACCCCTTTTCGGGTGGTATTTTATTGTAAGATCATAATCCTTCACCATTTTCAGTCGTCTCCCCTGACAGGGTTTAATTCCTTTTTAGTTAGGGAGTACTTATAGCTCTTGTGATCTGTGTATATCTTGTACTCAATCCCGTGAAGGTAGGGGTACCATATCTTTATGGCCAACATTATCGCGACTAATTCTAAGTCATGAGTCAGGTAATTTCTTTCTCCGATGAGCTTTCCATTCTCCTTCCCTCCATATTTCCTTCTATTTCTACCATTGAGCTCCTTAAATTTTGAGCTTATTCTTGCTCTTTGGATCCAGTAGTACCTTCGTTTGACCTTGCTTTATTCCCACTCGCTTCCATATTCGCCTACTCCCTTGAGGTGGTTCTCTTATCCTTATCGTTTTCAAAGCTTTTGTACCTTTATATCCCAAGTGTTTCCCTCTTTGTGTTGGTTGGGGTGTATTCTCCCACTATACCCCATCTCCAATTAGATTTCGCTTACTCCTTCAAATCGTTTGGTCCAATTAAGTTATTCCCTTACATAATATTCCTTTGACTTTCCAAATTCGAGTTTTCCAGACCTTCTTGTAGTGGATCATGCTCAACCTCCTAACACTCTTACCTAACCACTCGTATTCTCTGATGTTTGACCACCTTATTCTTTGGAAAAATTCTCTCCTATCTTGTAGACTTGGTACGCCTCCTCTACTCTTGTTTTTCTTCGACTCACACTTTATCTTCCATCCATTTCTTATCTTCTTAAATTTCTAAGGAATTTGTTACACTTGAGGCTTCCTCTCGTTGCACTTTCTCTTCATATTTTCCCGGTGAAATCTTAATATCTTTTCCCTATTGACCAACTTCTATTCTTGTGGTCATACTTCTTCTTGGGTCTCTCGAAAGTTATGTGTCCTTGAATGGTTGCTCCTCTAGATCCATTTTTCTTTCGTTAGGATCTCCATCAGATGAATTTCTCATTTTCTAAGTCCTAAAGTTCGACTTTAACTATCCATAAGCCATTCTTCCTTAGGAGGATGTTCTTCTCTTAAACTTTTATCTAATTAGATTTTTCTCAAGGAACTCGGGAGTTTTAATAAACTTCTAATTCATTTGGGAAATATTCTCTTGCCAAAATTTTGGCTTATTACATGACTTCTCTACCCCCTAACCCCTTGGGGTCATAGGACTAGAGTTAACCCTAAAATGATTATTAGACTCTTGGTCGGAAGGCTCTGAGTAATTGATTGGGGTCCATTTGTGCTTCTCAATAGGACGAATTTCATGTGTGGTCTCCAACCCGTACCGCCTTAGTACTTCCGCCTCGCACTCATATGTCCATTTCATCCATCGAGAAGGATTGAAGTCAGGTTGAGTGGGTGGAGGTACTTGGTGGACCTTCATGAAGGTGGCATAAGCATCCCAATAATTATCCCAGGCCTCTTTCTTGGTGGGGTTCCTCTTCTGTGGTTGTGGTATCGGAGGAGGGGTTGGACTTCTAGGAAGTTGTGATGGTTCCTCTTGTATGGGAGGAGGGTATATGATGCCTTCTGGTTCTAGTAAGGCTCCAACTAGCTTCCGGTAGTCCTCCACCATGTCTTTGGGTACTTGTTTTTTGCCCCTTAGGAACATCTGAATGGCTTTCTCCCTTGGGTTGGATGTCTTTTTCACGCTTATAGGGGAATGACTAGATTTTCTTGTGAATTTCCTAGGGATTCTCATTCCTACAAGATAGTTTAGAGTTGGATTAATAACATGGCATATTATTGATAATGTTTCAAGGAAACTAGGCTCTGATACCACTCTAGTTGTCATGCCCCAACCCAGTTTGGTTGGATCCCCGTGAACAACCAGCCGCTCTTTCTCAGTTCAAGAGGAGTTTCCCCCTTCTTTTAGTCAAGAGGAGCCAGACGAGATTTCAACCTTGTTCCCTAGAAGACATATCAAATAAAATGCAAGCTTAAAAAAAATTAAGCATACTTGATAAAGGGTAAGGCTCGGTGTTACTTCTAGTCATTTTCTTTTTTCGTGAAAAGGGGTAGAAAAGAGGGGCGAGTTTCTACAACTCAGTGAATGATTTTTTCAAAGGTCTACTTTTAACTTTTAAGAAAAATATTTATATGGACTATGCTAGACTCCTTTCTTTTATAAAAAAAATCCCTTCATTTAAAAATTCAGGTTTTTCCATCATTTCTTAGTTACCACGGTGTGTCATCACCCAACACACATCTTTCGTCATGAAGATTACACACATTTGCAGGTTAGTACGACTACTGAACCCACTAGTGGCTTCGGAGCGACTTTATCAGACACCTGGATAGAAGCACAACCAGTTCTACCTTGGGAATGAGTCGATGTACGCGACATCCAACCCTCAATCCTGAAATTGCTTCTTTGTGTCCATATGAGGATAGAGACCTTATCCCTTCCCCACCCCAGTCTCATGCACTTGGTGCTACTCCAAATTTCGCACAGACACCTGGAACGACGATTTGCCCTTATACTACCAGGTCGTCTAGGGCCCTTAGGACACATCATTTTCCCTCATGGACATCTTGATGATCTCGTACTCATAGTGCATGCACAAATAAAGTTTTCTTAAATTGCCATGTAATATGTGGTGCCATTAGTTCCAACGGTCCCAACTTTCAACTCAATCGATAACTGTTTGTTTTGTTTGGTCTGGAGATCGGTCATGTCGTACAGCTATAGGTTGTCTGAGTATGTCAAACCTGCCTTGGTACCATAACCAAATAATTTACATATTAAGTTTTAATGGGATATATATATCATGTTCGTTTATAAGCTCCAGCTCGTGTCCATTGGCCTATGGCCCATTGTTTGAGTTTTTAAAAAACTGGGCAATTTAGCCCTCAAGTTCCAAAGATCGAGGCCCCCGACCTATAAGAGCAATTCGAGCTCCCATCAAGAAGGTCTCCCAAATAGTTTAAGCATTGGCACACAGTCAAGGGAGAACACTTCCGACAAAATAGGTTTTCACTGTCCATTATACCGACCGGTATAAGGACATCTCCGTTCATAACCGATGAACGAGTTTTCAACTTCATTCGAGGAAGTCTTATCATACCAACCGAGTATGATCTACTTACAACCGGTAAGTAGGTTTTCAGCAAAATTTTCACATCACTTTCTCTAAGTGGTGATGACTAAAATACCACTAAACAGTGGGTTTTTATACGGAGGTATTTATCATCCCCAACCGAGTATGATATATAATCCCACTCACCTGATAGGGTAGTGAAATTCCACTTTAGTCGAGTTCCGTCCTTAGCAAGCTAGATCTCGACTGGCATTCCCGATGTCTCATTCTCCTACATGAAATGAACATAGTTGTTTATTATTCTGTGGCTTAGTAGCCCTCATTCGTTCCAAATGAATGAGAAAACCCAACTTTACATATATTTGCAATTAGGTCCCTAAAGTGATTTTTCTTGAACTGTAAGTCTTTATTGCTAGGTTTTTCCTAAATTTGAGTCCTGAAACCTTTAAAATTTATCTTTGGACTTCAAATTATTTGATTTCATACAAAAGGGTTTAATTTCCCAAATTTCCAAATTGGTCCCTCAATTTTTCCAAAATTACCATTTTGCCCCTTTAGAAAAATGGTAAATTTTGGCCAAAAATTCTAAAATTTCTCAATTGGCCCTCTAATATTCTTATCATGACCAATTGACCCTCAATTTTAGAAAATTACATTTTGGTCCTTCAAATTTTAAAAAATCCCCAAATTTCCCAAAATTTACCCCAATTTCAACTCTTCAACACTACCGAATTTGATTTTATCAAATTGACCGAGCAAACTCCTCTAATTGATGAAATTGGTGTGGAAATTGAGTTCTTACATGTTCATACAATTCTAAGGAACTTTGAATCACAGATTTTAACACAGTAATGAGCTCAAATGGAGCTTCGTTGAAAAACTAACTGTAGAGAGAAAAAGCTTCGATTTCACACCGGTGAGGGCACAATAGTCAGAGCTTTCTATCTGGGTAGGTAGCTCTCCTCCATAGGTTTTTTCTAGGATTAAGAATGACATTAATTGATGTAGAATTGGATTAGAATTTGTTCATTGAAATTTGGTCAACTCTCTCTCTAACAACGATTTGAAATTGTAAAGGGGAGCCGAATTGCTTACCTTTCGGTCCTAATTTGACTGTGGAAGGGCTGAGGAGTTGTCGGGAGAGCTTGGTTTGGCCTGAGGAGGGCTCGAATTGGCCGATTTCAACTCGGCCAAAATAGGGCAACTTCAGTCCGCCGGAGCTGCTTCACTGTTTGATCACGCTGGCGCTTCTCCGGCCACTCTCGGGACGAACGAATGCTACCACCGTGTAGCTGACTTCTCCTCGGTTCTAATGAACCCAACCTCACCTTCTTTGGCTCAGAATTTACCCTATATCAGAGCTTTGGTTCAAGCTTCACTGGAAAACTAAGGAACTGAGAGAGAGTGAGCTTTTTAGGTGTGGAGAGGATGAATGGAGAGGGGCTCTTTATATAGAGAGCTCGGGGACCCGTTGGTCATCCGTTTGGCATCTTTATTATATGCATTGAAGACTTGAAACGTACCGTACGGAAATGTTTTTTTTTTCCGCTGGCGCTGTTTCGATTTTCCGGCAAGTGAACAGTGTTGTCATCCCGAGGAAGAAGATGACACTATTCTGAACCGGACCGGACCGGTCCGAACCGGGTTCAAAGCTTAAATCAGTCGGTTCACCCCTCATTCGATAGAGTTTTTCAAATCTAAAAATTTCTAAATTCATCTAAATTCATTCTCTATTCAATGGTGGCCTCAATTCTCAAATTTGAATTATGTAAGCCATCTAGAAAAATGAATTTATGATTCGGTTCAATAGTGATTCAAACCGGTCCAAACCGGTTCGGATCCGGTTCACCTAAATCGGTTTGGTTTTCATCCCCAATTCCTTCACAAGTCCATTTCCATGTCTTTTGTGACACCTTGGATCACTTAGGGTCCATAAAATTCCTGGTTTACCATCTCTTTATCGATTTTGGTTTATAAACCGACTCAATTCTTAAATTGGTTTAATCCTAGGGTTCTTTTCCCAAGTTTATGAATATTTTGGAGCCACATGGAGGTTAGAAATTTTTGAATTTTCTTGTTCCCTAATAGGCGAACTTGTAGACCAATTCAGTTTAAAGATCACATTGACCGATCTTTCCCAATTTTTCTCATTACTAAAGGATGAGGTTTACAATTATATTGTTTACAGTGATGTATCTAGACAGGGACTCTAATGTATATTAATGCAACATGGAAAGGTTATCGCCTACGCTTCACAACAACTAGAAGTACATGGGAGGTACTACCTTACTCATGACTTGAAGTTAGCTATGATAGTGTGTGCCCTTAAGATTTGGTGACACTACCTATACGGGGTTAAGTGTAGGGTATATACTAATAACAAGAGTCTCAAGTACTTCTTGATTGAAAAGGAGTTGAACCTACGCCAGAGGAGATAGCTGGTGTTACTAAAGGATTATGACCTTGTGATAGAATATCACCCCAGTAAGGCCAATGTAGCTACAGATGCTCTAAGTCGCAAGTATCAAACCAAGGTTGCACATGTCATGCTCTAACTCAGTTTGGTCAGATCCCCGTGACCAACCTGCCACTCTCGTGGTTTATCAAGGGTTTCCCCCTTTCTAAACCGTGAGGAGTAAGGTGTCCTTTTTACCTTTTTTTTTTGCAATGGCATTATACAAAACTAAAAAATTTTAAAGTAGACATACATGTCTCATTTCAATTTAATAATGTCTTTAAGAAAGGTCTTTCCTCTGTTACCTAAAAAGGGTTAAAGGAAGGGGGTGAGTTCTACAACTCAGTGAGCGGGTGTTGGGAGTGAGTTTTCAAGAAAACAACTTTATTTAAAGTGTGTAAAAATCCTTATTTCTTTTAAGAAGGATCTTTCCTCAAATTCTAATTTTTCAAAAATTCTTTCACACACCCTTTATTAGGAAGGGTACACACATTCGCAGGTGCAACCCATCAACTGCACCCACTTGTGGCTTGGAGCATCTTTATCGACCATGTAAACCTCGCACTTTTGAGTTAAGGAAAAATGGGAAAAGAACCGGTCAAACTGAGTAAGAAAATCAAGAAGATTTACAAACCTGATCATTTGGGAACAAGCAATTTGGAAATTTACAACTTTTGGGTGATCCAAAGTGTTCATTAAACCTTGAAAAAGTAACTTAAGACAAATTAGAAGAGAAAAACTAAATTGGTTCAGGTGAACGAGTTCCCATAAGAACTTTGAAGTTAAGCATGCTTGCCCGAGAGTAGTGTGAGGATGGGTTCTCTCCCATTTAATACATAATTTTACACCTATATAAATAGGTCATCCCTATTCATTCTCCTCACACCTGAACACTTCTCTCTATCTCTCTCTGCTCCTCCATTTCCCGGTAAAGCTTGAACCAGAGCTTTGACTTGAAAATTTATCTTAACCTCGGAAGGAGAGGTCGGGCTCTTTAGAACCGGCGAGAAGTCAACTATCTGATAGCAAACTCTAGTCAATCTTAGAATCGCTGGAGAAGCGCCAACATGATGGAACATTGAAGTAGCTCCAACAGACCGATGCTGCACTATTTTGGCCAAGCTGAAATTGGCCATTTCGAGCCCTCCTCAGGCCAAACCAAGCCCTCTCAACACTTCCTCAGCTCTCCCACAGCCGAATTAGAACTAAAAGGTAAGACAATTCGGCTACTCTCTACAATTTTCAACCGGTGCTAGAGAGAGAACCGGTAGAATTTCAATGATGAAATTCTAACTCAATTCAGCATCAATTGATGTAATTCTTGATTCTAGGATGAACCTCACGATGAGAGCTATCTGCCCAGATCGAAAGATTGGATCGCCATGCCTTCACCGATGAATAATCGAAGCTTTCTCTCTCTATAGTTCATTTTTTGGCGAAGCTCCGTTTGAGCTCTTCCTGGTGTTAAAACTTCCGATTCACATTGCTAAAGAATCGTATGAACATGTAGAAACTCAATTTCAACTTCAATTTCAACAATTAGAAATGTTTGATAAGTCAATTTGGTGAAATCAAATTTGGTTGTGTTAAGAAGTTGGAATTTGGGGAAAATTGGGGATTTTCAAAGATTCGAAGGACCAAAATGCAATTTCCTAAAATTGAGGGTCAATTGGGCATGATAAAAATGTTAGAGGGCCAATTGAGGAATTTTAGAATTTTTGGGTTGAAATTTGCCATTTTTGTAAAGGAAGGGCAAAATGGTAATTTTTGAAAAGTTGGGGGACCAAATTGGAAATATGGGAAATTAACCCCCTTTTTGTGAAATGGAATAAATTAAGGTCCCTTGATAAATTTTAAAAGTTTCAGGACTCAATTTGAGGAAAAATTGGCATTAGGGACTTAAAGTTTAAGAGAAATAACTTTAGGGACCTAATTGAAAATAAATGAAAGTTTGACTTTCTCATTCATTTGGAATGAATGAAGGGTATTAGGATGAAGGATAATGAACCGAGATGTTCATATCGTGTAAGAACACGAAATACCGAGAACGCCAGGAAGGACAAGCTCGCGTGAGTACAAAGAACCGGTCTTGTGGAATTCACAGCATTAACGGGTGAGGGGGTTTACCAACGTTATACCCGGTTGGGATGATAAGCACAACTTAAAGTTAAAAACCACTTACTGGTTGTGAGTGAGATTTTCATATCATACCCGATTGGGAATGATAAATATATCGGAATGAAAACCCACTACTATGTGGCATGTTAAACATCACAACTCTGAGTAGTGATGTGAAAAACATGCGGAAAAACTACTTATCGGTTGTAAGTAGATCATACCCGGTTGGTATGATGAAACTTTCTCAAGGGAAGTTGAAAACCCATTCATCGGTGATGAGCAGAGATGTCCTCATACCTGGTCGGTATAATGGACAGTTTAAAATATAATTTTGTTGGAAGTGCTCTCCCCTGAATGTGTGCCAATGCTTAAACTATTTGGGAGACCTTCTTGATGGGAGCTCGAATAGCTCTGATAGGCCGGGGGCCTCGGTTTTGGAACTTGGGGCTAATATGCCCGATTATGAAAATCTCGTATAGTGGGCCCAAGGCCAGTTGGCACGAGCAGGAGCTCGTAAACAAACATGAATTATATGTTGTAAAACATTAAATAAATGAATTGTTTGGCCATGGTACCAAGATAAGACTAACATACTCAGTCAACTAGCGGTAGTGCGACATGACAGGTTGACGAACCAGTCAAGACAAATAACTGCGGGTTGAGTTGAGAGTCGGGGCCGTTGAACCAGTGGCACCACAAATTATATGTCATAATGAGAAAATATTGATTGTGCATGCACTATGAGTACGTGACCATAAAGATGCACAAGAGGGGTAGTGATGCGTCCTAAGGGCACTGGACGACCTGGTGGGTATAAGGGCAATTCGTCGTATCAGGTGACCGTGCGAAATTTAGAGTAGCACTAAGTGCATGAGACCGGGGTAGGGATGGGATGAGGTCACTACCCTCATACGGACATGAAGAATTGATTTCGGGAGTGAGGGTTGGATGTCGCAAACATTCACTCATTCTTAGGGTAGAAGTGGATGTACTTCTATGTGGGTGGCCAGTAAAGTCGCTCCGAAGCCACACGTGGGTTCAGTTGATGTACTGACCTGTGAATTTGTGTTTAGATGAAGGATGTGTGTTGGGTGATGACACACCGTGATTAAATAAGGATATGGTGATAAAACTCGAGATTTCAAATGAAATGGTTTTGAAAGAATCCTTCCTAAAGATAAAAAGTTTTAGAAACCCATTTACTGAGTAGTCGTACTCATCCCCTCCCTTATATCCCTTTCAGGAGATTTTGGAAAGCCTACCCTTAAAGACCATCAACTAAGATGCCTGTGAGACAGGTATGATAAATCTAAATTATTATACAGTTTTGATTTATGTTATTCTAGGAAAAGGTGCATGTTAAATGATACCTTACTCTTTATGGTTTACAATAAGGGGAAACCCTTCAATAAATCGAGAGAGTGGCGGGTTGATCATGGGGATTCGACCAAACTAGGTCGAGGCGTGACAGACCACCAAAATAGAGGTCCATCCACTTCTACCCTGGGTTTGAGTGGATGTTCTTAACATCCGACCCTCAGACTTGAATACCATTTCATGTCTATATGAGGATAGAGACCTCATCCTGACCTCACCCCAGTCTCATGCACAGGAAGTTGCTCTAAGCTTCCGAACTGCAAGAACGACAAACTGCCCTTATCTCCACCATGTCGTCTAGTAGCCCTTCGGACCCATTACTACCTAAAGTTTATTTTTCTTAACTTTAGGTACCTAATGCTAATTTTTGCCCAATTTGAGTCCCAATGTCACGCCCCGACCCTATATGGTCAGATCCCCATGAACAACCTGTCGCTTTCTTGGTTCAAGAGGGGTTTCCCCCTTCTTTAATTCAAGAGTAGCCAGACGTAATCTCAACCGTATTCTCTATAATAGCATATATCAAATAAAATGCAAGCTTAAGAAAGTTAAGCATACCTAATAGAGGGCCTAGTGTTATCCCTAGTCATTTCTCTATTTCCTGAAAAGGGATAAAAAGGGTGGGTGAGTTTCTACAACTTAGTGAATGGGTATTTTAAAAAAAACTTTCAATAAAATAGTTTTTAAATTGGAGTGTGCCATACTTCTTATTTTCTTTAAAATTCTTTCTTCCTTGTTTTCTCAGTTTTTAGGCCATTTCTTCATCGTCAACCACAAATAGTGTGTTTAGCAACCAACACACGCCCTTCATCATGAATGGATCACACATTCGTAGGGTAGCATGTCCACTGCACCCACTTGTGACATTGAAGTGACTTTAAAGGCCACATAGATAGAAGCAGTCCACTTCAACCCTAAGAATGAGTGGATGTACGCGACATCCGGCCCTTAATCCCATAAAGAAAACTCTGTGTCCGTGTGAGGATAGAGACATCATCTCGACCCCACCCAGGTCTCATGCGCAAGAAGCTACATCGAGCTTCCCTAACTATTGGCACAACAAACTACCCTTATCTCCACCATGTCGTTTGGTAGCCCCTAGGACGCATCACTACCCCTCTTGGGCATCTTGAAGGTCCCGTACCTCAGTGCATGCACAAAACAACAATTTTTCACATAAGCCATTTAATCTGTGATACCATTAGTTCAACGGCCACGACCCTCAACTTGACCTACATCTATTTGTCTCGATTGGTCCGTCAACTAGTCATGTCGCACTACCACTACTCCATCGAGTATGTCAGTCATGTTTTGGTACCATGGCCAAACATATCATTCATTTAAAGTTTTCATGGCTTAAACTCATGTTTTTTTATGAGATCATGCTCGTGCTAACTAGCTTTATGCCAATTGTACGAGATTTTCAAAATTGGGAAAATAAGCCGCTAAGTTCCAAAACCGAGGCCTTCGGCCTGTCTGAGCTATTCGAGCTCCTGTCAAGAAGGTCTCCCAAAAGGTTTAAGTAGTGGCACATAGTCAGGGGAGAGCACTTCCGACAAAAAAGTCTTTTCTTCTATCCATCACACCAACCGGGTGTGAGGACATATTCGCTTATAACCGAAAAGCGAGTTTTCTACTTCCTTCCAGGACATTCATCATACCAACCAGGTATGATCTACTTACAATCGATAAGTAGTTTTCTGTGTAATTTCCATATCACTCTATTTAGGTGTGATGGTTAAAATTCCACTTAGTAGTGGGTTTTCATTTCTGAGGTGCTTTTTATCCCAACCAAATATGATATAAAAATCTCACTCACACGATATTTGCAGTGTATTTCCTCTAAATCGGCATTTTGCCTCCACGTGAGCTTATTCTTGCTAGCATTTCGATCCTTCAAGTTCCTACACGATTTGGACATTCTTGTTCATTATCCCTTGGCCTAATAGCCTTCATTCATCATGAATAAATGAAATACTCAAAATTTTCTATTTATTGCAATTAGGTCCCTAATGTTCTTTTTCTTTAACATTAGGTCCCTAATGTTCTTTTTCTTTAACTTTAGGTCCCTAATGTTCTTTTTCTTTAACTTTAGGTCCCTAATGCTGATTCCCCCCCCCCCCCCCCCCCCCCCCCCCCCCCAAATTGAGTCCCGAAACTTCTAAAATTCACCTTAGGATCTCAATTTATTTAGAATCACAAAAAGGGGTTCAAGTTTCCCAAAATTTCCAAAATTATCATTTTGCCCCTACTTTACAAAAATAGTAAGTATTGCCCAATTGGTCCTCCAACATCTTCATCAGGCACAATTGGCCCTCAATTTTATGAAATTGCACTTTAGTCCCTCAAATTTTCTAAATTTTCCCCCAATTTCAATCTTCTAACTCAGTCAAATTTGATTTCATCAAATTGACCGATCAAATGAGTTTAATTGTTTAAATTGAAGTTAGATTAGAGTTCCTACACCTTCATAAGATTCAATTGCACTTTGAATTGCACGTTTTGACTCTGAAACAAGCTCAAATGGAGCTTCACTAGAAAATTGATCGTAGAGAGAGAAAGCTTTGAAAGTTTACCGTCCATCGACGGTGCGACGGTCTGACCTTTCGATCTAGTTAGATATCTCTAGTCTTTAGGTTCTTCATAGAATCAAGAATCACCTCAATTGATGTCAAATTGAGGAAGAATTTAGTTAGTGAAAATCTGTCAGTTCTCTCTCTAGCACTAATAGGAATTCATAGAGGGGTGCCAAATTGGCTTACCTTTCTGCACTAATTTGGCTATAGGAGGGCTGAGTAGGTGTTGGGAGAGCTTGGTTTGGCCTGAGTAGGGCTCGAATTGGTTGATTTTAGCTTGACAAAAATAGGCCAACTTTGGTCCGTGGAAGCTGCTTCACTATTTGATCAAGTCGACGCTTCTCCGTTGACCCTCGAAGCAATTTGAGACTACCACTGTGTAGCTGACTTCTCCCTGAGTCTAAGTGTAAACCCTGTCCCTTTAAAACAAGGAAATCTCAGAAAGAACCGGTCAACCTGAATGAGAAAAACTGAACCAGTTCACAAACCCGATCATTAGGGAATGGACAATTTTGGGTATTTACAACTCTCAATTGACCCAAAGGGTTCATAAAACCTTGGAAAATGATCTTAGAATGATTTAGAAGAGAAAACCATACTAGTTTAGGAGAACCAAATTTGAAACGGTTTATGAACCAAGTTGGTTCATGAACCGTTTTGGATAGAGAATGGGCAAAATGTGAAACTTATGGATCTTGAGCAACCTAAGGAGACACAAAAATCATGAAAAGGACTTTAGGATGAATTGGAGATGAAAACCAAACCGGTTTAGGTGAACTGGATCCGTACTAGATTGAACCAATTTAAACCACTATTGAATCAGATACTAAATTCATTTTTCTATGTGGCTTAAAAAAAATTCAAATTTGAGATTTGAGGCCACCATTGGATAGAAAATTAATTTAGAAATTTTTAGATTTAAAAAATTTGGTCGAATTGGGGGTGAACCAGCCAGTTTAAGCTTTGAACCTGATTCGGACTGGTCTGATCCGGTTCAGAATAGTGTCGTCTTCTTCATTTAGATGATAACACTGTTCACTCGCCGAAAAATCATGCAGCGTCGGCGTAGTAGAAAAGTCTCCAACCAAGGAGTTTCAGACATTGAATGACCATCATTAAGGCACCAATCAGACGACCAAGAAGTCCTCGAGCTTCCTATATAAAGAGCCACTCCTGATTCAACCTCTCCACAACTAGAAACTCCATTCTCTCTTAACTGCACCATTTTTCGGTGAAGCTCAAACCAGAGCTCTGACTTGGGCATTTTTCTAAGCCAAACAAGTCAAGGTCGGGTTCTTTAGAACTGGGGAGAAGTTAGCTACATGCCTGTAGTCTCCATTTGCTCCTAGGGTCGCTAGAGAAGCACCAGTATGATCGAACAGTGAAGAAGCTCTGACGGACCGAAGCTGCCATGTTTTGGTCGAGCTGAAATCGGCCAATTCGAGCCCTCCTCAGGCCAAACCAAGCCTTCCCAACACCTCCACATTCCTGCTACAACTGAATTAGAGCTAAAAGGTAAGCCAATTTGGCTCCCCTCTGCAATTTCCGACCAGTGCTAGAGAGAGAATCGACAGGATTTTGATGATAAAATTCTCACTCAATTCGGCATCAATTGATGTAGATCTTGATTCTAGGAGAAACCTTAGGACAAGAGCTATCTGCTCAAATCGAAAGCTCGGACTGCTGTGCCCCCCAACAAAGTTTTTTCTCTCTAAGTCCAGTTTTTCGGCGAAGCTCCGTTTGAGCTCATTCCGACAACAAATCATGCGATTCAAAGTGTAATTGAATCGTATGAAGGTGTAAGATCTCCAATCTAACTTCAATTTCAATAATTAAACTCATTTACTTGATCAATTTGATGAAATCAAATTCGGCTGAGTTAGAAGGTTGAACTTGGAAGAAAAATTGGGGGAAAATTAGGAATTTCAAAAATTTGAGGGACTAAAGTGCAATTTCATAAAATTAAGGACCAATTGGGCATGATAAAGATGTGGGAGGACCAATTGGGCAATTTTTGGGGCAAAACTTACCATTTTTGTAAAGTAGGGGCAAAATGATAATTTTGGAAAAATTGGGGGACCAAATTAGAAATTTGGGAAATTAAACCCCTTTTGTGATTTTAAATAAATTGAGCTCCTAAGATGAATTTTAAAAGTTTTGGGACTCAATATGAGGAAAAACCGACATTAGGGACATAAAGTTAATAATGGAAATAATTGCAAATAATGGAAAAGTTTGGTTTTCCCATTCATTTGGGATGAATGAGGGCTATTAGGCCAAAGAATAATGAACAAGAATGTTCATATTGTGTAGGAACATCAAGTACCGAGAACACCAGCTAAGACAAGTTTGAGTAAGGACAACAAGCCGGCTAAGAGGAAATTCGCTACATTAATGGGTGAGTGGGAATTTAATATCATACCCAGTTAGGATGATAAGCACCTCGAAAATGAAAAGCCACTAATAAGTGGTATTTTAATCATCACACAAGAGAGGAATGATGTTGAAATCAAGTGGAAAAACTACTTACCGGTTGTAAGTAGATCATACCCGGTTGGTATAATGAAACTTTCTCGAAGGAAGTGGAAAACCCGTTCATCAGTTATGAGCGGAGATGTCCTCATACTCGTTGGTATGATGGACAGCTGAAAAGTATATTTTGTTAGAAGTGTTCTCCCCTGACTATGTGCCACTGCTTAAACATTTTGGGAGACCTTTACGGGAACTCGAATAGCTCTATTAGGCCAGAGGCCTTAGTTTTGGAACTTGGGGGCTAATATGCCTGATTTTGAAAATCTCGAACAGTGGGCCCTAGGCCAGTTGGCACGAGTAGGAGCTCATAAACAAACATGATTCTAAGCCATGAAAACTTAAGTAAATGAATTGTTTGACCATGGTACTGAGACAGGACCGACATACTCGATAGACTAGCAGTAGTGTGACATGACAGGTCGACGGACCAGTCGAGACAAACAGCTACAGGTTGAGTTGAAGGTTGGGGCTATTGGACTAGTGGCACCAAAGACTAAATGGCTTTTGAGGAAAACTTCGTTTGTGCATGCACTTGAGGTTCAGGACTATTATGATGCCCAAGAGGGGAAGTGATGTGTCATAAGGGCGTCTGGATGACATGGTGGCAATAAGGGAAAAGATAAGCTGTTGGGTTTGTGTTTCTCGTCATACCAGACAGTCATGGAGTTTTGTGTTTGTACTCCACGCAGTTCTGTGTTTGTACTCCACGAAGCTACTATGTTTGGGGCTTCCTGAAGCTTTTGTGTTTGAGTTTCATGCACATGAGACCGAGATATGGTCTCTGTCCTCATACGGATATGGAGTTTTATTCGTGGGATTGAGGGTCGAATGTCGCATACATCCACTCATTCTCAAGGTAGAAGTGGACGTACTTCTATCTAGGTGGCTGGTAAAGTTGCTCTAACGCCATAAGTGGGTACAGTGAATAGGCTAGCCTACAAATGTGTGTTCCCTTCATGATGAAGGGTGTGTATTAGTTGATAAATACACCGGTTATGGTTGAGGAGTGAGTAATGGCTATAAAACCGAGATTTTGAAAATGAGAAATTTTAAAAGAAAATAAGGAGTCTGGCACACTCCAATTCAAATATTTTCCCTAAAAGTCAAACGTTAAACACCTATTCACTGAGTCGTTGAACTCACCCCCTCCCTTATATCCCTTTTCAAGTAACCAAGGACAACTTACCCCAAAGTCCTCCTGTTTTTCACACTAACAAGACACGTATGTAAGTTAAAAAGTTTATGCAGTTTTGATTTATGCATTCTCGGAAAGGTACATGTTTAAAGGACGCCTTAGTAAACTAGGGGAGTGGCAGGTTGATCACGGGGATCCGACCAAATTGGGTTGGGGAGTAACACTAAGGAACCTGACCACGTCTTATTTGGCTAAAAAAAGACCCTATATCGGAGCTTTAGTTCGAGCTTCACCGGAAAACTGAGTAGTTGAGAGAGAGAGTGAGGTTTTCAGGTGTGAATGGAGAGGGGTTCTTTATATAGGGAGATTAGGGACTCGTCAGTCATCCGTTTGGCACCTTAATGGCAGCCATTGATGGTCTGAAATATTCTGAAAGGAAACGTTTCGTCTTCGTTGGTGCTAGATCAATTTTTTGATGAGTGAACAGTGCTATCATCTAAAGGAAGAAGACGACACTGTTCCGAACAGAAATGTACCGATCTGAACTGGGTTCAAAGCTTAAATCGGGCGGTTCAGGCCTGATTCGATAGAGTTTTTCAAAATTTAAAATTTCAAAGTTCATTCTTTATCAAATAGTGGCCTCAATTCTCCTATTTGAATTTTCTGAGCCACCTAGAAAAATGAATTTAGCATATGGTTCAATAGTTGTTCAAACCGGTTCAATTCGATTCGGATTCGATTCACCTGAACTGGTTTGGTTTTCATCTCCAATTCATCCTAAAGTCCTTTTTCATGACTTTTTTTAACTCTTTAGTTCACTCGGGATCCATAAATTTCCTAGTTTTTCCTTCCTTTATCGGTTATGGTTTATGAACCAACTTAGTTTTCTCTTTGGAAATGACTGGTTCGATCCGGTTCACCTGAACCAATCAGGTTTTCTCTCCCAAATTGTCGTAAGATCCTTTCCAAGGTTTTTATGACCCCTTTGGTTCATTTAGGAGTTGTAAATTTTCCAAATTGCCCGTTCTCTAATAATTAGGTTTGTGAACCGGTTCGGTTTTCTCACTCGGTTTGGCAAGTTCTTTTCCTGGTTTCCTTGAATCCAAAGTGCGGGCTTTAAACCCAAGGTTTCCAAAATTCCCTTTAAGTCCTCATTTTACTCAAAATTCTATAAGGGGCTCAAGTTTTCCAAATTTTCAATTTGCTCCCTAACTTTTCAAAAATTACCATTTTACCCATACCTTCCAAAAATAGCAATTTGACCTCAGTTGGTCCAAAAATTGATCAATTGGCCCCTTAACATCTTTCTTATTGCCAATTGACCTTCAATTTTGGGAAATTTCAAAGACGTCCCTCAATTTTCTGAAATTCCCAAATTTCCCCAAAAATTTCCCCCAATTTCTCCCCTTTAAACTAACCGAATTTGATTTCTACAAATTGGTCAAATTGAAGGTATGGATCAGTTCCTACACTTCCATATGATTCAATTGAGCTTTGAACTACATCATTTGAGTTCGAATTGAGCTCAAACAGAGCTTCATCAAAAAATGACTCATAGAGAGGGAAAATTTCAAAAACTTACCGTCGGAGGTGTAGCGGTATGAGCTTTCTATCTGGGCAAGTAGCTCTCATCATGAGGTTCCTCCTATGTTCAAGAATTGCTACAATTAACATCGAATTGAGGGAGAATTCTATTAGTGAAGTTCCGCACTTTCTCTCTCTAACTTTGATCTACAACGATTGAGAAGGGTCGAATTGGCTTATCTTTTAGCTCAGTGAGGTTGTATGAGGGTTGTGGGGGTGTTGGGCAAGCTTGGTTTGTCCAGAGGGGGCTGAACTTGGCTGATTCCAGCTCGGACGAAACTGGGCAGCTATAGTCCATCGAAGCTACTTCACTATTTGATCTCACCGACGGTCCTCGGGTCGAAAGGAAGGTGCTATCAGATTACTGACTTCCCCCGGAGTTTGTAGGATCCGACCTCGCCTTAGGCTAAGATTAATGCCTATATTAGAACTCTGGTTTGAGCTTCAAAGGAAAATGGAGCAGTTGGGAGAGAATGGAGATTTCAAGTGTGTGGAGGATGAATGGAGAGTAGCTCTTTATATAGGGAGCTCAGGGACCCTTTGCCTGACAACTTTCCTTTTTTGGTCGAGCTTATCCTCATCCTGAAACGGCCTGATCGGAGCCATTTTTCCTTCACCGGCATTATCCATTTCTACATTGAATGAATAGTGTTGTCATCTAAAGGAAGAAGACCACACTATTCCGAACCGGACCGGACTGATCCGACTAGGTTTAAAGTGTAAATTGATCGGTTTAGACTCGATTCGGCCCGTTTTCTCAAAATTAAAAATTTCTATATTTATCTAAATTCATTCTCTATCTAATGGTAACTTCAATTCCCCAATTTGAATAATTTAAGCCACCTAGAAAAATGAATTTAGAAACTGATTCAGTCCGGTTCACCTTGAAACAGTTTGATTTCCCCTTCCCAATTGTCCCAAGGTTCTTTTCCACTCTTCTTATGACTCTTCAAGTCATTTGGGAATTGTCAATTTCCCAATTTATCCTTTTCCTATTGGTTATGGTTTGTGAACCGGCTCAGTTTTCTCTTTTGAAACATCAGTTCTTTTCATGGTTTCCTTATCTATAAAGGGATGGGGTTTACAAGTCTCCCTTACTTTTAGGGGTTTTTCCCCAAAACAAATTACATGTCAAACAACTGAGGGTAACTATCCCTCATAACGCTCTCAATTTCCCATGTCTCTTCTTGCACGGGTCTGTTTTGCCAAAGAACCTTGACCATAGGAATCTTTTTATTCATCAAGTTCTTGACCCTCTGGTCAATGATTTGCACCAGTTCTACTTGATAAGTCAGGTTCTCTTCTAGATCTGGTGGAGATCGGTCCATCATGGCTAGGATCAGGTTGGTACTTCCGGAGTACCGAGATATGGAATACGTCATGTATTCTCTGAACGTCCAGAGGTAGTTCCAATTTATATGCCACTAGTCCTATCATTTGGACTATGGGCTAAGGACCAATGCATCTTGGTTTCAACTTCCACCATTGTTGAAACTTAAGTATTCCCTTCGATGGGGATACCTGGAGGTACACTTGGTCCCCCACATCAAATTCTAAGTCCCTTCTTTGATGGTCTGCATAGCTCTTCTGCCTGTCTTATGCGGCCTTAAGTTGACTCCCTATTATCTTAATCTTTTTTGTGGCATCCTCGATTAGTTTGACCCTTTCCAGATTCCTTTCTCCCACCTCTTCCCAAAACAAGGGTAAACGACATGGTCATCCATAATGGGCCTCATATGGAGCCATTTGAATATTGGCATGATAATTGTTATTATAAGCAAACTCCATCAAGAACAAGTATTATTCCCAAACCGTATTCATGGTGAGTACACATGCCCATAGCATGTCCTCCAGGGTCTGGATTGTTCGCTCAGACTGTCTATTGATCTAAGGATGAAATGTCGTACTTATGTGGAGCTTGGTCCCCAAAGTAGTTTGCAAACTGCGCCAAAACCTCGAGGTAAATCTTAGGTCTCTATCTGATACTATGCTTACCAGGACACCATGGAGTCTCACAATCTCTTTCATGTATAAGACGACCAACTGTTCTACTAAATCCGTCACTCTTATTGGTAGGAAATGGGCAGACTTGGTCAATCTATCTACAATGACCCAGATTATGTCTCGTTCCTTTCTAGTCACAGGTAGTCCCATGGCAAAGTCCATAGTAATATGTTCCCATTTCCATTCTGGCGTTGGCAAGGGTTATAGCAGTCCTAAAGATTTTTGATGCTCAACTTTAATTTGCTGATTGGACAAGCATCGGGCTGCATATTCTACAATATCCCTCTTCATCCCTTTCCATCAATAACCTTGTTTGAGAGTGTGGTACATCTTAGTACTGCCCGGATGCATTGCGAAAATAGAGTCATGTGCCTCTTCCAAAATCAATATCTTCAATTCTTTATCTTAAGGCACACTCACTCTACCCTTGTAGGTTAGTACTCCATCACCTCGAATGTTAAAGTCCAGTTTCGTCCCTCCATTGGCCGGGTCCAAATAGGGCTGGAGTGCCTTATCCCCTTTTTGCTGGACCTTAATTTGCTCCATTAGGCTGGATCTTACCACTATGTCAGCCAATAAGCATTTCTCTCTCTTGTCCACCTTAAGGTCCACTTCCATTCTTCCCAACAGCTACAACAAGGGTATTGACCAATTTTAGCTTGACCAAAATAGAGCAGCTTTGGTCCATCAGAGCTGCTTCACTGTTTGATCTCATCAGCACTTCTCTAGTGGTCCTCGGCTCGAAAGGAAGGTGCTATGAGATAGCTGACTTCCCCCAGAGTTCATAGGACCAAACCTCACCTTTTGAGGCTGAGAAAAATGCCTATATTGGAGCTTTGGTTTGAGCTTCATCGGAAAATGGAGCAGTTGAGAGAGAATGGAGATTTTAGGTTTGTGGAGGATAAATGGAGAATAGCTCTTTATATAGGGAGCTCAGGGACCCTCTTCCCGATAACTTTCCTTTTTGGTTGAGCTTTTCCTCGCCCTGAAATAGTCTGATCGAAGCCGTTTTTCCTTTGTCGACATTATCTGTGTCTACATTGAATGAACAGTGTTGTCATCTGTAGGAAGAAGATGACATTGTTCTAAATCGAACTGGACTGGTCCGACCAGGTTCAATGCGTAAATCGACTAGTTCAGGCACTATTCGACCAGTTTTCTCAAAATTAAAGATTTCTAAATTTATATAAAATCATTCTCTATCTAATTTTTGGCTTCATTTCCTCAATTTGAATATTTTAAGCCATCTAGAAAAATGAATTTAGAAACCAGTTCAAATCGGTTCAATCTGGTTTAGTCCGATTCACCTTGAATCGGTCCAATTTTCCCTTCCCAATTGCCCCAAGGTTCTTTTCCACTCTTTTTATGACTCTTTAAGTCATTTGGAATTTTTTAATTTCCCAATTTACCCTTTTCTTATTGGTTATGGTTTGTAAACAGGCTCGGTTTCTCTTGTGAAACGACCGGTTCTTTTTCCAATTTTCTTATCTACAAAGGGATGGGGTTTACAACACTGATAAAGACAAGCTACTTACCCTTGTTACAGAAGCTGGGAAGAATGGAAGTGGACCTTAAGGTGGACACGAGAGAGAAATGCTTATTGGATGACATAGTGGTAAGACCCAGCCTAACAGAGCAAATTAAGATCTAGCAAAAAGTGGATAAGGAACCCCAACCCTATTTGGACCCGGTCAATGAAGGGACGAAACAGGACTACAACCTTCGAGGCGATGGAGAACTAACCTACAAGGGGAGAGTGTGTGCACATCAAGATAAGGAACTGAAGAGATTAATTTTGGAAGAGGCACATGACTCTGTTTATGTGATGCATCTGAGTAGTACTAAGATGTATCGTACCCTCAAACAAGGTTATTAGTGGAAAGGGATGAAGAGGGATATTGTGGAATATGTAGCCTGATGCTTGTCCTTTCAGCAGATCAAAGTGGAGCATCAGAAACCTTCAAGACTACTACAACCCTTGCCAATACCAAAATCAAAATGGGAACACATCACGATGGACTTTGTCAAATGACTACCTGTGATTAGAAAGGGACGAGATGCAATCTAGGTCATTGTGGATAGATTGACCAAGTCCGCCCATTTCCTACCTATAAGAGTGACAGATTCAGTAGAACAACTGGTCATCTTATACATAAAGAAGATTGCGAGTCTCCATGGTGTCTCGGTAAACATAGTGTTGGATAGACCCCAGATTTACCTTAAGGTTCTGACCGAGTTTGCAAAATGCCTTGGGTACAAAGCTCCACATGCGTATAACATTTCATCATCAGACCGATGGACAGTCTGAGCGGACAATCCAAACCCTAGACTATATGCTACGGGCATGTGTACTCACCATGAATAAGGGTTGGGAAGAATACTTGTGCCTAATGGAGTTTTCTTATAATAATAGTTATCAGACCAGTATTCAAATGGCTCCTTATGAGGCCCTTTACGGACGAACCTTTCGTACCCCCATATTTTGGGAAGAGGTGGGAGAAAGGAAGCTGGAAAAGATTGAACTAATCGAGGATACCACAAAAAAGATTAAGATAATAAAGAGTTGACTTAAGGCTACTCAAGATAGGTAGAAGAGCTATGCAGATTGTAAATCCCGCCCTTTTGAGTTAAGGAAAACTAGAAAAAGAACCGGTCAAATAGAGTGAGAAAATAGAACTGGTTCACAAACCTGAACATTTGGGAATGAGCAATTTTGGAAATTTACAACTCCCGGGTGATCCAAATGGTTCATAAAACTTTGGAAAAGAACCTTAGGATGAATTGGAAGAGAAAAACCAGACCGGTTTAGAAGAACCGGATCCAACTAGATTAAATTGGTTTATGAACCGAGTGGGTTCATGAACTGAAACCAATAGAGAAAGGGCAAACTGGGAAATTTATGGATCCTGAGTTACTCAAAGAGTCCCAAAAGTCATGGAAATGAACTTGAGAATGAATGGGAGATGAAAACCAAACCGGTTCAGGTGAATCGTATCCGAACTAGATTGAACCAGTTTGGACCGGTTTGAATCACTATTGAACTGAATTCTAAATTCATTTTTTTAGGTGGCTTAAAAAATTCAAATTTGAGATTTGAGGCCACTATCGGATAGAAAATGAATTTAAAAATTTTTAGATTTGAAAAACTCGATTGAATGGAACACATGCTCGTAGTCTCCATTTGCTCTAAGAGTCGCCAAAGAGGCGCTGATGTAATGGAACAGTGAAGTAGCTCCGTCGGACCAAAGCTGCCCTATTTTAGCTGAGCTGAAATCGGCCATTTCAAGCCCTCCTCGAGCCAAACCAAGCCTTTCCAACCCTTCCTCAGCCCTCTCACAGCCGAATTAGGACTAAAAGGTAAGCCAATTTGGCTCCCCTCTACAATTTCCGGCCGGTAGAATTTTAATGATCAAATTATAACTTAATTCAGCATCAATTGATGCAATTCTTAATTCTAGGAAAAACCTCCGGATGAGAGCTATCTTCCCAGATCAAAAGCTCGGACCGCCATGCCCCCGACGGTGAGGGTCAATTGGACATGATAATAATGTTAGAGGACCAATTGAGGAATTTTAACATTTTTGGGGTGAAACTTACCATTTTTGTAAAGGAAGGGCATAATTGTAATTTTGAAAAAGTTGGGGGACCAAATTGGAAATTTGGGAAATTAAATCTTTTTTTTCAAATTTGAATAAATTGATGTCTTAAGATAAATTTTAAAAGTTTTGGGTCTCGATTTGAGGAAAAATCAGAATTTGGGACTTAAAGTTAAAGAAAAATAACTTTAGGGACCTAATTACAAATAAATATAAAGTTTGGTTTTCTCATTCATTTGGAATGAATGAAGGCCATTAGGCAGGGGGATAATGAACAATGATGTTTATATCGTGTAGGAATACGAAGTACTAGGAACGCTAGTAAGGGTAAGCTCGCGTGAATACAAAAGAACCGGTTGAGTGGAATTCACTGTATTAATGGGTAAATGAGATTTTATTGAGTGGAATACCCAGTTGGGAATGATAAGTACCTCAAAATAAAAATCCACTATTTAATTGTATTTTAAACATTACAACTTAGATAAGGGATGTGAAAATCACGTGAAAAAACTAATTACCGGTTGTAAGTAGATCATACCCGATTGGTATGATGAAACTTCCTTGAAGGAAGTGGAAAACCCATTCATCGATTATGAGTAGAGATGTCCTCATACTCGGTTGGTATGATGGACAGTTGAAAACATATTTTGTCGGAAGTGCTCTCCCCTGACTGTGTGCCAATGCTTAAATGAATTGGGAGACCTTCTTGATGGGAGCTCGAATAGCTCTTATAGGTCGGGGGGGCCTCGGTTTTGGAACTTAGGGCTATTATGACCGATTTTAAAAATCTTGAACAATGGGCCATAGGCCAATGGGCATGAGTAGGAGCTCGTAAACAAACATGAGATATGTGCTATAAAACTTTAATAAATGAATTGTTTGGCCATGGTACCAAGACAGGACCGACATACTCAGTCAACTAGCGGTAGTGCGACATGACAGGTCGACGGACCAGTCAAGACAAACAGCTGCAAGTTGAGTTGAGGGTCGAGGCCGTTGGACTACTGGCACCACATATTATATGGCATGATAAGAAAATATTTATTGTGCATGAACTGTGATTACAGGACCATCAAGACGCCCAAGAGGGGTAGTGATGCGTTCTTAGGGCCCGAGATGACCTGATGAGTATAAGGGCAGTTCGTTGTACCAGGTGACCGTGCGAAATTTGGAGTATCACCAAGCGCATGAGACCAGGGTGGGGACGGGATGAGGTCTCTATCCTCAAACGGATATGGAGAATTGATTTCAGGATTAAAGGTTGAATGTCACAAACATCTACTCATTCTCAGGGTAGAAGTGGAAGTGGTTCTATCTAGGTGGCTAGTAAAGTCGTTCTGATGCCCCAAGTGTGTTTAGTGGACGGACTAGCCTGCGAATGTGTGTTTGACCTTCATGATGAAGAATGTGTGTTGGGTGATGACATACCGTGATTAATAAGAAATGGTGGTAAAATCCAAGATTTGAAATGAAAGGATTTTTGAAAGAAAGGAGTCTAGCACACTCCAGTACAAATCTTTTTCCTAAAAGTTAAAAATTTTGAAAACCCATTCACTGAGTCGTTGTACTCACCCCCTCCCTTATATCCCTTTTAGAAAATTCTAGAAAGGCTACCATTAAAGACCATCAACTAAGACGCCTGTGAGACAGGTATGATAAATTTAAAATTTTATTCAGTTTTGTTTTATGTTATTCTAGGAAAAGGTGTTGGTTTAAAGGATGCCTTACTCTTTATTATTTATAATATGGGGAAACCCTTTAATAAACTGGGAGGGTGGCAGGTTGCTCACGGGGCATGACACGGACCTGTTATAAAAAGAATGGAAAAGAACCATGGGACAATTGGGAAGGGAAAACCAGACCGGTTCAAAGTGAACCAGACCAAACCGGTTTCTAAATTTATTTTTCTAGGTGGCTTAAAATATTCAAATTGAGATAAGCTTGTTTCAGGGCGAGGATAAGCTCGACCAAAAAGGAAAGTTGTCGGGTAGAGGGTCCCCGAGCTTCCTATATAAAGAGCTCATCTCCATTCATCATCCATACACATGAAATATCCATTCTCTCTCAATTGCTCCATTTTCCAGTGAAGCTCGAACCAAAGCTCCAATATAGGCATTTTTTTCAGCATGAGAAGGCACGGTCGGGTCCTATACACACTGAGGGAAGTCAACTACCTGACACCAACTTCCTTTTGACCCAAGGACTATTGGAGAAGCCCCAGTGGAATCAAACAATGAAGCAGCTCCGACCGACCAAAGCTGCCCTATTTTGGCCAAGCTAAATTTGGCCAAATTCAGCCCTCCTCCAACCAAACCAAGCCTCTCCAACACCCCCATAGCCCTCATACGACCTTAACAGAGCTGAAATGTAAGCTAAATCAACCCTCCTCAATCGTTGCTGGTCGAAGTTAGAGAGAGAAAGTGCTAAATTTTACTGATAAAATTCACCCTCAATTCGACTTCAATTGTAGCGATTCTGGATCCTAGAAGGAACCTCAGGATAAGAGCTACCTCTCTAGATCGAGAGCTCGGACCGTCGCACCTCCAACGGTAAGCTTTCAAAGCTTTCTCTATCTATGAGCAGTTTTCTAGCGAAGTTCCATTTGAGCTCAATTTGAACCCAAATGTTGCGGTTCAAAGCTCAATTGAATCATATGGAAGTGGTCCATACCTTCAATTTGAGCAAATAACCCCAATTGAATGACCAATTTGAAGAAAACAAATTCGGTCAATTTGAAGGGGGGCAATTGGGGGAATTTTTTGGGGAAAATTAGGAATTTTGGAAAATTGAGGGACCTCTTTGCAATTTCCTAAAATTAAAGGCCAATTGGCCATGAGAAAGATGTTGAGGGATCAATTGGTTAATTTTTGTAACATTTGGGGTCAAATTTCCATTTTTGGAAAGTAGGGGTAAAATTATAATTCTGGAAAAGTTAGGGACCAAATTGGAAATTTGGAAAACTTGAGCCCCTTATACAATTTTGAGTAAAATGAGGACTCAAAGGGGAATTTTAGAAACCTTGGGACTCAAATTGGGCAAAAGTTTGCATTAGGATCCTAAAATTAAGAAAAATAAACTTTGCGGACATAAGTAGAATTAATTGATAATTGTGAGTCTTGACTTTTATGTCAAACCATAATTGATAAGGTTGCCCAAATCGTGTACGGACAAGTGTGACCGGAACGCAAGCAAGAGAAAACTTGCATAGACTTATAAAACCAACCAAGGTAAAGAGGCTCCAAGCCACAAGTGGGTGCAATGGACGGGCTACACCTGTGAATGTGTGTACCCTTCCTGATGAAGCGCGTGTGTTGTTTGCTAAATATACCTAATGGAAAATGGAAAGAGGTTTTTGAGAAACTGGAATTTGAGGAAAGATCCCTTCTCAAAAGAAATAAAGATTTTAGCACACTTTGAATAAAGTTATTTTCTTGAAAACTCACTCCCAACACCCATTCACTAAGTTGTAGAATTCACCTCCTCCCTTTTTACCCCTTTCAGGTAATCAAGAAGACCCTACTAATTTGGAACAAGACAAGTATGTCTATCTTAAATTACTTTATTGTCTATAATGTTATTCCAAGAGAGATAGGTAAAAAGGACGACTTACTCCTCGTGGTTTAGAAAGGGGGAAACCCTTGATAGACCACGAGAGTGGCGGGTTGCTAACGGGCATTCGACCAAACTGGGTCGGGACGTGACAACCCCACCCTAAAAAAGGTGATAGGATGGGCATTAAGTGAAGTCGAGAGACAACTATCTCAAAACAAAGAGAACAATTGGAACAGGGCGGTTGTAAACCCCGCCCTTTCGAGTTAAGGAAAATCGAGGAAAAGAACCGGTGAAACCGAGTAAGAAAACTGAACCAGTTCATAAACTTGTTTCTTGGGGAACGAGTAAATTAGAGAAATTTCAACTCCCTTGTGACCCAAAGAGATTTATAAACCTTGGGAAGGAACCTTAGAATAAAGTGGGATAGAAAAACTAGACCGGTTCGGGTGAACCGGACCCGAACCGGATTAAATCGGTTTAAGAACCAAGTCGGTTTATGAACCAAAACCGATAGAGAGATGGTGAACCGAGAATTTTATGGACCTAAGTGACCTAAGGGGTCATAAAAGTCATGAAAAAGGAGTTTAGGGTGAATTGGAGATGAAAACCAAACCGGTTCAGGTGAATCGGATTAAACCGGTTTGAACCACTATTGAACTGGATTCTAAATTCATTTTTCTAGGTGGCATAAATAATTCAAATTTGAGATTTCAGGCCACCATTGGATAGAAAATGAATTTAGAAATTTTTAGATTTGAAAAACTCAGTTGAATGAGGGGTGAACCGGCCAGTTTAAGCTTTGAACCCGGCTCGCACTGGTCCGGTACGGTTCGAAATAGTGTCATCTTCTTCCTCCAAATGATAGCACTGTTCACTCGCCGAAAAATCGAAGCAACACCGATGAAGAAGAAACGTCTCTATTCAATACATTTCTGGCCATCAATGCATGTCATAAAGGTGCCAATTGGACGGCCAAGAAGTCTCCGAGCTTTCTATATAAAGACCCCCTCCCCATTCATCCTCTCTACACCTGAAAAGCTCACTCTCTCTCAGTTGCTTAGTTTTCCGACAAATCTCAAACCAGAGCTCCAATATAGGGTCATTTCTGAGCCAAACAAGGTGAGGTCGGATTCTTTAGAACTGGGGAGAAGTCAGCTATACACATGTAGTCTCCGTTTACTCCCAGGATTGCCAGAGAAGCGCCAGCGTGATGGAACAATGAAGTAGCTCTGACAGACCGAAGCTGCCCTATTTTGGCTGAGCTAAAATCGGCCATTTCAAGCCCTCCTCAGGCCAAACCAATCCCTCCCAACACTTACTCAACGCTCCCATGGCCGAATTAGAATGGAAAGGTAAGCCAATTTGGCTCCCCTCTACAATTTCCGATCGGTGCTAGAAAGAGAACCAACAAAAATTTGATAATGAAATTCTAACTCAATTTGGCATCAATTGATGCAATTCTTGATTCTAGGATGAACCTTGGGATGAGAGCTATCTGCCCAGATCAAAAGTTCAGACCGTTGTGCCCCCGATGGTAAGCTTTCGAAGCTTTCTCTCTTTATAGTCTATTTTCCAACGAAGCTCCGTTTGAGCTTGTTCTGGCATCAAAACTTGCGATTTAAAGTGCTATTGAATCATATGAAGATGGAGGAACTCAATTTTAACTTCAATTTCAACAATTAGAAGTATTTGACCGGTTAATTTGATGACATCAAATTTGGAAGGAGTTGAAATTGGGGAAAATTTTGGGGATTTTTGAAATTTGAAAGACTGAAATGTAATTTTATCAAATTAAGGGTCAATTGGGCATGATAATAATGTTAGAGGACCAATTGAGGAATTTTGGAATTTTTGGGGTAAAACATACAATTTTTGTAAAGGAAGGGCAAAATGGTAATTTTGGAAAAGTAATGGAACCAAATTGAAAAGTTGGGAAATTAAACCACTTTTTGTGAAATGAAATAAATTGAGGTCCTAAGATAAATTTTAATAGTTTTAGGACTCGATTTGAGTAAAAACCAACATTAGGGGCTTAATGTTAAAGAGAAATAACTTTAGGGACCTAATTACAAATAAATAAAAGTTTGGTTTTCTCATTCATTTGGAATGAATGAAGGCTATTAGGCAGAAGGATAATGAACCGAGATGTTCAAATTGTGTTGGAACATGAAGTATCGTGAATGCCAGTAAAGACAAGCTCGCGTGAATACAAAGAACCGGTCTAGTGGAATTAATTGACTGCATTAACAGGTGAGTGGGCTAAATTACACTTCATACCCGATTGGGATGATGAGCATAGTTTAAAGTTAAAAACCACTTACCGGTTGTGAGTGAGATTTTATATCCTACCCGGTTGGGGATGATAAGTACATCAAAATGAAAACTCACTACTAACTGGTATTTTAAACATCACAACTTAGAGGAGTGATGTGAAAAACGTGCGAAAAAACTACTTACCGGTTGTAAGTAGATCATACCTGGTTGGTATGATGAGACTTCCTCGAAGGAAGTTGAAAACCCGTTCATCGGTTATGAGTAGAGATGTCCTTATACCCGATCAGTATGATGGACAGTTGAAAACAAATTTTTGTCGGAAGTGTTCTCCCCTGACTGTCTGCCAATGCTTAAACGATTTGGGAGACCTTTTTTATGGGAGCTCGAATAGCTCTTATAGGCCTAGGGCCTTGGTTTTGGAACTTGTGGGCTAATATGTCAGATTTTGAATGTCACGCCCCGACCCGGTTTGGTCGGATCCCCGTGATCAACCCGCCTCTCTCCTGGTTTATTAAAGGGTTTCCCCTTATTGTAACCGTAAAGAGTAAGGCGTCCTTTAACCTGCACCTTTTTCCTAGAATAGCATAATCAAAACTGCCTGAAATTTAAAACTTTACATACCTGTCTTACAGGCATCTTAGTTGACTGTCTTTAAGGGGAGGCTTTCTGGGATTTCTTGAAAGGGATATAAGGGAGGGGATGAGTACGACTACTCAGTGAATGGGTTTTTAAAAGCTTTTGACTTTCAAGAAAAACATTTATATGGAGTGTGCCAGACTCCTTTGGTCACGCCCCGACCCGGTTTGGTCGGATCCCCGTGATCAACCCGCCAGTCTCCCGATTTATTAAAGGGTTTCCCCTTATCGTAAACCGTAAAGAGTAAGGCGTCCTTTAACTTGCACCTTTTTCCTGGAATAGCATAATCAAAACTGTATGAAATTTAAAACTTTACATACCTGCCTTACAGGCATCTTAGTTGACGGTCTTTAAGGGGAGGCTTTCCGGGATTTCCGGAAAGGGATATAAGGGAGGGGGTGAGTACGACTACTCAGTGAATGGGTTTTTAAAAACTTTTGACTTTTAAGAAAAACATTTATATGAAATGTGCCAGACTCCTTTGTTTTCAAAAAAATCCCATCATTTAAAAATTTGTTTTTTTTTCCATTATTTCTTAGTTACCACAGTGTGTCATCACCCAACACACATCCTTCATCATGAAGGTTACACACATTCGCAAGTCAGTATCACTACTGAACCCGCTAGTGGCTTCAGAGTGACTTTTCCTGCCACCCGGATAGAAGTACGACCACTTCTACCCTAGGAATGAGTGAATGTACGTGACATCCTACCCACAATCTCGAAATCACTTCTTCATGTCCGTATGAGGACAGAGACCTCATCCTGTCCCCACCCCGGTCTCATGCGCTTCGTGCTGCTCCAGATTTCGCACAGACACCTGGAATGACGAACTGCCCTTATAGCCACCAGGTCGTCCAGTGCCCTTAGGGCGCATCACTACCCCTCATGGGCGTCTTGATGATCCCGTACTCACAGTGCATGCACAAACAATGTTTTCTTATATTGCCGTGTAATCTGTGGTGCCACTAGTCCATCGACCGGTCATGTCGCACTGCCGCTAGTTGACTAAGTATGTTGGTCCTATCTTGGTACCATGGCCAAACAATTCACTTATTAAGTTTTATGGCACATATATCATGTTCGTTTATGAGCTCCTGCTTATGCCAACTGGCCTTGGGCCCACTGTACGAGATTTTCAAAATCGGGCATTTAGCCCCCAAGTTCCAAAACCGAGGCCCTTGGCCTATCAGAGCTATTCGAGCTCCCATCGAGAAGGTCTCCCAAATTGTTTAAGCATTGGCACACAGTCAGGGGAGAGCACTTCTGAGAAAAATAGGTTTTTACTATCCATCATACCGACAGGTATAAGGACATCTTTGTTCATAATCGATGAACGGGTTTTCAACTTCCTTTGAGGAAGTCTCATCATACCAACCGGGTATGATCTACTTACAACCCGTAATTAGTTTTTCCGCATAACTTTCACATCACTTTCTCTAAGTAGTGATGATTAAAATACCACTAAATAGTTTGTTTTTATATCGAGGCACTTATCATCCCCAACCAGATATGATGTTAGTAAACCCACTCACCCGTTAATGCCGTGAATTCCACTAGACTGGTTGTTTGTATTCACGTGAACTTGTCGTTGCTGGCATTCCTGGTATTTAACGTTCCTAGACGATATGAACAACCTTGTTCATTATTACTCGGCATAACAGCCTTCATTCATTAATGAATGAGAAAACCCAAACTTTTAGTTATTTGCAATTAGGTCCCTAAAGTAATTTCTCTTTAACTTTAAGTCCCTAATGTCGATTTTTCCTCAAATTGAGTCCCGTAACTTTTAAAATTTATTGTGGGACCTCAATTTATTCAATTTCACCAAAAAGGGGTTTAATTTTTCAAATTTCGAATTTGGTTCCCCAATTTTTCCAAAATTACCATTTTGCCCTTCTTTCACAAAAATGGTAAGTTTTTCCCCAAATTTTCCAAAATTCTTCAATTGGTCCTCCAACATTATTTTCATGCCAATTGACCCTCAATTTCATAAAATTCTATTTTGGCCCCTTTGAATATCGAAAATCCCCAAAATTTTCCCCAATTTCAACTCTTCAACACTACCGAATTTGATTTCATCAAATTAACCAATCAAACACTTCTAATTATTGAAATTGGAGTTGAAATTGAGTTCCTGTATGTTCATACAATTCTAAGAAACTTTGAATCGCAGATTTTAACGTCGGAACAAGCTCAAACAGAGCTTTGCCGGAAAACAGACTATAGAGAGAGAAAGCTTTGATTACTCACCGGTGAAGGCACGACAGTTCGAGCTTTCAATCTGAGTAGATAGGTCTCGTCCTGAGGTTCATCCTAAAATCAAGTATTGTATCAATTGATGCGAAATTGGATTAGAATTTCCTCATTGAAATTCGGTCGACTCTCTCTCTAGCACCGATCGAAAATTATAAAGGGGAGCCGAATTGGCTTACCTTTCGGTCCTAATTCGGCCGTGGAAAGGCTGAGGAAGTGTTGGGAGGGCTTGATTTGGCCTGAGAAGGGCTTCAAATGGCTGATTTCAGCTTGGCCGAAATAGGGCAGCTTCGGTCCGCCAGAGTTGCTTCACTATTCCATCATGTCAGCGCTTCTCCAATGATTCTCGAATTGACTGGAGTTTGCTATCAGATAGTTGTCTTTTCCCCGGTTCTAAAGAGCCTGACCTTTGTTCAAGTCAAAGCTCTGTTTCGAGCTTTACCGGGAAATGGAGCAGTAGAGAGAGAGAGAAGTGTTCAGGTGTGAGGAGAATGAAATGGGGATGACCTCTTTATATAGTCGTAAAACCCGTGTATTAAAAGGGCGAGATTTATTACTATTATTAATATTGCCATAAATTATTGGTATTAATTCCAATAATTTAATTTCGGTATTAAATTATTTGTATTAATTCCAATAATTTAATTTAGCTATTAAATTATTGGTATTAATTTCAATAATTAAATATATATTAATTGATGGTAAGCCAAGCATAAAAATTTTTGACCGAAATTTCGGATTACAAAAATCATAATTCCCAAAAGGTCACCCATCCTCACACTACTCTAAGGTATGCACACTTAACTTTAAAGTTCTTATGGAATCTAGTTCACCTAAACAAATTTAGTTTTTATTTTCTAGTTTGTCTTAAGTTTCTTTTCAAATGTTTAATAAATCCTTTGGATCAACCGAAAGTTGTAAATTTTCATATTGCTTATTGCCAAATGTAAACTGGTTTTGTTTTCTTATTTGATTTGACCGGTTCTTTTCCCGGTTTTCCTTAACTCAAATGTGCGGGGTTTACACCTTTGTTTTAAAAAAATCCCTTCATTTAAAAATTCAGGTTTTTCCATTATTTCTTAGTTACCACGGTGTGTCATCACCCAACACACATCCTTCATCATGAAGGTTACACACATTCACAAGTCAGTATCACTATTGAATCCGCTAGTGGCTTCGGAGCGACTTTTCCTGCTACCCGGATAGAAGTACGACCACTTCTACCCTGGGAATGAGTGGATGTACGTGACATCTGACCCACAATCCTGAAATCACTTCTTTGTGTCCGTATGAGGACAGAGACCTCATTTTGTCCCCACCCTAGTCTCATGCGCTTGGTGCTACTCTAAATTTTGCACAGACAGCTGTAACGATGAACTGCCCTTATAGCCACCAAGTCGTCCAGTGCTCTTAGGATGCATCACTACCCCTCATGGGCATCTTGATGATCCCGTACTCATAGTGCATGCACAAACAATGTTTTCTTATATTGCTATGTAATCTATGGTGCCACTGGTCCAATGTCCCAGACTCTTAACCTAACCCGCAGTTGTTTGTCTTGACTAGTCCATCGACCTGTCATGTCGCACTGTCGCTAGTTGCTGAGCATGTCGGTCTTATCTTGGTACCATGGCCAAACAATTCACTTATTAAGTTTTATGGCACATATATCATGTTTGTTTACGAGCTCCTACTCGTGCCAACTAGCCTTGGGCCCACTGTACGAGATTTTCAAAATCGAGCATTTAGCCCCTAAGTTCCAAAACCGAGGCCCCCGACCTATCAGAGCTATTCGAGCTCCTGTCGAGAAGGTCTCCTAAATTGTTTAAGCATTGGCACACTGTCAAGGGAGAACACTTCCGAAAAAATAAGTTTTCACTGTCCATTATACCAACCGGTATAAGGACATCTCCATTCATAACCGATTAATAAGTTTTCAACTTCCTTCGAGGAAGTCTCATCATACCAACCGGATATGATCTACTTACAACCGATAAATAGTTTTTTTCGCATAATTTTCACATCACTTTCTCTAAGTGGTGATGATTAAAATACCACTAAACAGTGGATTTTTATACCGAGGTACTTATTATCCCTTACCGGGTATGATATAAAATTTCCACTTACAACCGGTAAGTGGTTTTTATCTTTAAGTTGTGCTCATCATCCCAACCGGGTATGATGTTAGTAAACCCACTCACACATTAATGTCGTGAATTCCACTAGATCAGTTCTTTTTATTCACGCGAGCTTGTCCTTACTGGCGTTCTCGGTATTTCACATTGCTACACGATATGAATATCTTGGTTCATTATCCATCTGCCTAATCGCCTTCATTGATTCCAAATGAATGAGAAAGTCAAACTTTCATTTATTTGCAATTAGGTCCCTAAAGTTATTTCTCTTTAACTTTAAGTCCCAAATGCCGGTTTTTCCTCAAATTGAGTCCCAAAACTTCTAAAATTTATAATAGGACCTCAATTTATTCCATTTCACAAAAAGGGGTTTAATTTCCCAAATTTCCAATTTGGTCCCCCAACTTTTCCAAAATTACCATTTTGCCCTTCCTTTACAAAAATGGTAAATTTTGCCCCAAAAATTTCAAAATTCCTCAATTGGTCCTCCAACATTATTTTCATGCTCAATTGACTCTCAATTTCATAAAATTTCATTTTGGTCTTTTGAATTTCAAAAATCCCTAATTTTCCCCCAATTCCAACTTCTTAACACAGTCGAATTTGATTTCATCAAATTGACCCATCAAACGTTTCCAATTATTGAAATTGAAGTTGAAATTGAGTTTCTACATGTTTATATGATTCTTCAGAAATGTGAATCCCAAATTTTAATGTCGGGACGAGCTCAAATGGAGCTTCGCCAGAAAATGAACTATAGAGAGAGAAAGTTTCGATTACTCACCGGTGAAGGCACGACGGTTCGAGCTTTCGATCTGGACAGATAGCTCTCATCCTGAGGTTCATCCTAGAATCTAGAATCGCATCAATTGATGCGGAATTGGATTAGAATTTTGTCATTGAAATTCGATCGACTCTCTCTCTAGCACCGATCAAAAATTATAAAGGGGAGCCGAATTAGTTTACCTTTCACTCCTAATTCGGCCGTGGAAAGGCTGAGGAAGTGTTGGGAGGGCTTGGTTTGGCTTGAGGAGGGCTTGAAATGGCCAATTTTAGCTTGGATGAAATAGGGCAGCTTCGGTCCACCAGAGTTGCTTCACTATTCCATCATGTCGGCGCTTCTCCAACAATTCTCGGATTGACTGGAGTTTGCTATCAGATAGCTATCTTCTCCCCAGTTCTAAGGAGCCCGACCTTTGTTCAAGTTGAAGCTCTGGTTCGAGCTTTACCGGGAAATGGAGCAGTAGAGAGAGAGAGAGAGAAGTGTTCAGGTGTGAGAAGAATGAATGAGGATGACCTCTTTATATAGGTGTAAAATCGTGTATTAAATGAGAGAGATTTATTACTAATATTAATATTTCCATAAATTATTGGTATTAATTCCAATAATTTAATTTCGATATTAAATTATTTGTATTAATTTCAATAATTTAATTTCGGTATTAAATTATTTGTATTAATTCCAATAATTTAATTTTGGTATTAAATTATTGGTATTAATTACAATAATTAAATATATATTAATTAATGGCTATTTATGATATGCCGTACATTCGCATTAAAATTTTTTACTGAAATTTCGGGTTACAAAAAATCATACTTCCCATGAGGTCACACTACTCTCGGGCAAGCACGCTTAACTTTAGAGTTCTTATGGACTCTCGTTCACCTGAACTAATTTGGTTTTTTTGTTCTAATTCATGTTAAGTTTCTTTTCCAAGGTTTAATAAACCCTTTGGATCACTCGGAAGTTGTAAATTTCTAAATTGCTTGTTCCCAAATGATCGGTTTTGTAAACCATCTCGATTTTCTTACTCGGTCCAACCGGTTCTTTTCCTGATTTTCCTTAACTCAAAAGTGCGGGGTTTACATTGAAAATCTCGTACAGTGGGCCTAATGCCAATTAGCACGAGGAGGGGCTTTTAAATAAACATGAGTTATATGCCATAATACTTTAAATAAAGGAATAGTTTGACTGTGGTACTAAGACAGGATCGACATGCTCAATCAACTAGTGGCAGTGTGACATGATAGGTCGACAGACCAATCAAGACAAACAACTGCGGGTTGAGTTGAGGGTTGGGGCTGTTGGACCAATGGCGCCATAGATTATATGGCATGATAAGAAAATACTGATTGTGCATGCACTGTGATTCCGGGACCATCAAGACGCCCAAGAGGGGTAGTGATGCGTCCTAAGGGCACTGGATGACCTAGTGGGTATAAGGGTAGTTCGTCATACCAGCTGACCATGCGAAATTTGGAGTAGCACCAAGCGCATGAGACCGGGGTGGCGATGGGATGAGGTCTCTGTCAACATACGGACATGGAGAATTGATTTCAGGATTGAGGGTCGGATCTCGTGTACATCCAGTCATTCGTAGGGTAGAAGTGGGTGTGCTTCTATCTATTTGGCCGGTAAAGTCGCTCTGACGCCACAAGTGGGTTCAGTGGATGGGCTAGCCTACGAATGTGTATTTGACCTTCATGATGAAGGATGTGTGTTGGGTGATGACACACCATGATTAATAAGAAAATGGTGGTGAAAAATCGAGATTTGATATGAAAGGAATTTTTTTGAAAGAAAGGAGTTTGGCACACTCTAATACAAGTCTTTTTCCTAAAAGTTAAAAGTTTTGAAAACTCATTCACTGAGTTATTGTACTCACCCCCTCCCTTATATCCCTTTTAAGAAATTTCAGAAAGCCTACCCTTAAAGACCATTAACCCAGATGCTTGCGAGACAAATATGATAAATTTAAAATATTATGTAGTTTTGATTTATGTTATTCTAGGAAAAAGTGCAGGTTTAAATGATGCCTTACTCTTTATAGTTTATAACAAGGGGAGACCATTTAATAAACTGGGAGAGTGGCGAGTTGATCACGGGGATCCGACCAAACCGGGTTAGGGCATGACAACTAGAGTTGTATCAGAGCTTATTTCCACGAATACATAATCAAGTCTAGAAAATATAGTAACTAATAGGATTGATCTTAAAATTTTCAGATGGATCCCAGGAGAGAAACCAAGAAAACTAGGGATGACTCTATCCAATACCTTGTCCTCATAGGAAGACAACCCTATAAGCTTCCCAATGCCTGAGGTATGGTAGAACTCTTAAAAGCCAAATGAGGAAGTATTCAAGAGGATTGTGCTAGGACCTATTGAGATCATGACTCAAAGTATGAAGGGAGCCAAGCATAAAACCATAAACACTAGCAAAGGGCATATAACCTTACATAGGAGGAGGCTGCTTATCAAGAATCCCGTAGCTCCCTAGTTATTTTGTGATCATTTTCTGTAATAGGGTCAAAATACCCAACATATTGTACTACTCTATTAATGAAGTACTCCAAATTCCTAAAAATCCTGTCCCTCAAAGGATGTGATCTTCAAGGAAGATGGTCCCAAAGAAAGTGACCAAATAAGCCTATACTACCATAGAAACTAAGGAGAATCCCATCCAAGTTAATGAAATCGAATTAGGGAATCAAGAAATCTAGGAGAACTCTAAGAGTGATCAATTGACAAAGAAGACTCCACAAGAAAAACTCTCAACGTATCCAGACTCAAGGACGAAGGAGCACCCAAAACTAGCAATTTCCTAGAAAAATGATAGGAGGAACCACTTATGTTCACGTAATTACAAGTATGAACAATAGGAAAACTGCATGGAGAAGTGCCCAACCCTACTAAGGATAGGAATCAAGTTAGCCTATAGGGGAATAGGACACGAAGTGAAAAATTGTCTCACATCGCAAGGAGTCAGGACAATATTTTCCAAGAATGATGCCCCCACAACTATAGAAAACCTGAAAGGATACCATCCTTAGGAATACAACACCTGCTCAAAACTTCAATTACATCCAAGAGTAAGCTCTTCAAGATTCTAGCATAATGGTAGGAAGAAAAAGAAAAGGGACTAAAGGTAGGACCTCGATAAACCACAAATAGAACAAAGAGAACTCTCCCTTGAAAGAAGAAAATTCAAAATATTGGGAGAAAAGAAGGGAGAGCAACCACAGGAGAAAACAAGATGAACATTTGATGACAAACGGTATGTATTGGGATTACAGGAATGAATCACCTTGGAAAAAGCAATGAAGCCAAATAGGAAGTTCGGACCAACATGACAAAAGAAAGCAAGTCATTACAATAAGATAGTCATAGAGAGTAATGACATCCTAAGGAAGACTGGGAGGTAGAAAGGACTACACCCTAAGAAGGTTAGTAAGATGGATGTTAAGGACAGGAGGACTCGAGAAACAACTGCCCTAAGAAACTTAGACCAAAGGAATGGTGGAGGCGAGGCAGTTAACAAACTAATACATGGGAAAGCCATAATTTGAGTTCCAACAAAGAAGAGAAAGGCAGAAAGGCCAAATACTCAGGAAAAGAGGGATGAAAGAAATCCTTAAAAGGACCAAAGGCCAAATTAACGACTAAACTCAAGCCAAGAAAGGAATTGTCAAGAAATCTTGAAACAAGGAAGATTTGAATGCTCCATAAAGAAATACACTATGAAAGTAAACTTTGGAGGGATGCATATGACTAACTACCCTTGAAGGGATTATTGATGGGCGAATGGACATAATGTGGAGTTCAAGGTACCAACCCTTAATTAGGAAATGTTTTAAAGGAAGGAAGCATCGTGATGGCCCAGTGTGACCTGTTTGGAGAGAGCAAGAGAATCAAATAATAATTCCAAGAGAACAGAGTAGAAAGAAGAAACTAATAGCAACGAGACGGCCAAAGAGAATAAACAAAATCCTAAGAAAGGCTAAGATGTAGTAAAGACTACACTCTATAAAGGACAATAGGATGGGCATGAAGGACGAGTGATACAGTTGCCCAGACGATTGGACCAAAGAAATGGAGAGAAAGAGATGGTTAAAGAACTAGTCTTTGAGAGAACCATGAATTTAAACCATGACAAGGAAGGGAGAAGTGAAAAGGCCAAAACATTGGAAAAAGAAGAATGAAGGAAAATCCTTAAAGAAATCAATGGCCAAAACGGATTTATAATTTAAAATCTTGAAATGGTTAAGTGAGCCTCTCGAAGGACGATCAAGTGATTTTGAAACTAGGTGGATGTGAGCTCTCCCATGAAAGAAATAGACATGTACTAGGGTACGAGTGATAATGAGGATGGAGTATGAAAGACGTACCCATAGGATCTCAAGTGTAAAGGTAAGCATGAAAAAATAGCATCAAGGGACGTCATTTAAAGTAAGGTTTCTTCAAGATGAATGAAAAAAGAAATTATGGGAGAAAAGAGTAAGAATCCTCCCAAATAAAGAAATATTGAGAAAGGATACATGACCCAATAAAGAAGAAATGGAACCAGGCGACGAGAGGCAAGGAGATGAATTTGAAAATAAAATTCATGCTAAGGTGAAAGAAACGCAAGGAAGCATATTAAGAGAATCTAAGGAGTAGTTAAACTTAAGAAAATGGTAAGTAGGAAGTTTGCATCAAGAGATGTTGTGACAAGTAAGAATGAGTGAACTATCCATAATAAGGTAATGAAGGAAAGAACGTCTGAGAAACATTGAGAAAGTGAACCCTCCAAATAAGATGTGGTTAAGGAGGAATAGCCACAATTGGTAAGACAGGTCATAGTCCACACACGCATACGAAGCTTAAAGAGTGGACGGCCAAGCATAGTGTGAAGTGTATGGAATAAGACCGAAAATCAAAAGTATCTCTCGTAAGGAATAAGGGATGAAATAGAAGTTGTGGATAAAGAAGGATTCAATACAGGCAAATACCCTGACATAGATATGGGTACGAAGAAAAGGAGAAAGAACACTATAATGAATGATAAGGAGGTTGAGCACGTAACTCCTAAGATGGAAATCTCTATTGTGTAGGACACAGTTGAGAATGAAACTGTAAGAAGGGAACTCTCCAAATAAAACAATCAATACATAGACGAAAAAGGGATCAACTAAAAAAAAATGAATCGTGAAATGGTCACGAGCAAGTAAGAGTGGATTAAGGACAAAGGAAAATCCTTGAGTAAAGGATGTCACTGGAATGAGGAAGGACCTAAGAAAGGAAGAATCCCAGCATGTCGGTAAATCATCTGGAAACCCAATAATTGGAACTAGACAGAACTAATAAGGGAATTGGGAAAGGATGAGTGGGTAAGGAAAACTAATACAGTTATGTAAGACATGTTGTCAAGATACAAAGGATAATTGGATATCAGTAAAGGTAGTTGAGGAATACTACTCGATGAAAGGAGGGACAAAATTATATAGTCTCTGGAAGGCTGAAAAGTTGGAAACAATCCTAAAAGGGGTGTTGTAGAAGTCTAATGGACAGAGACAGGTTTAGAACTATGTCATGTCAAAAGAGACATATGAGCACCAACAGTTCCCGGTAAAATGTAACTCGAGTAAGAAGGAGTCAGTTAGTAAACATAACGAGGCAAACATAAATTTGACCAAATTTGTAATCAATGACGGATGAAGGATGGGTCAAATTGGGATGAAAGAATAATAACACAGAAACCTGTGAAAACATGTACATAATGCTCGAAATAATGTCGAGCTAGGGGTTTCAGTGATGAAGAGAATAACTAGAATAAGGAATGATTGAGCACCTTGGAACTTGCAATCCTGAAATCTTAAGTAAGAACCCTAAAAGGAAGAACCTTATACCCTAAATAAAAGGAAGATGCAGACCTAAGAATAAATATTTGGATTAATGAGCCAGACGTGCCTCATTATTATAACTCCTAGAAGGAGTAAGCATGATAAATGAAAAGAAATCCCTTAGATGAATGATTACGAGTACTAAGCGAAAGAGAAATCGAAGTGTTAGCATGTCAAGAAAACCCAAGTTGACATTGAGGGAAATAATTCCTGATGTGGAATATATTGGTTAAGTTTTGGGGACAAAACTCCTAAAAGGAGGGGAGAGTTGTAAACCCCACCCTTTTGAGTTATGGAAAACCGAGAAAACAACCGGTGAAACCGAGTAAAAAAAACTGAACCGCCTCACAAACCTGTTTATAGGGGAATGGGAAAATTAGAGTAATTTCAACTCCCTTGTGACACAAAGAGATATATAAACCTTGGGAAGGAACCTTAGAACAAAGTAGGAGAGAAAAAACAGACTGGTTCAGGTGAACCAGACCCGAAATGGATTAAACCAGTTTAAGAATTGAGTCGGTTTATCAACCGGAACCAATAGAGAGATGGTAAACTAGGAATTTTATGGACCCTAAGTGACCTAAGGGGTCATAAAAGTCATGAAAAAGGACTTTAGGGTGAATTGGAGATGAAAACCAAACCGGTTCAGGTGAACCGGATCCGAACCGGTTTGGACCGGTTTGAACCACTATTGAACCAAATTATAAATTCATTTTTCTAGGTGGCTTAAATAATTCAAATTTAAGATTTGAGGCCACCATTGGATAAAAATGAATTTAGATGAATTTAGAAATTTTTAGATTTGAAAAACTCGGTCGAATGGGAGGTGAACTGGCTGGTTTAAGCTTCAAACCCGGTTCAGACCGGTTCGGTCCGATTCGGAATAGTGTCATCTTCTTCTTCCAAATGACAGCACTGTCCACTCGCCAAAAAATCAAAGAAACGCCGATGAAGAAGAAACGTCTCCATTTAATATGTTTTCGACCATCAATGCCTGTCACAAATGTGCCAATCGGATGGCCAAGAAGTCCCCGAGCTTCCTATATAAAGACCCCCTCCCCATTCATCCTCTCCACACATGAAAAGCTCACTCTCTCTCAGTTGCTTAGTTTTTCGGTGATGCTCGAACCAGAGCTCCAATACAAGGTCATTTCTGAGCCAAACAAGGCGAGGTTAGCTTCTTTAGAATTGAGGAGAAGTCAGCTACACGCCTGTAGTCTCCGTTTACTCCAAGGGTCGCCGAAGAAGCGCCAGCGTGATGGAACAGTGAAGTAGCTTCGGCGGACCAAAGCTGCCCTGTTTTGACCGATCTGAAATTGGCCATTTCGAGCCCTACTCGAGCAAAACCAAGCCCTCCCAACACTTCCTCAGCCCTTCCATGGCCGAATTCGAATGAAAAAGTAAGCCATTTTGGCTCCCCATTGCAATTTTTGACTAGTGCTAGAGAGAACTGACAGAATTTCGTTGATGAAATTCTAACTCAATTTGGTATAAATTGATGTTATTCTTGATTCTAGGATAAACCTCGAAATGAGAGCTATCTGCCCAAATAGAAAACTCGGATCGTCGTGCCCCCGACGATAAGCTTTCGAAGCTTTCTCTCTCTACAGTCTGTTTTCCAGCGAAGGTCTGTTTGAGCTCGTTCCAGCGTCAAAACTTACGATTTAAAGTGCTATTGAATCATATGAAGATGGAGGAACTCAATTTCAACAATTAGAAGTTTTTGATCAGTCAATTTGATGAAATCAAATTCAGCTGTATTAAGTAGTTGAAGTTGTCGGGAAAATTGGGAATTTTTTAAATTTGAAGGACTGAAATACAATTTTATGAAATTGAGGGTCAATTGGGCATGATAATAATATTAGAGGACCAATTGAGGAATTTTTGAATTTTTGGGATAAAACTTACCATTTTTGTAAAGGAAGGGCAAAATGGTAATTTTGGAAAAGTTAGGGGACCAAATTGGAAATTTGGATAATTAAACCCTTTTTTGTGAAATGAAATAAATTGAGGACCTAAGATAAATTTTAAAAGTTTCGAGACTCAATTTTGAGGAAAAACCAGCATTAGGAACTTGAAGTTAAAGAGAAATAACTTTAGGGACCTAATTACAAATAAATAAAAGTTTGGTTTTATCATTCATTTTGAATGAATGAAGGCTATTAGGCTGAAGGATAATGAACTGAGATGTTCATATCATGTAGGAACACAAAGTACTGGAAATGCCAGCAAGAACAAGCTCGTGTGAATATAAAGAACCGGTCTAGTAGAATTGACTACATTAACGAGTGAGTGGGCTAACTTACACTTCATACTCGGTTAGGATGATGAGCATAGTTTAAAGTTAAAAACCACTTACCGGTTGTGAGTGGGATTTTATATCATACCCGGTTGGGGATGATAAGTACTAAAAATGAAAACCCACTACTAAGTGGTATTTTAAATATCACAACTTAGAGGAGTTATGTGAAAAATGTGCGAAAAAACTACTTATCGGTTGTAAGTAGATCATATCCGTTTAGTATGGTGAAACTTCCTCGAAGGAAGTTGAAAACCCGTTCATCGCTTATGAGCAGAGATGTCCTTATACCCGGCCGATATGATGGATAGTTGAAAACATATTTTTGTCGGAAGTGCTCTCCCCTAACTGTGTGCCAATGCTTAAACGATTTGGGAGACCTTTTTTACGAGAGCTCGAATAGCTCTTATAGGTCGGGGGCCTTGGTTTTGGAACTTGGGGGCTAATATGCTCAATTTTGAAAATCTTGTACAGTGGGCCCAAGGTCAATTGGCACGAGTTGGAGCTCGTAAACAAACATGAGTTATATGCCATAAAACTTTAAATAAAGGAATTGTTTGGCCATTGTACCAAGACAGGACTAACGGACCAGTCAAGACAAACAACTGCAGGTTGAGTTGAGGGTCGAGGCAGTTGGACCAGTGGCACCACAGATTATATGGCATGATAAGAAAATACTAATTGTGCATGTACTGTGATTACAGGACCATCAAGATGCCCATGAGGTGTAGTGATGCGTTCTAAGGGCACTGGAGACCTGGTGGGTATAATGGCAGTTCATCGTACTAGGTGACCGTACAAAATTTGGAGTAGCACCAAGCGCATGAGACTAGGGTGGGAATGGGATGAGGTCTCTGTCCTCATATGGACACGGATGTTGCCTACATCCACTTATTCTCAGGGTAGAAGTGGACGTGCTTCTATCTAGGTGGCCAGTAATGTCACGCTCCGACCCTGTTTGGTCGGATCCCCATGATCAACCTGCCACTCTCCTGGTTTATTAAAGAGTTTCCCTTTATTATAGACCATAAAGAGTAAAGCGTCCTTTAAACATGCACTTTTTCCAAGAATTACATAAACAAAATTGCATATAAATTTAGATTTATCATACTTGTATCACAGGCGTCTTAGTTGATGGTCTTTAAGGGTAGGCTTTCCAAAATCTCTTGAAAGGGATATAAGGGAGGGGGTGAGTACAACTACTCAGTGAATGGGTTTTCAAAAGTTCAGACTTTTAAGAAAACATTTATTATTGGAGTATGTCAGACTCCTTTCTTTTCAAAAATCATTTCATTCAAATTCTCTTGTTTATCACCATTTCTTTTTAACCACGGTGTGTCATCACCCAACACACATCCTTCATCATAAAGGTTACACACATTCACAGGTCAGCACGACCACTGAACCCACTTGTGGCTTCGGAGCGACTTTACCGCCCACCCGGATAGAAGTACGTCCACTTCTAGCCTGAGAATGAATGGATGTTTGTGACAACCGACCCTCATTCCTGGAATAAATTCTTCATGTCTGTTATGAGGACAGTGACCTCATCCCGTCCCCACCCCGGTCTCATGCGCTTGGTGCTACTCCAAATTTCGCTCGGTCACCTGGAATGACGAGCTGCCCTTATACTCACCAGGTCGTTATGGCCCTTTGGACGCATCACTACCTCTCATGGGCATCTTGATGATCTCGTACTCATAGTACATCCACAAAAAATGTTTTCTTATCAAGCCATGTAATCTGTGGTGCCACTGGTCCAACGGCCCTGACTCTCAACTTAACCCATAGTTGTTTGTCTTGATTGGTCCGTCGACCCGTCATGTCGCACTACCACTAGTTGACTAAGTATGTCGGTCCTATCATGGTACCATGGCTAAACAATTCCTTTATTTAAAGTTTTATGGCATATAATTCATGTTTGTTTATGAGCTCTTGCTCATTCCAACTGGCCTTGGGCCCACTGTACGAGATTTTTAAAATCAGGCATATTAGCCCCCAAGTTTCAAAACCAAGGCCCTGACCTATTAGGAATATTCGAGCTCCAGTTAAGAAGGTCTCCCAAATAGTTTAAGCATTGGCACACAGTCAGGGGAGAACACTTCTGACAAAAATATGTTTTCATTGTTCATTATACTAACCCCATATAAGGACATCTTTGTTCATAACCGATGAACGGGTTTTCAACTTCCTTCAAGGAAGTTTGATCATACCACTGGTAAGTAGTTTTTCTGCATGGTTTTCACATCACTACTCTAAGTCGTGATGTTTAAAATACCAGATAGTAGTGGGTTTTCATTTCGATGTGCTTATCATCCCCAACCGAGTATGATATAAAATCCCACTCACAGCTGGTAAGTGGTTTTTAAATTTAAGTTGTGCTCATCGTCTCAACTGGATATGATGTTAGTAAACCCACTCACCCGTTAATACCGTGAATTCTACTAAACCGGTTCTTTGAATTCACGTAAGCTTGTCCTTGTTGGCGTTCTCGGTACATCGTGTTCCTACAAGATATGAACATCTTGGTTCATTATCCTTTGGCCTAATAGCCTTCATTCATTCCAAATGAATGAGAAAGTCAAACTTTCATTTATTTGCAATTAGGTCCCTAAAGTTATTTCTCTTTAACTTTAAGTCCCTAATGCCGGTTTTTCTACAAATTGAATCCCAAAACTTTTAAAATTTATAGTAGGACTTCAATTTATTCCATTTCACAAAAAGGGGATTAATTTCCCAAATTTCCAATTTGGTCTCCCAACTTTTCCAAAATTACCATTTTACCCTTCCTTTACAAAAATGGTCAGTTTCAACACAAAAATTCTAAAATTCCTCAATTAGCCCTCTAACATTTTTATCATGCCCAATTGATCCTCAATTTTAGGAAATTGCAATTCGGTCCCTCGAATTTTTGAAAATCCCTAATTTCCCCCAATTCCAACTCTTTAACACAGTCGAATTTGATTTCATCAAATTGATCGATCAAACACCTCTAATTGTTGAAATTTAGTTTCTCCATGTTTCCATAGAACTTTAAATCACGAGTTTTAATGTCAGAACAAGCACAAATGGAGCTTCACCGAAAAAGAGACTGAAAAGAGAGAAAGCTTCAATTACTCAATAGTGAGGGCACGTCGGTCTGAGCTTTTGATCTGGACAGATAGCTCTCGTCCTGAGGTTCATCCTAGAATCAGGAATCGCATCAATTGATGCTGAATTGAGTATTATGTTGGTTCTCTCCCTAGCACCGGCCGAAAATCGTAGAGGGAAGCCGAATTGGCTTACCTTTCAGTCCTAATTCGGCTGTGGGAAGGCTTGGTTTGGCCTGAGGAGGGCTCGAAATGGCCGTTTTCAACTCGGCCGAAATAGGGCAACTTTGGTTCGAGCTTCACGGAAAATGGAGCAGTTGAGAGAGAATAGAGTTTTCAAGTGTAAAGAGGATGAATGGAGATGGGCTCTTTATATAGGGAGCTCGAGGACCTATTGGCCATCCGTTTGGCACCTTTATGACAAGCATTGAACAGTGAACAGTGTTGTCATCCTGAGGAAGAAGGTGACATTGTTCCGAACCGGACTAGACCGGTCTGAACTGGGTTCAAAGCTTAAACCGGCTGGTTCACCCCTCATTCGACCGAGTTTTTTAAATCTAAAAATTTCTAAATTCATCTAAATTCATTTTCTATACAATGGTTTCCTCAAATCTCAAATTTGAATTATTTTAGCCACCTAGAAAAATGAATTTAGGATACAATTCAATAGTGGTTCAAATCGGTCCAAATCGGTTTGGATTCGGTTCACCTGAACCAGTTTGGTTTTCAAACCCAATTCCTTCACAAGTCCATTTCCATGTCTTTTGTGACTCCTTGGGTCACTTAGGGTCCATAAAATTCCTGGTTTACTATTTTTTTATCGGTTTCGGTTCATAAATCAACTTGGTCCTTAAACCGGTTCAATATGGTTCGGGTCCGGTTCACCCGAACCAATCTGGTTTTTCTCTCCCACTTTTTTCTAAGGTTCCTTCCCAAGGTTTATAAATTTCTTTGGGGCACAAGGGAGTTGAATTTCTCTGATTTGTCCATTCTCTATCGGTTCCGGTTCATGAACCGACTCGGTTCATAAACCAGTTCAATCCAGTTGCATCCGGTTCATCTAAACTGGTCTGGTATTTCTCTTCCAATTCATCCTAAGGTTCTTTTCCATGGTATTATGAACCCTTTGAATCACCTGAGAGTTATAAATTCCTAAATTGTCCATTTACAAATGATCGGGTTTTTGAACCGGTTCGGTTTCTCACTTAGTTTGACCGGTTCTTTTCCCGATTTTCCATAGCTCAAAAGGGCGGGGTTTACAGGTAAAGTCGCTCTGATACCACAAGTGGGTTCAGTGGACGGGCTGGCCTATGAATGTGTGTTTGACCTTCATGATGAATGATGTGTGTTGGGTGATGACACACCATCATTAATAAGGAAATGGTGGTAAAAAACTGAGATTTGATATGAAAGGAATTTTTTTGAAAGAAAGGAGTCTGGCACACTCCAATACAAGTCTTTTACCTAAAAGTTAAAAGTTTTGAAAACCCATTCACTGAGGCATTGTATTCACCCCCTCCCTTTTAGGAAATTCTAAAAAGCCTACCCTTAAAGATCATTAACTCAAACACCTGTGAGACAAGTATGATAAATTTAAAATATTATGCAGTTTTGATTTATGTTATTCCAGGAAAAAGTGCAGGTTTAAAGGACACCTTAAACCTGGGGAAACCTTTTATTAAACCGGGAGAGTGGCGGGTTGATCACGGGGATGCGACCAAACCGGGTTGGGGCGTGATAGCGGTGGAACAAACCAACCCTCATGAGACTCATGGATTTAGACCTAGATGAGGAGGGAAAAGTAAAAAGGGGCAAACATCGGAAAAGAAGGATGAAGGAAATCCTTAGGACGGTTCATGGACAAAAGAAATTTAGCAACTACCCTCGAGCTACGAGAAGGACCAAGTGCACCTTTTGTGAGGTGACCAAGAGACATCGACACAAGTAAAATTGTAGGAATAAGGAAAGGATACAAAGGAAGGGCAAGCATAAAAGGGATGGCATCAAAGGATGTCACGAAGTTAGTTGAGGGTCTGATACCTCGAGGACGAATGAAAAGGAGAGTGTATCCAAAGCCCAAGGAGTAAAGCGAAACCCAAGGAGCGGATAGTAGGATAACAAACTCAAGTAATACCGTAACACATGGGAATGGGTGGAATACCCATAATGAAGGAACCTTAGGAAGGATACGTGAGAAACCTTGGAAAATACGCCCTTCAACTAAGAGGTGATTAATTGGACATGGGGGTAAGGCAAGGAATAGGAACTAAGTCCAAGGGAATAAATGAGTAGACAAAAAGGGGGAGCTAGAGTGATAGGATGTCAGATCAAACCCTGAGTTGGCCATAAGAGAATCCATTTCCGATGTAAAGGATGGGCAACTAAGTTTTGAGGACAAAAATCCTAAAAGGAGGGGAGAGTTGTGAAACCCAACCCTCGAACCAAGTAAACCGGGAAAAGAACCAGCGGTTTTGAGGAAATCAAGCCGAAAAAGGAACCAAAAATGATAAAGAATCATTAAAATGGGAAATTGGAAAATCTCAAGTGACCAAAACCTCATAAAAATTACAAGGAAGAATTGAAAAGAGGAATTGAGGATAGAACCGGATCGGTTAGGGGTGAACCAAACCTGAACTAGGCTGAACCGAGATGAACCATAGTGAATCGGTTCACAAATTCATTTTTCTAGGTGGCCTAAAAATGTTAATTTGGGAAATTTAGACCACTATTAGATAAAAAATGAATTTAGATGAATTTAGAAATTTTTTAATTTTATAAAACCGGTAGAATCGGTTCCGAACTAGGCAAAATTCGAATTCAGGTCACCAAACCCGGTTGGATCGAACCGATCAACGGTCCGATCGATCAACAGACAACAGGCAATGGTTGACGGACAGCTAGCGCCCCATCAAATGCCATACAGACAGGGTAGCCAATGGGTGGCGGCCACGTAGACACAAGCAGCCAATGGGTGGCTGCCACGTGTTCGGCCAACGGATAGTTAGCGCCCCATCAGCCCACCACGTAGACATGAACAACCAATGAGAGGTTGCCACGTGTTCGTTCAATGGGTCAATAGTTGACATAGCGGCCGAGCTGGCACTCCACATTAGATAAGCTGACCAATCACATTGTGCCATGTGGCATGCCCGCCAGTCAAAGTCTTCAACCTCCAACCGTTGATAGAGAGAAGAGAGAGAGAGGGAGAAACGCTAGAAAAGCTAGAGTCTCCGACGACTTGAGAAACTCTCTGGTTAGGTCACCAGCGGCCGAGTCGGAAGCCGAGTCTTACGCTGGCAGGTAGCCTGAGTAGTTGTCAGGCTCCCTATATAAAGAGCACCCCTCCATTCATCCTCAACTTCCCACAATCGACCGAAGAAGATGAACTGCTTAGTTTTTCGGCGAGCAGAAAACCAAAGCTCCGACATCGGGGCTTTTCTCCACCTTAGAAGCTATATTCGATACCATTAGAACCGGGAGGAAGTCCTCTACAAAGCTGCACCCTCTATTCTGCCCGAGAGCCACCATAGAAGAACAAGCAAGCTCAAACAGTAACACTACTCCTCGGCTGTCAACAACCCAAGCTGCCCGAGCTATCCCAAGGCCAATTCTAGCCAAACCAAGTCCCCCAAACACCACCTAGAGGTGTCCCCACCTTCCCTCGAGCTAGCACGGTAAGCCCCTCTGCCACCCCTTCATCGGAAAATACTATTCACAATTGGCCTTCAATTTTGGGAAATTGCAAAGAGGTCTAACAATTTTTCTGAAATCTCTAAAATTTTCCCCAATTTCTCCCCAACAAATTGACCGAATTTGATTTGTTCAAATTGGCAATTCAATTAGGGTTAATTGTTTAAATTAAAGGTATGAATCAGTTCCTACACTTCCATACGATTCAATTTTGCTTTGAATCGCATGATTTGAGTCTGAAACGAGCTCAAATGGAACTTCGTTGAAAAATTGTTAGTAGAGATAGAAAGCTTACCAATGGAGGTATGGTGGTCTGAGTTCTTGATCTGGGGAGGTAGCTCTCGTCCTGAGGTTTATTCTAGGATCATGAATTGGAACAATTGCTGTCAGGATCAACGGGAATTTGATCAATGAAATCTTTTACTTTCTCTCTCTAGAATTGAACTATATCGATGGAGGAGGGCCGAATTGCCTTACTTTTTAACTCTGTTGCAGCATGTGAGGGTCGTGATGGTTTTAGAGAAGCTTGTTTTGGTTGGGGATGGGCTGAATTTGGCCAAATTCAGCTCGGCCAAAACATGGCAGCTTTGGTTCGTCAAAGCTACTTCACTATTTGATTCCATATGTGTTTCTTCGGTGGTCCTTAGGTCAAAAGGAAGTTGTTGTCAAGCAGCTGACTTCCCCTGGAGTCTATAGGACTCGACCTTGCCCTCTGAGGCTAAGAAAAAGGCCTATGTTAGAGATCTAGATCGAGCTTCACTAGAAAATGGAGCAGTTGAGAGAGAACGGAGATTTGCAGTGTGTGGAGGATGAATGAAGAGGAGCTCTTTATATAGAGAGCTCGGAGACCCTTTGCCCAATCACTTTCCATTTTGATCGAGCTTATCCTCACCCAGAAACGGCCTGAATAGAGCAGTTTCATCATCATCAGAGTTATCCACTTTCTACATTAATGAACAGTATTGTCATCCTGATGAAGAAGATGACATTGTTCTGAATCAGACTGGACCGATCCGACCAGGTTTAATGGTGAAAATCGGCCGGTTTAGGCCTAATTCGACCGATTTTCTCCAAATTAAAATTTTCTAAATTAATCTAAATTCATTTTCTATCTAATGGTGGCTTCAATTTCACAATTTTAATATATTAAGCCACTGAGAAAAAATGAATTTAGAAACTGATTCAAGTATGGTTCAAACCAATTCAATCTGGTTCACCCTAAACCATATGGTTTTCTCTTCCCATTTGCCCCAAGATTCTTTTCCATGATTTGTTATGACTCTTTGAGTCACTTGGGATTTGTCAATTTATCATTTTACCCTTTCTTTACTATTTATGGTTTGTGAACTGGCTTAGTTTTGTCTTTTGAATTGGTCGGTTCTTTTCTCAATTTTCTTGTCTTTAAAGGACAGGGTTTACAATCCTCCCCTCATTTTAGGGGTTTTTTTCCTCAAAACTAAGTCAGTAATCCTTTGCATTGTGAGTAATTTTCCCTTTACATCCTTTTGGGGTTTCTTTGACATGTTGTCACTTTGCCGGTTCCTTCACCTCACCCCTTTAACCACGTTCCTAAGAAATTATTTTTCTTTCACTATTTACTTACTCCTTGGAGTTTATCATGATTAGACGTGTCTTACCCACTGGTCCAAAGGTACATCATTTTGTCCACTTCTTACTCTGCTTAGGGTAAGACTCCTCTTCTTGGGGTAAGACTCCTCTTCTTGAGGTTTTTCTTCCATGTCATTCAGTTGGAGGTTCCACAACGTCCGATGGTCCTTGTTCCCATTTATTTCCTTGGTCGTTGATACTCTTTAGCTCATCATTCTTTCGGACCTTTTTGTCCTTTACCATATGGATTTTGATATGATCCCCTCTTTATCTTATTTTAGTCCTTCCTCCATTTTTTTGTTTACTACAACTCCAGTCTCAGTTCTTAGGTTTGGCTTTGTCATGTTTAACTAACGAAGTCTTTCTTACCTGAGTCACATTTTCCTAGGACCGTTTGGCCTTCATGTCCCTTATAGTATGATGTGCTCTAGAGTTTTCTTTGTCCATTATAGTTCCAGAACATTTTCTTGATAATGGTTTATGTCTTTCCTTAACTACTCATTCCTTACCAACTTCCTTATTGGTTTTTCCCCAGTTCCAACCATTGGGTTTCCCGATAACTTACCGACACGTTGGGATTCTTCGTCTCTTATGTTCTTCCACATTTCCCATGGCATCCTTCACTCAAGGACTTTCTTTTCTTCCATCCACTCTTACTCGCTTGTGACCTTTCACCATCACTTATTTCGACTTGATCCCTTTCAGTTTATGTGTCGATTCCTTTATTTGTTATTTTCTCTTTTTACGATTTCATTATCTACTATGACCTTCAAGGTGGAGACTTTCACCTTAGGAGTTACATGTTCCTCCTTCTTATCCTTTCTTAAAGATTTCCTTTCTTCATCTCCTTACACCCTTTTTATATTGGGGCTTTTGCCCGCTTTACATACTTCATTGTCTTAAAATTCCCATTTTGTCCATTATTCCTTATCCAATGAACTTCTGACTATCAGGTCTTATTTCGTATATTCCACACTATGCCCAGTTGTCACTTTTTAGGTTCCATTAAGTGAGCGCAGACCACGATAAGTCTTGATGTCGTGGTCATTTCCATTATCCATTTGTTAATTGGAGTGCTTACTTCTCCAAGGTTTCTTAGATGTTCTTTCTTCTATTTCCCTATTATGGGCAATCCACCCCTTTCTTACTTGTATGACATCTTTTGATGTTATCTGCCTACCTACATGTTCCTTGGGTTTAACTTACTCTTTGGGTTCTAGGTAAACTTCCCTTGTAAATGGTCTTTTATCCCCAACTTGCATTCCATTTGCAATTTTACCTTCTATTCTACTTTAATTGGGTTTATTACTTATTCGTTGGAATATGTATGCCTCTTTAGGGCTCCCTTCCTTGGTAGGCTTCCTCCTCTTTTCCTAGGATTCCTCTTTGCCTTCGTCTTCTTGGGTATTTATCTTTAAGTCAACCTCATGACATCCTTTGATGTCATCCTCTCCTGCTTACCCTTACTTCAGGAAATCTTGCTGGCACATCCTTTGTACCTTGTCTTTATTCCAATTTGTACTTGCTACAATTTTATTTCTATTAGGGAAATCTGATGCATTTATATCAGCCAATCAGAGGATGCCAGGTCACGCCCCGACTTGGTTTGGTCGGATCTCTGTGAGCAACCCGCCACTCCCTTTGGTCTATGAAGGGTTTCACCCTCCTCTAAACCACAAGGAGTAAGGCGTCCTTTTTCCTATTTTTCCTGGAATAACATTATACAAAACTATCTATATTAAATTGATCATACTTTTTGTATATTTTAACTACATGAGGGTTTTTAGGGTTGGTTCTCCTTGGTTACCTAAAAAGGAGTAAAATGGAGGGGGTGAGTTCTACAACTCAGTGAGCGGGTGTTGGGAGTGAGTTTTCAAAAATAATTTGTTCAAAGTGTGCCAAGATTTTCATTTCTTTAAGAAGGATCTTTCCTCATTTTCTAGTTTTTCAAAACCATTTTCTAATTTCCATATTAGGTGTGTTTAGCAACCAACACACAACCTTCATCAAGAAGGGAACACACATTCGCAGGTGCAGCCCGTCCACTGCACCCACTTATGGCTCGAAGTGTCTTTACCGGCCACCAAGATAGTAGCCCGTCCAATTCTACCCTAGGACTGAGTGGATGTTCTTGACATTCAACCCTCAGACCCGAATGCCACTTCATGTCCGTATGAGGACAGAGACCTCATCCTGACCCCACCCTAGTCTCATGCGTAAGAAGCTACTTCGTACTTCCAAACTAACTGGCACGACGAATTGTCCTTATCTCCACCATGTTGTCCAGTATCCCTTAGTACCCATCACTATAGCTATTGGGTATCTTGATGGTTTTATACCTCAACTACATGCACAAAACAATAGTTTTCCATATATAGTCCTTTATCTTTGGTGCCACTAGTCCAACGGCCTCGACCCTCAACCTGACATGCAGCTGTTTGTCTAGGCCGGTCCATCGACCTGGCCCTGACGCACTGCCATCAGTCCATTGAGTACTAATTGTCCTAACTTGGTACCATGGTGAAATCACATGACCAGTTCATTAGAAATTTCATGGCTTTCTCATTTCAAGTTTGTTTACGAGCTACTGCTCATGCCCACTAGCCTTGGGCCCACTACACGTGTTTTTCCAAAACCAGACATTTAGCCCTACCAGTTCAAAAACTAAGGCCTCTAGCCTATATGAGTTGTTCTTGCTCCCGTCAAGAAGGTCTCCCAAATGGTTTAAGCATTGGCACACAGTCAGGGTAGAACACTTCTAACAAAAATACATTTTCACTTCATCCCTCCAACTGGGTGTTATGATAACATTTTCACTCCGCTTATATCTGGCAAGCTGGTTTCTCCTTTCTTCAAGGAAGTTCATCATACCAACCGAGTATGATTTTCCTCTACTTACAACATGTAAGTAGGTTGTAGCCTAAATCGCACATCACCCCATCTGGGTATTATGTTAAAATTCCACTTACAAGTGGTTTTTCGTATCTAAAGTGCTTATCATCACAACCGAGTATGATGTAAATATGCACACTCACCCAATAACCGTGACATGTTCAACCTCAGTTAGTTTTCTAACTTGACTTGAGCTTTCTCTTGCTTGTGTTCTTGTCAAACTTGTCTCTACACGATTTGGGCAACCTTATAAATTTACGGTTTGGCATAAAATCATAGGCTCACAATTTATCAATAAATTGCATTTAGGTCCCTAAACTTCATTTTCTTAACTTTAGGTCCATAATGCCAACTTTTCCCCAATTTGAGTCCCAAGGTTTCCAAAATTCCCCTTTGAGTCCTCACTTTACTCAAAATTGTATAGCAAGCTCAAGTTTTCCAAATTTCTACTTTGGTCCTCAACTTTTCAAAAATTACCATTTTGCCCCCTACTTTCTAAAAATGGTAATTTGGCCCCAAATGTCTCAAAAATTGACCAATTAGTCCCTCAACATCTTTCTCATGGCCAATTGGACTTCAATTTTGGGAAATTGTAAAAAGGTCCCTCAATTTTACGAAATTCCCAATTTTGTCCCCTTCAAACTCACCAAATTTGATTTCTTCAAATTGGCCATTCAATTAGGGTTAATTGCTCCAATTGAAGGTATGGATCAATTCCTACACTTCCATAAGAATCAATTGAGCTTTGAACCACGTCATTTGGATCCAAATTGAGCTCAAATGGAGATTTGCTGGAAAATTGTGCATATAGAGAGAAAGCTTCGAAAGTTTACTGTCGAAGGTGCGACATTCCGAGCTCTTGATCGAGGAATGTAGCTCTTGTCCTTAGGTAACTTCTAGGATCAAGAATTGTTAAAATTGATATCGAATTGAAGGAGAATTCTGTTAGTAAAGTTTAGTACTTTCTCTATCTAACTCTCATTTGCAATGATTGAGTAAGGCCGAATTGGCTTACCTTTCAGCTTCGTTGGGGTTGAATGAGGGTTGTAGGGGTGATAGGAAGCCTTGGTTTGGCTGAAGGAGGGCTGAAATTGGCCAAATTTATCTCGGCCAAAATACGGCAGCTTCGGTACATCATAGTTGTTTAACTGTTTGATTCTGCCGACGCTTCTCCGATGGTCCTCGAGTCGAAAGGAAGATGCTATCAGGTAGCTAACTTCCCCCGGAATCTAAAGGACCTAACCTTACTTTCTAAGGCTAAGAAAACTGCCCAAGTCGTAGCTCTGGTTTGTGCTTCACCGAAAAATGGAGCAGTAGAGAGTATAGAGATTTGAGGTGTGTGGAGTATGAATGTAGAGGAGCTCTTTATATAGGGAGATCGGGGACCCTCTACCCGACCGTTTTCCATTTTGGTCAAGCTTATCCTCGCCTTGAAACAACCTAATCAGAGTTGTTTTTCCTTCATTGGCATCATCCATTTCTACATTGAATAAACAGTGTTGTCATCTGAAGGAAGAAGATGACACTGTTTCGAATCAGATCGTACCAGTCCAATAGGTTCAATGTGTAAATCAGCCGGTTCAGACCTAATTCGACCAATTTTCTCAAAATTAAAAGTTTCTAAATTTATCTAAATTCATTATCCATCTAATGGTGGCTTCAATTCCCCAATTTGATCATTTTAAGCCACCTAGAAAAATAAATTTAGAAACCAGTTCAAATATGGTTCAAACCAGTTCAATCCTGTTCAAGTCTGGTTCACCTGAACTGGTCTGGTTTTCTCTTCCAATTCATCCCAAGGTTCCTTTCCATTGTTTTAATGATTCTTTGGGTCACTCGGGATTTGAAAATTTCTCAATTTACCCTTTCCTTATAGGTTTTGGTTCATGAACCGACTCGGTTTTCTCTTTTAAAATGATTGGTTCTTTTCCCGATTTTCTTATCTATAAAGGGACGGGATTTACATGCCACGTGTCACTGTCAACGGATGATCGAATATGGTAAGCAACCATGTAGGAACGAGCGGTCAATGGGAGGATGCCACGTTTCCTGTCAGTGAGTCCAAGGCTAACAAGGTTGCTAAATAGGAAGCCACATAAATAAAGCCAGCCAATCACAAAGTGCCACGTGGAATGTTCACACGTGCAAATCTCGCACACGCGACATAGTGTCATCTCCTACCTCTGATCTAGGCAATAAGACCGACAACCTAGATGCCAGAATTTCGACGATCTGAAAATCCTCTCGTCATGGCCATAAATGGGAGAGATTGAGGCCGAGTGATATTGAATTGATAGAGTTGTCAATCCCTGAGCTCCCCATATAAAGAGCTCCTCCTCATTTTTCCTCCTCATCCCTTAAATGCCTAGAGAAGAAGAAGTTCTTAGTTTCCTAATGAATCTCAAACCAGAGCTCCAACTTGGGCACTTTTGTCCACTTTTTAAGGCAAATTCAGGTTCTCCAGAATCATGAGGAAGTCAGCTACACAATTGCATACTCCATTCAACTCGAGGATCGCTTGAGAAACGTCGTCGAGCTTGCACAGTACCTTCACTCCCTTAGTAGTCCACAAATAAAGTTGGTCGAGCTCAATTTTAGCAACTCTCGGGCCAACTCTAGCCAAACCAAGCACCCCTAGAGGAGTCCCGGAGCTGCGTAGGTAAGTCCCCTCCGCCGCCCTTCGCTAGAAATGACTATTCACATTGCGTTTAGTTTGAAAACTAAATCGAGAAATTTGCACTGCTCATGCCACCAATTGAGGTATAGTTTGATCCAAGGAGGATCCCAGGAAATGAGCAATTCAGTGTAAGCAAAAGCTTCGATCATCAGATCCTCATCGGTGTGTAATTGAAGATTTCTCTCTCTACGATGATTTTTCCGTGAAGTTCTGTTTGAGCTCATTTCTAAGCCAAATCTAGTGTTTTAAAGCTTGGAATGAATTAGGGGACAATTAACTAAGTTTGGGTGGCCAATTTGATGAAACAATGATTCAGGGGTCAAAATGCAATTTTTGGAAAAATTAGGCGATTTGGGGGTTTTTGGAAAATTGGGGTCAAATTGGAATTGAAGGAAAATTAGGTGACTTTTATGAAATTAACTCCCAATTAAGGGTCAATTGGTGATTTTGTGGAAAATTGGGGACCAATTGGTAATTTTGAAGAAATTAAGGACCAATTGGTAATTTTAGAAAAATTAGGGACCTAGAAATTGGAAACCTTAGGGACCTAATTAGAGATAAATTGAGCATTAGGGACCTAAGGGCAAAAATCATGAACTTTAGGGACATAATTGTAATTAAGGCATAATTAAGGACTCAGGTGCCAATACGTGCAAGTATGAGGCCCTTCATGGGGTAGTGTTGGTTCCATGTTGGATAGGCGATTCCAGGACTCGTGCAGAGGAGCATATAGCCGAACGAGATTTTCCCCAAAAAGAATTCACATCGTACTTGGTGAGTGGGATTTCCAACATCATACCTGGTTGGGGTGATGAGCACCTTTTTTATTTTGAAAACTGTTTTCTAGTAATGGTCTCCCGTGACGATGTGAACCTGCTTAAACCTTTTGGGAGATGTTTCTGATGAGAGCTGGAATTGCTCTAGTGATCATGAGGCCTCAGTTTTGAAACTAATAGGGCCCAAGGCCTAGTTTTGGAAAAACTCGTGAAGTGGGCCCAAGGCCAATGGGCATTGGATCAAAGCCCAAAGACACATAAGCTTATGTTCTAAGAAACCTTTTCACAATCGATTAATTGTGTGAAATGCCACCGTCCCGAAGTCGGGTCGTCAACTCGATGGGCTAGTAGTTGTTGAGCTGAATTCAAGTGGTCGGACATGTTAGGCATAGTGATTATAGAGCCCAAGTCGAGTGTCGAGCTCGTTGGGCCGGTAGCCCCAAATATGATGAATATAAGCACTAAAACTGTTGTTTGTCCATGCATCAAGTACGAAACCATCGAGGCGCCCGACATGGGGTAGTGTTGGTTCTAAGGGTTGTTGGACGACATAGGGTGCATAAGGGAAGTTTGGTCATCCATAAAATCTTGAAGCTTAGAGTAGCTTCATACGCACTAAGACCAAGGTTGAAGCGAGAGAGGTCTCATCCAACCATAGCGGACACGGAGTATTTATATGGTTCTAAGTGTCAGGTAATTGATGCCCACTTAGACTCAGGGTAGATGGACTTCCATCAAGGTGGACCATAAAGACACTCCAGTCCACAAGTGGAGCAGTCGGGTACTACTCTGCGAATGTGTGAACCCTTTTTTATGAAGGGCGTGTGGTTGTATTGAAACTAAACCCGAGCAAGGGGGAGTATTGAAATGTTTTTCTAACAAGGGGTTAAACACACAAAACATGTGAACAAAAAATAGTATTTATAAACTTTCTTGGTCTTTATGAAAACTCACCCTAACACCCACTCACCGAGTTGTAGAACTCACCCCCCTCCCTTAATCCTTTTCATGGAAGTATACACACTATGAGGGAGAAGAGCGACAAGCGGGCAGTCTGCACTCGCTATGATATGAACTTACCCCTTATGTTATTTTGATTACTTTGCTTTAGAAAAAACTAGTTAACGATACGCCTTTAATCTTTTTATCCTAACCTGGTTGAGACACTCAGGTATTATAAGGAAAGGTGGCGGGTTGCTCATGGGATTCCAACCAAACTAGTCGGGGCATGACAACTTTAGTGGTATAAGAAACTAGGTTTTTCCAAGCAAGTATCAAAGGTCAAGGCCAAAAGGAATACCGACTAATGAACATCCCCACCTTGTAGGAAAATGGCACCAAGAAAAGTAGCCAGACAAACCCGCCCAAACCCTAGGCTAGTACGGGTTTCGACTCCAATCAAAGGGAGTAGTGAGGGGACCATCAAGCTCAAACGGGCCCGACTAGAGAAAATGGCTGCAGATCGGTAGGCCCTCCATGAACAACTAAGGAAAATCTTCAGTTTATAGTCCCATATTCTAAGTATTGTTCTATTCAATTTCAGACCCTCCAGGCCACTGTCCGAGCCCTTGATCGATCTAGGAAAGATTACCAGGATGAGAGCAAGCTTCCACCACCCTTACCTCTGGTCGTTGTGCCCTCACCTGTAAGTTACCAAAGCTTTCTCTCTCTAGACCATATTTTTAGGTAAAGCTCTGTTTTCATTCAATTCTAGGCCAAATATATTGGTTCAAAGCTTAGAATGATCGTAGGGACTTGGTGAAGACAATTAGTGGCAAAATAAGACTCAATTGGGAAGATTTATACATGTTTCTGGCTAAATCAAAGTTTGGGCACTAATTTGTAATTTTTGGAAACTTAAGAATCAAATTATAATTAAGTAAAATTTAAGGACCTGATTGGAAATATGATAACTTTAGGGACCTAAAGGGAATATTAGAAACCTTAGGGACCTAATTAAAGAGTTATAAACTTTAGATACCTAATTGTAATTAAGGCATAACTTAGGGACCTATGTGTAAATTACATGATAGAATGAGGTCTTTTGTGCCAATTCTCCTCACATGTATACCTAAACCATGTAGGAGTTGTTCATCTTAGTACCTGTGTAGAGGAGCACATTAGAGATAAAAAATCTAGTCGGGACGAACATGTCACAATTATAGGGTTAGTGGAATTTTCTTCTATCGACTCTGATTGTCCCAATGACCCGTACCTATGATGGCATAAACCCTAATACAAACTGAACCTCCCATAAGAGCATAAACTTTGTGTGATGGCATGAAAATCAATATTAGCATGAAGCATGTTATTAGAATGTTGTAGACTATCGATATTTACCTTGATGTCACAGTGGGTCCAAGACCATCATTTTCTAAAAATAAGTGGGCCGAAGGCCATGTTTAGAAAATACTCGACCAATGGTCCCAAGGCCAATGGAAATGGGCTATGTCCTATATATAACACAATTATTATTTTACAACTAGACCTTAATGAAAGACATAAAAATTGGTTGTGTGGAATGGGCCTTGCCTAATAAATTTTACCTAGCCAAGACGGGCCTTAGAACAAATAGCTAGAAGAACACAAACAACTAATTAAAAAACTAAAATACATTAATGCAATTATTGAGCGAGATTGATAGACGTCGAGTAAAGGGTAGTGGTAATTCCAAGGGTTGCTTAACAGCACGGCTGGTACAAGAGAAAAAAACACCGGTCCAATATGTCACGGGCTCTCAGAGTCTTGTGCACACTAGGTCTTAGAGAAGGGAAAAATGACTCATCCCTCAATAGCAAACAACTCAAATTATTGTTTGTTTGGTGGGTAATGGTGCTCATGCATGTATTATATCCTTACAGTCAGCCCTCGGAAGCGCTCGCCAACCAGAAAGTGAAACATGTCCTTGGTCAATGGTCAAAGGAGGAAAATCCACTCAATAACAACAAACCAATAGGGGAGTGACATGTGTCCCCAGTCAACGATCAATGTCTGAAAGGCCCCATCAGCAAGACTAGACATTGAGGAGCTGACACATAGCAAGGACACCATGATAGCATTCGATAAGCATGTCGGAGAAATGGCCAACTAATAAGAGATCAACATGTGATAGAGCCACGTCATATGACCCCAGCCAATCAGAGAATGACACGTTGCTGTGGCACTGTGCATTAGGAGGGAAATCTTATGTACTTAAATCAGCCAATCAGAGGACACGACATGTCACGGTTAGCAGCCACAAATGAACGAAAGATCAATGGGAGGCCGCTACATGTTCAGTCAGTGAGTCAAAGGCTGACTAGGCTAATGAGTAGTAAGCCACATCAGTAAAGCCAGCCAATCACACAGTGAAACGAGGCAAGTTCGCACGTGCGAAGCTCGCACTTATGACATAGTGTCGTCTCCTACATGTGATCTAGGCAGATAAGACCGATAGCTTGGACGCTAAAAGTTCGATGACCTGAAAATCCTTTTGTCATGGCCATAAATGGAAGAGATTGAGACTGAGTAATTGATGAATGAATTGACTTGTCAGTCCCCGAGTTCCCAATATAAAGAGCTCCTCCCCATTCATAACCCTCATCCCTAAAATGCCTAGAGAAGAAGAAGTGCTCAGTTTCTCGATGAACCTCGAACTAGAGTGTCGACTTGGGTACTTTTGTCCACCTTCAAAGCAAATTTAGGTTCTCTGGAATCTTGAGGAAGTTAGTTACACAACTGTATACTCTATTCAGCTTGAAGATCGCCATAGAAGTGAGATCGCACAATACCTTTGCTCCCTTAGCAGTCCGCAGACAGAGTTGGTCGAGCACAATCTGAGCCACGCTCAGGCTAACTCCAACCAAACCAAGCTCCCCATACCACCCCTATAGGAGTCCCGACCTTCCTTGAGCTGCATTGGTAAATCCCCTCCACCACCCTTCGCCGGAAAAACTATTCACAATGCGTTTTGTCTAGAAAATAAATTGAGAAATTCGCACTGCTCAGGCCACCAATTGAAGTGTGGTTGAATCTAGAGAGGATCCCTAAGAAGTGAGCAATTCAGTGGAAGCAAAATCTCCGATCACTAGATCCTCACCGGTGACTAATCGAATCTTTCCCTCTTGTGGACAATTTCCCGACGAAGCTCCGTTTGAGCTCATTTCTAAGCCAAATTTAGTGTTTTAAAGCTTGGAATGAATCAAGAGACATAAAGAAGATGGTTAAGATCATGATAGGGGATAATTAACTAAGTTTTGGGTGTCAATTTGATGAAACATAGATTCGGGGGTCAAATGCAATTTTTTGATAAATTGGGAGATTTGGTGATTTTTGGAAAATTGGGGGCTAAATTGCAATTAGAGGAAAATTGGGAGACTTTTATGAAATTAAGTCCCAATTGAGGGCCAATTGGAAATTTGGATGAAATAGAGGGCCAATTGGTGATTTTGAGGAAAATTGGGGACCAATTGGTAATTTTGAAGAAATTAAGTACCTATTGGTAATTTTGGGAAAATTAGGGACCTAATAGGGAATTAGAAACATTAGGGACCTAATTAGAGATAAATCATGTAAATCATGTGAACTACCACTATGTCGAAGCTAGGCTGTCAAGTCGATGGGCTAGTAGTTGATGAGCCAAAGCTAGGTGGTCGAGCTTGTTGGGCATAGCAATTATAGAGTCCAAGCCGAGTGTTGGAATCATTGGGCCGAAAGACCCAAAGATGATGAATATAAGTACTAAAACTGTTATTTGTACATGCATCAAGTGTGAAACCATTGAGGCGTCCGACATAGGATAGAGTTGGTTCTAAGGGCTGCTGGATGACATAGTGTGCATAAGGAAAGTTTGATCATCCATAAAGTCTTGAAGCTTAGAGTAGCTTCATGCGCACTAAGACCAAGGTCAGAGGGGGAGAAGTATCGTCCCACCATAGCGGACATGGAGTATTATACAAGTCTGAGGGTCGAGCAATTGATGCCCACTTAGACATAGGGTAGAAGTCAAGGACTTCTTTAAGGGTGGACGGTAAAGACATTCCAGTCCACAAGTGGAGTAGACATAGACTACTCTACAAACGAGTGAAACCTTTTTTTATAAAGAGTGTGTGCTTGTATGCAAAACCAAACCAAGCAAGGGGAAGAATTGAAACTTTTCTAAGGAGTTAAACCCACAAAACCTATGAACAAAAAAATGATATTTATAAACTTTTTTGGTTTTTATGAAAACTCACTCTAACACCCACTCAATGAGTTGTTGAACTCAGCCCTCCCTTAACCCTTTTCAAGTATACACACTGTGAGGGAGAAGAGCGACAAGCGGGGTGTCATCAAGCTAAGGTATTAACTTACCTTTGGAAAAAACCCAGTTAACGGTACACCCTTACTTTTCATGTCCAAACCTGGTTGAGATACTCCAATACTTTAAGGAAAGGTGGCGGATTGCTCATGGGGTTCTGACCAAACCAGGTCGGGGCATGACATCAACAGTCAAGCTAACCCAAACCCTTCTCAATGAAATGGACCAATTAGAAGGTGACACATGGAAGGTGCGCTAACTTAGCAGATGACTTAGAAGTCCAAGAATGACCAACCAATCAAAGTATGACACATGGCAATCCACGAAAAAACCTTCAACTTATTTGGAGAGGCCACGTGGCACAGGAGAATATTGCAAACATTATCACGCTCTGACACGGTTTGGCCGGATCCCTGTGAACAACCCGTCACTCTCCCGATTTATTAAGGGTTTTCCCCTTCTCTAAGCCTTAAGGAGTAAGGCGTCCTTTTTCACCTGTACCTTACTTAGAATAACATTAATTAAAACTGAATATATTAACTTTACATACATATCTAGCAGGTTCAGCTTTAGGTGGGTTTTCCCTTATTTACTGGAAAAGGGGGTAAAGGGAGGGGTGAGTACGACAACTCAGCGAATGGGTGTTGGGTGAGAGCTTTCACAAAATCAATTTTAATCAGAGTGTGTCAGACTCATCAATTCATTAAAAATGCTTTTCTTCAAATTTCGGTTTATTAAAACCTTTTTCCAAGGAAATTCATTTCCAAGGATTCTCAAATCCTTTCCACGGTTTTCATAACCTATTTTCCATTTCCATATTAGGTGTGTTTTACAAACAACACATGCCCTTCATCAGGAAGGGTACACACACATATTCGCGAGATGCAGTTATGCCGACTGTACACACTTGTGGATCGGAGCGTCTTTACCATCCACCCTCATAGAAGTCTTTGACTTCTACCAGGAGTCTGAGTGAACATCTCCGATGTTCAACCCTCAAACCCAAATTACTTTGTGTCCATATGAGGACAGAGACCTCATCTCGACCCCACCCCGGTCTCATGCACATGAAGCTATGTCGAGCTTCCCTGACTGCTGGCATGACAAACTGCCCTTATCCCCACCATGTATTCCAGTAGCCCCTAGGACGCATTACTGCCCCTCTTGGGTATCTTGATGGTCTCGAATCTCAAGTGCATGCACAAATAAAGTTTTCCATAAATCCATTAATCTTTGGTGCCACAGGTCCAATGGCCCCGACCCTCAACTCGATCTGCAGCTATTTGTTTAGACCGGTTCGTCAACCGGGTCTTGTCGCACTACCGCCAGTCCATCGAGTATGTCGGTCATGTCTTGGTACCATGGCCAAATTACATCATTTATTCATTAAAATTTTCATGGATTATCATCATGTTTGTTTACGAGCTCATACTCAAGCTAACTGGCCATGGGTCTACTATACATCATTTTCCAAAACCGGGCATTTTAGCCTCCAAGTTCCAAAACTGGGACCTCTAGCCTATCTGAGCTATTTGAGCGCTTGTCAAGAAAGTCTCCCAAAATTTTAAAGCATTGGCACACAATCAGGGGAGAACACTTCTGACAAAATAATTTTTAACTCGTCCATCACACCAACCGGGTGTGATGACATCTCCGCTTACAACTGGTAAGCGGGTTTTCTACTTCCTTCCAAGAAGTTCATCATACCAATTGAGTATGATCTACTTACAATCGGTAAGTAGTTTTTTCACATGTTTTCATATCATCCCAACCAGGTGTGATGTTAAAATTCCACATAGTATTGGTTTTTCAATTCCGAGGTACCCATCAGCCCAACCGAGTATGATGTGAAAAATCCCACTCACCCAATATTCGTAGTGTATTCCTCCTTAATCGGCTTTTTGCCTCCACGCAAGCTTATCCTTGCTGGCATTCTGGTCCTTCATGTCCCTACATGATTTGGACATCCTTGTTTATTAACATTTGGAATGATAGCCTTCATTCCTCACGTATTAACGAAAATGGCCAAACTTTTTAGTTAATTGCATTTATGTCCCTAAAGTTCTTTTTCTTTGACTTTAGGTCCCTAATGCTAACTTTTCCCCAAATTGAGTCTCGAAACTTCTAAAATTCACTTTGGGTCCTCAATTTATTCAAAATCACTTAAGGGGTTCATGTTTCCCAAATTTCCAATTTGGCATCCAACTTTTTGAAAATTACCAAGTTGTCCCTACTTTACAAAAACGGCAATTTGACCTAAATAAATTTCAAAAATCAACCAATTGGTCCTCCAACATCCTTTTCATGGCCAATTAGCCCTTAATTTGGGGAAATTGTACTTTGCTCCCTCAATTTTACGAAATCCCCAATTTCCCCCAAATATTCCCTAATTTCCCCCCTTTAAAACTGATTGAATTTGATTTCATCAAATTGACCATTCAATCAGGTTAATTGATCCAATTGAAGGTATGGATTAGTTTCTACACTTCCACATGATTTAATGGACTTTGAATTGCATCATTTTGTTCTGAATTGAGCTCAAACAGAGCTTCATCGTAAAATTTAACTTAGAGCTTTGAAAGCTTACCGTCCGAGGTGCGGCAGTCCGAGCTTTCGATCGAGGCAGGTAGCTCTCATCCTAAGGATCCTCCTAGGATCAAGAATTGAAATAATTCATGTCAAATTAAGTGAGAATTTGGAGAGTGAAGTTTCATCATTTCTCTCTCTAACGTTGATCAGAATTGACAGAGGGAAGCCAAATTAGCTTATCTTTCAGCTATAATTTGGTCGTATGAGGGATGTGGAATTGTTGGAAAAGCTTGGTTTCGCCTAAGAAGGGCTCAATTTGTCCATTTTCAGCCCGGTAAAAAAAAGGCAGCTTCGGTCTGTCAGGGCTGCTTCATTGTTTGATCATGTTAGCGCTTCTCCGGCAATCCTCGAAGTAAATGGAGACTATCGTCAGGTAGCTAATTTCTCCTCGAATCTAAGGAATCTGACCTCACCTTATTTGGCTTAGAAAAATGTCCAAGTAGGAGCTCTACTTCGAGCTTCACAGGAAATTGGAGCAATAGAGAGAGAAAGAGAGAGAAGTTTATAGGTGGGAGGAGGAGGACTAGAGAGGAGCTCTTTATATAGGAAGCTAGAGGACTCCTTGGCCATCCGATTAGCGCCTTTATGGTGATCATTCATAGCCTGAAATGCCCTGAATGTAGACTTTCATCTTCACTAATGCTGCTCACTTTTTCGGTGAGTGAACAGTGTTGTTATCTGAAGGAAGAAGACGAGACTATTCTGAACTGGACCAAACTGGTCCAAACCGGGTTCAATGCTTAAACCGATCGGTTCATGCCCGATTCGACCGAGTTTTTCAAAATTAAAATTTTCTAAATTCATTCTTTGTCCAACGGTGGCTTCAATTCTACACTTTGAATATTTTAAGCCACTTATAAAAATAAATTTAAAAATTAGTTCAATATTGGTTCAAACCAATTCAATCATATTCAAGTTCGGTTCACCTAAATCGGTCTACTTTTCTCTTCCAATTCATCCCATAGTCCTTTTCAATGACTTTTATGACTCTTTAGTTCACTCAGGAGTTGTAAATTTCCCTTTTTACCCTTTCCTTATTGGTTGTGGTATGTGAACCTACTCAGTTTTCTCAGTCAGGTTGACTAGTTCTTTCCCCAGTTTTCTAACCTTTAAAGGACGGGATTTATAACTCTCCCCTCCTTTTAGGAGTTTTGTCCCAAAAACTAAATTAACATCTTTTACCTCGGGAATAATTTTCCTTTGATCTCCACTTGGGGTTTGTTTGACATGCTAACATTTTGTTTGTTCTTTCACTCAGCCCCTTTTAAACACGTACCTCAGGAACTTCTTTTCCTTTCTACTGTTTACTCCTTCCATGAAGTTTATCATAACTAGACGAGTCTTATCCACTATTATAAGGGCACATCTTTAGTTTCAATTCTCCCTTTTCTTAAGGCAAGTTTCTTCCTCTTGAGGTTCTTGCCTAGGTCTTCAGCATTGGGAGTTCCAAAAATGCTCAATCATTCCCATGTCTAGTTATTCTCTTGATCGTTGAAACCCTTGGCTTAGGGTTCTACCGAGCATTACGTACTTAATTTCATAGGTTTCGGTGTTGTCCCCCCTTCATCCTATTTCAACCATTTCTCCATCCGTTATTTATTATAACTTCGGTCAAAATTATGTATGACCCCGTCATGCCTTCCAACTGACTCTTCCTTACTTGAGTCACATTTTTCCTCAGGACTGTTAGACTTACATGCCCCTAACAACATGACATACTCTAGAACCTGTCTTTAACCAATTTAAATTTTTGAACACTTCCATTATGGTTGTTCTTAACTTTCCAACCTTTCAGGGATCATATAACTTCATCTATCTTTTCGTGTGGTAGTATTCCTCGACTACCTTTAACGTTATCCAATCAACTTACATAATCGTGTCAGTTTTCCTTACACATTCGTCCTTTCCTAACTTCCCTATTGGGTCTTTCTGGTTCCAATTATTGGGATTTCACATGATTTACTAACATGCTGGGATTCTTCCCTTCTTAGGTCCTTCCTTATTCCTAGTGGCATCCTTTACTCAAGGTGTAAACCCTGCCCTTTGGAGTTAAGGAAAATCGGGAAAAGAATCGAACAAACTGAGTGAGAAAACAGAACTAGTTCACAAACTCGATCATGAGAGAACGTGAAATTTGGGAAATTTACAACTCCTGAGTGTCCCAAAGGGTTCATAAAACCTTGTAAAATGACCGTAGGACATTTTGGGAGAGAAAACCAAAGGAGTTCAGGAGAACCGGATCTAAGTTGAATTCAACCGGTTTATGAACTGAGTCGGTTCATGAATCGAAACCAATAGAGAAAGGGAAAACCAGGAAATTTATGGATCCCGAGTCACTTAAAGAGTCACAAAAGTCATGAAAAAGGACTTTAGGATAAATTGGAGATGAAAATCAAACCGATTCAAGTGAACCAGATCTTAACCGGATTGAACCAATTGGGACAGGTTTGAACCACTATTGAACTGGATGCTAAATTCATTTTTCGAGGTGGCTTAGAAAATTCAAAATGGAGAATTGAGGCCACCATTTGATAGATAATGAATTTAGATATTTTTAATTATGAAAAACTCGATCGAATTGAGCCTAAACTGGTCAGTTTAAGCTTTGAACCCGGTTCGAACCGATCTCGTCTAGTTCGGAACAGTGTCGTCTTCTTCCTTCGGATGACAACACTTTTCACTCGCTGTAAAATTGAGCAGCACCGATGAAGATGAAAAGACTTCGATGAGTGAGCTAAAGGCAATGAATGACCACCATTAAGGCACCAATCGGAAGGCCAAGAAGTCCTTGAGATTCCTATATAAAGAGCACCCCCCCCCCCATTCATCCTCTCCACACCTAAAAACTCACTCTCTCCCAACTACTCAGTTTTCCGGTGAAGCTCGAACTAGAGCTCCAATATAGGGTCTTTTCTAAGCCAAAGAAGGTGTGTTCGGGTTCCTTAGAATTGGGGAGAAGTTAGGTACATAGTTTTTGTCTTTAATTCTTCTGAGGGTCGTCGGAGAAGTGTCAGCGTGATCGAACAGTGAAGTAGCTCCAGCGGACCGAAGCTGTTCTATTTTGATCAAGCTGAAATTGACCAATTCGAGCCCTTCTCTAGCCAAACCAAGCCCTCCCAACACCTCCACAGCCCTCATACAGATGAATTAGAGTGGAAAGAAGCCTATTTGGCTCCCCTCTGTAAATTTCGATCGGTGCTATAGAGAGAACCGATAGATTTTCAATGACAAAATTCTCACTCAATTCGATATCAATTGATGTAATTCTTGATCCTAGGAGTAACCTCAAGACAAGAGCTATCTGCCCATATTTAAAGCACGGACCGTCGTGCTCCTGATAGTAAGCTTTCAAAGCTTTCTCTCTTTAAGTCTAGTTTTTTGACAAAGCTTCATTTGAGCTCATTATAACATCAAATCATGTGTTTCAAAGTGCAATTGAATTGTATGAAGGTGTATAACTTCAATCTAACATCAATTTCAAAAATTAAACTCAATTAATCGGTCAATTTGATGAAATCAAATCCGGCTGTGTTGGAAGGTTGAAATTAGGGAAAATTTTGGGAATTTTGAAAATTTGCGGGAGTAACGTGCAATTTCATAAAATTGAGGGCCAATTGGGCATGATAAAGATGTTGAAGGACCAATTAGCCAATTTTTAGAATTTTTGGGGTGAAACTTACCATTTTTGTAAAGTAGGGGCAAAATGGTAATTTTTTAAAAGTTGGGGACCAAATTGGAAATTTGGAAAACATGAACCCCTTTTTGTGATTTTGAACAAAATTGAGGTCCTAAGGTGAATTTTAGAGTTTTGAGACTCAATTTGCGAGAAAACTGAAATTAGGTACTTAAGTTAAAGAAAAATAACTTTTGGAAGAAGCGCCGGCATGATCAAACAGTGAAGCAACATTGGTGGGCCGAAGCTGCCCTGTTTCGGCCGAGTTGAAATCGGCCAATTTGAACCCTCCTTAGGCCAAACCAAACTCTCCCAACACCACCTCAGCCCTTCCACGGCCGAATTAGGACCGAAAGGTAAGCCAATCCGGCTCCCCTTCACAATTTCCAATCAGTGTTAGAGAGAGAGTCAACCGAATTTCAATGACAAAATTCTATTCCAATTCGACATCAATTGATGTCATTCTTGATCCTAGGAATAACCTTTGGAGGAGAGCTACCTGCCTAGATAGGAAGCTCGGACCGCCATACCCTCACCGGTGAGAAATTGAAGCTTTCTCTCTCTACAGTCAGTTTTTCGGCAAAGCTTCGTTTGAGCTCATTCCGGTGTTAAAACCTGCGATTTAGAGAGTTGTCGGAGAAGCACCGGCGTGATCGAATAGTGAAGCAGTTCCGGCGGGCTGAAGGTGCCCTGTTTCATTCGAGTTAAAATTGGCCAATTTGAGCCCTCCTTAGGCCAAACCAAGCTCTCCCGACACCTCCTCAACCCTTCCACGGCCGAATTAGGACCGAAAGATAAGCCAATTCGGCTCCCCTTCACAATTTCCGATCAGTGTTAGAGAGAGAGTCAGTTGAATTTCAATGAAGAAATTCTAATCCAATTCGACATCAATTGATGTCATTCTTGATCCTAGGAAAAACCTCTAGAGGAGAGCTACTTGCCCAGATAGAAAGCTCGGACTGTCGCGCCCTCACTAGTGAGAAATCGAAGCTTTCTCTCTACAATCTATTTTCTGGCGAAGCTCCGTTTGAGCTCATTCTGGTGTTAAAACTTGTGATTCAAAGCTCCTTAGAACCATATGAACATGTATAAACACAATTTCAAATTCAATTTCAACGAATAGAGGTGTTTGATCTGTCAATTTGATGAAATTAAATTCGGTTGTGTTAAAGAGTTGAAATTGGGGGAAATTTGGGGATTTTCGAAAATTCGAAGGACCAAAATGTAATTTTCTAAAATTGAGGGTAAATTGGTCATGATAAGAATATTAGAGGGCCAATTGAGAAATTTTAGAATTTTTGGGGCAAACCTTACGATTTTTGTAAAGGAAGGGAAAAATGGTAATTTTAAGAAAATTTAGGGACTAAATTAAAATTTTGGGAAATTAAACCCCCTTTTGTGGAATTTAATAAATTGAGGTATTAAAATAAATTTTAAAAGTTTTGAGACTCATTTTGAGAAAGAACCTGGCAATAGAGACCTAATTACAAATATATATAAAGTTGGGTTTTCTCATTTATTGGAACGAATGAGGGCTATTAGGCCAAAGAATAATGAACAACTATGTTCATTTCATATGGGAGAACAAGACATCAGGAACTCCAGTTGAGATCCAGCGTGCAAGGGACGGAACTTGACTAAGTGGAATTTTACTACACAATCGGGTTAGTGGGATTTTAAACCATACCCGGTTGGGCATGATAAGCACATCGAAATAAAAACCCAGTACTATGTGGTATTTTAAACATCACGACTTAGAGTAGTGATGTGAAAATCATGCGGAAAAACTACTTACCGGTGGTAAGTAGATCATACCCAGTTGGTATGATAAAACTTCCTCGAAAGATGTTGAAAACCCGTTCATCAGTTATGAACGGAGATGTCTATATATTAGGTCAGTATAATGGATAGTAAAAACATATTTTTGTCGGAAGGGTTCTCCCCTGACTGTGTGCCAATTCTTAAACAATTTGTGAGACTTTCTCGACGGGAGCTCGAATAGCTCTTATAGGTCGGGGGCCTCAGCTTTGGAACTTGGGGACTAATATGCCTAGTTTTTTCTTAAAATCTCGAACAGTGGGCCATAGGCCAATGGGCACGAGCAGGAACTCGTAAACGAACATAATATATGTACCATAAAATTTTAATAAGTAAATTGTATAGTCATGGTACCAAGACTGGTCCGATATTCTCAGTCAACTAGTAGGAGTGCAACATGACCTGTCTCTGGACCAATCAAGACAAACAGTTGCAGGTTGAGTTGAAAGTTAGGACCGTTGGACTAATGACACCATAGATTACATGGCATAATATGAAAACATTATTTGCACATGCATAATGAGTACCAAGGTTGGTCCGACATTCTCAGTCAACTAGTAGGAGTGCAACATGGCCAGTCTCCGGACCAGTCAAGACAAACAGCTGTAGGTTGAGTTGAAAGTTGGGACCGTTGAACTAATGACACCACAGATTACATAGCATAATAAGAAAACATTATTTGTGCATGCATAATGAGTATGGGATCATCAAGATGCCCATGAGGGATAGTGATGCAACCTAAGGGCCCCGGACAACCCGGTGAGTATAAGGGTAGTTCGTCGTTCCAGGTGACCGTGCAAAATTTGGAGTAGCACCAAGCGCATGAGACCGGGGTGGGGACAAGATGAGATCTTTGTCCTCATATGGACACGAAGAATCGATTTCGGGATTGAGGGTTGGATTTCACACACATCCACTCATTCTCAAGGTAGAAGTGGTCGTACTTCTATCTAGGTGGCCGGTAAAGTCGCTCTGAAGCCACAAGTGGGTTCAGTGGTCGTGCTGGCCTGCGAATGTGTGTAACCTTCATAATGAAGGATGTGTGTTGGGTGATGACACACCATGATAATAAGAAATGGTAGAAAAATCCAAATGTTTAAATGAAGGGATTTGGAAAAGTGAGGAGTCTAGCATACTCCAATAAATATTTTTCCTAAAAGTTAAAAGTAGACTTTTGAAAACCCCATTCAGTGAGTTGTAGAAACTCACCCCTCTTTTCTATCTCTTTTCAAGAAAAGAGAAAATGACTAGGAGTAACACCAAGCCTTACCCTTTATCAGGTAGGCTTAATTTCTCCTTAAGCTTGCATTTTAATTCATATATGCCTTCCAGGGAACAAGGTTGAAATTTCACCTAGCTCCTCTCGAGTAAAAGGAGGAAACTCCTCTTAAACCGAGAAAGAGCAGCAGGTTGTTCACGGGGATCCAACCAAACCGGGTTGGGGTGTGACAACTAAAGTGGTATCAAAGCCTAGTTCCCTTGAAACATTATCAATAATATGCCCTGATATTAATCCAACTTTAAACTACCTTGTAGGAATGAGAATCCCTAGGAAATTCGCAAGAAAATCTAGTCCTTCCCCTATAAGCGTGAAAAGGACATCCAACCCAAGGGAGGAAGCCGTTTAGAGGTTCCTAAGGGGCGAAAAACGAGTACCCAAAGACATGGTGGAGGACTACCGGAAACTAGTTGGAGCCTTACTGGAACCAAATGGCATCATATACCCTTCTCCCAGACAAGAGGAACCATCACCACCTCCTAGAAGTCCAACCCCTCCTCCAATATCATAACCATAGAAGAAGAACCCCACCAAGAAAGAGGCATGTGATAATTATTGGGATGCTTATGCCACCTTCATAAAGGTCCACCAAGTACCTCCACCCACTCAACCTGACTTCAATCCGTCTCGATGGATGAAATGGACATATGAGTGTGAGGCGGAAGTACTAAGGCAGTACGGGGTGAAAGCCACACATGAAATTCATCCTATTGAGGAGCACGAATGGTCCCCAATCAATTACTCAAAGTCTTCTGACCAAGAGTCTTATAATCGTTTTAGGGTTAACTCTAGTCCTATGACCCCAAGGGATTTGGGGGTAGAGAACTCATGTAATAAGACAAAATTTTGGCAAGAAAATATTTCTTGAATGAATTAGAAGTTCATTGAAAACTCTTGAGTCCCATGAGAAAAAAAAAATTTAAGTAGATAAAAGTTTTAGGAAAGAAATTCCCCCTAAGGGAGAATGGACTATGTACAGTTAAATTCAAACTTTAGGCCTTAGAAAAATGATAAGGAGAAATTCATCTGGTGGAAATCCTAAGGAAAGAAAAAGGAGTTGGAGGAGCAACCATCCAAGAGCACATAATATTCGAGAGACCCGAGAGGAAGTATAACACCCCAAAAAGAACCACAATAATAGAAACCGATTGATAAGGAAAAGAGATTAAGATTTCACCTGGCAAAGATGAAGAGAAAGTGCGACAACAGGAAGTTCCAGGTGTAACAAATTCCTTAGAAATTTCAGAGGATAAGAAACATGTGGAAGGTAAAGTGTGAGTAGAAGGAAGAAGAAAAACAGGAGTAGATGAAGCGTACCAAGTCTATAAGTTAGGAAACAGTTTCCAAAGAATAAGGCGATCAAACACCAAGAAGTACGAGAGGTTAGAGTATTAGGAGGTTCAACATGGTCTATTATAAGAAGGCCTAGAAAACTCAAATTAGGAACGTCAAAGAAATATTATGTAAGTAAATAACTTAATTGGACCAAAGGATTTGGAGGAGTAAACAAAGTCTAACCAGAGAGGGGGAATAGTGGGAATATACACCCTAACCAAGACAAAGAGGGAAACACTGAGGATATAAAGGTACAAAAGGTTTGAAAACGATAAGGATAAAAAACCTACCTCAAAGGAATAGGCGAATATGGAAGTGAGTGGAAATAATGCAAGGTTAATCGAAGGTACTACTGGATTCAAAGAGCAAGAATAAGTTGATAAAGATATCAACAAAATACACTCCCAAAATTTAAGTAGTTCAATGGTAGAATTAGAAATACAGAGGGAAGGAGAATGGGAAGCTCATTAGAGAAAGAAATTACCCGACTCATGACTTAGAATAATCTACGATAATGTTGGCCCTTTAGATATGACGCCCCTACCTTTACGGGATTGAGTACATGATATACACCGATCACAAGAGCTATAAGTACTTCCTAACCTAAAAGGAGTTAAACCCCATCAGGAGAGATGACTGAAATTGGTGAAGGATTATGATCTTGCAATAAAGTACCACCCCGGAAAGGCTAATGTGGTAGCAGATGCTTAAAATCGCAAGTATCAAACTGAGACGACATAAGTAAAGACAAGCTACATATCATGTTACAACAATTGGGAATGATAGAGACGGACCTAAGGAAAGACAAGCAGGAAAATGCTTGGTGATTAATGTGGCGGTAAGACCTAATCTAATGGGCATATAAAGGCTCAACAAAAGATTGATAAAGAACTTCAATCTTACTTGAATCCGGCTAACAGGGGAAGGAAACCATATTACAACATGCGAAGTGATGGAGTAATTCCCTATAAGGGTAGGATATGGGTGCCTCGAGATAAGGAGTTGAAAAGATTAATTCTAGAAGAGGCACACGGTGCGGTGTATGCTATGCATCCGGGCAGTACTAAGATGTATCACTCTCTCAAACAAGCATAATGGTGGAAGGGTATGAAGTGGGACATTGCAGAATATGCAGCTAAATGTTTGACCTATCAACACATAAAAGCGAAGCATCATAAACCATCAGGACTACTATAACAATTACCAATTCCTGAGAGGAAATAAGAGCACATTATCATGAACTTTGTCACAGGCCTATCCGTGGCTAAAAAGGGGTGGAGATGCGATTTGGGTAATGGTGGATAGATTGACCAAATCAGCTCATTTTCTCCCTATAAAAGTGATGAACACAGTGGAACAACTGGCTCTCCTATACATGAAGGAAATAATAAGACTCCATGTTGTCCCGGTGAGTATAGTATCGGATAGAGATCCGAGATTTTCTTCCAGGTTTGTGGTTGTGTCTACAAAACGAAATGGGGGACCAAGCTCCATATGAGTACGGCATTTCACCCTCAGACAGATGGACAGTCTGAGTAAACCATCCAAACTTTGAAAGACATGCTGAGAGCATGGATGCTCACCAAGAACAAAAGCTAGGAGAAATACTTATGCCTGATGGAATTTGCGTATAATAATAGTTATTAGGCTAGTAACCAGATGGCTCCCTATGAAGCCCTTTATGGACGGTCTTGTTGTACCCCTCTATTCTGGGAAGAAGTAGGAGAAAGGAAGTTGGAAAGGGCAAAAATTATTGAGGATGCCACAGAGAAAGAAAAATTAAATAAGGAGACGTATTAAGACTGCACTGGATAGACAAAGGAGTTACGCGAATAATCGGAAGAAAGATTTGGAGTTCAAAGCGGGAGATCAGGTATTCCTCAAAGTATTTCCATGGAGAGGAATACTTAGGTTTCAGCAAAGAGGAAAGCTGAAACCAAGATATATTGGCCCATATCCCATTATTCAAAGAATAGGACCGGTAGCTTATAAATTAGAACTGCCTCCTGATCGGCAGAGAATACATGAGGTATTCCACATTTCAGTACTTTAGAAATATCAACCTGATTCTAGTCACGTACTGGACCGACCTCCAATGGAACTGGAAGAGAACATGACTTATTAGATAGAGCCGGTACGAATATTGATCAGAGAGACAAAAATTTGAGGAACAAGAAAATTCCTATGGTCAAGGTGTTGTGGCAAAACGAACTCGTGAAGGAAGAGACATGGGAAACCGAGTCTATGATGAGGGATAGTTATCCTCAGTTATCAGACTCCCATGTGATTCAAAGAGGTTCATAAACTGGGGAAAAGGATCCTAGGACGAAGCAGTTCAAGAGGACCGGGTCCGAATCGAATAGAACCGGAACCGATAGAGAATGGGTAAACTAAGAAGCTTATGGATACCTTGTGATTTATAATCCTTGAGAAGGAACCTTTGAACAATGTGGGAGAGAAAAACCAGACCAGTTCGGGTAAACCGAACCCGAACCAGATTAAACCAGTTTAAGAATTGAGCTGTTTTATGAACCAGAATCGATTAAGTGATGGTAAACTGGGAATTTTATGGACCCTAAGCGACCCAAGGAGTCACAAAAGACATGGAAATAGACTTGTGATGGAATTGGAGATGAAAACTAAACCGGTTCAGGTGAACCGGATCTGAACTGGTTCAGACCGGTTTGAACCACTATTGAACCAGATCCTAAATTAATTTTTCTAGATAGCTTAAATAATTCAAATTTGAGATTTAAGGCCACCATTGGATAGAAAACGTATTTAGATGAATTTAGAAATTTTTATATTTGAAAAACTCGGTCGAATGAGGGGTGAACCGGCCAGTTTAAGCTTTGAACCCGGTTCCGACCGATCCGCTCCGATTCAAAACAGTGTCATCTTCTTCCTCAAGATGACAACAATGTTCACTCGCCGGAAAATCAAACCAGTGCCAGCAAAAAAGAAACATTTCCATTCGGTATGTTTTAGGTTTTTAATGCCTAACATAAAGGTGCCAAACGGACGGCCAACGGGTCCCCGAGCTCCCTATATAAGGAGCCCCTCTCCATTCGTCCTCTCCACACCTGAAAAGCTCACTCTCTCTCAGTTGCTTAGTTTTCTGGTGAAGCTCGAACCAGAGCTCCAATATAGGGTCAATTTTGAGACAAAAAAGGCAAGGTTGGGTTCATTAGAATCGGAGAGAAGTCAACTAAATGGTGGTGACACCCGTTCATTCCGAGAGACGCCGGAGAAGCGCCGACGTGATAGAACAGTGAAGTAGCTCCGGCGGGCCGAAGCTGCCCTGTTTCAGCCGAGTTAAAATCGGCCAATTCAAGCCCTCCTTAGGCCAAACCAAGCTCTCCCCACACCTCCTTAGCCCTTCCACGGTCGAATTAGGACTGAAAGGTAAGCCAATTCGGTTCCCTTTACAATTTCCAATCAGTGTAAGATAGAGAGTCAGCCAAATTTAAATGACAAAATTCTAATCCAATTCGACATCAATTGATGTCATTCTTGATTCTAGGAAGAACCTCTAGAGGAGATCTACCTACCCAGATAGGAAGCTCGGACTATCGTGCCCTCACCGGTGACAAATCGAAGCTTTCTCTCTCCACAATCTATTTTCCGGCAAAACTCCCTTTGAGCTCGTTCCGATGTTAAAACCTGGCGGCTAATATGCTCTATTTTTTTGAAAATCTCGAACAGTGGGTCATAGGCCAATGGGCACAAGCAGAAGCTCATAAACGAACATAATATATGTGCCTTAAAACTTTAATATGTAAATTGTATGGTCATGGTTCCAAGGCTGGTCCGACATTCTCAGTCAACTAGTTAACCCCGCACTTTTAAGTGTGACATGATCGATTTCCGGACCAATTAACCCCGCACTTTTGAGTTAAGGAAAACCGTGAAAGAACTGGTCAAACTGAGTAAGAAAACCGAGTCGATTTACAAACCCGACCATTTGGGAACAAGCAATTTGTAAATTTACAACTTATGGGTGATCCAAAGGGTTTATTAAACCTTGGAAAAGAAACTTAAGACAAATTAGAAAAGAAAAACTAAATTGGTTCAGGTGAACGACAATCCATAAGAACTTTGAGGTTATGCGTGCTTGCCCGAGAGTATTGTGAGGATGGTTGACCTATTGGGGAGTATGATTTTTTTGTAACCCAAAATTTCAATCAAAAATTTTTATGCAAACCTACGCCTTATCATAAATTGCCATAATTTAATACTGAAATTAAATTATTGGAATTAATACCAATAATTTAATACCAAAATTAAATTGTTGGAATTAATACCAATAATTTATGACAATATTAATACTAGTAATAAATCTCTTCCATTTAATACACGATTTTACACCTATATAAATAGATCATCCCGATTCATTCTCCTCACACCCGAACACTACTCTCTCTCTCTCTACTGCTCCATTTCCCGGTGAAGCTTAAACAAGAGCTTCGACTTGAACATTTTTCTTAACCTTGGAAGGAGAGGTCGGGCTCTTTAGAACCGGGGAGAAGTCAGCTATCTGATAACAAACTCCAGTCAATTCAAGAATCACTAGAGAAGCGCCGACATGATGGAACAGTGAAGCAGCTCTGGCGGACCGAAGCTGCCCTATTTCGCCCGAGTTGAAATTGACCATTTCGAGGCCTCCTCGGGCCAAACCAAGCCTTCCCAACACTTCCTCAGCCTTCCCACGGCCGAATTAGGACTGAAAGGTAAGCTAATTCGGCCGATCCTAGAGAGAGAAACGAAAGAATTTTAATAATGAAATTCTAACCCAATTCGGCATCAATTGATGCAATTCTTGATTCTAAGATGAACCTCAAGATAAGAGCTATCTTCCTAGATTGAAATCTTGAACTGACGTGCCCTCACCGGTGAGAAATCAAACCTTTCTCTCTCTATAGTCTCTTTTCTAGCGAAGCTCCGTTTGAGCTTGTTCCGGCGTTAAAATCTACGATTCAAAGTTTCTTAGAATCGTATGAACATGTAAGAACTCAATTTCAACTCCAATTTCAACAATTAGAGGTGTTTGATCGGTCAATTTGATGAAATCAAATTCGGTAGTGTTGAAGAGTTGACATTGCGGAAAAATTGGGGGAAATTGGGGATTTTCAAAATTCAAAGGACCAAAATGCAATTTTATGAAATTGGGGGTCAATTGGGCATGAAAATAATGTTGGAGGACCAATTGAGGATTTTCAGAATTTTTGGGGCAAAACTTACCATTTTTGTAAAGGAAGGGCAAAATGGTAATTTTGGAAAAGTTGGGGGACTAAATTGGAAATTTGGGAAATTAAACCCCTTTGTGTGAAATTAAATAATTTGAGGTCCTAAGATAAATTTTAAAAGTTTCAAGACTCAAATTTAGGAAAAACCCGGCAATAGGGACTTAAAGTTAAAGAAAAATAACTTTAGGGACCTAATTGCAAATATATGTAAAGTTGGGTTTTCTCATTCATTTGGAACGAATGATGGCTATTAAGCCAAAGAATAATAAACAATTATGTTCATTTCGTGTAGGAGAACGAGACATCGGGAACGTCAGTCGCGGTCTAGCTTGCTAAGGACGGAACCCGATTAAGTGGAATTTCACTGCACTATCGGGTGAGTGGGTTTACTAACATCATACCCGATTAGGATGATGAACATAACTTAAAGATAAAAACCACTTACCAGTTGTGAGTGGGATTTTATATCATACCCGGTTGGGGATGATGAGCACATCGAAATAAAAGCCCACTACTATGTGGTATTTTAAACATCACGACTTAGAGTAATGATATGAAAACCATGCGGAAAAAACTACTTAACAGTGGTAAGTAGATCATACCCGGTTGGTATGATGAAACTTCCTCAAAGGAATTTGAACACTCGTTCATCGGTTATGAACAGAGATATCCTTATATCGGATCGGTATAATGGACAGTGAAAATATATTTTTGTCGGAAGTGTTCTCCCCTGACTGTGTGCCAAAGCTTAAACTATTTGGGAGACCTTCTTGACTAGAGCTCGAATAGCTCTTATAGGTCGGGGGCCTCAGTTTAGGAACTGGGGGGCTAATATGCTCGATTTTGAAAATCTCGTACAGTGGGCCCAAGGCCAGTTGGCACGAGCAGGTGCTCGTAAACAAACATGAATTATATGCCATAAAACTTTAAATAAAGGAATTGTTTGGCCATGGTACCAAGATAGGACAGACATACTCAGTCAACTAGTGGCAGTGCGACATGACAAATTGATGGACCAGTCAAGACAAACAACTATGGGTTGAGTTGAGAGTTGGGGCCGTTGGACTAGTGGCACCATAGATTATATGGCATAATGAGAAAATTATTAATTTGCATGCACTGTGATTATGGAACCATCAAGACGCCCAAGAGGGGTAGTGATGCATTCTAAGGGCAATGGACGAACTGGTGAGTATAAGGACAGTGCGTCGTACGAGGTGACCGTGCGAAATTTGGAGTAGCACCAAGCGCATGAGACCGGGGTGGAGACGGGATGAGGTCTCTGTCCTCATATGGACATGAATAAGCAATTTCGGGATTGAGGGTCGGATGTCACATACACCCACTCATTCCCAGGGTAGAAGTGGTCGTGCTTCTATCTGGGTGGCCGATAAAGTTGCTCCAAAGCCACTAGTGGGTTCAGTGATTGTGCTGACCTATGAATGTGTGTAACCTTCATAATAAAGGATGTGTGTTGGGTGATGACACACCGTGGTTAAATATGAAATGGTGGAAAAATTAAAATTTTTGAATCAAGGGATTTTTGAAAAAAAAAGAGTCTGGCACACTCCAATAATAAATGTTTTCTTAAAAGTCCAAACTTTTAAAAACCCATTCACTGAGTAGTTGTACTCACCCCTCCCCTATATCCCTTTTCAGGAAATACTGGAAAGCCTACCATTAAGGACCATCAACTAAGATGCCTGTGATACAGGTATGATAAATCTAAATTCTTATACAGTTTTGTTTATGTTATTCCTGGAAAAGGTGCAGGTTTAAAGGATGCCTTACTCTTTACGGTCTATAATAAGGGGAAACCCTTTAATAAACCGAGAGAGTGGCGGGTTGATCACGGGGATCCGACGAAACTAGGTCGGGGCATGACAGGACCAGTCAAGATAAACAGTTGTTGGTTGAGTATAAAGTTGGCACTATTGGACTAATGACACCAAAGATTACATGGCATAATAAGAAAACATTGTTTGTGCATGCACAATGAGTACTGGATCATCAAGATGCCCATGAGGGTTAGTGATGCGTCCTAAGGGCCCTGGACAACCTGGTGAGTATAAGGGCAGTTCGTTGTTCCAGGTGACTGTGTGAAATTTGAAGTAGCACCAAGTGCATGAGACCGAGGAGGGGACAGGATGAGGTCTCTGTCCTCATATGGACACGAAGAATCTATTTCAGGATTGAGGGTCGGATGTCACACACATCCACTCATTCTCAAGGTAGAAGTGGTCGTACATCTATCTAGGTGGCCGATAAAGTCGCTCTGAAGCCACAAGTGGGTTCAGTGGTCGTGCTGGCCTGTGAATGTGTGTAACCTTCATGATGAAGAATGTGTGTTGGATGATGACACACCGTGATAATAAGAAATGGTAGAAAAACCTGAATGTTTAAATGAAGGGATTTTGAAAAGAGAGGAATCTTGCACACTCCAATATAAATGTTTTTCCTAAAAGTTAAAAGTATACTTTTGTAAAACCCATTCACTGAGTTGGAGAAACTCACCACTCTTTTCTATCCCTTTTCAGGAAAAGAGAAAAAAACTAGGAGTAACACCGAGTCTTACCCTTTATCGGGTATGCTTAATTTTTCCTTAAGCTTGCATTTTAATTGATATATGTCTTCCAAGAAACAAGGTTGAAATTTTGCCTAGCTCCTCTTGAGTAAAAGAAGGAGGAAACTCCTCTTGAACCAAGAAAGAGCGACGACTTGTTCACGGGGATCCAACCAAACTGGATTGGGGCGTGACAATAATGTTGCAAGACTGTCGATATTTACCTTGATGTCACAATAGGCCAAAGGCCATCGTTTTCTAAAATTAAGTGGGCATAAGGCCATGTTTTGAAAATACTTGACCAATGGGACCAAGGCCAATGGAAATGGGCCATGTCCCATAAATAACCCAATTAATATTTTAGAGCCATACATTAAAGAAAGACATAATAATTGGATGTGTGAAATGGGCCTTGCATAATAAATCCTACCAAGCCAAGGCAGTCCTTAACCTGCTAAAAGAACATAGACAACTGATTAAAAACCCATAATACATGCATGATATTGTTGAGCGAGATTAATAGGCATCCAGTAAGGGTTAGTGGTAATTCCAAGGGTTGATGAACAGAACGGCTAATACAATGAATAAAATGCTAGTCCAATATGTCAGGGGCCCCGAGAGTCCTACGCACACCAGGTCTTGGTGAAGGGGAAAAGGACTCATCCCTTAGTAGCGAACAACTCGAATTATTGTATGTGGGCAGAGAAGTGGTGCCCACGCAATCAGTCTATCCTTACAGACAGGTTGTCACGCCCTAACCCCGTTCGGTTGGAACCCCATGAGCAATCTACCACCTTTCCTTATGCTAATCGGGTATTCCTACCTAGTTGGAGTAAGGAAAGTAATGGCATTCATTGACTTGGTCTTTCCAAAGCAGGAGTATCAAAATAACTTGAGATTGAGATCATACATACTTGGGTGAAGTTTGCCTCGGTCCTTTGTACTTTATCTTCACAACCCTTGTGCCTACCTAAAAAGGGTTAAGGGATGGGATGAGTAGCGTAACTCAGTGAGGGGCTAGCTATCATGGTATTTTTAACATTTACATTTGAGCTTAAGCCATTAGTTTGGGTTCACACATTCTTAGAGCAGTCCCCAACTACACCCCTTGTGGACTAGAGCACATTTATCGTCCACCCTAATAGAAGTTTGTTACTTCTACCCTGAGTCTAAGTGGAGATCAGTTGTCCGACCATTAGACCCGAGCCATAATCCGTGTCCGCAAAGATAGGACGAGACCTCTCCCCCTCTGACCTTGGTCTTAGTGAGCATGAAGCTCACTAAGCTTCTCGACATACTGGACGACGGACTTCTCTTATACTCCCTAGGTTGTCCAACAGCACTTTGATCCACCACTACCCCATGTTGGGTGCCTCGATGGCTCAAAACTCATTGCATGCACAAACAATAGTTGTGTTAATCATATTCATTATCTTTTGGGCTACTGGCCAAACTGGCCTGATGACTCAGCTTTGACTTTATGACTGCTGGTCCAACTGGCTCACTAACCCAGCTTTGGCTCAGTGGCTATTAGCCTAACGAGTCCATACATCAAGCTTCGGCGAAGTTGCTGGCGCACACACACAATTATACAGATATGGGAGTGTTTTCAATATATACGTCTTAACTTGTAAATGGGCATATGCCCATGCCCATTAGCCTTGGGCCCACTCTAGCATTTCTTGGCCTATTATCACATGGTTCATGCTCTCATCGAGACAGTCTCCCAAAATGTTTAAGCTTATTTTCAATTCAGGAACTAGTACTCATAAGTCCAACCGGACATGATGCTAAACCCACTCACCTAGTGTGCAATGGCTCAATTCTCTCAAGTTGGTCCATCCGTATTTTTGAGATGTTTTTCGATGCAGGTTGATGTGCTTGCTCTCATACCTACATCATTCCTGGTAAGGAACATTAAGTATCTGTTCGATTCAAAATTCTCGAATCCTAGCCTCATGATAATTAACTACCGGTTAAATACAACCATTGTAAACTGTTAACATGTAAATATCCACAAAATTCCCCTTTTAAGACTTGAAATCCAAGTTTTCACTTAATTGCACTTTAGTCCCCCAATTTGCCCCCACATTTCCCAAATATGACCAATTGGTCCCCAATTTCATCAAAATCACCAATTGGTCCCTAGTTTCCTCCAAATTGCTAATTATCCCTAGAGTTTCAGAAAATTGCACATATGTCCCTTAATTTTCAAAAATGCCCAATTTCCCCACAATTCTTCCCCAAATCACCTCATTTTTGTCCCAAAATTTGATTTCGCCAAATTGACCCCTCAATCCATGTTAATTACTCCATATCATAGTGCTAATCAATTTCCTCACCTCTCGACGATCTAACCATGCTTTCAATCACCATTTTTAGGTCTGAAATAAGCTCAAATGGAGCTTCACCAGAGCATTGGAAGTAGAGAGGGAAAGCTTCAAAAGCATATTAGTGGGGCTGCGGCGGTCGGAGCTCTTGATTTGGGATGATAGCTCGTGTATAGGTGATCCTTCGAGAATCAAGAGCCACTCCAATTCATATCTTGAGCAATGGGAATTTGGTCAGTGAAGTTGGGGTACTTTCTCTCTCTAGAAGTAAGCTACTCCAATGAGTTGAACCTAAATTAACTTACATGGGCACTTCAAGGAGTCAAGAGTAGGCTGGATAGACTTGGGAAGGGCTTGGCTTGGCCGCAGAAGGTCAAGGATGGCTGAACTTTGACTGGGAAAAATTAAGCTGCTTCGAGTCCTTCAAAGCAGCTTCATTGTTTGGGTTCGCCAATGCTACTCTAGTGGTCCTCGGCTAAGGTGAAGTGTGCAATTGGGTGGAGTATTTTCTCTTGGTTCCAACGAGTCCTCTTGTAGCTTCAATGGTTGAGAATTTGCCCGACGTCGGAGCTTTGGTTCGCATCTCGTTGGAAACTAGTACTCGTCTTCTTCGCCCGATTGCTTGATGGGCAAGACGAGGAGAGGGGTGCTCTTTATATAAAGAGGTCGGCAACAGTCCGGGCTATCAGTCGGTATAGGACACGGCCCCTGTCTCGCTCGCCGGCGATCAGATAGGAGCTTTTTTCGTGTCATCGGAAACATTCTACCCCTTCTTATCCTCTTCTTCCTATCATCCAAATGAAGAAGATGGCACTGTGTCGCGTGTGCAGGCTTCACACGTGTCAACTTACCACATGGCGTGAAGTGATTGGATTGCTTTTCTAATGCAGTATCTTAGTCAACCTTTGACTACCTAACCGAACATGTGGTGGCCTCCCATTGGTCGTCCATTCCAACGTGGTTGCTGACAGTATCCATGTCGGCCGCTAACCGTGACACATGGCATCCTCTGATTGGTCCTTTTAAATATGTCAGATTCCCTCATAACGCACAGTACCACTACAACGTGTTGGCCTCTAATTTGCCTGGGCTGTCCAACGTGGCCCTCCCACATATTGACCTCTGATTGGTCGATCATTTCTCAAGCATTCCTGATGTTGCACCTTTGCCATGTGTCGGCTTCCTATTAGTCGGTCTGACTGACTGGGCTTTTCCGACATTGGCCGTTGACCGAGACACATGTCACTCTCCCATTTGTTGATCGTTGTTGAGGTGGATTTCCTCCCTTAACCATTGACCGAGGACACGTATTGCATCCTGATTAGTACGTGTTTCGAGGCACTAACTATGCGCTTACATGGCGCGTTCTGCCACATGTCGCACGATGATTGGTCACTCCTATATATTGGGCACTGACATGGGAACGTTTTATTGACCGGCTGGACCATTTACCTATTTGGTTTAACTAGGTTCGGTTATCCAAAATTGGAAATTGGCCGGTTGAGGCCTGATTCGACCAGTTTTTCAAAATTTAAAAATTCCTAAATTCTTCTAAAATCATTTCATATCTAATGGTGGTCTCAATTTCCCAAATTGATGTTTTTATGCCACAGAGAAAAATAAATTATTTGAACCAGTTCCATACGGTTTATCCTAGTTCAATCCGGTTAAGATCCAGTTTGGGTCTGGTTTAGTCTGAACTGGTACGGTTCTTACTCCCCCTTCTATCCATGATTACTCCCCATGGCTTTTGGGTATTTATCGACCACTCGGGATCTTTTGATTTCTCATTTTGACAGGCATTACCGATTTCGGTTCATTTTTCCCTATCGATTTTTGTTCCATTTTTTCGGTTCCCTAGTCCGGTTTTTCATGGGGTGCGAAGACGAGGTTTACAACTCCTCCCCTCCTTTATGGAGTTTTATCCCTAAAACTTTCCACATGTCTAACCATGGCAAAAACTCTCTTTTCTCTAGTCTTAGCATTTGTTTATCTGATTCTCTGAGTGGGCCCGATCCTCCCTTTCTAAGTGCCCATGGAATGCATTCCTGATGGCTTCGGACATTACAAAATTTTACGCCTTATCTCAAATTTTGCAATGTCCTGCCCTCTTCTTGTTTCCTCTCCCTGAAGTTTGATCCCCCTAAACTTCCCTTTTTCCTAGCCCATCTTAGGGCAGGTGCACAATACGATCCTCAATGCGGATCTCAAATTATCCCAGTACTGGTTGAAACCCTATCGTCGAACGACAGTGAAATTTCAGGAGCCCACTTCATTGTCTCCCTTTTTTGTCACGCCCTACCTTCCTAGATGGTCACCCATGCTAGTACTTCTATTGTCCAAGCATGCTTAACTTGGGAGTTCTTATGGCATCCAGTGAATTAGTGCTGGTATGATCGCACCCTTTTAGTTAGGGTAATACCTCTAATATTGGCCTCCGTCCAAGGACAACCGTTCATCCCTCACAATTTGCCTTTCCCATTGGTCCAAGCCTCCTTGAGATTCATGATTTTCTATGAAAACTCCTCGCTTCTCCTTTCCCATTCTTTGGAATTGTCCTTCCTTCATTCTTGCTTAGTGCTGAGCAGATCTCCCTTAAGCTTACGGGGCACTTCGTTCTCCTTACTCCCCCTGTCATCTTGGCTTGGGCATGTGGACTTCACCTGTTAGGACTTCTCTATGGTGCCTATTTACATGGACTGGTTCATTGGCTGTGTCTAGTCCTTAGTCTCCTTCTCCCCGCACATGACCTTTCCTTAACCACCATGTTTTGTACTTTGGTTCCATTTGTACTCCTTATGCCCTGGGAAACGTTGTGATAGTTCTTAATGCTTGATTCATATCCTTGGGGTCCCTTGTATTTCTATCATGTATGTTTGTCTCCACGTGTTTGTCCATCCTCCTTTGTGACTTTTTCTAGTTCTAGTTTGAACCTCCCAAGGTGTCGCGCTCAACACTAATCATATACTCTCCCTTCCCTTCTTGTTGTTTATGTCTCGTCCCTACTACCCTTCTTGTCCAATGGCCTTGGGGGGCAATTATCTCTTGTGTTTAGACAGTCTTGGTGTCTATCTTGCCGCCATTTCGCATAGGATAGCCTTTACAACTTTCCCGTCCTCCTTAGGACATCGTTTCTCTTTCTTGGTCATCCCATGGTGACTAGTTGTTCCCCACCGCTATGTTTATCAGTAACCTCATCTTGTTTCTCCTATGCCTTTCTAATGTGGATTACCCATTGCCTCCCATATATAGTTATGCGTTTGAAATTCGGACTCTACCTTCTCTTGTGAAGGCGCTTTCCTCCCCTTCGCACTCATATGGTGTGTACCTATCAAGATGGAAATTTTCTTGTCCCACATTTTATTCCATTCGCGGCTCCTTGGGGTTCTACCTTCGACCCTTATTGCCTTCTGTAACCCCTTTTTCATTTGTGTGCACCCCCGGGCAATTGATGGGTCATCTTACTTTGAGTTTGGGATTGCTCACGTATAATGGGTGACTCCTTCTCTTGGCATCCCAAACCTCTCCTTATGGGACATTATCTCGATCCGTTGTTCGTGGTACCTCATGGCCTTCCTTAGCGTTGACTTATTATGCCTCCCATTCCCTTATTGTTTCCATCATTCCGTTTGGGATACCTCTTTTCCTTGTTTCTCTCTCTTTTGTCGTTCCAAACGCTCTACTCATCTCGAGTCTAGTGATACCCCAAGTTACTATCCTAAGTGTACCCTTTTCGTTCTTTGCTTTTTCAGGTTTCAGGCCTTTCTTGATTATTGGGGCTGGACTCCTTTTTGTAAGGGAGTTCTTATTCCTATTATAGGTCAAACTCTTAATTATGGTATTTATGGGTTCTTGATCCTTGACTTATCACCCACTTCAGAGGGTAGCCGATCTAATTTCTCTAGGTTTCCCGAATTTGAAGCCCTTTTTTTGTCTTCTTTCTTTTGGTAGGAGATTATTATTGTCCTTTAATTGGACTCACAATTGATATAAAGAACCCTTTTTATTTATTCAAATCAAATGCCAAAAAATGCTTATTACATATACTCATACCATTCTCCTTCCTAATCCCACATGTTCACCAACCGGGTATCTACCTTTGGGTGGTTCCAGGACTCTGGTCTGATGGTTCTAAGGATGACGAGCTCATGTCCATGTATTGTCCCTCGCATTCCCTGTACGTGTTCAGATTGGGTTCCTTAAATCGAGGTGAGATTGCGACGTTGGGTGCTCCTCAAGCTCTAACTTCGTGAGTTACTAAAATCACGTACCTCTCCAGCACTACGGCTTCATACTCATAGGCTTGTCGAATCACGTTTATAGGTTTGAGGCTCACTCAAATGAGTGGGAGTTTGTGGAAGACCCTCACCTAGTTGGCATACACCTCCCAGTAGTTCTTCCATGCCTCTTCTTGTGTTAGGGTTCGTTCCGGTTGTTGGGGTGCTGGGGGTGCTTGATTTCTCTCTCGGGGTGCATTTTCTACTAAGGGTCCACTCCTTTCTTGGGGAGGATTAGGCTTGTTGAACATCTTCCTTAGCTATTCATGGAGGGCTTCTTGATCTGCCGCCATTTCCTCGGGTTGGTTTCGTTTGACCCAGGTGATTCCCTCACTACTCCCTTTGCTCAAAGTAGAAACTCATACCGGTCAAGAGTTTGGGCGAGTTCATCTAGCTACCTTTCTTGGGGCCATTTTCCTACTAGGTGGGAATGTTCGTTAGTGAGTGTTTTTTAGCTCAACTCTTGATATTTGCTTGGAAAAACCCAAGCTCTAATACCACCGAAGTTGTCATGCCTCGAACCAGTTCGGTTGGATCCTCATGAGCAACTCGCCACCTTTCCTTATGCTAACCGGGTATTCCTACCTAGTTAGAGTAGGGAAAGTAAGGGCATTCATTGACCCGATCTTTCCAAAACATAAGTATCAAAATAACTTAAGGGTGAGCCTATACCTGCTAGGGTGAAGTTTGCCTCGCTCCTTTGTTCTTTATCTTCACGACCCTTGTGCCTCCCAAAAAAGGGTAAAGGGAGAGGGTGTGTCATGCCCCAACCCGGTTTGGTCAGATCCCCATGATCAACCCGCCACTCTCCTAGTTTATTAAGGGTTTTTCTCGTCTTTTAAATCGTGAGGAGTAAGGCATCCTTTAAACATGTACCTTTCCTGGAATAACATTAATCAAAATTGCATGAAATTTAAACTTAACATATCTATCTTACAGGTGTAGTTAACTTGAGGTCTTTGGGTAGACTTTCCCTTGGTTACGTGAAAATGGGTATAATGGAGGGGTTGAGTTCAACAACTCAGTAAATGGGTGTTTTAAAATTTGACTTTCAGAAAATAGTTTGAATTGGAGTGTGCCAGACTCCTTATTTTCTTTAAAACATTTCATCCTCAAAATCATAGTTTTCATAGCCATTTCTCATCATTAACCACAAATGGTGTGTTTATCAACCAACACACATCCTTCATCATGAAGGGAACACACATTTGTAGGGTAGCATGTCCACTACACCCACTTGTGGCATCGGAGTGACTTTATCGGCTACCAAGATAGAAACATGTCCACTTCTACCTTGAGAATGAGTGGATGTACGTGACATCTGACTCTTAATCCAGTAAAGAAACTCCATGACCGTATGAAAACAGAGACCTCATCCCGACCCCACCCCAATCTTATGCGCATGAAGCTACGTCAAGCTTCCCTAACTACTAGCACGACAATTTACCCTTATTTCCACCATGTCGTCTTGTAGCCCTTTAGACGTATCACTAGCCCTCGTGGGCATCTTGAAGGTTCTGTACCTCAGTGCATACATATTTTTCCTCATAAGTCATTTAATCTTTGGTGCCAATAGTCCAACGGCCCCGACCCTCAACTTGACCTGTAGCTGTTTGTCTCGACTGGTCCGTCAACCTGTCTTGTCGCATTGTCGCCAGTCAATCGAGTATGTTGGTCCTATCTTGGTACCATGGCCAGACATATCATTCATTTAAACTTTTCATATCTTAACTCAAGTTTTTTTATGAGCTTCGACTCGTGCCAACTGGCCTTGGGCCCATTGTACGAGATTTTTAAAATCGGGCATATTAACCCCCAAGTTCCAAAATAAAAGCCACCGACCAAACTGAGCTATTCGAGCTCCTATCAAGAAGGTCTCCCAAAAAGTTTAAGCAGTGGCACACAATTAGGGAAGAGCACTTCTAACATAAATAATCTTTCAACTGTCCATCACACCAACCGGGTGTGAGGACATCTCCACTCATAATCAATAAGCAGGTTTTCTACTTATTTCCAAGAAGTTCATCATACCAATCAGGTATGATCTACATACAACCGATAACAAGTTTTTCTGTGCATTTTCTCACATCACCCCTAACATGTGTGATGTTAAAATCCCACATAGTAGTGGGTTTTCATTATCGAGGTGCTCATCATCCCAGCCAGTTATGATGTAAAAATCCCACTCACCCGTGAATGCAGTAAATTCCTCTCGACCAGCTTTTTGCCTCTACTCAATCTTGTCTTGGCTGGCATTCTCGGTACTTCATGTTCCTACACGATATGAACATCCTTGTTCATTATCTTTTAGCTTGATAACATTCATTTATCATGAATGAATAACATACCCAAACTTTTCAATTATTTGTAATTTAGGTCCCTAAAGTTCTTTTCTTTAACTTTAGGTCCCTAAAGCTGATTTTCCCCCAAATTGAGTCTTGAAACTTCTAAAATTCACATTGAGACCTCAATTTATTCAAAATCACAAAAAAAAGGGTTCAAATTTCCCAAATTCCTAATTTGGTCCCCAACTTTTCCAAAATTACCATTTTGCCCCTACTTTACAAAAATAGTAAATTTTACCCCAAAAATTCCAACAATTGACCAATTGGTCCTCCAACATATTTTCCATGCCCAATTGACCCTCAATTTTAGGAAATTGCACTTTAATCCCTCAAATTTTTGAAATCCCCAAATTTTTCCACAATTTCAACCTTTCAACTTAACTGATCAATGAGGTTAAATGTTGAAATTGAAGAAAGATTAAAGTTACTACACATCCATATGATTCAATTGCACTTTGAATCACATGAATTGACGTCAAAACGAGCTCAAATGGAGCTTCGCCGGAAAATTGAACGTAGAGACAGAAAGCATCGAAAGCTTATCGTCGGGGTTGCGGCAGTCCGATCTTTCATTCTGGGCAGATAGCTCTTGTCCTGAGGTTTCTCCTAGGATCAATAATAACCTATATTTATGTCAAATTAAGGGAGAATTTGGTTAGTAAAGATTTATCAATTCTCTCTCTAGCACCGATCAAAATTTATTGTAAGGAGCCAAATTGGCTTATATTCCGCTCTAATTCAGATCTAGAAGGGATGTGAAAGTGTTGAGAGGGCATGGTTTGGCTTGAGAAGGGCTCGAATTGGCCATTTTCAGCTAGGCCAAAACAAGGAAGCTTCAGTCCGCCGGAGCTGCTTCACTGTTCTATCACGACAACATTTCTCCAGCGATCCTCGGAGCAAATGGAGACTATAGTCGTGTAGCTGACTTATTCCCAAATCTAAAGAACCATGCCTTCTTTGGCTCAGAAAAATGCCCAAGTTGAAGCATGGTTCGAGCTTCACCGAAAAATGTAGCAGTAGGAAGAGAGTGGAGTTTTCAGGTGTAAGGAGGATGAATAAGGAGGGGGTCTTTATATAGGAAGCTCGGGGACTTCTTGGCTATTTCAATAGTGGTCAAACCGATTCAAATAGGTTCAATCTGGTTCAGATCTAGTTCACCTGAACCAGTTTGGTTTTCACCTCCAATTCACCCTAAAGTCCTTTATCGTGACTTTTTTTAACTCTTTAGGTGACTCGGGATCCATAAATTTCTCAGTTTTTCCTTTCTCTATCAGTTTTGGTTTATAAACGGGCTCGGTTTTCTCTTTGGAAATGACAGGTTCTTTTCTCGGTTTTCTTATTATCAAAGGATTGGGTTTACAACTCCCCCCCCCCCCTCCTTTTAGGGGATTTCTCCCCAAAACAGTTACATGTAAAATAATTGAGGGTAACCTTCCCTCATTACACTTTCAATTTCCCTTGTCTCTTATTGAACGGGTTTGTTTTTCCAAAGAACTTTGACCATCGAAATTCTCTTATTCCTTAAGTTCTTATCCCTCCGGTCAATGATCTATACTGATTTTGTTTGATAAGTCAAGTTCTCTTCTAGCTCTGGTGGAGCTCAGTCCAATACAAGGCTAGGATCAGGCTGGTACTTCCGAAGCATAGAGATATGAAATATGTTGTGTATTCTCTACAAGTCTGGAGGTAATTCTAATTTATAGGCCTCCGGTCCTATCCTTTGAATGATGGGATATGGACCGATATACCTTGGTTTCAACTTTCCCTGTTGTTGAAACCTAAGTATTCCCCTCCATGGAGATACCTTGAGAAACACTTAATCTCCCACTTCAAACTCTAGATCTTTCCTTCGATGATCTGCATAACTCTTTTGCCTATCCTAAGCGGTCTTAAGGTGACTCCATATTAATTTTATTTTATTCGTGGAATCCTCGATTAGCTCTGCCCTTTCCAGCTTCCTTTCCCCCACTTCTTCCCAAAATAGAGGGGTACAGCATGGTCATCCATAAAGGGCCTCATAAGGAGCCATTTGAATACTGGCCTGATAGATATTATTGTAAGAAAATTTCATTAGACATAAGTATTCCTCCCAACCTTTGTTCATGGTGAGTGCACATGCTCTTAGCATATTCTCCAAGGTTTGAATAGTTCGCTCAGATTGTTTGTCACGCCTCGACCCGGTTTGGTTGGACCCCCGTCATCAACCCACCTTCTCTCGGTTTACTAAGGGTTGCCCCTTGTTTATAAACTGTGAAGAGTAAGGCATCCTTTAAACATGAACCTTTCCTGGAATAACCTAAATCAAAACTGCACAAAATTTTAAACTTATCATACCTGCCTTACAGGTGTGTTAGCTGGTGGTCTTTGGGGTAAGCTTTTTGGGGTTACCTGAAAGGGATATAAGGGAGGGGGTGAGTACAACGACTCAGTGAATGGATTTTCAAAATTTAACTTTTAGGAATAATGTTTGATTTGTAGTGTATCAGACTCCTTATTCTCTTATAAAAAAAAAACCTTTCATTTTCAATTCCGGTTTTTATCATCATTTCTTATTAACCACGGTGTGTTATCATCCAACACATATCTATCATCATAAAGGTAAAACACACAATCGCAGGCTAGCCCGTCCACTAAACCCACTTGTGGCGTCAGAGCGACTTTACCGGCCACCTAGATAGAAGTATGTCCACTTCTACCCTGAGAATTAGTGGATGTTTGCGACATCCAACACTCAATCCCGTAACAAATCTTCATGTCCGTATGAGGACATAAACCTCATCCTGTCCCCACCCCGATCTCATGCACTTGAAGCTACTCCGAGCTTCGTAAGGCTTATGGTACAACTAACTGCCCTTATATCCACCAGGTCATCCAGAACCCTGGGATGCATTAGTAACTCTCTTCGGCATCTTGAAGGTCTCGTAACACAGTGCAAACACAATCAACAGTTTTTCACAAAATGCCATATAATCTATGGTGACACTAGTCTAACAGCCCCGACCCTCAACTCGACCTATAGTTGTTTGTCTTGGCTAGTTTGTAGACCTGTCATGTTGTATTGCCGTTAGATGACTGAGTATGTTGGTCATGTCTTGGAACCATAGCTAAACAACTCATTACTTAAGTTTTCATGGCATATTAGTCATGCTTGTTTACGAGCTCCTGCTCGGGATAACTGGCCTAGGGCCCACTATTCGAGATTTTCAAAATCGGGCATATTAGCCCCCAAGTTCCAAAACCGAGGGCTTAGGCCTAACAGAGCTATTTGAGCTCTTTCAAGAAGGTCTCCCAAAAATTTTAAGCAGTGGCGCACAGTCTGGGGAGAGCACTTTTGACAAAAATACTTTTCAACTATCCATTATACCAACCGAGTATGAGGAATCTTTTCTCATAACTGATGAACGAGTTTTCCACTTCTTTCGAGGGAGTTTCATCATACCAACCGGGTATGATCTACTTACAACGTTAAGTAGTTTTTGCGCTTGATTTCCACGTCATTCCTCTCAGGTGTGATGATAAAAATAGCACTTAGTAGTGGGTTTTCATTTTCAAGGTGCTTATCATGCCAACTGGGTATGATATTAAATTCCCACTCGTCCGTTAATGTAGTGGAGTCCTCTCGACCGGTGCTTTGTATTTCACGCGAGCTTGTCCTTGCTAACGTTTCTGGTACTTCATGTTCCTACATGATATGAACATCCTTTTTCATTATCCCTTGGCTTAATAACCTTCATTCATTCCAAATGAATGAGAAAACCAAACTTTTCATTTATTTGCAATTAGGTTCCTAAAATAATTTTTCTTTAACTTTAAGTCACTAATGTCGATTTTTCCTCAAATTGAGTCACGAAACTTTTAAAATTCACCTTAGGACCTCAATTTATTCAATTTCAACAAAAAGGGGTTTAATTTCCCAAATTTCCAATTTGGTTCCCCAACTTTTCCAAAATTACCATTTTGCCCCTACTTTACAAAAATGGTAAGTTTTGCCCCAAAAATTGCCCAATTGGTCCTCCAACATTTTTATTATGCCCAATTGGTCCTCAATTATAAAATTGCACTTTAGTCCTTCGAATTTTTGAAATTCCCAATTTTCCCCTAATGTTTCCCACAATTTCAACCTTCTAACTCAACCAAATTTGATTTTATCAAATTGATCGATCAAATGAGTTTAATTTTTAAAATTGAAGTTAGATTGGAGTTCCTACACCTTCATGCAATTCAATTGCACGATTTGGTGTCAAAATGAGCTCAAATGGAGCTTCGCCGGAAAACTGGACTTAGAGAGAGAAAGCTTTGAAAGATTATTGTCGGGGGCACAGTGGTCCGAGCTTTCAATCTAGGCTGAGAGCTCTTGTCAGAAGGCTTCTCCTAGGATCAAGAATTGCATCAATTGATGCTAAATTTAGTGAGAATTTTATCATCAAAGTTCTGTCAGTTCTCTCTCTATCACCAATCGGAAATTACAAAGGGGAGCCGAATTGGCTTACCTTTCAGCTCTAATTCAGCTGTAGGAGGATTGTGGAGGTGTTGGGAGAGCTTGGATTGTTCTGAGAAGGGCTCAAATTGGTCGATTTTAGCTTGGCCGAAATAGAGCAGCTTCGGTCCATCGGAGCTGCTTCACTATTCGATCACGCCGGTGCTTCTCCGGTAACCCTTGGAGCAAATGGAGACTACATGAGTGTAGCTGACTTCTCCCTGATTCTAAAGAACCCGACCATGCCTTCTTTGGCTTAGAAAAGACCCTATATTGGAGCTCTAGTATGAGCTTCACCAAAAATTGTAGCAATTGAGAGAGAATGGAGTTTTCAAGTATGGAGAGGATGAATCAGGAGGGGCTCTTTATATAGGAAGCTCGGGGACTTCTTGGCCATCTGATTGGTGCCTTAATGGTGGTCATTTATTGCCTGAAACTCCTTGGTCAGAGACTTTTTAGCTTCGCCGGTGTTGTGTGATTTTTCAGCGGGTGAATAGTGTTGTCATCTGAAGGAAGAAGACGACATTATTCCGAACTGGACTGTACTAGTCTGAATCGGATTCAAAGCTTAAACTAGTCTGTTCACCCCTGATTCGATCAAAATTTTCAAATCTAAAAATTTCTAAATTCATTTTCTATCCAATTGTGGCCTTAAATCTCAAATTTGAATTTTTTAAGCCACCTAAAAAAATGAATTTAGTATTCGATTCAATATTAGTTCAAACCAGTTCAATTTGGTTCGAATCTAGTTCACCTAAATCGGTTTGGTTTTCATCTCTAATTCATCCTTAAGCCCTTTCCATGACTTTTGGGACCCTTTGGGTCACTCAGGATCCATAAATTTCTGGGTTTGCACTTTCTCTATCGATTCCGGTATGTAGACCAACTTGATTTTCAAATTGAAAATGACCGGTTCTTTCCCCGGTTTTCTTATTATCAAAGGACGGGGTTTACAACTCTCCCCTCCTTTTAGGGGTTTTGTCCCTAAAATAGTTACATGCTAAATAATTGAGGGTAACTATCCCTTATCACACTTTCGGTTTCTCATGTCTCTTCCTACACGGTTTCATTCTACCACAAAACCTTGACCATAGGAATCCTCTTATTTCTTAAATTTTTGTCCCTCCGGTCGATGATTTGTACCAGTTCCGTTTAATAGGTCAGGTTCTCTTATAGCTTTAATGGAGGTCGGTCCAATACATAACTAGGATCAGGCTGATACTTCCGAAGTAAAGAGATGTGGAATACATCGTGTATTCTCTACAGGTCTGGAGGTAGTTCCAATTTATAGGCCACCAGTCCTATCCTTGGAATGATAGGATATGGACCAATATACCTTGGTTTCAACTTTCCTCTTTGTTGAAATCTAAGTATTCTCCTCCATGGGGACACTTTGAGGAATACTTGATCTCCCACCTCAAACTCCATATCTTTCCTTTGATTGTCCACATAACTCTTTTGCCTGTCCTATGTGGCCTTAAGGTGACTTCTTATTAGTTTTATCTTCTCCATGGCATCCTCGATTAGTTCTATCCTTTCTAACTTTCTTTCCCCCACTTCTTCCCAAAATAGAGAGGTGCGGCATGGTTGTCCATAAAGAGCTTCATAGGGAGTCATCTGAATACTGGCCTAATAACTATTATTGTAAGCAAATTCCATCAGGCACAAGTATTTTTTCCAAACTTTGTTCATGGTGAGTACTCATGCCCTTAGCATGTCCTCCAAGGTTTGGATGGTTCGCTCAGACTGCCCATCTGTCTGAGGATGAAACGTCGTGTTCATGTGGAGTTTGGTTCCCATAGCACTTTGTAAGCTTGGCCAAAACCTTGAAGTAAATCTTGGATCTCTATATGATACTATACTCACCGGGACGCCATGGAGTCTCACGATTTCCCTCATGTATAAGACGGCTAGTTGTTCCACTGTGTCTATCACCCTTATAGGAAGGAAATAAGCTGACTTGGTCAATCTATCCACAATGATCCAAATCACATCTTGTCCCTTTCTTATCACTGGTAGTCCCGTGACAAAGTCCATGGTGATGTGCTCCCATTTCCACTCCGGAATTGGTAAGGGTTATAGCAGTCCTTACGATTTTTGATGCTCCGCTTTTATCTGCTGACAAGACAAGCATCGGGCTACATATTCCGCAATGTCCCTTTCATACCCTTCCACTAGTATTCTTGTTTGAGGGTGCGGTATATTTTGGTATTGCCCGAATGCATAGCATATGCCAAATCGTGTGCCTCTTACATAATTAGCCTCTTTAGTTCCTTACTTTGAGACACACATACCCTACCCTTGTAGGTCAGCACCCCATCCTTGCGAAGGTTGTAGTTTGGTTTAGTTTCTCTATTAATCGGATCCATGTAGGGTTGAAGTTCCTTATCCATCTTTTGTTGAGCCTGAATATGCAATCTTAGAAAAGTCTTGTGCAAACCGTCTGTAGTATCCTGCCAGACCGAAGAAACTTCTTGTTTTTGTAGGATTCCTTGGAGCCTTCCAATCCGATATGGATTCCACCTTGGTTGGATCTACCTTAACTCTATCCTTGGACACTATGTGTACTAAGAATCCTATTTCCTGCAACATAACTCACAATTGGAGAATTTTGCATAGAATTGATTTTCCTTTAATATCACCAAGGTGATTGCCAAATGCTCTTCATGTTCTAACCTAGTTCGTGAGTATATAAGGATGCCATCTATGAATACTATCATGAACTTGTCCAAATGTGGTTGGAACATATGGTTCATCAAATCCATGAAAGTTGTAGGGGCATTCGTTAATCCGAACGTCATTACCCTGAACTCGTAATGTCCATATCTGGATCGGAATGCCATTTTGGGAATGTCCTCCTCTCGAATCCTGAGTTGATGATAGCCCGACTAAAGGTCTATTTTGGAGAAGTAGGCTACTCCTTTTAATTGATCGAATAAATTGTCTATCCTCGGAAATGGGTATCGATTCTTGATGGTGACTTGGTTCAACTTTCTGTAGTCTATGCATAGTCTCATACTTTCGTCCTTTTTCTTTACGAATAGGACAGGTGCACCCAAGGAGGCTAACTAGGACGTATGAAATCCTTCTCCAATAATTCCTCCAATTGTTCCTTCAATTCCTTCAACTCTATTGGAGCCATACAGTCATGCCTCAACCCAGTTTGGTCAAATCCCCATGATCAACCTGCCACCCTCCCGGTTTATTAAATGGTTTCCCCTTGTTATAAACTGTAAAGAGTAAGGCGTTCTTTAACCTGCACCTTTTCCTGGAATAACATAAATCAAAACGGCATAATAATTTGGATTTATCATACCTGTCTCACAGGCGTCTTAGTTTATGGTCTTTAAGGGTAGTCTTTCTGAAATCTCCTAAAAGGGATATAAGGGAGGGGTGAGTACGACTACTCAGTGAATGGGTTTTCAAAAGTTTGGATTTTTAAGAAAACATTTATTATTGAAGTGTCCTAAACTCCTTTCTTTCAAAAAAATTTTCATTCAAAATCTCGATTTTTATCACCATTTCCTTATTTAATCACGATGTGTCATCACCCAACACACATCCTTCATCATGAAAGTTAAACACACATTCGCAGGTCAGTACGTCCACTGAACCCACTTGTGGCTTCGAAGCGACTTTACCGGCCATTTAGATAGAAATACGTCCACTTCTATCCTGAGAATTAGTGGAAGTTTGCGACATCCGACCCCCATTCCCAGAATAAATTCTGTGTGTCTGTATGAGGACAAAGACCTCATCTCGTCCTCACCCCGGTCTCATGCGCTTAGTGCTACTCCAAATTTCGCATGGTCACCTAGAACGACGAACTGCCCTTATACTCACCGGGTCGTCCAAGGCCCTTAGGATGCATCACTAGCCCTCATGGGCATCTTGATGATCATGTACTCATAGTGCATGCACAAACAATGTTTTCTTAATATGCCATGTAATTTGTGGTGTCATTAGTCCAACGGTCCCGACTTTCAACTCAACATGCAGTTGTTTGTCTTAACTAGTCCAGAGACCGGTCACGTTGCACTGCTACTAGTTGATTAAGAATGTCGGACCAGCCTTGGTATCATAACCATACAATTTACTTAATAAAGTTTTATGGCACATATATTATGATTGTTTACGAGCTTCTGCTCATGCCCATTGGCCTATGGCCCACTATTCGAGATTTTCAAAAAAAATGAGCATATTAGCCCCCAAGTTCCAAAACCGAGGCCCCCGACCTTTAAGAGCTATTTGAGCTCCCGTTGAGAAGTTCTCCCAAATTGTTTAAGTATTGGCATGCAGTTAGGGGAGAACACTTCCGACAAAAATATGTTTTCATTGTCAATTATACCAACCCGATATAAGGACATCTCCGTTCATAACCGATGAACGGATTTTCAACTTCCTTTGAGGAAGTTTCATCATACCAACCAGGTGTGTTCTACTTACTACCAGTAAGTAGTTTTTCCGCATAGTTTTCACATCACTACTCTAAGTCGTGATGTTTAAAATACCACATAGTTGTGGATTTTCATTTCGATGAGCTTATCATCCCTAATCGGGTATGACCTAAAATCCCACTCACAACCGGTAAGTGGTTTTTTAACTTTAAGTTGTGTTCATCATCTCAACCGGGTATGACGTTAGTAAACCCACTCACTCGTTAATGTTGTGAATTCCACTAGACCGGTTCTTTGTATTAACGCGAGCTTGTCCTTGCTAGCGTTCCTGGTACTTCATCTTCCTACACGATATGAATATCTCGGTTCATTATCCTTTAGCCTAATAGCCTTCATTCATTCCAAATGAATGAGAAAGTCAAACTTTTATTTATTTCCAATTAGGTCCCTAAAATTATTTCTCTTTAACTTTAAGTCCCCAAATGCCGGTTTTTCCTCAAATTGAGTCTTAAAACTTTTAAAATTTATCATAGGACCTCAATTTATTCCATTTCACAAAAAGGGGATTAATTTCCCAAATTTCCAATTTGGTCCCCCAACTTTTTCAAAATTACCATTTTGCCCTTCCTTTACAAAAATGGCAAGTTTCACCCCAAAAATCCTAAAATTCCACAATTGGCCCTCTAACCTTTTTATCATGCCCAATTGACCCTCAATTTTAGGAAATTGCATTTCGGTCACTCAAATTTTTGAAAATCCCCAATTTCCCCCAATTCCAACTATTTAACACAATCGAATTTGATTTTATCAAATTGACCAATCAAACAGCTCTAATTGTTAAAATTGAAGTTGAAATTGAGTTTCTCCATGTTCATACAATTCCATAGAACTTTGAATCACGAGTTTTAACGCCAAAACGAGCTCAAACAGAGCTTCATCGGAAAACAGACCGTAAAGAGAAAAAGCTTCAATTACTCACCGATGAGGGCACGCGGTCCAAGCTTTCGATCTAGGTAGATTGCTTTCGTCCTAAGGTTCATCCTAGAATCAAAAATCTCATCAATTGATGTAGAATTGGATTAGAATTTCGTCATTGAAATTCAGTCGACTCTCTCTCTAACACCGATCGGAAATTATAAAGGAGAGCGGAATTGGCTTATCTCTCCATCCTAATTCGACCGAGGAAGGGCTGAGGAAGTGTTGGGAGGGCTTGGTTCGGCCTAAGGAGGGCTCCAAATGGCCAATTTCAACTTGACCGAAACAGGGCAGCTTCGGTCCACTGCAGCTGCTTCACTGTTCCATCCCACCGGCGTTTCTCCGACGACGCTCGGAGCAAACGAAGACTACAAACGTGTAGCTGACTTCTCCCCAATTCTAAGGAACCCGACCTCACCTTATTTGGCTCAGAAAAGTGCCCATGTCAGAGCTTTGGTTTGAGCTTCACCGAAAAATGGAGTAATAGAGAGAGAATGAAGTTTTCAAATGTGGAGAGGATAAATGGGGAGGGGCTCTTTATATAGGGAGCTCAGGGACCAGTTGGCCGTCCGTTTGGCACGTTTATGATGGCCATTGATGGCCTGAAACGTACCGAATGAAAACATTTCTTTTTCGCCAGCGCTGCTTCGAATTTCCAGCGAGTGAACAATGTTGTCATCTTGAGCAAGAAGATGACACTATTTCGAACAGAACCGGGTTCAAAGCTTAAACCGGCCGGTTCATCCCCCATTCGACCGAGTTTTTCAAATCTAAAAATTTTTAAATTCATTCTCAATTCAATGGTGGCCTCAAATCTTCAATTTGAATTATTTAAGCCATCTAGAAAAATGAATTTAGGATTCAGTTCAATAGTGGTTCAAACCGGTCCGAACCAGTTCGGATCCAGTTCACCTGAACCGGTTTGGTTTTCATCCCCAATTCCTTCACAAGTCCATTTCCATGTCTTTTGTGACTCCTTGGGTCACTTAGGGTCCAGAAAATTCTCAGTTTATCATCTCTTTATCGATTTTGGTTCGTAAACCGACTCAGTCCTTAAACCGGTTCGAGTCCAGTTCAACCGAACCGATCTAGTTTTTCTCTCCCACTTTGTTCTAAGGTTCCTTCCCACGGTTTATAAATCTCTTCAAGTCACAAGGGATCCATAAATTTCCTATTTACCCTTTCTATCAGTTCTAGTTCAGAATCGACTCGATTCATAAACCGGTTCAATCCAATTGAATCCAGTTCATCCAAACCGGCATTTCTCCAGCGACCCTTGAAGCAAACGGAGACTACAAACATGTAGCTGACTTCTCCCCGGTTCTAAAGAACCCGACCTCGCCTTATTTGGCTCAGAAAAGTGCCCATGTCAGAGCTTTGGTTTGAGCTTCACCGAAAAATGGAGTAATAGAGAGAGAATGAAGTTTTCAAATGTGGAGAGGATAAATGGGGAGGGGCTCTTTATATAGGGAGCTCAGGGACCAGTTGGCCGTCCGTTTGGCACGTTTATGATGGCCATTGATGGCCTGAAACGTACCGAATGAAAACATTTCTTTTTCGCCAGCGCTGCTTCGATTTTCCAGCAAGTGAACAGTGTCGTCATCCTGAGCAAGAAGATGACACTATTTCGAACCGAACCGGGTTCAAAGCTTAAACTGGCCAGTTCATCCCCCATTCGACCGAGTTTTTCAAATCTAAAAATTTCTAAATTCATTCTTAATTCAATGGTGGCCTCAAATCTTCAATTTGAATTATTTAAGCCATCTAGAAAAATGAATTTAGGATTTGGTTCAAACCGGTTTGAACCAGTTCGGATCCGGTTCACTTGAACCGGTTTGGTTTTCATCCCCAATTCCTTCACAAGTCCATTTCCATGTCTTTTGTGACTCCTTGGGTCACTTAGGGTCCATAAAATTCTCAGTTTATCATCTCTTTATCGATTTCGGTTCGTAAACCGACTCAGTCCTTAAACCAGTTCGAGTCCGATTCAGCCGAACCGATCTAGTTTTTCTCTCCCACTTTGTTCTAAGGTTCCTTCCCATAGTTTATAAATCTCTTCGAGTCACAAGGGATGCATAAATTTCCTGTTTACCCTTTCTATTGGTTCTAGTTTAGAACCAACTCGATTCATAAACCGATTCAATCCAATTGAATCTGGTTCATCCAAACCGGTCTGGTTTGTCTCAAAATCACCTCTAAGCCACTTAGGCATCCCTCTGAGACTTTTTCCATAAATTTTCTCATTTTTGCAAATTGGCCCCCAAACTTTTCAAGTTTTCACTTTAGTCCCTAAACTTTGAAACTCAACTAAATCAACTTCTAATTTCACAAATGACTCCCATTTACTATCATTATACTCCTAATGGCTCGTGGGAGGAGTGGAGGTCTTAACTCAACCAAACACGATTGAATTTTTTTGTTTTCCAAAATTGGCTAAAATAGAGTTATTCTAAAAGTTGTTGGAAATTCTTACTAGAGGTGGCCGGAGAGGTGGTCAAGCCTTAGGCATTTTATAGCCAAGGTCTAGGTGAAACTTTCTTTGGTGGTAGTCGGCCAAGTGATCGTCGGAGTTGGGAGAATTTGATCCTCGATTGTTCACGATCGAGTAGAGCTTGGAAAACTCAACGGTGGTAATCAGCTTGTGGTGGCCTATTTTCCCCTTGGTCGAGGTCAACCCTTTCTATGGAGAGGTAGAGGGGAGGCAGGCCGTCACTTTGGCACTAGTGGTAGTTGGAGTGATAGTCAGAGGTGGCCGAATTTGGTCTCACAAGGCTGACAGCGACAAAAAAAAATTTCGTCCTGGATCTAGGTTGGCCAAAACAGTCCTCATGTGGCATTTTCTGGCCACTAACAAGTCATGACCCGATCACAGAAGTCAAGAGGACTCCATAAGCGGCATTTTGACACAAAGATCACTCCATTTTTTTCATTAGACAAAAGATAATTAATCATTTGATCATTGGGAGGTCGAGTAGGGTTCTAATATTGAGATTTCTAACTTTTTATCCAATATTCGATATGTATATGAAGAGTTAATGCAATTAACTTCGTGGGGAGACGGGTAGCTCCATTGTTAGTTGATTTCTATATTTTGTTGCCAAAATTTGATCAAAAATCAGTTCAATTCTATTAATATTTGTGGAGATATTGTAGTGGAAATTTGCTATAAGGGTTAGGGAGGGTGTGTGGTGGTATTGGGTGAGTCGGGTTAACCCGACTCAGATCCAAGTAACCCGACTTCCTTTCTTCTCCATTTTGTTTTTGCAAATTAAAGTACATTTTCCCTTTTTGGGTCCACTCAATAATTTAATCTAAAATATCGATCCCATTCGATTAAAAACTGACTTTTTTCAAAAATATTGGTTTTCGTGATTAGGAAGTCAATTCCTAAAACCGATAGGATCTCTATTCCCAACCCGGGTTCCCATTCTCACTTCTAACCATGGTTTATGATCCAATTCGATTTTCAATCCCATATTGAGATTTCATTCCCAGTACAGGGTTCCATTACTGGTTTAGGATTTCATTTCATATTCAAGTTTTCATTCTCAGTTTAGGATTTCAATCCTAATTTAATCTTGGTTTCCAGTCCAATTGGGCTTAACTCCATTTCCAAAAGTTCTAATATTACATTTTCGACCACTTTTGAGGTCGAACCCAATAAAAGAACTAAAGAAAAGTCTATTTACCGTATGAGAAGACAAGAATCACCTCATTTTGGTGGTTGGATGATAGAGAATTTTGTTGTCAATCATTACGGGGTCGGGAGTGTATCCAGGACAGTTGTTCTTGAATTTCGGAGAGAGATTCGGGTTGATGGAAAGAAGATAACTTAATTAATTTTAAAAAGAGACTGGTATGGGAGTTGTAAACTCTTGAATAAGTTTTTTTATTGACAATTTGGTGAAAAATAAAATCAATTTGGTCAATTTTCAAAGGCATATAGAAGGGATTGTCGATAGAGTAGTTGGGGAAAGGGCGGTCGAACAAGTATAGGTGGCGACCCGATTGAGCAATATTTTTTATTTCAAAAAATTATCCATTTATCTTTCTTGGCTTCTCTTGTTAATTTAATTCTCGATCCCTAATTTAGACATGTCCAAACCAACTTTTCGAATATTTCATTTTCCTTGCTTGAGTAATCTATTTTCAATCCGATTTGAGTTTATCTCCTGAGTTTTCTTCATAGTTCCATTTTAATTTCCAATCCAATTTGTTTAGATTTATTTTCAAAATTTTCAGTATTGCATCATATCCTACCAGTTGGAGGCCGTTTTGGTGGTTGTCCATCGCTGGAATCCACCTGCCAATTTAATTAGACCTCCCTAGGGGTAATATACATGTACGGGATAGGTGGATGCCAACAATATATGACTATCCACTCGAATGACAATCAAGATCAATGACCGAAAGTCATCTCCATATTTGCTCCCTCATTGACCATCGAAATCATTATGATGTTTAGAAGGTATCCAACCACTTCTCTTCTTAGTAGGTCATTTGAAAGATTCACATATGGACTAAACATATAGAGGATAAGTTGATTTGACTCTAGGAGAGTACAAGTAATATCACAATTAGAACGGCTTACGCAATTCTATTTACCGAGCAATTACATAACCCATATATACCTTTATATTCGTATTATATCCCCAAATATGTGTACATAATTATGATTTTTCTCTCAAGAATTTGCTCAAATGTAATACATATTAGCTCTAACGTATATGATAGGAATTATTGATGTGCGAATTATTTATGTTGGGGAGCCTAAATGTATGGATCACATTTTATTTATATATTTTATAAACTAGGCCTATATAACATATTGTATTTAATATCTATATTATTTTGTTGACTTAGTGAGAAGCAAAAGTATGGTTATTAATCATAAAGATTATATGCAAAGTAGTATTGCTTATACTAGTGGTATAATATTTAAGAGACCAAATAAGATTTTTTAGAGGTATGCATGGCTAGTGGGAAATTCCGCACATTTTGAATGAACATATATCTACAAAGAGAAATAAAGTGGGAGGAATTAGTGCAAAGCCCCAGAAAATGGATAGCCAGATGGACAATCCCTCTCGGAATACGTTCAAAGTCAAATGTGATGGTTTGTTTGTTTCCTCTTGTATTTTTGTAGGAATTTGGGAGGGGCATGGAATTGGAGCGTCATAGTTAAAGTGATATGTTACTCTATGTTCGAAGCAGAAACTCATGTAGTTATGGAAAACATTAACTATGTCCTGACGCGAGAATGAATACTTATGGAGGTGTACTTCTAGATCCATACAAAAGCCCTTTCCAAACTTTATACAAAGTGTCGTGAGTTATATCCTTTTATTAGAGAATATCATAATCAATTGAGTCATTTTAAAAGTTTACAACTATCACGTATACCTGCCTACAAAGACTAATACCTGCCTACAAAGACTAATACCTAAGATTATTTCGCACAGTTTACGAGAAAATTAGGAATCAAATAATATTATTATTACTAATTTAATAAACTATTATTTTAGACCATTTCAATATCATACTTAGTACGTAATTGAAAAAAACATAAAATTTCAAATAAGGTCACAAAATTTGAGGGATACCCATACATAATTAAATCTTGATGGATAATTCAATTAATATACACATATTTTATTTAATTAAATTTAAATATAAAACATCACTTTTTTGCCATCAAACATAAAATATTGATAAATTAGAGTAAGAATTAGTTTATAAAATATTATAAGTATTTCATCATTTATAAGTTATTAATTTTAAATAAATATTAAATTAATTAATTATCAATTTAAAATACTCTTTTATATTAGATTTAGTAAATTTATTTTTGTTTTTAACCCGAAAAGAAATTCTATAAAAAAATATATAACTTATTGTTGTTTTTTAGTACCAATACCATAATAATCATATTTAATTAATATACAATTTTTGAATAAATGTTTAACTTCATATATTTTTATATAATTAATGAGTGTTGAAAAGTAATTATCTATTATAAGTATTCTATCACTTAATCATTATAACTATAACTTTTAATTGAATATAAAAATATTTTTTTTTATCAATATAAAATAGTCTTATAATTATATAGGTAAGAACTGCCTTAGCATCTTAGAGAAAAATGAAAAATAAGTGAGAGAAAAAAGGCACACACAAATATTAAATATCCAAAAAGAAGAGAGTTTTGGTTGAAAAATCCGAAATTCCATATGGTGACCCTGACAGTGGTCTTGACCTTGGAGGAAAAGCGCGCCAAAATCGCATTATTTCCTGCCTGAAATTCGGCACATGGATGTTATCCAATGAACCATACGGAAAGAAATGGATCATAATTTATAAGAGGTAGCATTACATATTTATTATTAATATTAAGAAATAATAGTACATTTGATTTTATTTTTATTTATTTTATATTTGGATAATATATTTTTACAATAACTTTCAATTCTATCTGCTTGAAAATAATGGTTAAATGAACAACACTCTAAAAATTCCGTATCTTATTTAAATACAATCTTTAATATTTTTATTTAAATTTACCATATATGGAGAGCCATCACCTGCGCGATAATCTGATTTTGTATCAAATCTACGGTACATTTTACAATTATGGTTGGTAGGGTTGACCAAAATTTTGAATTTGAGATTTTGGGGGGAAAGAATTGGGAAGTGGGAGGCAAACAAATGCTAAAAGACAAAAGTACAGCTTTAAGAGGCATTTTGGGAATTACAGCAATCATTCGTGGGAGCATTTTGATTAAAAACCTAATTTCGAGTTTTGCCGCTCATCCTCTTCTACTGTTTTCTCTCTCCCCGTCTTCTCAGTAACCCCATCTTCATCTCTTCTTCATCTTGTTTCTCTCTCTCAGCGATCAGTTGGAGTTCCGGTGTTTAGTTATACGGTGAGTGGCCCCTTCAACGCCACCTTTTATGTTATTCTTGATTTTCGCTGAATTGCGCTATTCTGTTTCGAGTCTTGAGTTTTTCTTTTCATTTCTGTATCCGTTGTGTGCATTTTACAGCAAGGCCTTTTTTACCAATTTCGGTGAAATTTTGTGCATTGAACTGATCATGATGGGGTGTGAGAAATTTCAAGTTTAATGATATGTCTATCTTCAGATCATGTGTAACCGCCTTTACTGTTATCCATGTGGCTGTAGGAAGTTATTGATTGAAGAAAGGTTTCTTCGTGTGCCTAGGTCTGAACTGTCCAGTCAGTCATTTTTCTAGGGATAGATCCTTAAAACTGTGTTTGATCCACGGAATCATAAACAAAAGATGGATAATAGTAACGAGAGAATTTGTGGTTCAATATCCAGTCACTTTTAGTCAAAGTAAACGATTATTAATATGGTGAACATTAATCTTGGAATTATTGTTGCCACGCATACTACCTGAGAGTAATATATGTTAAAAAGGCCTCTGCTGCTCGCAATTGTTCATGGGCCCAGCTGCGTGTATAAATCACTAACTGACCAGAGCAATTCACGTTACAGAGGGAATTTCTACAGGCAACTCCATCTTTGTGGTTCCTGATGGAGACTCGAGGAATTCAGCAACCAGACTCCTTCCAGGTCTTTCCACAAGCAACAACTCCTGAACTGAATCTCCAGGCTGACAATCCTATAGATCTATCTTTCAGTTCTAGTGATGAAAGCTTTGAGAGTTCCCCAAATGGAGGTACCGAATCCTCATCGCTGTCCAATGATTCTGAATCAGAATATTTTTCATCTGCTATCAATGGTTACCTGGATACAGTGAGGCAAATGAGTGATCGAGAACAACTGCAGAAGAAAGGTAAGACTATGATTGAACCCATTAGCATGAACTTATCATCTGATGAAGTGGAAGCTGATGTCTGCACAAAAGAGGGTGAATATGGGAACCGTGAGGAGTTGATTGGTAGGATCCTTCAGTATGAAGGAGAGCTTGAGGTTCTAAATCTAAAGCTCCAGAAATCAGAAGGAGAGGTTGTCCTGCTTAAGGATGCACTCAATAAAAGTGACATTGCTGCACATGACCTGAAAGTTCAACTGGAAGCAATGAAAATTGAGATGGAAAAGAAAGGTGCCAACCTTGATGAGGCAACATGCAAAATTCTGCACCTGAAGACTCAGATACATGAGCTGGAAACTCATATTGCACATTCTCATTGCAAGACTGAGATGTTGATCAATGAGCTAAGCCAAGCGGAGGAAAATCTTGGGAGACCAAAAGAAAATGTAGCTGCCCTATCTGCTGGGCTTGATTTAGAGAGACAGAAGACAGTGGAACTGCAGGAAAGAATCTTTACGTACCAAAAAGAAGTATCTGGTCGAGAAAATGAGATTTTAATGTTACTATCCGCATACTCTCAGGCTGAAGGGAAACATAGCGTGGAGAAAGAAGAGCTCATAGAGCAATGGGAGTCTCAGTATAAACAGTTGGAAGAGAACTTCAGGCAGCGTGAGGATGAAATGAAGGAACTTCACCATGCCCTGGTGCGTGATATGCAAGAACACATCAGCAACTCAAAGGTGGAGGTTGAAGAGAGGGAAACCCAAATAGACAGGCTCAATAAAGAGCTCGACATGCTGAAACTGAAACACGACATGGTTGTAGCTGAAGGTGATGGGTTGAGTGCTCGAATTCAGGCCCTCTTAGTGGAATTGAATTGCAGAGACAATCACGTCAAGGAGCTTACTGTTGCAACTGCCAGTTTGCAGGAGGTTGCAAGTATGTTAAAATCAAGGGTGCAGGCACTAGAGGACGAGGTGGAAATGCAGAAAATTCTGATATCAGATGGGGATGAGAAGAAGAGAGAGGCAATACGGCAACTCTGCTTCTCACTGGAGCATTACAGGATTGGATATCATGAGCTCCGGGAAGCTTTTTGGGGCCGTAGCAAGAGGCGTGCTGTTTTTGCTTCGTAAGCCATTCATTGCTATATTATACCTTGCAGTCATATGAATGAATGGCCTTGAACCAGCTGAGTCTCCTACATAACTACTTCACCTTGGGTGGTAGTCCTAATGTGATGAAGGTTTCTTCTTTTACTTGTGCCTATGTTGTCACTTCCGAAGCAGTATTAGTTCACTGGGGTGGATCATAAGTGTTGTTTTGTATTATTATTCCTTCATTGAACTCATGGGAGGCAAGTGTAGTAGCTCGCAAAATAACAGAATGCCAGACCAAATATAAGAATGTCATAATTGAACCCTTGATAACAGTGCACGCCCATTGTTTAAAGTCCAAAACTTCCCCAATACCTCGAAACTATAATAATGCCAGACCAAATGACAATGTAGCCTTATGGTTTCATCTCATCCAGCAAATCTACCCATGAGTGTAAGAGTAAGGAACAGACATTACAACATATTGGGCAGTGAAACCATAACATTACACAACTTAATGGGCAGTGAAAAGAGTCAGCAATAGCTGTTTCCTATCTATCAACTGATATTGCAATCACAATCAAAGGGAGCAACTCCGAGCTCATATTTCTCCTCTATAGCCCCCGGATCCAAAGTAATCCCGCCTTGAATTAGCAATCTGCATGCTTTTCTGGTGTTCTAATTTGGGGCAATCACGGATTCTATGACCCAAACCACCACAGTATGCACAACCTTTCACTCCACTTGCATTGGCAATTGCCTCTACATCTTCCATTGGATCATTGAGCTCTGCCAACACAGGAGGGATTCTCTGTTTTGCTTCCTGCAACAGATGCTTCAGGTCTAGTAGAGTTGTCTCGCTCTGGTTCTTGTTTATAAAAGTGGTGGCAATTCCCGTCTTCCCACACCTTCCTGTTCTCCCGATTCTATGGACGTAATTTTCAATTTCTGCAGGCATGTCATAGTTGATCACGTGTTGAATATCTGGAAAATCTAGACCCTTTGATGCAACATCAGTGGCAACTAAGACATCCTTTTGGCTCGCTTTAAAAGAGGCGATTGCATATTCTCTTTCTTCCTGATCCTTCCCTCCATGGATGGCCACTGCTTCCACACCTTTCAAGAGAAGATACTCATGGATGTCATCCACATCAGCTTTATTCTCACAGAAAATCAGAACAGGAGGAGGCGTCTTCTGCAGACACTCAAGGAGGTACACAATCTTAGCCTCCTGTTTCACATATTCAACCTCCTGAATGACATCGAGATTTGCTGCTCCTGCTCTTCCCACGTTGACTGTTATAGGCTTCACAAGCGCACTTCGAGCAAAATTTTGGATCTTGGTGGGCATAGTAGCTGAGAATAGGAGAGTCTGCCTTTGAGCTCTGAAGTGATCAAATACTTCTCTTATGTCATCCTCGAATCCAAGATCCACAAGCCTATCAGCCTCATCCAAACAAAGATACCTGAGCCAAGCAATAGAGTATCAACATCTAAACAGTACAAAATCTAAGGTTTTATGATAGAATTGACTTAACTGGGGGCAGCTAAAGACATTTACTTGTATGCAGCAAAAAATGATAGCCACAAGTGGGATAACCTATCTAGACAAGGGATATAAATGCATAGAAATGCATTTGCCATAAACCATCTCAAACTTACAACAGAAAAATAGTAGTACTGAAGTATCTCATAGAAATAGAGGTAAGGATAAAAGTGTCCCAAACATCAAATTAATCAACATTTGCACAAGACCATGATAAAATTTCCCATATGGCAATGAAATTCATCGATGATGAAAACAAGTTTTATAAGACATGAAATTTAAACAGAGCTGTGGGACCATAATAGAGAATGACAAAATACAAATGAGCACGAGAAATATAGAAGGACAATATATAGTTGTTCAGATGATAATACAATAGAATGTTGTGAAGGATGCTAAAGCATAGTGAAATGGAAGATTACCTGCAATTATCAAGGGTCATCCTTTTCTTTGCAAGCATATCCTTCAACCTCCCAGGTGTGGCAACAACAATGTGAACACCTCTCCTGACCACCTCCACCTGGGACCGCATATCAACTCCACCAATGCAGAGCAAAGGCCTCAGTTCAGGATATCCGCATTCCTTCATTGGAATCAAGAACTGCTCAACAACCTCATATGTCTGTCTGGCAAGCTCTCTTGATGGGCAAATAATCAATCCAAAGGGCCCCTCTCCAGGTACAATGGGCATCATCATTTCCTCCTGCAGTGCAATCATGATCATTGGGAGCACAAAAACAAGGGTCTTGCCTGACCCAGTGAATGCAATCCCAATCATATCCCTTCCAGATAAGATCACGGGGAGACCCTGGACCTGAATTGGTGTCGGTTGCACAATCCCCTTTTCCTTCAGTTTCCTCAAAATGGACTCTGGGAATCTCATATCCTTGAAGTTCTTTATTGGGGGAGGGATGTCATCCCCATCAACAATAATGTGCCACTGCTTCCGAATCATATCACAAGCTTTTTTTGACATTCGTCTAATATTTAAAGGTGGCTTCCACCCAGTCAACAGAGGCTCAGTGTAAGTAATCCCCTTTGCCAGTTCACGGACAGACATAAGTGTCTTCCGATCCGATAAATTATCGATCATTTGCTTCTCCTGCTGGACCATCTGCTCGGTGGGGCTGATCTCAGGCTGCTCACGTTTGAGCTGGGTCGCTTTAATAAGGAGGCTGGGTTTCACTTCTGCTTGCTTCACCTTCTCGGTCTCTTCTTCTAAGGCAGCGGAGGCTTTTCCCTTTCTCTGTAGGATCTTCTGAGCTTCGAGAGCCCTTCGCTTTGCAACTGGAACATATTCCTCATAATCATCATCTTCCTCCATAGAAATATCTGCCACTGCGACAGTGTTAAGTGCAGCAGCTGAAGACATCCTGAGCACAGGCACCACAATCAATCATATCAGAGAAGATAAATATTCAGGTTAAATATCCACGTTTACTGAGACAAAAAATTGGGTAATGAAGTAAGCTAATGTCTCACATAATCAACTCCATAACTCTTATACTACAAAGTGTAGCGAGGAGAGATAAAATTGAGTATCAGATTCTCACTTGGCTGTTCATTTTTTTAAGAAAAGAGCGTACGCACCATGTTAATTTAGGTATAATTAGATGGGTTTCTTTACTGCACGTAAGAGCATCACCTATCTACAATTTTGCAACATCAACACAATTGATCAATGCATTAAAAACCCTATTCTAGACAATTATGTCCAAGCGAACGATGAACCTGAAAAGAACAACACATAGAAAAATCTCATAGATTTTATCAATGAGAAGCTGAAACAATGAAGATGGTTAAAAAGAGGAGCCTCTCTTATCCAATCAATGAAAATCAGTACAGTTTTACTGGGATTCGTGGAGGAGAAGAGGATAATCAGAGGCTGGCCTATGGAGTAGTGGGGAGGCGAGAGGCGGTCGTGGAGGAGTGCTGGATGCGATAGGCGGTGCCAATGGAGAGGGCTGGGCGCGAGAGGCAATAAGCAACGCCGGAGCAGGAGCACAGTGCTGTGTGCGGAGGAAGAGGAAGAGCACGTCACGTCAGCCGATCGGAAGGCAACAAGAGACGAGGGCGCCGAGCTCGGTCGCCTTCTAGGGTTTTCCTTCAGTTCTTCTCTATAGAGCAAGAAGAAGAAGACTGCCCTCTGTTCTGCCTGTGGCTGCCAGCCAGCCAGCCTAGGAGGGTGAGAAGTTTGCCGATTCGAGCCCGGATGGCCCGATAATATCGACCCGAATATAAGAATATATATTGACTGTGCTTTTGTAGATTAGTCTTTGCATCCAAAAAATAAATTTACGAATATATAAATTTGTATTAAATATATGGTTGAAAAAAATAATATTTTTTAAATATAACCAGATTAGTGATAGATATTTCCTGTAATATAATTTTTCAAGTTTTATATTAAATGTACATTTGGTTCATATTTATATTAAATTCTATTAAAATTAAATTATATAAAAATAAATTTACACTTGGATATAATTTAATATTATTATATTTAGCATATAATTTAAATTATAGGAAAATATGTATAACAAATTATAGTATATCAATAAAATGTTGCTCAAGGTTTTTAAAATATTTTAGGTATAACATTACATATTCACCTTTTCTTCATGTACAAATGCTCTTATTGGAGACGAAATTAATACGAATGTGGGTATAGAAGTGATGAAACATATATGAAAATTTTAAGTTGATAAAGAAATAATATATCAATTCTTATAAATTATAACATTTTTTGTAAGATTATTTTCTAAGGGCATTCTTTCCGGCAACTATTCTACTACCACCTCCTATAGTCATAGAGTGAAAAATGCAGCTAAAGAACATCCATCATACTTCTATGTCTAGACCATGGAAGTGGGTGTAATGTTCTCCTTGGACATCATTATGTTATAAAGGATACTGGATAAAGCAATGGCTTTCACGATGATTTCATCGTCCAGAACAGAGAGCAGTAGGCGCAGTCCAGCTATGAGAATCCAATAGGCAGAGAATAAAATATATCAATTCCTAGGAGAGATTCTTGAGGGGCGTCGTCCGCAGATGGGCATTGTCAAGGAATTCGACCCAAGATTATCAGGCACGGACCACTGAGCCCAACTACGCTTGCAAAAAGAGATGATCGACTAGGACGAGCTTTGTGCAACTTTGAACCTGCTAAATAAATGTGGTGGGTCGTACTGAATCATAAACAACAGCCCTCAATAAGTGGATAAGCCTTATCCCAAGTTGGTTTTGACACATGGATAACTGTCCCATGTAGCCCTACCTCATGGACTTACACTTGCGAGTTGTTGACAAACTAGCGTTTACTTGGTCTTTAGATCATCTCTTAGCCTACATAGAAAAAGTAATATATCTTTGCATTACACCATCATTCTTTTTTTTTTGCACGGAACATTACACCATCATTCACAAGCAAATTTGAGCAAATTGATTTGTCAACTTACTCTCTCATTTGTGCAAAAAAAATAACTTTAATCTCTCCCTAAAAATCCGTAATATTATCTTCAATCATACTTACACGGTCTCCCATGCAACTCACTCTCTCTCACTTTTTCGATTTGTAACGCATCTAATGATGCATGATATTCAGCTTGGCGACTTGGGTAAGATTTTTTGTGGGTCGTACCAAAGTTTATGTAGGGGATGGTGTGCTTTGGCCATATCCCATATTGAAATATCCACTCTCCACTCTCATTTGTGAAAATTATAAACCTTACCCTTTCTATTATGTATAACTCTATCTCGAAATGATGCATATGATCTTATACAATATAATATATTTTTCTTCCATTATATTTTCACAATATACTGAAATTTAATATCATACTTTATTTTATTTCCATTAGATAACTAGTACTTGTCTTTCATAACATTATAGGCCTTTAACTACATAGTAGAATTTATTGTTATACTTTATTTTGTTTCCATTAGACAACTAGTACTTTACCATTCATGGCGTTTTCAGCTTTTAACTACATCTTAGAGTTAACTTGTATATGAGTATATAGTATACATAATTTTTTCATTATACTTTTTTTTTATTAATATGGGGAATAAGCACTTGTATCATATATTTATTCGGTCATTTTCATCAATATACATTCAATAGCTTCTAAATTAAATGTGTACCATCACGCCTCTACCCCATTTATCTGCTACGGTCACATACAAACCCACTAATTCTCCCAATATTACGATAGTAAGATTATTCACTAAAATAAAATCGACTAAACTAAATCTCATAACAAAAAATATATCATTATTTTTTAGCAAAAATTTAAACTTTTCATAATTAATGTTGTTCCAAAATAGTTTAACAAGATATAAAAATATATAAATTGATAAGCAGTAAATTACAAACTTTGTAATTAGGGAATATGGCTATCTTAAACGACAATGATACAAGGAGATCCTCCCGCTGTTTTCACCTGCAATAGTTTTAATGGGAGGGGAGTGAGCTCACATATTAGTGAATGGGTTGCTAACATCGGACCACTACATGAGTTACGACTCAAATATTTCTCGGAAACCAGCTAGTTCAATTTCTTATATTTTTAGTTGGATTCTCCACTTAGATCATGAATCCCGTGTTTTATCTGGCTCCTCAATACTTTATCTCGGTCCATCCCAAACTGTACCCTACCCTACGGTTAGGTTAATCTTAATCTCCCAAATTATTTTTACATGGAACATAATAATATTAAATGATGTAAATCACACATCCGAAACTCAGGTATCGCACACATGCTTGTCCAACTTAGGGCATGCACCTTGGGCTACTTATGGCCCGTGCAACATATGGGCTACTCAAGCCCGCACACATGTGCTACACAAGCCTGCACACATGAGCTTACTTAGGACCTTATACACATATCACGCCTTGGAATGCACCCTAACTTAATGATATAGGGTTCAAGCAAAACTGGTGTGTGGGAGTCACATGCAACTCTACCACAACTAACACTTCTCGAGTGTTGCCTCATAGTTGGGTATCTTAGCACCCAGGGTCATAATTGCAACAACCCTTACTCACCAGTACACACCCCTCATACATGCGACTCAATTCTACCATTTCTCGTCACAGAGGTGTGCTGGGTCGGTACTTGTACATCAATCGAGTGTCCCGAAAATACTAGGAGTACTTTTGATACTTCCCTTCCCCTTAGATTCATTCCAACTTTATTTGGAAAGCTATTCCATGCACCATGCATTTATTTTATCCTTTTCTCAAGGGTGTCCTCATAGTCCCTAGTTAATTGCTTATTGTACACTGTCTTATGTACACTTTCCCAAATTAGAACTTTCATTCCTTAGTTGGTTTACTTGTGAAACAATAAGCCTCAACTCCTTCTTAATGTAATTGTCCTTATCACAAAGATTTTTATACCAGCGATGTGTATTCCACTTGTTCTTTTTGCTCTCCTGGTCTAAACATACTATAACACCGGGAAATCCCAATTCACTAACCGGGATAGAATGAACTAGAGAATGGGATCAAACTAGGAGAAGGAACATGAAACATTAGGGTGTAATAGTACCAAAAATGAAAGGAGGGAACAATGGAGAGGCCAAGAAAGGTGAAAAGGGTCATGAGAGACCCTTAGGAGAGCTTAGGAACACTTGGTCGAGAAATGGGAGAAAATCGGGAGACGACCGGTTCAAACCAAGTTTGGGTTAGGGGGAGCCACAAACCCCCTCGAATTTTAGAGGGTACTAAACATGTCCAAATTAAGTAGTTATTAAGCCCATTCAATAGTAAATTGAATATATAATTTTTAGGTATTATTATTTTCTTAAGAACCAGTCGAAAAAGGCGTGAACTAGGCCAAAAATCGCTGAACCATCAGAGAAATTTGCTAGAAAACCGGTTCACTACAGTGAAAAACTGGTCCACTGTGACACCAGGTGCACAGACGCACTGTACGTGCGGAGCGTGAGGCACACACATGCACTATCATGCGTGCTCGGCCACGTGCACGTGTGTCGTCTTTCTCCCCCGATAGCTTACCCGAATTCCTCTATTTTTACCTGGTGACGCACCTAGAAGATCTAAATACACCGCTTGGGGAAATTAATCCATTCCCGAGGCCTCAAGCTATGAAATGAAGAAAGAAGCCTATAGATAAATTGCCATGGAGATTTAGATCACCTTCATATAAATTGGGGCCACTCACTCACCAGAATTTACATAGAATCCTCTCCAAAGCACCAATTGCTCCCAATTCCAGCGACCCGGCTACCAAAGAGAATCTCTCCATCGTCCGACCACCTCCGATGATGTTCTTAGCACCACTAGAAAGCTGAGGACCTTAGCTTTGCATCACCACCCCTCTCAACCCTCAACTCCACCTCTGGTGTCACTAATGAGATCACATGGTACTCGATCTTCAGTGACTCGAAATAGAGCAACTATTTCATAAGCTAATTCCAACAGCCCCAACGACTCTCACGAGTCAGAAAAATTCGGTGAGTTGAGCAACCAGCTTTCCATAGCCTCCAACTTTGCCTGATTTGAGTAAAATTTAATGATGAATTAAATCATATATGTTCAAAATCAAGGATCTAGTGGATGAGCTGACTAAAACGTTAATTTCAGGAGCTACATACCACCATTTGAAGTCATTCAAGTTGCCCCAATTTCCTAGGAGAGTTAGCTTTCCAACACCACCAGCCTCAACGACCAACATGCCACCTACGATAAGATCCCAGTTTCAACCTGACTCTAACTTGTTTGCATGCAAGCTTCTGATCAAGCCCAATCAGAGCACTTTTGGCTGACCTCGTCCAAACTAAGCTTACGATAACCTAGAGGAGGCCAAGGGGACCTCTCCACTTAGTTTGGTAATTTTTGGAAATAATTTAGTTATTGGTCAACAGGTGGTTGCTAAAATGCAAAGATTTGCAAGTTTGGGGACCCAAATATAATTGAGTTTTCTATGGGGTCTTCCTAAGGGACACAATTTTTTTTTGGGCTGATAGGAAAGTTTGGTGATTTGGGGATCGGGGTTGCTTATTGTTGAAAGACTAGGGTCTTGTTTGCAATAAATGGAAATTTAGGGGCCTAAGTGCAAGGATATGGTTTTGCATGACCAAAATGCAAATTTTGAGCAACCTAAAGACATAAACTCAATTAAAAGAAGTTTAGAGACCTAAATGAGGAATTTGAGGTTATAATGAACCAAAAAGCCCAAGTTTTAAGAAAGAGGGGAAAAAATAGTAATTTTGACAAAACTTAGGGGCTTTGAATAATTATTAGAAAATATGGCTTGGAATGGTTAAAATGATTGTTAAGGACCATAATGAGACTCAAGGAGAATTGAAGGACCCAAATGAAAAGTTTGGAAAAGTTTAAAGTCCTAAGAAGGTGAATTTTAAAAGAGAATGGACAAAATAGTAATTTTACTCAAGTTAAGTATTAAATGATAATTTAGTAAAAAAGGAACCTCTAAGTGGTCAATAAAGGAAATGGTGGATTTTAATATAATACTCAATAGAAGAAATAACATAAGTGTAAACCCCGTTTCCAATAGAAAGGAAGCCAGAATTAGGAATCAAAATTTTTTTTAGTAAACACCAAGTTTAAAACGAACCGATATTTATATTTAGAAGCCAAAGCAAGGATTTGGAAAATTGCAATTGGTCAATAAAGACCAAAAAATCATATAAATGAACCATGAATGGAATTGAATGAGAAACTAGAACCTTAACCATATTAAATTGGATTGAACTATGAAGAACGGATTCAAAATTTTATTTTTCTAGGTGGCATAAAAACAACAATTTGGGAAATTCCACCATTGGATAGAAAATGAATTTAGACAAATTTAGAAAATTTTTAAATTTTAGAAAACTGATCAATTTTCAATTTAGAGTCACTAAACCTAGTCTGACCGAACCATTCAACGGTCAAGCCGGTCAATGAACCACCTGCCAGGTCAATGCGCGCCCAGTCAACTGCTTGGTCAACGCTTGGAAGCACTGATCAATCAAACCTAACACGTGTACTCGATCAACGGTCAAAGAAAGAAAATCCACCTCTCCAATAACCGACCAATTGGAGAGCGACACGTGTACTCAATCAATGGTTAACTGAGGAGAAGCCTCGTTAGCCAGGATGGCCAATGAGGAGCTGACACATTATAAAGATGCCACATTAGCGGCTGACTAGGATATTAGAAAAACAATAGACAAATCAGAGGTTGACACGTGGTAGAGCCACGTCTGATGGTCCCAACCAATTAGAGGCTGACATGTGGCAGTGGCACAGTGTGTCAAGAGGGAAACCTGAGTTATTTAAATCAGCCAATTAGACGACGCCACGTGTTACAGTCAATGGCTGGTCGAATATGGTCAACAGCCATGTTAGAATGAACGACCAATGGGAGGTCACCACGTGGCCATTCAATGAGTCAAATGATAACTCGAACGCTAAGTGGGAAGCCATGTCAGCGAAGCCATCCAATCATAGTGTGCCATATGGCAGCTCGCACGGGCACGCATAGTGTCGTCTTCAACCTCTGAATTGGGCAAATAAGGATCACATACTAGTTGCTTAATCTCCAACGACCAAAAAGTCCTTCCAATATGATTGTAAATGTGAGAGATTGGGGTCGAGTGATGGATGGACAAATAGCTCTATCAATTACTGAGCTCACTATATAAAAAGCTACTCCCCATTCATCCTTCTCATCACTCAAAAGACTATAGAAGAAGAAGAACTCCATTTTCCGACAAGGCACAAACCAAAGCTCCGACTTGTGCATTTTTCTCAATCTTCAAAGGCAAATTTGGGTTCCCTAGAATCTTGAGGAAGTTAGCTACACAATTGCATACTCCATTCAGCTTGAGGATCACTAGAGAAGCGTCGGCAAGCTCGCACATTACCTTTGTTCCCTTGGCAATCTGTGACTAGAGTTGGTCGAGCTCAATTTGAGCCATCCTCGAGCTAACCATGACCAAACCAAGCCCTCCAAACCTTCCCTAGAGGAGTCCTGACCTTTCCAGAACCTCCTTGGAAAGTCCCCTCCGCCATCCTTCACCAAAATTCACTATTCATAATGTGTTTTACCTAAAAATTAAGATAAGCCAGAGTCTTTTCTCACTTGAACTCCAACACTTGTATTTCTTTTGAGTACTAGAATAATCCACATAAACACATTTCAATGCACGAGAATCGAGATTGCTTACTGACGGATGATGATCTCTCACAAAACATATACATCCAAGCACACGAGTAGGGACTATGTATTTGTTTTTTTTCATTAAAACTTCACAAGGTGATCTAAAGTTCAACACTTGCGAGAGCATCCGATTAATCAAATAAACTGCTGTTAGTATAACTTCACTCCATAAATACTTTAGTACATTCATCTTTAAGAGAAGAGAATGAACAACTTCTAACAAATAACAAATTTTCCTCTCTACAACATCATTTTGTTGGGGGTATCTAGACATGTAGTTTGATGAATAATTCCCTTATCTAGTGAAATTTCTCACGTGAAGCAGACTTATAGACAGAATAAGTCAACCAATTATATGACAACGGTAGTGCTAGTTTGTATATATACTTACAGTGAAGTGGAAGCGAAGGAACATGAGCCACAAGAACCTCGTTTACTAGCATTATATATATATATAGAAAAATAGATGGAAAAGATAGAGAAGTGTACGGATTCATACATAATACTAATTGGATTATTTTCCTAAAATATTATGTGTACCACAAAGTGAGGTGTTGACCTTACTATTACATTTTAAGTCAAAAAAATAATTGTTTTTTAAATAATGTGGTGCAGGTGGAAAAATGTGAAGCCCAGAATAGATGGGAGGAGAAGCCATTGTGAGTATTTTCGGAATAGAGAAAGAGAAAAAGTCTGCTAAAAAGAAAAAAACGGATGAGAAAGAAATTGGGAAGGAGAAAAAATAAACTAATGGAATATAGGTCAAGTAAAAAAATGCATTGATGAGTCAGGTGATGGTGAGACAATCCCAAGTATTAATCAACCCTATAATGGTTCATCAACATCACCAGAAGATAATAACTTTATACAACCTTCTAATGGTTTATCCACATTATTGGATGGTAATTATTCCTTACCTATTACCATTAGTAGAGAACATATAGCTAATGCAGGGAAACCTCCAATTAGATATGGTTTTGAGAATGATATATCTAATTATGTTTCATATGCATATGTTCCACCTGTATACAAGTTGTTTATTGCATCACTATAGTCCATACACATACCAAATAATTGGCAAGAAGCTAAATAGTATCTAAAGTGGCTTGGAGAAATGCATGAGGAGATGAAAGCACTAGAGAAGAATAAAACGTGGGAACTTACTCAACTTCCTAATGGAAAAAAAGTTGTAAGATGTAAGTGGGTATTCAATATGAAACATAATGTCGAAGGAGAAGTTGTGAGATACAAAGTAAGGATGGTGACAAAAGGTTATAGTCAAACATATGGAATAGACTAGGATGATACTTTTGCACCAGTAGCTAAGATGAGCACTGTCAGAATACTAATTTCATGTGCTACTAATTTCAGGTGGACATAACATCAAATGGATGTAAATAATGCATTTTTGCATGGAGACCTACAAGAGGATATGGAGATTCCACCTAGATTTGGTATGATGAAGACCATGGGGAAGGTATGTAGATTGAAGAAATCTCTGTATAGACTCAAATAGTCTCCAAGAACATGGTTTGATCGATTTTGACATGCAGTGGTCAAAATGGGTTCCCAGCAGTGTAATGGAGACCATACGGTTTTCTATCGACACTCTAATGGTCGAGTTTCTATTCTCACGGTATATGTGGATGATATTATTATCACTGGGGATGATCATGTTGAGATATTACAGTTGAAAAATAACTAAGTAAAGAATTTGAGGTAAAAGACTTGGGTTCTCTAAAGTATTTTATCGATATTGAGATTGCAAGATCTAGGAAAGGCATAGTACTTTCTTAGAGAAAGTATACATTAGATTTACTCACTGAGGCATGGATGTTAAGCTGTCGAACTCTTTTGACACTAATAGAACCGAATTATAAGTTATGTGCTCAGTTAGGTGACCCAGTGGATAAAGAATGATATCAGAGAATAGTGGGACGATTGATCTATATATGTCATACAAGACTTGATATCACATATACAGTCAGTATTGTGAGCAAATATATGCACGATCCCAGGACAAATCATTGGGATGCTACCATAAGGATATTGAGATATTTAAAAAGCAGTCCGGGAAGGGACTTTGGTTTAAGACTTGGAGTCACACCAGAGTGGAATGCTTTTGTGATTCAGATTGAGCTAGTTGTGTGGATGATAGGAGATCTGCGTCTGGCTATTGTGTGTTTGTTGGAGGTAATCTTGTATTATGGAGGAGTAAGAAACAAGAAGTAGTCGTCCGATCATCAGCAAAAGCTGAGTACAGATCAATGGTTCAAACTATTTGTAAGATAATTTGGATAAGAAGCTTACTAACGGAGTTTCACCTCTTTAGAGAAGAACCTATGAAGTTGTTCTATGATAACAAGTTTGCTATAAATATTGCCAACAATCTAGTTCAACATGATAGGACCAAACACGTGGAAGTTGATCAATTTTTCATCAAAGAAAAAATTGATATGAAGATTGTGGAACTGCAATATATGAAGACCAGTGGACAACTAGCAGATTTTTTAACTAAATGTTTAGGTTACAAAAAATGGGATGATATTTGTAACAAGATTGGAATGGTAAATATTTACCGTCCATCTTTAGAGGGAGTGTGCAATATTAATAATTTAGGGGTATATTTGTAAATAGTGCAAATATACCCTATATTTATTCTTAATATAATTTACCAATGGCCAATTCTATTTTCCAATATTAAATAATAACCAAGCATAAGTCTCATTTCTATTGTGACTGTTAAGAGCTGGTGAAAGGGCATGTGGGCATCTTGAGACTTCTAGGGATGATGGCACTAATGCATATTCACATTGATCATCATGCTTAGTGTTCTCCACGGGAAAACAATATAGTTAATAAAAATATTTTGATTCTTGTATCCATCATCTCTTGATAATAAAAATGATAAAAAAAATTAGCTAAAGTAGGAAAATACTTACTCGAACTCCGATTCGTTTGATATTATTATTATTATTTAATTATCGTGTTATAATATCGACAAATCCATTAAATTTCCTATTAATCAAACTAAATATAAGTCGGATAAATCTGATAAATATAACTTAAAACACATTCTAGTTATTGTTCCATGTCTATTAATTAATAATTTGGAATACCTCACTGGAGTCTGTATCTATAATGATATCTATAAAATTGTTTTCTCTAGCTAAATGTACACCAAATGTTATATTATCTAACTCGATTTCCAAGGCACTGTCATAGTTGACTTACTATCCACCGCTAAATAGAAAACTTTCTTCCTTAACCCGAGCTATTACTCTTATTCTCACTACATCTACCTCATTATAAAAAAATTGTTATAGTTAATTTTCAAACTATTTTACATGGATCGATGTCACCTCTTAGGTGGGGTAGCCTTAAGTACTGCTTGTATTTGTGTCTCACTCCCCCATAGCTCTATGTGATGCTTGTATGACTCGCATGAGATCCGGTAGGATCACTTCCCGCTTTGCACAATTGCATTCCTTCCAAATATTCTAGCAAATTATGGTCATTTTCCCTGCCCGTTCTAATTGATCCTATTTCGACTGTATCCCTTCTAATTTTTATCACTACATCCATTTGCGAAAACAAACAATAGACACATCTATACTAATATCATAATACCGTGAGTTACACTACTCAGGTCCAATCACAATTTACCAATAAATATTTAATAGATTCATGTTTTTGACAAAACATACAATAACTATCATATTTTATATGCCTATTATAAAGATTCTCATTAGTAGTTAGTGTATTATGGCAAACATTTCATATAAATTGTCTTATATTCGGTTGGCAAAGGAGGTGTTATACTATAATCCATACCTGACAATAGTTCAATTGGAGAAGCTGGCTTTTGCGCTATAATTTTGATATTTTTCTCTTATAAAAATGTAAGTTGAGTATACTGTAATATCCCCACTATTCTCCCATGTCCAAATTCTATGATATTGCATATTTGTATTATTCTATTGCTATTTATTATTTCAGATTAATTCTATCAAGTAGTACATCTAGATTTCATTGTCTCATTGTGGCTCAATAAGAGAGCTAATTCTAAGTTCACTAGCGAGTTATCTCGGATAAGGGACTGTAAGTGGTATGCTATTTGAGTGCAAATATCCATCAAGAACCACATACGCTTGTATTCCATCCATCCCCAACTTATCATGTTAGTACTTCCTTAAAAGTTATTTACCCATATGTATGTTTTCATCGACCTCAAGTTAACCTAAATTAGATCTGAATTTACAAATTTTCTTCCCTTTTATAACTTTTCAACATAGCCAATTAAAATTCTTTAAAAATCTCTATGCCAACTTAATAAGTATAAAATTATTAAAACTTATACATACTTAAACCCTATATACCAATTTATTCATTAATTTTTGTGGTTATTTGTCACCTTACTTAGCTTATTTTTCGTTCTCTTATGCTACTCATCCAAAATATGGAAATCATAAAATTAACCTTATTGCACCATCATTGAGGAAACAAAAAATAACTCATTGCATAATTAAGTATTGTACTTAAAATATATTTAATTAGAAATGCACTCCTCATTAATATAGATATACCAATTTTCATTATTTTAGTTTAGACCTCATACTCTATTTTAGGAAATTCAAACTTATACTATTGTTCTATCTATATTATTAGAACACCAAGTTATATGTATAATATAAAGTAATCCTAGCATTTGCACTAAAATAATACAAATTTCTATATAATTTATTTTATAATCAAATGTTAAATATTTATCATTTTTTAATAACTCTATTTTAAATTTGGATAACTTTAACAATAACATATTATTAGCAAAGAATATGAGATATTATAGGATATTTTATACTTATTTTCGGTAGACTAACTTTTGTATATATAATTAATTAGTAATTAATTTATAAAATGTATCTATTATGAATAAAAAGAGCATCCTTCCCATCTCGATTGTATCGAGTCTAATTTACTTTCATTTATAAGTATTAGTATAAATTAATTTAAAACTCATTTTATTTATAAGCCTCCACTCCATTTTTTAGCCTAATGAGTTTGATAGAGGAGCTCTCTTTTTTTTGTTTTTATTTTATAAAAAATAAAATATTAATGCACAATATGTAGCAATGTTTGAGGGGGTTATTAATAATTTTTGAAATAAATTTATATAAAAATAAGCATTCCAGTTTTTACTAAAAGAGATGACAAGTGATCCCCTTGTTCTGCAAGTAAAAAGAAGTACAAAATTCTTAGTTAGTGACCCAAATTAGTACAAAAGTAATTCACGCTAGAGCATAAAGATATCATTTAACTCATCCATTGTAAACAGGGCTGATGCTTCGTCTAAGGGAAAAGGAACAAGCCAAATATGTTGAAAATTGCCACACCGAGTAGCAACTTAGGGTTCTTTCTAATGTACCTCTAGCTAATGAGTGATTGTGTCAGATATATTCCTCCCGGTACCCGTTGTCACTATCTTGTTAGAAACATCTTGCTAGTCTTGGGCATGACATGCCAATGTAGTATCAAGTTGTATAATTTTCCCCTAAGACTGTTTCTGTAATGCCCCAATCTGATTTGGTCGGTGTCCGTTGTAAACCCCGCACATTTGAGTTAAGGAAAACTAGGAAAAGAGCCAGTCAAACCGAATAAAAAAAACCAAACCGGTTTACATTTGGGAATAAGCAATATGAAAATTTACAACTTTCAGTTGATCCAAATGATTTATTAAACATTGGAAAAAAAAACTTAAGACAAACTAGAAAACAAAAACCAAATTGGTTTAGATGAACTAGATTCTATAAAAACTTCAAAGTTAAGCATGCTTATTTGAGAGTAGTGTGAGGATGGGTGACCTCCTGGGAAGTATGATATATATTTAATTATTAAAATTAATACCAATAATTTAATACCTAAATTAAATTATTGGAATTAATACAAATAAATTAATACCGTAATTAAATTATTGAAATTAATACCAAAATTAAATTATTGAAATTAATACCAATAATTTATGGCAATATTAATACTAGTAATAAATCTCGACCATTTAATACACGGGTTTTACGACTATATAAAGAGGTCATCCCCATTTCATTCTCCTCACACCTAAACACTTCTCTCTCTTTCTCTACTGCTCCATTTCCCAGTAAAGCTCGAACCAGAGCTTTGACTTGAACAAAGGTCGGGCTCTTTAGAACCGGGGAGAAGACAGCTATCTGATAGCAAAGTCCAGTCAATTTAAGAATCATTGGAGAAGCGCCGACATGATGGAATAGTGAAGCAACTCCGGCGGACCGAAGCTGCCCTATTTCGGCCAAGCTGGAATCGGCCATTTCAAGCCCTCCTCAGGCCAAACCAAGCCCTCCCAACACTTCCTCAGCCTTTCCACAGCCAAATTAGGATCGAAAGGTAAGCCAATTTGGCTCCCCTTTATAATTTTCGATCGGTGCTAGAGAGAGAATCGACCGAATTTCAATGACGAAATTCTAATCCAATTCTGCATCAATTGATACAATACTTGATTTTAGGATGAACCTCAGGACGAGACCTATCTGCCCATATCGAAAGCTCGGACTATCGTGCCTTCACTGGTGAGTAATCGAAGCTTTCTCTCTCTATAGTTTATTTTCCGGAAAAGCTCCGTTTGAGCTCGTTCTGACGTTAAAATCTGCGAATCAAAGTTTCTTAGAATCGTATGAACATACAGGAACTCAATTTCAACTCCAATTTCAATAATTAGAAGTGTTTGATCGGTTAATTTGATGAAATCAAATTCGGGAGTGTTGAAGAGTTGAAATTGGGGGAAAATTTGGGGATTTTTGAAATTCAAAGGGGCCAAAATACAATTTTATGAAATTGAGGGTCAATTGGGCATGAAAATAATGTTGGAGGACCAATTGAGGAATTTTGTAAAATTTGGGGAAAAACTTACCATTTTTTGTGAAAGAAGGGCAAAATGGTAATTTTGGAAAAATTGGGGAACCAAATTGGAAATTTGAAAAAATTAAACCCCTTTTTCATGAAATTGAATAAATTGAGGTCCCATGATAAATTTTAAAAGTTAAGGGACTCAATTTGAGAAAAAACCGACATTAGGAACTTAAAGTTAAAGAGAAATAACTTTAGGGACCTAATTGCAAATAACTAAAAGTTTGGGTTTTCTCATTCATTAATGAATGAAGGCTGTTATGCCGAGTAATAATGAACAAGGTTGTTCATATCGTGTAGGAACGTTAAATACCGGGAACGCCAGCAAGGACAAGCTCGCGTGAATATAAAAAACCAGTCTAGTGGAAATCACGGCATTAACGGGTGAGTGGGTTTACTAACATCATACCTGGTTGAGATGATGAGCACAACTTAAAGATAAAAATCACTTACCGGTTGTGAGTGGGTTTACTAACATCATACCCGGTTGGGGATGATAAGTGCCTCGATATAAAAACCCACTATTTAGTGGTATTTTAATCATCACTACTTAGAGAAAGTGATGTGAAAGTTATGTGAAAAAAACTACTTACGGGTTGTAAGTAGATCATACCCGGTTGGTATGATGAGACTTCCTCGAAAGAAGTTGAAAACCCGTTCATCGGTTATGAACGGAGATGTCCTTATACCAGTCGGTATGATGGACAGTAAAAACCTATTTTTGTCGGAAGTGCTCTTCCCTAATTGTGTGCCAATGCTTAAACAATTTGGGAGACCTTCTCGATGGGAGCTCAAATAGCTCTAATAGGTCGAGGGCCTCGATTTTGGAACTTGGAGGCTAAATGCCCGATTTTGAAAATCTCGTACAGTGGGCCCAAGGCTAGTTGGCACGAGCAGGAGCTCGTAAACGAACATGATGTATGTGCCATAAAACTTAATAAGTGAATTGTTTAGCCATGGTACCAAGATAGGACCGACATGGTCAGTCAACTAGTGGCAGTGCGTCATAACAGGTCGATGGACTAGTCAAGACAAATAGCTGCAGGTTGAGTTAAGAGTCGGGGCCGTTGGACTAATGGCACCACAGATTACATGACAATATAAGAAAACATTGTTTGTGCATGCACTGTGAGTACGGGATCATCAAGACGCACATGAGGGGTAGTGATGCGTCCTAAGGGCACTGGACGACCTGGTGGCTATAAGGGCAGTTCGTCGTTCCAGGTGTCTGTGTGAAATTTGGAGTAGCACGAAGCGCATGAGACCGGGGTGGGGACAGGATGAGGTCTCTGTCCTCATACGGACATGAAGAAGTGATTTCGGGATTGTGGGTAGGATGTCATGTACATCCACTCATTCTCAGGGTAGAAGTGGTCGTACTTCTATCCCGGTGGTAGGAAAAGTCGCTCCGAAGCCACTAGCTGGTTCAGTAGTGATACTGACTTACGAATGTGTGTAACCTTCATGATAAAGGATGTGTGTTGGGTGATGACACACCGTGGTAACTAAGAAATAATGGAAAAAAAATACACCCATTCACTGAGTAGTCGTACTCACCCCCTCCCTTATATCCCTTTCAGGAAATCTCGGAAAGCCTCCCCTTAAAGATCGTCAACTAAGATGCCTGTAAGACAGGTATGTAAAGTTTTAAATTTTATACAGTTTTGATTATGCTATTCCAGGAAAAAGGTGCAAGTTATAGGATGCCTTACTCTTTATGGTTTACGATAAGGGGAAACCCTTTAATAAACCGAGAGAGTGGCGGGTTGATCACGGGGATCCGACCAAACCGGGTCGGGGCGTGACATCCGTGATCAACCTACCACCCTTCTTTACATCATTCAGGTATATCTACTTGAATGAGACAATGAAGGTGAAGGTGTGTCCACATTCGAACCCTTACTTAGGTTAGGGGTAGGAAGAGTACCTTGAGGGCCTAAGCATGTCCGGAACTTCCTGTTGGGGTAATGTCCTGCAAAGGGGTTGAAAGAGGGGGTGAGTTCGACAACTCAGTGAGGGGAACTTAATATAACGGTTTACTTGAATTTATCATATATTTAATTTATTTTCATTATTTCACATAGTCACAGAATCAACAATTGCCCTCCTATCATAGGAGGGATCACACATTCGCAGAACGGTACTCGACTGCACCACTTGTGTACCGAAGCTACTTTACCGTCCACCTTCATAGATGGATACTACCTCTACCCAGAGTTTGTGCGGACATTAGAAGTTTGATCCATAACTCAAATTCTTCCACCATGTTCGCTCAGTGGGACAAGACCTCATTCCCCCTACTACCTCAATCTCTGTGCAAGGAAGCCCTCGACTTCACGTGATGTGAATCTGACAAAGAATCTACAAATTCACAAGTTCAATTAACCAAACCTGCAATAGAGCTGAACAGTTTGTCACCAAATATGATAAATACTCATTTGATACTAAGAGAGGGCCCAATGACAAGGTTAAGAGCTAAAAGGTTCAAATAGGCTTTATATGAGCTGATTAAAGAGATTACAAAAAATCCAAGTGGAAGCTCAATTAAAGAGTCCAAGAAATATCCACGAGAAGTAAGTCCAATTAAAGAGCCCAAGAAAAGCCCACGAGAAGGTCCAGATTTAATTAATGAGTATAGATTTATTAATAAAATAAATCTTCTAGGATATTAAATGATAATATTAGATATTTAATTAGTTAAATTCAGATTTTTAAAGTAGTTATTAAAATATTCTAGATATTTAGATTAGATATGATTGGCATATAACCATAAGATATATTTTTCTTATTTTTAGGCTATTCAGTTGTTATATGTGCATATAAAAGGTATACTCCACATCATTGGAGGACGGGCACTTTGGAATTTCAATCTTGTGAGTTTTGTCTTCTTTCTTTTCCTGAAAGAGCTTTTTGAACTTATCAGGTTTTTACCTGTGGCGTTCAAGCAATTCAAGACTTATCATCAGGATTTTCTAAGAGTTCTTCTTAGAGAATTTGGGTGTGGCATCTACATATCCCATACCTTGTTTCTCATATAAACAAGGTATATTCCATCCTTTAGTACTTGCGTCGTAAAAGTTTTAGGGTCTTGCCATATTTGCTGTAGGGTGTCGTCAGTATATTGGCGAGGTTCTCATCAGTTGGTATCAGAGCACATGGTTGCACGACAAGTTTCATCCCATCTTTTATATCTAGTTCTTCTTTTTTATCTTCTTTACCTATTTCTTTTCTCTTAAAAAAATATAAAAAAAATCTCATCTTCTTCTATCTATCTTCTTCTTGGTAAGTGTAAAAAAAACCAAAAAAATTCGTGTAAAAAAAAGAGCGAAAAAAATTCGAGAAAAAAAGGCAAAAAAAAGAGAGGCACAAAATTTTATCTTATATCTCATTCTTATTCTGCTTTATCTAAGTCTATTACTTCATTTCATCTTAATTTCTTATTTTCTTCTCTATCTAAATTTTACTATTCTTTCTGAGTCTATTCATACCTCTCACTTAAATTCTTTTGAAATTGCTTTTTGAAAACCTTTATCGGTATGTTTTGATTGTTCCTTAAGTTGAACTACTTCATAAAAATGATTTGTTTTTAAGTTCAATTAAGATTAAAAGAAGACATATGAGTGGAAAAAGGCAAGAGTGTTTTAAATCTATAAGAAAAGGCCATTTGAGTGTGAAACAGGAGTGTTTAAGAGAAACATGTGAGAGAGAGTTGCGAGGTTCTTTTCTTTCTAATAATTATAAGGTTCAGAAGGCCCAACGACAAGGAAACACAATGGAGGAAGAGGGTTCCATACCACCCATTCAAAACCTACCATGGAAAGTAATGAAGAGAGAAATGGAACATATAGTGAAGTATGAATTTGAGTCACTTCATACATGAATGGATCGTTTGGAGGAAGGTGTGAGATGACACTCACATCAACATACTTCCATTGAACGATCGTGGAGCAGTTGATCTCGATGCTTCGAACCATAGGAACTGGGGGAGTTCGATGATCTCCAAGTTAATCACGACAACATCAAACTCAATTCCTTCAATCAACCTACTACTTGGGACAGACCGTGGATTGATGATAGCTTGGACAACCAACGTGAGAAGTTATTTCATACTCATTGCTCTATGAACAATAAGGTTTGTTCTGTTATCATAGATGGGGAAAGCTGCACTAACTTTGCTAGCACCGAACTTGTGGAGAAGTTGGCATTACATACAACGAAGCATCCAAAGTCATATCAAATTCAAAGGTTGAATGATCAACCCAAACTCGAGATAACCAAATAGGTGATAGTGTCATTCTCTATTGGGAAATATCAGGATAAAGTATTATGTGATGTAGTACCAATGCATGCATGTTATATTCTATTTGGGGAACCTTGGAATTTAGATTGTCATGTTACATATGATAGATCAACAGATTGGTACTCATTCATTATAAATAATAGACCAATATCTCTTGTACTTTTAACTTTACAACAAGTTTTATAGGATCAGTTGAAAAAGAAAAAGGCAAATGAAAAGAAAATAGCAGAAAGATAAGAAAGAAAAGCCAAGATTAAATAGGAAGAGATAAAAGGCAATATTGAAAAAGAAGAGAGAAAAATCAGAGAGAGAAAAGTCGGAATTAAAAATGATGAGAGAAAAGGCAATGTTAAAAAAGAAGAGAGAAAAGCCATAATACAAAGAAAAAAGAGTAAAAATAATTTTATGGAGAGAAAAAGTGAGATAAAGAGAGATACAATTTCAGATCAAATCCTTACAGTACTTATGTACAAGGATTTATGTTTTACTAACCATATTGTTGGACATTTTCCGAGCATTAGTGTTTCTCTTTTGCAAGAATTCAAGAATGACATTCTAAAGAAGATAACTCTTGATTTGCCACCAGTTCGAGAAAAACAAGAATCAAAGTCAACACCAAGTCCTAAAACTGATGGAAAGGAGATATATACGTAAGAGCAAGCGATCATGTGTTGTACTCATAAAGGACGAAACTTGGCAAATATGCCTCGATTTTCGAGCCATTGACAATATCACGGTAAAGTATCGACGACATCTTTCTCATTTATATGATATTATTATTAAGTTACATGGATACTATTTATTTTCAAAACTTGATCTTAAAAGTCAATATCATCAATTTTAAATTAAAGAAAAAGATGATTTGAAAACAACATATGAAACAAAACCAGGTCTATATAATTAGTTAGTTGTGATTTTTGGATTGACTAGTGCCTTTAGCACTATCATGATATCAATGAACCATACCTTGCATGTTATCATTTTAAATTTTGACTATATATATTTTAATGACATCATTGTATAGGATAAGATCTTAGATGAACTTATAGAATATTTGAAAATTATGTTAGAAGTTTTTAGGAAAGATTAGTTATTTGCCAAATTGAAGAATTGCATATTATGTTTGGGTAAACTTGTATTTCCTGGATATGTTATAAGTTTTGAAGGTATTGGCATTTACAAGGAGATTAAGGTAATTCGAGATTGGAAAACACCTTATTTTGTAAGTTAGGAAAAAAGAACAATTGCATATTATAATGAAAGGTTCAGCAGAGTAGCCCTCAAGCTGAATGAGTATCATGCAAGGTGGGTAGAATTTATTTATCATATAAATGAGGAACAAACTGTTTATGAATAGAAAACTATCAAAATTTCTTAAATTAGAAAGATTATTTAAAGTGTTAAACTTAGTAATAATAATTACAACAAGAAGTTATCTAGCAAATATATTGTTAGCAATAGTATAAATATTTATAAGTTAATGTCTTTTGATGTAGGTGACGAAGGAAAAGAAGATTTGAGGACAAATCATTTTCAAGAGGGGGATAATGATGTGAATCTGAGAAAGAGTCTACAAATTCACAAGTTCAATCAATTGAACCTGCAATAGAACTGAATAGTTTGTCACCAAATACGATAAATACTCATTTGAGACTATAAGAGGGCCCAATGACAAGGTTAAGGGCTAAAAGGTTCAAATAGGCTTTATATGAACTGATTAAAGAGATTGCGGAAAATCCAAGTGGAAGCCCAATTAAAGAGTCCAAGAAATACCCACGAGAAGGAAGCCCAATTAAAGAGCCCAAGAAAAGCCCACGAGAAAGTCCAAATTTAATTAATGAGTAGAGATTTATTAATATAATAAATTTTCTAGGATATTAAATGATAATATTAGATATTTAATTAGTTAAATTCAGATTTTTAAAGTAGTTATTAAAATATCATAGATATTTAGATTAGATATGGTTGGCATGTAACCATAAGATATATTTTTCTTATTTTTAGGTTATTCAGTTGTTATATGTGCCTATAAAAGGCATACTCCACATCATTGGAGGACGAACACTTTGAAATTTCAATCTTGTGAGTTTTGTCTTTTTTCTTTTCCTGAAAGAGCTTTTTAAACTTATTAGGTTTTTACCAGTGGTGTTCAAGCAATTCAAAACTTATCATCAGGGTTTTCTAGGAGTTCTTCTTAAAGAATTTGGGTGTGACATCTATATATCCCATACCTTGTTTCTCACATAAACAAAGTATATTCTGTCCTTTAGTACTTGCGTCGTGAAATTCTTGGGGTCTTGCCATATTTGATGTAGGGTGTCGTTAGTATATTAGCGAGATTCTCATCATCACGACCTATTGAACGACAATACTACCCTTATGCTCCCTGGGTCGTCTAGCAGTTCTTGGTTCCCATCACTATCTCATGTCAGGTGTCATGATGACCCAAACATCACAGTGCATGCACAATCAATAAGCTTTTTAAGTTATAGTCATTATCTTTTGCCCTCTTACACAAAAATCTATTAGCTTGGCTTCGACCCCACCAACTTACTAGCCTAACAAATTTGACGACCCGACTTTGGTAAAGCAACGGTACGGCTCAACAAGCTCGACAACTCAGCTTGGCTCGATGGGTATCACACAAGTTCCCATTATTCAGGTCTTTTAGCCTCATGTATCACATGTCTATTTTGGATAGGTCCATGCCCGTATCCATCGACCTTGGGCCCACTGGCATTTCAAGCCTGAACCCGAAATTAGCTTTCAAATATTTTAAGCAGAGTCACCCAGTCAGGGGAGGCTAATTCCGAGAAAACAGTTTTTCAAATTTTAAACCATCATTCCAACCGAAATGGACGTCATAGCGGTTCCTGCACACTTGGTAATTTTGACAGGGTTGTGCCGACGGATTCTGGACTCGCGGTATCTCTTCTGAAAGCAGGCGCTCAAATAGTTAGTCCATACATGACACAGATGTTCTCATTAGAGTGTTGAACTAAGGAATCACATTTATTGGCGTATTTGTGTATACGCCTTCATATTTGGTCTTAATTGCACTTTAGTCCTCGAGGTTAGTGCGTTCATCATTACCTCTCCAATTTTCCCTTTTCTTCCTTAATTCGGCCCCCGAATTTTCTATTTATACCTTCGAGTCCTTAATTTTATCAATCCCGCCTCTAGGTTACTCTATTTTCCTTAATTTGCCCCAAATTTGTCCAATTTGCCTAATTGACCCTCAATTGGGGTGAATTTTATGAAAATACCATAAATTTCATGAAATTACCATTAAGTCCTCCAATTTTTGAAAATTACACAAAAGTCCCCCCAAAATCCCCAAATTGCCATTCACCTTCTTCCCCAATTTGAGCATATAACACTTTGGATCTTACTGCGTCCAATTGGTGGCCTGTAAGTCCTTTTTTTTTTTTTTCAATTCTTGCTTTTAATCACCTCATACAGCTCCACTCGGTCGTCCTGCACTTCAAATTTTTGAATTTGGCTAAGTTTTGTGCCTTATCAAAGCTCTGTTGGAAAAGTTACGATTGAGAGAGAATGCTTGCATTTCTTACCGACGGGGAGGCGGTGACCGAAGCTTGAGCTGGGAGTGGATAGAGCTAGTCAAGGGGAAACTAGTAGGATTGAGTTCTATTGCAATTTGTTGTTGCACTCTAGTAATTTGAAGAGAGAAGTTCAGGTTGGTGTAGTTTTGAAATTTGAAAATTCTGACGAATGGAGGCAAAATTGAACTTACCGGGGCTTGTAAGGGTGTTGTGAAGGGTCTTAGGCGATCAATGGTGCCCAAGGTGGGCGGTGGAAGGGTCGGTTGGGGCGAGGTGACGTCGGGCAGGAGCTCGCTGCTTTAAGCTCCAAAGCAGCTTTATTGTGTGATCTCACTCACACCTCTCTAAGCACTCCCTAGTTATTTTGAGTAGGTCTGGGGCTAGAAAACTCTTCCCTGATTCCAATGCAACCCTTCATAACTCATTTAGTGGAGATTTCGCCCATGGTCGGAGCTCTGGTTTGAAACTTGCCGGAAAACTTACTATTCTTCTTTTTTGCTCGATTGTGGGATGATGAGAACAAATGAGGGGGTACTCTTTATATATAGAGGTCAGCAATTGCTAAGGTACTCACTGATGTAATACTCGACCTCTGACTCGACTGCCAGCAACCTGATCGGAGCATTTTTCGAGTCGCCGGATACTCCAGCTTTTTCGGCGACTTACTCTTTTTTCTCTATCAGCATCGGAAAGTTGAAGACGATGACGTAGCAGGTGTGCCATGTGGCATGTTGTAATTTATCTGTTTTTCTAACATGGATTGCCAACGTGGCTACCCCTGTCAATCGTTGACCGTTAACTGGTTTGTTGACCGGTTGGACCGTTGATCGGTCCATTCTAACCGAGTTTGGTGACCCAAATTCAAAATTTAGCCAGTTTAGCTAGTCCTCTCAAATTTAAAAATTTATAAATTATCTAAATTTATTTTCTATTTAATGGTGGTTTCAATTTTCCAATTTAATATTTTTAATCCATCTAGAAAAATAAATTAGTTAACCAGTTTATTATAGTTTATACCGGTTTGATCCACTTCTGGTCCAGTTCACCTCGAACCGATTTGATTTTTTCTCCAATTTTACTTCCTATTTCTTACTTAAAGTTTTTGTAAAATTTTGGTTATTTGGGGTTTTCCATTTTCCTATATTAGTTATTTTTCGTTCATTAAACAGTTCGATTACTCGTGAATAACTTATATCAGTTCTTTTTCCAGTTTTGTTTGGTCTAATTGAACGGGTTTTACCATTTCTCTGCGGAAAGAAGAGACAAATATCATATGCAAAGAGAGAAGTTTGGATGTACACAGGCACAAGGTCAATCAGATGCTTGATATGTTTATGGCTTTAGTCTAACATACTTGGGGCTGAAATGGCTAGACTAACAAGAAGGATGAGCCTTTTCAAAAAGGGGCCTACCTGATATGTGAATCAGTACTTGTTAATGGTGTGCTAAGAGAACTTGGCTTGTTCTTTGGATGGTATAATTGCATCCCAGAGTGAAATCTGTTCCAGCACAAATTGAAACAGTTGTGGACTAGTAGCAAAAAACCAATCTTATAGAGAAATTGTTAGCCATCAATTGCACGAGATGAATCACTAAATAGAGGAGACATATTGATGGTGGCAATGAGATATAGACAAGTAGAAATCAATTCATACAAAGGTAAATATATCACAATGGACCACATGTTATCATAGTACATACTATATCAACCAAAAAAGAAACAGGAGATGTTTCTACTACATAAACAATGTTGCTCAAGTTGATTTTCCCTGCTGGATTTATCTTATTGTGCTCAAGCAGCTAAGCAGTTGACATTCTCAGTGGTAACAATTATTCTTAATCTCAAAGTAAGTTTTGTTGCCAATTTCACAAAATATCAACTAATATCTATTCTCAACAAGTTATATAAGAAGAAATGAAAATGGCTTTCCCAACTCAACAAGTTCACAAGATGGGGCATTAAAATGCAGATGCACCTGAAAACAATAAAGCAAACCTGATTCAAATGGTTTCTTTCTATTGAGCAAAAAAAATGGTTTCTTTCTGTTTCATACTCAGCAGCCAGAAAGATAAACACTTGAAACATCAAGGACAGCCATGAGCATGTGTGGAGACAGTAGCATTTCCAAGTTCTTTTTGTCTAATAGCGTCAGATTGACATGCTGAGAGCAATCAAGGAAATAAAAAGTCATTCTAATAATGTATTGTGGAAATTCTACAAAACCAATTTAATCAGTTCACTGTGAATGTTGACCGTAAGTCTGCCGAGATGGTCATCGTCAAGCTGACCTACAAGACAGGTAAGGCTACAGTAGTTTAGAGATAATGATCAATCTAGAAATGGAAGTTCCTTCCTGTAAATAATAATGATTGGAAGTAAAGAATAATTGTCATCACAGAAACTTGCATTGCTCAATTTTCAATGTAAGCCCCGGGGACAGAAAGGAAAGTAAACCCAAGGGATACTCAAGTTTCAACAGAGAGGGAAGTTGAAACAAAGATACATTGGCTCGTACTCCATAATTCGGAGGGTCGGACCAGTAGCATACTGATTGGAGTTGCCCCCGGACTTGTAGAGGATTCATGATGTCTTCCACGTGTCACTACTGTGAAAGTATGAGCCCAACCCCAGCCACATGCTAGATGAACCACCGTTGGAGATCGAGGAAAACCTGACCTACGAAGTAGAACCCGTCCAAATCCTTGACATATGTGATTAAAATTTTTGGAACAAGAGTATTCCCATGGTAAGGATACTCTGGCATAATGATCAAGTGGAGAAAGAAACGTGGGAGGTTGAGTCAACTATAAGGGGTAGATACACACAACTATTTAATATGTAACAATTTTGAGGACAAAACTCCTAAAAGAAGGGGAGAGTTGGTCAACCTGTCCTTTGGGATCGAAAAAAATCGGGAAAAGAACCGGTATAGATTTATGTGCGAAGAAATGAGTTGATTAATGAATGAAAAATAGTTAACGTGGGAAATTGGAAAATCCCAAGTGACCAAAAATTCACAAAAATAGGAAGAACCGGGAATTGGAATTGATGATAGAACTAGACCAGTTCGGGGTGAACCAGACCTGAACCAAACTGAACCAAGATGAACCATAGTGAACTAGTTCACAAATTCATTATTCTGTGGCTTAAAAATGTCAATTTGGGAAATTGAGACCACCATTAGATAGAAAATGAATTTGGATGAATTTTTAAATTTCAGAAAATCGGTCGAATAGGTTCTGAACCGACCGATTTTTGAATTTTGGACAGTGAACCCAATCAAACCGGACGGTCAATGGTCCGACCAATCAACGGTCAATGATCAACAAATAGATGGTACCCCATCAGCTACCTTGCAAACATGGGCAACCAATGGGAGGCTTCCATATGTCCAATCAATGGACAGCTGGTGCCCCTTCAGCACGCCACGCAAACATGAGGACCCAATGAGAGGCTACCATGTGTCCGGTCAACGACTGATGTGGCAGCCGAGCAAGCACTCCACGTCAGAAAAATTGGCCACATGGTGTGACCACCACATCATCGTCTTTAACCTTTAGATGCCAACAGAGAGAGAGAGAGAGAGAGAGAGAGAGAGTCACTTGAAAAGTTGGAGTCTCCAGTGACTCAAAAATTATTCGATTAGGTCTCCAACGGCTGAGTCTTACACGGGTGGGTAGCTTGAACAGTTGTCGAGCTCCCTATATAAAGAGCACCCCACCATTCATCCTTAGCATCCCATCATTGAGTGAAGAAGAAGAAGACTGCATTTTCTAACGAGCTGCAAACCAGAGCTCCAATGACTGGACATTTCTCAGTCTCCGAAGCCACATTGGGTGTCTTTAGAATCAGGAGGAAGTCCTCTACTTGACCATCACTTCCATTCAGCTTGAGAGCCACCGAAGAGGAGTGAGGAAGCTCAAATAGTACTGCCACTCCTCGGCCAGAAAACTGCTCAGCCCCTTGTAACCACTTCGAGCCTTTCCACGGCCAATTGCAGCCAAACTAGACCCCCTACGCCTCACCTAGAGGTGTCCCGACCTTCCCCGAAGCTATGAAGGTAAGCTCCCTCTGCCGCCCTTCACCAGAAAACACTATTCATGGCTGAATTTTGCAAACACTTTAACACTAAAATTCACACTGACCAGGTCATAATTGAAGTGTGGTTTAATCCAAGAAGAACCCCCGTGATGAGAGCAATACAGTGGTAGCCGAAGCTCCGATCACCAGACCCTCCCTAGTGAAACTACGTTTGAGCTCATTTATGAAACAAATGAAGCAGTTCAGGGCTTAAAATGAAGAGTGAAATGTAAAGGAAGTGGTCCAAATTATGAATGGGGACAATTAACCATGTTTTGATGGTCAATTTAAGGAAATTGAAATTCGTAGGCCAAAATGCAAATTTTGAGAAGTTTGGGCAAATTTGGGATTTTTCGAAAATTGGGGTCGAATGGAAAATTGATAAAATTGAGGGTCTTTTCATGAAATTCCCTCCCAATAGAGGGTCAATTGGGAAAATTGGATAAAATGAAGGACCAATTTGCAAAATTTGAGAATTTGGGGTCAAATTGCAATTTTGGGGCTAAATGGAAATTTTAGAAAATTGAGCGGCCCATGGGCAATTTTGATAAAACTAAGGGCTATAAAAGATAATTGGAAAACTTAGGGATTGAATTGAAGAAAGAGGGGCAATTCAGGACTCAAAGGTAAATTCACAAACCTTAGGGACCAAAGTGTAATTAAGGAAAAATATGATGGCATATATGCAAATGCTCAAAGAGATGTGGTCCCATAGTCCAATACCCTAATGAGGATATTAGTGCCATGTAGGAGCAGACTGCTCGAGCGTCGGCTTCCGAAAAGAGACTGCGAGGCCAGACTTCATTGGGATGACCCTACAAAGATTACTGGGTGAGTGGGAGCTACTATGATGTCTATTCTAGTTGGAATGATGATTCAGCTTTAAAAACTATTTTCTCAGAATTAGCCTCCCCTGATTGGGTGACTCTACTTAAAATATTTGGGAGCAAATTATGGGCTTAGGCTTGCAATGTTAGTGGGTCAAAGGTCGATGGATACGGGCATGGACCCGTCTATAATGAATATGTGATGAATGATGCTAAAAGATCTGAATAATGGGAACTCTATGTGATACCCATCGAGCCAATTCTGAGTTGCCGAGCTTGTTGGGCCAACCCGCTACTCTGCCGAAGTCAGGCCGTCAAACTTGTTGGGCTAATATGCATGGGCCGAAGCTAGGCCATCAAACTTGTTGGGATAATATGCATGGGCCGAAGCCAAGCCAATATATCGTAGTGTTGGAGGGCCAAAGATAAAGGCTGTAATTTAAAAAGATTGTTGATTGTACATGCACTATGATGTTCGGACCATCAAGACACCTGACATGAGGTAGTAATGGACCCAAGGACTATTGGACCACTCAGGGTGCATAAGGGTGGTTCTATCATTCAGTAGATCATGAAGCTCGAGGAAGCTTCCTGCCCACTTAGACCGATGCAGTAGGGGAAATGAGGTATCGTCCCATTACGCAAACAGAGTGAAGTAATCAAGGTTTAAGGGTCGGACTATTGATGTCCACTCAAACTCCAGGTAGAAGCAATGCACCTCTATTAGGATGGATGGTAAAGGAGCTCTGGTCCACAAGTGGCATGGTCGGGGACCGTTCTGCAAACGTGTGATCCCTTCTATGATAGGTGGGTGGTTGTTTATGTGAATTTTATAAATCTGAAAAAGGAACTGGTGAAATTTCAAACAATTAAAATTGTTGAATTGAACCTTACAAAAAGTTTTTTCTCCACTCACTAAGTTGTCGAACTCACACCCTCCCTCTAAATATTTTTAGGAAGGAACACGACTACCCCGGCTTTTTCTCACCAGACCCTAACCCAGGTACAAGAAAATTTAAAAATTTTAGTTTTGTTTAATGTGGTCTTGGGAAAACATGACAGGTATTACGCCTGACTCGGGGATCGGGAGAGTGGTGAGTTGTTCACAGGACCTCAACTAAACTAGGTCGGGGCGTGACAGTGCGAGTGGTCCCAAGGGCACGATTTTCTGAAAATGAAGTAGGCCCAAGGACATGATTTGAAAATCTCACACAAGTGGGCCTAAGACCGATGGAAATAGGTCCAACCCCGTAAATAAGTTTGATTTAAGAACCTATCAATAATGATCACAATCGTATAATGCTTGTTGAAGCTACTATGCCAAAGCTAGGTTGCAGCCTATTGGGCTAGTAGCACAAAGATGAAGGTATTAAATTAAAATACCTTTATATGTGATTGCAATCATATGTAACTGAAGAGATGCCCAGTTTGGGGTAGTATTGGGGTAGATAAATCAAAACACTATCTTGGTATGTCTCGAAGCTCTAGGAGCTTCATGTGCATTGACACTGGAGGGTGGAAAAATGAGGTCTCACCCCTACAATTGGAGCTTTGGAGTACCGATAAGTCTAGGAGATTGGGCATTGGTGCTCACTCAGACAATTGGTCGAGGTTGTAGCCTCACACCAATGTGGTAGAGGTTATAGCCTCTCACCAAGGTGGACGGTAAAGTCGTTCTGGACCACAAGTGGAATAGATCAAGGTTGTAGCCTTTGAGGGTCTGTTTTGTGACTGTTTGATCCCTTCATGGATAAGGGGTGATTGTGTTTGTGTAAAACAAACCTTGATAGGTTTAACAAGTGAAATTCCACCAACTAGGAAGGAACCCACCCTAAGCTTGATAATATAAGTAACGGATTTTATGATAAACCCTTTATTAAAAGATAAGACAAGTTGTAGCTTGCTTATCGTAAATGTTTTTTAAAAAAAAAAAAAGAAACTCTACGTAAGTGCATACCAAATTAGGGACATAAAGTCATGATGTCCGATAAACCCTACTCACTGAGTTGTAGAAATTACCCCCTCCCTTATCCCCTTTCAGGGAAGCTTTTATGCTAAGAAAATTTTATTAAAGGTAGAGGAATAAGTCGGAGTTACCACGTAAAGGTAAAATTTTATTAAATTATTTTGTTAATTTTGTTATGGAAAACATGTGCTTATAAGCCTTTACCTTTCCCAATCTATCTTGGTAGAAATACCAAATTAGTACAGTAAAGGGTGGTGGGTTGATCACAAGGTTCCAACAGAACCGGGTTAGGGCGTGATAGTGTTGATTAATGTATAATTGCTTGTGTGTGATGTTGGGGAAAGCTAAGCATGAATGCATCGAGCTCCCGATAATGTGATGTATGTAGCACCAATACGAGAATGGCCATGAGTACCACGAGTCAGGTTATTCATTTTGTGAATAGCAGTATAGGAGGGATGGGCGGCGTATGACACCTTAGAGGTTGTTCCGTCACTCGAGGGAAAATGGAAAGGAGATCAGGGAGTGCAAAGTGTGATATCTTCCAATATTCCCGAGACACCTAGATGATCTATGGGTACCATCCCTATACACTGTTGTGACAGGACGATGGCGGAATTGAGTCACATGAAAAAGGGGCATGGGCTGGCGAGAGGAAGTTATGCAACCATGACCCCAGGTGTATTGACATCCAACTATGTGGTGACATGTGAGGGTGTCGGTTGCAGTAGAGGGCTCATGACCCTCACACTCCAGTTCTATGTCTGGTATCATCCAAATGAGGTGGTACATTCTAGGGGTAAGATATGTATATATGTGGGGCCTAAGTAGCCCATTTGTGTATAGGCCTTAGTGCCAGCTTGTGTTGGAGAGCTACCATAAGGCTGCTAAGATAGAAGGGTGCCAAGACACCGAGCAGAGAGACGACATAAGTGAAGTGTCATGCCCTGACCCGGTTTGGTCAGATCCCCATGAACAACCCGCCACACTCCTAGTTTATTAAAGGGTTTCCCCTTATTATAAACCGTAAAAAGTAAGACGTCATTTAAACCATTTTCCTAGAATAACGTAAATCAAAACTACATAATATTTTAAATTTATCATATCTGTCTGACAGCCGTCTTAGTTGATGGTCTTTAAGGGTAGGCTTTCTGGAATTTTCTAAAAGGGATATAAGGGAGGGGGTGAGTACAATGACTCAGTGAATGGGTTATTGAAACTTTTAACTTTTAGGAAAAAGACTTGTATTGGAGTGTGCCAAACTCCTTTCTTTAAAAAAAATCCTTTCATATCAAATCTTGATTTTTACCACCATTTGCTTATTAATCATGGTGTGTCATCACTCAACACACATCCTTCATCATGAAGGTCAAACACACATTCGTAGGCTAGCCCGTCCATTGAACCAACTTGTGGCATCGGAGCGACTTTATCGGCTACCTAGATAGAAGTACGTCCACTTCTACCCTCAGAATGAGTGGATGTTCATGACATCTGACCCTCAATCCTGAAATTGATTCTTCGTGTCTGTATGAGGACAGAGACCTCATCCCATCCCCACTCCAGCCTCATGCACTTACTGCTATTCCAAATTTTGCACGGTCACCTAATGCGATGAACTGCCCTTATACTCACGGGCCGTCCAGTGCCCTTAGGATGCATCACTACACCTCATGGGTGTCTTGATGATCCTGTAATCATAGTGCATGTGCAATCAATATTTTCTCATTATGCATATAATCTGTGGTGCCACTAGTCCAACGGCCCTGACTCTTAACTCAACCCGCAATTGTTTGTCTTGACTGATCCGTCGACCTGTAATGTCGCACAGCCGCTAGTTGACTGAGTATGTTGGTCCTATCTTGGTACCATGGTCAAACAATTCCTTTATTTAAAGTTTTATGGCATATAACTCATGTTTGTTTACGAGCTCCTGGTCGTACCAATTGGCCTTGGGCCCATTGTACATGATTTTCAAAATCGGGCATATTAACCCCCAAGTTCCAAAACTGAGGCCCCCGGCCTATAAGAGCTATTTGAGCTCCCGTTAAGAAGGTCTCCCAAATAGTTTAAGCATTGGCACACAGTCAGGGGAGAGCACTTCCGAAAAAATATATTTTCAATTGTCCATTATACCGACCGGGTATAAGGACATCTCCGCTCATAACCGATGAATGGGTTTTCAACTTCCTTTGAGGAAGTTTCATCATACCAATCGAGTATGATCTACTTACAATCGGTAAGTAGTTTTTCCGTATGGTTTTCACATCACTCTTCTAAGTTGTGATATTTAAAATACCACATAATAGTGGGTTTTCATTCCGATATGCTTATCATTCCCCACCGGGTATGAAAATCCCACTCGCAACCGGTAAGTGGTTTTTAACTTTAAGTTATGCTCATCATCCCAACTGGGTATGACGTTAGTAAGCCTACTCACCTGTTGATACAATGAATTACACTAGACCGGTTCTTTGTATTCACGCGAGCTTGTCCTTGCTGACATTCCCGGTACTTCGTGTTCATACAAGATATGAACATCTCGATTCATTATCCTTCAGCCTAATAGCCATCATTCATTCCAAATGAATGAGAAAACTAAACTTTTATTTATTTGCAATTAGGTCCCTAAAGTTATTTCTCTTTAACATTAGGTCTCTAATGTCGGTTTTCCTCAAATTGAGTCCCGAAACTTTTAAAATTTATCATAGAACCTCAATTTATTTCATTTCACAAAAAGGGGTTTAATTTCCTAAATTTCCAATTTGGTCCCCCAACTTTTCCAAAATTACCATTTTGTCCTTCCTTTACAAAAATGGTAAATTTTACCCCAAAATTCTAAAATTCCTCAATTGGCCCTCTAAATTTTTTATCACGCCCAATTGATCCTCAATTTTAGGAAATTGCATCTCAATCCTTTGAATTTTCGAAAATCCCCAATTTTCCCCCAATTCTAACTTTTTAACACAACCAAATTTGATTTCATCAAATTGACCGATCAAACATTACCAATTGTTGAAATTGAAGTGGAAGTTGAGTTTCTATATGTTCATATGATTCTTTAGCAAATTGAATCGCAAGTTTTAATGTTGGGATGATCTCAAATGAAGCTTCACCGGAAAATGAACTGTAGAGAGAGAAAGCTTCGATTACTCACCGGTGAGGGCACGACGATCCAAGCTTTCAATCTGGGTAGATAGCTCTCGTCCTAAGGTTTATCCTAGAATCAAGAATCACATCAATTGATTCCGAATTGAGTTAGAATTTCATCATCAAAATTCTGTTGGTTCTCTCTCTAGTACCAACTGAAAATTGTAGAGGGAAGCCGAATTGGCTTACCTTTCAATCCTAATTCGGATGTGGGAGGGCTGAGGAAGTGTTGGGAGGGCTTGGTTTGGCCTGAGGAGGGCTCAAATTGGCCAATTTTATCTTGGCCAAAATGGGGCAGCTTCGGTCCACCGGAGCTACTTCACTATTCCATCATGCCGGCGCTTCTTCAATGATTCTCAGATTGACTGGAGTTTGCAATCAGATAGCTAACTTTTCCCCGATTCTATAAAGCCCGACCTCTCCTTCTGATGTTAAGAAAAATGCTCAAGTCGAAGCTCTGGTTCGAGCTTCACCGGGAAATGGAGCAGTAGAGAGAGAGAGAGAGAGAAGTGTTTAGGTGTGAGAAGAATGAATGGGATCACGCACTACTCTCGGGCAAGCACGCTTAACTTCAGAGTTTTTATGGGATCTCGTTCACTTGAACCGATTTGGTTTTTCTCTTCTAATTTGTCTTAAGTTTCTTTTCCAAGGTTTAATGAACCCTTTGGATCACCCAGAAGTTGTAAATATCCAAATTGCTTATTCCAAAATGATCGGATTTTTAAACCAGCTTGATTTTCTTACTCGGTTTAACCGGTTCTTTTCCCAGTTTTCCTTAACTCAAAAGTGCGAGGTTTACAACTCTCCCCTCCTTTAGGAGTTTTGTCCCCAAAACTTAATTAGCAACCTTGCATGAGGAACCATTTTCTTTGTTGTCCATTTATTATTTGCTTAACATGCAAACTCTTCTCTTATTCTTTCAATTAGCCCTTTTTACCTCCTTCACTTAAGGGATTTCTTTTCCTTTATATTATTTACTCCCTCCGTGGAGTTTATCATAACTAGACATACCTTACTTCAGGGTATATTCTTAGATTCACATCTTTCTTTACTTAGAGCAACATTTTTCCTTTTGAGGTCTTATACTCAGGATTTGGGAGTTCCAAGGTACCTAACCATTCCCGTGTCTAATTAACCTCTTGGTTGTTGAAACCCTTAGTCCGATGTCCTTTAGAGCATTACGTACCTATTTTCACGGATTTCCTTGACCTCACCTTTTCGTCCTATTTCGACTCTTCCTTCATCCATTGCTCATTACAATTCAGTCCAAATTTTAGGTTTGACATTATCATTTTTACTAACTGACTCTTCCTTATTTTGAGTCACGTTTTCCTCAGGGATGTTGGGTTTACCTGCCCTTTACAGCATGACGTTTTCTAGATCTTGTCTCTATGTCCATTAGATTTATAGAACACCTCTTTTAGGATTATTTCTAACTTTCCAATCTCTCAGGGATTGTATAACTTCATCCCTCTTTTCTTTTGGTAGTATTCCTCGACTACCTTTACCATTGTCCACATCAACTTATAAAACGGTGTTGTTTCTCCTTACCCACTTGTCTTTTTTCAACTTCCTTATTGAGTATTTCTGGTTCCAATTATTTGATTTTCAGATGTTTACTATCATGCTGGGATTCATCCTTTCTTAGGTCCATCCTCAATCCCAATAACATCCTTTACTCAAGGATTTCCTTTGGCCTTAATCCACTCTTACTTGTTCATAATCATTTCATAGTTAATTATTCTCGTTTGACCCTTTTCAGTCTATTGTTTTGTTTGGGGAGTTCCCTTTTTACGATTTCATTCTCTAATATATCCCTCTAAGTAGAGACTTTCGTTCTAGGAGCTACATGCTCAACCTTCTTACCATTCCTTAAAGGTTTCTTTATCCCTTTCTTTGCACCCTTATCTATGTTAGGACGTCTATTTACTTGGGATCCTTCTCCATCCACAACTTTTGTTTTATCCCTTATTCCTTACATAGGATACTTCCGATTATTGGTTTTATTTTGTGCATTCCACACTATGCTCGGTCGTCCACTCTTGAAGCTTCATATGCGCGTGTGGATTATGACACATCTTACCAATTGTGGTTATTCTTCCTTAGCCACATCTTATTTGGAGGATTTACTTTCCCAACGTTTCTCAAACATTCTTTACTTTATTACCTTAGTATAGGTTGTCCACTCATTCATACTTGTCACAACATCTTTTAATGCTAACTCGTTAACATATTTCCATTTAAGGAGGGTTTACATCCTCCTTGTTTCAAAATGTCTTGTTCATCCTTCGTGAGCCTCACATAACTGTCTCAAGACTTTAAATTAGAAATCTGCTTTAATGATTTTCCTTTGTTCTTCTTTTTCCAATGTTTTGGCCTTTTCACTTCTCCCTTCTTTGTCGTGGTTTAAATCCATGGTTCTCTCGGAGACTAGTTCTTTAACTGTCTCTTTCTCTCCATTTCTCTGGTCCAATCGTCCGGGCAACTGTATCGCTTGTTCTTCATGCCCATTCTATTGTCCTTCATAGAATGTAGTCTTTACTACATCTTAGGATTTTGTTTAATCTCTTTGGTCATCCCGTTGCTACTAGTTTCTTCTTTCTACTTGGTTCTCTTGAAATTATTGTTTGGTTCTCATGCTTTGTTCAACCAGGTCACATTGGACCATCACGATAATTCCTTTCTTTGAAACATTTCCTAATTAAGGGTTGATTCCTTGCACTCCACATTATTTCCATCTGCCCATCAATAATTCCTTCAAGGGTAGTTGGTCGTATGCATCCCTCCAAGATTTAATTTCATAGTGCATTTCTTTACGGAGTGTTCAAATCTTCCTTATTTCAAGATTTCTTAACAATTATGTTAGAGGCTTGCCTATTCTTTTCTTGGCTTGAGTTTGGTCATTCGTTTGGCCTTTGGTCCTTCTTTTCTTGTGTATTTGGCCTTTCCACCCCTCTCTTCTTTGTTGGAACTCAAATTATGGTTTTCCCGTGTATTAGTTCGTTAACTACCTCGCCTCCACCATTCCTTTGGTCTAAGTTTCTTCGGGCAGTTGTTTCTTGAGTACTCATGTCCTTAACGTCCATCTCAATGACCTCTTTTTTTTTAGGGTGTAGTCCTTTCTACCTCTTAGTCTTCCTTAGGCTATCATTTATTTTCTTTGACTATTTTGTTGTCATGGTTTGCTTACTTCTGCTATGTTGCTCCAAATCTCCAATTTGACTTCTCTACTTTTTCCAAAGGAAGTCGTACTTGAAATCCCAAGACATCCCATTTGTCTTCTCTTGTGGATGCACTCCCTCCTTTTCTCCTAAATTATGGGAGATTTCTTCTTTAAGGGAAAGTTCTCTTCAGCTACTTTTTGTTTTATTTATGGATTTATCGAGGTCCTACCTTCAACCCTTTTTTCTTCCTGCCACTTTGCTATGATCTCAAAAATTTTCCTCTTGTCTATGGCTGAAACTACAAGTGGGAGTTGAGTTCCTTGGGATGGTATCCTTTCGAATTTCCTATAGTTGTGGGGTGTTTATTCTTGGAAAATATTGTCCCGACTCCTGGCGATGTGGGACAGCTTTTCACTTCGTGTCCTATTCCCCTATAGGTTAACTTAATTCCTGTCCTTTGTAGGGTTTGGCACTTCTCCACACAGTGTCCCTATCATTCATGCTTATAATTGCATGAACATAAGTGGTTCCCTCTAGCATTTTTCTAGGGACTTGTTAGTTTTGGTGCACCTTCGTCCTTAAGTCTGGATACCGTGAGAGTTTTTCTTTTTGGATTATTCCTTAAAGATCACATCATTTGAGGGACAGGGTTTTTAGGATGTTGGAGTACTTCATTAATAGAGTAGTACAGTATGTTGGGGGTTTTGGCCCTATTACAGAAAATGGTCACCAAATAACTAGGGAGCTACGGGATTCTTGGTAAGCATCCTCCTATATAAGGTTATATGCCCCCTTTTATGGCTTCACGCTTGGCTTCCTTTATACTTAGAGTTGTGACCTCAATCAATAGGTCCAGTCACCATTCTCCGAGATACTTTCTCATTTGGTATTTTGTGATTTCGGCCATGCTTCAGGCATTTGGGAAACTTCTAGAGTTGTCTTCCTACGAAGATAGGGTGAGTACAACGACTTAGTGAATGGGTTTTTACAACTTTTAACTTTTAGGAAAAAGACTTGTATTGGAGTATACTAGACTCCTTTCTTTAAAAACACCCTTTCATATCAAATCTCAATTTTTACCACCATTTCCTTATAAATCAAAAGTGCATCATCACCCAACAAACATCCTTCATCATGAAGGTCAAACACACATTCGTAGGCCAGCCCATCCATTGAACCCACTTGTGGCATCGAAGCGACTTTACCGACCACCTAGATAGAAGTACGTCCATTTCTACCCTGAGAATGAGTGGATGTTCGCGACATTCAACCCTCAATCTCGAAATCGATTCTTCATGTTCGTATGAGGATAGACACCTCATCCCGTCCCCACCTCGGTCTCATGCACTTAGTGCTACTCCAAATTTCGCACGGTCACCTGGTACAACGAATTGCCCTTATACTCACGGGCCGTCCAGTGCCCTTAGGATGCATCACTACACCTCATGGGTGTCTTGATGATCCTGTAATCATAGTGCATGTGCAATCAATATTTTCTCATTATGCATATAATCTGTGGTGCCACTGGTCCAACGGCCCCGACTCTCAACTCAACCCGCAATTATTTGTCTTGACTGGTCCGTCGACCTGTAATGTCGCACAGCCGCTAGTTGACTGAGTATGTTGGTCCTATCTTGGTACCATGGTCAAACAATTCCTTTATTTAAAGTTTTATGGCATATAACTCATGTTTGTTTACGAGCTCCTGGTCGTACCAATTGGCCTTGGGCCCATTGTACATGATTTTCAAAATCGGGCATATTAACCCCCAAGTTCCAAAACTGAGGCCCCCGGCCTATAAGAGCTATTTGAGCTCCCGTTAAGAAGGTCTCCCAAATAGTTTAAGCATTGGCACACAGTCAGGGGAGAGCACTTCCGAAAAAATATATTTTCAATTGTCCATTATACCGACCGGGTATAAGGACATCTCCGCTCATAACCGATGAATGGGTTTTCAACTTCCTTTGAGGAAGTTTCATCATACCAATCGAGTATGATCTACTTACAATCGGTAAGTAGTTTTTCCGTATGGTTTTCACATCACTCTTCTAAGTTGTGATATTTAAAATACCACATAATAGTGGGTTTTCATTCCGATATGCTTATCATTCCCCACCGGGTATGATATAAAAATCCCATTCACAACTGGTAAGTAGTTTTTAGCTTTAAGTTATGCTCATCATCCCAACTGGGTATGACGTTAGTAAACCCACTCACGCGTTCATGTAGTGAATTCCACTAGACTGGTTCTTTGTATTCACGCAAGCTTGTCCTTGTTGGCATTCTCGGTACTTCATGTTCCTACACGATATGAACATCTCAATTCATTATCCTTCAGCCTAATAGCCTTCATTCATTCTAAATGAATGAGAAAACCAAACTTTAGTTAGAATTTCATCATCAAATTCATCATCCATATCGGCCTAATCTCTTCAATTGATGTCTAATTGAGTTAGAATTTCATCATCAAAATTCTGTCGGTTCTCTCTCTAGCACTAGCCGAAAATTGTAGAGTGGAGCCGAATTGGCTTACCTTTCAGTCCTAATTCGGCCGTGGGAGGCTGAGGAATTGTTGGGAGGGCTTGGTTTGGCTTGAGGAGGGCTCGAATTGGCCGATTTTAGCTTGGCCAAAATGGGGCAACTTCGGTCCGTCAAAGCTGCTTCACTGTTCCATCATGTCGGCACTTCTCCAGCAATTCTCAGATTGATTGGAGTTCTATCAGATAGCTAACTTCTCTCCAGTTCTAAAGGGCCCGACCTCTCCTTCCGAGGTTTAGAAAAATGCTCAAGTTGAAGCTCTGGTTTGAGCTTCACCTGGAAATGGAGTAGTAGTAGTAGAGAGAGAGAGAGAGAGAAGTGTTCAGGTGTAAGGAGAATGAATGGGATCTCGCACTACTCTCGGAAAAGCACGCTTAACTTCAGAGTTCTCATGGGATCTTGTTCACCTGAACCAATTTCATTTTTCTCTTCTAATTTGTCTTAAGTTTCTTTTCCAAGGATTAATGAACCCTTTGGATCAACTAGAAGTTGTAAATTTCCAAATTAATTGTTCCCAAATGATCAGGTTTGTAAACCGGCTCAGTTTTCTTACTCGATTTGACCAGTTCTTTTCCTGGTTTTCCTTAACTCAAAAGTGCGGGGTTTACATGAAGTGTCAGTTGTGAGAAGAGAGGCTTGGGGCCTTCCACATCCAGCTCCCAGCCAGGAATCACAAGAGTGACAACCCAAATTTTGGGCGTGTGATTGTTTGCCTTAGGGCCATGAGTTTCCCAAGTTTTTATAAATGCATAAGTTGTCGGGTCAAGGCACGGTTGTGAGTAACTCGAAAGTCTTGCCCATGCGTAGGTCATGCTCTTGTGCGGGACTAAGTCCTTGTCTTTGCATTTAATGAGTTAGAAGTGTAAAACTAAAAAGGGGAGACTGAGGATGACCCCGCCGTAGCTTAGACTACGAGCCTGATAGGCCCAGACTCACATCTCAAGGGGTGTAAGTAAACCACGGAACTCGTAGGGTTAAATACGAGTATAGAGAGTAGGATATCCTACTAGGTGGTTTTTGAGAAAGATATTAGCCGTAAGTCATGTAAAACCCGTACTTTGGAACCAAAGAAAACTGGGAAAAAAATTGGTATAGGTTTATACAAGAAGAAACAAGTCGTTAAATGAACAAAAAATAGCTAACGTGGGAAAATGGAAATTTTCAAGTGACCAAAAATTCACAAAAATTACAAGAAAGAACCGGGAAGTGGAAATGAGGAGAGAACCGAACTGGTTTGAGGTGAACTGAACCCAAACAGGACCAAACCAGCGTGAACCATAGTGAACCGGTTCACAAATTCATTTTTCTAAGTGGCTTCAAAAGGTCTATTTGTAAAATTGAGACAACCATTAAATAGAAAATGAATTCAAATGAATTTAGAAATATTTAAATTTGAGAAAAACGGCCGAACCTGGTCTGAACAAGCCGATTTTTTAATTTTGGACAGCGAACCCATTCGGACCGGACCAGTCAACGGCCAACTGATGCCACGTTAGCTTCCACGCAGACACGAGCAACCAATGGGTGGCTGCCAAGTGTCTAATCAACGGACAACTGAAACACGGTCAGCACGCCATGTAGACACGAGTAGCCAATGAGAGGCTGCTACGTGTATGGTCAATGGGTCAATGGCCAATGCGTTGGCCGAGCTGGCACTCCATGTTAGAAAAACTTACTAATCACAGTGTGCCACGTGGCATGACCAACACGTCATCATCTTCAACCTTCAGACCTTGATAGAGAAGAGAGAGAGAGAGGGAGTTGCTAGAAAATTTGGAGTCTTCGGTGACGAAAAAAATGCTCCGGTCATGTCACCGAAAGCCGAGTAAAAAAAGAGCACCCCTCATTCGTTCTTAGCATCTCACAATCGAGTGAAGAACAAGAAGAGTACACTTTTCAGTGAGCTGCGAACCAGAGCTCCAGCAACAGGACTTTTCTCAACCTTTAAAGCCACATTGAGTGTCTTTGGAATTAGGAGGAAGTCCTCTACACAACCACACCCCTTGTCGCTCACTTCGAGCCCCCCTCCTCCCTCCCCCCAGCCAATTGCGGCAAAGCTATACCCCCTGAATTTAAATACACGAAGAAGTTCAATTCCTCAATTTAATGCCCAAACAAGGACATTCATGCCATGTAGGAGTAGACTACTCGATAGCTAGATTCTGGAAGAGAAACCGCAAGTCCAGACTCCACCGGCGCGACCCCGCCAAAATCACCGGGTGAGGGGAACCGCTAGTGTCCATTCCGTTGGAATGACGACTCAACTTTGAAAACTATTTTCTTAGAATTAGCCTCCCCTGACTAGGTGACTCTGCTTAAAATATATGGGAGCTAATTCTAGGCTTAAGCTCAAGATGCCAGTCAACCCAATGCTGATGGATACAGACATGGACTTGTCCAGAATAGACATATGAGATATGATGCTAAAAGTCCTGAATAAGGGGAACCATGCATGATACCCATCGAGCTAAGCTGAGTTGTCAAGCTTGTCGGGCGTAACCGCTGCTCTACCGAAGCTAGGTCATCGAACATGTTGGGCTAGTATGCTTGGTGGGTCGAAGCCAAGCTGACAAATTGTTTGCTAGAGGGCCAAAGATAAAGGCTATAGTTGAAAAGATTGTTGATTATGCATACACCATGGTGTTCGGGCCATCAAGAAACTTGGCATGAGGTAGTGATGGTGCCAAAGGACTGCTGGACGACCCAGGGAGCATAAGGGCGATATCGTTCTTCAGTAGGTCATGAAGCCGAGGAGCTTCCTACTCATGAAGACCAAGGCAGTAGGGGAAATGAGGTCTCATCCCACTGAGCGGACATGGAGAAGTAATGAGGGGTTTGATGTTTCAGACTATTGATGTCCACCCGAACTCTGGGTAGAGGCAATATCCCTCTATCAGGGTGGATGGTAAAGGTGCTCTGATCCACAAGTGGTGCAGTCGAGGACCATTCTGTCAATGTGTGATCCCTCCTATGATAGGAGGGTGGTTGCTAATTTGAGAAACCCAAGAAGAAAATGTTAAATTATCAAACAATTGAAATTGTTAAGTTGAGCCTTCATAAAATAGTTTTCTCCCACTCACTGAGTTGTCAAACTCACCCCCTCCCTCTACACATTTTCAAGAAGGAACGCAACGGTACCAGTTTTTCTTCCCTAACCCCCGAACCAGGTACACAATATAAAAGTTTCAATTTTGTTTATTGATGTCCAGGGAAGACTTGATATGTAAAACTCCTGAATCTCTTGATCTCCCTGAGGAGTCCCTCTTCGAGACTCAAGAGAGTGGCGGGTTGTTTCCCTCAACCTCGGTCAAACTAGGTCAGGGTGTGACAACTTTGGTGGTATCAGAGCCTGTGTTTTCCTAGATACATTATCAAGACTTTATGACATAAATACTAATTAAAGAAAAATTATAACCCAGCTATGGCACCCAAGAGAGGACTCAAAAGAACAAGAGCGGTAACTGTCGATTCCGCTAGAAACCCCCTCCCGAAGGTAGAATTCCTAGGCTACTTCAGCCCCACAGGGTATCAACGCCGAACACCAATGACTGTATGAGGAATTCACCAAGGTGTTTGGGGAACCCCAACTCAGTGACAAACCCCATCTGAACTCTGAGTCTTAGACCCACCCAGAGTAGGTACAGTCCCAACCCCTTTCCGCACCCATTCTACCTATCTTCGACATCCCCAAGTACTTGAAGATGCTTCGACAATTGGGGTGCAAGCCCTTTTATGGGGAGAAGGAAGTCGGGGCTGCCATGGACTAGTTGGAAAGCCTCAAAAAGTTTATGGGTATCATCAAGATACCCTCGGAGAGATGGTTACACTAGTTGAATTCTTCCTGGAGTCCGAGACAAAGAGATGGTGGGATAACACCAGGAGCCTCTTCTCAACCCCACCTACCTAGGATGAGTTTGAAGAAAGGTACTTGGAAGAATGACTGGCTCCCCACCTCATCAACAAAAAGAAGGTGGAATTATTTCAACTCCACTAGGGAGCTCACTCAGTCTCAGAGTATGAGACCAATTTCAACGAACTACAACCCTTCGCCCCAACCTAATAGAACCTGCCGACCTCTACTAGAAATTCATTGACGGTCTCAACATGGATATTAGAGACCGAATGGAGATTTTGGGATGCCTCACCAACTTAGCCGCCATAGTGGGCATGGTCCATGAATGCGAGCAGTTGGTCTAGACGAGGTGTCATCAAATGGAAATGGGCAAACGTTGGGAGGACCGAGGACCGGGCAGCAGAGGAGCCCCAAGGGAACTGAGTCAGCCCCGATGGAGGAACCCACCAAGATTTCCCCAAAGGGAGAAGGGCCACCATGGCTCTAGGGAGAGAGACGCACTCCCTCTAAAGAGAAGCCCTATTGCCCCGATGCTAGAAAAACCATGAGGGAGCATGTATAACGTGGTACGGGTGCAAGCAATTCAGACATTACATGTAAACCCCATTCCTAGATAATAAGAAAAACCAGGAAAAGAACTGGTCATTTTCAAAGAGAGAATCAAGTCGATTTATGAACCGTAGCAAATAGAGAAAGGGTAAATTGAGAAATTTATAGATTTTGAGTGACCTAAAGAGTCACAAATGTCATGAGAAAGGACATTAGGATGAATTGGAGGTGAAAACCAAACTGGTTCAGGTGAACCAAACCTAAATCGAATTGAACCGGTTTGAACCACTATTGAACAGGTTGCTAAATTCATTTTTCTAGGTGGCTTGGAAAATTCAAATTGGAGAATTGAAGCCACCATTGGATAGATAATGAATTTAAATGAATTTACAAATTTTTAATTTTGAAAAACTCGGTCGAATTGGGACTAAATCGGTAAATTAAAGCATTGGACCCAGTTCGGACCGGTCTGGTCCGATTCGAAACAATATCATCTTCTTCCTTCATAAGATAATACTATTCACTCATCAGAAAATCGAGTAGCATCAATAAAGATGAAAAGTCTCCGGCCAGGCAATTTCAAGTAATGAATGACAGCCATAAAGGCACCAATCAAATGACCAAGAAGTTCTCGAGCTTCCTATATAATGAGCTCCTCTTCATTCATCCTCCTCACACCTGAAAACTCCTCTCTCTCCCTATTGCTCCATTTTCTGGTGAAGCTCAAACAAGAGTTCTAACTTTGGCATTTTTCTGAGCCAAAGAAGGCAAGGTAGGGTTCATTAGATTTAGGGAGAAGTTAACTACCCAACGGTAGTCTCCATTTAATCCGAGGGTCACCGGAGAAACGCCGACGTGATCGAACAGTGAAGCAGCTCTAGTGGACCGAAGCTGCCCCATTTTGACCGAGCTAAAAGCGGCCAATTTGAGCCCTTCTCAGGCCAAACCAAGCTCTCCCAACACTTCCATAGCCCTCATACGACTGAATTATAACTAAAAGGTAAGCCAATTTGGCTCCCCTCTATAATTTTCGGTCAGAGTTAGAGAAAGAACCGGCAAAAGTTCACTGATCAAATTCTCTGTCAATTCTGCATGAATTGATGTGATTCTTGATCCTAAGAGGAACCTCATGACAAGAGCTATCTGCTTAGATCAAAAGCTCGAACTGTCGCACCCCCGACGATAAGCTTTCGAAGCTTTCTCTCTCTAAGTCCAGTTTTCCGACGAAACTCTATTTGAGCTCAAATCAGATCCAAATGACACAATTCAATGTTCCATTGAATCGTGTGGTAGTGTAAGAACTCAATTTTACCTTCAATTTCAACAATTAACCTCGTTTGATCGGTTAATTTGACGAAATTAAATTCGGCCAGTGTGAAAGGGGGAAATTAGAGGAAACGTTTAGGGGAAATTGAGGATTTTGCAAATTCGAGGAACTAAAGTGCAATTTTCCAAATTTGAGGGCCAATTAGGCATAGAAAATATGTTTGAGGACCAATTGGTCAATTTTTGGAATTATTGGGGTCAAATTTGCCATTTTTGTGAAGTAGGGGCAAAATGGTAATTTTTGAAAAGTTGGGGACCAAATTGGGAATTTGAAAAAATTGAACCCCTTTTAGTTATTTTGAATAAATTGAGGTCCCAAAATAAATTTTATATGTTTCGGGACTCAATTTGAGGTAAAATTGGTATTAGGGACCTAAAGTTAAATAAAATTAACTTTAGGGACCTAAATGCAAATAACTAAAAGTTTGGACATTTTATTCTTTTGTGATGAATGAAGGCTATTAGGCCAAAGAATTATGAACAAGGATGTTCATATCATGTAGGAACATGAAGTACTGGGTATGCCAGTAAAGACAAGCTTGCGTGGAGGCAAAGGGTCGGTTTAGAGGAATTCATTGCATTATCGGGTGAGTGGAAATTTTCACATCATACCCGGTTGGGATGATAAGTACATCGGAATTTAAAAACCACTACTAAGTGGCATTTTAACATCACACCTGGATGGGTGATGTGAGAAAATACGTGAAAAAACTACTTAGCGGTTGTAAGTATATCACACCCAGTTGGTATGATGAACTTCCTAGAAGGAAGTAGAAAACTCACTTATCGATTATGAGCGGAGATGTCCTCACGCCTGGTTGGTGTGATGGACAGGTGAAAAAAAATATTTTTTCAGAAGTGCTCTCCCCTAACTATGTGTCACTCCTTAAACATTTTGGAATACCTTTTATACGTAGCTCGAATAGCTGAGATAGGTCGGAGGCCTCAGTTTTGGAACATGGGGGCTAAAATGCCCGATTTTGAAAATCTCGTACAATGGGCCCAAGGACAGTTGGCACAAGCAAGAGCTCATAAACAAACATGATGTTAAGCCATGAAAACTTTAATGAATGATGTGATTTGGCTATGGTACCAAGACAAGACCGACATACTCGATGGACTGGTGGTAGTGTGACAAGATAGGTCGACGAACCAATCGAGGCAAATAGTTGCTGGACGAGTTTAGGGTCGGGGTCGTTGGACCAATGGCACCAAAGATTAAATGGCTTATGTGAAAAATTATTGTTTTGTGCATGCACTAAGGTTCGGGACCATCAAGACACCTAAGAGGGGTAGTGATGCATCCTAGGGGCTATTGGACAACATGGTGGAGATAAGGGCAGTTCGTTGTGCCAACAGTCACAGAAGCTCGATGTAGCTTCATGCACATGAGACCAAGGTGGGGTCAGGATGAGGTCTTTGTCCTCATACGGATACGGAGTTTTCTTTTCAAGTTTGAGGGTCACATGTCGCGTACATTCACTCATTCCCAAGGTAGAAGTGGACAAGCTTGTATCCAGGTGGTCGGTAAATTTGCTCCATCGCCACAAGTGAGTGTAGTGGACGAGTTTCCCTACGAATGTGTGATCCCTTCATGGTGAAGGGCATGTGTTGATTGTTAAACACACCGAATGTGGTTAATGAGGAATAATGGTTTTGAAAACCGAGAAATTGAGGAAGAAATGGTTTTAAAGAAAATAAGGAGTCTAGCACACTCCAATTCAACCTATTTTTCTGAAACTCATATTTCAAACACCCATTCACTAAGTTTACGAACCCACCCCCTTCCTTTACCCCTTTTCAGGAAACTGAGGGAAAATTTGACCTAAAGACTTTCAGCTAGCTAAATCTACAAGACATGTATGTAAGTTCAAATTTTATGCAGTTTTGATTAATGTTCTTCTGGGAAAGTTATAGGTTTAAAGGATGCCTTACTCCTCACGGTTTAAAGAAGGGGAAAACCCTTAATAAACTGGGAGAGTGGTGTGTTGCTCACAAGAATCCGACCAAACCGGGTTGGGGCATGACAACTTGAGTGGTATCAGAGCCTGATTCCTTGAATACATTATCAAGACTAGAGAACATAGTAACTAATAGGGGTGATTTTAAAATTTTCATAATGGCTCCCAAGAAAGGAACCAAGAGAACTAGAGTCGTAGTCTCCAACACTGGCCAACCACCCCTACATGTGGAAACTCCCTGAGGAGGCCAGACAACCCCACTTGGATTGAGCTTGGAACACTAGAGGTTATATGAGGAGTTCACCCGTGTATTTGGGTAGCCTAACCTCGTCCTTGAGGCAGGCACCAACTCTCGGGTTGAACCAGAGGAAGTACATCCTCCTCCTATTAAACATCCCCCTCCAGTAGACATTCCCAGAAATCTCAAGACTCTCCATCAACTAGGGTCTAAGCCTTTCCTTGGAAAGAAAGATGTTGGTGTCGCCATGGATTGGCTGGAAAATGCAAAGAAGCTAATGGGAATCGTCAAGATACCACTAGAGGACATGGTGATCTTGACAAATTTCTTCCTAGAGGGAAGTGCCAAAAGGTAGTGGGACAATGTCCGAAACCTGCATACCTCTACCCCCACCTGGGAGCAATTTGAGGAGAGGTACGTGAAGGAGTATCTGGCTCCTCATTTGATTAACGAGAAGAAGCAGGTTTTCCTCCAACTTCGGCAAGGGCTTAACTCCATATCGGAGTATGAAACAAAATTCAACGAGTTAAAACCCTTTGCTCCAGACATGGTTGGGCTAGCAGATATATGCTAGCGGTTCGTGGATGGTCTCAACATGGACATATGAGACTGTATGGGAGTACTAGGACGCCCCACGGACCTAGTGGTGGTAATTAGTATGGCTCATGAGTGTGAGCGACTGATGTAAATCCAACATTGTCGGATGGAGAAGACGACCCAGAAGGAGGATAAGGGTCAAAACCGTCAAGGAGGATGAAAAGAGCATAATGGTCCAAGATGGGGAAATAGGGTGGCATTTCAAAAGAGAAAGGACATGCCACCACCTTCCCAAAGAGTAATCCCCACCTTGCCCTAAAGAAACCCTCGTTGTCCTAGGTGCCAAAGGCACTATGGAGGAGCATGCTTGACCTACTTTACATGTGGACAAGTGGGGCACTTTGCAAAGGAATACCCCACTCTAAGGGAGAACAAGCAAAGGAATACGGTTTAACCACCACAAGGGAACCCCAGGAATCCCAAGCCAGACGCTTCAGCCAGAGTACTAGCTAGGCTATACAACCTCACCCAAGAAGAGGCTAGGAAAGACCCTAGTACTGTAGTGGGGTATTGGCAATTATGGGGACAATAGGTCTATGCCCTCTTTGACTCAGGAGTTGAGAGATCCTTCATCAAAGAGGACTTAATTCCAATTATACCTCTAGAATAAAGTCTCAACATCCTCACGCCCTTAGGAGAAGGGTTAAATAGGAACAAACAATTAAAGGGATGTGAGATAAAGATTGGAGGAATTAAACTCGAGGCAGATTTGATTCTGTTGCCTCTAAGGGAGGTAGAAGTGATCCTTGTGATGGATTGGTTAAGTAACTATCAGGCCAGGATGGACTGTGGAGAGAAGACAGTGACCTTCTACACTCACGAGACAAACGGGCTGAAATTCTAAGGAGACCGAAGGAAGGGTGAAGTACAGATGGTATCCCATATGAAAGCCTAAAAGATGATACAAAAAGGCTGTACGGCTTTCCTGTCCATGGTTATCAATGAAAAGTCTAAAGAGAAGAGACTCGAAGACATTCTAGTGGTTAAACACTATCCAAAATATTTTCAAAAGAACTACTTGGACTACCTTCTAGTCAACAAGTGGAATTCACCATAGAAATTATTCCAGGAACAAACCCCATATCCCAAGCCCCTTATCGCATGGCTCTAGTGGAACTGAAGGAATTGAAAGAGCAACTAGACAAACTATTAGAGAAGGATTTTATACATCCTAGCCAGTCTCCATGGGGTGCACCAATCCTATTTGTGAAGAAAAAGGATGGGAGTATGAGACTGTGCATAGATTATAGAAAGTTGAATCGGGTCACCATCAAGAATAGGTACCCACTTCCACGGATTGATGACCTATTCGACCAACTAAAAGGATCAGCCTATTTCTCCAAGATAGACCTTCGATCGGGCTATCACCAACTCAGGATCCCAAAGAAGGACATTCCTAAGACGACATTTCGATCATGATACGAACATTACGAGTTTAGAGTGATGCCCTTTGGATTAACAAATGCCCCTATAACCTTCATGGATTTAATAAGGAAATGGTGGTAAAACCTGAGAGTTTAAATGAAATAATTTTTTAAAGAAAGGAGTTTGGCACACTCCAATACAACTCTTTTCCTTAAAGATATTTTTTTAAATAACTCATTCACTGAGTTGTCGTACTCACCCCCTCCTTTCTATCCCTTTTTTAGGAAAAGGAAAAATGACTAAAAATAATACCGAGCCTTACCCTCTATCAGGTATGTTTAAATTTCATTAAGCTTGCATTTTATTGGATATATGTCTTCCAGGAAACAAGGTCGAAATTACGCCTGGCTCATCTCGAGTTAAAGTCGAAGGAAACCCCTCTTGAACCGAGAGAGCGGCAGGTTGTTCACGAGGATCCAACCAAACAGGGTTGGGGCGTGACAGACCACCCTAGAAGCTGGCCTGATTTCTCTTATACTAAGAGAAGTAGAAGTCATTTTGGGGATGGACTGGTTAAGCACGCATCCAGCTCAAGTAGACTATGGAAATAAGAGAATAACCTTCCAGGCCCCTAGAAAGGAATAAGTTATATTTGAAGGGGACAAAGGAAGAACCAGAGTACATCTAGTGTCCTGTATGGAAGCTCAAAACTTACTACAAAAAGGATATAAGGTATTCCTCGCACAGATCACTTGCAAGGACTCACCGGAAAAAGTACTAGAGAGATTCCAATAGTCAACCATTATCTGAAAGTTTTCCCGAAGGAATTACTTGGCTTACCCCTGGACCCTCAGCTAGAATTCGTAATTGAAGTTGTGTCAGGCACCCACCCGATATCCCAAGCATCCTACCGTATGGCGCCTGCAGAGCTCAAGGAGTTGAAAGACCGGTTGGACAAACTTTTAGAGAAAGGATTCATACGCCCAACCCAATCATCGTGGGGTGCACCAGTATTATTCGTCAAGAAGAAAGTCAGCAATATGCGGCTCTGCATTATTACAGTAAATTGAATCAGGTAACGATAAAAAATAAGTACCCCCTCCCCAGGATAGATGACTTAATCGATCAACTCAGAGGGGCTGCCTACTTCTCCAAGATCAACCTACAATCAGGATATCACCAACTAAAGATTCAGGAAGATGATATATAGAAAACTGCTTTCCGATCACGATACGGGCATTACGAGTTTAGGGTAATGCCCTTTGGACTGACAAATGCACCCGCGGCCTTCATGGACCTGATGAATTGGGTATTCCAGCCATATTTGGACAAGTCCATGATCGTATTTATAGAAGATATCCTCGTATACTCCCAAACCAAAGAGGAGCATCGAGCACACCTGGAGGTAACCCTGAGTACCTTACGAGAAAATCGGTTGTACGCCAAATTCTCTAAGTGCAAGTTCTAGCTTGAAGAGGTGGGCTTCCTGGGACAAATAGTATCCAAAGATGGAGTAAAGGTGGATCCAGCCAAAATCGAAACCATATCAAATTGGAAAGCCCACACCAACCCAACTGAGATCCGTAGCTTTCTCGGCCTCGCCGAATACTACCAAAAGTTCATGGAGGACTTCTCCAGAATAGCCACTCCCTTAACTCACCTTACGTGGAAGGGAGTGGACTACAAGTGGGACGCCAAGTGCAAGGAGTCCTTCCAAGAGCTCAAATCTCGAATAACGACGGCTCCGGTACTTGCCATACCCGATGTGAATGCTAGGGAATACATAGTGTATAGTGATGTGTACAGGCAAGGACTAGGATGTGTGTTGATGCAATAAGGGAAGGTTATTGCATATGCATCACGATAGTTGAAGCCTCACGAGAAGAATTACCCCACCCACGACCTCAAACTGGCCGCAATAGTGTTTGCCCTCAAGATATGATGCCACTATTTGTACAGGGTAAAGTGTCGTATCTACACCGATCATAAGATCCTAAAATACTTCCTAACCCAAAAGGAGCTCAATTTGTGGAAAAGAAGGTGGCTAGAGCTAGTGAAGGACCACAATTTGACGATAGAGTATCACCCCAGTAAGGCCAACGTGTTGGCAGATGCACTCAGTCGTAAGTACCACACGAAAGTGGCCTCAGTTAGTACCAGCTACCTGTCCGTACTAAACCAGCTACGTAACTTAAGGGTAGACCTCGGCATGGACAAGGGCCAAGGTAACCTAGTAGCTAGCCTAGTAATACGACTCGGCCTAGTGGACCAAATATGGGCTATATAAAATGAAGACGAGGAACTTTGTCCTCATTGGGAGCAAAACGAGGATAATTCAACGCTAGATATCACAGTTAAGAGCGATGGGGTAATGACCTTCAAAGGAAGGGTCTGGGTACCAAATAATTAGGAATTGAAAAGGGGGATACTAGAACAACCCCATGACTCAATGTACGCTATGCATCCGGGCAATACGAAAATGTATCGCGCCCTAAAATAAGGGTATTGGTAGAAGGGAATGAAGAGGGACATCGCAAAGTACGTGGCTAGATGACTATCATGTCAGAAAATTAAGGTCGAACACCAAAAACCCTCCAAAATACTACAGCCTATCTTGATTCCGGAGTGGAAATGGGAGCACATCACCATGGATTTCGTGATTGGGCTACCCGCAACAAGAAGGGGTCGGGATGCCATATGGGTCATCGTGGATTGATTGACCAGGTCCTCACATTTCCTACCCATCTGGGTGACGGACTCGATAGAAAAACTCACCACCCTTTACATGAGGGAAATCGTACGACTCCATGGAGGTAAGCATAGTATCGGACTGAGACTCGAGGTTCACCTCTCAATTTTGGCCCAGCCTACAAGCGGCACTAGGGACCAGACTCCACATGAGCACAGCTTTTCACCCTCAAACAAAATGGGCAATCTGAATGGACTATCCAGACTTTAGAAGACATGTTATGGGCATGCGTTCTGACGATGAAACTAAATTGGGAGGACCATTTGTTCCTCATGGAGTTCGTGTATAACAACAGCTATCATGCCAGTATCCAAATGGAACCCTACGAGGCACTCTACGAATGACCTTTTCGCATGCCCTTATTTTGGGAGGAAGTATGAGAAAGAAAACTCAAAAAGGTCGAGTTGATAGAGGATACATTGGAAAAGATCTAGATCATAAGGAGCCGACACAAGGCAGCCTAAGATAGGCAAAAAAGTTATGCCGACAACCGGAGAAAGGACTTGGAGTTTGAGGTTGGGGACAGAGTATTCCTAAAGGTGTCACCTAGGAAAGGGATACTCAGGTTTCAACAAAGAGGGAAGTTGAAACCTAGGTACATTCATCCATACACCATCAATCGTAGGGTCGGGCCTGTAACGTACCAATTGGAGTTGCCTCCAGACCTACAAAGGATCCATGATATCTTTCACGTGCCCCTACTATGAAAGTACGAGCCCGACCCCAGCCACGTGTTAGATGAGCCACCATAAAAAATCAAGGAAGACCTGACTTACAAAGTAGAACCCATCTAAATCCTCGACTAGCGTGAGAAGAATCTCTAGAACAAGAATATTCCCATGGTGAGGATACTCTGGCAAAATGACCAAGTAGAGGAAGAAACATGGGAGGTCGAGTCAACGATAAGGGGTAGATATCCAGTATTATTTGATATGTAACAGTTTTGAGAAGAAAACTCCTAAAAGGATAGGAGAGTTGCCAAACTCGTCCTTTGGGACCAAAGAAAACTGGGAAAAGAACCGGTATAGGTTTATACATGAAGAAATGAGTCATTAAATGAACGAAAAAAAGCTAACGTGGGAAATTGGAAAATCCCAAGTGACCAAAAATTTACAAAAACTATAAGAAATAACTAGGAAGTGGAATTGAGGAGAGAACTAAACCGGTTCGGGGTGAACCGTACCCGAACTAGACTAAACCAGCATGAACCACAGTGAACCGGTTCATAAATTCATTTTTTTAGGTGGCTAAAAAATATCAATTTGAAAAATTGAGACCACCATTAGATAGAAAATGAATTTAGATAAATTTAGAAATTTTTAAATTTGAAAAGAATGGTCAAACCAGATCCAAACCGGCCGATTTTTGAATTTTGGATAGCAAACCCGATCATACCAGACAGGTCATCGGTCCAACCGGAGCAGTCAATGGCCAGTTGGTGCCATGTCAACTACCACGCAGACACGGGCAGCCAATGGGAGTCTACCACGTGTCTTGTCAATGAACAATTGGCACCGTCAGCACGCCACACAGACACGAGCAACCAATGAGAGGCTGCCACGTGTCCTGTCAATGAACAATTGGCACTGTCAGCACGCCACACAGACACAAGCAACCAATGAGAGGCTGCCACGTGTCCTGTCAATGAACAATTGGCGTCGTCAGCACGCCACACAGACACGAGCAACCAATAAGAGGCTGCCACGTGTCCTGTCAATGAATAATTGGCGCCGTCAGCACACCACACAGACACGAGCAACCAATGAGAGGCTGCCATGTGTCCTGTCAATGAACAATTGGCGCCGTCAGCACACCGCACAGACACGAGCAACCAATGAGAGGCTGTCACGTGTCCAGTCAATGGATCAACGGCTGACGCGGCAGTTGAGCTAGCACTCCACATTAGAAAAACTGACCAATCACAACGTGCCACATGGCATGACTACCAGGTCATCGTCTTCAACCTTCAAACGCTAACAGAGAAGAGAGAGGGAGTTGTCAGAAAAGCTCGAATCTCCGACGACTCGAAAAACGCTCCGATCAAGTCACTGGAGGCCGATTCGGAGATCAAGTCTTACATCGATGGGTAGCCTAAACAGTTGTCGAGCTCCCTATATAAAGAGCACCTCCTCATTCATTCTCAACATCCCACAATCGAGAGAAGAAGAAGAAGAAGAAGAGTATACTTTCCAACGAGCTACGAACCAGAACTCCAGCAACATGACTTTTCTCAACCTTCGAAGCCACATTGGGTGTCTTTGGAATTAGGAGGAAGTCCTCTACCTAACTACACCTTTCCTTTAGCTTGAGAGCCACCGAGGAGGAACGAGGAAGCTCAAATAGTGCTGCCACTCATCGACTGGAAGCAAGCTAGCCCCCTGTCGCCCACTTCGAGCCCTCCCCCGGCCAATTGCAGCCAAGCTAGACCCCCTACGCCCACCTAAAGGTGTCTCGACCTTCCCCTAAGCTATAAGAAGGTAAGCTCCCTCTGCCGCCCTTCACCAGAAAATGTTATGTACGGCTGAATTCTACAAAAACTTTAACACTAAAATTCACACTGATCAGGTCATCAATTGAAGCGTGGTTTGATCCAAGAAGGATCCTCGTGACGAGAGAAACATGGTGATAGCCAAAGCTCCGATCACCGTACCCTCACCGGCAAGATATTGAAGTTTTCTCTCTCTAGACTGTATTTTCTGGCGAAGCTCCATTTGAGCTCATTTTCATACCAAATCGAGCGATTCAAAGATTGAAATGACCAGAAAAATATATAGGAGATTATTTAAATCTAAAATGAGGGAAATTAACCAAGTTTCAGGGGTTAATTGAATGAAATTGTGATTCAGGACCAAAATGCAATTTTTAAAAAGTTTGGGCAAATTGGGGTTTTTTTAAAATTGTGGACCGAATGGTAAATTGACAAATTTGAGGGTCTTTTTATGCAATTCCCTTCAAATTGAAGGTCAATTGGGCAAATTGGATCAAATGGAGGACCAATTTATAAAATTTGAGAATTTAGGGTCAAATTATAATTTTGGAAAAGTTTGGGACTAAATGGTAGTTTTAGAAAATAGAGGGATCCAAGTGAAAAGTTGATAAGAGTAAGGACCCGAAAGGATAATTGGAAAAATTTGAGGGTTGAATTAGAGAAAAGGGGACAATTAAGGACATAAAGATAAATGCACAAACCTTAGGGACTAAAGTGCAGTTAAGGCAAAATACGAAGGCTTATATGTAAATACGCGAAGAAGTGCAATTCCCAAATTTAATGCCCTAACAAGGACATTCGTGCCATGTAGGAGCAGACTACTCAAGCGCCGGCTTCTAGAAGAGAAACCACGAGGCTAGACTCCACTGGCGCAACCCCGCCAAAATCACCGGATGAGTGAGAACCACTATAACGTCCATTCCGGTTGGAATAACAGTTCAGCTTTGAAAACTATTTTCTTGGAATTAGCCTTCATTGACTGGGTGACTCTGCTTAAAATATTTAGGAGCTAATTACGGGCTTAGGCTTAAGATGCTAGTGAGCCCAAGGCCGATGGATATGGGCGTGGACCCGTCCAAAATAGATATATGAGATATGTTGCTAAAAGACTTGAATAATGAGAACCATGTGTGATACCAATCGAGCCAAGCTGAGTTGCCAAGCTTGTTGGGCCTAACCGCTGCTCTGCCGAAGCCAAATCATCGAACTTGTTGTGCCAGTACGCATGGTGGGTCGAAGCCAAGCCAACAGACTGTTGTGCTAGAGGGCCAAAGATAAATGCTATAATTGAAAAGATTGTTGATTGTGCATGCATAGTGATGTTCAAGGCATCAGGACACCTGGCATGAGGTAGTGATGGAGCCCAAGGACTGATGGACGACCTAGAGAGCATAAGGGTGGTATGTCATTTAGTAGGTCGTGAAGTCAAGGAGCTTCCTATGCATGGAGACCGAGGCAGTAGGGGAAATGGAGAAGTAATGAGGGGTTTGATGTGTCGGACTATTGATGTCCTCCCAAACTCCAGGTAGAGGCAGTATCCCTCTATCAGTGTAGATGGTAAAGGCACTTCGATCCACAAGTGGCACGGTCAAGTACCGTTCTATGAATGTGTGATCCCTCCTATGATAGGAGGGTGGTTGTTGATTTGAGAAACCCAAGAAGAAAACGTTAAATTATTAGACAATTGAAATTGCTATGTTGAGCCTTCATAAAATAGTTTTCTCTCAATCACTCAATTGTCAAACTCACCCCCTCTCTTTAAACATTTTTAGGAAGGAACGTAACAATACCAGTTTTTCCTCCCCTAGACCCTGAATTAGGTACACAATATAAAAGTTTTAGTTTTGTTTAATGTTGTCCAAGGAAGACATGATAGGTAAAATGCCTGACTCTCTTGATCTCTCTGAGGAGCCCCTCTTCAAGACTCGAGAGAGTGGCGGGTTGTTTCCCCCAACCCCAATCAAATCGGGTCAGGGTGTGACAAGTCATGTAGTGGCACAACATCATTGTCCCACTCACTGAGTTGTGAACTCACCCCTCCCCCAAAATAGGTTGCAGGTAAGCCTAAGCAGCATGAGACAAGAAGGAGCACACTTTCAAGGCACCCAACTACCCAAGGTAACCTCGTATACTGCATATGAAGTACAATTCTTATCATGTTGCTAATATTCTTGGGTTTTGACGATAAACTAGTTTGTGGGCTCATATGCATTTCTTCAGTAAAAAAAAGTTTAAATTTGCCGCATCTTTTGTAAAGGGGTTTATTGATCTAAGTATGGGTTCCGTCAGCTTTACCTTAGCAAAAGAGCCTGTTCGACAAATTGGATGAGTACTCAACCAAGAAATATCGGATCGGGACATGACAATCAATGATTTACGTATTAAGGTAGTTATTAAGAATGAAGTGAAATAAGCGGTATTTAAGCTAGGGGTTACAAAGGCAACAAATACAGATTATTTAAATGACACTTTCTATTAGAAGTATTGGTCTATAGTAGGAGATAACATAAGGGAAGTTGTACTCAAATTCTTTTCAAATGGAAGAATGTCAAAAAAGATAAATGAAACAGATATAATACTCGTATCAAAACAATAAACACCTACAAAAGTATTCGAATTTGGTTTCATTTCTTTGTGCAATTTTATTTATAAAATTATTTCTAAAATCATGTGGAACCTATGTGAGTAATAGTGTCTCATGTAACCAAAGTGCTTTTATTACTGGTTGGGTCATTCATTATAATATAATTGTGGTACTTATTTTTTTTTTTATAAAATAAGAAAATGAAAAAAAATAGTGATGTACCATTAAAATTAATATGATAAAAGTGTGATTAAGGGGAATGAAATTTTTTGGAACTATTGCTCCAAAAAATAGATTTTTTTATTAGTTTATCCAATGGATAATGATATTTGTGTCATATGCACTTAAATGGTGGGATCTACTTTCCCTTATCTATTTATTTTGCTAATTGACGCTCTTTCAATAAATCAAATATTATTGAAAAACATAGAGGGCTGAAAATTTGGAGGGCATGCCTTGCAATAATGCATTTATTTTTTATTAATGATGCTATTCTATTTACTAAAGTCAGTCACATAGTATAGTGTAATGTTTAATGACTTAAACTAATAATTAAAAATTATTATTTTGCAACTAGACAAAGAATAAGCACTGGTAAGTTATCTCTATATTTTAGCTCAAATAATAGACAAAGTACCCAAAATCTATTAAGGTTATTCCTTGTAGATGAGGATGGGATCGAATAGGATAAGCACTTTGGACTTACTATCATGTAAGGAAGGAGTAGAAAGCACGGTTATGGAGAGGTAGGAAAGTATTTATTAAATTCAATCTAAATTCAATTACTATTTATATTATGAGTTGATTTTTATTAATGCAGTAATAGTGCAATAATATTAATTCAATTATAGCAAATTTCTGGTGGGATTGTTGGGTGAAAGCAGGAAAACTCATGGTTAAATGGACAAAATTCACTATTTTAATAAATCACTCCTTAAAAAGCAACATGGAGACTGCTCTCCGCCAAATTCATTGTTCGAGCTTTCGGTGTTAAAATCTCCTTAGAGAGAAGCTAACATGGCACATAGCTGATGACAGCGAGTGTCTAGGAGAACAAGCGGATCCGTTCTTTGATTGAAGATCAACATCAGAAAAATTAGACATGAGAGACATCTCAAGTGAGGAAACATCCTCAACATCCTTTTGATTAAATTAAGTATTTTTTGAAGTGCAAAAAAACTTGAAAAGATACCGATAATGAGCAAAACTGGGATGATTATGGATTGTGTTCCTAGTGGATTTTCAAAACTTGAGAATAAGCCAAGCAAAAATTAGACAAAAATAAAAAAATGAAAGTCAGTAAAGATGATGGCATAACTATAGATGTCTCAAAACATGATGGCAGATAGATACTCTCGGCGATCTTTCAGGCAGCTTGCAGAAATGCTCTTCCGGACTGACGGGCAACAAGAGGTCCATGACATCCAAGGAGCTGCAGAACCCAGAACCAGATGCAGGAGACATCAATACATACAATCTTTGATCACATAACTACTACCAAAGATAGTAGCAAATGAAATTTTATTTGAATGAATAGAAGAATATGTTTTTGATTCAAGTCGAAAGAGAACAGGAATGACTCAAAGCTTGTGTCAATAATAGATAATGATATATAATAGCAGAATACAATTTTATTTGACTATATAGAATAATACCTTTTTGAATAAAAACCATGAATTACCTTGCCATTGACACCATCAGATACAATCCTGTTCTCAGACTTCCACTGAATATAATCAGCACGGTTGACCTTTGTAAATCCCCTAAAAAGTAGTGACCAGGGAAGACGAAATCAACAATCAGTATCACACGGCAGAGTGAATTTATATGGGTCCAAGATGCTAATTAAAATTCATGTTTGTTTTGAAGCTTTTTGAGCAATCAGAGCAGTAGATACAGTTTTCATGTAGTTTTCCATTCATACTGCAACTGCAAATTTAATTAATAAAACTGTTCATAGAGTAATCAAAAGTACAAGCAATAGAGCTCTTACCACTTCCTGCTGACAATTATCTTCTGACGACCAGGGAACTTAAACTTTGCACGGCGGAGGGCCTCCTGGGCATGGTGGCTATTACTATCCTTGCAACGGACAGAGAGTAGGACCTGACCAATGCTGACACGAGCACATGTTCCCTGTGGCTTCCCAAATGCACCTCTCATACCAGTTTGGAGTCTATCAGCCCCAGCACATGAAAGCATCTTGTTAATCCTAAGGACATGGAAAGGATGGACCCTCACTCTCAAATGGAATGCATCCTTCCCTGCGAACTTGGCCATGTACTTGTTGCACGCAATCCTAGCAGCTTCAAGAGCCTCGCTGGAAACATTTTCCTTCTCCCAACTCACAAGGTGAACACAGAAGGGAAACTCATCAACACCTTTCTTCTTCATCCCAACATCATAGATCCTGATCTTAGGATCAGGCACACCACGGCAGAACCGCGATTTTGGGTAAGGCTTGTTCTTAATTTGCCGGTAGCACCTTGCAGGTCCTGCGAGTACAATAATAAACAAATTAACATGACTGTAAGCACCAATATAGAAAATAATGAACAAATCTTTAGTCGTATGATATAGTTTACAAAGTACAACCGCCGAAAAACTCCGTTAAATGAGTAGAATGTTGCTAATAGTTGAATTTCAATTGCAAATGCAACAACTTATACACATTAACGTCCTACTTTCTGGGCATTAGCACGGTATGCATAGAACGAATAAGCGACAATTACTAACATGTGAGCGTCACCTGCAGCTACTGAATGGCATTATTCAAGATGCCGCATATACATATAGACCCGTACATTTAAAGTTCTACTTCACAGATTTAACGTGAGATAATATGATAGCTTACTTTCATATCAAGGCATAAGAAACTTGAAAATTTAGCCATACACTGATGACTCGTCAAAGGCTATACAGAAAAAAATCTAAATACGTAGTAACAGAAAGAAAACAGTTCAAATAAAGAAGGCGTGGAATTGTAGTTGATCAAGCAAAAAAGGCCAATAGAGAGGGAGATAGGCTTACTTCTCCCCATGTGGACGCCGCTCTCTGTTCCTCCCTGCTACGTCCTTGCAAAATGCGATCAGTTAAATACCTGATGTAGAAACATGATACAGAAAATGGGCCATTGAATGGGCTAGATAACTGTGGACCACCAGATTCATCGGGCCTGGTCTCGGACTTCTTTTTTTTCGATCAATTTTCATACAGTAGGATATAGAAAGCTGTTAGACGTGGGTCAGTACAATTTTCTGGAACGGCCCCGCCCACCGCCTTCTTCCTCACCGGGTGCCTCCCTATTTTATCCGATGAAAGCGCTGGAAACCCAACCCAAACGGAGTTGCCCTTATCACAGACGAGCTTCGATCAGGGAGAGAGTACGCCCATCTGAAGTGGCATCCTTTCGGCTAAAACCAATAGGATAGGCCCAGCTATTTTGTTGATTAGAGTCTTGTAACTCTAGAATTATCTTAATTTGATCAAATTCTTTAAAAAATATTAAATTATGTCTTGAATCACCAAAATTATAAGTGTTATTAGTGATATATTATTTACATAATTTATATTAATCAATTAAATAAGCTAAATTATCATTATTAAAATAATTTAATAAAAAATGAATGTTATATCAAATAAGAAATAATCAAAAATTTATTTCTAACAATTTCAACCAAAAAAGCATGTTTCAAGAAAATAAGTAAAATTTATACTTTTTTGGACAATTAAACCTAAAATAATTTATCAATCATTTCATATTGAATATTATTACATTAAATTCCAAAGAAAATATTACTACATTAAATATGTCTTAAAATTCCTTTGCTGGCTATATCATGTTCTTCCATGGAATCTCTCCTGGTGTAACTGATGACACTCTGAAAAAGAAAACAGAAAAAGTTCCAATATAGAAAAAAAAGGGAAAAGCTCATCTTCATAGTAATCTTTTCTCTTCTCAGGTCTCAGTCCTCCCTCTCCCCCACCACTGCACACAATACTAAGAGCTTTAGATTTGTGGAGATCTTTGGGTCACTTTCCTGTCCCTAACTCTCATGATGACATTGACCCTTTATCCTCTCCCTCTCCGTATTCAATGGGGTTAACTTTTCTACCACCTCCACATCTCCTGCAACTCTCACAGTCTCTCTCTCTCTCTCGTTTTCATCCTTATTTCACTTATCTTTCCTATTTTTTCATTTTAGCATTTTCTCTCATCTTCTTGTCCTTGTTTTTATTTAATCCTTGGATTCCCCATTCTATACCATCTCTCTTTCTGAGTCTTATATAGGGTACAGGTTTCCTCACATTACACAGATGGGAGCGAGCTCATGGAGGTAAAAGCTTTTTTTCTCTGATTAGGGTTAGTGAGTGAAGATTACGTTGGTCCTCTTAGGGTGAAGATTGAATATGGCTTCTTAGATATACACAATACATATATCTTTATTGAGTTCATGGTTAGGTTTTTCATGTGGCAAGAAATTGGTTAGTACATGATCTCTTCCTCCGTGGAAGAGTTGTCTACATGTGCGCTCATATATATTCCATATTCTTATTGCTTTCTCTGTATGGACTCAAAGGTTACAAGAGATGTATGGCATACAAATTAGATTTTTCACTTGAATATCTGTTTGTTTCTTGATCTAGTGCTTCTAAGGATTTGCTGATCTTTTGGATACCCAATCAGCTTTCCCCTCTTGATTTTCTTCTACATATACGCCAGCTGTTCATTTTTTACATACATTTATGACACCTTATTGTTTGATATTTACTATATGTGATCTCTGAAGAACATCTAGAATTTGATCAAATTCACATATGGGTAGAGGGCATCATTTGTTTATTTGGCGCATACATTTAATATGTGAACTTATTGTTGGTATTTGCTATATGTGATATCTGAAGAGCAGTTGAACATGATCAAATTTCACATATAGGTAGAAGGATCATGAGTTGGGTGATGGTGACAAGTCTCTCATTGTCTATATTGTTAGATGCATGATTTGGCTTGTTGGGCTAGTTTCATTGGTAGACAAAAATTGGGGAAAGATGAGCTTCCTCCAGCCCACTCATGGATGGCAAATCATGGGGTTGAAGTAGCTGCCGACTCATTCACTTGATCAGTCAGTAGAGATCTAAAACGACGATTTCTTCGCTGGTGATCGACCGAGATCCTCTAAGGTTCATAATTTTGTACTGCTTGACCGTGTGAATGATGCGGGAGATACTTCCTACCCCTCCTTTTTCTATGCTTGGACTGAAGGGAGCTCCTCCTTCCTGGAGCAACATCTCAGTATGTGCCTATCAACATGAACATGATCTGTGCTTTGTCATTTACATTGATTTTATCATATGTGCAGTCTGTAAATTAGTTAGACTTGTGATCAAAACAGTCTTCATTTTCATAAAAAGAATATTCTGCTAGTGTCTCCAATCATTTACCATTTCCTTTGCTTGTCATGATGGATGTACACATTGTTGGGGGGGAGAAAAGCCCCTTCAGTTCCTTGGTTGATTTGACCTATATTTTGGCATTTGAAGCCTTAGTTATTTTTTCACTTAAATTTTTATTATTTAATTTAATTTTGCTCTGGAGGAAAGACATCATGTGCTCATTTAGATCCACAAAGAACTGTACGTCTCTGATTCAATTCTAGGACAGTGCTTCCATTCAATGCCTGTCTCGAACCTCAACCACTTGGCTCTCTTTTTAATTCGATCGATAAAAGGGCTGTTCTGAAACAACGAGCATACTGTCACTATCTTGGTGGTTTTGGCACAGTCCAATTTGACTTGTAGATTCTGCAGATTAATCCCTAAATTCCGTTTTTTTTTAATTCTCCGAGATCTGACCATGGTTGAAAAGGGTGTAATGCTACTACATGTGGAGCTAGTTCCTTGGTGTGACCATGAAAAAAAAGCATTTTATGATCAGTAAGGTGTGGGTTATAAGGTTTGCTTCAATCGTCTTCTGGTAGGGTTTCCATCTCTGGATTCTCGTCCAGGTAGGAGTAGACAAACACAACGTTGTTGGGCTTCTAAATGTGCAGTTCTTTGCTTTTATTTTTGTCTCCTGAGGTGATGGAAAACCTCTCCTCCTCTATTTGTTTGACCCGATTAGGGCTTCTATTCTCTCATTCCTAGTTGGGACTTCCATCTAAAGGAGCCATAGGCATTTTGATGGCCAGGCATTCAAAAAGCACAAATAATTAGATGAACCCTCCAAAAGTATTCATGAAAATAGGGTAAACAAATTTAGGGTAAGCAGGGTAAACAAATTTAGGGTAAACTTGAGCCTCATACGAAGTTTCCTCCCTGTTATAGTTCATAAATCTTATGTTATAGTTCGTTCCTTCTATTTCAGTTTTAAGAAGGTTTACCCATTATGTAAATTTTTAATTTTTAATTTTTAATTTTTAATTTTTAAAATTTTAATATATGAAGAAATTTATATTTTAGGGATGGTTTAAATAAAATAAATTATTTGTAATAGATTATTAAAAAGACTAAATTGCAGCTTTAAATAAAAATTGTCAAACCAATCTCATGAATTTAACCATTTGTCATTTAGTATACCATATTATTATTATTTATTTAGAGAATGGTGGTCTTATTCTTGTAAGGCGAACATTATAACCACTAGATAATAATATATCAATTTAAAATTTTTTATAACTTATCATCTAATATATATTAATACAAATTATATTAAAAATTATTACTAAAATAACTAAAATATTAAATTTAAGTTAGGTAGGTGTACAATATAATAATATTTATTTAAATTAAATTATATATACTCTTTATTATTAATCCGAAATAAATATAATTTTTAAATAGTTTATTAAGTGAAATTTATATATAAATAAAATTTTGTTTAAAGTAACCAAATAATTCTATAACTGAGAAATTATACAAAAAATTTAATTATATATAATTTTTACTAAGTTAAATTAAATAAAAAAAAAATATATATATATATATTATAATATAGTATAAATATATAAATTTAATTTAACATTTTATTAATTCTAAAATTATATAATTTATTACTAAAAATTTTATTATTATAGAGAATTAGAGATACATTTATATAATATATTTAATTTATATATGTTATTTTTACATATAATTTTATTAAGTAAAAATTATATTTAATTTACTTTTGTTTTAAATATATACCTAGTTTATATTAAATAAAATATTATAAAATTTTAAAAATATAATTTATATTTTAATATAATTTATGTTGATATATAGAGATATTAGATTATAAATTAAAATGAATTAAAAATTTCAAGTTGATCGAGTGGGTATGATGTGGAGATTTGATTCTCCACCTAAATAGTTTTGTTTTAAAATTATGTATTTATTTAAATTATTTTTAAATTGTAGTTTATAAAAATATGATTATTTATATGAAAAGTTATTAAATTCATATGAGTATTAAAATTGTTGCTAACATGTTTATTTTATGAAATATTTAATATTAAATTGTAAATTTTCAAAAAATTAATATAAAAGTGAAATTATTTTATAATATTTTATGAAAAGCTATAATTTACTCTTATTGAAATACATATTTTTTTATCATAACAAATCACAGATAATTTGTTTAACTAAATTTATTTATATAAAATATAAATTTACTTAATTTTTTTATATACGGTATATAATTTTATTTTATATTTATTATATATTATTGATATTTATATAATAAATTATAAAATATTTTATATAAATTTATTCAATTATTAATATATAATTTAGATAAAATAGATAAATATTATACATTTATAAAATTATAAATATTATACTATAAATTTTAAATATATATTAACTCCATCACTTATGTACATATTAACTTTTCACATATTAAGTGTTAATTATATTTAAAATTGGTATATTAAGATTTTTAAAGGTTATTATTGATTTATAAGATTTAATTATAAGTTATTAAATTTTATTAGATATGAACTTAATCATTTATGGCATATATTAACTTCTCACAACAATTTTATATTTATAAATAAAATTATAAATTTATGATTTATTTTATGTAAATTTTTTTTTATTTTTTAAATTTATTTATATTTAGTTGAGTACATACTATTGAAAATTTTATTTAAAATTCAATTGAACTATGGTGATTTTATTTTTTATGCATTAGTAAATTTAATGAAAAATATTAATCATAATTTGGTGATAAATTTAAAAATTTATCTAACATTCATATATAAATTCGATACTTGTCATAGTTTTAATTACGTTTCTAAATTAAAAGGGTAATAGAAGACATAAAAACTATCATTAAACCCCAACATTTTATTTTATTGATTTGTTTTATGAAACACAAATTCCAGTCAATAAACCTTTTACTCCACAATTTTCCCGTTATTTAATCCAACGGAGTTACAAGGGAATATGGACATTATTTTAAGGTAAGTTTTGAGACAAGATAAAAATGAGTGTGTTTTGAAGTCTACTGGTTGTATGGAAACGTGCAATGGTCATGGGAGAATTGCCAAAAAAAAAAAAAGGAGGGTAAGATGCCGTTGGTGTTTTTGGGGTAGACAATGAAGTGTGGCAGCTCAATTGGATTTGGTGCTATTTAAGGGTGGTAATTGAACGTGTCGGTAGGGAATCTTGTCACGGGACACGAACCTAATTGAACTCGGGTACAAGTCCAATCGCTATATAAGTTGCAGTCGAACTCGATCAATAAAATATATTATATTACCGAGTTTATTTAAAATTTCAACCAAATTATTAATAATATTATATTATATTAGTTATGTTATTTTTAATGTTATTATTATTTTTAAATAAAAATATTTTTAATACAAATAAATATTTAAATGGTAAATTTAATAATTCTATTCAATTAAATTTCTCACCTAAAATTTAAAATTTTAACTTTTTTCTCAATTAAATTTTATAATATAATATTTATATTTCAATTATACAACGTATTTTAACCAAATTTAGGTGGTAAAATTATTTTATTCTAAAAAAAGTTTAATTAATTCTCACTAAAAAAGACGGGGCGCAGGATATTCTTAACTCTTTTTCTACCCAATAGTAATTTAGCTTAACTTGTATAAAAAATTAATTTTTTTTCAAAATAATGTAAAAAGATAAATAAGAAATGGATAAATGTGTAATTATAATAATTATATAATTATTATAAGATTTTATAATTATATATATGACAACTTATCTTTCCCTAAAAATTGGACTTATGCAAACCTTTTTTATTATTCTCCTTCGTTCAATCCAAATTTAATTCCAAATTTTCAATACACCTATTTTTCTTCCTAATTTTACTGTTGTAGTTTACTCGACTCTAATCTTAAAATTTTTCAATTTAATTATTTTTTCGTAAATCTTGATTTAGTGTATCACTTAAATTTAGTTAAATTAATTTTACTGTGTTAAGTGATTTCTATTTAAACCATTTTTAATTTAAATAGTATTTTTATTTAGTTTATATCAGTATGACTTTATTTTATTATATAAAGACGGTGTTACAAATTCCCTTGTCCTTTTTATGGGTTTTATACTAAAAATTTTACCATTTTGAAGTAACCTATTACTTCTATTATATTTGTTTCTTCTATATGACTCCATATACAAAAGTCACTTTGCTTAAGTAGACTTTTGAATATGTACTTAACCTAATTTTTACTATCTTTATTAAATATTTATCTTGTGGGATTAATGTAAGTATTTGTACCTATATTCCTAGATATGACCTAAAATACTTCGACATAGTTTATCCTCTTATCCTACACATCTTGATGCCCTTTTTTGAATTCTTCCTATATCTTTGAATTCTAATATTGTATGATGTTAATTCCATGTGTATTATCAATGGTTGGCTTCCCTTCTTTTCTAAAGTTCCTCTTATTTCAGGAGGGTTGTTTTCTTACGACCCTAAAAAACCCTTCCGCTATATTTTCTACCCAATCCCTTTAATGAGAATATTTTCTATACCAATTTATTTCCGCTATATTTTCTATCCAATCCCTTTAATGAGAACATTTTGTATACTATTTTATTTCTCTTAAAATTTCCAACACACTTTTGCATTATCGTTTGACTCATTTGGGTAAGCCTTTTAATGCCAAACTTCTTTCATTTGGTACTAGTCTTATCATTCTTAATTTTGTTGGCACTTGAAGTATTGACATAGATCCTGTAAAATCATAATTTTGTAATACAAAAAATTTGATAAAAAATTAATTAAAAAACCCAAAAATTTTGATAAAAAATTAATTGAAAAACAAGAACTCATTTAAACAAATACGATTAATATCAAAATATCTTATTTAAATAGACTATCAATAACTATATATATATATATATATATGAGATTCACTTTGGAAATTGAAAGTACGTGAGTCTCTTGACCAAAGTCCCTTGTAATTAAACAAATAATCAAATAGTAGTTGCAAACCAACAACGAAAATAAATATAAGGAATCGATAACTTAGTTTATGAAAGGTAACTTATAATTTTAGTAAAAATGTCATTTAATTTATTTCACATTAATAAAATAAATATCACAAGAATTCATTTCATATATGAAGAAAATAATTACTACCACTTCATTAAAAATGAGTGAACATAGTTAGAATAATTACCTAATAAATTTCTCTAGGAAACATGCATTTAGTGGGAATAAATGGACAAAACCATTGAAGTATGGGATATAGGCCCCCTCCTTCCATAAAAGACTCATAAATAAAAATTCACATTCAATACATATAGATAATTAAGGAGAATAATTATGAGTATTAAGTATTAATAAAATTGAAAGCTTTTCCCCTAAGAAACTATATGCATTCGAATATACTAATTGAAAGCTTAATACTATAAGAGAAAAATTAACTACCTTCTAGGCAGGAAAGTATAAGAGAAAATATATGCATTCGAACATACTAAATGAACTGGGACGATTCACTGGTAAGAATGATAAGAAGGATTATATGCTACCTTCATAATCGAAGTCTCCAACAAGAGATTAAGTATTACCACAATTAGCATAAAGGAGTGGTAAATCCATCCGGTCCCCCTTGTTTGTGAAAATAAAATGAATGTAAAAGATTTTTAAATTAATTAAGAATGTAAACCCCGCCCCTTCAAAGATAAGAAAACAGGAAAAAGAACCGATCAATTAAAAAGAGAAAACTGAGTCAGTTCATGAACCATAATCGATTAAAAAAAAAGATAAAATGAGAAATTGACAAATTCCAAATGCTGATGACATTATTGTTCCTTAATGCAAAAAACTAATAATGCCGATGAAAGAATAACGGATCCGATTAGGCCGTTTCAGGGCAAGGACAAGCTTGACCAAAATGGAAAGTGGTCAGGTAGAGGGTCCCCGAGCTCCCTATATAAAGAGCTACTTTCCATTCATACTCCACACACCTCAAATCTTCATTCTTTCTCAACCACTCCATTTTCTGGCGAAGCTTGAACCAGAGCTCCAATATAGGCCTTTTTTGCATCCTTAGAAGGCAAGGTCAGATTCTATAGACTCTAGGGGAAGTCAGCTACCTGACAACAACTTCCTTTTGACCCGAGGACCGTCGAAAAAGCACCAGCGAAATCAAACAGTGAAGCAACTCCGATAGACTAAACCTGACCTATTTTGCCCAAGCTGAATTCAGCCAAATTTAGCCCTCCCTCGACCAAACCAAGCCTTACTAACACTCCCACAGACCTCACACGACCTTAACATAGTTGAAAGGTAAGCCAATTCAGCCCTTCCTAATTGTTATAGATTGGGGTTAAAGAGAGAAAGTGTCGAATTTCACTAACTAAATTCACCCTCGATTTGATTTTAATTGTAGCGATTCTTGATCCTAGAAGGAACCAAAGGACAAGAGCTACCTTCCCCGATCAAGAGCTCAGACCGTTGCACCTCCGATGGTAAGCTTTCAAAGCTTTCTCTCTCTACGAGCAGTTTTCTAGCAAAGCTCCATTTGAGCTCAATTTGGTCCCAAATGTTGTGGTTCAAAGCTCAATTGAATCATATGGAAGTGTAGGAACTAATCCATACCTTCAATTGGAGTAATTAACCCTGATTGAATGACCAATTTGAAGAAAACAATTTCAGTCAGTTTAAAGGGGAGAAATTGGGGGAAAATTTTGGGGAAATTTTGGGATTTCAAAAACTTGAGGGATCTCTTTGCAATTTACCAAAATTGAAGGCTAATTGGCCATGAGAAAGATATTGAGAGACAAATTGGTTAGTTTCAAGAATATTTGGGGTCAAATTGCCATTTTTGGAAAGTAGGGGCAAAATTGTAAATTTTGAAAAGTTGAGGACCAAATTGGAAATTTGGAAAACTTGAGCCCCTTATACATTCTTGAGTAATTTGGGGACTCAAAGGGAATTTTGAAAGTTTTGGGACTCAATTTGGTGAAAAGTTGGCATTAAGGACCTAAAGTTTAGGAAAATGAACTTTAGGGACCTAAATGTAATTAATTAACAATTTTGAGCCTAGTCGGTCATACGTGAGAAAACAATTGCTGTTACGCGAAACCTTAATTGATAGAGATGCCCAAATCATATAGAAATGCAAGAGACTGGAACGCCAATAAGGAAAAGTTAGCGTGGTGTCGGAAAACTGACTAGAAACAAATACGTAACGATTATCGGATGAGTGAAAATTTATACATCACACCGATTGGGATAATGAGCTCACTTTTATGAGGAGAAAACCTACTTACTGGTCATAAGTAGAGATAATAATACCCGGTTGGTATGATGAAATTTTTTGAGGAAAGGAGAAACCCACTTATCGGTTCTAAGTGGAGATATCATTACATCCGGTTGGTGTGATAAAGTGAAAAATAAAATTTTTTCAGAAGTGTTCTCCCTTGATTGTGTACTAATGCTTAAAAGATTTGAGAGACCTTATTAATGGGAGCTAGAACAGCTTAGATAGGCTAGAGGCCTTGGTTTGTGAACTCATGGGGCTAAATGCCTAGTTTTGGAAAAACACGTCTATTGGGCCCAAGGCTAGTGGACACGAGAAGGAGCTTGTAAACAAACTTGAGTAAAGAAAGCCATGAAAATTTCCAATGAAATTGATGTGTGATTTTGCCATGGTACCGAGTCAGGATCGACAATACTTGTAAACCCCGCCCTTTTGAGTTATGGAAAACTGGGAAAAGAATCGGTCAAACCGAACCGGTTCACAAACCCGATCATTTGGGAATGGGCAATTTGGAAATTTACAACTTCTGGTTGATCTAAAAGGTTTATAAAACCTTGGAAAAGAACCTTAGGATAAATTGGAAGAGAAAAACTAAACTGATTTAGATGAATAGGATCCAACTGGATTGAATCGGTTTATGAACCGAAACCCAATAAATAAAGGGCAAACTGGAAAATTTATGGATTCTGAGTGAACCAAAGAGTCTCAAAAGACATGGAAATGGACTTGAGAATGAATTGGAGGTGAAAACTAAACCGGTTTAGGTGAACCATATCTGAACCTGATTGAACTAGTTTGGACCGGTTTGAACCACTATTGAACCGGATTCTAAATTCCTTTTTTCTACATGGCTTAAAATAATTCAAATTTGAGATTTGAGGTCACCATTTGATAGAAAATGAATTATGATGAATTTAGAAATATTTAGATTTGAAAAAATTGGTCGAATGGGGGGTGAACCTGCCGGTTTAAGCTTTGAACACAGTTCGGACTGGTCAGGTTCGGTTTGGAACAGTGTCGTCTTCTTCCTTCAGATGACAACACTGTTCACTCGCTAGAAAATCGCACAGCATCGATGAAGCTGAAAAGTCTCTGGCTAGGGAGTTTTAGGCAATGAATGACCGCCATTAAGGCGCCAATCATATGGCCAAAAAGTCCCTGAGCTTTCTATATAAAGAGCCCCTCCCCATTCATTCTCTCCAGACCTGAAAAGCTCACTCTCTCTCAGCCATTTAGTTTTCCAGTGAAGCTCGAACCAGAGCTCTGATATAGGGTCATTTCTGAGCCAAAGAAGGTGAGGTCGGGTTCTTTAGAATTAGAGAGAAGTTAGCTACACGCTTGTAGTCTCCGTTTGCTTTGAGGGTCACTAGAGAAGCACTAGCGTGATGGAATAGTAAAGCAGCTCTGGCGGACTGAAGCTACCCTATTTCGGCTGAGCTGAAATCGGCCATTTTGAGCCCTCTTCAGGCCAAACCAAGCCTTTCCAACACCTCCACAACCCTCCTACAGCTGAATTAGAATGAAAAGGTAAGTCAATTCGGCTCTCCTTTGCAATTTTCGATCGGTGTTATAGAGAGAATCGGTAGAATTTCGATGATGAAATTCTAACTGAATTCGGCATCAATTGATGCAATTCTTGATTATAGGATGAACCTCAGGACAAGAGCTATCTACCCAGATCAAAAGCTCGGATTGTCGTGCCCCCAACAATAAGCTTTCATGTCTTTTTCTCCCTACTATCTGTTTTTCGATAAAGCTCTATTTGAGCTCGTTCCAGCGTCAAAACTTGCGATTCAAAGTACTATTGAATCGTATGAAAATGTAAGATCTCAATTTCAACTTTAATTTCAATAATTAGAAGTGTTTGATTGGTCAATTTGATGAAATCAAATTCGACTATGTTAAGAAGTTGAAATTAGGGATTTTAGAAATTCGAAGGACCAAAATGCAATTTTATGAAATTGAGGGTCAATTGGACATGATAAATTTGTTAGAGGGCCAATTGGGAAATTTTAGAATTTTTGGGGTGAAACTTACCATTTTTGTAAAGGAAGGGCAATATGATAATTTTGGAAAAGTTGGGGGATCGAATTGAGAATTTTGGAAGACTTGAACCCCTTTTTATGAAATTGAGACCCCAAGAAGAATTTTAAAGGTTTCGGGACTCAATTTGAGGAAAAACTGGCATTAGAGACTTAAAGAAAAATAACTTTAGGAACCTAAATTTAAATAAAGGAAAAGTTGGTTTTTCTTATTCATTTGGAATGAATGAAGGCTATTAGGCTGAGAGATAATGAACTGAGATGCTCATATCGTGTAGGGACACGATGTACTGAGAATGCTAGTAAGGACAAGCTCGCGTGAATACAAAGAACCGGTCTAGTGGAATTCATTGCATTAACGGGTGAGTGGGATTTTATATTATACCTGGTTGGGGATGATAAGTACCTTGGAATGAAAACCCACTACTTAGTGGTATTTTAAACATTACAACTTAGAGGAGTGATATGAAAATCATGCGGAAAAAACTATTTACCGGTTGTAAGTAGATCATACCTGATTGGTATGATAAAACTTACTTAAAGGAAGTGGAAAACCCGTTCATCGGTTATGAGCAGAGATGACCTTATACCCGATTGGTATGATGGACAGTTGAAAACATATTTTGTTGGAAGTGATCTCCCCTGACTGTGTCACATTGTTTAAATGATTTGGGAGACCTTCTTGACAGGAGCTCGAATAGCTCTTATAGGCTGGAGGCCTCGGTTTTGGAACTTGGGGGCTAATATGCCCGATTTTGAAAATCTCGTACAGTGGGCTGAAGGCTAGTTGGCATGAGCAGGAGCTCGTAAATAAACATGAGTTATATGCCATAAAACTTTAAATAAATGAATTGTTTGGCCATGGTACCAAGATAGGACTAACATACTCAGTCAACTAGCAGTAGTACGACATGATAGGTCGACGGACCAGTCAAGACAACAGCTGCAGGTTGAGTTGAGGGTCGGGGCCGTTGGACCAGTGGCACCACAGATTATATGGCATGATGAGAAAATACTGATTGTGCATGCACTGTGATTACAAGACCTTCACGCCCAAGAGGGGTAGTGATGCGTCTTAGGGTCCTGTACGACTTGGTGGGTATAAGGGCAAATCATTGAACTAGGTGACCATGCGGAGCTCGATGTAGCTTCAAGCGCATGAGACCAGGGCGGGGTCAGGATGAGGTCTTTGTCCTCATACAGACACGGAGAATTGATTTCAGGATTGAGGGTCGGATGTCGCATATATCCACTCATTATTAGGGTAGAAGTGGATGTGCTTTTATCTAGGTGGCCGGTAAAGTCACTCTGACGCCACAAGTGGGTTCAGTGGACGGGCTGACCTGCGATTGTGTGCTTGACCTTCGTAATGAAGGATGTGTGTTGGGTGATAATACACCATGATTAATAAGAAATGGTGATGAAAAAAAAGATTTGAAATGAAAGGATTTTTGAAAGAAAATAAGGAGTCTGACACACTCCAATACAAAATTTTTTCGTTAAATTTTGAAAACCCATTCACTCAGTAGTTGTACTCACCCCTCCCTTATATCCCTTTCAGGTAGACCATGGAAAAGCTACCCAAGATGTAAATCCCGCACTTTTGAGTTAAGGAAAATCGGGAAAAGAACCGGTCAAACCGAGTAAGAAAATTGAGACGATTTACAAACCCGATCATTTGGGAACAAGCAATTTGGAAATTTATAACTTACAAGTGATCCAAAGGGTTTATTAAACATTGGAAAACAAAGTTAACACAAATTAGAATAGAAAAACTAAATTGGTTCAAGTGAACGAGAATCCATGAGAATTTTAAAATTAAGTGTGCTTGCTCGAGAGTAGTGTGAGGATGGGTGACCTCCTCGGAAGTATGATTTTTTTTGTAACCTGAAATTTCGGTCAAATCTTTTTATGCGAATGTACCCTTATCATAAATAGCCATAAATTAATATATATTAAATTATTATAATTAATACCAATAATTTAATACCTAAATTAAATTATTGGAATTAATACAAATAATTTAATACTAAAATTAAATTATTAGAATTAATATCAATAATTTATGGCAATATTAATACTAGTAATAAATCTCTCACATTTAATACACTATTTTTACACCTATATAAAGAGGTCATCCCCATTCATTCTCCTCACACCTGAACACTTTTTTCTCTCTCTACTGCTCCATTTCCCTGTGAAGCTCGAACTAGAGCTTCGACTTGAATAAAGGTCGAGCTCTTTAGAACCGGGGAGAAGACAGCTATCTGATAGCAAAGTCCAGTCAATTTAAGAATCATTGGAGAAGCGCCGACATGATGGAATAGTGAAGCAGCTCTGGCGGACCGAAGCTGCCCTATTTCGGACAAGCTGAAATCAGCCATTTCAAGCCCTCCTCAAGCCAAACCAGGCCCTCCCAACACTTTCTTAGCCTTTCCATGGCCAAATTAGGACCAAAAGGTAAGCCAATTTGGCTCCCCTTTACAATTTTTGATTGGTGCTAGAGAGAGAGTCAACCAAATTTCAATGACAAAATTCTAATCCAATTTCGTATCAATTGATACAATTCTTGATTCTAGGATAAACCTCAAGACGAGAGCTATCTGCCCAAATCGAAAGCTCGGACCGTTGTGCCTTCACTGGTGAGTAATCGAAACTTTCTCTCTCTATAGTTCATTTTCTGGCGGAGCTATGTTTGAGCTCGTCTTGGAGAAAAAACTTGCGATTCACATTTCTAAAGAATCGTATGAACATGTAGAAATTCAATTTCAACTTCAATTTCAACAATTGGAAACGTTTGATGGGTCAATTTGATGAAATCAAATTCGGCTGTGTTAAGAAGTTGGAATTGGGGGAAAATTGGGGATTTTTGAAATTCAAAGGACTAAAATGAAATTTTATGAAATTTACAGCCAATTTGGCATGAAAATAATGTTGGAGAATGAATTGAGAAATTTTTGAATTTTTGGGGCAAAACTTACCATTTTTGTAAAGGAAGGGCAAATGGTAATTTTGGAAAAGTTGGAGGACCAAATTGGAAATTTGAGAAATTAATCCCCTTTTTGTGAAATGGAATAAATTGAGGTCCTATGATAAATTTTAGAAGTTTCGGGACTTAATTTGAGGAAAAAAATCGGCATTTGGGACTTAAAGTTAAAGAGAAATAACTTTAGGGACCTAATTGCAAATAAATGAAAGTTTGACTTTCTCATTCATTTGGAATGAATGAAGGCGATTAGGCCGAAGGATAATGAACCAAGATGTTCATATTGTGTAGGACCACGAAGTATCGGGAACGCTAGCAAGGACAAGCTCGCGTGAATGCCAAGAACCAGTCTAGTGGAATTCACGACATTAACGGGTGAGTGGGTTTACTAACATCATACCCGGTTGGGATGATGATCACAACTTAAAATTAAAAACCACTTACCAGTTGTGAGTGGGATTATATATATCATACCCGGTTGGGGATGATAAGTACCTCGGTATAAAAACCCACTGTTTAGTGGTATTTTAATCATCACCACTTAGAGAAAGTGATGTGAAAATATTGCGGAAAAACTACTTATCGGTTGTAAGTAGATCATACCCCGTTGGTATGATGAGACTTCCTTGAAAGAAGCTGAAAACCCATTCATCGGTTATGAATGGAGATGTCCTTATATCGGTCGGTATAATGGGCAGTGAAGACCTATTTTGTCGGAAGTGTTCTCCCCTGACCGTGTGCCAATGCTTAAACAATTTGGGAGACCTTCTCGACGGGAGCTCGAATAGCTCTGATAGGCCAGGGGCCTAGTTTTAGAACTTGGGGGCTAAATGCCCGATTTTGAAAATCTCATACAGTGGGCCTAAGGCCAGTTGGCATGAGTAGCAGCTCGTAAATGAACATGATATATGTGCCATAAAAATTAATAAGTGAATTGTTTGGCCATGGTACCAAGATAGGACCGACATGCTCAGTCAACTAGCGGCAGTGAGACATGATAGGTCGACGGACTAGTCAAGACAAATAACTGTGGGTTGAGTTGAGAGTCAAGGCCATTGGACCAGTGGCACCACATATTACATGGCAATATGAGAAAACATTGTTTGTGCATGCACTGTGAGTACGAGATCATCAAGATGCCCTTGAGGGGTAGTGATACGTCCTAAGGGCACCGGACGACCTGGTGGCTATAAGGGTAGTTCGTCGTTCCAGGTGTCTGTGCAAAATTTGGAGTAGCACCAAGTGCATGAGACCGGGGTGGGGACACGATGAGGTCTTTGTCCTCATACGGACACGAAGAAGTGATTTCGGGATTGTGGGTCGGATGTCGCGTACATCCACTCATTCCCAGGGTAGAAGTGGTCGTACTTCTATCCAGGTGGTAGGAAAAGTCACTCTGAAGCCACTAGCGGGTTCAGTAGTGATACTGAGTTGCGAATGTGTGTAACCTTCATGATGAAGGATGTGTATTGGGTGATGACACACTGGTAATTAAGATATAATGGAAAAACCTGAATTTTTTTTAATGAAGGGATTTTTGAAAAGAAAGGAGTCTGACACACTCCATATAAATATTTTTTTTTTGAAATTCAAAAGATTTGAATCCAATTCACCAAGTAGTTGTACTCACCCCCTCCCTTATACCCCTTTTAGGAAGTCCCGGAAAGCTGAACCTTAAAAGACTTGTGCAATTAAACGCCTGTAAGACATGTACAATTAATTTAAATTACTATGCAGTTTTGATTTATGATATTCCTGGAAAAAGGGGCAGGTCTAAAGAACTCTTTACTCTTTACGGTTTATAATATAAGGGGAAACCTTTTAGTAAATCGGAAGAGTGGTGGGTTGATCACGGGGATCCGACCAAACCGGGTCGGGGCGTGACAACTAGAGTGGTATCAGAGCCTATTTCCTCGAATACATAATCAAGACTATAAAATATTTTAACTAATAGGATTTATCCTAAAATTTTTAGATGGCTCCCAGGAGAGAAACCAAGAAAACTAGGAATGGCTCTACTCAACACCTTATCTTCGTAGGAAGACAACCCTAGAAGCTTCCCAAATGCCTGAAGTATGGCAGGAATCTCAAAAGAGCAAATGAGGAAGTATCCCAGAAAATGGTGACAGGACCTATTGAGGTCATAACTCTAAGTATAAAGTAAGCCAAGCGTGAAGCCATAAAAGGGGGCATATAACTTTACATAGGAGGATGCTTATCATGAATCTCATAGCTCCCTAGTTATTTGGTGACCATTTTCTGTAATAGGGCCAAACCCCTAACATACTGTACTACTCTATTAATGAAATACTCCAAATTCCTAAAAACCCTGTCCCTCAAATGATGTGATCTTTAAGGAAGACTCCAAAAAGAAAAAAAACTCTCACGGTATCCACACTTAAGGACGAAGGAGCACCAAAACTAACAATTCCCAAGAAAACGCTGGGAGGAACCACTTATGTTCATGTAATTACAAGCATGATTAATAGGGACACTGCGTGGAGAAGTACACAACCCTACAAAGGACAGGAATCAAGTTAATCTAGAAAGGAATAGGACACGAAGTGAAAGACTGTCCCACATCGCCAAGAGTCAGGACAATATTTTCCAAGAATAAACACCCCACAACTATAGGAAATCTGAAAGGATACCATCCCAAGAAACATGACTCCAGTTGCAACCACAAATAAGAGGAAACTCTTCAAAATTTTAGCAAAGTGGTAAGAAGGAAAAAGGGGTAAAGGTAGGACCTCAATAAAACCACAAACGGAACAAAGGATAGCTGAAGAGAATTCCCCCCTTTAAGAAGAAAATCCAAACAATTTAGGAGAAAAGAAAGGAGTGCATCCATAAGAGAAGACAAGACGAACATTTGATGACAAATGGGACGTATTGGGATTATAGGAATAAATCACTTGGAAAAAGCAACTATGCCAAATAGGAAGTTCGGACCAATAGGACAAGAGAAAGCAAGTCGTTACAATAAGATAGTCAGAGGGAACAAATTACACCTTAAGGAAGACCGGGAAGCAGAAGGGGCTACACTATAAAAAGGTCAGTGAGATGGACGTTAAGGACAAGAGTACTCGAGAAACAACTGCCCTAAGAAACTTAGACCAAAGGAATGGTGGAGGCGAGGCAGTTAACAAACCAATACACGGGAAAACCATAATTTGAGTTCCAACAAGAAGAGAGGGGCGAAAAGGCCAAATACTCGGGAAAAGAAGCATGAAAGAAATCCTTAATAAGACCAAAGGCCAAATTAACCAAGAAAAAAAAAGGCAAGCCTCTCACATAATTATCAAGAAATCTTGAAACAAGGAAGATTTGAACGCTACATAAAGAAATACACTGTGAAAGTAAACTTTAGAGGGATGCATACGACTAACTACCCTTGAAGGAATTTTGATGGGCGGATGGACATAATGTGGAGTGAAGGGAACCAACCCTTAATTGGGAAATGTTTCAAAGGAAGGAAGTATCGTGATGGCCCAGTGTGACCTACTTGGAGAGAGTAGGAGAACCAAACAATAATTTCAAGAGAATAGAGTAGAAAGAAGAAATGAGTAACAACGGGACGTCCAAAGTAAATAAACAAAACCATAAGAAAGGCTGAGATGTAGTAAAGACTACATTCTATGAAGGACAAAGGATGGGCATGAAGGACGAGTGATACAGCTGCCCAGGTGATTGGATAAAAAAAAATAGAGAAAAGGAGATAGTTGAAGAACTAGTCTTCGAGAGAACCCTGGATTTAAACCACAACAAAGAAGGGAGAAGTGAAAAGGCCAAAACATTGAAAAAAGAAGAATGAAGGAAAATCCTTAAAGAAATTAATGGCCAAAATCGGATTTCTAGTTTAAAGTCTTGAGACGGTTAAGTGAGCTTCACGAAGGATGAACAAGAGATTTTGAAACAAGAAGGATGTGAACGCTCCTTAAACGGAAATAAGTTAACGGGTTAGCATAAAAAAGATGTTGTGACAAGTATGAATGAGTGGACAACCCATACTAAGGTAATAAAGTAAAGAATGTTCGAGAAACATTGGGAAAGTAAGTCCTCCAAATAAGATGTGGCTAAGGAGGAATAACCTCAATTGGTAAGACGAGTCATTGTCCACACGCGCATATGAAGCTTAAAGAGTGGACAACCGAGCATAGGGTGAAATGCACGGAATAAAACCAATAATCGGAAGTATCCCATCTAAGGAATAAGGGATAAAACAAAAGTTGTGGATAGAGAAGGATCCAAAGCAAACAGATGCCCTAACATAGATAAGGGTGCGAAGAAAGGGAGAAAGAACCATACAATGAATGATAAGGAGGTTGAGCATGTAACTCCTAAAATGGAAATCTCTATTGTAAGGGACATAGTAGAGAACAAAACCGGAAGGAGGGAACCTTCCCAAGAAAAGTAATTGATACATAGATCGAAAGCAATTATGGTAGAATGAAGAATCATGAGTGATTATGAGTAAGTAAAAGTGGATTAAGGAAAAAGGAAAAATCCTTGAATAAGGATTGCCAAGGACTTAAGAAGGAAAGTATCCTAGTTTGTTGGTAAACTATTGGGAAACCAAATAATTGGCACCAAAAACACCCAATAAAGAAGTTGGGAAAGGACGAGTGGGTAAGGAAAATCGACACGGATATGTAAGACATGTTGTCAAGATAGGAATGATAATTCGGTAACAGTAAAGGTAGTTGAGGAATACTACCCAATTAAAGGAGGGATGAAATTATATAGTCCCTAGAAGGCTGGAAAGTTGGAAACAACCCTAAAAGAGGTGTTGTAGGAGTCTGATGGACTGAGATAGGTTCAGAACTATGTCATGTCGTAAGGGACATATAAGCACCAACAATCCCGAGTAAAATGTAACTCGAGTAAGGAGTCAGTTGGTAAACATAACAAGTTCAAAGATAAATTTGACCGAAGTTGTAATCAATGACGGATGAAGGATGGGTCAAATTGGGACGAAAGAATAATAACACAAAAACCTATGAAAACAAGTATGTAATGCTCGAAAGAACGTCGAGCTAGGGGTTTCAACGATGAAGAGAATAACTAGAAAAAGGAACGATTGGGCACCTTGGAACTCCCAATCCTGAAATCTTGAGTAGAATCCCCAAAATGAAGAACCTTATCTTAAATAAAGGGAGATGCGAACCTAAGAATATACATTAGGATTAATGAGCCATACATGCCTCGTTATTATAACTTCAATGAAGGAGTAAGCATGATAAATGAAAAAAAAATCTTAGATAAATGATTACAGGGACTAAGCGAAAGAGCAATCGAAGTGTTAGCATGTCAAGAAAACCCGAGTTGACATTAAGGAAAATTATTCCCGATGTGGAATATATTGTTTAAGTTTTGGGGATAAAACTCCTAAAAGGAGGGGAGAGTTGTAAACCCCGCACTTTTGAGTTAAGGAAAATTAGGAAAAGAACTGGTCAAACCGAGTAAGAAAACCGAGACGATTTACAAACCCGATCATTTGGGAACAAGCAATTTGGAAATTTATAACTTACAAGTGATCCAAAGGGTTTATTAAACCTTTGAAAACAAAGTTAACACAAATTAGAATAGAAAAACCAAATTGGTTCAAGTGAACGAGAATCCATGAGAATTTTAAAGTTAAGTGTGCTTGCTCAAGAGTAGTGTGAGGATGGGTGACCTCCTCGGAAGTATGATTTTTTTTGTAACCTGAAATTTCGGTAAAATCTTTTTATGCGAATGTACCCTTATCATAAATAGCCATAAATTAATATATATTAAATTATTGTAATTAATACCAATAATTTAATACCTAAATTAAATTATTGGAATTAATACAAATAATTTAATACTAAAATTAAATTATTAGAATTAATATCAATAATTTATGGAAATATTAATACTAGTAATAAATCTCTCACATTTAATACACGATTTTTACACCTATATAAAGAGGTCATCCCCATTCATTCTCCTCACACCTGAACACTTTTCTCTCTCTCTACTACTCCATTTCCCTGTGAAGCTCGAACTAGAGCTTCGACTTGAACAAAGGTCGAGCTCTTTAGAACCAGGGAGAAGACAGCTATCTGATAGCAAAGTCCAGTCAATTTAAGAATCATTGGAGAAGCACCGACATGATGGAATAGTGAAGCAGCTCTGGCGGACCAAAGCTACCCTATTTCGGCCAAGCTGAAATCAGCCATTTCAAGCCCTCCTCAGGCTAAACCAAGCCCTCCCAACACTTTCTTAGCCTTTCCATGGCCAAATTAGGACCGAAAGGTAAGCCAATTTGGCTCCCCTTTACAATTTTTGATTGGTGCTAGAGAGAGAGTCAACCAAATTTCAATGATGAAATTCTAATCCAATTTCGTATCAATTGATGCAATTCTTGATTCTAGTTTGAACATCCGGACGAGAGCTATCTACCCAGATCGAAAGCTCGGACCGCTATGCCTTCACCGGTGAGTAATCGAAGCTTATAGTTCATTTTCCGGCGAAGCTCTGTTTGAGCTCGTCCCGACGTTAAAACTTGCGATTCACATTTCTAAAGAATTGTATGAACATGTAGAAACTCAATTTCAACTTATATTTCAACAATTAGAAATGTTTGATGGGTCAATTTGATGAAATCAAATTCGGCTGTGTTAAGAAGTTGGAATTGGGGGAAAATTGGGGATTCTAGAAATTCAAAGGACTAAAATGAAATTTTATGAAATTGACGGCCAATTGGGCATAAAAATAATGTTGGAGGACGAATTGAGAAATTTTTGAATTTTTGGGGCAAAACTTACCATTTTTGTAAAGGAAGGGTAAAATGGTAATTTTGGAAAAGTTGGAGGACCAAATTGGAAATTTGAGAAATTAATCCCCTTTTGTGAAATGGAATAAATTGAGTTCCTATGATAAATTTTAGAAGTTTCGGGACACAATTTGAGGAAAAAAATTGGCATTTGGGACTTAAAGTTAAAGAGAATTAACTTTAGGAACCTAATTGCAAATAAATGAAAATTTGACTTTCTCATTCATTTGGAATGAATGAAGGCGATTAGGCCAAAGGATAATGAACCAAGATGTTCATATCGTGTAGGAACATGAAGTATTGGGAACGCTAGCATGGACAAGCTCGTGTGAATGCCAAGAACCAGTTTAGTGGAGTTCGCGGTATTAATGGGTGAGTGGGTTTACTAACATCATACCCGGTTGGGGATGATAAGTACCTCGGTATAAAAACCCACTGTTTAGTGGTATTTTAATCATCACCACTTAGAGAAAGTGATGTGAAAATATTGCGGAAAAACTACTTATCGGTTGTAAGTAGATCATACCCCGTTGGTATGATGAGACTTCCTTGAAAGAAGCTGAAAACCTGTTCATCGGTTATGAATAGAGATGTCCTTATACCGGTCGGTATAATGGGCAGTGAAAACCTATTTTGTCAGAAGTGCTCTCCCTTGACTATGTGCCAATGCTTAAACAATTTGGGAGACCTTTTCGACAGGAGCTCGAATAGCTCTGATAGGCCAGGGGCCTCGGTTTTGGAACTTGGGGGCTAAATGCTAGAATTTGAAAATCTCGTATAGTGGGCCCAAGGCCAGTTGGCATGAGCAGGAGCTCGTAAACGAACATGATATATGTGCCATAAAACTTAATAAGTGAATTGTTTGGCCATGGTACCAAGATAGGACTGACATGCTCAGTCAACTAGCAGTAGTGCGACATGATAGGTCGACGGACTAGTCAAGACAAACAACTGTAGGTTGAGTTGAGAGTCGGGGCCGTTGGACCAGTGGCACCACATATTACATGGCAATATGAGAAAACATTGTTTGTGCATGCACTGTGAGTACGAGATGATCAAGTTGCCCATGAGGGGTAGTGATGCGTCCTAAGGGCACTGGACGACCTGGTGTCTATAAGGGCAGTTCATCGTTCTAGGTGTGTGTGCGAAATTTGGATTAGCACCAACTACATGAGACCGAGGTGGGGACAGGATGAGGTCTCTGTCCTCATATGGAAATGAAGAAGTGATTTCGGGATTGTGGGTCGGATGTCGCATACATGTACTCATTCCCAGGGTAGAAGTGGTCGTACTTCTATACGGGTGGTAGGAAAAGTCGCTCCGAAGACACTAGCGGGTTCAGTAGTGATACTGACTTGCGAATGTGTGTAACCTTCATGATGAAGGATGTGTGTTGGGTGATGAGACACCGGTAATTAAGAAATAATGGAAAAACCTGAATTTTTTTAATGAAATGATTTTTGAAAAGAAAGGAGTTTGGCACACTCCATATAAATATTTTTTTTTAAATTCAATAGATTTGAATACCATTCACTGAGTAGTTGTACTCATCCCCTCCCTTATACCCCTTTGAAGATGTCCTGGAAAGCTGAACCTTAAAAGACTTGTGCAATTAAACGCCTGCAAGACAGGTACAATTAATTTAAATTACTATGCAGTTTCGATTTATGATATTCGTGGAAAAAAGTGCAGGTCTTAAGAACGCCTTACTCCTTACGGTTTATAATATAAGGGGAAACCCTTTAGTAAATCGGGAGAGTGGCGGGTTGATCACGGGGATCCAACCAAACTGGGTTGGGTCGTGACACAAGACCTCCTGTTAGTTACACCTGTAAGACATGCATGATTAATATAAAATTTTATGCAGTTTTGATTTATGTTATTCTAGGAAAAGTGCAGGTTTAAAGGATGCCTTACTTTTCATGGTTTATAAACAAGGGGCAACCCTTAATAAATTGGGAGAGTGGTGGGTTGATCATGGGGATCCAACCAAACTGAGTCAAGGCATGACAATACTCAATGATTTGGCTGTAGTGCATTAGGGCCAAGTCGAAGGACCGACCTAGACAAACTGCTCTAGGTCGGGTTGATGGTCGGGGCCGTTGGACCATTGGCACCAAAGATAATGGCCATATATGAAAATTGATTATTTGTGCATGAACTTGTGGTACAGGACCATCAAGATACCCTAGGGGGGTAGTGATGGGTCCTTAGGTCTATTGGATGGCATGGTGGAGATAAGGGTAGTTTGTCATGCCAGTAAGTCGGGAAGCTCGGAGTAGCTTCTTGCACATGAGACCGGGGTGGGGTCGAGATGAGGTCTCTGTACTCAAATGAACACGGTGTGGCATTCAAGTCTGAGGGTCGATTGTCGAGAACATCCACTCAAACCCAGGGTATAAGTGGACTGACTTCTATCTTGGTAGACGGTAAAGACGCTCCGATCTACAAGTAGGTGCAATGGACGTGCTACAACTATGAATGTGTGTACCTTTCCTGATGAAGGCGTGTGTTTGTTTGCTAAATGCCTCACGAGGCAAGGGGATGGGCTAATAAAGCTAAACACATCTAATATGTAAATGGGAAAAAGGTTTCAAGATTTAAGGTTGAAAATCCTTGGAAAAAAAATAATGGTAAACTTTGGAAAAATGTTTTGGAAAACAAATTGAATTTGAGGAAAACCCTTTGAAAGGAAAATGTTAACCTTTACATGGGTTGGATAAAACTATTTTGAAAACTCACTCCCAACAGCCGCTTACTGAGTTGTTGAACTCACCCCCTCCCTTTTACACCTTTCAGGTAACCAAGGAAAAAAAAACTGAACTTAAAGACCTCCATGTATGGGAACTCTAAAGACATGTATGCTTGTTTTAAGATATTCAGTTTTGTATAATGCTATTCTAGGAAATACAAGAAAAATGACGCCTTACTCCTTGCAGTTTTAAAAAGGGTGCAACCCTTCATGGATTAAAGGGAGTGGCGGGTTGCTCATGGGGATCCGACCAAATAGGGTCGGGGCGTGACAACTTGAGTGGTATCAACACCTGTTTCCTCGAATACATTATCAAGACTATATATGTAAACCCTGTCCCTTAAAGAGAAGAAAATCGGGGAAAGAAGTAGTCAACTCAAGAGAGAAAACCGAACTGGTTCATGAACCTTAACCGATAGAAAAAGGGAAAAATGGGAAATCAACAAACCCCAAGTGAATCAGAGAGTCATAAAAATAATGGAAAAGGACCTTGGGACAAATTGGAAGAAAAAACTAGATCAGTTCAGGTGAACCGAACCTGAACCGGATTGAAGCTGTTTAAACCATCATTGAACCGATTGCTAATTCATTTTTCTAGGTAGCTTAAAATATTAAAATTGGAGAATTGAAACCACCATTGGATAGAGAATGAATTTAGAGATTTTTAATTTTTGAGAAAATCGATTGAATCGAGCTTAAACTGGCTAGTTTAAGCATTGAACCCGGTCGGAACGGTCCAGTCCGGTTCATAACAATGTTGTCTTCTTCCTTCAAATGATAACACTGTTCATTTAATATAGAAACAGACAGCGCTGACGAAGGAAAAAAAAACTCCATTCAAGGTGGGGATAATCTTGCCCAAGATGTGAAACAATCGGGTAGAGAGTCCACGAGCTCCTTATATAAAGAGCTCCTCTCCATTCAGTCTCCTCACACCTGAAATCTCCATTCTCTCTCAATTGCTCCATTTTTCAGTAAAGCTCAAGCTAGAGCTCTGACTTGAGCAGTTTTCTGAGCCTTAGAAGGCGAGGTTGGGTTCTTTAGATTCCAGGAGAAGTCAGCTACTTGACGACAATCTCCATTCAAACCGAAGATTGATGGAGAAGCACTAGTAGAATCAAACAGTGATATAACTCTTAAGGTCTAAAGCTGCCCTATTTCGGCTAGGCTGAAATCGACCAAATTCAGCCCTCCTCCGACCAAACCAAGCCCTCCCAACATCCCCACAACCCTCATACGACCTCAATAGAGTTGAAAGGTAAGCCAATTTGACCTTCAATCGTTGTAGGTCAAAGTTAGAGAGAGAAACGATGAAATTTCCCTGATGAAATTCTCTCTCAATTCGAGTTCAATTGAAGGAATTCTTGATCATAGGAGAAACCTTAGGACGAGAGCTACCTACCCAGATAAAGAGCTCGGACCACTGCACCTCCGATGATAAGCTTTCGAAGCTTTCTCTATCTACGCACAATTTTCCGGCGAAGCTCCATTTGAGCTTGTTTCAGCCTCAATTCATGCAATTCAAAGCTCAATTGAATGGTATGGAAGTGTAGGAACTGATTTACATATCCAATTGAAGCAATTAATTCTGATTGAATGATCAATTTGAAGAAATCAAATTCGACTAATTTGAAAGGAGGAAATTGTGGGAAGATTTTGGGGGAAATTGAGGATTTCATAAAATTGAGGGACTACTTTGCAATTTTTCCCAAAATTGAGGGCCAATTGGCCATGAAAAAGATGTTGGAGGACCAATTGGTGGATTTTTGAAATAATTGGGGTCAAATTGCCATCTTTGGAAAGTATGGGCAAAATGGTAATTTTTGAAAAATTGGGGACCAAATTGAGAATTTAGAAAACTTAAGCCCCTTAAACAATTTTGAGTAAATTGAGGACCCAAAGAGAGTTTTTGGAAGTTTCGTTACTCAATTTGGGGAAAGGTTAGCATTAGGGACCTAAAGTTAAGGAAAATGAACTTTAGGGATCTAAATGTAATTAACTACAAATTTGAGCCTGATTGTTCATACGTGAGAAACGAAGGCTGATTTTCTAAATTTTAATAAATAAGGATGCCCAAATCATGTAGGAACACAAGAGACTAGAACGCCAATACGGATAAGTTAGCGTGGAGGCAAAAACTGATCGAAGAAGGATACACCACGGTTATTGGGTGAGTGGGCTTATTTACATCATACCCGGTTGGGATGATAAGCACTTTAGAAATGAAAAACTACTTGTTAGTGGAATTTTAACTTCATACCCAGTTAGGGTGATGGGCAAACAAAGCTACAACCTACTTACTGGTTGTAAGTAGAGGAAATCATACCCGATTGGTATGATGAACTTACTTGAAGGAAGGAGAAAATTGCTAGCCAGTTGTAAGCGGGGGTATCATCACACCAGTTGGTGGGATGAAGTGAAAATTATATTTTTGTCAAAGTGTTCTCCTCTAATTGTGTGCCAATGCTTAAACTCTTTGGGAGACCTTCTTGATGGGAGCTAGAACAACTCATATAGGCTAGAGGCCTTGGTTTTTGAACTTGTGGGGCTATATGCCCAGTTTTGGAAAATCATGTGCAGTGGGCCCAAGGCCAGTGGCCACGAGTAGGAGCTCATAAACAAACATGATTTATAAAAGCCATGAAAACTCTTAATGAAATGATTGTGTGATTTTTCCATGGTACTACGTGAGGACCGACAATACTCGATGGACTGAGGGCAGTGCGTCAGGTCGAGGTCGACGGACCGACCTAGACAAGCAACTGTAGGTTGAGTTGAGAGTCGAGGCCGTTGGACTAGTGGCACCAAAGATAAATGGAAAAATGTGAAAATTATTGTTTTGTGTATGCAGTTGAGGTACAACACCATCAAAACGCCCAAGAGGGGTAGTGATGCGTCCTAAGGGCTACTTGATGACATGGTGGAGATAAGGGCAGTTTGTCGTGCCAATAGTTGGGAAGCTCGACGTAAGCCTCTTGCGCATGAGACTAGGGTTGGGTCGGGATGATGTCTCTATTCTCATATGGACACAAAGTGATATTTGGGTATGAGGGTCGGATGTCGTGAAAATCCACTTAGATCCATGGTAGAAGTGGACGAGCTTCTATCTTGGTGGCCGATAATGATGCTTCAAGCCACAAGTGGATACAGTGGACGGGCTGCACCTACGAATATGTGTTCCCTTCCTGATAAAGTGCGTGTGTTGTCTACTAAACACACATAATGTAAAATTGGGAAAAAAGGGTTTTGAAAACTGAATTTTGAGGAGAACCTCTTTTGAAAGAGAAATTATAACCTTGACACAGTTAAAACTATATGTTTTGAAAATTCACTCCAACCCTCCACTCACTAAGTTGTAGAACTCACCCCTTCTTTTACATTCCTTTTTAGGAATTGGGGAAAACATGACTAAAGAAAACACCAGGATCTACCCTCTGCTAGGTACGCTTAAAAGTTGTTATAAACTTGCATTTTTTTATTGATTTATACTATTTCAGGGAACAAGTTTTAAATTACCTTGGCAACTCTTGATTAAAGGAAGGATGAAACCACTTTCAAACCAAGGGAGCGGTGAGTTGATCATGGGGATCCGACCAAATCGGGTCGGGGCATGACATAATATAAAGATTAAGAGAAATATTAAAATTTTTAAATAGCTCCCAAGAGAGTAACCAAGAAAACTAGGACTGACGTCACCAACACCACCCAACACCCTATCCTCATAGGAAGACAACCCTAGAAGCTCTCTAATGCCCAAGGCATAGTAGAAGTCCCAAAGGACCTAATGGGGAAGTATCTAGTACCACCAAGGAGTATGGTACCAGGATATGTTAGGGTCACAACCCTAAGTACGAAGGGAGACAAGCCTGAAGCCAGGAATGCCAACAAGGGCGTATATCCTTACCAAGGAGGACACTTATCAAGAACCCCGTATCTCCCTATCTATTTTGTGACCCTTTTTGTAATAGGGCTAAAACCCCAACATATTGTACTACTCTATTAAGGAAGTGCTCCAAATTCCTAAAACCCTGTCTCACAAATGATGTGATCTTGCGTCGGAAGATAGCCCCAAGAAAAGTAGCCAAATGAACCTGTGCTACCTAAACTACCATAGAAACTAAGGAGAATTCCATCCCAGTTAAGGAAACTAAATCAAATAATTTAGAAATCTAGGAGGACTCTTAGGGTGACCCTTTGGCAAAGAAGACTTAACAAGAAAACTCTCAAGGTGTTTAGACTCAAGGACGGCGAAGCACCAAACCAACCAGCAATCCCCTAGAATGGCTCCGCAATGCTCAAAGTAAAGGAGGAACCACATAGTTCCACGCAAGGAGATAACCTGTTGTAGGTGTAGGGGAATAGGACAGGTAATGAAGGACTATCCCACACCCCATGGATTTAGGGCAATACCTCCTAAGAACCACGTTGACTACCGAAATCCAAAGTCATGGAAGGAAGGAAGGGTTGATGACTAAAATCGTGGAGCGGGTTAGGTATGTTGTTTGCAAGGAGATCAAGAAATAGCAAGGTAAAGAAAAAAAAATTTAAACTTCTTCTTAAGAAGGTCAACTAGAGAGGAATACCACAAGAATAAAGGTAAAGTAATGGGAAGTACACCAAGAACCCCTTAGAATGGGGCAAACGTGGAAAACGTCCTCTGACAACTTTTGGGTAGGACACGGAAAGAATGAAGAGGAGAAGAAACGTGCTAGGAAAGGGAACTATGAAGGGATGTATACAATTAAGTACCCCTTGAAGGGACCATTGATAGACGGTTGGACATAACGTGGAGTGCAAGGAACCAACCCATAATCTGGATCTTCTCGAAGGAAGGATAAGGAACAAAAAGGGAATTGGAGGACAATGAAGGATTAAGGGCGAATGACCGTACCGATATTAGAAGGGTGTAAGACTTGAAAGAAGAAATAGCCTTTAAGGAGCATTGGAGAGATTGAACGTGAAACTCCAAGAAGGGAAGTCCCTAGGTAGAAGGATAAAAGTAGGAAGTGAGACCATAAAAAGGGAAATTCCCAAGCTAAGGAACTGACAAATGGATCAAAAGAGTCTTAACCTGAAATAAGGAACCTCATAAAGGGGCATAAGTGGCTATGGATGTATTGGGATGGCCAAGTGTGACCTGCTTTGGAAATGCAGAGGAGCTAAATAGGGATTTTAGATGAACCTAGTAGAAGGAAGCAATTAATAACAACAGGATGGTCAAGGATAATAAACGATGCGATAAGAAGGACTGGGAAGTAGTAAAGACTACACTCTAAGAAAGGCAAAAGGATGGGCATCGAGGACTAGTGAATTTTAGAGACAACTGCCCAGACAGTTGGACAAGAAAATAGTAGAGATGTGGCAGTTAATGAATTGACTCTTGGGAGAACCATGGATTTAAGCCCCGGTGAGGAAGGGAGAAGTGAAAAGGCCAAAACATTGGAAAATAAGGAATAATGAAATCTTTAAAGAGATCAATGGCCAAGAACGGAATAACAACCAAAACTCAAGCCATGAGAAGGTTAAGTAAGCCTCTTGCAAGGTGATTAAGAGACCTTGAAACAAGGAGGATCTGAACGCCTCCCTGAAGAAATAAACTGGTACTGTGGTACAAGTGGGAATGAGGATAGGGTACAAAAGACATGCACGCAAGATTTCAAGAGTAAGGGAAAGTAGGAGAGGACGTCATCAAGGGTTATCATTTTAGGGTAGATATTTCCAAGGGCAAATGAAAAAGAAATTCCTAGAGAAAGGGGGGAATCCCACCAAAGAAGGAAGCCCTAGAGGGTCATACATATCCTGCTAAGAGGTAATGAAACCAACAAAAGGGGAAAAGAAGATAAGCTCATAAATGATATGCTGGTTGAGATGGAAAGATCAAGTACAAAAGAAAAGTACTCATAAGAGCCCAAGGAGTAAGTTAAACCCAAGGGATGGGTAAGTATGAAGATAGCATCAAAAGTTACTGTACAAGTAAGGCAGGGGTGGACTACCCAAAATATGGAAATAAAGGAAAGAACATCTGAGAAACCTTGGAGAAGTAAGCCCTCCAATTAAGAAGTGATTAAGGGAAATGACCATTGACATTAAGACTGATTGTGGTCCACACTAGCTTAATGGAGCTTAAAGAGTGACAACTAGGGATAGTGTGGAATACAAGAAATAAGAAACGATAATCGGAAGTTTGTTGGATAAGAAATAACGGATGAAATGGAGATTTTAAGGCAATGGAGGATTGAAACTATAGAAAGGGTGTAAGGAGATGAAGAAATGAAACCTTCAAGGAATGGTAAGAAGGTTGAACATGTAACTCCTAAGGTGAAAGTCTCTACTTTGAAGGATATAGTAGAGAATGAAACCATAAAAAGGGACCCCCTAAACAAAGCAATCGACATGTAGATCGAAAGGGATCAACTCAGAATAAAGAATCATGAAAAATTCACGAGCGAGTAAGAGTGGATTAAGGAAAAGGAAAGTCCTTGAGTAAAGGATGCCACTGGAAATGAAGAAGGACATAAGAAGGGAAGAATCCCAAACGTGTAAGTATTTCATTGGGAAACCCGATGGTTGGAACCAGGGAAAAACCAATAAGTAAGTTGGTAAAAGGACAAATAGATAAGGAAACCGACACCATTATGAAAGGCATGATGCCAAAGGTAAAAGGATGATTGGATAATGGTGAAGGACGTCAAGGAAAGTCGAGAACAACCATCAAGGAAATATTCTAGAATTATAATGGACAAAGATAAGTTCTAGAACATGTCATACTGTAAGGGGTATATAGGTCCAACAGTCCCAAGAAAATGTGAATCAAGTAAGAAAGAGTTAGTCAATTAAGCATGACAAGGTCAAACATAAAACTTGGACCAAAGTTGTAATAAACAAAAGATGGAGGAAGGACCAAAATAAAGTAAAAAGGAAGTCACATCAAAACCCACAGGGTTAAGGAAGAAGAGTCTGAAAGGATGCTGAGCTAAAGAGCATCAACGATCAAGGAAATAAATGGAAACGAGGAAGTTTGTACATTTATGGAACATCCAACCCAATGACATGAATAATAATCCTTTAGAAGAAAAGTCTTACCCTAGGTAGAGTAAAAAGTGGACCTAAAGATGTACCTTGGGATTGACGGTTAGAACATAACTGACCATGATACACTACATGGAGTGAGTGGAAAATGAAAAGGAAGAGAGATATCCTTAAGTGTGTAGCTAAATGACTAAGAGAAGAAACAACCAAAGTGATAGCAGGCCGAGCAAACCACAAGAGGAAATCTAGGGAAGTCACCCCATATGCAAAGAATTGTTGACTTAGTTTTGGGGACAAAACCCCTAAAAGGAGTGGAGAGTTGTAAACCCCATCCTTTCAAAGATAAGAAAACCGAGAAAAGAACTGATCAATTCAAAAGAGAAAATCGAGCCAGTTTATGAACCATAATCGATAAACAAAGGATAAAATGGGAAATTGACAAATCCAAAGTGACTCGAAGGGTCATAAAAATCATGGAAAAGATCATTGGGAGAAATGAGAAGAGAAAATCAGAATAGTTCAAGGTGAACCAGACATGAACTGGATTGAACCGGTTTGATCCATACTTGAAATGGTTTCTAAATTCAATTTTCTTTGTGGTTTAAGATATCCAAATTGGGGAATTGAAGGTACCATTAGATAGAAAATGAATTTAGATTAATTTAGAAATTTTTAATTTTGAGAAAATCGGTTGAATCAGGCTTGAACCAGTCAATTTGTGCATCGAACCTGGTCGGACCGGTCCGGTCCAATTCGAAAACCAAGGCCCCCGACCTATAAAAGCTATTCGAGCTCCCGTCAAGAAGGTCTCCCAAATAGTTTAAGCTTTGGCACACAGTCAGGGGAGAGCACTTCCGACAAAATATATTTTCAACTGTCCATTATACCGACCAGGTATACAGACATCTTCGCTCATAACCGATGAACGGGTTTTCAACTTCCTTCGAGAAAGTTTCATCATACCAATCGGGTATGATTTACTTACAATTGGTAAGTTGTTTTTCCGTATGGTTTTCACGTCACCCCTCTAAGTTGTGATGTTTAAAATACCACTTCGTAGTGGGTTTTCATTTCGAGGTACTTATCATCCCCAATCGGGTATGATATTAAATCTCACTCACCCGTTAATGCAGTGAATTCCACTAGACCGGTTCTTTGTATTCACGTGAACTTGTCCTTGCTGGCGTTCTCGGTACTTCATGTTCCTACACGATATGAACATCTTGGTTCACTATCCTTCTGCCTAATAGCCTTCATTCATTCCAAATGAATGAGAAAACTAAACTTTAATTTATTTTCAATTAGGTCCCTAAAGTTATTTCTCTTTATCTTTAAGTCCCTAATGCCTATTTTTCCTCAAATTGAGTCCCAAAACTTTTAAAATTTATCATAGGACCTCAATTTATTCCATTTCAAAAAAACGAGTTTAATTTCCTAAATTTCCAATTTGGTCCCCTAACTTTTCCAAAATTACCATTTTGCCTTTCCTTTACAAAAATGACAAATTTTACCCCAAAAATTCTAAAATTCCTCAATAGGCCCTCTAACATTTTTATCATGTCCAATTGACCCTCAATTTTAGGAAATTACATTTCGGTCCTTCAAATTTTTGAAAATCCCCAATTTTCCACAAAATTTCCCCCAATTTCAACTTTTTAACACATCCGAATTTGATTTAATGAAATTGACTGATCAAACACTTCCAATTGTTGAAATTGAGTTTCTACATGTTCATACGATTCTTTAGCAATTTAAATCGCAAGTTTTAACGTTGGGACGAGCTCAAATGGAGTTTCGTCGAAAAATGAACTGTAGAGAGAGAAAGCTTTGATTATTCACCGGTGAGGGCACGACGGTCCAAGCTTTTGATCTAGATAGATAGCTCTCGTTCCGAGGTTAATCCTAGAATTAAGAATTGCATTAATTGATGCTGATTTGAGTTAGAATTTCATCATCAAAGTTCTGCCGGTTCTCTCTAGCACCGACCAAAAATTGTAGTGGGGAGTCGAATTGGCTTACCTTTTAGTCCTAATTCGGCCATGGGAGGGCGGAGGAAGTGTTGGGAGGTATTGGTTTAGCCTGAAGATGGCTCGAAATGGCTGATTTTAACTCGGCCAAAACAGGGCAGCTTCTGTCCACTGGAGCTGCTTCACTGTTCCATCACACTGACGTTTCTCTGGCGACCTTCGAAGTAAACGAAGACTATTGACGTGTAGCTGAATTCTCCCCAGTTCTAAAGAAACTAACCTCACCTTCTTTGGCTTAGAAAAGACCTTATATCGAAGCTCTAGTTTGAGCTTCACCGAAAAACTAAGCAACTGAGAGTGAGTGAGCTTTTCAGGTGTGGAGAGGTTGAATAGAGAGGCGCTCTTTATATAGGGAGCTCGGGGACTCATCAGGCGTCCGTTTGGCACCTTTATGACATACATTGATGGCCAGAAACTTATTGAACGAATATGTTTCTTCTTCTTCGGCGTTGCTTCAATTTTACGGCAAGTGAACAATGCTGTCATTTGAAGGAAGAAGACGATATTGTTCCGAATCGGACCGGACTAGTTAGAACTAGATTCGAAGCTTAAATCGGCCGGTTCACCCCTCATTCGACTGAGTTTTTCAAATCTAAAAATTTTCAATGTAATTAAGGAGGCTCAAAGCAAAATTTTCTGAATCGGACCGGACTAGTTAGAACTAGGTTCGAAGCAAAATTTTCAAAGTAATTAAGGAGTCTAGGAGAATTCTTGGAATAACTTAGCAAGGAAATGACCTATTATAAGTGTAAGGAAATGGGACATGAAGTGAAGGACTGTCCCACACCACAAGGATTTTGGACAACATTCTCCAAGAATAACTCCCCCACAACTATAGGAAATTCAAAAGGATACCATCCCTAAAAATACAACTCCTGCTGAGAGTTTTAACTACAACCAGGAGGAAGCTCTTCAAGATCCTAGCATACTAGCATGAAGGAAAAGAGACTGAAGGTAGGACCTCGATAAAATGTAAACAAGAACAAAGTATAGCTGAAGAAAATTTTTTCTTAAGAAGAAATTCCCAACCATTTAAGAGTAGACCAACCAAGCATTTGACGACAAATGAAATGTCTCGAGATTACAAATACGACTCACTTTAGAAAAAGCAGTGGAGCCAAATAGAAGTTTCAAACAAACATAGTAGAAGGAAGCAAGTCGTTACAACAAATTAGTCAAGGAGAATAAACGATGCCCTAAGGAAGACCAGGAAGTAGAAAGGAATACACCCTAAAAAGGGCAGTAGGATGGACATTAAGGACAAGAAGACTCAAGAAACAATTGCCCTAAGATAATTTGACCAAGGGAATGGTAAGGGTGAGGCAGTTAACGAACTAATACTCGTGAAGGTCATAATTTAAACTCTAGCAAAGAAGGGAAAGGTGGAAAGGCCAAATGTTGGAAAAAGAAGGATGAAAGAAATCCTTAAAAAGACCAATGGCCAAATTAACGACTAAACTCAAGCTAAGAAAGGAGTAGGTAAGCCTCTCACATAATGGTCATGAAATCTTAAAACAAGGAAGATTTAAACTCTCCCTAAAAGAAATAAACACGTATTATGGTATGAGTAGGGATGAGTATAGTGTACAAAAGATGTACTCGCAAGATTTTAAAGGGTAAATAGTAGATGACGATATCAAAGGATGCCATTTAAGTGTAGATATTCCCTAGAGCTAAGGAAAAAGAGGAGAGTCCTACTGAGTAAGGAAAACCTAGAAAGACATATGTATCCCAACTAAGAGATAATGGAACCAAGTGAAAGGGACAGAGAGATAAACTTACAAATGAAGCGCAAGCTGAGGTGAAAGAACCAAAAAAACATACTATGAGGATCCAACGAATAATTTAAAAGGAATGGGGAAATAGCAAGTTAGCATCAAAATATGTTGTGACAAGTAAGAATGAGTGGACTACCCATAATAAGGAAATAAAGGAAAGAACGTCCGAGAAACATTGGAAGAGTAAGCCCTCCAAATAAGATGTGGCTAAGGAGAAATAACCACAACATAGTCCACACAGGCATGATGAAGCCTAAAGAGTGGACGGCTGAGCAAAGTGTGGAGTGTACAGAATTAGACCGATAATCAGAAGTATCTCAAGTAAGGAATAAGGAATGATAAGAAGGTTGAGCATGTAACTCCTAAGATGAAAGTCTCTACTGTGAGGGACATAGTAGAGAATAGAATTGGAAGAAGGGAAACTTCCCAAGCAAAGGAATTGACACATAGAATAAAAGTGATTAATTTGAAATAAAGAATCATGAAATGATCATGAGTAAGTAAGAATGGATTAAGGAAAAGGAAAAATCCTTGAATAAAGAATGCCAAGTACTTAAGTTTATAAGCTTAATTCTATGAAGTTAACAAACTCCCAATTAATTAATCAATTAATTGCAATATTTCTTCCTGGTATTAGAGTTGCGTGATTGACATATTTGCTCTCTACTTCCATGTTGGACTTTTGACTTTATGGGCCTATATTGGATGGGCTTGAGTAATGAGCCTGAAGGCCTACATAATTTAGAGCTCTATCTATCAGACGACGTCGTTGGTTCTACTCAGAGTGGGAGCTGGGATGCGAAGAAATATCGATCAGCCTCATTCGCAGAGCGGCAGGGTTTTGAAACACTGCCACCCGTCCGAGGAAAAAATCCCAACTTGTCGGTAAACCATCAAGAAACCAAATAATTGGAACTGGAAAGACCCAATAAGGAAGTTGGGAAGGAACGAGTGGGTAAGGAGAACCGACACAGTTAGGTAAGTTTATTGGATAACGGTAAAGGTAGTCGAGGAATACTACCAAACGAAAAGAGGGATGGAGTTATACAATCCCTGAAAGGTTGAGAAGTTGAGAACAACCCTCAAAGAAGTATTCTAGAACTCTAATGGACAGGGACAAGTTCTAGAAAATGTCATGCTGTAAGGGGCATGTAAGCCTAATAGTCCTGAGGAAAATATGACTCAAAGTAAGGAAGAGTTAGTTAGTAAGCATGACAAAGTCAAAAATAAAAGTTGGAGCAAAGTTATAATAAAAAGCGGATGGAAGAAGGGTCGAAATAGGACAAATAGGTGATAACATCGAAACTTGTACGTAATGCTCGAAAGAACACCAAGCTAAGGGTTTCAACGGTGAAGAGAATAACTAGACAAAGGAACGACGGGGTATCTTGGAACTCCCAATCCTGAAATCTTGAGTAAGAACCTCAAAGGGAAGAATCTTGCCCTAAGTAAAGGGAGATGTGATAGGGATATACCTTTGGATACGTGAGTAAGACATACTAGTTATGATAAAACTCCATGGAAGGAGTAAACAATGTGAAGGCAAAGAAATTCCTTAAGTGCGTGATTTAAAGTGGGCTTAGTGAAAGAACAACCAAAGTATTAACATGTCCAAGTTGACATTTAGGGAGTTTATCACAGAGAGAAAAATACAGATTTAGTTTTGGGGAAAAAACTTCTAATAGGAGGGGAGAGTTGTTAACCTCGCTCTTTCGAGTTAAGTAAAATCGGGAAAAGAACCGGTCAAACCAAGTGAGAAAACCGAACCGGTTCACCAACCTAATCATCAGAGAACAGACAATTTGGGAAATTTACAACTCCCGAGTGGCCGAAAGGGCTCATAAAACCTTGGAAGAAGACCTTGGGACAATTTGGGAGAGAAAAACTAGACCAGTTCAGGTGAACCGGATCCGAGCAAAATTGAACCGATTTATGAACAGAGTCAGTTTATGAACTAGAACCAATAAAGAAAGGGCAAACCAGGAAATTTATGGATCTCGAGTGACCTAAAGAGTTACAAAAGTCAAAAAAAGACTTTAGGATGAATTGGTGATGAAAACCAAACCGGTTCAAGTGAACTGGATCTAAATTGGATCTGAACCGGATTGAACCGATTTGGACCGGTTTGAACCACTTTTGAACTGAATGCTAAATTCATTTTTCTAGTTAGCTTAGAAAATTCAAATTGGAGAATTGAGGCCTCCATTGGATAGATAATGAATTTAGAAAATTTTAGTTTTGAAAAACTCAGTTGAATCGGGCCTGAACAGCTAGTTTAAGCTTTGAACATGGTTTGGACCGGTCCGGTCTGGTTCAGAACAGTGTCGTCTTCTTCCTTCAGATGATAGCACTGTTCACTCACCGAAAAATTGAGCAGCGCCGACGAAGATGAAAAGTCTCTGGCCAGGAAATTTCAGGCAATGAATGATCGCCATTAATTGGCCAATCGGACGACTAAGAAGTCTCTGAGCTTCCTATATAATGAGCCCCTCCTCATTCATCCTCCTTACACCTAAAAACTCCACTCTCTCCCTACTACTACATTTTCCAGTGAAGCTTGAACCAGAGCTCCGACTTGGGCATTTTTCTAAGCCAAAGAAGGTGTGGTTGGGTTCTTTGGATTCAGGGAGAAGTCAGCTAAATGCTTGCAGTTTCCATCTGCTCCGAGGATCATCGAAGAAATGCTCGTGTGATAGAACAGTGAAGTAGCTCTAGCGGACTGAAGCTACCTTGTTTCAATCGAGCTAAAATTGGCAAATTTGAGCCCTTCTCAAGCCAAATCAAGCCCACCCAACACCTCCACAACCCTACTACAGTTGAATTAGAGCAGAAAGGTAAGCCAATTTGGCTCCCCTCTAAAAATTTCGATCGGTGCTAGAGAGAGAACCGACAAATTTTTAATGACTAAATTTTCACTCAATTCAGTATCAATTGATGCAATTCTTTATCCTAGGAGAAACCTCAGGACAAGAGTTATCTACCTAGATCGAAAGCTCGGACTGCCACGCCCCCGACGGTAAGCTTTCCAAGCTTTCTCTCTCTAAGTCCAGTTTTCCAGCGAAGCTCCATTTGAGCTCATTCGGACATCAAATCATACGATACAAAGTGCAGTTGAATCCTATGAAGGTGTAGAACTCTAATCTAACTTCAATTTCAATAGTTAAGCTCATTTGATTGGTCAATTAGATTAAATCAAATCCAATTGAGCTAGAAGGTGAAATTGGGGAAAAAAATGGGGAAATTTGGGGATTTTGAAAATTTGAGGGACTAAAGAGAAATTTTATATAATTGAGGGACAATTGGGCTTTATAAAGATGTTGGAGGAGCAATTGAGCAATTTTTTGGGGCAAAACTTATCATTTTTGTGAGTAGGGGCAAAATGGTAATTTTGGAAAAATTGGAGACCAAATTGGAAACTTGGGAAACTTGAACCCCTTTATGTGATTTTGAATAAATTGAGGTCCCAAGGTGAATTTCAGAAATTTTGGGACTTAATTTTAGGGAAAATCGGCATTGAGACCTTAAGTTAAAGAAAAAGAACTTGAAGGACCTAATTGCAATAAACAAAAAAGTTTGAGTATTTCATCCATGCACGATTAATTAAGGCTATTAGGCAAAAGGATAATAAACAAGGATGTTTATATCATGTAGGAAGACGAAGTACCGGGAACGTTAGCAAGGACAAGCTCGCGTGAAGACAAAGAACCAGACAAGAGGAATTCACTACTTTAACGAGTGAGTGAGATTTTATATCATACCCAATTAGGATGATAAGCACCTCGAAAATGAAAACTCACTTATAAGTGGTATTTTAATCATCACATCTAAGAGAAGTGATGTGTAAATTACGCGAAAAAACTACTTACCGGTTGTAAGTAGATCATACCTGATTGGTATGATGAAACTTTCTGGAAGGAAGTAGAAAACCCGCTTATCGGTTATAAGTGGAGGTGACCTCATACCCGGTTGGTGTGATGGGTGACTAACAGTCTATTTTTGTTGGAAGTGCTCTCCCCTGACTATGTTCCATTGCTTAAACTTTTTGGAGACCATCTTGAAGGAAGCTCGAATAGCTCAGATAGGCTGGATGCCTCAGTTTTCGAACTTAGGGGCTAATATGCCCAATTTTGAAAAATCTCATACAGTGGGCCCTAGGCCAGTTGGCATGAGTAGGAGCTCGTAAAAAAACATGAGTTTAAGCCCTGAAAACTTTAAATGAATGAAATGTTTGCTATTGTACCAAGATAAGACCGACATACTCGATGGACTAGCGACAATGCGACATGACAAGTCTAAGGACCAGTTGAGACAAACAGCTACAGGTCGAGTTGAGGATTGGGGCCGTTGGACTAGTGGTACCACAAATTATATGGATTATGTGGAAAATTATTGATTTGTGCATGCACTGAGTTATGGAACCTTCAAGATGCCCAAGAGGGGTAGTGATATGACCTAGGGCTACTAGATGACATGGTGGAGATAAGAGCAGTTTGTCACGCCCCGACCCGGTTTGGTCGGATCCCCGTGAACAACCCGCCACTCTCCTGGTTTATTAAAGGGTTTCCTCTTATTATAATCCGTAAAGAGTAAGGCGTACTTTAAACCTACACCATTTCCTGGAATAGCATAATCAAAACTGCATGAAATTTTAAACTTTACATACCTGTCTAACATGCATCTTAGTTGATGGTCTTTCAAGGTAGGCTTTCCAGGATTTTCTGAAAGGGATATAAGGGAGGGGGTGAGTACGATTACTCAGTGAATGGGTTTTCAAATGTCTACATTTAACTTTTAAGAAAAACATTTATATGGAGTGTGCCATACTCCTTTCTTTTCAAAAAATCCCTTCATTTAAAAATTTGGGTTTTTCCATTATTTCTTAGTTACCAGTGTGTCATCACCCAACACACATCCTTCATCATGAAGGTTACACACATTCGCAAGTCAGTATCACTACTGAACCTGCTAGTGGCTTTGGAGCGACTTTTCCTGCTACCCGGATAGAAGTACAACCACTTCTACCCTGGGAATGAGTGGATGTACGTGACATCCGACCCACAATCTCGAAATCACTTCTTCATGTCTGTATGAGGACAGAGACTTCATCCTGTCCCCACCCCAGGTCTCATGCGCTTGGTGCTACTCCAGATTTCGCACAGACACCTGGAATGACAAACTGCCCTTATAGCCACCAGGTCGTCCAGTGCTACATCTATCGACCTGTCATGTCCCACTACCGCTAGTTGACTGAGCATGTTGGTCCTATCTTGGTACTATGGCCAAACAATTCACTTATTAAGTTTTATGGCACATATATCATGTTTGTTTACGAGCTCCTGCTCGTGCCAACTGGCCTTGGGACCACTATACGAGATTTTCAAAAAAAAAACTGGGCATTCTAGCCCTAAAGTTCCAAAATCGAGGCCCCCGGTCTATAAGAGCTATTCGAGTTCCCGTTAAGAAGGTTTCCCAAATAGTTTAAGCATTGGCACACAGTCAGGGGAGAACACTTCCGACAAAATAGGTTTTCACTGTCCATTATACCAACCGGTATAAGGACATCTCTATTCATAACCGATGAACGAGTTTTCAACTTCCTTCAAGAAAGTCTCATCATACCAACCGGGTATGATCTACTTACAATTGGTAAGTAGTATTTCCGCTTAATTTTTACATCACTTTCTCTAAGTGGTGATGATTAAAATACCACTAAACAGTGGGTTTTTATACCGAGGTACTTATCATCCCCTATCGGGTATGATATAAAATTTCCACTCACAACCAATAAGTGATTTTTATCTTTAAGTTGTGCTCATCATCCCAACCAGGTATGATGTTAGTAAACCCACTCACAATCGGTAAGTGGTTTTTAACTTTAAGTTGTGCTCATCATCCCAACCGGGTATGATGTTAGTAAACCCACTCACAACCGGTAAGTGGTTTTTAACTTTAAGTTGTGCTTATCATCCCAACCAGGTATGATGTTAGTAAACCCACTCACAACCAGTAAGTGGTTTTTAACTTTAAGTTGTGCTCATCATCCCAACCAGGTATGATGTTAGTAAACCCACTCACCCGTTAATGCCATGAATTCCACTAGACTGATTCTTTGTATTCACGTGAGCTTATCCTTGCTGGCGTTCCCGGTTTTTCGCATTCCTACACGATATGAACAACCTTGTTCATTATTACTCGGGATAATAGCCTTCATTCATTTCCAATGAATGAGAAAACCCAAACTTTTAGTTATTTGCAATTAGGTCCCTAAAGTTATTTCTCTTTAACTTTAAGTCCCTAATGTCGGTTTTTCCTCAAATTGAGTCCCGTAACTTTTAAAATTTATCCTAGGACCTCAATTTATTCAATTTCACCAAAAAGGGGTTTAATTTCCAATTTGGTCCCCCAATTTTTCCAAAATTACCGTTTTGACCTTCTTTTACAAAAATGGTAAGTTTTGCCCCAAAAATTCCAAAATTCCTCAATTGGTCCTCCAACATTATTTTCATGCCCAATTGACCCTCAATTTCATAAAATTGTATTTTGGCCCTCTGAATTTCGAAAATCCCCAAATTTTCCCCTAATTTCAACTCTTCAACACTACTGAATTTGATTTCATCAAATTGATTGATCAAACACTTCTAATTATTGAAATTGGAGTTGAAATTGAGTTCTTGCTTGTTCATACGATTCTAAGAAACTTTGAATCACAGATTTTAATGCCGAAACGAGCTCGAACGGAGCTCCGCCGGAAAACAGACTGTAGAGAGAGAAAGCTTCGATTACTCACTGGTGAAGGCACGAGGTCTAAGGTTTCGATCTAGGTAGATAGGTCTCGTCTTGAGGTTCATCCTAGAATCAAGAATTGCATCAATTAATGCAGAATTGGATTAGAATTTCATCATTGAAATTCGGTCGACTCTCTCTCTATCACCGATAAAAAATTGTAAAGGGGAGCCGAATTGGCTTATCTTTCAGTCCTAATTCGGCCGTGGAAAGGCTGAGGAAGTGTTGGGAGGGCTTGGTTTGGCCTGAGGAGGGCTTGAAATGGCCGATTTCAGCTTGGCCGAAATAGGGCAACTTCGGTCCGCCGGAGTTGCTTAACTATTCCATCATGTCGGCGCTTCTCCAACGATTATCGGATTGACTGGAGTTTGCTATCAAATAGCTATCTTCTCCCCGGTTCTAAAGAGCTCGACCTTTATTCAAGTCGAAGCTCTGGTTCAAACTTTACCAGGAAATGAAGTAGTAGAGAGAGAGAAGTGTTCAGGTGTGAGGAGAATGAAATGGGTATGACCTCTTTATATAAGCATAAAACCCGTGTATTAAATGGGCGAGATTTATTACTAGTATTAATATTGCCATAAATTATTGGTATTAATTCCAATAATTTAATATCAGTATTAAATTATTTGTATTAATTTCAATAATTTAATTTAGGTGTTAAATTATTGGTATTAATTATAATAATTAAATATATATTAATTTACGGTTATTTATGATAAGGCGTACATAAAAAAAAATTCATACTTCCTAGGAGGTCACCCATCCTCACACGCTTAACTTCAAAGTTTTTATGGAATATTGTTCACCTAAACTAATTTGGTTTTTGTCTTTTAAATTTTCTTAAATTTCTTTTCTAATGTTTAATGAACCGTTTAGATCGCCCGAAAGTGTTAAATTTCCATACTGCGTGTTTTCAAATGTAAAACGGCTCGGTTTTCTTACTCGATTTGACCGGTTCTTTTCTCGGTTTTCCTTAACTCAAAAGTGCGGGGTTTACAGTTTCCACATAAAACACAATATATCAAAGCAAGATAAAAATCACCAAAAACTTAGGTCCCACACACACATGGGCAACTCACAACCCACACATATGGGCTACTCACGACTTGTAAAACACATGGGCTACTCAGGCCTAATCACGCCTTAGAGTGTATCTAATGATACCAAACTAAGCTAGTTAAGAGTGGGAGTCACGTGCACTTGACCACAATTGACGCCCCACCAGCGTCGTCTCTCAATTGGATGGCTTTGCACACCGGGGTCAAGGTTGTAACCGCTTCCACTCGCTAGCACATGCCTTCTTACACATGTGACTAAATCCTGCCATTTCCCAGCGTAGAGGTGTACTGGGATGGTATCCGTACATCATCTGGGTGTCCTCGGAAATTTGGAAGATATCACATATCATCTCTTCGAACTCTTTTCTAATTTCCCATGAGTGATGACACTACCTTAGAATGTGTCCTTCTACGCCCCTCCTATACCAGTATCTCAAAAAGGTAACATGACACACAATCATAAACATGAGCACTCACGACCCTAATTTAGTACCAATGCACACATCGGATCATTGCCGAGAGTTCAATCTCTCACTCGACCATCTCCCCAATCAACAAGGTGGGCACATAACTCTAATTTGGTATCTTGCAAACATGGCCCTTATTCTGACCAACTCAAATCAAGACACACAACATATCATTATTAGGAGATCGGTCTGTCATTCGACCATCTCCCCAATCAGCAAAGTGGGCACACATTCCCAATATCCTAGCCCAATGGACCTTAGCAAAGCAATATACATTTGTCTCATGACCTTTCCTCTTGTTTAACTTTTAAGGAAACATTTGTTTTAGTGGACATTCACTTAGTCATTTTACACTTCTTATACGAGTTTTAAAGTCCAACTTTCTATCATTTTCAAGCAATCATTCAAGCAACGTGCTCCAGTTGGTCTAATCAGACTCGCCGTCAATTCTCCCACTCATCTTCTGTCACGCCTCGACCCGGTTTGGTCGGATCACCGTGATCAACCCGCCACTCTCCCGGTTTATTAAAGGGTTTCCCCTTATTGTAAACCGTAAAGAGTAAGGCATCCTTTAACTTGCACCTTTTTCCTGGAATAGCATAATCAAAACTGTATGAAATTTAAAACTTTACATACCTATCTTACAGGCATCTTAGTTGACGGTCTTTAAGGGGAGGCTTTCCGGAATTTCCTGAAAGGGATATAAGGGAGGGGGTGAGTATGACTACTCAGTGAATGGGTTTTTAAAAGCTTTTGACTTTTAAGAAAAACATTTATATGGAGTGTGCCAGACTCCTTTATTTTCAAAAATCCCATCATTTAAAAATTTAGATTTTTCCATTATTTCTTAGTTACCACGATGTGTCATCACCCAACACACATCCTTCATCATGAATGTTACACACATTCGCAAGTCAGTATCACTACTGGACCCGCTAGTGGCTTCGGAACGACTTTTCCTGCCACCCGGATAGAAGTACGACCACTTCTACCCTAGGAATGAGTGGATGTACGTGACATCCTACCCACAATCCTGAAATCACTTCTTCATGTCCGTATGAGGACAGAGACCTCATCCTGTCCCCACCCCAGTCTCATGCGCTTTGTGCTACTCCAGATTTCGCATAGACACCTAGAACGACGAACTGCCCTTATAGCCACCAGGTCGTCTAGTGCCCTTAGGACGCATCACTACCCCTCATGGGCGTCTTGATGATCCCGTACTCACAATGCATGCACAAAACAATGTTTTCTTATATTGCCATGTAATTTGTGGTGCCACTAGTCCAACGGCCCCGACTCTCAACTCAACCCGCAGCTATTTGTCTTGACTAGTCCGTCGACCTGTCATGTCGTACTGTCGCTAGTTGATTGAACATGTCGGTCCTATCTTGGTACCATGGCCAAACAATTCACTTATTAAGTTTTATGGCACATATATCATGTTCATTTACGAGCTCTTGCTCATGCCAACTGGCCTTGGGTCCACTGTACGAGATTTTCAAAATCGGGCATTTAGCCCCCAAGTTCCAAAACCGAGGCCCCTAGCCTATCTGAGCTATTCAAGCTCATGTCGAGAAGGTCTCCCAAATTGTTTAAGCATTGGCACACAGTCAAGGGAGAGAACTTTCGACAAAAATAGGTTTTTACTGTCCATCATACCGACCGGTATAAGGACATCTCTGTTCATAACCGATGAATGGGTTTTCAACTTCCTTCGAGGAAGTCTCATCATACCAACCGGGTATGATCTACTTACAACCCGTAAGTAGTTTTTCCACATAACTTTCACATCACTTTCTCTAAGTAGTGATGATTAAAATACCACTAAATAGTGGGTTTTTATATCGAGGCACTTATCATCCCCAACCGGGTATGATGTTAGTAAACCCACTCACCCGTTAATGCCGTGAATTCCACTAGACTGGTTCTTTGTATTCACGCGAGCTAGTCCTTGCTGGCATTCCCAGTATTTAACGTTCCGATGAAGGCACGACAATCCGAGCTTTCGATCTAGGTAGATAGGTCTCGTCCTGAGGTTCATCCTAAAATCAAGTATTGTATCAATTGATTCGGAATTTGATTAGAATTTCGTCATTGAAATTCGGTCGATTCTCTCTCTAGCACCGATCGAAAATTATAAAGGGGAGCCAAATTGGCTTACCTTTCGGTCCTAATTCGGCCGTGGAAAGGCTGAGGAAGTGTTGTGAGGGCTTGGTTTGGCCTGAGGAGGGCTTGAAATGGCCGATTCCAGCTTGGCCGAAATAGGGCAGCTTCGGTCCGCCGGAGTTGCTTCACTATTCCATCATGTCGGCGCTTCTCCAACGATTCTTGGATGGACTGGAGTTTGCTATCAGATAGCTATCTTCTCCCCGGTTCTAAAGAGCCCAACCTTTGTTCAAGTCGAAGTTCTGGTTCGAACTTTACCGGGAAATGGAGCAGTAGAGAGAGAGAGAAGTGTTTAGGTGTGAGGAGAATGAAATGGGGATGACCTCTTTATATAGTTGTAAAACCCGTGTATTAAATGAGTGATATTTATTACTAGTATTAAGATTGCCATAAATTATTGGTATTAATTCCAATAATTTAATTTCGGTATTAAATTATTGGTATTAATTTCAATAATTAAATATATATTAATTGATGGCTATTTATGATAAGCCGTACATTCGCATAAAAATTTTTGACCAAAATTTCGGGTTACAAAAAAAATCATACTTTCCAAGAGGTCACCCATCCTCACACTACTCTCAAATAAGCACGCTTAACTTTAAAGTTCTTATAGAATCTAGTTCACCTGAACCAATTTGGTTTTTGTTTTTTAGCTTGTCTTAAGTTTTTTTTCGAATGTTTAATAAATCATTTGGATCAACCGAAAGTTGTAAATTTTCATATTGCTTATTCCCAAATGTAAACCGGTTTGGTTTTCTTATTCGGTTTGACCGGTTCTTTTCCCAATTTTCCTTAACTCAAATGTGCGGGGTTTACACCTTCATTTTTCAAAATGCTCTTGTTCTGGGTGGATTCCGATAGCTCTACTCTAGTGGTCCAGCTCGAGTGAACTCTTGCTCCTCTATGATTATCAGCAAGACAAAGATGCCTATTTCCACTCTTAGTACTCTTAAATTGAAACACCGAAATTCCCGCACGAATTTATGGTTTTTCCCTTACAAGCCCAGTTTACCCGACCTACTAGTTGGAGAACCGACCCTTATTCTAACCTTCTCTAAGGTTAGTCCCTTGGGCTTTAGGTTGTTAAATTTCAACTTTACATTTGCCACCTTGTGGCCTTCATTTTCCAAATTTACAATTTGGTCATTAACTTGGGGAAAATAACTATTTTTCCCTTATGCTTTAAAACTTCTTTCTTTGGACCTTAAACTTTACTAAGTCTTCTATTTGGATTCCTATCTTTCCTTCAGTCCTGTTATGGTCCCCAATATGCCTTAGAACATTTGCAAGCTCTATTTCTTATAAATTATCGAATGGACCCTAACTTTAGGCAAAATTACCATTTTACCCTTCTTATTTACAACTTAACTCATGTGATTCATTTGTCCCTTCTTTTAAACATTTGGGTAAACATTCTTTAATTATGTTTAGGTGCTTGGAATGCCCAAAAATCACCTTTTGGTTGCACAAATACCTTTATTTTCACTTTAGTACTTAACTTTCCTTTTATTCTAATAAGGTCTCCATGCATTCCAAAACATTCCAACCTAATCCTCGAACTTCACCAAACTTTCTAATTGGCCCTAAAACTTTATTTAGCCTCTTAAGAAAACCACAATGGAGGTTATTCACATTTGGTTCCTCTAACTTTTACTTATTTGTGTTTTAGAACCCAACATTTGGCCCCTAGCCAAACCATCTCCAAACATTCTCAAACTAAGGTACGTGGTCCCCCTAGACTTCCTCTAGGCCATCGTAAACTTTGTTCAGCTAGGGTCAACTAGAACAATGCTGATACTACTTGATCGTGCACTGAAAATAGAATGAGCATGAGTTAGGTCAAGGCCGTGAACTCACCAATGATGACACTTCGGTCATTGAGGCTAGTGTAGTTCAAAAGCTGTCTTCTTAAGATGTTCATGACCACTTGAACTGTGCCAATTGGTGGTTTGAGCGACCTGGAGTGCTCGTTTTAGTAAGCTTTTCCATGTCTTCCAAAATCTAAAATTTAAATGATTTAATTATACCTTTACACTTACCCAAATCATGTGAGGCTAGTGGCAATGGAAAGCTGGTATCATGAGGAATCTACTGAATTTTTCTCAGTCTTCAAGAGCCACTGAGGCAGTAAAAAATAGGCTCTGAAATAGATGCTCTATTTTTTGTTGCTAGAGGTCCGACACCGTGCGATCACGTCGACACCAATAGAGGGAGAGTTGATGGTCAAGAGAGGGGTTAATGAAAAGATGATGTCCTCGGCTTTCCAAGGACACCAAGATCACGTGAGGTGGTGGTTGGACGGAGGTGCAAAGCTCTCTACAAGTCGGGTCATTGGGAGCTACTTAGGTTTAAGAGAGAATTCTAATCCAAAACTGACAAGGGATCATCCAAACTTTATATGGATGCATTTTAGATTTGCATGGCTATCTATCCATAGCTTTCTTGCATCATTCCATAGCTTGTAGCTCTATGAATGAATTAATTCCCCAAGCTGTGGTTTTTGGATTGTCGGATGGGGTTTATCAGGTTAATTATAGGTTGGGAAGGTCTGAGTTCGGGCAAAGAAGATGACACACGCACATGCAGCGTGTGTGCACGCTCGATGTGGCACCCCGACCAATGAATTTCTTGGCTGGTTTAGTGATTTCTTAGACGATTAACCCCTTTTATGATAGGTTCTTGGGAAAATAAAAATAGTTAAAAATTCTAAATTCAATTTTCAATTGAATGGACCAAAGAACAGCCCCCATTATGTTTTTGTTTAGCTCCTAAAAATGGGGGGATTGTGACCTTAGTCAGCCCAAACCCGGTTCGAACGGATTCTTTCCCAGATTTTTCTCGATCCTTGATTTTGGATCCTGTGAGATTTCCTAAGATTTCACATGACAAGTTTCATACCTCCAAAACTCTCCCAGCGTGGTTTGATTAGAATTCCCGGTTTGTGTTTCCTTCTTAGTTTGATCCCATTTCCTAGTAGGGTTCGACCTGATTTTCGAATTGGGAGTTCACTGGTGTTATAACTATCCTTTCATTTTTGGGAGTTATTTTCCTCAAAACAAGTTGTACTTATATTAATCGATTTAAATTACACAATTAAATATATATGCCCAAGTCGAGGGAGAGTCTGAACAACCTCATATATTTCTCTCTCATCATTGCCTTGTGTTCCCAAGTCTCCTCTTCTACTTGATCATTCCACCACAAGACCTTGACCATATGGATCTTCTTCTTTCAAAGATTCTTCGTGTAAGACTAGGAAATCCCAATTCTGTAATCAGGTTGAGTTGAACTGGGAAATGAGATTGAACTGGGAATGAAGAAGGGATCAATGAAGAGGATAAGAGGGGGTAAAAAGGGGCTTGAGAAATCCTTAGGAATGTCTTGGAACATGAGGCCAAGGATTGGGAGAAAACCGAGAGAGAAACCAGTTCAAACTAGGTTCAGGATGAGTGGAGTCATAAAATCCCCCTTCCCCCAAATTTTTAAAGGTGCAAAAATAATCCAAATTCAGTGGTTCTTGGGTCCATTCAATAAGAAATTGAATGAAGACTTTTTTGGTATTTTTATTTCCCCAAGAACTGGTAGGAAAAGAAGTAAATTGGGCCAAAAATTGCTTAACTGGCCATGCAATTCATTAAAAACTAGTTGGCATGTGATACCGGGCGCACTCATGTGCAGCCACACGTGCACGTGTCATCTTACTCGCCCTAAAATTTACATGGATTCGTCTATTTTTACCCGATGTGTCACGTCCTGACCCAATTTGGTCAAAATCCATGCACAACTCGCCACCTTTCCTTATATTATCTAGGTGTTTCTACCCAGTTAGAATAAGGAAAGTAAAGGTGTTGCATTCAGCCAGTCTTTCCCAAGCAAAAGTGTCACATTGATTTTAGGGTGAGCTCATACCTGATAGGGTGACGTTATCTTGCACTGTTTTTGTTGTCCTCACGATCCATGTGCCTCCCTGAAATATTTTAAGGGAGGGGGTGAGTCATTTAACTTAGTGAGGGGTTAGCATCGATGTATCCTAACTTTCACACTTGGATATAAGCCATTTATTTGGTTTTCACACACAAGTCAACCACTCTTTCTCACAAAGGGGTTCACACATTCACAAAGCAGTACCCAACTGCTCCACTTGTGGACCAGAGAGCCTTTACTTCCACCATATTAGAAGCCCATGGCTTTCACCCTAAGTTTGAGTGGACATTAGTTGTCTGACCCTCAGACCTTAGTCAAACTCCCTGTCCACAATATGGGACGAGACCTCTCCCTCTCTAACCTTGGTCTCAATGCGCATGAAGCTCCTAGAGTTTCTCGACATACTGGAGGACAAACCACCATTATGCTCCCTCGATTGCCCAGTAGCCCTTAGAACCACCACTACCCCATACAAGGTACCTCAGTAGTTCTGAACTCATGGCATGCACAATCAATAATTTTCATTATTTATAGCCATTAGTTTTGATGTCACTGGCCCAACACACCCGACAACCCGACTTCGGCTCCGTTACTACTAGCCCAACAGACCCGACAACCTGACTTTGGCTCCGTTACTACTAGCCCAACAGACCCGACAATCTTATAAGAGATTGGCATAAAGGATCCTATATTCTTTGGTATTTACACCCAAGTCCTTAATTTATGCCCTAATAATGATTGGGCCTCCTTAACCGAAAAATGGAGCAATCTACCTTTAGGAGTTGCCCGTGCGATGGGGAGGCTGAGTGGGAGGGTGCTTCTTATATAGGGGCCTCGGCAATCGAAAGGGTTATTAGTCGGCGTCAGACTTGGCACGTAAACCCCGTCCCATATAGATAAGAAAATCAGGAAAATAACCAGTCATTTCAAAATAGAAAACCGAGATGATTCATGAACCTTAACTGATAGAGAAATGGAAAAATGAGAAATTTACAAATCTCGAGTGACCAAAAGAGTCATAAAAATCATGGAAAAAGAATTTGGGACAAATTGGAAGAGAAAACTAGACCAATTCAGGTGATCTGGACCTAAACCAAATTGAACCAGTTTGAACCATTATTGAACTAGTTGCTAAATTCATTTTTCTCGGTGGCTTAAAATATTCAAATTAGGGAATTGAAGCCACCATTGGATAGAAAATGAATTTAGAAATTTTTAATTTTGAGAAAATCGGTCAAATCGGGCCTGAACCGACTAGTTTAAGCATTGAACCTGGTAGGACCAGTCCGGTCAAGTTTGGAATAGTGTCGTCTTCTTTCTTCAGATGATGACACTGTTCATTCAATGGATGAATGGACAGTGTCAACGAAGATGAATTGTCTCTGTTCAGGCCATTTAAGGGTGAGGATAAGCCTAACCAAGATGTGAAACGGTCGGGCAGAGAGTCCCTAAGATCTCTATATAAAGAGCTCCTCTCCATTCATACTCCTCACACTTGAAATCTCCATTCTCTCTCAACTGCTCCATTTTCCGGTGAAGTTCAAACCAGAGCTCTGACTTGGGTACATTTCTTATCCTCAGAAGGTGAGGTTAGATTCTTTAGAGTCTAGGGGAAGTCAGCTATCTAATAGCAACCTCCGTTCGATTCGAGGACCACCAGAGAAGCGTCAGCGGAATCAAATATTGAAGTAGATCTAAATGACCAAAGCGGCCTTATTTTGGCCGAGATGAAATCAGCCAAATTTAGCCCTCCTTCGACCAAACCAAGCCTTCCCAGCATCCCTAAAACCCTCATATGACCTCAACTAAGCTGAAAGGTAAGCCAATTCGGCCCTCCCCAATCATTGTAGGTCAAAGTTAGAGAGAGAAATTATGAAAATTCATTGATGAAATTCTCCCTCAATTTGAGGTCAATTGTAGGAATTATTGATCCTATAATATACCTCAGGAAGAGAGCTACCTTCCTCGATAGAGAGCTTGGACCATTGCACCTCTCATAGTAAGCTTTCAAAGCTTTCTCTCTCTACGCACAATTTTCTGGTGAAGCTACATTTGAGCTCAATTCGGACCCAAATAATGTGGTTCAGAGCTCAATTGAATCATATGGAAGTGTAGGAACTGATCCATACATTCAATTGGAGCAATTAACCCCAATTGAATGGCCAATTTGAAAAAATCAAATTTGGTAAGTTTGAAGGGGAGAAATTGGTGGAAAATTTTGGGAAAATTTTGGGGATTTCATAAAATTGAGGGATCTCTTTGCAATTTCCAAAAATTCAAGGCCAATTGCATGAAAAGGATGTTGAGGGTCCAAATGATCCATTTTTGGAACAATTGGGATAAAATTTCCATTTTTGGAAAGTAGGGGCAAAATGGTAATTTGGGAAACTTGAGCCCCTTATGTAATTTTGAGTAAAATTGAGGACCCAAAGTGAATTTTTGGAAGTTTCGGGACTCAATTTGGGGAAACATTAACACTAGGGACCTAAAGTCAAGGAAAATGAATTTTAGGGACCTAAGTGCAATTAACTAATAATTTTGAGCCTAGTTACTCATGCCAGCAGTCGGGAAGCTTGACGTAGCTTCTTGTGCATGATATCGGGGTGGGGTCAAGATGAGGTCTCTATCCTCATACGGACATGAAGTTGCTTTTGGGAGAGAGGGTCGAATGTTGCAATCATCTACTCAGGCCTAGGGTAGAAGTGGACGTGCTTCTATCTTGGTGGTTGGTAAAGACGCTCTAAGCCACAAGTGGGTGCAGTGGATGGGTTTCACCTGCGAATGTGTGTTACCTTCCTGATGAAGGGCGTGTGTTGTTTGCTAAATACTTAGTTAAAACTATATGTTTTGAAAATTCACTTCTAACTCCCCACTCATCGAGTTGTAGAACTCACCCACTCTTTTATATCCCTTTTAAGGAGTTGAGAAAACATTACTAAAGAAAACACTCGGATCTACCCTTTGTCAGGTATGCTTAAAAGTTATTTTAAGCTTGCATTTTTATTGATTTATGGTATTCCAAGGAACAAGGTTTAAACTACACCTAGCTCCTCTTGATTGAAGAAAGGGGGAAATCCCTCTTAAACCAAGGGAGCGGCGGATTGATCATGGAGATCTGACCAAACTAGGTCGGGGCATGACAACTTGTGTGGTATCAGAGACTGGTTCCCTTGAAGCATTATCAATACTATGGCCTGACATAAATGAAAACTTAATTACCGTGTAGGAAGTAGAGTTCTTACAAAATTTGTCGTTCAATCCAAACCCCCACATGAAATCTTGAAAAAGACACCTACCTTTAGAGAGGCAGTGGTTCAGCGATTCTTAGAGGGCGAGAAGAGAGTGTCCAACGACATGGTCGAGGACTATGGGAAACTGTTCGGAGCCCTATTAGAGCCAGAATGCATCACCTATCCTCCTTCAAGGCAGGAAGAACCTATCCCTCCTCCAAGGTGCCCAACACCTCCTCCAACCCCAATAGTAAAAAAGGACTCCCACTAAGAAGGATGCCTGGCACAACTATTGGGATGCCCACACCACCTTTATGAAAGTCCACCAAGTACCCCCACTAGTTCAATCCAACTTCAATCCTTCCCAATGGATGAAGTGAACATATGAGCGCTAGGCTGAGGTGTTGAGAAGGTACAGACTTGAGGCCATTCATGAAGTTCGTCCTATTAGGGAAATACAAAGGGAATATGGATGGACTTCAACTAGTTCATCAGAGCCTTCAGACCATGAATCCCGCAACCGTTTAGAGGCAAACTCCTGACCTATGAATCCAAGGGACTAGGAAGTAATGAATTCCTGTAATAAGCCGATTATAGCAAGAAACTATCCCTTTGAATGAATGAAAGCTCAGTTTTCCTTAATTAAAAGTGAATGTTCTTCATAATGACAAGTACCACTAATAGAATTGAAAGTATACCAACCAAGATCGGGGTGGTAGATAGAGAAAAGACCACCTAAGGAGGGAAACTACGAGTCACCTCTAGTTAACTCTAACCCTAAGATAGCCAAATAAGTTCCCCCACAAAAACTAGAAATATGGAGTAACAAGGCAACAAGACCGGGAAAGATATTCTAGAGGAGTCTCCCTAGAGTCACCAAGAAGGACATACCCTAACTAAGGGTAGGAAGAAGAGGAAGACTGTGAAGTCCGGTGTAAAGGAAGTAAGCATCAAAATGTGTGAGAGTAGAAAAGAAAAACCTAAGGACCATAAGGAGTTAAGGAAGTGCCTCCATATAAAAGTTAGAAAACCAAGAAGAAATGGGCTGCCCCAAGGGAAACCAATTGAATGGAAGATAACTAAGTGAAAAGTAAGGTACAAGGAAGAAGTGGGAGCACGGAAAGTGCTAAGCCACTTTAGAATAAGACATGGAGAGAGGGAAGAGGAAAAGAAGTGTGATAAGAAGAGAACTCTTGAGGAATACACAAGTACCCTTAAAAGAGTTAGTGATATACAAGACATAAATTATTAGGAACTCATCGATAATCAGGAGCTCCTCGAAAGAAGGAAAAGGAATCAAAAGGAATTGGAGGACAAGGAAGGATCAAGGGCGAATAGTCATACCGATGTCAAAAGGGTGTAAGGAAAGAAAGAAGGAAAAGCCTTCAAGGTGCGTTAGAGAAGGTTAACATGAAACTCATAGGACAGAAGTCCCTAGGTAGAAGGATAAAGATAGGAACTGGAACCATGGAAAGGGGAATTCCCAAGCTAAGTAACTGATAGATGAATCATAAGAGGCTTAATCTGAAATAAGGAACCTCATTAAAGGGCATATGTGGTTAAGGATGTACTGGGATGGCCAAGTGTAACCTGCTTTGGAAGGGTAGAGTAGCCAAATAGGGATTTCAGATGAACCTAGCAAAAGGAAGCAACTAGTAACTACAAGATAGTCAAGGAGAATAAACGACGTTCTAAGAAGGATCGGGAAGTAGTAAGGACTACAACTTAAATAGGGCAATGGGATGGACATTAAGGACAAGAAGACTCAAGAGACAACTGTTTCAAGATAATTAAACAAGGAGAATAGTAGGAATGAGGTAGTTAACAAATTGATCCTCATGAAGGTCAAAACTCTAGCAAAGAAGGGAGATGTGGAAAGGCCAAAATATTTGGGAAATAAGGATGAAGGAAAACCTTAAAGAGATCAATGGCCAAGACAGGATTAACGACCAAAAACCATGAGAAGGTTAAGTAAGCCTCTCACAAGATGATCAAGATATCTTGAAACAAAGAGGATGTGAGCTCTCCCTAAAAGAAATAGACTTGTACTGGGATACATGTGAGAATGAGGATGGGGTACAAAAGATGTGCACGTAAGGTTTCAAGAGAGGATGGCATCAAAGGATGTCATTTAAGGTTAGATGTCCCTAGTGGCAAACGAGAAGAGAATTTCGGGAGAAAAGAATATAAATCCTACCAAGTAAGGAAACCCAGGAAAGACATACATATCCCAACTAAATGGTAATGAAACCAACTAAAGTGGAAAAGGAGATAAGCTCATAAATGATACGCTGGTTGAGATGGAAAGATCAAGTACAAAGGAAAAGTACTCATGAGGGACCAAGGAGTAAGATAAACCCAAGTAAAGGGTAAGTAGGAAAATAGCATCAAAAGATGTCGTACGAGTAAGAAAGGGGTGGACAACCATAAAAAGGAAACAGGGGAAAGCACATCTAAGAAACCTTGGAGAAGTAAGCACTCTAGTTAAGAAGTGATTAAAGTAAATGACCACTAACATCAAGACTGGTTGTGGTCCACGCTCACTTGATGGAGCCTAAAGAGTGGACGTTAGGCATAGTGTGGAGTACGCAAAATAAGACCCGATAATTGGAAGTTTCTCAAGTAAGGAATAAGGGATGAATCTGAAATTTTTAGACAAAGAAGGATTTAAAGTGGGAAAATGCCCCAATATAGAAAGGGGTGTGAAGAAATGAAGAAAGAAACCTTCAAGGAATGGTAAGAAGGTTGAGCATGTAGCTCCTAAGGTGGAAGTCTCTACTGTGAGGGACATAGTAGTGACCAAAATCGTAAGAAGGGAACTCCCCAAACAAAGTAATCAACACCTAGAATGAAAAGGGATTAAATCAGAATAAAGAATCATGAAATGGTCACAAGTGAGTAAGAGTGTATTAAGAAAAAGGGAAAGTCCTTGAGGAAAGGACACCACTGGAAATGAGGAAGGACATAAGAAGGGAAGAATCTCAGCGTGTCGGTAAGTTATCAGGAAACCCAATGATTGGAACCGTAAAGACCCAATAAATAAGTTGGGAAAGGACGAGTAGGTAAGGAAAACTGACACAGTTATGTAAGACATGACGTCAAAGGCAAGATGGATTATTGGATAACAATAAAGGTAATCAAGAAATACTACTAGACGAAAAGAGGGACAAAGTTATATAATCCCCAAAAGGTTGGAAGGTTGAGAACAATCATTAAGGAAGTGTTCTAAAATTTTAAATGGCCAAGGATAGGTTCTAGAGCATGTCGTATTGTAAGGGACAAAAGCCCATGGAAAAATATTACTCAAGTAAGGAAGAGTTAGTTAGTTAAGCATAACAAGGTCAAACATTAAATTTGGACCGAAGTTCTAATAAACAATGGATGAGAGAAGGGTTAAAATAAGACAAAAAGGTGATAACATCAAAATCTGTGAAAGCAAGTACGTAAGCTCAAAATGACACCGAGCTAACAGTTTCAATGATAAAGAGAATAATTAGACACGGTCAATTGGGCATCTTGGAACTCCCAATTTTTAAATCCCGAGCAAGAACCCTCAAGAGGAAGAATCTTGCCATAAGCAAAGAAAGATGTGAACCTAAGAATATACCTTTGGACTCACGGGTAAGACATGCTTAGTTATGATAAACTCCATGGAGTGAGTAAATAATGGAAAGAAAAAGAAAGTTCTTAAGTGCACAATTTAAAAGGGGCTAAGTGAAAGAACAATCGAAGTGTTAACATGTCAAGCAAACTCCAAGTTGACATCAAGGGAAATTATTCCTGATGCAAAGGATGCTAATTAATTTTTAGAGACAAAATTCCTGAAAGGAGGGGAGAGCTATAAACCCAGTCCCTTATAGATAAGAAAACTAGGAAAAGAACCAATTGTTTTGAAAGAGAAAATCGAGCCGGTTTATGAACCTTAACCGATAGAGAAAGGGAAAAATGGGAAATTTACAAATCTTGAGTGACCTAAATATTCATAAAAATTATGGAAAAGGAATTTGGGACAAATTGGAAAAGAAAACCAGACCAGATGAAGTGAACCAAACCTAAACCTAATTGAACCGATTTGAACCATCATTGAACCGTTTGCTAAATTCATTTTTCTAGGTGGCTTAAAATATTAAAATTGGGGAATTGAAGCAACCATTGGATAAATAATGAATTTAGATCAATTTATAAATTTTTAATTTTGAGAAAATCAGTCAAATTGGGCCTTAATCGGCTAGTCTAAGCATTGAACCCGATTGGACTGGTCCGGTCCAATTTGGAACAGTGTCATCTTCTTCCTTTAGATGATGACACTGTTCATTCAATGAATGAACGGACAGCACTGGAAAAGATAAATCATCTCCATTCACACCATTTCAAGGTGAGGATAAGTCAGACCAAGATGTTAAACGGTCCGACAGAGAGTCCCCAAGCTCCCTATATAAGGAGCTCCTCTCTATTCATCCTCCTCACACCTGAAATCTTCATTCTCTCTCAACTGCTCCATTTTCTAATGAAGCTCAAACCCTCATCTATCCCCAAGCTTCCTATATAAATTGAACATTCTTATTCATTATTCTTTGACCTAACAACCCACATTTATCCCAAACGAATCAGAAAACTAAACTTTTCCTTAATTTGTAATTAGGTCCCTAAAGTTAATTTTCTTTAACTTTAATTCCCTAATAACGGTTTTCCCTCAAATTGAGTCCCGAAACATTTAAAATTTATCTTAGGACCTCAATTAATTCAAATTCATAAAAAGGGGTTTAATTTCCTAAATTCCCAATTTGAACCCCTCAAATTTTCCAAAATTACCATTGTGCCCCTACCTTACAAAAAAAGGTAAGTTTTTCCACAAAAATTCCAAAAATTGTTCAATTGGTCCTCCAACATCTTTATCATTCCCAATTGGTCCTCAATTTTATGAAATTGCATTTTAGTCCCTCTAATTTTTGAAATTCCCAAATTTCCCCTAAATTTCCACTAATTTCAACCTTCTAATTCTGTTGAATTTGATTTTGTCAAATTGACCAATCAAATGAGTTTATTGTTGAAATTGAAAAATTGGACTTCCTACACCTTCATACGATTCAATTTCACTTTGAATCGCATGATTTGGTGTCGTAATGAACTCAAACATAGCTTCGCCGGAAAATTATACTTAGAGAGAGAAAGCTTCGAAAGCTTCGAAAGCTTACCATCGGGGGTGCGGCAGTCCGAGCTTTCGATCTAGGAAGATAGCTCATGTACTGAGGTTACTCCTAGGATCAAGAATTACATCAATTGATGTTGAATTGAGTAAGAATTTCATAATCGAAGTTATGGGGGAACTCTCTCTAGCATGGGTCAGAAATTATAGAGGGGAGCCAAATTGACTTACCTTTCAGCTCTAATTCAGCGTTAGGAGGGTTGTAGAGGTGTTGGGAGGGTTCGGTTTAGCTTGTGAAGGGCTCAAATTGGCAGATTTCATCTCGGCTAAAATAGAGCAGCTTCTATCCACTAGAGCTGCTTCACTATTCGATCACGCTGATGCTTCTCCGATGACCCATCAGAGCAAACAAAGACTATAGGCGTGTAGTTGACCTCTCCCCGGTTCTAAATAATTTGACCTCACCTTGTTTTGCTAAAAAAAATGCCCAAGTCAGAGCTCTAGTTTGAGCTTCATCGGAAATTGGAGTAGTTGAGAGAGAATGGAGTTTTCAGGTGTGGAGAGGATGAATCAGGAGGTGCACTTTAGATAGGAAGCTCGGGGACTTCTTGGCCATCCCATTAGAGCCTTAATGGCAGTCATTTATTGCATGAAACTTCCTAGTTGGAGACTTTTCAGCTTCGTCAATGTTGCATTATTTTCTGGTTAGTGAATAGTGTTGTCATCTGAAGGAAGAAGACGACACTATTCTGAACCGGGTTCAAAGTTTAAGCTGGTCGGTTCACCCTAGATTTGACCGAAATTTTCAAATCTAAAAATTTCTAAATTCATTTTCTATCCAATGGTGTCCTCAATTCTCAAATTTAAATTTTCTAAGCCACATAGAAAAATGAATTTAGTATCTAGTTCAATAGTGGTTCAAATTGGTCCAAACCAGTTCAATCTGGTCGGATCCAGTTCACCTGAACCAATTTGGTTTTCAACTCCAATTCATTCTTAAGTCTATTTCCATGACTTTTGGTACTCTTTGGGTCACTCAGGATCCATAAAGTTCTCGGTTTGCCCTTTCTCTATCAGTTCCGGTTTGTAGACCGACTCAGTTTTCAAATTGAAAATAACTGGTTCTTTCCCCAGTCTTCTTTTTATCAAAGGGCAGGGTTTACATTCCAGTTGTCCATCACATCAACCGGGTGTGAAGAGATCTCTGCTCATAAGCGATGAATGGATTTTCTACTTCCTTCCAAGAAGTTCATCATACCAACCGGGTATGATCTACTTACAACCAATAAATAGTTTTTCTATGTGTTTTCTCACATCACCCATCTAGGTGTGACGTTAAAATCCCACATAGTAGTGGGTTTTTATTATTGAGGTGCTCATCAACCCAACTGGGTATGAAGTGAAAATCCCACTCACCTGTGAATGCCGTGAATCCTTCTTCACCGGCTTGTTGTCTCATCGCGAGCTTATCTTAGCTAGCGTTCCCGGTACTTCACGTTCCTACACGATATGAACATCCTTGTTCATTATACTTTGGCTTCATAGCCTTCATTTATCACGAATGAATAAAATACCCAACTTTTCAATTAATTATAATTAGGTCCCTAAAGTTCTTTTACTTTATCTTTAGGTCCCAAATGTCGATTTTTCCCCAAATTGAGTCTCCAAACTTCAAAATTTTACTTTGGGACCTCAATTTATTCAAAATAAAAAAAAAAGATTCAAATTTCCTAAATTCCCAATTTGGTTCCCAACTTTTCCAAAATTACCATTTTGCCCCTACTTTACAAAAATGGTAAAATTGACCCCAATAATTCCAAAATTTGACCAATTGGTCCTCCAACATCTTTTCCATGCCCAATTTGCCCTCAATTTTGGGAAATTGCACTTTAGTCCCTCGAATTTTTTAAATTTCCAAAATTTCCCCCAATTTCAACCTTTCAACCTGATTGAATTTGATTTAATTAAATTAACCGATCAATCGAAGTTAATTTTTGAAATTGAAAGTGGATTTGAGTTCCTACTCATCCATATGATTCAATTGCACTTTGAATCGCATGAATTGATGTCGGAACGAGCCCAAATGGAGTTGCGACTCAAAATTGAACATAGAGAGAGAAAGCTTCGAAAGCTTATCGTAGGGGGCACGATGGTCCGAGCTTTAAATATAGGTAGATAGCTCTCATTATAAGGTCACTCCTAGATTTAAGAATTACCTCAATTCATGTCGAATTGAAGGAGAATTTGGTCAGTAAAGATCTGTTGGTTCTCTCTCTAGCACTGATCAGAATTTACAAAGGGGAGTGAAATTGGCTTACCTTTCTGTTCTAATTCAGCTGTATAAGAGTTGTGAAAGTGTTGGGAGGGCTTGGTTTAGCCTAAGAAGGGATCGAATTGGCCATTTTCAGCTCGACTGAAATGGGGCAGCTTCACTCTGTCGGAGCTATTTCACTATTCTATCACGCCGACATTTCTCCAGTGATGCTCGGAGCAAATGGAGACTACCATTGGGTAGATGTCTTCTCCCCAAATCCAATAAACCTGACCTCACTTTATTAAGCTCGGAAAAATGCCCAAGTTCGAGCTTCACTGGAAAATGGTGCAGTGGGGAGGGAGGGGAATTTTCAGGTGTGAGGAGGATGGGTGAGAAGGGGCTCTTTATATAGGAAGCTTAGGGACTTCTTGGTCATCCAATTGGTGCATTTATGGCGGTCATTCATTGCCAGAAACTCCTTGGCCGGAGACTTTTAATCTTCATCGGCGCTGCTCGATTATCAGTCAAGTGAACAATGTTGTCATATGAAGGAAGAAGACGACACTATTCAGAATCGGACCACACTGGTCCGAACCGGGTTCAATACTTAAACCGGCCGGTTCAGGCTCGATTCGACCAAGTTTTTCAAAATCAAAATTTCGTAAATTCATTGTCTATCAAATGGTGGCTCAATTCTCCAATTTGAATTTTCTAAGCCACCTAGAAAAATGAATTTAGAAATGTCACGCCCCGACCCGGTTTTGGTCGGATCCCTATGAACAACCCGCCACTCTCCCGGTTTATAAAGGGTTTCCCCTTATCATAATTCATAAAGAGTAAGGCGTCCTTTAAACCTGCACCATTTTTTGGAATAGCATAATCAAAACTGCATGAAATTTTAAACTTTACATACCTGTCTTACAGGCATCTTAGTTGATGGTCTTTCAGGGTAGACTTTCTGGGATTTCCTCAAAGGGATATAAGGGAGGGGGTGAGTACGACTACTCAATGAATGGATTTTCAAAGGTCTACTTTTAACTTTTAAGCAAAACATTTATATGGAGTGTGTCAGACTCCTTTCTTTTAAAAAATCCCTTCATTTAAAAATTTGGGTTTTTCCATTATTTCTTAGTTACCGTTGTGTCATCACTCAACACACATCCTTCATCATGAAGATTACACACATTTGCAAGTCAGTATCATTACTGAACCTGCTAGTGGCTTCGGAGCGACATTTCCTACCACCCGAATAGAAGTACGATCACTTCTACCCTGGGAATGAGTGGATGTATGCGACATCTGACCCACAATCCTGAAATAATTTCTTCGTGTCCGTATGAGGACAGAGACCTCATCACGTCCCCACCCCGGTCTCATGCGCTTGGTGCTACTCCAAATTTCGCACAGACACCTGGAACGACGATCTGCCCTTATACTCGTCGGGTCATCCAGGGCCCATAGGACACATCACTACCCCTCATGGGCATCTTAATGATCTCGTACTCATAGTGCATGTACAAACAATGTTTTCTTATTAAGCCATCTAATATGTGGTGCCACTAGTCCAATGGCCCTGACTCTCAACTCAACCTGCAGTTGTTTGTCTTGACTGGTCCGTCGACCTGTCATGTCGGTCCTATCTTGGTACCATGGCTGAACAATTCACTTATTAAGTTTTATGTCACATATATCATGTTCGTTTATGAGCTCCTGCTCGTGCCAACTGGCCTTGGGCCCACTGTACGAGATTTTCAAAAATCTGGGCATTCTAGCCCTCAAGTTCCAAAACCGAGGTCCCCGGCCTATAAGAGCTATTCGAGCTCCCGTCAAGAATGTCTCCCAAATAGTTTAAGCATTGGCACACAGTCAGGGGAGAATACTTCCGAAAAAATAGGTTTTTACTGTCCATTATACCGACTGGTATAAGGACATCTCCATTCATAACTGATGAACGGCTTTTTAACTTCCTTCGAGGAAGTCTCATCATATCAATCGGGTATGATCTACTTACAACCGATAAGTAGTTTTTTTCGCATAATTTTCACATCACTTTCTCTAAGTGGTGATGATTAAAATACCACTAAATAGTGGATTTTCATATCGAGGTACTTTTCATCCCTTACCGGGTATGATATAAAATTTTCACCCACAACCGGTAAGTGGTTTTTATCTTTAAGTTGTACTTATCATCCCAACCGGGTATGAGGTTAGTAAACCCACTCACCCGTTAACGCAGTGAATTCCACTTGATTAGTTCTTTGTATTCACGCGAGCTCGTCCATGCCGGCGTTCCCGGTATTTCACGTTCCTACACGATATGAACATCCTTGTTCATTATTACTCGGTATAACAACCTTCATTCATTTTCAATGAATGAGAAAACCCAAACTTTTAGTTATTTGCAATTAGGTCCCTAAAGTTATTTCTCTTTAAGTGCCAAATGTCGGTTTTTCCTCAAATATGTCCTGTAACCTTTAAAATTTATATTGGGATCTCAATTTATTCAATTTCAACAAAAAGGGGTTTAATTTCCCAAATTTCCAATTTGGTCCCCCAATTTTTCCAAAATTACCATTTTGCCCTTCCTTTAAAAAAAATGGTAAGTTTTGCCCCAAAAATTCTAAATTTCCTCAATTGGTCCTCCAACATTATTTTCATGCTCAATTGACCCTCAATTTCATAAAATTACATTTTGGCCCTTTGAATTTCGAAAATCCCCAAATTTTCCCCCAATTTCAACTCTTCAACACTACCGAATTTGATTTCATCAAATTGACCGATCAAACACTTCTAATTGTTGAAATTGAGTTCCTGCATGTTCATACGATTCTAAGAAACTTTGAATCATAGATTTTAATGTCGGAACAAGCTCAAATGGAGCTTCGCTGGAAAATGAACTATAGAGAGAGAAAGCTTTGATTACTCACCGGTGAAGGCATGGCGGTCCGAGCTTTCAATTTGGACAAATAGCTCTCGTCCTGAGGTTCATCCTAGAATCAAGAATCGCATCAATTGATGTGGAATTGGATTAGAATTTCTTCATTGAAATTCTGTCGACCCTCTCTCTAGCATCGATCGAAAATTGTAAAGGGGAACCGAATTGGCTTACCTTTCGGTCCTAATTCGGCCGTGGAAAGGCTGAGGAAGTGTTGGGAGGGCTTGTTTTGGCCTAAGGAGGGCTTGAAATGGCCGATTTCAGCTTGGCTGAAATAGGGCAACTTCGATCCGCCGGAGCTGCTTCACTATTCTATCATTCCGGCGCTTCTCCAACGATTCTCGGATTGACTAGAGTTTGCTATCAGATAGCTGTCTTCTCCCCAGTTGTAAAGAGCCCAACCTCTCCTTTCGAAGTTAAGAAAAATGTTGAAGTCGAAGCTCTGGTTTAAGCTTCACTGGGAAATGGAGTAGTAGAAAGAGAGAAGTGTTTGGGTGTGAGGAGAATGGATAGGGATAACCTCTTTATATAGGTGTAAAATCCGTGTATTAAATGGGAGAGATTTATTACAAGTATTAATATTACCATAAATTATTGGTATTAATTTCAATAATTTAATTTTGGTATTAATTTCAATAATTTAATTTTGGTATTAATTTCAATAATTAAATATATATTAATTTATGGTTATTTATGATATGGCGTATGTTCGATTAAAAATATTTGACCAAAATTTCGGGTTACAAAAAATTTCATACTTCCTAGGAGGTTATCCATCCTCACACTACTCCCGGGCAAGCAGGCTTAACTTCAAATTTCTTATGGAATCTTGTTCACCTAAACCAATTTGGTTTTTGTCTTCTAATTTTTCTTAAATTTCTTTTCTAAGGTTTAATGAACCCTTTGGATCACTCGAAAGTTATAAATTTCCATATTGCTTGTTCCCAAATGTAAACCGGCTCGATTTTCTTACTCGGTTTGACCGGTTCTTTTCCCAGTTATCCTTAACTCAAAAGTGTAAAATTTATAAGAAACCTATTCAATAGTGGTTCAATCCGGTTCAGGTCTAGTTCAGGTCTGATTCACCTGAAATGGTTTGGGTTTCACTTCCAATTCATCCTAAAGTCCTTTCTCATGACTTTTTTTACTCTTTAGGTCACTTGAGATTTATAAATTTCCCAGTTTACCCTTGTGAACCGGTTCGGTTTTCTCACTCGGGTTGACCAGTTCTTTCCCCGGTTTTCTAATACTAAAGGAGAAGGTTTATAGGAATACTTAGGTTTCAACAATGGGGAAAATTGAAACCGAGGTATATCGGTCCTTATCCCATTATCCAAAGGATAGGATCGGGGGCCTATAATTTGGAACTACCTCTAGACCTGGAGAGAATACATAATGTATTCTACATTTCGGTACTTCAGAAGTACCAGCCTGATCTGAGCAATGTGTTAGATTGACCTCCACCAGAATTTGAACCAATACGAATCTAGAATCAGAGGGATAAGAATTTGAGCAACAAGAAAATTCTAATGGTCAAGGTTCTTTGGAAAAACGAACTTGTGCAAGAAGAGACATGGGAAACTGAAAGTGTAATGAGGGAAGGTTACCCTCAATTATTTAACATGTAACTGTTTTGAGCACAAAACCCAAAAGGAGGGGAGATTTGTAAACCCCGTCCTTTGATAATAAGAAAACTGGGAAAATAACCGATCATTTTTAAAGAGAAAACCGAGTAGGTTTATAAAATCAAAATCGATAGAGAAATGGAAAACCAGGAAATTTATGGATCCCAAGTGACCTAAATAGTCACAAAAGTCATGATAGAGGACTTTAAGGAGAAATGGAGGTGAAAACCAAACTAGTTCAAGTGACCCAGTTTGAACCACTATTGACCTGGTTCTTAAATTCATTTTTCTAGTGGCTTAGAAAATTTAATTTGGAGAATTGAGGCCACGATTTGATAGAGAATAAATTTAGATGAATTTATAAATTTTTAATTTTGAAAAACTCGGTCGAACTTGGCTTGAACTGGCTGGTTTAAGCGTTGAACCTAGTTCGGACCGGTCCGGTCCGGTTTGGAATAGTGTCATCTTCTTCCCTCAAATGACAGCACTATTTACTTCCTGGAAAATCAAGCAGCGCCAACGAAGATGAAAAGTCTCTGGCCAGGGAGTTTCAGGCAATGAATGACCGCCATTGAAGTGCCAATCAAACGACCAAAAATTTCATGAGCTTCCTATATAAAGAACCCCTCCTCATTCATCTTCCTTACACCTGAAAACTCCACTCTCTCTGTCACGCCCCGAGTTAGTTTGGTCGGGATACCCATGAACAACCTGTCGCTCTCTTGGTTCAAGAGGGGTTTCCCCCTTGTTTAACTCAAGAGGAGCCATATGTAATTTCAACCTTGTTTCCTTGAATAACATATATCAAATAAAATGCTAGCTTAAGAGAAATTAAACATGCCTGACAGAGGGTAAGGGTTGGTATTATCCCTAGCCATTTCTCTATTTCCTAAAAAATGGATAAAAAGGGTGTTTGAGTTTTTATAACTCGGTGAATGGGTATTTTAAAAAATGAATAAAATAGTTTTTAAATTTGAGTGTGCTAGACTCCTTAATTTTCTTAAAATTTCTCATTCTTGAAATTTTGTTTTTTATAGCCATTTCTCAATCCTCAATCAATACTGGTGTGTTTATCAACCAACACGTACCCTTTATCATGAAGTGACCACACATTCGCAGGCCAGCACGTCCACTATACCCACTTATGGCATTGGAGCGACTTTACCAACCATCTAGATAGAAGCACGCCCACTTCTACCCTGAGAATTAGTGGATGTACGCGACATCCGACCATCACTCTTGTAACAAATCACCATGTCCGTATGAGGACACACACCTCATCCCGACCCCACTCCAGTCTCATGCACATGAAGCTATGTCGAGTTTCCAAGACTGCTAGTACTACTAACTGCCCTTATCTCCACCATGTCGTCCAGTAGCCCTAGGGCACATCACTAGCCCTCTTGGGCATCTTGAAGGTCTTGTATCTTAGTGCATGCACAAATCAACAATTTTTCACATAATACATATAATTTGTGGTGCCACTGGTCCAATGGCCCCGACCCTCAACTCGATCAGTAGATGTTTGTCTTGACTGGTCTGTAGACGTGTCATGTTGCACTACTGCCAGTCCATCATATATGTCAGTCTTGTCTTGGTAACATGGCCAAACAATTCATTCATTTAAAGTTTTTATGGCTTAAACTCATGTTTGTTTATGAGCTCCTGCTCGTGCCAACTGGCCTAGGGCCCACTATATGAGATTTTTCAAAATCGGGTATATTAGCCCGCGAGTTTGAAAACTAAGGCCTCTAGCCTATCTGAGCTATTCGAGCTCCCATCAAGAAGGTCTCCCAAAATGTTTAAGTAGTGGCACACAGTCAAGGGAGAGCACTTCTGGCAAAAATAAACGTTTAGCCAACCATCACACCAAGTGGGTATGAGGACAACGCCGCTTATAACTGATAAGTGGGTTTTCTACTTCCTTCGATGATGTCTAATCATACCAACCAGGTATGATCTACTTACAACCGGTAAGTTGTTTTTCCACAAAATTTTCACATTACTCCTCTTAGGTGTGATGGTTAAAATACCACTTAGTAGTGGGTTTTCATTTCCCAAGTGCTTATCATCCCAACTAGATATGATATAAAATCCCACTCACCCGATCGTGTAGTGTATTTCCTCTAAATTGGCTTTCATCTCCATGCAAGTTTTGTCTTAGTTGGCGTTCCCGATACCTCGTGTTCCTACACGGTATGAACATTTTTGTTCATTATTTCTTGGCTTCATAGCCTTCATTCATTAAGAATGAATAAACTTTCCAACTTTTCAAATATTTGCAATTTGGTCCCTAAAGTTCTTTTTCTTTTACGTTTGGCTCCAAATGCCAAATTTTCCCTTAATTGAGTCCCAAAACTTTTAAAATTCACCTTGGAACATCAATTTATTCAAAATATCATAAAGGGGTTCAAGTTTCCCAAATTCCCAATTTGGTTCTCAATTTTTCCAAAATTACAATTGTGCCTCTCCTTTACAAAAATAGTAAGTTTTACCCCCAAAATTCCAAAAATTGTCTAATTGGTCCTCCAACATATATAACATGCCCAATTGGACCTTAATTTTATGAAATTACAATTTAGTCCCTCTGATTTTTTAAATCCCCAAATTTCCACCAATTTCAACTTTCCAACACAGTAGAATTTGATTTCATCAAATTGACTGATCAAATGAGTTTAATTATTCAAATTGAAGTTAAATTAGAGTTCCTCCGTCTTCATACGATTCAATTTCACTTTGAATCACACGATTTGACATCGGAACGAGCTTAAATGGAGCTTCGTCAGAAAATTGAACGTAGAGAGAGAAAGCTTCGAATGCTTACCATCAGGAGCGCGGCGGTCCGAGCTTTCGATCTGTAACATCAATCAATTTAGAGAGGGGAGCCAAATTGGCTTACCTTTCAGTTCTAATTTAGCTGTAAGAGGGTTGAGGAGGTGTTGAGAGAGCTTGGTTTGGCCTGAGGAGGGCTTGAATTAGCAGATTTCTGCCCGACAAAAATAGGGCAGCTTTGGTCCGTAGGAGTTGCTTCACTGTTTGATCACGCCGGTGCATCTTCGTTGACCCTCGGAGCAATTGGAGACTACCACTGTGTAGTTGAATTCTCCTCGAGTCTAAGGAACTCGACCACACCTTCTTTGGCACAAAAAAGACCCTATATCAGAGCTCTAGTTTGAGATTCACCAGAAAACAGAGTAGATGAGAGAGAGTGAGGTTTTCATGTGTGGAGAGAATGAATGGAGAGGGGCTCTTAATATAGGAGCTCGGGGACTCGTCGGCCATCCGTTTGGCACCTTTAAGACATTCACTGTTAGCATGAAATGTACTAAACAAAAATGTTTGCTCTTCACCGGCACTGGTTCGATTTTCTAGTGAGTGAACTGTGCTGTAATCTGAAGGAAGAAGATGATATTGTTCTGAATCGGACCAAACCGGGTTCAAAGCTTAAACTAGTTGGTTCTGCCCGATTCGACCAAGTTTATCAAAATTAAAAATTTCTAAATTCATTTTCAATCACATAGTGGCCTCAATTCTCTAAATTGAATTTTCTAAGCCACCTAAAAAAATAAATTTAGCATCTGATTTGGTTTTCATCCCCCATTCATCCTAAAGTCCTTTTTCTTGACTTTTTTTACTCTTTAGTTCACTTGAAATCTGTAAATTACCCAGTTTATTCTTCCTCTATCGGTTCCAGTTCATAAACCAGTTTAATCCAGCTAGGATCCGGTTCACCTGAACTAGTATGGTTTTTCTGTTCCAATTTGTCATAACGTTCCTTTCCAAGGTTTTATGAACCCTTTGGGTCACAGGGAGTTTTAAATTTCCCAAATTGTCCGTTCTCTAATGATCAAGTTTGTGAACCGATTCGATTTTCTCACTCTGTTTGATCAGTTCCTTTCCTAGATTTCCTTTACTCTAGAGAGTGGGGTTTAAACTCTCCCTAGGGCATTTTTCTAAGCCAAAGAAGGCGAGGATGGGTTCTTTAGATTCGGGGAGAAGTCAGCTATATGATGGTAGCTTCCATTTGCTCCGAGGATCATCGGAGAAATGCTGGTGTGATAGAATAGTGAAGCAGCTCTGGCATACTAAAGCTGTCCTATTTCAATCGAGCTGAAAATGGCCAATTTGAGCTCTTCTTAGCCCAAACCAAGCTCTCCCAAAACTCCCTTAGCCCTAATACGACCGAATTAGAGTGGAAAGGTAAGCTAATTTGGCTCCTATTTGTAAATTCTGATCAGTGTTAGAGAGAGAACCGGCGAGACTTCACTGATCAAATTCTCCATCAATTCAACATGAATTGATGTGATTCTTGATTTTAGGAGGAACCTCAGGACAAGAGCTATCTACAGATCGAAAGCTTGGACCGTCGCACCCCCAACGGTAAGCTTCCAAAGCTTTCTCTCTCTATGTCCAGTTTTCTGGCAAAGCTCTGTTTGAGCTCGTTCCAGCATCATTTCATGCGATTCAAAGTTCAATTGAATAGTATGGATGTGTAGGAACTCAAATCCACCTTCAATTACAACAATTAACTTTGTTTGATCTGTCAATTTGATGAAATCAAATCTGGACAGGTTGAAAGGTTGATGTTGGGGGAAAATTTTGGGAATTTCGAAAATATAAGGGACTAAAGTGCAATTTCCTAAAATTGAGGGCCAATTGGGCATGGAAAAGATGTTGTAGGACCAATTGGTCAATTTTTGGAATTTTTGGGGTCAATTTTACCATTTTTGTAAAGTAGGGCCAAAATGGTAATTTTGGAAAAGTTGGGGACCAAATTGAGAATTTGTGAAAGTTGAACCCTTTTTGTGATTTAAATAAATTGAGGTACCAAAGTGAATTTTAGAAGTTTCAAGACTCAATTTGGGGAAAAATTGACATTAGGGACCTAAAGTTAAAGAAAAAAACTTTAGGGGCCTAATTGCTATTAATTAAAAAGTTTAGGTATTTTATTCATTTATCATGAATGAAGGCTATCAGGCCAAAGGATAATGAACAAGGATGTTCATATCATGTAGGAACACGAAGTACTGGAAACGCCAGCCAAGACAAGCTCACATAGAGGCAAAAAGCTAGTTGAGAGAAATTCAGTGCATTCACAAGTGAGTGAGATTTTTACATCATAACCGGTTGGGAGAATGAGCACCTTCGTAATGAAAATCCACTACTATGTGGAATTTTAACATCACACCTAGAAGGGATGATGTGAGAAAATGCACAAAAAAACTACTTATCGTTTGTAAGTAGATCATACCTGGTTGGCATGATGGACTTTCTGGAAGGAAGTGGAAAACCCATTTACCGGTTGTAAGCGGAGATGTCATTACACCCAGTTGGTGTGATGGACAAATGAAAAGATTATTTTGTCAGAAGTGCTCTCCCCCGACTGTGTGCCACTGCTTAAACCTTTTGGGAGACCTTCTTGATGGGAGCTTGAATAGCTCTGATAGGGTGAAGGCCTCAGTTTTGGAACTTGGGGTCTAAATTGCTTGATTTTGAAAATCTCATACAGTGGGACCAAGGCTAGTTGGCACGAGCAGGAGCTCGTAAACAAACATGAGATTAAGCCATGAAAACTTTAATGAATGATGTGTTTGGCCATGATACCAAGACAGGATTGGCATACTCGATGGACTAGTGGTAGTGCGACAAGACAGATCGACGGACTAGTCGAGACAAACAGCAGCAGGTTGAATTGAGGATCAGGGACCAGGTTTTAGAACTTGGGGGCTAAAATGCTCGATTTTGAAAATCTCCTACAGTGGGCCCAAGGCCAGTTGGCATGAGTAGGAGCTCATAAACAAAACATGAGATTAAGCCATGAAAACTTTAATGAATGATGTGTTTGGTTAAGGTACCAAGACAGAGCCGACATACAAGATAAATGGGTTTTCTACTTCCTTCTAGGAAGTTCATCATACCAACCGGGTATGATCTACTTACAACCGATAAGTAGTTTTTTGTGTGTTTTCTCACATCACCCCATCTGTGTGTGATGTTAAAATCCCACATAGTAACGGGTTTTTATTAATGAGGTGCTCATCAACCCAACTGGGTATGAAGTGAAAATCCCACTCACCCGTGAATGTCGTGAATCATTTTTAATCAATTTTTTGTCTCCTCGCGAACTTGTCTTAGTTGGCGTTCCCAATACTTCACGTTCCTACACAATATAAACATCCTTGTTCATTATAATTTGGCTTCATAGCCTTCATTCATCATAAATGAATAAAATACCCAACTTTTCCATCAATTGTAATTAGGTCCCTAAAGTTTTTTTTCTTTATCTTTAGTTCCCAAATGTCGATTTTTCCCCAAATTGAGTCCCTAAACTTCAAAATTTTACTTTGGGACCTCAATTTATTCAAAATCATAAAAAGGGGTTCAAATTTCCTAAATTCCCAATTTGGCCCCCAACTTTACCAAAATTACCATTTTGCCCCTACTTTACAAAAATGGTAAAATTGACCCCAATAATTCCAAAATTTGACCAATTGGTCCTCCAACATTTTTTCCATGCCTAATTGGCCCTCAATTTTGGGAAATTACATTTTAGTGCCTCAAATTTTTTAAATTCCCAAAATTTCCCCAAATTTTTCACTAATTTCAACATTTCAACATGACCGAATTTACTTTAATCAAATTGACCAATCAATCAAAGATAATTGTTGAAATTGAAGGTGGATTTGAGTTGTTACTCATCCATACGATTCAATTGCACTTTGAATCGCATGAATTGATGTCGGAACGAGCCCAAATGGAGCTTCGACTCGAAATTGAACGTAGAGAGAGAAAGTTTCGAAAGCTTATCGTGGGGGGCACGATGGTCCGAGCTTTAAATCTAGGTAGATAGCTCTTATTCTGAGGTCACTCCTAGATTCAAAAATTACCTCAATTCATGTCGAATTGAAGGAGAATTTGGTCAGTAAAGATCTGCTGGTTCTCTCTCTAGCACTGATCGGAATTTACAAAGGGGAGTGCAATTGGATTACCTTTCTGTCAGACGAGCTCAAATGGAGCGTCGCCTGAAAACTGAGCGTAAAGAGAGAAAGCTTCGAAAGCTTACCTTGGGGGAGCAGCAGTCCAAGCTTTCCATTTGGGCAGATAGCTCTCGTCCTGAGGTCACTCCAAGAGTTAAGAATCACCTCAATTCATGTTGAACTGAAGGACAATTTGGTCAATAAAGATTTGTCAGTTCTCTCTCAAGCACCGATCGGAATTCACAGAGGGGAGCAAAATTGGCTTACCTTTTTGTTCTAATTAAGTTGTATGAGGTTATGGAAGTGTTGGGAGGGCTTGGTTTAGCCTGAGAAGGGCTCAAATTGGTTGTTTACAGCTCAGACAAAACTGGGAAGCTTCGCTCCGCCGGAGCTGCTTCACTATTCTCTCACGCCAGTATTTCTCCGGCGACCCTTGGAGCAAATGGAGACAACCGTTGGGTAGCTGAATTCTCCCTAAATCCAATAAATTTGACCTCACTTTATTTGGCTCAAGTCAAAGCTCTAGTTCGAGCTTCACCGGAAAATGGAGCAGTAGTGAGAAAGGGAAGTTTTCAGGTGTGAGGAGGATGGATGAGAAGGGGCTCTTTATATAGGAACCTCGGGGACTTCTTGGTCGTCCAATTGGTGCCTTTATGGCGGTCATTCATTACCTGAAAATCCATGGCTAGAGACTTTTCTTCTTCACCGGCGCTGATCAATCTTTCGTCGAGTGAACAATGTTGTCATCTAAAGGAAGAAGACACGGTTACGAATCGGACCGGACCAATCTGAACTAGGTTCAATACTTAAACCGGCCGGTTAAAGGCCGATTCGACAAATTTTTTAAAAATTAAAAATTTGTAAATTCATCTAAATTCATTGTCTACCAAATGGTGGCCTCAATTCTCCAATTTGAATTTTCTAAGCTACCTAGAAAAATGAATTTAGAAACTCATTCAATAGTGGTTCAATCTAGTTCAAGTTCGGTTCACTTGAACCGGTTTGGTTTTCACTTCCAATTCATCCTAAAGTCCTTTCTCATGACTTTTTTTACTCTTTAGGTCACTTGGGATTTATAAATTTCCTAGTTTACCCTTTCTCTAACGGTTGGGGTTCGTGAACCAGTTCGGTTTTCTCACCCTGGTTGACCGGTTCTCTCCCTGGTTTTCTTATCCTAAAGGAGCAGGGTTTACAAGAATACTTAGGTTTATATAATGGGGAAAATTGAAACCGAGGTATATTGGTCCTTATCCCATTATCTAAAGGATAGGACCAGTGGCCTATAAATTGGAACTACCTCTAGATCTGGAAATAATACATGATGTATTCTACATTTCGGTACTTCGGAAGTACCAGCCTGATCTGAACAATGTGTTGGACCGACCTCCACTAGAATTGGAAGAGAACTTGACCTATCAAATAGAACTGATATGAATCCTCAACTAGAGGGATAAGAATTTGAGCAACAAGAAAATTCCTATGGTCAAGGTTCTTTGGAAAAACGGACCCGTGCAAGAAGAGACATGGGAAACTGAAAGTATAATGAGTGAAGGTTACCCTCAATTTTTTAATATGCAACTATTTTGGCCACAAAACCCCTAAAAGGAGGGGAGATTTGTAAACCTTGTCCTTTGATAATAAGAAAACTGGGAAAAGAACTAGTCATTTCCAAAGAGAAAACCGAGTAGGTTTATAAAATTGAAACCGATAGAGAAATGGTAAACCGGGAAGTTTATGGATCCCAAGTGACCTAAATCATCACAAAAGCAATGAGAAAGGACTTTAAGGGGAAATGGAGGTGAAAACCAAACCAGTTCAGGTGAACTAGTTTGAACCACTATTGAACTAGTTCCTAAATTCATTTTTCTAGGTGGCTTTGAAAATTTAATTTGGAGAATTGAGGCCACCATTTGATAGTGAATAAATTTAGATGAATTTACAAATTTTTAATTTTGAAAAACTTGGTCGAACTTGGCTTGAACGGGCTGGTTTAAGCGTTGATCCTAGTTCGGACCGATCCGGTCCGATTTGGAACAATGTCGTCTTCTTCCTTTAGATGACAGCACTTTACTTGTTGGAAAATCAAGTAACGCTGGTGAAGATGAAAAGTCTCTGGCTAGGGAGTTTCAGGCAATGAATGACCACCATTGAGGCGCCAATCAGACGCCATAAAGTCCATGAGCTTCCAATATAAAGAGCCCTCCCCCATTCATCTTCCTCACACCTGAAAACTCCACTCTCTCTGTCATCCGTTTGGCACCTTTAAGGCCGTCATTGATGGCATGAAATGTACTGAACGGAAATGTTTCCTCTTCATCGGCGCTGGTTTGATTTTTCGGTGAGTGAATAGTGTTGTCATCCGAAGGAAGAAGACGACATTGTTCCGAAGCGAACCGGACCAGTCCGAACCGGGTTCAAAGCTTCAATCGGCTAGTTTTGGCCTAATTCGACCGAGTTTTTAAAAATTAAAAATTTCTAAATTCATTTTCAATCAAATAGTGGTCTCTATTCTCCAATTTGAATTTTCTAAGCCACCTAGAAAAATGAAGTTATCATCTAGTTCAATAGTGGTTCAAACCGTTCCAAATCGGTTTAATCCGGTTCGGATCCAGTTCACCTGACTGGTTTGGTTTTCATCCCCCATTCATCCTAAATTCCTTTTTCATGACTTTTGTGACTCTTTAGTTCACTTGAAATCCATAAATTTCCTAGTTTGCCCTTCCTCTATCTGTTCCGGTTCATAAACTAACTTAGTTCATAAACCGGTTCAATCCGGCTTGGATCTAGTTCACCTGAACTAGTATGGTTTTTCTCTTCCAATTTAACCTAAGGTTCCTTTCCAAGGATTTATGAACCCTTTGGGTCACCCAGGAGTTTTAAATTTTCTAAATTGCTCGTTCTCTAATGATCAGGTTTGTGAACCGATTCGGTTTTCTCACTCGGTTTGATCAGATCTTTTTCTAGTTTTCCTTAACTCCAAAGATTGGGGTTTACACTCTCCCTATTGCTCCATTTTTTGCTGAAGCTCGAACCAGAGCTCCATTTTTCTAAGCCAAAGAAGGCGAGGTTGGGTTCTTTAAATTTGAGGAGAAGTTTGCTACACAACAGTAGCTTCCATTTGCTCCGTGGATCACTGAAGAAATGTCGGCGTGATAGAACAGTGAAGCAGCTCCAGCAGACAGAAGCTGCCCTATTTTGGCTGAGCTGAAAATGACCAATTCGAGCTCTTCTTAGCCCAAACCAAGCTCTCCAAACACTCCCTCAGCCCTTATACAATCGAATTAGAGCAGAAAGGTGAGCCAATTTGGCTTCTGTTTGTAAATTCTGATCAGTGTCAGAGAGAGAACCGGTGAAACTTCACTAACCAAATTCTCCATCAATTCGATATGAATTGATGTGATTATTGATCCTAGGAGGAACCTCAAGACAAGTGCTATCTGCCAGATCAAAAGCTCGAACAATCGCGCCCACGACGGTAAGCTTCCGAAGCTTTCTCTCTCTACATCCAGTTTTCTAGTGAAGCTCCGTTTGAGATTGTTCCAACGTCAATTCATGCAATTCAAAGTGCAATTGAATCGTATGGATGTGTAGGAACTCAAATCCACATTCAATTACAACAATTAACTTTACTTGATCAATCAATTTGATGAAATCAAATCCGATTAGGTTGAAAGGTTGAGGTTGGGGGGAATTTTGGGAATTTTGAAAATTTGAGGGACTAAAGTGTAATTTCCTAAATTTGAGGGTCAATTGGGCATGAAAAAGATGTTGGAGGACCAATTGGTCAATTATTTGAATTTTTTGGGTCAATTTTACCATTTTTGTAAAGTATGTGCAAAATGGTAATTTTGGAAAAGTTGGGGACCAAATTGAGAATTTGGGATACTTGAACCCTTTTGTGATTGGAATAAATTGAGATGCCAAAGTGAATTTTAAAAGTTTCAATACTCAATTTGGGGAAATTTTGGCATTAGGGACCTAAAGTTAAAAAAAGAACTTTAGGGACCTAATTGCAATTAATTGAAAAGTTTGGGTATTTTATTTATTCGTGATGAATGAAGGCTATCAGGCCAAAGGATAATGAATAAGGATGTTCATACCGTATATGCAAAAAGCCAGCCAAGACAAACTCGCGTAGAGGTAAAAAGCCGGTTGAGAGGAATTCAGTGCATTCACAGGTGAGTGAGATTTTTACATCATACCTAGTTGGGAGGATGAGCACCTCGGTAATGAAAATTCACTACTATGTGGAATTTTAACATCACACCTAGAAGGGATGATGTGAGAAAATGCACAAAAAAACTACTTATCGTTTGTAAGTAGATCATACCTGGTTGGCATGATGGACTTTCTGGAAGGAAGTGGAAAACCCATTTACCGGTTGTAAGCGGAGATGTCATTACACCCAGTTGGTGTGATGGACAAATGAAAAGATTATTTTGTCAGAAGTGCTCTCCCCCGACTGTGTGCCACTGCTTAAACCTTTTGGGAGACCTTCTTGATGGGAGCTTGAATAGCTCTGATAGGGTGAAGGCCTCAGTTTTGGAACTTGGGGTCTAAATTGCTTGATTTTGAAAATCTCATACAGTGGGACCAAGGCTAGTTGGCACGAGCAGGAGCTCGTAAACAAACATGAGATTAAGCCATGAAAACTTTAATGAATGATGTGTTTGGCCATGATACCAAGACAGGATTGGCATACTCGATGGACTAGTGGTAGTGCGACAAGACAGATCGACGGACTAGTCGAGACAAACAGCAGCAGGTTGAATTGAGGATCAGGGTCATTGGACCAGTGGCACCAAAGATTAAATGGCTTATGAGGAAAAATATTGTTTTGTGCATGCACTAAGGTTCAGGACCTTCAAGATGCCTAAGAGGGGTAGTGATGCATCCTAGGGGCTACTGGATGACATGGTGAAGATAAGGGCAATTTGTCATGCTAGTAGTCAGAGAAGCTCGACATATCTTCATGCACACGAGACCGGGGTGGGGTCAGGATGAGCTCTTTGTCTTCATACGGACGCGAAGTTTCTTTTCGAGATTGAGGGTCGGATGTCATGTACATTCACTCATTCTCATGGTAGAAGTGGACGGGCTTCTATCTAGGTGACCGATAAAGTCGCTCTGACGCCACAATTGTCTGCAATGGATGGTCTACCCTACAAATGTGTGATCCCTTCATGATGAAAGGCATGTGTTGATTGTTAAACACACCAACTGTGGTTAATAAGGAATAATGGTTTTGAAAATCGAGAATTTTCCTTTGAGGAGGTATTTCCCTTACACTTATGACAGGTTTAAGGGTAAGGACGGGGTGAGTACGATAGGTAAAGAAGGACTGTTCCACACCTCATAGATTTAGGGCAATACCTCCTCAAAGGTCACGAAAGACATGAAGGACTAGTAACCAAAATCATGGAGCAGGTTAAGTAAGCTATCCACAAAGAGGACAAGAAATAGTGAGGTAAAGGAAGGAAATTCGAACTTCTTCTTAAGAAGGTCAACCATAGAAGAATACCACAAGAATAGAGGTAAGGTATATGAGAGGTACACCTAGAACCTCCTCAAAAAGGGGCAAACACGGAAAAACGTCCTCCTAAAATGTCAGGGTAGGATACAGTAAGGATGAAGAAGAGAATAAAGGAGTTACAAAAAGGAACTCTGGAGTGATGCATACACTTAAGTACCCTCTTGAAGGGATCATTGGTTGTGGATGGAAATAACATGGAGTGCAAGGAACCAACCCATCATTAGAAGCTTCTTGAAGGAATGATGTATCGGAGGCCAAGTATGACCTGCTTTGGAAGAGTAATAGAGCCAAATAACGATTTCAAGAGAAACTAGTAGAAAGAAGTAACCAGTGACAATAGGATGGGCATGAAAGATAAGTGATATCGCTATCCAAACAGTTGGATATATATATAGTAGGAATGAGGCAGTTAATGAACTGACCTTTGGGAGAACCATGGATTTAAACCACGACAAGGAAGGGAGATGTGAAAAGGCTAAAATGCTGCAAAAGAATAGAGAAAGGAAATCCTTAAAGAAATCAATGACCAAGACCGGATTTACTATCAAAAGGCCATGATATGGTTAAGTTAGCATCTCAAAGGATGATCAAGTGATTTTGAAACTAGATGGATGTGAGCTCCATAGAAATAAATAGACATGTACTAGGGTACGAGTGAGAATGAGGATGGAGTACGAATGACGTACCTGTAGGATTTCAAGAGTAAAGGTAAGCATGAAAGAATAGCATCAAGGGATGTCATTTAAAATTAGGTGTCTTCAAGATGAATGAAAAAGAAATTGTGGGAGAAAAGAGTAAGAATCCTCCCAAATAAGGAAATCTTGAGAAAGGATACATGACCTAATAATGAAGAAATGGAACTAGGTGACGAGAGGTGAGGAGACGAATTTGCAAATAGAATGCATGCTAAGGTGAAAGAAACCCATGGAAGCATATTAAGAGAATCTAAGGAGTAGTTCAACTCAAGAAAAGGGTAAGTAGGAAGCTAGCATCAAGAGATGTTGTGACAAGTAAGAATGAGTGAACTATCCATAATAAGGTAATAAAGGAAAGAACGTTTGAGAAACATGGGAAAGTGAACTCTCCAAATAAGATGTGGTTAAGGAGGAATAACCACAATTGTAAGACAGATCATAGTCCACACACGCATATGAAGCTTAAAGAGTGGACAGCTGAGCATAGTGTGAAGTGTACGGAATAAGACCGAAAATCGAAAGTATCTCTAGTAAGTAATAAGGGATGAAATAGAAGTTGTGGATAAAGAAGGATCCAATACGAGCAAATGCCCTGACATAGATAGGGGTGCGAAGAAAGGGAGAAAGAACCCTATAAGGAATGATAAGAAGATTGAGCATGTAACTCCTAAGATGGAAATCTTTGTTGTGAGGGACACAGTAGAAAATGAAACCGGAAGAAGGGAACCTTCCAAAGCAAAGGAATCGACACATAGATTGAAAGTGATTATTGTAGAATGAAGAATCATGAAATGATTACGAGTAAGTAAAAGTGGATTAAGGAATAAGGAAAAATCTTTGGATAAAGAACGCCAGGAACTTAAGAAGGTAAGAATCCCAGCTTATTGGTAAATTATTGGGAAACCAAATCATTAGAACCAGAAAGACTCAATAAAGAAGTTGAGAAAGGACGAGTGGATAAGGAGAACCGACACAATTTTGTAAGTTGATTGGATAACGGTAAAGGTAGTCGAGAAATACTATCGAAAGAAAAGAGGGATGAAGTTATACAATCCCTAAGAGGTTAGAAAGTTAGGAATAACCCTAAAGGAGGTGTTTTGGAAATCTAAAGGACATACAGACAAGATCTAGAAAATGTCATGCTGTAAGGGGCATGTAAACCCAATAGTCCCGAGGAAAACATGACTCAAAATAAGAAAGAGTCAGTTTGTAAGCATGACAAGGTCAAAAATAAAATTTGGATGGAATTGTAATGGGCAACGGGTGAAGGAAGAGTCAAAATAGGACAAAAACACATATGTAATGCTCCAAAGGATGTTGAGCTAAGGATTTCAACGACCAAGAGGTTAACTAAACATGAGAATGGTTAGGTATCTTGGAACTCCCAATCCTGAGTATAGGACCTCAAAGGAAAAAAAAAGTTGCTCTAAACAAAGAAAAATGTGAATCTAAGGATATACCCGTAAGTAAGTTATGTCTAGTTATGATAAACTCTAAGGAAGGAGTAAATAATATAAAGGAAAAGAAATTCCTTAAGTGGAGAATGTAAAAAGGCTAGAAAAAATAAGAGACGAGTTTGTATGTTAAGCAAATAACAAATAGAAATGATTCCTCATGCAAGGTTGCTAATTAAGTTTTGGAAACAAAAATCCTAAAAGGAGGGGAGAGTTGTAAACCCCGCCCTTTTTAGTTAAGTAAAACCGGGAAAAGAACTAGTAAAACTGAGTGAGAAACCGAACCAGTTCACAAACTTTATTATCAGGAAATGGACAATTTGGAAATTTACAACTCCCGGGTGATCCAAAGGGTTCATAAAACAATGAAAAAGAACTTTAAGACAAATTAGTCAGATGAATTAAATCTCATCATAACAATGAAGTTAAGCGTGCTTGCGTGAGAGTAATGCAAGGATGGGTGACCTCCTGGGAAGTATGTTTTTTTGTAACCTAAAATTTCATCCCCATTCATTCTCCTCACACTTGAACATTTCTCTCTCTCTCTCTCTACTCTTCCATTTCCTGGTGAAGCTCGAACTAGAGCTTCAACTTGAGTATTTTTTTTAACCTTGGAAGGAGAGGTCGGGCTCTTTAGAAATGGGGAGAAGTCAGCTACACGCCTATAGTCTCTGTTTGCTCTGAGAGTCGCCGAAGAAGCGCCGGCATGATGGAACAGTGAAGCAGCTCCGGTAGATCGAAGCTGCCCTATTTCGGCCAAGTTGAAATTGGCCAATTTGAGCCCTCCTCAGGCCAAACCAAGCCCTCACAATACTTTCACAGCCCTCTCACGGCTGAATTAGGACTGAAAAGTAAGTAATTCACTCCCCTATGTAATTTTCGGTCAGTGCTAGAGAGAAAATCGACAGAATTTTGATGGTGAAATTCTAACTCAATTCGACATCAATTGATGCAATTCTTGATTCTAGGATAAACCTTAGGATGAGAGCTACCTTACCAGATTGAAAGCTCGGGTCGTCGTGCCCCCGACAGTGAGTAATTGAAGCTTTCTCTCTCTATAGTCTATTTTCCCACGAAGCTCCGTTTGAGCTCGTTCCGGCGTCAAAACTTGTAATTCAAAGTACTATTGAATCATATGATGATGTAGGAACTCAATTTCAACTTCAATTTCAATAATTAGAAGTGTTTAATTAGTCAATTTGATGAAATCAAATTCAGTTGTGTTAGTAAGTTAAAATAGAGGGCAAATTAGCGAAAATTGGGGATTTTTGAAAATTTGAAGGACCAAGATGCAATTTTATAAAATTGAGGGTCAATTGGGCATGATAAAAATATTAGAGGGCCAATTGAGGAATTTTAGAATTTTTGGGGTAAAACTTATCATTTTTGTAAAGGAAGGGCAAAATGGTAATTTTGGAAAAGTTGGGAGACCAAATTGGAAATTTGGGAAATTAAACCCCTTTTTTGAAATTGAATAAATTGAGGTCCTAAGGGGTATTTTAAAAGTTTTGGGACTTAATTTGAAGAAAAACCGGCATTTGGGACTTAAAGTTAAAGAAAAATAACTTTAGGGACCTAATTGCAAATAAATAAAAGTTTGGAATGAATGAGAAGGCTATTAGGCCAAGGGATATTGAACATGAATGTTCATATCGTGTAGGAACATGAAATACCAGGAACGCCAGCAAGGACTAGCTCATGTGAATACAAAGAACCTGTCTAGTGGAATTCACTGCAATAATAGGTGAGTGGGCTTACTAACGTCATGCCCGATTGGGATGGGGGATGATAAGTACCTCGAAATGAAAACTCGCTATTAAGTGGTAATTTAAACATCACAACTTAGAGGAGTGATGTGAAAATTATGTGAAAAAACTACTTACCAATTATAAGTAGATCATATCCGGTTGGTATGATGAAACTTTCTCGAAAGAAGTTGAAAACCCGTTCATCGGTTATGAGCGGAGAGGTCCTTATACCCGATCAATATAATGGACAGTTGAAAACATATTTTTGTTAGAAGTGTTCTCCTCTGACTGTGTGCCAATGCTTAAACGATTTGGGAGACCTTCTTGATGGGAGCTCGAATAGCTCTTATAGGCCAGGGGCCTCGGTTTTGGAACTTGGGGGCTATTATGCCCAGTTTTGAAAATCTTGAACAAGTGGGCCATTGGCCAGTGGGCATGAGCAAGAGCTCATAAACAACATGAGATATGTGCCATAAAACTTTAATTAATGAATTATTTGGACATGGTACCAAAACAGGACCGATATATTCAATCAACTAGTGGCAGTGTGACATAATAGGTCTTCGGACTAATCAAGACAAATAGTTATAGGTTGAGTTGAGGGTTAGGGCCGTTGGACCAGTGACACCACATATTATATGGCATGATAAGAAAATACTGTTTGTGCATGCACTGTGATTACGGGATCATCAAGACGCCCATGAGGTGTATTGATGCGTCCTGAGGGCACTAGACGACCTGGTGAGTATAAGGGCAGTTCGTCGTACCAGGTGACCGTGCGAAATTTGGAGTAGCACCAAGCGCATAAAACCAGGGTGGGAATAGGATGAGGTCTCTGTCCTCATACGGACATGGAGAATTGATTTTGGGATTGAGGGTCAGATGTCGTGTATATCCACTCATTCTCAGGGTAGAAGTGGATGTGTTTCTATCTAGGTGGCCTGTAAAGTCACTCCGATGCCACAAGTGGATTCAGTGGATGTACTAGCCTGTGAATGTGTGTTTGACCTTCATGATGAAGGATGTATGTTGGGTGATGACACACTATGATTAATAAGAAATTTGGTAAAAACTGAGATTTGAAATGAAAGGATTTTTAAAATAAATGAGTCTAGCACACTCCAATACAATTCTTTTTCCTAATGGTTAAAACTTTTAAAAACCCATTCACTGAGTCGTCGTACTCACCCCCTCCCTTATATCTCTTTCAGGAAATTCTGGAAAACCTACCCTTAAGGACCATTGACTAAGACGCATGTGAGACAGGTATGATAAATTTAAAATTTTATGCAGTTTTGATTTATGTTATTCTAGGAAAGGTGCAGGTATAAAGGACGCCTTACTTTTTACGGTTTATAATAAGGAAAACCCTTTAATAAACCAGGAGAGTGGCGGGTTGATCATGGGGATCCGAACAAATCGGGTCGGGGTATGACATATAATGCCCTTAAGGGCTCCCGCTAGGTCACCATGGTCTCTGCATAGTCAGGGTTAACCAAAACAATACCGATCAGGGCTAGATATAAGGCATATAGAAAATAAAGTAATACTCAGGTCAAGGTTAGGATCTCACTAGAGATGGCAACTCGACTAGTGGCACTGATGTAATTGGAAAGCTAACTCACAGAGAATTTTGTGGTCACTTGAATCAACTCAAATGATGGTTTGCGTAACATGCAATGATCATTTTACTATAATGTGCTAAAAATGAAGAATAGTTAGAAATTCCATGAATTTATTTGACCATAAAACTTACCCAAAGCTTATGAGGCCGGTGGGGTTCGAAATCTATGACCAAGATGTGTTTGTGGTATTTTTTGTGGTTTTGTTTGGCCATCAAGAGCATTGAAAATAGCTCAAGAAGTAGATGTTATGTTTGTGGTCGTTAGAGCATGTGTATTGTTTGATCATGTCGGTGTCGGTACAGTGAACGTTTATGCCTAAGAGATATGTTGGAAATGTGACTAAAGTAGCTTTACAATGGCATTTGAAACACTCGATTTGGTGGTCGGGAAAATAAGTTATGGTTTATGTAAGTTGGGTCATTGGAAAACGGAGGTGTTTGAGTTTCATAAAGAATTTTGGTCTATCATCGGTGAGGGTCGGGCCAGGCCTTATATGGATGTGTCCCAGACTTATTTAGTATCTGATCATAGCTTATTTTCATCATTTTATAGCCTATAAATCCCTACAAAAATTAAAGAATTTGTGGTGATTTTTGGAAATAGAGTGGGGGAAATCGAATTTTTCTAACCGAAATTGGGACGTCAGTCGAGTGGAGGGGATAGTGCACGTGCAGTACATGTCCTGATCTTTTTGGTGGTTTGTCACTATTCCAAACTGTTTTCCAGCAAATTATCAGTTTGTTCATCCATTTTTTGTTGTTTCATGGTCTATTCACATTTAATTTAATCGGTTCTTATCCCAAATTATTTTTCTAAAAATTCCATATCTAACTCCATACTAAATGGGCTCAAAAATTTTTATTTTCTAATTTGTATAACTCATTCTAAAAATCATGGAGTTTTTTACCCAAGTCAGTTTGATTCCTAGTCAAACCAATTTTCCATAAGGATTTTTCCCAACACTTGATTTCTAAGCTGAACCGAATCAATTTTCCACATCACCCAAACCTGCAGAAAAACATATGGGATGTTAGTGTGTACTTATGGCCCGAATAAGGTTGGACTTGGTCACAAGTTTGCATATGTTCAATAACACATCATGGACATTAATATGATGAGATGTGCCGCACATTCCCATCATAGCCCCGATTGATTATGTGTGAAATATTCAAGTTGAGCCATGATAATTTTTTAGTATGTATATATTACGGTTTCATGATAAAATTCAACTATGATAAATTATTTTAAAATAATTATTATTTTGAGAAATAATTTTAAAAATATCCCGTAAATGAAATTATTATTTTTATAAACTGATCTTGAAAAATTAGAAACGAGATATTTATAAACTCCAAATTAGTTATTTTGAATAAAGACAATATCGAGTTTATGAACTATGATGATAACTTTCGCATTAATTAAGAGTTGCTCACTCACTCCTCCAACATATTTTAATAAAAAAAGAATAAATTAAAATGCGAAAAAGGTCTAAGATCATAGTAAAAATTCTTAAATAAAATTTAGAAAAGTGTTTAATTTAGTAGTAGATATTTTACCAAGGTTAATATTATTTTATAAATATTTACATTTTACTTATAATATAACAAGCTACTCACCATCTATCCTGAGAACCCGGTCGGAATTTATCATGAGTGATGTCTTTTAAAAACAAGAGATTATATAATTGATCGGTAAAATGATAACCGTTAATCCTTGGATTTGAGAACTGGGGCATTTTGTGGCAATACGATACATTTTTTGGCAAATTTGTTATGCCAACGTACGGCATCACATTAATGTGCTCCCGAGAAAAATGGGTTGTGTTGGTCGTATGATATTGGGTCATAAGTGCACCAATTTGTAGGCCTAGAGTGCGATTAATGTGCACGAAAGCTTTGATGTCTTGATTTACTTCCTTCTCGCAAATTGAAAGGGTGAGTAGCGCACCTTCATTTACACCCCCATGCTGTTTCGTTCCTTCCAGCCTCACTCTCCTACAAAGAGATCTCGATTAGGGTTCTCAAATCGACCATTGAAGGTCAGAGATTCTTGTGATGTCCGCCCGTGTCTAAGGGGTGTGGTGACGAGACGAAAGTAGTGGTAGCAGCACTAGAGTCAACAACGAGGATTCATGAAATCTATTATGAGAAAATCCCATAACATTTTTGAAGTTATTTTTAGTTTCTTGATTAAATAAGAGGGACTTTAGTTCGTCTGGGGCATGTTGATTGTGGTAGCGTGGCCGAATCAGAGGACCTCCCATCCTCACCCACACCGTCAAAAAATAGGTATTTGATCTTAGTGTTTATCTTTAGTCGGTTCAATTATATTAAATTGATCACCATACGACTAATATTAAGTAGTTGTTCATATTAAGTAGTTGTTCATAGAGGTGTTTCCTTTATAGGCATCATGCCACTGTTTAATAAATTGGTTTAGGTATGGACTTGGCTTGAAAAAAATATCTCAAACTTAGCTCACATTTCAGTCACTCTAACGAGAAGGAAATAAAAAATTAAGGACATGTGAAGAGGGAGTTATAAATGTTTAGAGGATTTTATATGATATTTGGAAGGTATACTACTTCTAATCATTGTATTTGAATTACAATAGAATGAGGTTTAACTATATATAGATAGATGGTTTAAACCATTACATAAAAAGTTATAATGCAATTAACTTTAGTTAGGAGTGGAGGGAGCTTAAGTCCAAGGGACTCTTATTAAAGAGGGTTTCATAAAGAGTGGACTTGTAAATGATATGCATAATAAATCAACTCATTTAGAATTTTGCAACATATACAAAGTTTTACTTACTAGTATTAAGAAGTTGGGCTAATTATCAAATAAGATCATTTTTATTACTCTAAATAGTTAAGAGATTGCGTGTAATCATGCTAATAAATCATATTTAGTTAGTAAATGTCTAACTTCTAATGGAAGTTGAGATTGTACAGAGATTATTTTACAAATATGGTCTACCAACATGAATAATATCTCTTCATTTAGGTTATATCTCTTTCCATAAGTTAATTTTTTATAATATTAAATTCAAGTAATAAAAGAATATCCTCCTAATAGCATACAAGTGTAACTTTAGCACATTATATTGCATATTCATGAGATCATAATATTGATATTAGTGAGATAAAATGATTTTATCAACTTTTGTTATGTAATCCATAATTCTAACTTGCTGAATAGACTGATAACCTAAAATAAATGAATATCAATAAGTGATAATAATATTTAATGAATAATATAGTAATGTTTAGTCAAACTATACTAAATAGATGAAGAGAAATTCATATTTAATATAGACATATATAAGATATAAGATTTGTCTTGTTCTTAAGAACATATAAAAAGTAAAATATTAACATTAATTGTTATCTAACATAATTTCATAAGTATCTCATATGTATTGAGTTACACTTTGTTTTAAAGTAAAATATATTGACGGTTCATTAGGATTTGAGATGAATGTGGTGAGTGAACATATGAACATAAATAAAAATATCTTTACTACCAAAGTAAATAAAGGTTAGTTTAAAGTGCTCCAAAATCAATTTCTTCTAGCAGATACTTAATTTATCCCCCAAGGCATATAGACATTTTTTGGAGACTATCAAGGCTGATAAATACTTTATGTTAACATATAAAGTTAGACAAATAGGAGAACATTAGGTGGTCTTACTTATATTTTATTGAATGTAACTTGTCTTCTACCATTAATTTAATATTATTTACTAGAATGTATATAATTGTTATATTTTTATATTATGGAGTAATTTTGATAAAGTTGAAAGCATAGTAAAGTTATATGATGGTAAAGTTCAACGGTTGCAAAGAACAATAGTAGCCATATCACGTACCATCCTCTAAATCACATATGTTTGAATAATTGTGAACAATCTAACAACAACATCATCAACAACAAAATAAGAAATTACAACACTTTCCCTTTCTTTAATCCATCGATATTCGTTGATTTTTTTGCTCAAACTATTCGTTGATTTGCAACAATCATTATAATTAGCCGACTCGACCATATAATAATACTAACATTTTTTGAATAATAGTTTAAATAAAGTTAAATTCTTTTCTTCACCTCAAATAGAATTTTAGCATTTTTAATGAAATTATCACACTTAAATAATATTATATTTAATAGAATAAATTATTATTTTTTTATAAGATTTGGAGATAAATTTTAATCGAATATTTAAATTAACTATTATCATTATAGAATACTCTTTACTATTAATATTATACAATACTTGTAATTTGAGTATATAAGAAAAATTCTTTAATATATTTTTATTTTCACAATTATTCGAAATTGAAATAAATATAAGTTAAATTAGAATTGAATTAATAAAATATTATATAATATTAATAGAATTCCATTAATATATGGATAAGGAATTGTGGTACTCTCTAATACAAATAAATACATAATACCTTTTAATTAAATTAATTATAATATTTATAATATGTAAAATGTACAAAAGAAAATATACAATATGTAAAATTAATTTTATAGTATTATCTTGTTAATATAAGAAAAAAATATGAATTTTTTTATATGTTTTATAAAATTTGTCAAGCAAAGATTTTTGAATGGTGGACTCCAGGAAAATATTAAAGAGAAGTATTCTCATTGCTTCATTCCATACATGAACACTATAGGAGACCAAGTACGGAACAGCCAACCCACTTAGACAGAAACACATTTGCAATCACAAAGGAGATCTATTGCCACCCACGGCCATGATGGAGAAAATTCATTAGTGCAGTAGTTCTCGGATATTTTCTCATATATTGAGCCACATGGGTCCTGACTTGGCCAAAAGGCTCTAAGTCCTGATGATAAAGGTGATAGCAAGATAGTGCGAAGCCTCTCCATTAGCTAGTCTTGCCTAGTTGCTGCGGCGGATCTGTGGTGGTCTAGTTGCCCCCGCGGATCTGTGGTGGTCCTTTCCTCGTAGTAGTGGTAGGCGGCCGCCCCTGATAGGACGGCCAGCGTCAGTGCCTGCGCGTGCATCCTGCAACAACCAAAAACACAAAACTAGTCATGATCAATTGATCGTTTTAATTTCTGATCAGGTAAGAAGTATTATTTATGATCAGATCAGTTGATAATCATATGTATATACCTTGCATGGATGAGGCGGAGGCTCGGCTTAAGCGGAGACCTGCTCCTCGTGTAAGCCAGTGATGCTCCTACGGCTGATACCCACAATACTCCTACAAGAAAAAAAAAATCATTCAAAATGGCTTTATATTATTGACAACCCTTTTGAACACCCGATGAAGATGATATACAACTAGAAAGCACCAAGTCTATATATAGAGAGAAGGTCGATAGGAAACGTAGGAAACTAACCAATGCTGGAGAGCTTGTGCTCGGAGACCCAAGACTGAAGTGCCTCCATCTCTTTTTCTTTTTCTTTTTCTTTTTCTTTTTCTTTTTCTTTTGTTGTTGCTGCTGCTAATTTTTTTCTCTAGCAGTGTATATATAAAACTGATCTTTGTATGAGTGGGAATTGAGCTGTTATGGGAGAAGAAAGGATATTATGTATATATTTATAGGTTGTTGGCTAATAGTAGGAGGGGTTGCCGTGGATATAGATGCAATGTAGGGTACATAGGCATATAGTTGTAGGGTGAAATACAAGGTAGTGGCCCCTTGGTTTGTTAGTCACCCTCTTTCCGTGTGTTGTTTGATAAATAATGTAGGAACAGTGAGCCAAGCTAGCACACAACAAACCAAACATAAACCACTGGCCAGGCCATACATTATGTTGTCGCTGGTTTTGTCTTGCCTCTCTCGTACAGACACGTACTCTCGTCCAGACAGTGTGAGCCGTTGGATATGAGACTTTAGATGAGTGGATAGGATCATTGTCAATCCGTCTTGTGCAATATGCAACTTTTGTCGGATCTTGAAACAGTAACCACTTCCTCGAAGATATAAATGACGATAAGATCTTATCGGTTTGTCTGTCTTTTATTTTGGATATAAATGACGATAAGATCTTATCGGGTTTGTCTGTCTTTTATTTTGCACTAACGAGATTTGTCTGTCTAGCTAACACTGTATAATACATTTGAATATCAAACATTTTTAAAATTTATATTTAATTATCTATTCTAAAATAATATTATAATATTTTCAAATTTTATATTTAAATCTAGTTCAAAAATTAATTTTCATCTATCAGCTGGCATGCAACATCTACCTTGTGGCATAAATTGAACGGGTTGAAATACCCATCTTCTACATATTTATCTTAAAAGTCGTTTAATTTGAAGATTTTTGTCCAAAACCTAATTCCTGTATGATTTTTTCCTATATAAATGATGTTATTTTAATAATTTTTTTATCATAGTACTCAATTTTTTTGTAGTGTAATGAAATTGAGTATTAAAATGAAAATAAACTAGATTATATAACATAATAATTTCTCACAAAAACCACATTAATCCTTTTTAAAAAAATTAAATGAAATGACTAGAAAAAATGAATTAATAGAATTTTAGCTTGAAAAGTTGGTGCATAGTAGTTAGTGGAGGAGCTGTGGTTTTTTTGGAACAGGCGTCATAAGTCAAACTCCACCGTGAGGCTTATCAGAAGGTTGAATTCACCATTCAGTCCATACTACTGGTGACTCTTGACCAACTCTGAGTGGATCCTAAAGTCCTAACTTCAACCAATAATGCTTCCTAGATTAATCCCGATGGTGCCAATCTGACACAACATCAAGCAGGAAGCAATCATAATATATATACATTGGATTTGGACAATGTTCCCAAGCTTTAATCACACCAATTCAACAGCTTGATAACTTTAGAAAATAAAACTGAGTTGAGCAATTATACTTGTCACTGCCACCGTCCTGGTTCAATAACCAGACTGCAGATGTATGTGAGAGCAGTGCAGCTTGGAGCTGGTGCTGCTCAGATGTGTCAGAAGTCTGAAGATGCAGACCTCTTTCTTCTTTAGGGTTGATCCATCTGCCGTGGGCTGTTACAGGAAATTCCACGGAGGTTCAGAAAGAAGAAGATTGCATAGTCATGAAAGATAAATAAAAATTTTGGTAATAATAGACGGTGCTTTTGAGACAAGGGCTCAGCCTGAAGAACGCACTTTCAGCAATCAAATGATCTTTACAGACAGACAACTTCCTCTCCTTTCCTCTACTCTCCACTTATGGTTTTCCAATTCTTTGATGTAGGATCAAACCTCTTACAAGTTGGAACCAATAATAACTTCTGACCTGCACGTTTAGTCACTTCGTTCCCACCAGGGTAGCTGCCAGTAACAGCCCTTGTGTACATCATCGTCGTGGATCTTAGAATGTCATCTCCAAATCCACAAGCTTCAAAGAACAGGCTTTAAACACATACAGAGAACTGAAGTCAAGTTGATTCTTCAAGACACATAAAAGATATACTCTACAGGGTCACCACTACCACCACTACCAGGGAGTTTTCATTTTTACTAATTTCTACCAAACAAACCAGAACCAATCTCATACATATGACATCTTGATTTCTTAAACAGAAGCGCCCTGATTCAAACATCTCTACAGTCAGCATTGTGACTCACCTGTCATCATCGGAGCAAAGAGCTGCTATGTCATAAATGTCTTTCCCTGTGAGAATTCTGCAATAAAGGGAAGAGAGGTATATCATTACTGATCCAAGCATTCATCTGAAGAGAACAAAATATCTTGAGAACCATTCAACAAATATCATGTAAGTGGAAGCAGAGAGCAATCAAAAGCAAGCTTCTGATAGTTTTGCATCACTAAAGAAAATCCAGTTGCCGCTGCAGACCTCACAATGCGCTGGACAATCATCCTGCCGATGCCCATCCTCTGTAGCTGTGGGATGACCTGAGAGTTACTGAATCACAATTATATGAATACACCAGGCAGGTCATTGATTAATGGTACAAAATACAAGCTACTCAGACTTTTCAATGATCTATACTTGTTAAGCTCATACAACTGAAATGGAATTCTCTTTGCTTCTCTGTTGAGAAATCAACATCAAAATCATAACTTGCTTGGTTTGAAACAAAACACAGTCAAGAGCTTTCCTTCTTTTGCCTTTGCCAAATCTATTTGTATGTTCGTCTCTTTTACAAAGAGAAACAAGCACAGAGACGAAGAACCATACCATTACGTCGTGTATAGAAGCGGTCAGCCCAGCGTCCGAGACCGCCCGGCCGAACCCCACCAGTAGCCCGTTGTACGGACTGACGGCGGGCACCATCCTCCTGAGAAAATTACAAAACCTCGCCTCCATATTCCATTCAATCCCATCGTCACTGCCGCTGAAAGGCAAATCTCGAGGCTCGCAGAACACGGAGACGACCACCGCACTGTGGTTCAGTGCGATCCGGAGCTTCTCGACGGAGGCAATGTCTCGATCGTCAATCTGATTCCGGCCGGATGCGTCCACACGAGGGAAGGCGTGGCACGACCTGTTGCAGGAGATGAAGAGGTGACGGAGCAAAGCGGGGTTAACGTGGGAAGGGTTCGTGGTGAGGTAGACTGGGATTGAGAAGTCTGCGCCGGTGGGTCTTTTTGGGATCTTCTTGGCTCGGCTGGCCGTCGCCCACCTCAATTCCATCGACCGGTGCAAGCAGAGGTTTGCAGATCCCGCCATCGTCGTGCTCCCACTGAAGCTTCTATCAGAGCAGGTGATGAGGATGATGTGGTCACCAAAATTGTGGGCCTGTTTGGGCTATCATTAAGGTAATTATATATAATGGTACTTGTCTACAAATAATTTTGGCCCAATAACTTCTTTTTTACAAAATGCTAAAATAATCTAAATACGGTAAGCTGACGAATATATATTATATATAAATAAATATCTACCAAAAAAAAGAATATATAAACAAATGAAGGAACTCTTCATTTTGACCAAACAATATAATAAGACTTTAATAGGCACCATCTCACCTCCTTGTCAACCTTATCCACCCTGCTTGCCTGCTGCGGCGGCAGCGCCCGGCGTTTCCCACTATCGTCCGATTAAGCCATAAATCTTCTTTGCCTTGAATTAGTGGGAATTAATGATATATTAGTCCAACTATGGTAAAAATAGGTTAAGCGTGAGGTGATCAGTTTATCATATTAATTAAAACATAAAACAACATATTTAAACAAATTATCGTTCTAACTTCTCAATCTCTTCCACTTGTCATCATCGGCTAGTCTCGTCTCTCTCTGGCGTGTATCCTTCATGGTTTCCTCTGCTTCAAAGATCTTGTCTTTTCCTGTTTCTTCCTGGTCTTCTCGTCTCTAATCCACCAATTCCGCGCTCTTAATCTCGCCTCTTCGAAGCCGTTCCTCCTCCCCGTCACCAGGGACGTTTCCACGCTCCAATACCTCACACAGATCCGCCTTGGCAGCAGCAGGCCCCTCACCCTCGTGCTCGATCTCAACGGCCGCCACATTTGGACGTCTCTGGCGCAGTCCACGCGCCGCTCAGTCCTCTTCCGCTCCTCCCACTGCCTCTCCGCTAACGGCAGGAACATGCGAGGGGGCAATGCGTGTGGAGTCGTCTTGGAGAATGAGTATCTGGCAGGACGGGAGCTTCCGAGCTATCAGAGGGCGCTGTAGCCGTCGATTCCCCACAAAGGAGTTCCATCCCCGCCGTCCATCAGTTTCTCTTCGCTCACGCGCCTTCGTCTCTGCTGAGCGGCTTGGCGAGTGGCGCGAGGGGGGTGCTTGGCCTGGGGAGGGTCCGTACTGCCCTGCCGGAGCAGCTATCCGCGGCGGCGTCCGGCGGAGATAGGCGATTCTTCCTCTGCCTCTCGGAATCGGACGGAATCATCGTTTCCTGCGGGGACTGGCCATACTCTTCTTCGTTTCCGTGGAGAGGCGATGTCTCTAGGTCGATGATCTATGCGCCGCTGTCCACGGCCGAGCCGGAGTCTTCTCGAGAGTACTCCTTGAATCTCAAGGCAATCGAAGTCAACGGCGAAAGATTGACTCTCAGTCTCAACTCCTCTATTGTAAGCAGAATGAAAAAAAAAAAACCTCTCTGTAATACAGTTGCGCGCTAATGTATATACATATCGTGAAAATGACGTCATCAATTTATCGTGCAGCTTTTGAGCACAATCGTCCCATACACGACGATGCAGAGTGACATCTACAGGACCTTCACTGGAGCCTTCGGGAAGGCGGCAGTAACCATGAACATGACCAGGGCACCAGGGCATCCAGCGGCTCCTTTTGAGCTCTGCTTCAGCTCCGACAGCATAGCGACGGCGGGATCGTCGGTGCCTGAAATCGAGTTCGTGCTGCAGAGCGAGATGGTGAGGTGGAGAGTCCACGGCCAGAACTCGATGGTACGGGGTGAGCGACGAGGTGACGTGTCTGGGAGTTCGGGACGGAGGGCCGGATCGGAAGAGCGGCGTCGTTTTGGGAGGGCATCAACTTGAGGATGTCCTGATGGAGTTCGATCTTGGTGCTTCAATGGTGGGATTCAGCAGATCTCTAGTGCTTAGCCAGATAAATTGCTCCGATTTCTCCTTAAGTTCCTCGAGCAAAAAAATCTGAAAAAATCTGAGAGATATTAATGAGGGCCGAGAACTAACTACGACCATTCTTATTGGGCCTTACTATTTTATTGACCCAATGAACCGACCCAATTGTAAGCCCGTCAACCGCCTCATTCTCTGAACCTGAAGGACAGCTGATGTTGAAAAGCTCTGCAAATGCAAAATTCTCGTCGGTCTCCGTTTAAGCAAAACCTCATCGGCCGTCGATAGATGTACGCTCTATCTCATCCCCTGTTTCTCTCTTCCCTGAACTATGAACCAGCCGGGGCTGATTTCATCAAAAACGGAAAAAGTGGTAAGAGAATGATTTTATCGAAAACCAAAAGAGTGGTAGGAGGAGAGTAATATAGTTTATTTGATTATTTTTCCCTTACAACTATATTTAACTATAGTCACCTTTTCGTACTTTTTCATTACTCTGATATCATAAAAATAATATGCATATTTTAGAAATTTGTTTAATGCGGCGGTAGTTCGTGACACTTTTAGGTAAATTCAATCTTTCATCTCAAATTGTAAGTCCTTTTTCCGGTAGTCAGTATAACTTTTCTACCTATATGAGGTATCTTAAGTCGGCTTCTTATTATCTGAATATTCTCTGATGTGTCCTCTATCAACCACTTTCTCGAGTTTTCTTTCTCCTACCTCCTCCCAAAATAGGGGCGTGCGGCAAGTTCACCCGTAGAGTGTCTCGTAGGGTGCTATCTGGATGCTGGCCTAGTAGCTATTGTTATAGAATTCCATGAAACACATGTAATCCTCTCAATTCATTTTCATTATTAGAATGCATGCCCGAAGCATGTCCTCTAGAGTTTGGATGGTCCGTTCTGACTGTCCATATGTATGGGCCACATAGTCGGCGATGTATTTCTTTATTCCCTTCCACTAGTATCCCTATTTTAGGGTGTGGTACATCTTAGTACTGCTCGTATGCATGGCGTACATCGAGTCGTGTGCTTTCTCCAGTATCTTCCTTTTTAAATCCCAATTGTTTGGCACTAGACCCTTTCTTTAAAGGTCATCTCTCTATTGCTCTTGACCATGATGTCTTGTGTTGGATCATCATCATTCCATTTCCAATGGGGACGGAGCTCCTCATCTTTCTTTTGTAGAGCCCATATTTGGTCCACTAAGCCGAGTCGTACTACTAGGTTGACCACTAGGTTACCCTGGCCCTTGTCCACATGGAGGTCCACTCTTAAGTTGTACAATTGGCTTAATAAGGGTAGGTAGCTAGTACTTACTGAGGCCACTCCCATGTGGTACTTGCAGCTGAGTGCATCTACCACTATATTTGCCTTATCGGGGTGGTACTTGATCGTCAAGTCGTAGTCCTTTACTAGCTCTAGCCACCTTCTCTACTGTAGGTTGAGCTACTTTTGGGTTAGAAAGTATTTCAGGCTCTTATGATCGGTGTTGTAAACCCCACTTTTTGGAGTTAAGGAAAATCGGGAGAAGAACCAGTCAAACTAAGTGAGAAAACCAACCCGGTTCATAAACCCGATCATCAGAGAAACGGGCAATTTGGGAAATTTACAACTCTTGGGTGACCCAAAGGGTTCATAAAACCTTGGAAAAGAACCTTAGGACAAATTGGAAGATAAAAACCAGACCGGTTCAGATGAACCGGATCTAAACCGGATTGAACTGGTTTATAAACTAAGTCGGTTTATGAACTAGAACCGATAGAGAGAGGACAAACTAGGAAATTTTTGGATCCCTAGTGACCTAAATAGTCACAAAAGTCATGAAAAAGGACTTTTGAATGAATGGGAGATGAAAACCAAACCAATTCAGGTGAATCGGATTCGAATCGAATTGAACCGATTTAGACCGCTTTGAACCACTATTGAACCGTATGCTAAATTCATTTTTCTAGGACTCTTAGAAAATTCAAATTTCAGATTTGAGGCCACCATTGAATAGAGAATGAATTTAGAAATTTTTAATTTTCAAAAATTTGGTCGAATTGGGCCTAAATCGGCCCATTTAAGCTTTAAACCCGGTTCGGAATAGTGTTATCTTCTTCCTTTAGATGACAACACTGTTCACTCACTAAAAAATCGAGCAGTGTCGGTGAAGCTGAAAAGTCTCTAACCAGGGAGTTTTAGGCAATGAATGATCGCCATTAAGGCACCAATCGGATGGTCAAGAAGTCCCTGAGCTTCCTCTATAAAGAACCCCTCCTCATTCATCCTCTCCACACCTAAAAACTCCATTCTCTCTCAACTGCTCCAATTTTCGGTGAAGCTCAAACCAAAGCTCCGATATAAGGTCTTTTATGAGCCAAAGAAGGCATGGTTGGGTTCTTTGGATTCGGGGAGATGACAGGTACATTCGTGTAGTCTTCCTTTGCTCTAAGGGTTGTCGGAGAAGCGTCGATGTGATTGAACAATGAAGTAGCTCTGGCGGACCGAAGCTGCCTTGTTTCGGCCGAGCTAAAATCGGCCAATTCGAGCCCTTGTTAGGCCAAACCAAGCCCTCCCAACACCTCCACAGTCCTCCTACAGCTGAAATAGAGCTGAAAGGTAAGCCAATTCGGCTCCCATCTGTAATTTATGACCGGTGCTAGAGAGAGAATTGATAGAATTTTGATGATAAAATTTTTACTCAATTTAGAATCAATTGATGTAATTCTTGATCCTAAGAGGAACCTCAGGACAAATCATGCGATTCAAAGTGCAATTGAATCGTATGAAGGTGTAGGAACTCCAATCTAACTTCAATTTCAACAATTAAACTCATTTGATCGATCAATTTAATGAAATCAAATTCGACCGAGTTAGAAGATTGAAATTGGGGGAAAATTGGGAATTTTAGAAATTCGAGGGACTAAAGTGTAATTTCATAAAATTGAGGGCCAATTGGGCATGATAAAAATGTTGGAGGGACCAATTGGACAAAATTTGAAAATTTTAGGGCAAAACTTACCATTTTTGTAAAGTTGGGGAAAAATGGTAATATTGGAAATTTGGGAAATTAAACCCCTTTTTTGTGAATTTGAATAAATTGAGGCATCAAGGTGAATTTTAAAAGTTCCAGGAGTCAATTTGAGGAAAAAATGGCATTAGAGACTTAAAGTTAAAGAAAAATAAATTTAGGAACCTAATTGCAAATAAAGGAAAAGTTTGGTTTTCTCATCCATTTGAGATGAATGAGGGCTATTAGGCTAAAGTATAATGAACAAAAGTGTTCATATCGTGTAGGAATACGAAATACCGAGAACGCTAGCTAAGACATGTTCGAGTAAGGACAACAAGCCGACTAAGAGAATATTCACTACACTATGATGTGAGTGGAATATATAATATTATACCCAATTGGGATGACAAGCACCTCAAAAATGAAAACCCACTGCATAGTGGTATTTTAATCATCACATCTAAGAAGAGTGTTGTGGAAATCTCTCTAAAAAACTACTTATCAATTGTAAGTTGATCATACACAATTGGTATGATGAAATTTCCTTGAAGGAAGTGGAAAACCTGCTTGTCGGTTATAAGTGGGGATGTCCTCATTCCCGGTTGGTATGTTGGACGATTAAAAAGTTTATTTTGTCGGAAATTCTCTCCCATGATTGTGTGTCACTGCTTAAAATTTTTGGGAGACTTTCTCGACGGGAGCTCGAATAGCTCATACAGGCCATAAGCCTCAATTTTGGAACTTGGGGGCTAATATGCTTGATTTAGAAAATCTCGAATAGTGGGCCCTAGGCCAGTTGGCACAAGGAGGAGCTCATAAACAAACATGATTAATATGCCATGAAAACTTAAATAAATGAGTTGTTTGGCCATGGTACCAAGACAAGACCGACATACTCAATGGACTAGTGGCAGTGCAACAGGACAGGTCTTCAGACTAGTCAAGACAAATAGTTCTAGGTCGAGTTAAGGGTCGACTCCGTCGGATCAGTGGTACCACATATTATATGGCATTATGTAAAAATTATTGATTTTAGTCATACTAGAAGTCTTGTGAAGCTTGGCATAGCTTCAAGCGCATGATACTAGGGTGGAGATAGGATAAGGTCTTTGTCCTCACACGGACATGGAGTTTTGTTACGGGATTAAGGGTCGGATGTCGCGAACATCCACTCATTCTCAGGGTAGAAGTGGACGTGATTCTATCTAGGTGATCGGTAAAGTTGCTTCGACGCCACAAGTGGGTACAGTGGACGGGCTGGCTTGTGATTGTGTGTTCCTTCATGATTAAGGATGTGTGTTGTTTGATAAACACATCGATATGATGAGAAATAGTTAAGGAAAACAAGAATTGAGAATGAAATGTTTTTAAAAGAAAAATAAGGAGTCTGGCACACACCAAATTCTAATGATTTTCTAAAATTAAATCTTTGAACACCCATTCACTAAGTCGTTGAACTCACCCCCTCCCTTATATCCCTTTTAGGTAACCCATAAAGTTTACCCCTAAAGACCACCAGCTAACACACATGTAAGGCATGTATGATAAGTTAAAAATATTGTGCAGTTTTGATTTATGTTATTCTAGGAAAGGTACAGGTTTAAAGGATACCTTACCCCACACGGTTTTAAACCAAGGGGAAACCCTTAGTAAACTAGGAGAGTGGTGGGTTGATCACGGGGATCCGACCAAGCCAGGTCGGGGCATGATAAGTGTAGATGCGACACTTCACTCCGTACAAATAGTAGCACCATATCTTGAGGGCGAATACTATTGCTGCCAGCTTAAGTTCTTGGGTGGGGTAATTTTTCTTGTGGGGCTTTAATTGTCATGATGCATAGGCAATGACCTTCCCTCGTTGCATTAGGACACACCCTATCCCTTGTCCAGATGCATCACTATACACCGTGTATTCCCTAACATCTGTGTCAGGTAAGGTTAGCACTAGAGTCATCATTAATCGAGACTTGAGCTCTTGGAAGGATTCCTTGCACTTGGTGTCCCACTTGTAGTCCACTCCCTTCCTCATGAGGCTAGTTAAGGGAGCTACAAACTTCCGATAGTACCCAACAAGGCCGAGGAAGCTACGAATCTCGATTGGGTTGGTATTTCCAATTTCAGATGGTCTCTATTTTGGATAGATCCACCTTTACTCCATCTTTGGACACTACATGCCTTAGGAAGCCCACTTCTTGGAGCTAGAACTCGCACTTAGAGAACTTGGCGTACAACCGGATTTCTCATAGGGTACTCAAGGTCATCTCCAAGTGCGCCTGGTGCTCCTCTTCAGTTCGGGAGTATATGAGGATTTCGTCTATAAACATGATCACAAACTTGTCAAAATATGGATGGAACACCCAGCTCATCAGGTCCATGAAGGTCGCGGGTGCATTTGTCTATCCAAAGGGCATTACCCTAAACTCGTAATGCCTGTATCATGATCAGAAGGTGGTTTTCTGTATATCCTCTTCCTAAATTTTTAGTTGGTGATATCCCGACTATAGATCAATTTTGGAGAAGTACGCTGCCCCTCTTAGTTGATCAAATAAGTCATCTATCCTAGGGAGAGGGTACTTATTCTTGATCGTTACCTGGTTCAATTTTTGGTAGTTGATACAAAGCTGCATGCTTCCATCTTTCTTTTTGACGAACAATAACAGTGCACCCCACGGGGACTAGCCTAGGCGTATAAGCCCTTTCTCTATGAGTTCGTCCAACGGATCCTTCAACTACTTGAGTTCTGTGAGTGCCATACTATAGGGTGCTTGAGATATGGGGTGGGTTCCTGGCACCACCTCAATTATGAACTCTAGTTGGCGATCTAGGGGTAAGCAAGGTAGTTCTTCCGAGAAAACTTTTGGGTAATGGTTGACTACCAGAATTATTTCTAGTCACTTATCTGGTGAGTCCTTGCAAGTGATATGTGCGAGGAATACCTTACATCCTTTTCGAAGTAAGTCCTGTGCTTCTATGCAAGACACCAGGTGTATCCCTGCTCTTCCTTTGTCCCCTTCAAACATAGCCTCCTACTTTCTAGGAGCTTGGAAGGTTATCCTCTTACTTCCACAGTCCCCCTAGGCTCGATGCATGCTTATCCAATCCATTCCAAAGATGACCTCTACTTCTCATAGCGGAAGGGGAATCAGGTCTGCTTTTATGGTGGTCCCTCCTATCTGCACTTCACAGGCCTTAATGTACTCATGCCACTCCAGTGTTTCTCCTAAGGGGGTGAGGTTGTGGAGGTGTGGCAGGAGAGGGGAGGGTTCTTTAAGGAGTTCTAGGACTAAGTTTTCCTTGATGAAAGATCGATTTGCCCATGAGTCAAAGAGGGTGTATCTTTCCTTTTTGAACACTTGTACAAAACCTGAGTGGAAGTTAACGAACTTCTTAAAGGAAACATATTTTATTAATTAAAAGAAAGGGAATTACAAGACTCCAAGCTACAGACTCAATCTAAGAGGAGGGTTGGGACGTATTAGCCACCATGCTAGAGTCCTTTTGGGCTTCCTCCTGGGTCAGGTTGTAGACTCTGGTTGGGACTCTCATGGGTGCCTCCCTCCATTTGTTAGATGCCCTCTGGTTTCTTGGCGGTGGGGGTGGAGCATTTCGCGGAGTGTTGTCTCGTGTCCTAGGGTAATTTCGAAGGAAGTGTCCAAATTGTCTGCATCCGTAGTAGATGTAGACCCCTTCATGGTTCCTCTGGCATCGGGGGCAATAGGGACCTTTCTACGAAGGAAGTGCATTGATCTCCCTATGGCCATGGTGGCCCTCCTCCCTTCATAGGAACCTTGGTTGGTTCCTTCATAGAGGTCGACCCTATTCTCTCGGGCCTCCTCTACTGATATGCCCCCTGTCCTCCCTTCACCCTCCAAGCTCCATCCGGCAGCGCCTTGTTTGGACCAACCACTCGCATTCATGTGCCATGCTGACTATGGCGGCTAGGTCGGTGGGGCATCCCAAAACCCCCCATGCGGTCTCTTATATCCATATTGAGACCGTCAATGAACTTCTAGTAGAGGTCGGTGAGTCTTACCAGGTCGAGGGTGAAAAGTCTCAACTCGTTGAATTTGGTCTCACATTTCAAGACCGTGCATGCTCCCTAGCATAGTTGGAAAAATTCCACCTTCTTTTCGTTGATTAGGTGGGGAGTCAGGTACCTCTTCCGTGTACCATCTTTCAAACTCTTCCCAGGTAGGTGTGGTCGAGAAGAGTCCATGTGTTGTCCCACCATCTCTTCGCATTGGACTCTAGAAAGAATTCGGCCAATGTAACCATCTCCTCCGGGGGTACCCTGATGATACCCATAAATTTCTTGAGGCTCGCCAACCAGTCCATGGCGGCACTGGCCTCCTTCTCCCCGTAGAATGGCTTACACCCTAGTTGTTGGAGCTTCTTTAGGTATCCGGGGATGTCGAAGAGTGGTGGAATAGGTGTGGAAGGGGGTTGAGGTTGAACCTCCTCCTAGTGGGTTTGGGACTTGAAGTCCAGGTGAGATTTGTCGCTGAGATGGGGTTGCCCGAACACCCTAGTGAACTCTTCATATAGCCTTTGGTACTCGAAGCTGATGCCTTGTAGGGCTGAGGGGACTTCTGGGAATTCTGCCTCCGGAAGGGGGTTTCTAGTGGAATCAGTAGTTGTCGCCCCTATTCTCTTGACTCCTCTTTTGGGTGCCCTAGCTAGGTTAAAATTTCTTTAATTAGTATTTATGTGATAAAGTCTTGATAATGTGTCCGAGAAAAGCAGGCTCTTATACCACCGAAGTTGTCATGCCCTGGCCTAGTTAAGTCGAGGTCCTGTGAACAACCCGCCACACTCCCGATCCTCGAAAAGGGACTCCTCTAGGAGATCAAAAGAGTCAGGCGTAATACCTATCAAGTTTTCCCTAGACCATATTAAACAAAACTAAAAATTTTAAATTTTTGTGTACTTGGGTTGGGGTCTGGGGAGGAAAAGTTGGCGTAGTCGTGTTCCTTCCTAAAAATGTTTAGAAGGAGGGGGTGAGTTTGACAACTCAGTGAGTGGGGAAAAATCTTTTAGGAAGGTTCAATTAAAAAATTTCAATTGTTTGATATTTTGGTAGTTCCTTTTTTAGATTTCTCAAATTCACATTAACAACCGCCCACCTATCATAGAAGGGATCACACGTTCACAGAATGGTCCCCGACCGTGCCACTTGTGGACTGGAGCACCTTTACCGTTCACCCTGAAAGAGGTGCACTGCCTCTACCTAGAGTTTGAGTGAACATCAATTGTCATGCCTTGAGCCGTTTTGGTCGGATCCCCATGATCAACCTGCCGCTCCCTTGGTTTAAGAAAACCTTGTTCCCTGGAATAACATAAATTAATCAAATGCAAGATTAAAAAGAAATTTTTAGCATACCTGATGAGGGATACATCTTCAAGTTTTCTTTATTATATATCCTTATTCTTGAAAAGGGGTTAAAGGGAGGAGGTGAGTTCTACAACTCAGTGAGCGGGTGTTGGGAGTGAGTTTTCTGAAAGATCGCTTTTGTTTATATATAACATGCCAAGGTTATCATAAAAAGGATTTCCTCAAAGTTCGGTTTTCAAAACCTTTTTCCATGCCCCTATTAGGTGTGTTTAGATTTCTTAGACCGTTCCCTTGCCTTGGGAGGCATTTAGCAAACAAACACATGCCCCTCATCAGGAAGTGTACACACATTCGCAGGTGTAACCCATCCACTACACACACTTATGGATTGGAGCGTATTTACCGTCCACCAAGAAAGAAGCTCGTCCACTTCTACCTTGGGTCTAAGTGGATGTTCTCGACATTTGACCCTCAGACCCGAATGCCACTCCATGTCCGTATGTGGACAAAAACCTCATCCCGACCTCACCTCGGTCTCATGCACAAGAAGCTACTCTGAGCTTCCCAACTGATTGGCATGACAAATTGCCCTTATCTCCACCATGTTGTCTAATAGTCCTTAGGACCTATCACTACCCCTCTTGGGCATCTTGATGGTCCTGTACCATAAGTACATGCACAAGCACCAATTTTCACATATGGCCATTATCCTTGGTGCCAATGTCCAATGACCCAAACCCTCAACCCGACCTGCAGCTATTTGTCTGGGCTGGTCCGTCAATCTAGCCCTGACGCACTGTTGCCAATCCATCGAGTACTATCGGTTCTGACTTGGGACCATAACAAAATCACACAACAATTTCATTAGAAATTTCCTTGGCTTTCTTTACTCAAGTTTGTTTACAAGCTCCTTCTTGTGCCCATTGGCTTTGGGTCCACTACACGTGAATATCCAAAACAGGACATTTAGCCCCATGAGTTCAAAAACTGAGACCTCTGGCCTACTTGAGCTATTCTAGCTCCCGTCAAGAAGGTCTCTCAAATCTTTTAAGCATTGGCACATAGTCAGCGGATAACACTTCTGACAAAAAGATTATTTTCAACTTCATCACACCAATCGGGTATAATAATATCTCCACTTACAACCGGTAAGCGGGTTTCTCCTTTCCTCAAGGAAGTTCATCATACCAACTGGGTATGATGTTAGATAGTCCCACTTACAACCGGTAAGTAAGTTTTTAACTCTAAATTTGCTCATCACCCTAACTGGGTATGACGATAAATATGCCCACTCACCTTATGATCGTGATGTGTTCGTCCCCAATCGGTTTCCAAGTCCACGTTCCATCTCTCGTGTCCCTACACATTCAGGCATCTTTGTCAATTAAGGTTTGACATGTCAGCCTCCGTTTTCTCACATATGAGCGACTAGGCTCAAAATTTTTAGTTAATTGCACTTAGGTCCCTAAAGTTCATCTTCCTTTACTTTAGGTCCATAATGCTAACTTTTTCCCAAATTGAGTCCCAAGACTTCCAAAATTCTATTTGAGTCCTCAACTTACTCAAAATTGTATAGGGGGCACAAGTTTCCCAAATTTCCAATTTGGTCTCCAACTTTTCAAAAATAACAATCTTGCCCCTACTTTCCAAAAAATGGGAATTTGAACCCAAATGTTCTTGAAATTGATCATTTAGTCCCTCAACATCTTTTTCATGGCTAATTGGCCTTCAATTTTGGGAAATTGCAATGATGTCCCTCAGTTTTCTAAAATCCCCAAAAGTTTCCCTAATTTCTCCCCTTCAAACTAACTGAATTTGATTTCCTCAAATTGGCCATTCAATCGAGGTTAATTGTTTCAGTTGGAGGTATAAATCAGTTCCTACATTTCCATATGATTCAATTGAGCTTTGAATCACATGATTTAATTCTGAAGCGAGCTCAAATGGAGCTTTGCTGAAAAATCTTTCGTAGAGAGAGAAAGCTTTGAAAGCTTACCGTTAGAGGTGCGGCGGTCCGAGCTCTCTATCTGGGGAGGTAGCTGTCATCCTGAGGTTCTTTCTAGGATCAAGAAATGCTACAATTGATATTTAATCGAGGGAGAATTTCATCAGTAAAGTTCAGTATTTCTCTCTCTAACTCCGACCAGCAATGACAGAGGATGGCCGAATTGGCTTACCATTCAACTCTGTTGAGACTGTGTGAGGGCCATGGGTGTGCCGGGGAAGCTTGGTTTGGCCAGAGGAGGGCTGAATTTTTCCAAATTCAGCTCGACCAGAATAGGGCAGCTTCAGTCCTTTGGAGCTGCTTCATTGTTTGATTCTGCCAGTGCTTCTCCGATGGTCCTCGGGTCGAAAGGAGGTTGCTGTCAAGTAGCTAATTTCCTCCATAGTCTATATGAACTAATCTTACCCTCTAAGGCTAAGAAAAAGGCCTAAGTTGGAGCTCTAGTTCGATCTTCATTGAAAAATGGAGAAGTTGAGGGAGAATGGAGATTTGAGGTGTGTGGAGGATGAATGGAGAGGAGCTCTTTATATAGGGAGCTCGGGGACCATCTGCCCAACCACTTTCCATTTTATTCGAGCTTATCCTCGCACTAAAACGGTCTGAACACAATAGTTTCAGCTTCATTGGCGTTGTCCATTTTCTACATTAATGAATAGGGTTGTCATCCTATGGAAGTAGATGACACTATTCCAAACCCAATCAGACCGGTCCGTCCAGGTTCAATGGCGTAAATCATCTAGTTCAGACATGATTCGACTAGTTTTCTCAAAATTTAAAAATTTATAAATTAATCTAAATTCATTCTCTATCTAGTGGTGACTTCAATTCCCCTATTTGAATATTTTAAGATACAAAAAAATGAATTTAGAAAATGGTCCAAGTATGGTTCAAATCGGTTCAATCCGATTCAGGTCCGGTTCACCATGAACCGGTCTAGTTTTCTCTTCCCATTTGCCCCAAGGTTCTTTTCCATGACTTTTATGACTCTTTGAGTCACTTGAGATTTGTCAATTTCCCATTTTACTCTTTCTTTACCGGTTATGGTTCGTGAGCCGACTCAATTTTCTCTTTTGAATTGACCGGTTCTTTTCCCGATTTTATTGTCTGTAAAGGACGAGGTTTAAAATTCTCCCCTCCTTTTTGGGGTTTTTCCCCTTAAAACTAATTCAGTAATCCTTTGCATAGGGAGTAATTTCCCCTTCATGTCCTTTTGGGGTTTGTTTAACATGTTGTTACTTTGGTGGTTCCTTCACCTTGCCCCTTTAATCATGTGCCTAAAAAATTATTTTCCTTTCAATTGTTTACTCACTCCATGGAGTTTAACATCATTAGGCATGTTTTACCCACTAGTTCAAAGGCACAGTCTTAGGTCCGCTTCTTACTCTTCCTTGGGTAAGACTCTTCTTCTTAAGGGTTCTTATCCATGTCATTGGGTTGGATGTCCCATAAGCGTCAGATCTTCTCTGTTTCTATTTATTTCCTTAGTTGTTGATGCTGTTTATGTCATGCTCCAACCCAGTTTGGTCTGATCCTCATGATTAACCTGTTGCTCCTTTGGTTTAAGAAGGGTTTCCCCTTTCTTTAATCAAAAGGAGCCAGACGAATTTTAACCTTGTTCCCTGAAATAACATAAATCAATAAAAATGTAAGCTTAAAAATAACTTTTAAGCATACCTAACAAGAGGTAGGTCCTGGTGTTTTCCTTAGTCAGTTTTCACTACTCCTAAAAAGGGATATAAGAGAGGGGTGAGTTTCTATAACTCAGTGAATGGGTATTGGTAATGAGTTTTCATAAAAATAGTTTTTAATTGGAGTGTGTCTAACTACTTATTTCCTTTTAGAACATTTCTTTCTCAAATTTTGGTTTTCTAAATTTCTTTCCTCATTATTTACAATAGGTGTGTTTAACAGTCAACACATGCCCTTATTTAGGAAGGGATCACACATTTGTAGGGTAGCCCATCCATTGCACCCACTTGTGATATTAGGCCAACTTTACCGGCCACCTAGATAGAAGCATGTCCACTTCTACCCTAGGAATGAGTGGATATTCACGATATTTGACCCTCAAACCCAAAATCAACTTTGTGTCTATATGAGGATAGAGACCTAATCCCAACCCCACCCCGGCCTCATGCGCATGAAGCTATGTTGAGCTTCCCTGATTGTTGGCACGACAAACTGCCCTTATCTGGACCATGTCCTCTAGTAGCCCCTAGGATGCATCACTACCCCTCTTGGGCAACTTGATGATCTCGAATCTTTGGTGCCACTGATCCAAAGACACCAACCCTCAACTCAATCTACAAATATTTGTCTAGACCGGTCTGTCGACCTAGCCCTGACGCACTATTGCTAGTCCATCGAGTATGTCGGTCATGTCTTGGTACCATGGAAAAATCACACATTCCATTCATTTAGAATTTTCATGGCATAAATATCATATGTTTGTTTACAAGCTCCTGCTCATGCCAACTGGCCTTGGGCCCACTGTATGTGATTTTCCAAAACTAGGCATTTTAACCCTCAAGTTCCAAAATTGAGGCCTCTGGCCTATCCGAGCTATTCTAGCTCACATCAAGAAGGTCTCCCAAAATTTTTAAGCATTGGCACACAATTAGGGCAGAACACTTCTGACAAAATAATTTTCCAACTAATCGGGTGTGATGTCATCTCCGCTTACAACCGGCAAATGGGTTTTCTCCTTCCTTCAAGTAAGTCCATCATACCAACCGAGTATGATCTTTGTACTTACAACTGGTAATTAGTTTTTTTGCATAGTTCTTACATCACTCCAACTAGGTGTGAAGTTAAAATTCCAAATAGAAGTGGTTTTTCATTTCCGAAGTGCTCATCATCCCAACTGGATATGAAGTGAATAAACCCACTCACCTGTTAACCGTGACGTTTTTGTCATTAGTTGATTTTCCCAAGTCGACGCGAGCTTCTCTTTCTAGCATTCTGGTCCTTCGTGCTCCTACACGATTTGGAAAACCCTATCTATTCATACTTGGCATAACAACCTTCATTCCTCACGTATGAACGACTAAACTCAAAATTTCCAGTTAATTGCACTTAGGTCCCTAAAGTTCATTTTCCTTGACTTTAGGTCCCTAATGCAAACTTTTCCCTAAATTGAGTCCGAAACTTCCAAAATTCACTTTGAGTCCTCAATTTATTGAAAATTATTTAAGGGGCTCAAGTTTTCCAAATTTACAATTTAGTCCCTAGCTTTTCAAAAATTACCATTTTACCCCTACTTTACAAAAATGGCAATTTGACCCCAATTAATTCCAAAAATTGACCAATTGGTCCTCCAATATCCTTTCCATGGCTAATTGGCCCTCAATTTCATGAAATTGCAATTTGGTCCCTCAATTTTACGAAATCCCCAATTTCCCCCAAAATATCCCCCTTTCAAATTGGCTGAATTTGATTTCATCAAATTGACCCTTCAATCGAGGTTAATTGTTGAAATTGAAGGTATAATTGAGTTCCTACACATCCATACGATTCAATTGAGCTTTCAATCGCATGAATTGAGGCTAAAATGAGCTCAAATAGAGCTTCCCGAGAGAAAGATTCGAAAGCTTACGATCGGAGGTGTGACGGTACAAGCTTTCTATTTGGGCAAGTAGCTCTCGTATTGAGGTTCCTCCTAGGATCAAGAATTGCAACAATTAATAGCGAATTGAGGGAGCATTTGGTTAGTGAAATTTCACAGTTTCTCTCTCTAACGCCGATTGGAAATCACATAGGGGGGCCAAATTGGCTTACCTTTCAGCTCTAATTTGGTCGTGTGAGGGTTGTGGGAGTATTGGGAGAGCTTGGTTTGGCCTGAGAAGGGCTGAATTCGGTCGATTTCAGCTCGATTGAAATAAGGCAGCTCTAGTCCACCGGAGCTACTTCACTATTTGATTACACTGGAGCTTTTCTATCGATCCTCAGATTGAATGGAGACTGCCGTCAAGTAGCTAACTTCTCCCTGAATCTAAGGAACCTAACCTTGCTTTCTAAGACTTAGAAAAACCTCAATGTCGGAGCTCTGGTTTGAGCTTCACTAGAAAACTGAGTAGTTGAGAGAGAGTGGAGTTTTCAAGTGTGAGGAGAATGAATTGAGAAAAGCTCTTTATATAAGGAGCTCAGGGACTCTTTGGCTGACCGTTTGGAACCTTAATAGTGCTCATTGATGGCCTGAAACACCCTGAATAGAAACATTTCATTTTTTCCATTGCTATTCATTTTTTCTAGCGAGTGAACAGTGCTGTCATCTAAAGGAAGAAGACGACACTGTTTTGAACTGGACCGGGCCAGTCCGAAATGGGTTCAATGCTTAAACCGGTCGAATCAGGTATGATTTGATCGAGCTTTTCAAAATTAAAATTTCTAAATTTATTCTCTATCCAATGATGGCTTCATTTCTCGAATTTGAATATTTTAAGCCACCTAGAAAAATGAATTTAGCATCCGGTTCAATGACGGTTCAAACCGGTTCAATCTGGTTAAGATCCAGTTCACCTGAACCGATCTGGTTTTCTCTCCAAAATTGTCCCAATGTCCCTTTCCATGGTTTTTAAGACTCTTTGGGTCACTCGGGATTTGAAAATTTCCCAATTTTCCAATTCTCTAACGGTTGATGTTCGTGAACCTGTCTAGTTTTCTCACTTGGATTGACCGATTCTTTCCTCCAGTTTTCGTTATCTTTAAGGGATGAGGTTTACAACTTTTCCCTCCTTTTAGTAGTTTTGTCCCCAAAACTTATTCCACATCCTTTGCACATGATATAATTTCTCTTGATGTCAATTTGAAGTTTATTGACATATAAACATTTTGGTTATTTCCACTTAGTCCCTTTATAACACGCACTTTAAGAAATTTCTTTTCCTTTCCATGGCTTACTCATTCCATGGAGCTTATCCTAGATAAGCATACCTTACTTGAGAGTTTAAGGTTATATCCTTATATTCATATCATTCTTTACATAAAACAAAATTCTTCCCCTTGAGGTTCATTACTCAGGATTTCAGGATTGGGAGTTCCAAAATACCCAATCGTTTTGGTGTCTAGTCACTTTCTTTATCGTTGAAATCCTTAGCTCAGTATCCACTCGAGCGCTACGCGAACGTACGCCTTATCATAAATAACCATAAATTAATATATATTTAATTATTATAATTAATACCAATAATTTAATACCTAAATTAAATTATTAGAATTAATACAAATAATTTAATACCAAAATTAAATTATTGGAATTAATACCATTAAATTAATCGTGCCCTCACCGGTGAGAAATTGAAGCTTTCTCTCTCTACAATCTATTTTCCCGCAAAACTCTGTTTGAGCTCATTCCGGCGTTAAAATCTACGATTTAAAGTTCCTTAAAATTGTATGAATATGTAGGAACTCAATTTCAACTCCAATTTCAATAATTAGAGGTGTTTGATCGGTCAATTTAATGAAATCAAATTTAGCAGTGTTGAAGAGTTGAAATTGGGGGAAATTTTGGGGAAATTTGAGGATTTTTGAAATTCAAAGGACCAAAATGAAATTTTATGAAATTGTGGGTCAATTGGGCATGAAAATAATGTTGGAGGATCAATTGAGGAATTTTGGAATTTTTGGGGCAAAACTTCCATTTTTGTAAATGAAGGGCAAAATAGTAATTTTGGAAAAATTGGGGGACCAAATTGGAAATTTAGGAAATTAAACCCCTTTTTGGTGAAATTGAATAAATTGAGGTTCCAAGATAAATTTTAAAAGTTACGGGACTCAATTTGAGAAAAAACAAACATTAGGGACTTATAGTTAAAGAGAAATAACTTTAGGGACCTAATTGCAAATAACTAAAAGTTTGGGTTTTCTCATTCATTGGAAATGAATGAAGGCTGTTATGCCGAGTAATAATGAACAAGGATGTTCATATCGTATAGGAACGCGAAATATTGGGAACGCCAGCATGGATGAGCTCGTGTGAATACAAAGAACCGGTCAAGTGGAATTCACTACGTTAACGGGTGAGTGGGTTTACTAACATCATACCCGGTTGGGATGATAAGCACAACTTAAAATTTAAAACCGCTTACCGGTTGTTAGTAGAAATTTTATATCATACTCAGTTGGGAATGATAAGTACCTCGATATGAAAACCCACTATTAAGTGGTATTTTAAACATCACTACTTAGAGAAAGTGATGTGAAAATCATGTGAAAAAACTACTTACCGATTGTAAGTAGATCATACCCGGTTGGTATGATTAGACTTCCTCGAAGGAAGTTGAAAACCCATTCATTGGTTATGAACGGAGGTGTACTTATACCGAGCGGTATAATGCATAGAGAAAACATATGTTTTGTCGAAAGTGCTCTCCCCAGACTGTGTGCCAATGCTTAAACAATTTGGGAAACCTTCTCGACGGGAGCTCGAATAGCTCTGATAGGTCGGGGGCCTCGGTTTTGGAACTTTGGGGCTAAATGCCCGATTTTGAAAATCTTGTATAGTGGGCCCAAGGCAAGTTGGCATGAGCAAGAGCTCGTAAACGAACATGATATATGTGCCATAAAATTTAAGAAGTGAATTGTTTGGCCATGGTACCAAGATAGGACCGACATGCTTAGTAAACTAGTGGCAGTGCGACATGACAGGTCGACGGACTAGTCAAGACAAACAATTGCGGGTTGAGTTGAGAGTCGGGGCCATTGGACTATTGGCACCACAGATTACATGGCAATATGAAAAAACATTGTTTGTGCATGCACTATGAGTACGGGATCATCAGGACGCCCATGTGGGGTAGTGATGTGTCCAAAGGGCACTGGACGACCTGGTGGCTATAAGGGCAGTTCGTCATTCCAAGTGTCTATGCAAAATCTGGAGGAGCACCAAGCGCATGAGACTAAGGTGGGGACAGGATGAGGTCTCTGTCCTCATACGGACACGAAGAAGTGATTTCGGGATTGTGGGTCGGATGTCACGTACATCCACTCATTCCCAGGGTAGAAGTGGTCGTACTTCTATCCGGGTGGCAGGAAAAGTCGCTCCAAAGCCACTAGCGGGTTTAGTAGTGATACTGACTTGCGAATGTGTGTAACCTTCATGATGAAGGATGTGTGTTGGGTGATGATACACTGTAGTAAATAAGAAATGGTGGAAAAACCCAAATTTTTAAATGAATGGATTTTTTAAAACAAAAAAGTCTGGCACACTCCATATAAATGTTTTTCTTAAAATTCAAAAGCTTTTAAAAACTCATTCACTGAGTAGTCATACTCAGCCCCTCCCTTATATCTCTTTCAGGAAATCTCAGAAAGCCTACCCTGAAAGATAATCAACTAAGATGCATGTAAGACAGTTATGTAAAGTTTAAAATTTAATGCAGTTTTGATTATGCTATTCCAGGAAATGGTGTAGGTTTAAAGGACGCCTTACTCTTTACGGATTATAATAAGGGGAAACCCTTTAATATATCGGAACAGTGGTGGGTTGTTCACGGGGATCCGACCAAACTGGGTTGGGGCGTGACACCACATGTTCAGTCAATGGGTCAAAGGGTGACTCGGATGATGAGTGGTAGGTTGTGTCAACAAAGCCAGTCAATCATAGTGCGCCACATGGCAGCTCGCACATGTGAATCTCACACGTACGCGCATAGTGTCGTCTTGTTCCTTTAGATTTTTGAACTATAGAGGAGGGGAAAGGTCCCCATAACTTCGATGTGCCTTTACTCCCTCCGACAAAGCTTTAAATCAAGGAATTGATGGTCGTCCATCAAAGAACGAATAGAACCATCAGTTCCCGAGCTCCCTATATAAAGAGATTCTCTCCATTCGTCCTTTCTATACCTCCACAACTCAAATAAATCAAATTGCTCCAAATTCTAACTATCCCTAAACTAAAGCTCTATCATCTATCCATTTCTTCACTTCTGAATACGAAATTGGATTCTATGGAATCCAAAAGTAGTCCTATACCGGCTTGCACTCTACTTTCAGCTTGAGGGTTGCTAGGGAAACATTGGTAAGGTCGCACAATACCACCACTCCGACGGTCAAATTTGAATAGAAATTTTCAAGCTAAATTTGGGCCATCCTCGGACCTCCTCAAGCCAACACTCCTACGACTCTCCACGGTCGAGCCACTTCCTCCCTAAGCCTTTATGGTAAGTAATTGTCGTCACTATTCACCATAATAGTGCATTTACATAACGAAAACATTGAAAATTTTGTCGATTAAATTCTCCCTGCTTATGCTATCAATTGAGGTGAAACTTGATCCTAAGAGGATATCCCTACGAGACTAGTTTCTCATATCAAGAGCTTCGATAACTGTGTCTTCATCAGTAAGAAATCAAAGCTTTATCTCTCTTGAAATGTTTTCTGGTGAAGCTTCATTTGAGCTCAATTCTAGGCCAAATTGAATGATTAAAATTTTGGAATGATCATGGAGAGGTAAAGGAGATGATTGCATCCTGTTAGGGGCAATTAATGAAGTTTAATTTGTCAATTTCATGAATTAAGGATTTGGGGAAAAAATACAATTTTTGAAGAATTTTTTAGAATTGGGGATTTTTGGAAATTTGGGGGTTTTGTGGAATTATCTTAAATTGAGGGTCAATTTGTAAATAAGATGAGTTTAGGGACTCAATTACAATTAAAAATGTTTTTGGGAATTTAATTTCAATTCAAAATAAATATAAGGATCTATTTGTAATTTTTGGATAATTTAAAAGGTTTTATTTTAAATAAAATAATATGAGGATAAAAATGTAAATAAAGTAAATTTAGGATATAACGGAAAATAATTAGAATTTTTTATCAATAAAATAAACTTAGAGACTCATATGCAAATAAAAGAAAACATAGGGACATAAAGGAAATTTTCAGATATTTGATAAATTCATTGTTCGTAATAATGTAGGCGTGAAAATAAAACTTTTTACCTATGATCACAAGACCATCTAGAGACATTGGAAATTCATCAGGGACGAACAAGTCATAGATCTTGGGTGAGTAGGATTTTCGACATCAAGCTCGGTTAAGCTGATGAACGTTAAATAAAATGTTATAAACCTATTTTCCAAAAATATTCTCCATTTATTGTGTGACATTGCTCAAAATACTTTTTGGGTGATATTTCCATTGAAAGCATGAAGCATAAATCCTTTAAATTTTGTTTTGAGAAATTCATGATATCCAGTTGGCCTAAGGCCATAGTTTTGAGAAGAGAAGCGAGTCTAAGGTCACATTTTGAAAACTCGTATAGTGAGCTCAAGGCTAATGGAAATAGGTCCAGTCCCAAAGATAAAATTTGAGTTATGATCCTAATAAAAATTATCTGAAAAAAATAATGTGTGTTTAAGATGTTGAGCCAAAGTTGGGTTAGAGCTCGTTGGGCTAGCAGCATAAATAGAAAGGATCTAATCCCAAAAAGACCATTGTATGTGATTGTGATCGTTTATGGAACCAATGAGACGTCTGGTATAGGGTAGTGTTGGTTCTAAGTGTTATTGGATAGCAAGATTGGGACAAGAGAAGTCATTGCTAGTCTAGTTTCTTATGGGGCTCTTGGTATAAACCTCGTCCCTTAAAAGACAAGGAAACCAAGGAAAGAACCAATCAACCTGGGTGAGAAAACCGAACCAATTCGCAAATCCCAACAGTTAGAGAAAGGACAAACTAGGAAATTTATGGATCTCGTGTTACCTAATGAGTTATAAAAGTAATGAGAAAGGACTTTAGGATGAATTGGAAGTGAAAACCAAACCGGTTCAGGTGAACCGGACCTAAACCGGATTGAACCAATTTGAACCACTATTGAACTGGTTTCTAAATTCATTTTTCTAGGTTGCTTAGAAAATTAAATTGGATAACTGAGACCACCATTTGATAGAGAATGAATTTAGATGAATTTGCAAATTTTTTATTTTGAAAAACTCGATCGAATCGAGCTTGAACCGGCCGGTTTAAGCTTTGAATCCAATTCGAACCAGTCGGGTTCGGTTCGAAATAGAGTCTTCTTCCTACAGATGATAGCACTATTCACTCGCCAAAAAATCAAGCAGCGTCGGAAAAGATGAAAAGTCTCCAGCCAGGGAGTTTAGGGAAATGAATGACCACCATTAAGGCACCAATTGGATGGCGAAGAAGTCCCCAAGCTTCCTATATAAAGAGTCATTCCTCATTCATCCTCCTCACACTTGAAAACTCCACTCTCTCCCTACAGCACCATTTTTTAGTGAAGCTCGAACCAGAGCTCCAACTTGGATATTTTTCTGAGCCAAAAAATGTGAGGTCGGGTTCATTAGATTCGGGGAGAAGTTAGCTACATGCATGTAGTCTCCATTTGCTACGAGGGTTGCCAAATAAATGCCGGCGTGATAGAACAATGAAGCAGCTCCGGTAGACCGAAGCTGTCCTGTTTCGGTCGAGCTGAAAACGGCCAATTCGAGCCCTCCTCAGGCCAAACCAAGCCCTCCCAACACTTCAACGGCCCTAATACAGCTGAATTAGAGCTGAAATGTAAGCCAATTTGGCTCCCCCCCCCCATAATTTTCGATCAAGGTTAGAGAGAGAACCAACGAAACTTCACTTACCAAATTCTTCCTCAATTCGACATCAATTGATGTGATTCTTGATCATAGGAGGAACCTCAAGACGAGAGCTATCTACCCAGAACGAAAGCCTAGACCACCGCATCCCCGACAGTAAGTTTTCGAAGCTTTCTCTCTCTATGTTTAGTTTTCGAAGCTCCATTTGAGCTCATTCCACTACTAAGTGTACTTGTGATTCAAAGTGTAATTGAATTGTATGAAGGTGTAGGAACTTAAATCTAACTTCAATTTCAACAATTAAACTCATTTGATTGGTCAATTTGATGAAATCAAATTCACCTGAGTTGGAATGTTGAAATTGAGGGAAATTTTGGGGATTTCAAAAATTTGAGAGACAAGTGCAATTTCATAAAATTGAAGACCAATTGGGCATGTTAAAGTTGTTAGTGGACCAATTGTGCAATTTTTGGAATTTTTGGGGTGAAACTTACCATTTTTGTAAAGTATGGGGAAAATGGTAAT